>OX465599.1:141142500-142392500 GCA_950022295.1 Bromus sterilis | reverse complement strand
TTCTCTCGCGCGCGCGGTGCTCATGTTTCTGACCGCCGGGGGTTCGCAGTACCTCCGATTCGGGTAAAACTTCGAACTGCGCGATCAGCGCGTCGAGCCGGAGGCGTTCACCTCGCATTGGAACCGTTCCGAGAACACTTTCCGGCGCGCTATAAAAATATCCCGTTTAATTATTAAACAGGGTTTTTCGTTCCGTTGGCTGCGGCTGGTCTCGTGCGGTTTTCGCGACGGTGATCGGGCGAAACCCGGTGTCGCAAATGTCGAGTGTCAGGGTGGCAAGGGTTGGTCTCCGTCCGATACGACATAAGTGGGGGAAAAATAATCACCGATCGATAAATCGGGGATGCAAACACCGCAAATAAATCTGACAATCAAACAATTCACACCGAAAACAAAATTTTTAATTTTTGTGAAAACTGGGTTGTTACAAGGGCTAAGGAAACGCATCAAGTCATGGCAAACATGTCCTTTGGTCAAAGAACAACTAATAGCTTTTACTTTTGCTCTTTCTTTTTATACTTTGATGAGATCAATTGAAGCTTTTGAAAGAACATACTGTTAGGCACAAAGTGAAAATGTTAACACAAAGGAAGATGTTTGCTTCAGCCAGGCTTAACAAAAAACTTACTTATCAAATGATAATGTCAACAAGGATGCGTTATGACAGATCTTAATGCAACTTTATATGAAAGAATCCCTGTCACATCAAGTGTCTTCTCTCTTTAATAATAGAAAGAAGTACGAATAACTGACTCAACTTAAACTACAAGATAGGCCCTGCTCTAGGGAAGTAGGGAAAACTCAAGTACTATCCTTAAATAACACAGAATGAAAACAAGTTTTGAGAGGTGCATGATTTGTCAACGAATGTGTCACAACCCTAGTTTGGTATGTGCTTTTTATTTCTAGAAATAAGGCATCATGTTTAATATTCCTTCTTTAATAATTGGGGATTTGGAAAAGCCTCAAAACGAGTTTAAATAAAATGCCAGAGAAAAATCTTTTTCCAAAATTCTTCTGATGATTTTGAAAATCTCTATAAATGGGCATGATCACATTTCAAGTGTTGTGGGTTCAACCACATGCTCAAGGAATTTCCAAAAATTGAAACAGAAGCTTGGAAATTATATTTAAATCATATTTGAATTGAAATTCAAATGTATCGAATTTCAAAAATTCCAAACTAGTGGGGGTAGCTAGGTATATGTTACCTAAGTCCATATAAACCACTTTGGAATATTTATAAAATGTTTTGCTAATTTATGCAAAACAAAACAAATAAAACAGAAAGCAGAAAAAGAAAAATAAGAAAAAGGGCAGAGCCCACCTACCTGGTCCACCTGGCCCAGGAGAGGAAGCCCAGCCCAAAAGGGCAGGGTTCTCTTCTCCACTGGCCAGGCAGGCAGGTAGCTCGCCGGGGAGCCCGGCATGGCCGCCAGGCAGCTGCCTGGCTGCCCCCTTCGTCCATATCCGCGCCGTGGAGACGCCCTGGGCAACACCCTTCCATTTCCCCCTCCCCAGGACCTCTTCCCCTCTCTCCCCGGCGAGATCCTGCGAGGACCCGAGCGCCACCGAGCCCGCCGACGTGCGCAGGCGTGGCCACTGACCACCGCGAGCTGCGCCATCTTGTCCAAGGCGACGGACATCCTCGTCTTAGTCTCTGGGGCGGGTCAATTGAAGCCGAGGACCTCCCGCGACGACGCCGGCATCGAGTTCCTCCACCACGGTCTACGAGCTCCGGCGAGCGATTGCTCCCTCCCCACTGCTCCTCCGGCCTCCTCGTCGATTTCAATGCAACTAGGGTGAGCTTGCGCCGTTTTCCCCCTCCTCGAGTGCTCGATCCCGTGCCCCCTTCGCCGTTCAACCCGAACCAGTGCTCCGGCCGCCGCGAAGGAGCTCATTGGCCTCTCATCCGGCGACCCCTGAGTCCCCTACGCTGCACCGTTGGGTCCGGAAGAGTGGGGGCTACCCCCTGGTATCTTCCCCACTCGCTCCCGTGGCCGGAGCTGCCACCTCCAGGGAGTGCCGCCGTGCGGTTTGTTCGCCGTCGGCCAGACCCCGGCGAGGCCCACGTGGCCATCGTCATTAGGGGGCTAATCTGCCTATTAGTTGATCTAGGGTCAGTGACAGGTGGGCCCTGCCCCCCTAAAACTTATTTAAAATTAATAAACAGAGGGAATCAGCTTAGAGTCACTGACAGTATGACCCCACAGGTCAGCTCCCTGTGACATCAGCATTGAATCATGCTGATGCAATAAGTGGAATTTCTCTGTTTATTTAAATTCTAGAAAATCCAGAAAATAGCTCAAACTTCATTAATTCATAGAAAAATAACCATAACTCCAAATCAAGCAAATAATATATGAAAAATTATCAGAAAAATGAAATGAATCCAAATATGCTATTTTCAAACATGACAAAATAATTTATAATGATCAAACAGTAGCAAATGTAATTTGGTCTAGTTTGAATAATCATTTGGAGTTTGAATTTGGAATTCTTTTCCAAATATACTTCAATTAACATGTTGAAACATGAACATAGAGCACATCAGTACCATGCCATGCTATGTTTCACATCTTGTTTGTGCATTGCAATGTGATGTTTATACTTTGTTGTCTCGGTGTCTACTTCTTCTCGATAGATTCATCGCCGGACATAGTTTCCGACTACTCTGAAGAGTGGCACCTCGTGATCGTCAACAAGACAAGCAAACCCCATTGATCATGTCTATATAAACCCATTTCCCTCTTGTTCTCTTATGCATGATTAGGTGATTCACATGTTACCGTTCTATCGCTAAGTTGAACCCATTCTTTGCATGACCTATCATTGTTGCCACAATATTAAGAAAACCTCAACCTAGCAGATCCAGGATTGATTGTGTTCATCATGTGGCCCTTCATCCATGTTATGCTTATGCCATGCTATAGTTGTTTGCAATGAAGTTGATCCATTTGAGTGATGTATCAGGATGGTAGAGAACAATGCAACATGATGGTAATGTGTTGGTGAAATCACCCTAATAAAGGTGTACAATGAGAGGCTGTGTAGGAGTACACAGTGGTTTTTCTCATTTACACTGCCCTAGGCCCCGAGTTCTCGTGTTGTTATCCAAGACAAGAGTACTTCCACATGCAGGGCTATGGGACCCCGTTTGGCCTACTAACTCACCCCGATTTTGGTCCAGGATTTGCATGGGTTATTGCTTCTTCGATTTGATTTTTTGCTTGAGTGGGAGGAGATGCACCGGTTACTGTGTAGCACGGTTTTAGAAAATCCGCAGTACCATCCGTCGAGGTGGGCTTTGTCAGGCCGTCCATACATCGTTTGAGTCCTGATTTGAAACCCTGACCGGATTTCTGATTGGGGTACATACTCAAATAGGCGATCCCCTGGACTAGAGTTAGAGCCGTGAGGTAAGTGCCTTGGTGTTTATCCTCGTCCGACATCCGCTTGAAGGATGACGAGTCACGGGCGGTAAGTGATGACACGTGTGTGAAGCGTACACCCCTGCAGGGTAATGATCTATTCGAATAGCCGTGTCCACGGTTATGGACTACTTGGAGACATTTACTTGATTATTAGATAACTTAAATGGATACTCTCAAACTTCGAAGATAAGTGTGAGTGCTTTGGGTTGCTTCCTCGTGGGGAAGTCGAGGAAGAATCCATGGTGGTGTATTGATGTGGTTAACAAGATTAGATGGACTCGTGTGCGCCTCTCATCTCAACTCTATGTAGTCGTAGTACAGGATAGCCAAGTCAAAGCTTATTGCATTACAACCCCACTTGCCTTTACATTGATACCTGAGCATGAGTAGTATAGTTCTGATGTAAGTCTTGCCGAGTACGAATTTGTACTCACGTTTTCTTAATTTATGTTTGAGAGACGAGACCACTGCCCCTGATGGTGGCCTCTAACTCGAGCTCGACGCCGACTAAGTCGTATAGTTCCAGACAGCAGCCTGGTTCCTTTGGAGGGTCGTTGTATTTTCTTTCAGGCTTCTTAAGCCATTTGTTAAACTTGTCTTTACTAAGACATAATTTGATTCCGTTGTTCCTTGATGTAATGTTGGATCACAGTCATGTGATCTCTGCTTGTAATACAACTACTATGTCTGCTCAGTTTAGCAGATGCAATAAAGTCTATGAGTTTGTAGAGTTCATGTTTTGTTACCTGCTATTATACACTTGGCATGCATGCTGCGTGTATGTTTATATCGTGCATGTCATGTGTGGGGTTCGATACCTTAGTTGTGCTCCCACCGACGGTCTTACTTACACCAAGTGGCCGTGAGATGTGTGCAGCTTGGGGCATCGTGATGCGATTGCTCGTGACTCCCTCACGTGGCACACTTCGTTGTATGATCGAGCCCGCCCGAGACCCCGACTAAGTGATCGGGCTATAATCTGTTTATGTAAGTGTTATGATTCAATCGATAATATGGTTGAGGCGACTTGTCTATGAGTATGGGATTTCACCACCCATAAGCATTTAGACTTGTGAGCGGATGATGAGGACCCATCTCAGTTGATCATCCGGGCATGGTTGGGATGCCCCTCACGTTCGAGCTTTCCGAGAGTGTCTTGTACTTGACCTTGTCTGTTTAGACAAGTGGGTATGTCTCTCGGCTGTCCATATGATTGAGTTGTGGCTGGAATTACATATGCAAATTCCGGGTCCCGACAGACTTGGTATCAGAGCAGGACTGTCTGTAGGACTATCAAACCTTGCCCGATGTCGAGTCTAGCATTCTATTTTTATATAGTTACTCTGGGTATATAAGGGAACAACGTAAGACTTCTTTTTTCTCCTTACCCTCATCGATTTGAGTTCTGAGTCACCCTCATCTTGTTCTACAGGAATATAGGACTAGGCTCTTATTTGTCTCTACTAGGACATCTCGTTGATTGCTTCTTTGTAGCCGTACAAGTGTTATTGTCCCCAGTTTCATCATTCTATCGAGTTTCTTGAGAAAGTTATGTCCTATTTCTTGCAGGTTGTCTCATTTTTCATCCCGGTACAGCCGTTACGCTGTCTGATTCATTCTAGGAATTCTTTTTCAGGAGCATTATATTTCTTGAATTCAGTGTTGACGCATTTGCAAATCTTTCTTCCCACTTCAGATGTCTTTTAGGCAGAGTAACCATGCTAACCAGTGTGTCATGGTACTTTGTAGTTCTTAGGGAGCCATGATCATCCACAAGAAAACCGCCCAGTAAGCCAGCTCCGTATGTATACAGTTTTACCTGTGTGATGAAGCTAGCCACCATTCTCGAAGGTCTCCCCTAATGTCATTCATTAGTAGCCACTCCTCCATGAGGATATTGTATGAATTATTCTAAAAGTTGTTCCTTATGGATCCTTGTGTCCTGAAGTACGACCTTTACTTGATGACCATATCGATGCTACTTCGAAGCATGATCATGGTATCTAGAACATCAAGGAGAACATTAGAAGCGGAGTGCTAAATGTCTCTCCGTCGATCATGCAGACAAGTTCTGTTGGCAAGAATCTTGCTATACCAAGAAAACAAATCTGAGAAGGTGTTATCTTCCTTTGTATCTTCATTCCCCATATATATTCATCATGGTAGTATGAAGTGTTACCAAGATCATCGGCACAGATTTGGTTAAGCCATATGAATGTGGAATGCTCAAGTCATAGAAATCATTCTCAACCACTAGGTTATATCCTTTGGTATGAAATGAGAATGTGCTTCTCGTTTGCTGAATTGTCTCTATAACCATAGTTTCCATCCAAATTTGAGTGTGCCATTCTTTTGAATTCCATCAATGATCGTTTTGAATGCCCGAGTCTGTTGAAAGAAACTTCTATGATCACTACATAAAAAGTTATTCTTTTTGACCGAATAAGGAAACATTTCTACAAGTCACCTCTCCTTAAGGTGCCTTGTTTGGTATCAAGGGCAACCTAAAGCCTCGCTACTTTGAAACCTTGATCACTATCTACTTAAGCATGGAACTGTTGCCTACCAAATTGAAACCCCCACCTACTTCCATCATTTTGATGTGTGTCATGTGTCTCGACTCAAGAGATGTTTTCATATCTCATTCCATGAGTTCAAAATGAGGTTCTCGATCTTCTTGAAGATGCATCCTTAAAGATTTTGCCTCTTACCTTTCGTCTTGAATCTCGGGACGAGATTCTTTTGAGTGGGGTGAGTTGTCACAACCCTAGTTTGGTATGTGCTTTTTATTTCCAGAAATAAGGCATCATGTTTAATATTCCTTCTTTAATAATTGGGGATTTGGAAAAGCCTCAAAATGAGTTTAAATAAAAGGCCAGAGAAAAATATTTTTCCAAAATTCTTCTGATGATTTTGAAAATCTCTATAAATGGGCATGATCACATTTCAAATGTTGTGGGTCCAACCACATGCTCAAGGAATTTTCAAAAATTCAAACAAAAGCTTGGAAATTAAATTTAAATCATATTTGAATTGAAATTCAAATCTATTGAATTCAAAAATTCCAAACTAATGGGGGTAGCTAGGTATATGTTACCTAAGTCCATATAAACCACTTTGGATTTTTTATAAAATGTTTTCCTAATTTATGCAAAAAAAAACAGAAAGCAGAAAAAGAAAAATAAGAAAAAGGGCAGAGCCCACCTACCTGGCCCACCTGGCCGAGCTGAGGAAGCCCAGCCCAAAAGGGCAGGGTTGTCTTCCTCCATTGCCCAGGCAGGCAGGTAGCTCGCCGGCGAGCCCGACATGGCCGCCAGGCAGCTGCTTGGATGCCCCCTTCGTCCATATCCACGCCGTGGAGACGCCTGGGGCAACGCCCTTTCATTTCCCCCTCCCCTGGACCTCTTCCCCTCTCTCCCCGGCGAGATCCCGCGAGGACCCGAGCGCCACCAAGGCCGCCGACATGCGCAGGCGTGCCCACTGACCACCGCGAGCTGCGCCATCTTGTCCAAGGCGCCCTCCATCCTCGTCTTCGTCTCCGAGGCAGGTCAATTGAAGCCGAGGACCTCCCGCGACGACGGTGGCATCGAGTTCCTCCGCCATAGTCTACGAGCTCCGACGAGAGATTGCTCCCTCCCCACTGCTCCTCCGGCCTCCTCGTCGACGTCAATGCAACTAGGGTGAGCTTGCGCCGTTTTCCCCCTCCTCGAGTGCTCGATCCCGTGCCCCCTTCGCCGTTCCACCCGAGCTATTGCTCCGGCCGCCACGACGGAGCTCACGGGCCTCCCCTCCGGCGACCCCTGAGTCCCCTACGCAACACCGTTGGGTGCTGAAGAGTGCGGGCTACCCCTTGGTAGCTTCCCCACTCGCTCCGGTGGCTGGAGCTTCCACCTCTAGGGAGTGCCGCCGTGCGGTTTGGTCGCCGCCGGCCAGACCCCGGCGAGGTCCATGTGGCAATCGTCATTAGGGGGCTAATCCCCCTATCAGTTGAGCTAGGGTCACTGACAGGTGGGCCCTGCCCCTCCTAAAACATATTTAAAATTAATAAACAGAGGGAATCAGCTTAGAGTCACTAACAGTGTGACCCCACAGGTCAGCCCCCTGTGACATCAGCATTGCATCATGCTGATGCAATAAGTGGAATTTCTATGTTTATTTAATTTCCAGAAAATCCAGAAAATAGCTCAAAATTCATTAATTCATAGAAAAATAACCATTACTCCAAATCAAGCAAATAATATATGAAAAATTATCAGAAAAATGCAAGAATCTAAATATGAAACTTTCAAGCATGACAAAATAATTTATAATGATCAAACCGTAGCAAATGTAATTTGGGCTATTTTGAATAATCATTTGGAGTTTGAATTTGGAATTATTTTCCAAATATACTTCAATTAACATGTTGAAACATGAACATAGAGCACATCAGTACCATGCCATGCTATGTTTCACATCTTGTTTGTCCGTTGCAATGTGATGTTTATACTTTGTTGTCTCGGTGTCTGCTTCTTCTCGATAGATTCATCGCCGGACGTAGTTTCCAGCTGCTCTGAATAGTGGCACCTCGTGATCGTCAACAAGGCAAGAAAACCCCATTGATCATGTCTATATAAACCCATTTCCCTCTTGTTCTCTTATGCATGATTAGGTCATTCACATGTTACCGTTCTATCGCTAGTTGAACCCATCCTTTGCATGACCTATCATTGTTGCCACAGTATTAAGCAAACCTCAACCTAGCAGATCCAGGATTGATTGTGTTCATCATGTGGCCCTTCATCCATGTTATGCTTATGCCATGCTGGAATTGTTTGCAATGAAGTTGATCCATCTGGGTGATGTATCGGGATGGTAGAGAACAATGCAACATGATGCTAATGTGTTCGTGAAGTCACCCTAATAAAGGTGAACAATGAGAGGTTGTGTAGGAGTACACAGTGGTTTGTCTCATTTACACTGCCCTAGGCCCCGAGTTCTCGTGTTGTGATCCAAGACAAGAGTACTTCCACATGGAGGGCTATGGGACCCCGTTTGGCCTACTAACTCACCCCGATTTTGGTCCAGGATTCGCATGGGTTATTGCTTCTTCGATTTGATTTTGTGCCGGAGTGGGAGGAGTTGCACGGTTCCTTTGTAGCACGGTTTTAGACAAGCGCAGTACCATCCGTCGAGGTGGGATTTGTCGGGCCGTCCATACATCATTTGATTCCAAAATGGAAACCCCGACCGGATTTCTCATTGGGGTACATACTCGAATAGGCGATCCCCTGGACTAGATTTGGAGCCGTGAGGTAAGTGCCTTTGTGTTTATCCTCGTCCGACATCCGCTTGAATGATGACGAGTCACGGGCGTAAGTGATGACACGTGTATGAATCGTACACCCCTGCAGGGTAATGATCTATTCGAATAGTCGTGTCCGCGATTATGGACTACTTGGAGACCTTTACTTGATTATTAGATAATTTAAATGGATACTCTAAAACTGCCAAGATAAGTGTGAGTGCTTTGGGTTGCTTCCTCGTGGGGAAGTCGAGGAAGAATCCATGGTTGTGTATTGATGTGGTTATCAAGATTAGATGGACTCGTGTGCGCCTCTCATCTCAAATCTATATAGTCGTAGTACAGGATAGCCAAGTCAAACCTTTCTGCATTACAACCCCACTTGCCTTTACCTTGATACCTCAGCATGAGTAGTATAGTTCTGATGTAAGTCTTGCTGAGTACGACTTTGTACTCACGTTTGCTTAATTTATGTGTTAGAGACGAGACCACTGCCCCTGATGGTGGCCTCTACCTCGAGCTCGACGCCAACTAAGTCGTATAGTTCCAGACAGCAGCCTGGTTCCTTTGGAGGGTCATTGTATTTTCTTTCAGGCTTCTTAAGACATTTGTTAAACTTGTCTTTACTAAGACATAATTTGCTTCCGTTGTTGCTAGATGTAATGTTTGATCACAGTCATGTGATCTTTGCTTGTAATACAACTACTATGTCTGCTCAGTTTAGCAGATGCAATAAAGTCTATGAGTTTGTAGAGTTCATGTTGTGTTACCTGCTGTTATACACTTGGCATGCATGCTGCGTGTATGTTTATATCGTGCATGTCATGTGTGGGGTTCGATAGCTTAGTTGTTCTCTCGCTGGCGGTCTTTATTACACCAAGTGGCCCTGAGATGTGCGCAGCTTGGGGCATCGTGATGCGATTGCTCGTGACTCCGTCACGTGGCACACTTCGTTATACGATCGAGCCCACCCGAGACCCCGAATAAGTGATCGGGCTGGAGTCTGTTTATGTAAGTGTTATGATTCAATCGATAATATGGTTGAGGCGACTTTTCTATGAGTATGGGATTTCACCACCCATAAGCCTTTAGACTTGTGAGTGGACGATGAGGACCCATCTCAGTTGACCATTCGGGCCTGGTTGGGATGCCCCTCACGTTCGAGCTTTCCGAGAGTGTCTTGTACTTGGCCTTCTCTGCTTAGTCAAGTGGGTATGGCTCTTGGCTCTCCATATGATTGAGTTGTGACTAGAATTACATATGCAAATTCCTCGTCCCGACAGAATGCTAATAGATAACTCAATTATTTCTCAAATTGGACAAGTTTCGAGGAACGGCTCCCACACGGGAACGATCACATCCCCGCAATCTCCTTTGTTGATCACTGCCAAAGTTTTCTGATTTCTCATGAACAAAGCGTGAAGGAGGGTTTGTTTGTTCTATTATCTTTTGTGAGCTGGGCGCACTCATGCCAATTCCTCCTCGTATTAGGGGTTTGCAGATAGACATGCAATCCCGGAATAAAACTTGTTCAATCTTAAGAAGATCATGAATTAACTACTACTTCCTCATGAGCTAAAACAGGGGCACAAAATAGAAGATTTTGAACATTAAAGGATAACACATAAATTCTATACTTTAGGAGTGGTAGTGAATACCACGAATAGGAAGGTATGGTGGACTCATATGGAAAATACTGGTTTCAGGGTATGGATGCACAAGAAGAATTACGCTTAGTACAGAGGTTTGGATAGCGAAGGCTTTGAGAGAACAGACAATTGATGATGACTTAGATGCAAAGCAATATAAAGCATAAACATTAAAATAAGCATAGCACATCAAGTTGTCTTCCTTGTCAACATAACACTTCAAGCATAATAACATAAAGGTTTTGGCTATGCTCTACTTTGAGAAATTCATGCTTGTTGTTATGACCAAAGCTATGTTTGCCAAGATTAAATAAAGTTTTCAAAGCCATACCTGATATAAGGTCAATACTCCCCATAAGAATCATCATAAGGTCTATTGCGTGAAGAGAATACCGAGTGCAGCGAAGGAATCTATAGACTTCTCATTAATATTCCATCATAGATGGCTCCACACTCACGGATACATAACTCTCCAAAAAGGAGTGATAGACCTCAATGAAAACACCTATTTTATAAGATAACTTCCCTAGACATGATACGACTCTATTTGACTCTAAAATACAAAGATAAAGATAAAGATACCGGGAACTCCCCCAAGCTTGGGACAAGATAAGGGGATGCCATTACCCAAGAAGATTTACTCCTCATTCTTGTTATTTTTGATCACGTATTCCTTGGCGAAGCGCTTCCAAGGCATAGGTTCTCTAGTCTCGAAGGACATTCCCGTCTCCAGGATCCTGCACTGAACACCCAAACCTATGCGTAAGAACTTAAGTTCATACTCACAGTTCTGGTTCTGCAAATCATAGATTTGTGCTTGAAGCTCATAAATTTTTTCTTCTAGTGCAGCCAAACTTGACAACATATCCTTCATCTCCTTCTTGTGGGAAGCCTCTATTTCATTCATGATGTCGAAGTTAGCTTCAACACCACGCTCCACCATCTTCTTGAACTTGAAGACCTCATGTTCCATCTCCTTCAGCTGCTCCTCGGTGCTCCCTTCCTTGACTGGTCCCTTCAGATCCTCCTTGTGGAGGTCACCATCCTACACACGATGGATCTGGGGGTGCTTCTTCACCTCAGCGAGGTAAGGGTTGATGACATTGACGACGAACTTGTCCTTGGGAGAACTTGGGGAAGCCATGGCACCTAGGTATAGCTGAAAGATTTTCTGGCAGAAACAGGTCGAAAATAAAACACACAAAATCGCGAGATACGTTGCCGGAACAATCCGGGAAAATATATAGAAAAAATTTCCACACAGAAAGGAAGGTAACAAGCCAAAGTGGGGTCGGAGACGGACTCCTGGGTGCCCAGGCGGCCTCCCGGCGCGGCCAGGGGGTAGGCCGCGCCAGGGGGCACCTGGGCCCCCTGGAGCTTGTCTCCAGATCCACTTCGGCCTCCAATTTTCCTAATTTTACAAAAACTAATAATATGGGATTTTTATGGGGGTTCACGATGTTTCCTTACCGTAATACATACCTTTCCTTATTCTTCTTCTTCTGCTGGTGTCTGAAACAGGGCTGCAACATGTTCTTCATGAGTTGTTGTGTATACCAAATCCACATCAACATTGACAGGTTCTCCTGCTATATAATTCTTAAGTCTTTGCCCATTCACAACTTGAGGTTTGGTGCCTTCGAAATTGTTAATCTTGATTGCACCCGAGCGGTAGACTTCCTCAATATGAAATGGCCCTTCCCATCTGGAAAGTAGTTTACCTGGAGAAAACCTGAAACGGGATCTAAAAAACAAAACTTTATCACCAACATTAAATTCACATTTCAGAATCCTCCTATCATGCCACTTCTTTACCTTTTCCTTGAACATTTTAGCGCTCTCGTAAACTTCACTTCTCCACTCATCTAGAGAAGTCACGTTCATGAGATGCTTTTCACCAGCTAATTTCAGGTCAGTATTAAGCTATCTAATAGCCCAGAAAGCTTTGAGTTCTAATTCTAATGGAAGATGGCAAGCCTTGCCATAGACCATCTTATAGGGAGACATGCCCATGGGGTTTTTGTAAGCAGTTCTATACGCCCACAAAGCATCACCTAACTTATATGACCAATCTTTTCTATTTCTATTAACTGTCTTCTGTAAGATCAACTTGATCTCTCTATTGGTGAGCTCAACTTGTCCACTAGTTTGAGGTTGGTACAGTGAAGCAATTCTATGATTGACATCGTACTTGGCTAAAGCTTTTCTAAAAGCTCCATGCGTAAAATGTGAATCCCCATCAGTCATGACGTACCTGGGTACTCCAAACCTAGGAAAAATTACATCCTTGAGCATTTTAAAAGATTTCTTGTGATCTGCACTTTTAGTGGGGATTTCCTCTACCCACTTTGTTACATAATCAACAGCAACTAAAATGTGAGTGTGCTTGTGCGAGGGAGGAAAAGGACCCATAAAATCCAATCCACAGCAATCAAAAGGCTCAATCACTAGAGAGTAATTCATAGGCATCTCATTCCTTCTACTAATATTACCAACTCTCTGACACTCATCACATGATAAGACATAATTTCTAGCATCCTTAAAGAGAGTAGGCCAATTAAAACGTGATTGAAGAACTTTATGTGCGGTCCTCTCACCGGCATGATGTCCTCCATATGGACTATCGTGATATTGTATGAGAATGTCCTTCTGCTCGTGTTCCGGTATGCATCTCCTCACAATCCCATCTGTACCTTCTTTGAAAAGATGTGGGTCATCCCAAAAATAATCCCTCAAATCGTGGAAGAACTTCTTCCTTTGCTGAAATGTTAAACTTGGAGGAAAGAACTTTGCAACGATAAAGTTAGCATAATCTGCAAACCAAGGATCGGAGAGAGATTGTACTTTTACAACAGCTAGCTGTTCGTCTGGAAAACTGTCGTTGACAGGAATGGGATCATGCGGTATATCTTCCATCCTTGAAAGATTATGCGCCACCGGATTGTCTGATCCTTTCCTATCGACAATCTGCAAATCAAATTCTTGAAGAAGGAGTACCCATCGGATGAGTCTAGGTTTGGCATCCTTCTTCTCCATAAGATACTTAATGGCAGCATGGTCAGTATGAATAATAACCTTAGAATCAACAATATACTGCCTAAACTTATCACAAGCAAATAATACTTCTAAGAATTCTAAGGCTCCGTTGGAAGGTTATGCTTTAGGATAGTAGGTTGTCTTAAGAATATTTCGTCCAACTCATTTCTCTCCTGCATATGCAAATCATTCTCGTGGTCCTCCATATATTTGCTGCAAAAGGATCATTAGGAGGAATAGCAATGGAAGCAATATCTGAAATAATCTTATCGTTACTAGGAAAATTAGTACCACAAGGACGCTTAGAGAACTTAGAAAAGTTAAATTCATATGGCTCACCATTGAATTCAACAGAAACTTTACCTTTCTTGCAATCTATTATAGCTCCACAAGTTCTGAGAAAAGGTCTACCGAAAATAATAGGACAAAAATTATCCCTTACTGAACCGAGTACTAGAAAGTTGGTAGGATATTTTACCTTTCCGCATAAGACTTCAACGTCTCTCACAATTCTGTTAGGAGAGATAGTTCCTCTATTTGCAAGATGAATAGTAACATCAACTTCTTCAATTTCACAAGGTGAAATCTCACCTATGATCTCTTGATAAAGTGAATACGGGATAGCACTAGCACTCGATCCCAAATCGCATAGCCCATAATAATTGTGATCTCCTATTTTGACAGATACTACTGGAGTTCCTGAAATTCGGCTTTTATTCTTGGCTGTGACAACGTTAGTGGCAAAAGCACAAACAATTATATTGGAATCTAAAGCATCATTAGTAACAAGATCCTTAACCAATGCAACTTGAGGATCGACCTTGATCTGGTCCTCACGCTCATCAATTCTTCTCTCACTTTTATTTAATATGCTTGTCACAAAAGAGTGCTCCCTTATCCTTGCGGGAAAAGGGGTTTTTTCATATATGTCTGCAGGCAAAATAGGGTCAGCAACATGAATATCAATAGGTAATTCTTTGAAGGGTTTATGATGTTGATCCTTCTTCTTCTTAGAAGAGTCAATATGAGAGGCAAAGTCCTTACAAAAATCAATCATTAGAAGGGAATCAAGACCAATCTTAGAGCGAAAGGTCTTAAAGTAATCAGTTTTCACATAGATCTCTATATAATCATGCTCATAATTAATAGTGGGTTCAATATCTTCATCTATTTACCAATCTTTGGTATTCTTCTGGATCCTTTCAATGAGATCCCATCTTTCTTCAACACTTTTCGTCTGAAATACCCCACTAGAGGAGGCATCCAGCATCTCCTTATCCTGACTAGAAAGTCTAGCATAAAAATTTGTAAGTATAATTTCCATGCGGAGCTCATGAATAGGACATTTGAGAATTAGGGATTTCAATCTCCCCCAAGCTTGAGCGATGCTTTCTCCGTCACGAGACCTAAAGTTATAGATGTAGTTTCTGTCTCGATGAATTTCATGAAGAGGATAAAACTTGGTATAAAAGAGAGACATAAGCCCTTGCCAATTAAGCCAATGAGAGTTATCGAGAAGCTTATACCAATCTGAAGCTTTATCTATAAGCGATACAGAGAACAATTTCCTCATGACAAACTCCATTGATACACCTGCAAGCTTAAATAGTGAACATAGTTGTGACAAATATAGAAAGTGTTCACTGGGATGTCTGTCTTCTACATAACGATTAGCCAAAACACAATCGATAATACCAGCTGGTATTTTATAAGGCACAATTTCAGTACGGGGAGGAACAACCACCACAGATGTGGGGAGTTTCCCCGTAAGCAATGATCCAATAGCTAGGTTTTCCATATGGACAAAGAGCAGCAACAACAAAATAAAAACCAAAATATAAAAATTTCCTTAGCAGCTTCACTTACCAATAACGTTATGCTCCCCGGAAACGGCGCCAGAAAATGGTACTTGATGACCCACAACCGTAAGGGATCTATTGCAACGTTTTCGATAATTAAGAGTGTCGAACCCAACGAGGAGCGAAAGGTATTGATAAGTGATTTTGGACAAGGAATAAGCAACAATGAGACAAGAGCAAGCATTGAGGGGTAACTTTTTAGGGGTTTTCGGTATAAGCAACAATAAGACAAGAGAAAGCAAAGTAAATGGTGCCGAGGACCAGTAGGTGGCCCAATCCTTTTTAGCAAAGGATAAGCCTGGCAACTGAACTTATAAAGACTAAAGCGTTCTTGAGGACACATGGAGAGGTAGTCATGTGCTTTCGCCATATTCCGCATTGATAACATGTTTGGTGTTGATAAGTGTTGAGTGGGTGGATCTATGCTAGCATACCTTCTAGACTAAGATAAGTGCACTCTTATGATTAAAAAAAATTCAAGCATCCGCAAATACAAGATAGAAATTAAGGCAAAGCCTAACCACAATAATAAGATCAAGGATCCATTATTCCCTTGTGCAAAAGTGTGCAAAGTGGGGTTCAGGTTTCTGTCACTCCGGCAACCCACCGTAAGCATTCTTTATACACAATGTATTCCCCTAGTTCCTTAATAAGGCGATGTGTTGAGTGTTCGACTCACACAACACCACTAGGAACAACACAACTTAAATGTCAAACAACACATATTACTTCAACATCATATGACTACTAACAACAAGACTTCTCCCATGTCCTCAAGAACTAAAGTAACTACTTACAAGACATAAAAGAGATCGTGATCAGAGGTGATAAATAGGTGGTAAATAATCTGGTCATAATGATATTTCTCCAACAAAACTCAATAGCATTCACCACAAAGTAGTAATCAACACCGGTAGAGTAGAGAGGATAGATAGTACGAGTTACAACGCAAGTTGCAATTGTGAGATGAGATTGGATGAAGATGAAGATGGTGCTGATGTTGGGGATGATGTCGATGATGATCTCGATGATGCCCGTGACGAAGGTGATGACAATGGCGATGATCTCCCCTTCCGGGGGGTGATCTCCTCGGCGGAATCTTCCCGCCGGAGAGCCCTTTTCTTCTCTGTAGGTTTCCGCCATGGAGCGGCGATGGAACTCCGTACAAACTCCTCTTTTTAGGGATTTCGGATGACGAAGAGTATATAGGCCAGAGGGGGAGCCATGGGTGGTCCCAGGGCTCCAAGCGCCCTCCCGGCGCGGCCAGGGTGGGGGCCGCGCCAGGTGGCCGCCTGGGAACCCTGTGGCCCCCCTCTGGTCCCTCTTTTGCGTGTCTTCGTCAATCCTCTCAAAAAACACCCCCCGTAGATTTTCAGGTAATTTGGAGGTGTTCTTCTTCAGCAACTCAGTGTCCACTTTTTACCGCTAAATCTTGCGTCTGCTGCTTCGGCACCGGAAAGTTGCATACTGTGTAAAACAAGCCAAAACAACATAAGAACATCATCATAATGTGAAATATATCAATGAATAAGGACAAATTATGATATAAAATAGTGATGCACTTTGGACGTATCATTTGCCGGTTGGCGAGCCAGCGGATTTAAAACAAACAGGGCCAGTGGGATGGTATATCCTGTCGGTCCACCTCAGGGAGCTAGGGGTGCCTGCTCGGGCGAGGGTAAACCATCCCGACCTCATCCTGATGGTAGAGACTGATTCAAGAGCGCGACCGGCTTTTGAGTTGGATGTCGACTCCCCGGGGGCCACCCCGTATTTGTGCATTGTTAGTTAGAGGGGCTATGACATCCGGTTCTCTCGAAACAACTCTTCAATGAGTGTCTTTAACGGGCCCGACTGAGAGAGCTTGCGTGCGTGCGGAGCCTTGTAATGGGCAGTTGGTACAACCCTGCAGGGTTAAATATTTTCGAGAAGTCATGTCCACGGTTATGGACGACTTGAGACCTACTCCTTGTTCATATACAAAAACAACTCAGATAATCTTAATATCTTGATCAATGTGTGTGTGCCTTTACTGCTTCTTCCTTGTCGGGATGCGAAGGGAGGACAAGGATAGGATGGGTGTTATGCTTGCGTAAGTAGCTGATAGCAAGACTTGTTGGAGGCGATTCCTCATCGAATGCTTGGTTCTCATATTACTCTAAATAGATCGTTAGCCACTTCATATATTGCTAGTGCGACTGCAACCTCAACCACTACCCCATATTACCGTGAGAAGTTAGTTACAAGCCTTGTTGATATAGATCACCCCTTCTTTTCTCTTTTACGCACGTTATGCAACCGAACTTGGACTTCAATGGAGCTCGACGAATCCTTCTTCTGGACGCCTTCGCGAAGACTCGACGACGACTAGTTAGGTGGATCTCGGCGGAGATCTTGGACCCGTGTGGTTACGGGAATGATGTGTTTTACCTTTTCCACTAGGCATTTGATTGTAGTATGTACTCAGACATGTATCTTCCGCTGATGTATTGTATTAAGGCAATTGTATGCCGATTGTATGAGATGTTGTATCCTTGTAGCTGTAATGTTGTGATATCATGTTGGAAATCCGGGGCATGTGGCATTGTCATATGTCGCAGTGGGACCGATATGTGCTTCGTCCCCGGATCTGAATGGAAACATCTAGATCTGGAACAGTACCGCATATCGGGCCTTATAGGCAGTGTAGGAGTACACAGTGGGTTGTCTCATTGAACACTGCCTTAAGCCCGAGTTCTTGTGTAGTAATCCAAGACAAAGAGTACTACCGCATGTTGGGAACATGGATCCCTGCTCAGCTTATTAACTCACCCTGATTCAGGTCCAGGAGTCACACCTAGTTCGGGTTTTCCATTTGGCATATGCACAGAAAGATAAAGGAAATGAAATGTGGCATTCATGGTAGGGCTTGTAGCACATGGCTTGTCAAGCGGAGAACCATCCAGCAAGGTGGGCTTGCCGGTCGTGCCTATATGGTTTGAGTCCTAAACGGAAACTTGGCCGGATTCCAGTTGGGTTTGAAACTCAGATAGCTGACTCCTTGGACTAGAACGGTGCCGTGAGGTAAGTGTCATGGTGTGCATACTCCCCGACACCCGCTTGAAGGGTGAAGATTTATTGGGGGTAACTGATGAACACATGTGTAGAAGTACACCCCTGCAGGGTTAACAAACTATTCGAATAGCCGCGTCCGTAGTAATGGACTACTTGGAGACCTATGCTTGATTTTTAGCCAACTTCAACGGTTACTCTAAAACTTTCCACTTTAAGTGTGAGTGCTATGGTTTGCTTTCTCGTGGGAAGTCGAGGAATGATACATAGTGGTGTTTTGTTTGGGAGACTTGGATAGATGGACTCGAGTACGCTCCTTACCTCTTTCTGGTAATCAAAGTTCAAGTTAGCCAAGTCAAAGCTGGCACTTCTGCATTACAACCCCACCGCCTTTGCCTTGAAACTTGATGTAAGTCTTCTTGAGTATGACTTTGTAATCACGTTTTCTTATTTATGTTTTTAGATGAACCCACTGACCCCGATGGTGGCTTCTTCCTGGAGGTCGACGTGGACTAAGGTACTATAGTTCCAAACATCAGTCTAGTCCCTTGTGGAAGGGCATGTATATTGAATAAGGCTTGTCTAAGCCATTTGTTAAACTTTTCTGTACTCAGACCTAAGTTGCTTTTGTTGTTTGATGTAATGTTGGATCACAGTCATGTGATCTCTTTGTGTACTATATATCTAAGTCAATAAAGATGTATACGTTGTAGAGTTCATGTGATAAGTATCTGTTGTTTACACTGGACATGTATGTTGCGTGTATGATTATATCGTGCATGTCTTAGTGTGGTGTTCGATAGCTTAGTTGTGCTCTCGCCGGCGCTCTTTCTTATAACCAGGTGGATCTGAGTAGTGCGCAGCTTGGATCATCGCGATGCGATTGCACGTAAATATGTTACGTGGAAGAATTCGTTGTACGATCGAGACCGCCCGAGACTCCGACTAAGTGAATCAGGAAGGAGTTGTCTATGTAAATGTTATGATTCAATTGATAATATGGTTGGGGCGACTTGTCTATGAGTGGGGATTTCACCACCCATAAGCATTTAGACTTGTGAGCGAACGATGAGGACCCATCTCAGTTTATCATCCGGGCATGGATGGGAAGCCCCTTATGTTCGAACTTTCCGAGAGTGTCTTGTACTTGGCCTTGTCAGCTTAGACAAGTGGGTATGGCTCTCGGCTCTTCATATGATTGAGTTGTGACTAGAATTACATATAGATACCAAGTGTCCCGACAACAAGCTACCAACAAAGATTTGAACTTTAAAGTACAGCAAGTGAGATATGCAATTCAAGTCAAGACAATAACAATCAAGAGTCTATATCTAGTATTGAAACTAGCAAAGTGAGAACATAAAGGTGCAAGAGCTCTCAATGTCCATGAATCGAATGTCTCCAGTCGGTGTTTGCGTGCAAGAAAGTGGGAGATGGTTTTAGAGCATAAAAAATACTAGTAGTTGTTTAGAACTCAAACTAATAAACCTTCACAATTAGTCTACTTCGAAATCTTATTATGACTCGTCCCCAGACCACTGGCCAGGTACAAGTCAAACTGATCCTCTCCCTTTCGACTTTGAGCACTCATGCAATGAATGAGCGCAAGCAAGATATGTTGGCACTTAGGATGGAAAATAGAATAAATGATGGGGAGGGAATACAAAAAGGTGTGAAAGGCTCACATCAATGAGGACAATACTAGGCGAGATAAATCCAAATGATAGATATGTTGTGAGGAGTAGGGATTGCCATGCAACGGATGCACATATGAGCTATGGGAAGCTCTCCAATGGAAGTAGTGGGGCTATATCCAACTTTCTTTCTCAAGAAGACCTAAAGAACATTTAAGGAGGCTCATCATTGGAATATACAAGCCAAGTTCTATATTATAAGGATCCCCACATAGTTATGCACGAATGATATGAACTCTCTATGAAGTAAAAATACTACTTTGGAGCACGAGTGTGGATCTTTCAAAAGGAATAGTAGTGTTGTCCCCTTCTCTCTTTTTATTTCTCCTTTTTCTATTTTTATTTATTTTTGTGGCCTCATTGGCTCTTTCTATTTATCTGTCATTTGTCCTCTTTGCGATCTTTTATTTGTCCTCTTTTGGGACCTTTTATTTGTGTCCTCTTTGGGATCTTTTCCTCACTTTAAGGGCAACACTCTATATTTTACAAGGATGTACAGATCACACACTTTATAAAAAGTACTCAACATAAAAAAAACTGAAAACTATCATGATGTATGCAAATGTATGCCTCTTCCTGTGTAGCACTATATTCAATGATACTAGTGCGTCATGTAGCAATTATAAGGGCACAACCCAACTAGCATACGGCTCTACGATTAAGAAAAAACATGTATGACAATGAAAGATCAAGTCATGAGAAGATGGATGTTGCATGGCAATGTATCTCGGAAAGTATATAGAAATGCCTTGATAGGTAGGTATGGTGGCTGTTTTGAGGAAGGATATAATGAGGCTTATGATGACAGAGCGTATCATGCCATGGATTTGGATGCACCGGCAAAGTTTCCACCAACTCTCGAGGTGAGAAAGGGCAATGCACGGTACCGAAGAGGCTAGTAAAATATGGATGGCGGATGTGCCAACAGTCGAATACTCACATTTGTCAAAGGAACTCATCCACTTAGTATAGGTAACACTCTATCTAATCAGGAGATTCACAAAGAGAAAAGTACCCCCTAGGATGAGTGTATGGGGGTTTGGTTATCCTTGCGCATCTGATGTGCGAGAGATGATAATGGTTTCTCGCCCTTCGTTGGTAACCCCAAGTGCAAGGTGAGATGTAGGATAGAAGCAAATTTCCCCTATGTAGAGGATAGGGTTGGTCTCCCGTAGTACTCTGAAAGCGACAAGTAGGTGACAACGGCGCTAGAAATTTAGCGGTAGACGTGGACCTTCACACACAACAAATAACTTTTCTCCCAACGAAGTTCAGAAAGGTTGTAAATCTCTCCGGCCTTGTTGTTTACAAAGGATCAAACGCAAAGGATAAAGGATAATAGTTATAGATACTGAAAAGTAAAAGCAGAAAATAAATTGAGCGTGTAAAAAGTGATGAGAATATGGACCGGGTTCCCGTGATGTTCACTAATGATGTCTCTCTTCCAAAAGACTATAAAAATGCTATGAGAGGTAAACAAATCACAGCTGGGCAATTGACATGATTAAAAACGCACCGCAATGCTAACTATGCTACAAAGAAAGGGCGAGGCTCAAAAGCATGGGCGGTACGCCAAAATAAGTAGACCGAAATCCAACTGCATCTACTTCTAATCATCCACCTTGAGATATCTATCTAGAACACCTCGCTGGTATTAAGTTGTGAGCCCCACCCAAAGTGTAAACCCAAAGCAATAGACGACTGCATTAAAAGAACTTTTCATAAAGTAAACAATTCTTGCAACCGCTGTTACAAGCACCGTTATTTTGTCCCTTGTGGCAACAACACATCCCCTACACTCATGTTTCTGTCACTCAAGCTAGTCATCAGTGGCATGAACCCACAACCGAGCATAACGTTCCCTCTTGGAGTCACTACCTAATGCTTGGCCAAAGCAATAAACAACAACGGATAACATGCACGACTTACTCGAGAACAAAAATATAAAGATAAGAACCAAATATATTACTCAATCACAAACTGAACATAGTCTCATAATCCATCAGATCCCAGCAAATTCAGCATAGCAACAGAAGAAAGAATTACATATGTTCCTTGATCATGTAGGGCAGCTCACAAGGTATAATCCATGAAGAACAATGAGGGGAGGAGAACATCACATAGCTACTGATCACGGACCCAAGGTCCAAGGTAGACTACTCATAGATCATCCGGGAAGTGTCCATGGCCGAGGAGAGGCTCCCGGAGGTGAATCCTTCATCCGGCAGGGTGCCGGGAGGAGGTCTACTGCGCTCCCAATCTTGGATGCGCGGCGGCGGCGGAATAGAGGCGAGATCGCGAAAAAGGGTTCTGTCTTCGGAAGAATCCAGTCACGGAGAATATATACGCGAAGGGGGGCATCCAGGGGGCCACCAGGGGTCCAGGCGCCCCCCTGGCGCGGCCAGCCCCTAGGGCGCGCCACCAGGGCGCCTGGGCCCCTGGTGGTGGCCCTCTGGCCCCACCTTGGTGTTTTTGGAAGCTTCCGGTACGCTGATTTTCATTGTATTTTTCCCGAGTTTTTGGAGCATTTTTAATATGGCGGAAACCTGAAATAAAAAGACAGCAGAAAACAGGAACTGGCACTGGGGTGCACTGAGATAATAGGTTAGTCCAAATATGATCACAAGTGTATGGAAGTGTATATAAAACATAGAAATATCACACAAAACATGCATGGAGCAAACCTAAATTATAGATACGTTTGGGACGTATCAACATCCCCAAGCTTAATTCCTGCTCTCCCTCGAGTAGGTAAATGATAATAAGCATAATTTATATGGTGACATGCTAACAACCATATAAGAACCTTGAAAGTAAAGTAATCAAGGTATGTAATTCAATTCAAGTCATAACGGGAAAGTGTCTATATTAGCATTGAAACAAGCAACATAAGAACATAAAGGTGCAAGAGGTCTCGCTGTCCGTGACTCGAATGTCTCGAGATGGTGTTTGCGTGCAAGAAGTGGGAGATGGGAATACGAGAAAAAAATATAATTGTTGAGAACTCAATCTACTAAAGTTTCACACTTAGTCTTCTTTGGAATCTTATCTTGACTCGTCCCTAGACCACTAGCCAGGTAAAATTCAATTTGATCCACTCCATTTCGATATTTTGAGCACTCATGCAATGGATGAGCATAAGCATGAGAGTTGACACTTAGGATGGCAAAGAGAGAGAGAGATTTTGGAGGAGGAAGACAAAAAGGGTGAGAAAGGCTCACATCAATGAGGACAATCGTAGGCGAGAAGGCCAAATGATAGATATGATGTGAGGAGTAGGGATTGCTATGCAACATATGCACAAATGAGCTAAGAAAAGCTCTCCAATGGAACTAGTGGGGGTGCATCCAACTTGCTCGCTCAAGAAGACCTAGAGCTCGTTTGAGGAAGCTCATCCTTGGAATATGCAAGCCAAGTTCTATAGTGTGAAGGTCCCCACATAGCTATATGCATATATGATCATCTCTATGGAGTACAAGATATAGAGGGAGTACGATTGTGGAGCTTTCAAAAGGAATAGTAGTGTTTCCCCTTTCTCTCTTTTTATTTTCTTTTTCTCTTTTTATTTTATTTTTTGGTAGCCTCAATGGCTCTTTCTATTGAACTCTCATTTTTCCTCTTTGGGATCTTTTAAATTTGTCTTCTTTGGGATATTTTCCTCACTTAAGGGAAACAATCTATTTTACAAGAAGTATAGAAGATCTTCACACTTTACAAGGTACTCAGCATAAAGAAGATGTAGCTATCATGAAGTATGCAAATGTATGCCTCTGCTAGTGTAGCAGGAACATGTATGACATGAATATCAAGTCATGAGAAGGTGGATGTTGCATGGCAATATATCTCGGAAAGGCTATGGAAATGCTTTCATAGGTACGTACGGTGGCTGTTTTGAGGAAAGATATAAGGAGGTTTATGATGAAAAAGTGGATCATGCCAAGGGTTTGGATGCACCGGCGAGGTGGACGCAAACTCTCAGAGTGAGAAGAGGGAAATGCACGGTACCGAAGAGGCTAGAAAATATGAGGAGGTGGAAGTGTCAACTTTCAATACTTACATTAGTCCAAAGAACTCACACACTTATTATCGGTAACTATCAAGCTAATTAGGAGGTTCACAAAGAGACAAGTACCCTGAGGAGGAGTGTATGGGGGTTTGGTTATCCTTGCGCATCCTCGACTCATGGTATGTGAGTGTACTCTCATATCCGATCCCTCCAAAGATTAGTGATCCATCTAGTAGCTAGAGTACTCAACTAGTTTTGTAGTTTTTGAAAATAACATGGATTTCCCAAAATACGACACCTATCACTAATAGTCTAGAGCTCTTGACACCAAAAGTTCAAACATTACTCACAACAATACCTCAAAACTATTGCAAGGTACTACTACAATTGAATAGCAACCTTAATTACCTACTTCAAGACAAGACACAACTCAGTGCAACAACCAACTCTCTTAACCAGATAAACATGAAAACTAAAGAGAGTTCCAACAACAAACTAAACAAAAGCTAAGGCTCTTGAGAAAGATAAACATGAAAACTAAGAGCTAAACATGGCAGAATCTACGAAAAGATAAAGAACACACAACAAAAGAAAGGTAAGCATGAAAATCCTATGATGTGTTGTAGTTTAAAGTGGAGCATGTTTCTCTCCCACACAAAGTAAGTTGGGTTCTAACTTGTTATTAATAACAAGCAAAGAAAAAGAAAACTAAAAAGTAAACCTAAGAGCGAGACGCTCCAAGCATAGCACATAACGCAGGAAGTGATAAAAATATAGTGAGACGAAGGACGAACTGCTGATTGTTGATGGAGAAGGGGATGCACGGGGGCATCCCCAAGCTTAGCCGCTTGAGTCTCCTTGAATATTTATTGGGATGAATGGGGGCATCCCGAAGCTTGAGCGTTTGACACTCCCGGATCTTCTTTCATCATCTTCCCTCGCACACTTTAAAACTCCCTTCATACATAACTCATCATAAGCTGATTAGAGAGGTTAGTACCCTCAATAAAATAATTTTCCTCTACTGGAAATATAGATATTCTTGAAGAGCTACTGTTTTTCAAAATTTTCAAAAAGTTTTTTCAAAGAAAAATAAAGCTTAAGGTTTGCAAAAGTGAGGAAGGGAAAAACGTGGCAGAATCTGTGAAAAGCAGAATAGCAGGTAGTAAATAATTTTTTCGGGGTACTTCTGCAACTCGAATAAAAAACTCAGAACATAGGCTCGAAAAGCAATTGTATGGAGCACACTGTCAAAAATTCAAATCAAAAATATTATCTGGTGATTTTAGGCGATTTTTCCGTCTAAGGATAGAATGTGTTTTCTGGACATCATGTCACAACTTTTGAACTTTCTTGCAATCGGAGGCTAAACTTGGCACAAAGCTTGAAAATAAAGATACAATGATGTTGCTACAGTAGTAACAATCATCAAGACCACTAAAAACAGAAGTAAAAACATCTTAGGTTGCCTCCCAACAAGCGCTTTCTTTTACGCCTTTAAGCTAGGCATAAAGCAAAAAGATCAAGTTTTATCAAGAGCAAGAGAATAGCTAGCCCGCGTAACGGACTCAAAATGTAACTTAATCTTCTTTCTAGCGAAGTGTTCCATCCCGTTTTTAAGAGGGAATTCAAATTTTATATTCCCCTCTTTCATGTCAATAACATCACCATTGGTGCGAAGAAAAGGACGTCCCAAACTAATTGGACATAAAGGTTCACACTCTATGTCCATAATAGTAAAATTAACGGAAACATAGTTGTCATTGACAATGATAAGAACATCGTCGATCTTCCCCAAAGGTTTCTTTACGGAAGAATCAACGAGATGAACACCAAAAGAACAAGGATCAAAAGGTTCCAATTCAAACATATCATACATTCTTTTGGGCATAGAGGAGGTACTAGCTCCAACATCACATAAGGCATAGCAAGAGAAGTTATTCAATTTAATTTTGATCATAGGATCCCAACCATCCTCTAGATTCTTTGGTATGGAGGCTTCTATTCTAAGATTCTCATCCCTAGCTTTAATGAGAGCATTAGTGATATGCTCTGTGGAGGCAAGATTTAGTGTGCTAGTGTGGGGGTATCTAGACATTTTGTGTAGTAGGCTAATAACTTTTGAGAGGGTGCAACTATCAAAATCAATGTCACTACTATCAAAGGTGGTAGTAGTGTCATCTAGGCTCACTTGTTTGGAGGCCTCTATGTTCATAGGTGTTTCTTCTTCTATGGTTGAGGTAGTAGCATCACCATTAATAGGTCCAATGGGACTAGGAGTGTTTAGGGTGCTAATAGTTTGGGTGACCTCAACAATTTGGATAGTAGCAACAGTGTGGTGTGTAGGAAGGCTCTTAATTATATCCTCTTCCTCTTTTTCTCTTGCACATCTTTCTTTAAGTTTAGCCATCACCCTAATGTTTTCGTTAATTAGCAACTGGATAGCATTAATAGGAGTGGCCTTCCTCTCCTCCAGACGAGGAGTTCTAATTTTAAGCATTTCAATGTCATGGGCTAAGTTTTCTAGCTTCAAAGAGAGATTATCTAATTTGTCTAATCTTTCCTCTACACTCTTGTTGAAGGCTTTTTGAGTAGTTATAAAGTCTTTAAGCATGCTTTCTAATTCAGAGGTGAGGTTCTTGTTGCTAGGATAAGTGTTGTTGTTCCCATAGTTGGATGGGAACGGTCTATGATTGCTAGCAAAATTACCCCTATAAGCATTATTATTGAAGTTGTTTCTAGAGATAAAGTTCACATCTACTTGTTCCCGAGCAACCAAAGAATTTAAGGAAACATCATGAGGATCAATAGGAGATTGCTTGGTAAGTAGAGACATAATCAAGTCACCTTTTTCATTTAGGGAGGCAATCTCCTCGAAAGAGTTTACCTTCCTACTTGTTGGAGCACGTTCGGTGTGCCATTGGGAATAGTTGGTCATCATCTCATTTAGAAGTTTTGTGGCAGCACAAAGTGTTGTTGACATAAAGGTTCCTCCCGCGGCCGAATCTAACAGGTTCCACGAGGTAAAGTTCAAGCCCGCATAAAAAGTCTCGATAACCATCCAAGTAGTCAAACCATATGTATGGCATTTCTTAAGAAGAGATTTCATTTGCTCCCAATCTTGGGAAACATGCTCATTATCCAATAGTTTAAAATTCATAATGTTGCTCCTCAATTGGATAATTTTAGCAGGTGGATAGTACTTCCCAATAAAAGCATCTTTTCACTTATCCCAAGAATCTATGCTATTACTATGCAAGGATTGAAACCAGATTTTAGCTCCTTCCCTCAAAGAGAAAAGAAAAATCTTAAGCATAACAACATCACCTTCTACTTCTTTATACTTTTTCATATAACATAGCTCAACAAAACTATTTAAGTGTAAATCAGCATCATCTCCAGCACCAGAGAATTGATCTCTCATAACAAGGTTTAGCAAAGCAGGTTTAATTTCATAAGAGGTAGCTGAAGTGGCAGGTGTGGCAATAGGAGTGCAGATAAAATCATTGTGGTTGTGACTAGTGAAGTCACACAACTTGGTGTTCTTAGTGGAACCCATAGTAGCATCAAGTGTGATAGATAATTTTGTTTGTGATTTTTGATAAAGGACACTAAGATAAAAACTGAAAGGTAAACTAACAAGACTAAAAATCAAAGGTAACATATAGTGTGCAACTCCCCTATCTTGTAGATTGGAGTCCCCGGCAAGGGTGCTAGAAATTTGCTTGATGTGCGAGAGATGATAATGGCTTCTCTCCCTTTGTTGGTTACCCCAAGTGGAAGGTGAGATGTAGGATAGCAGAAAATTCCCCTATGTAGAGGATAGGGTTTGTCTCCCGTAGGACTCCGAAAGCGACAAGTAGGTGACAACGACGCTAGAAATTTAGCGGTTGATGTGGACTTGCACACACAACAAATAACTTTGCTCCCAACGAAGTTCAGAAAGGTTGTCAATCTCTCCAGCCTTGTTGTTTACAAAGGATCAAACACAAGGGATAATGATAATGGTGATAGCATCTAGAAAGTAAAAGTAGGAAATAAATTGAGCGTGTAAACAGTGATGAGAATATGGACCGGGGTCCCGTGATGTTCACTAGTGATGTCTCTCTCCCAAAAGACGAAAAAACTGCTATGCGAGGTAAACAAATCATAGCTGGGAAATTGACAGGATTAAAAACACACCACAATGCTAACTATGCTACAAAGAAAGTACGAGGCTCAAAAGCATGGGCGGTACGCAAAAATAAGTAGAACGAAATCCAACTGCATCTACTACTAATCATCCAATTTGAGATATCTATCCAGAACATCTCGTTGGTATTAAGTTGCGAGCCCCACCCAAAGTGTAAACCCAAAGCAACAGACAACTGCATTAAAACAACTTGGCGTAAAGTAAACAATCCTTGCAACCGAGGTTACAAGCACTGTTGTTTTCCCCCTTGTGGCAACAACACATCCCCTAGACTCATGTTTCTTTCACTCAAGCTAGTCATCAGGGGGCATGAACCACAATCGAGCATAATGTTCCCTCTTGGATTCACTACCTACTACTGGGCCAAAGCAATAAACAACAACAGCGAACATGCAAGAATTACCCAAGAACAAAATATAAAATATAAGAACCAAATATATTACTCAATCACAAACTGAACATAGTCTCATAATCCATCAGATCCTAGCAAAGTCAGCATAGCAACAGCAGAAAGAATTACATATGTGCCTTGATCATGTAGGGCAGCTCACAAGGTCTAATCCATGAAGAACAAAGAGGGGAGGAGAACATCACATAGCTACTGATCACGGACCCATGGTCCAAGGTAGACTACTCAAGGATCATCCGGGCGGTGTGCATGGTGGAGGAGAGGCTCCCGGAGGTCAATCCTCCCTCCGGCAGGGGGCCGTCAAGAGGTCCGCTGGCGCTCCCGATCTTTAAAGCGCAGCGGCGGCGGAACAGAGGGGAGATCGCGAAAAAGGGTTCTGTCTTTGGAAGAATCCCATCACGGAGAATATATAGGCGAAGGGGGGCAGCCAAGGGGGCCACCAGGGTTCCAGGCGCCCCCCTGGCGCGGCCAGCCCCTAGGGCGCGCCACCAGGATGCATGCGTTCCTGGTGGTGGCCCACTGGCCCCACCTTGGTGTTTCCGGAAGCTTCCGATACTCTGATTTTTATTGTATTTTTCCCGTATTTTTGGAGCATTTTTAATATGGGGGAAACCTGAAATAAAAAGACAGCAGAAAACAGGAACTGGCACTGGGCTGCACTGAGTTAACAGGTTAGTCCAAATATGATCAAAAGTTTATGAAAGTGTATATAAAACGTAGCAATATCACACAAAACATGCATGGAGCAAGAATAAATTATAGATACGTTTGGGACGTATCTGCATCCTCTACCCATGATATGTGAGGGTACTATATATATTTCAACCCCTCCAGAGGTTAGCGATCCATCTAGTAGCTAGAGTTCTCAACTAATTTTCATAGTTTTAGAACATAAGCACATTGAACCAAAATACGACACCTATCACTAATAGGCTTGAGCTCTTGACACACATAAGTCCAAACATTACTCAAATCAATACCTCAAAACTATTGCAAGTTTCTAGTATACTTAAATAATAACCTCAATTACCTACTTAAGTCAAGACACACACTCAATGCAACATGCTGATGGAACTGAATTAGTGCTCCTCATTGTCTACCCAGAGTGGAAGGTTGAGATGTAGCGTAGCAGCAAATTTCCCTTGGAAAAGATACCAAGGTTTGTCTCCCGTAGGACTCCAAGGTCGACTAGTAGGTAGTAAAGTGAAAAATGGCGACATTCACAGCCGAGGGTTGCTTACTTTACCTGGACATGCACACACACCAAATAACTATGCTCCCAACGAATATAGAGAGGTTGTCAATATCTTCGGCCTGGTTGTTTACGAAGGGTTAAACGCAAGGGTAGATAGTAGTGAAATTGCAAAGAAAGTAAAAGCAGGAAATAAAGTGGAGGTGTAAACAGTGGTGGAAACTTGGACCGGGGTCCCACGATGTTCACTAGTGATGTCTCTCTCCCAAAAGACGATAAAATAGCTATGCTGGGTAATCAAATTACAGTTGGGAAATTGATAAAATTATAAACGCACCGCAATGATAATTATGCTACTAGAAAGCTAGAGGCTCAAAAGTATGGGCAGTAAGCCAAGACAAGTAGACCTAAATCCATCTACATCTATTCACTAATTATGCACCTTGAGATATCTATCCAGAACATCTCACTTGTATTAAGTTGCGAGCCCCACCCAAAGTGTAAACTCAAAGCAACAGACAACTGCATTAACAAACTTTGCGTAAGGTAAACAACCCTTGCAACCGCGGTTACAAGCACCATTGTTTTCTCCCTGGCGGCAACAACACATCCCCTAGTCTCATGTTTCTATCACTCAGGCTAGACATAGGGGGGCATGAAACCATTATCATGCGTAAACGCAAGGGTAGATAGTAGTGATAATTGCAACGAACGTAAAGCCGGAAATAAAGTGGAGGTGAAAACAATGGTGGAAATATGGACCGGGGTCTCATGATGTTCACTAGTGAGGTCTCTCTCCCAACATACGATAAAATAGCTAAGCTGGGAAAACAAATTACAGCTGGGAAATTGACAGAATTATAAACGCACCACAATGCTAATTATGCTACTAGAAAGCTAGAGGCTCAAAAGTATGGGCAGTACGCCAAGATAAGTAGACCGAAATCCATATGCATCTACTCACTAATCATCTACCTTGAGATATTATCCAGAACATCTCGCATTAAGTTGCAAGCCCCACCAAAAGTGTACACTCAAAGCAACTTACAACTGCATGAAAAAACTTTGCATAAGGTAAACAATCCTTGCAACCACGGTTACAAGCACCGTTGTTTTCTCCCTGGTGGCAACAACACATACCCTAGTCTCATGTTTCTGTCACTCAAGCTAGACATCGGGCGGGGGGGCATGAAAGCACAATCATGCATAAACACTCCCTCTTGGAGTTACTATATACTACTTGGCCAAAGCAATAAAAAGCAACGAAGAACACGCAAGAATTACTCAAGAAGAAAATATATAAGGTAAACCAAATATATAACTCATCATGGTTTGAACATAATCTCATAATCCATCGGATCCCAGCAAACACAACATAGCAATATGTGGAAAATTACATAGGTGCCTTAATCATGTAGGGCAGCTCACAAGGGCTAAGAATTGAAGCACAAGATTGGAGAGAAGACATCACATAGATACTGGCCATGTACCCATGGTCCAAGGAGGACTACTCACGGCACATCCGGGAAGCGTCCATGGTGGTGGAGAAGCTCTCGGAGGTCAATCCTCCCTTCGGCAGGGTGCCGGGAAGAGGTCTTCTGGTGGTCCCAATCTTGGAAGCGCGGCGGCGGCAGAACAAAGAGTAAATTCGCGATGCTGGGGTCTCCCTGAGGGTTTTCGGAGGGAGGGGTAAAAATGGACCGAAGGGGTGAGCCCGAGGTGGGCTAGGTCGCCCAGGCGGCCACCTAGCGCGGCCAGGGGGTGGTGCGCCACCAGGGCGTCTGGGTGACTGGTGGCCCCTGGCCCTCCTTCGGGCATCTGGAAGCTTCGTGTACACTGATTTTTTATATGATTTTTCTGGAATTTTTGGAGCTCTGTAAATATGGGTAAAAACCTGCAACTTACAAACATCAACATATAGAAACTGGCACTGGGTGCACTGAGTTAGTAGGTTAGTCCAACTATGTGTAAAAAGATATAAAAGTGTAGCCAAACACATAGCTATGTCACCTAATAGAGCATGGAACAAGCAGAAATTATAGATACATTTGGGACGTATCAACATCCCCAAGCTTAATTCCCGCTTAAATGATAACAAAAATAATTTGTGTGGTGACATGCTAACACACATATAAGAACTTCAAAGTAAAGCAAGTAAGATATGCAATTCAAGAAAATATAATAACCCTATATCTAGTATTGAAACTATCAAAGTATGAACATAAAGGTGCAAGAGCTCTCGCTGTCCGTGACTCGAATGTCTCGAAATGGTGTTTGCGAGCAAGAAGTGGGAGATGGGTTTAGAGAATAAAAATACTATATGATGTAATTGAGAACTCAATCTACTAAAGTTTCACACTTGGTCCCCTTTGGGGTCTTATTTTAACTCGTCCCCATACCACTAGTCAGGTACAAGTCAAACTGATCCTCTTCCTTTTGACTTTGAGCACTCATGCAATGGATGAGCGTGAGCAAGATATATTGGCACTTAGGATGGAAAAGAGAAAAATGACGAGGAAGGAAGACAAGAAGGTGTGAACGTCTCACATCAGTGAGGACTATCATAGGCGAGAGAAAGCCAAATGATAGACATGATGTCACGAGTAGGGATTGCCATGCAACGGATGCACATACGAGCTAAGGTAACCTCTCCAAAGGAACTAGTGGGGGTGCATCCAAATTTCTTGCTCATGAAGACCTAGAGCTCATTTGAGGAGGCTCATCCTTGGAATATGCAATCCAAGTTCTATAGCGTAAGGATCCCCACATTGTTATGCATGGATGATATGAAAATCTTTACGGAGTACAAATATGACTATGGACTATGAGTGTGGATATTTCAAAAGGAATAGTATTGTTCCCCCCTTCTCTCTTTTTATTCCTTTTTTCTCATTTCTCTATTTTCTGTATTTTTGTGGCCTCTTTGGCTCTTTCTATTTATCTCTCATTTGTCCTCTTTGGGATCTTTTAATTTTTCCTCTTTGGGATCTTTTCCTCACTTAAGGGCAACACTCTATATATTACAAGAATATAGAAGACCTTCACACTTTTCAAGAAGTAGTCAACATAAATAAAGATGAAAACTATCATGATGTATGCAAATGTATGCCTCTGCCAGTGTAGCAGGATATGCAATGATACTAGCGTGTCATGTAGCAATAATAAGGGCAACGCTCAACTAGTATGCGGCTCCTCGATCAAGCAAAATCATGTATGACATGAAGATCAAGTCATGAGATGGTGGATGTTGCATGGCAATGTATCTCGGAAAGGCTATGGAAATACCTTGATAGATAGGTATGGTGGTTGTATTGAGGAAAGATATAAGGAGGTTTATGATGACAGAGCGTATCATGCCAAGGGTTTGGATGCACCGGCGTAGTATGCACCAACTTTCAAGATGAGAAAGGGCAATGCACGGTACCGAAGAGGCTAGCAAAATATGGAAGGTGGAAGTGCCAACAATCGAATACTCGCATTAGTGTGAAGAACTTATGCAATTATTATCGGTAACTCTCTATCTAATCAGGAGGTTCACAAAGAGACAAGTACCGCGAGGATGAGTGTATGGGGGTTTTGTTATCCTTGCGCATCCTCGACCCATGGTACGTGAGGGTACTCTATATATTCCAACCCCTCAGAGGTTAGTGATCCATCTAGTGGCTAGAGTTCTCAACTAAGTTTTTTGTAGTTTTCAAAAATAAGCACGTATTTCTGAAAATACGACACCTATCACAAATAGGCTTAATCTCTTGGCACGAAAAGTCCAAACATTACTCAAATCAATACCTCAAAACTATTGCAAGTTACTACTACAGTTATAATAGCAACCTCAATTACCTACTCATGCAAGACACACAACTCAGTGCATACCAACTATATAACAAGATAAGAATGAAAAAAAGATAAGTATGCAAGCCTATGTTGTGTTCTAAGGTGGAGTGGAGCGTGTTCCTCTCCCAAACAATGAATGCTAGGATCTAACTTGTTAGGAGCAGCAGGAAAAACTAAAAAAACTAAGAATTAAAGAGCGGGACGCTACAAGTTTAGCACATACCATATGAAGTGATAAAAATATAGCATGGAGAAGGACGAACTGATGATTCCTGATGGAGAAGGGGATGCATGGAGGCATCCCCAAGCTTAGAAGCTTGAGTCTCCTTGGATATTTCTTGGGGGTGCATGGGTGCATCCCCAATCTTGAGCGCTTGACACTCCCGAATCTTCTTTCATCATCTTCCTTCGCATACTTGAAAACTCCCTTCATACGAAACACATCATAAGCTGATTAGAGTGGTTAGTAGCCATGATAAAATATATTTTTTCTCCACTGCAAATAAACATTTTCATGAAGAGCTACTGTTTCTCATGATTTCCAAAAACAATTTGCAAAGAAAAAGCAAGCTTAAGATTTTCAAAACAATCAAAACGCAAAACGTGGCAGAATCTGTGAAAAACAAACCAGCAGGTAGTAAATAATTTTGTCGCGGTACTTCTGCAACTCAAATAAAAAAAGTCAGAACAAATGCATGAAAGCTAATTATATAGAGCATACTGTCAAAAAAATCACATCAAAAAGATGATCTGGTGATTTTTAGCTATTTTTTCCATCAAGGGGACATAATCTGTTTCTGGATAACATGTCACAACTTTTGAACTTTCTTGCAATCAGAGGCTAAAACCTGACACAAAGCTTGAAAATAAAGATACAATTATGTTTCTACAATAGTAACAAGCATCAAGACCACTAAAACTGAAAGTAAAAACATTTCGGGTTGCCTCCCAATAAGCGCTTTCTTTTATGCTTTTGAGCTAGGCATGAAGATTTTAAAAGATGCTCACATAAGAATAAGGATTTGAAGCAAAAGAGAGAACCAAGAAGAAAATATGAAACACATTTAAGCCTAATCCAATTCCTATGTCTAGGAACCTTGTAAAGAAATAAATCATGAAAGCACACAGTAACAAGCATAGGAAGGTAAACCAAGAACAACTTGAAAACTTTCAACATAAAAAGAGGTTTTTTTGTAACATGATAGTTTCTACAACCTATCTTTCCTCTCTCAAAATAGATTTCAGTAGCATAATGAACAAATTCAAAAATATAACTATTTAATAAAGAACATTGTTCATGATCTACAAGAACACGTGTATAGTTTTCATAATGGTTTTTAGGAACATAAGATAAATGCAACCCATCACTATGAGCCTCAATAAGAGAAACATTCTCCGGAATATGAGTTCGAGATTTCAAAAGGATAGTAGGACAATCAAGTGTGTGTGAAATAGCAACAATTTCATTCTTAACATACGGAACTATAGCAAGTTCATCTTCTCAAGCATAATCCATATTGGCGTCATGGCCATCAACAAAGCAAGTATCAAGGTCTTTAGAAAGGGATGTATCAGGTGAGTCCTCGGAATCCTAGGATTCCTCATCATAGAAATAATTAGCCTCTTCTTGGGCAGCAAACATTTATTTTTTAAAATCCTCAATATAATCATTGCAAACATAATTCTCAAAGAAATATTGAAGTACTGCAAAATTTTCTAAATTGTGAATAGTATCATAATAATTTTCAATCAAAGAAGAAATCTCATAAGCACCCTTAAAAGCAACAAACTCTTCAGTTTTTTCAACATCAAAGTAATCATATTCACCTTTAGCATAAGAAGATAAGAACTCATTTCCATTAAAACTCACATTGGAAAGGAAGGTGTTTACGGTCTATTTTAGAACACCAAGTGAAATCATAAATATGGCACAAATATTTAGCATAGCAATGAGAAAATTGTATTTGATCCCATAAGTATTTCCCTTTCGGAGATAGGCGGTGCCGCATATAATGAGCATGATCATCCAATGATTTTCTCTCAACCAAGTCGGTTGGGTTTTTAGCGCGACCACAAATTGATCGAAGACGATCCAAGTGAAACATGTCCATCCAAACATATTTGGGTGGTTCCACACCCAGGGTAAAGATAGCATCAGTAGGTAGACAAAGACAAAGACGAAAGGTAGCAACTATTTTTTGGTTTTTCAAATAAGATACACAAGAAAAACTGGAAAGTAAACTAACAAGACTAAAAAGCAAAGGTAAAATATAGTGTGCAACTCCCCTATCTTTAAATTTGGAGTCCCCGGCAAGGGCGCCAGAAATTTAGCTTGATGGCACTAAAGTAGTGCTCCTCGTTGGCTACCCCAAGTGGAAGGTTTAGATGTAGCGTAGCAGCAAATTTCCCTTGGAAAAGATACCAAGGTTTGTCTCCCTTAGGACTCCAAGGTCGACAAGTAGGTGGTAAAGTGAACAATGGCGCCGTTCACAACTGAGGGTTGCTCACTTTACCTGGACCGGCACAAAAAACAGATAACTTTTCTCCCAACGAGTACAAAGAGGTTATAAATCTCTCCAGCCTTGTTGTTTACAAAATATTAAAGGCAAGGGTAGATAGTAGTGATAATTGCGAAGAACATAAAGCCGGAAATAAAGTGGAGGTGAAAACAGTGGTGGAAATATGGACCGGGGTCCCATGATGTTCACTAATGAGGTCTCTCTCCCAAAAGACGATAAAATGTTTAAGCTGGGTAAAAAATTTACAGCTACTGCTCATTATAGAATCCTAAAAAATTTAAGCTGGGAAATTGACATAATTATAAACGCACCACAATGCTAATTATGCTACTAGAAATCTAGAGGCTCAAAAGTATGGGCAGTACGTCAAGACAAGTAGACCGAAATCCATCTGCATCTACTCACTAAACATCCACCTTGAGATATCTATCCAGAACATCTCGCATTAAGTTGCGAGCACCACCCAAAGTGTACACTCAAAGCAACAGACAACTGCATTAACATACTTTGCGTAAGGTAAACAATCCTTGCAACCGAGGTTACAAGCACTATTTTTTTCTCCCTGGTGGCAACAACACATCCCCTAGTCTCATGTTTCTGACACTCAAGCTATACATCGGGGGTCATGAAAGCACAATCATGCATAAGCGCTCCCTCTTGGAGTTACTATCTACTACTTGGCCAAAGCAATAAAAAGCAATGGAGAACATGCAAGAATTACTCAAGAAGAAAATATAAAAGTTAAACCAAATATATTACTCATCACGATCGGAACATAATTTCGTAATCAATCGGATCCCAGCAAATATAGCATAGCAACAGTAGGAAAATTACATAGGTGCCTTGATCATGTAGGGCATCTCACAAGGGCTAATAATTAAAGTACAAGATTGGAGAGAAGACATCACATAGCTACTGCTCATGGACCGATGGTCCAAGGAGGACTAATTACGGCACATCCAGGAAGCGTCCATGGTGGTGGAGAAGCTCCCGGAGGCCAATGCTCCCTCCGGCAGGGTGCCGGGAAGAGGTCTTCTGGTGCTCCCGATCTTGGAAGCGCGGCGACGGCAGAACAGAGAGGAAATTTGTGATGCGAGGATCTCCTTGAGGGGTTTTGGAGCGAGGGAAAAAAATAGTCCAAAGGGGGGAGCCAAAGGTGGGCCAGGTCGCCCAGGCGGCCACTTGGCGCGGCCAGGGGGGTGTCCACGCCACCAAGGCGCCTGGGTGCTTGGTGGGCCCCCTGGCCCTCCTTCGGGCATCTTGAAGCTTCCTGTATGCTGTTTTTTCTATGATTTTTCTGGAATTTTTGGAGCTCTATAAATATGGTTAAAAACCTGCAACTTATAGACATTAACAGACAGAAACTGGCACTGGGTGCACTGAGTTAGTAGGTTAGTCCAAATAAGTGTAAAAAGATATTAAAGTGTAGAAAAACACATAGCAGTTGTAAGGACCGATATGCGGTACTGCTCCAGATCTAGATGTTTCCATCCAGGTCCGGGGACGGAAGCACATATCGGTCCCACCGCGACATATGACATAGCCATATGCCCCGGATTTCCAACATGATATCACAACATTACAAATACAAGGAAAAAACATCTCATACAATCGGCATACAACTGCCTTAAATACAATACATCAGTGTCAGTGGAAGGTATATGTATGATTACACACTACAATCAAATGCCTACTGGCAAAGAGAAAAAACATCGATCCCCATAACCACACGGGTCCAGGCCCTCCGCCGGGATCCTCCTAACTAGTCGTCGTCGAGTCTCCGCATGAATAGTCGATCACCATACCTGTTGTCGATCACGAACCCTGAAAAGAGTTTGGGGGTAGTATCATGAGTACAGAAGTACTCAGCATCCAACTTTAGTGGTCAACTGACCCAGCAAGGACTTCATCACTCGTCATTCTATGAAACTAGTAGTTACAGTAAGGATGGAGTAAGTGGTGAGGTTGCTGCCGCACTAGCATTTATGAAGTGGCTAACGATCTAGAGAGTAAGATAAGAAGCCAAGCATTCAATGAGGAATCGCCTCCAACAAGTATGCTATCAACTACTTACGCAAGCATAACACCTATCCTATCCTTGTCCTCCTCTTCGCATCCCGACGAAGAAGAAGCAGTCAAGGCACACACACATTGATCAAGTTATTAAGATTATCTCAGTTGTTGTTGTCTATGAACAAGGAGTAGGTCTCAAGTCGTCCATAACCGTGGACACGGCTTCTCGAAAAGATTTAACCCTGCAGGGGTGTACCAACTGCCCATTACAAGGCTCCGCACGCACGCCCATCTCTCTCAGTTGCTACCCATGATAGGCAACCATTTTATGATTTATTCCCAAGAGATCCGGAACGACAGGTCCCTCTAACTAACAACGCACAAATCGGGGTGGCCCCCGGTGAGTCGACATCCAACTCAAAAGCCGTCCGTGCTCTCGAATCGGCCTCTACCGTCTGGACGAGGTCGGGTTTGCTACCCAAACAGATGTGGGCAGCCACCTAGCTTCCAGGTGTGGACCAACAAAGAAACCATGTCTCCGCTGGCCCAAGTTGTTTTAAATAATATCTGCCAGGAGCGACCCGGCAGACACTCACACGGTTTTCACATGGTAAATCATCTTGGGTCACCACTAGAAATGTTTGAAGCTAGGTAGGTAAGTAAAGGGGACCCCATAAAATCCCACACGCGGTTAGGCACGCTCAGTCTTAAAACCAATACCCGGAACTCGGGTCCTAGGTGACTCGAATGAAAGAAAGCGTCGGGGCGGGATAGCCTAGACCTTCCATCCTTCGTCGAATATAGTCAACATTTATAATAATCATATCATCCATAACAATAATAATAATGTGATATCCCAAACCAAGGATTAACAGGAGGTAGCATCATAGCATGCTAAACATGCATACTAAGCAGGGGCTGAGCAACAAGCAATAGTAACATAGCAGTACATGGTTTGCTGGGAGGGGACATGGCTGTATCGGTTTGAAAGAGGTTGTAAACATGTGGTAGGATCAAACATCGAACCTAACATAGACTAGCATGCAAACTGTAACATCCTCAGTGTCAGGCATCAATAAAACTTGTGATTAGCAATGTCTCTAAACACCCTTGATCATGCCTTGTTCATCTTTGAATTCAAACAAACCCAAAATGCCTTTTGATGAATATTAAAAATAATGTTGCAAATGAAAATTGTCCAATAATTGTGGAACCACTTTTGTAAAAACACTAATAATCAGTGGACCATGCCAATATGGTTTTGGGTATTTATCATGCCACTGAAAAATTCAAACAATTCATAACAGTGGTAAAACAGTGGCATTTAACACCTTTCTAATAAAACAAAAATGCAAAAGATTTTATATAAGTCCCAATATTTTTGTGTCATCTTAGTATTGTGCCACACTAATTATAGAACCTATTACATATTTTAAGAAATGGCTAAAGCAACTAAAATAAATATAAATAGAAAAGAATAGAAAGCAGAAAAGAAATAAAAAAAGAAAAAGGGAACTAGCCCACCCCACTGGTGCAGCAAGTGCACAGTGTGGCCCAGCCACCCAAACCGGCCCACTTGGCCCACCCGGGGTCATCCCCCTCCTCACTGTTCCCCTCCCCTGTGCGTGGCGCCATGGAAGAGGTGCTCGACGCGATGCACCGCGCGATGGCTGCCACCGCACTTCTACAGAGCCATCGTAGTGGTTAAATACTCCCCGGCGAACCCCCTGGCGAAACCCTAGCCATTTTCCCCCTCTCCTCGCGCCGCACTCATCGGGGAAACTTTTCCCGCGTCTGCTCGTCGTCGCCGCCGTGGACTGCCGTGACCAGAGAGCCCCTCGAGCCGATCCACCTTGTCCGGCCGCTCCGCCATCGTCGATTTCGTCTCCACGTGAGAAGAATCGAGCCGAGAACATCTCCGCCGAGCGCTACTTCACCGTTCCCCTCCGCAGCCCGGCCACACGCCGTCGTCGAGCCTCCCCCGCGCCCGCTTAGCACATCTGCAGGATCAAGGTGAGCACGGCCACCTCCCCCAACCCTCCCCTTAGCTCCCCATGCCCCGTAGGCGTCAACACTATTGGAGCCGAAGCTCGTCGCCGTCGGGGAGGTCACTGTCGTGGCCTGGGGCACGCGTATGGCACGCCGTGCGTGTCCTTTTGATCGCCACGTCCCCAGGAGCTCAACCCCGTAGCGCGTGCACGAAATACTCCACTGTGGCCTCATCCCCGTCGAGACCCGTGAGCAACCGCCGCCGCGCTCGACGCCGTCGCCGTCGCCGCTCCGGCGAGTCCCGTCGACGCCGTGACCATCAAACGACGCGGCTTGCTCCCAGCTTTCGAACAAGCCCAACCGCACCTCCTCCCGTTCCCTGTGGCGTGCGCAGCCCCAACCTCGCCGGAGTACAGCCGCCGGCGAGCCGCCGGTGCCACTGCCATGAGGGCCCTCTTCGTCAGAAAGATGATTACGGTTTAATTAACCCCTATGGGTCACTTACATGTGGGGCCGCCTGCTAATTAAAACCGTTGGTTAAATTAAATCCATTGGATTAACTACTGTCTATGAGAGGTGGGCCCTAGGCCTTTTAAAATTAATTAAATTGTTATTAATAGTATGTGACACTTACATGTGGGGCCAACCCCCTTAATTAACTCTCTAGTTTAATTAATATGTTAATTAAACAAATGTTTCAATGACACCTGGGCCCACTGCATTTTATTAATAAAAACAATTTTTGAATTAACCAGACTATGACATGTGGGTCCAGTCAATAATTAAATTTAATAAAATGATTTATCAGAATTGTGACATGTGGGACCCACTGGTCAGGTTTGACCTGGTCAACTCTCTGTGGATAATGTTGCATTTTATTAATAAAAGAAAATCCAGAAATTGATTTAAAATGAGTTAAACTTTGAATGTGAATATCTTTTACACCGTAAGTCAGATTCAAAAACTTTATACATGAAAATTAATCAGAAAAATATAACGAATACAGATACACTATCTGTATATCAACCACACCCCTCTAACACACCGAACATCGAACCGTCCCCCTCCGGATCGTTTGTCCGATGATTTGTCCGGTACTGTTAAAGTATCCGGATGAATTTATTCTGAACACGAAAGTTATTCAGAATAGCTCAACTAACACAGATACACCCTCCATACGTTTGTCGGATGTCCACGACACCTCCGGCATGAACCCTTCCCCCTCCGGACCCCCTGTCCGGTAATCAACCGGAGTCGGTAGTTCATCCCCGGATGAATTCCCGCTCCGAGCAACGTGCTTTGCACTGCGTTAGAACACCGTTAACTTTGAATACGTCATGCCATGTATTTGTTTGCTATGATTGCTTTGTATTTACTATGTTTATCCCCCTTATTCTCCGGTAGACCCCACTGCCGTCGTCGACTACACCGCCGACGGGTACGACTACTTCGTCGACGACCCTGCCCCTACCGTCGAGCTTCCAGGAAAGCAGAGCCATTCTCTTCCCCAGATATCGCCTACCTTTTCCGTACATTTCTTGCACTAGGCATTGTTACTGCTGCTACTACGATTACAATCCTATTCAATTGCATAGATTTTTTTTGTTGCCCCTTGATGTACCTTTCTTTATCCTAAGCTGCCTATTATAATTATGCATTATTTCAGCAGTGAGCCCTGCGCATTGTTAGCTAGGATTAGATAGAGGGTCGTGTCCACTCAGGGAGTGAACACGGATGCAATATGCAGAACTGCGCAGGTACGGTACAATGCAGACCCCGCCTAAGACCCTCAAGTGTGAGCTATCAAGGAGTAATCCTTGTACTCCACTCGTTGCTGACCCTGTATAGCCGCTCTAGGTACCTGAGCACGGTTGTCCTTAAGGTAAGAAGTCGCGCGACCCAACGGTGCCCGCGAGCGGTATTGCGTCGGGAACAACAGGGAGGGTACGACCGACGTTACTGGCGTACTTGGCCCCTGCTCGTATCTCGCGAGAGTTACCAAACCATGAAAAAGTCGATCTCTACCAAGAGCACACGCGAGACAAGGTAAGGAGACGGTTCACCTTGTCGGTAACCGCGCGCTTTGACGGGATGACAGGGCAGGCCCCGACGTTACCGGTGGGCCTTGTTGCTGTTCGTTGTCCGTTGTGTTGTTAGTCAGACAGCGATAACGTTTCTCTGCGAGATAATATTAAAATGCTAAATGGTTGGATGGATGACTTGAGAGACCCGTTGGTCTGTACGCACTACCTTCACGTGGGATAAGTAGTTATGGGCTCCCCTGCGTCGTAGTTTTCCCTAAAGCTCTTCAGACTTCAGAAGTACTGCGGCCTCATCGCCGGGAAGTCGTGTTGTCTTATTTGCTGCAGCAGGTGTGTTTGGTTTTGCTTTTGCTTCACCGGCCAGACTCGCACCGTGCAGGAGCGTGCAAGGGTGAGGGACCTAGACCCCTTGGCGCATAGGATATAGTCCGGCGGATGGCCTCCCTGCTGAGCGTAGGATGGGCTGCGTTTTGTCGGATAGCCTCAGTGGGGCGTTCCCTAACAAGGTTCACGCCACCCTGGAGATCCGAGCGTGCAGGCTGAACAGTAGTGCACCCCTGCAGGGAGTTTAATCTATTCGAATAGTCGTGTCCACGGTAACAAGACGCTTTATGCTGAAGCTGGATCTTACCACTACAAACTATTACTATTAAACTGTATTGTTCCGGGTTTTCTTCCTCGCATGGAAGTCGAGGAGGGGAACTCGGAGGCATTATTATTATTATTAATCATTACAACTTACTATTAAACAATGTTGCAGCAACTTCTGCTTCATTGTTACTTTATGCTTTATATAAACTGTTGGTTGGTTCTCTTCTCATGCTGCAAGACCTCGTCAGAAGATGCTAGTCTTCGATAGGCCTAGCTTCTTACCCTTATTCTGATTTCTACCTTGCAGTCCACTATATACAGCCTCCGCTTTCAATTTGATACAAATGCATAATGCTTAGTAGCGGACGTAAGACTCGCAGGTATGCTAGATACTCACCCTTGCTTTATTTCCGCTTTTATGTTTTGCCTGATCGGCCGCTGCAGTCGACGTTGGAGCCCACGAGAAGGAGTACCCCGGAGGCGGATACTACTACGTCGAGACCCCCGCTGACCAGGACCAGGAGTAGTTTCGGAGGCTCCCAGGCAGGAGGCCTTGCCTTTTCGATCTTTATCTCTGTTGTTATTTGTTCTAGCCTTCTTAAGGAAAAACTTGACTAACTATGTCTGTACTCAGATATTATGGCTTGTATAACTTATGTATTCGGGTCCGCGCGACCCCCCTTTATTGTAACATATTGGTTTATCCTTTTGTGTTTAGTGTTGTGCTATGATATTCTCACCGTGGCACCCAAATCTCAGCCGTGTACCCTGCGTGTATGATTATTGTACACGGATTGATTTTGGAGGCGTCACCCAAACTACTGGTTGGAATAGAATGGATCATAAGTAATGTATAGTCCTTGCCTGTTGATAAGTCGGGTTCCGAAGGTGTAGTTGATCGCAAGCTCGCATCGTCTCCGAGAGGTACCCGCAAAAGCACACAAGACGATAAACATTGGAAAGCAATCAACGAGCAAGCACTCTATTACTACGAGGCAAACACGAGCAAGCATCAACAAGAAGGCAACATGAGACATCGCACCTACCGTCGAGAGCGGTTACTAACAGGTTAAGTGGAGTACTCGTCACACACAACGATACCGCACGTTTAGAAAGGTTCAAGTTGTTTAGCTACACAAGGTGAGCAGAGGTTATTAACATGGCACCTCACTCAAGCATGGCATAGCACACAAACATGACAAGAGGTGAAGAATAAATAAACTACCTAAGCTAGTCAATTTAAGTGGGGTGAAATCCTAGACATGGCAAACTATTGCGGACTCCACAAAAAAATGGAATTTTGTACTGTTCTGCCCTAAACATAATTTTATTATTTTTATTAGCAAGCACGAGCAGCATAAACACAATCTACATGCAATTCTAGTCAAGTTACATATAAAGAACATTTTAAACAGAGGTACGGTTAAAAAGTTATGGCAGTTACAGTTTACAGTGGCAAGCAGTTGTATGTAGTAAACAACATGTAAACAAAGTCAAACATGGCAAAAGAGCACATTTAATTAATCCACACAAAATTCTAAGCAAGTTTCATGTTTAAAGCGTCGCGATCTGAGCTACCGTTAAAAAGATACGAGCACCACAAAACTAAAACACAATCTGCCAAATAAAAAGCCTCGGGAAGCAAAAAAAACACTACCGGGCCGAAAGCTACTAATGGGCCTACACAGGGGCGAGCACGAAATAACTAAATGTCGCACATGGGCGCTGCATAGCTACTGGGCCAGCCCAGCAAAAAAAAAGAAAAAAAGAAAAAGAAACTGCCTCACCTAGCGAGCCAAGCCCAAGTCGTAGGGGGCGCGCGGCTGGGCCGAGGCGGCTGGACCGCCCACGCGAGGGCACTGGCCCGTGGGGGTGCGGCCAGCCCAGGCGGGCGGTTAGAGGCGTCGGCTGCCCGGAGCGCGAGGGCGGCCGTGCCGGCGACCTTCTCCGGCGAGGGCAGTGCAGGGCGGCGGAGGAGGCGGATCCGGTGAGGGTCGGCCGGATCTGGTGAGGGGAGGTCGCCGGAGTGCTTGGCTGGCCGGATCCGAGGCACGTGCTCCTTCCCGTGGCCGAGCCATGGCGCGGCGGCTGCGCGGTGCTCCGGTCGCGGCGAGCGACGGTGGGGGCTCTGCAGGAGAAGAGGAGGAGGTGAGGGGAAGGAGAAGAGGAGGAAGCGGCGCGCGGAGCTCACCGGGACGAGGCGGCGGCGCAGCTACCGGCGTGCGGCTCGCCGACGCGTGGCGCCTCGGCTCGAGCGGCGTGGATCTGGGCCTCGCGGGCCGCGGCGGCGATCTCCAAGCCCTGCGGGGCCCGAACGCGGCTGGGAGGCGGCAGTTGCGACGTGGCCTGCTCTGGAGCCATTGATCTGCAGATCCGAGGGCTGAAAATACTCTGGATCTAGGGTTTCGGGTTTGGAGGGACTTGGGTGCAGAATTTGGGAGAAAACAGGGGGGTGGCTGCAATTTTTGCTAGGGTAAACCCTAAAAGGGGGTGGGAATATGGTGGTCTTTATATAGCCCCGGTGGCTGGCAGTTTGCAAAAACATCCCCGGTTTTTCTCTCTCGCGCGCGGAGTTTACGTTTCTGACCGCCGGGGGTCCGCAGGACCTCCGATTCGGGTAAAATTTCGAACTGCGCGATCAGCGCGTCGAGCCGGCAGCGTTCACTTCGCGTTGGAACCGTTTCGAGAACATTTTCCGGCTGATATAAAAATAACCCGTTTAATTATTAAACGGGGTTTTTGTTCCGTTGGCTACGGCTGGTCTCGTGCGGGTTTTCACGACGGTGATCGGGTGAAACCCGGTGTCGCAAAGGTCGAGTGTCAGAGTGGCAGGGGTCAGTCTCCGTCCGGTACGAGATAAGAGGGGGAAAAATAATCGCTGATCGATAAATCGGGGATGCAAACACCGCAAACAAATCATACAATCAAACACTTCACACCGAAAACAATTTTTTTAATTTATGTGAAATCTGGGCTATGACAATACAACACCACCAACAAGGGATCTCGTCCCGAGATCCAAGACGATCCAGGGGAGAGAAGGGGGGGGGAGAAAGGAGTCGACGATCTTCAACACCACCAAACAGGGACTCTGCTCCATGTCTACGTAGAACTTCTGTCGAGAAACTTTCCGTAGAGAGATGGCGACGTCGAAAAACGAAACCATCGGTAGATCAAGAGGAAGAACGACAGTTAACGCGACGATCAAGGGAAGCATTCTCACTCAAATAGTGAGGACACTAGACAAGAGGACTGAATTCAACAGACGACCAAGATGTTAACCTAGAGTCAGAAGACTAAAGGTACTACAGGATTTCCCAAACCTGAGATCGGAATCGAGACAATACGCCGCAAGCAAGGCATTGTAAATATTCCGAAACTCCACACAGTCGAGATCCTAAAGTTTGAAAGGGGATAAGACGATAATTAGAACACTTACGGCACTTGTCCTGACCAGAGCAAAGGTAAGGAGTAAAAAGATTCCTACACTCCGATAACTAACTTAGTAACTACAAAATAATTTTTGTCTAGACTTGACTTCGGCCAGAAAAGGGATCCTACGGTCGGTAAGGCTCTGATACCAAGTTGTAAGGCCCGATATGCGGTACTTTTCCAGATCTAGATGTTTCCATCCAGGTCCGGGGATGAAGCACATATCGGTCCCACCGCGACATATGACATAGCCATATGCCCCGGATTTCCAACATGATATCACCACATTACAGATACAAGGATACAACATCTCATACAATCGGCATACAACTGCCTTAAATACAATACATCAGCAGAAGGTATATGTCTAAGTATAGACTACAATCAAATGCCTATTGGAAAAGAGAAAAAACATCGATCCTCAGTAACCACACGGTTCAGGCCCTCCGCCGGGATCCGCCTAACTAGTCGTCGTCGAGTCTCCACGTGAAACGTCGATTACCATAACTGTTGTCGATCACGAACCCTGAAAAGAGTTTTGGGGTAGTATCATGAGTACAGAAGTAATCAGCATCCAACTGTAGTGGTCAACTGGTCCAGCAAGGACTTCATCAGTCGTCATTCTAGGACAACTAGTAGTTAACGGTAAGGATGGAGTAAGTGGTGAGGTTGCTGCCGCACTAGCATTTATGAAGTGGCTAACGATCTAGAGAGTGAGATAAGAAGCCAAGCATTCGATGAGGAATCGCCTCCAACAAGTCTTCTATCAACAACTTACGCAAGCATAACACTTATCCTATCCTTGTCCTCCTCTTTGCATCTCGATGAAGAAGAAGCAGTCAAGACACACACACATTGATCAAGTTTTATTAAGATTATCTCCGTTGTTGTTGTTGTCTATGAACAAGGAGTAGGTCTCAAGTCGTCCATAACCGTGGACACGGCTTCTCGAAAAGATTTAACCCTGCAGGGGTGTACCAACTGCCCATTACAAGGCTCTGCACGCACGCCCATCTCTCTGAGTTGCTACCCATGATGGGGAACCATTTTATGATTTAGTCCCAAGGGATCCGGAAAGACAGGTCCTTCTAACTAACAATGTACAAATCCGGGTGACCCCCGGTGAGTCGACATCCAACTCAAAAGCCGGCCGCGCTCTCGAATCGGCCTCTATCGTCTAGACGAGGTCGGGTTAGCTACCCAAACAGATGTGGGCAGCCCCCTAGCTTCCAGGTTGTAATGCCCGATATGAGGTACTGTTCCAGATCAAGATGTTTCCATCCAGATCCGGGGACGAAGCACATATCGGTCCCACCGCGACATATGATAATGCCATATGCCCCGGATTTCCAACATGATACCACAACATTACAGATACAAGGATACACCATCTCATACAATCGGCATACAACTTCCTTATTACAATATAACAGCGAAAGATACATGTCTGAGTACAGACTACAATCAAATGCCTAGTGGCAAAGAGAAAAACATCAATCCCCATGAACACATGGGTCCAGGCCCTCCGCCGGGATCCGCCTAACTAGTCTTCGTCGAGTCTCCACGTGAAACGTCGATCACCATACCTGTTGTCGATCAAGAACCCTGGAAAGAGTTTGGGGGTAGTATCATGAGTACAGAGGTACTCAGCATCCAACTGTAGTGGTCATCTGACCAAGCAAGGACTTCATCACTTGTCATTCTAGGAAAACTAGTAGTTTACGGTAAGGATGGGGTAAGTGGTGAGGTTGCTGCCGCACTAGCATTTATGAAGTGGCTAACGATCTAGCGAGTAAGATAAGAAGCCAAGCATTCGATGAAGAATCGCCTCCAACAAGTCTGCTATCCACCTACTACGCAAACATAAAACCTATCCTATCCTTATCCTCCTCTTCGCATCCCGACGAAGAAGAAGCAGTCAAGGCACATACACGTTGATCAAGTTATATTAATATTATCTCAGTTGTTGTTGTCTATGAAGAAGGAGTAGGTCTCAAGTCGTCCATAACCGAGGACACGGCTTCTCGAAAAGATTTAAGCCTGCAGGGGTGTACCACCTGCCCATTACAAGGCTCCGCACGCACGCCCATCAGTCTCAGTTGCTACCCATCATAGACAACCATTTTATGATGTAGTTCCAAGAGATCCGAAATGACAGGTCCCTCTAACTAACAACAAAAAAATCCGGGTGGCCCCCGGGGACTCGACACCCAATCCAAAAGTTGTCCATGCTCTCGGATCGGACTCGTCCGCCTCAACAGGGTTTGGGTTACTGAGATGCCTCACGTGAGGCCTTGGGCCCTCGCCGGTCAAAGGTGGACCAACGGGGAAACCATGTCTCTGCTGGTCCGGGTTGTTTTAAAGGTTATCTGCTAGGAGCGACCCGACAGATATATATGCATGGTTTGCAAAAGGTAAATCAGCTTGGGCCACCACTAGAAATCAGCTTGGGCCACCACTAGTATCCCACACGCGGTTCGGCACGCTCAGTCTTAAAACCAATACCCAGAACTCCGGTCCTAGGTGACTCGAATGGAACAAAGCGTCGGGGCGGGATAGCCTAGACCTTCCATCCTTCATCGAATATAGTCAACATTTATAATAATCATATCATCAACAACAATATAATAATGTGATAGCCCAAAACCAAGGAGTAACAGGGTAACATCGTCGCATCCTAAGCATGAATAGTAAGCAGGGGCTGAGCAACGAGCAATAGTAACATAGTTGTACATGGTTTGCTGGGAGGGGACATGGATGTATCGGTTTGAAAGAGGCTGCGAACATGTGGTAGGATCCAACATCGAACCTATCCTAAACTAGCATGCAAACCGCTGGTTGAAATAGAATGGATCATAAGTAATGTATAGTCCTTGCCTGTTGATAAGTCGGGTTCCGAAGGTTTAGTCGATCGCACACTCTCATCGTCTCCGAGAGTAACCGCGGGAGCACACAAGACGATAAATACTATAAAGCAATCAACGAGCAAGCACTCTATTACTACAAATCAAACACAAGCAAGCATCAACAAGAAGGAAACACGGGACATCACACCTATCGTCGAGAGCGGTTACTAACAGGTTAAGTGGAGTACTCGTCACACACGACGATACCGCATGTTTACGGTGGTTCAAGTTGTTTAGCTACAGATGATCAAAAAAGTTGTTAACATGGCATAACACTCAAGCATGGCATAGCACACAAACATTACAAGAGGTGAAGCATAAATAAAACTATCTATGCTAGTCAATTTAAGTGAGGCACAACCTAAACATGGCATACCACTAAGTGCCATATGATAATTAAAAGATTTGGTACTGTTCTGTCCTAAACCATATTTTAGTTTGGTAAACAACAGAAAAAATAAGATAAACAGAAATTACACGAAAAAATAATTAAGTTACATATAAAGAACACTCCAAACGGAGTTACGGTTAAAAAGATACAAGAAAAACAAGTTTGGAACACAATCTGCCAACATCAGGAAGCACACTTTAGGGCAATGTATAAACAGGATAATGAATGCAAACCTGATGACAAATGATATGCAACTAAAGTAGACATGACAGGGAAGGCATGGCAAAAGGAATCATGCAAAAAGGCATCACGAACAACTAGTTATAGCCCATGCAAAATGCAATAAAACATTACTCGTATAGTACTTAGTGCAAATCAAGAAAACATGGCAGAAACTGTTGTTTTTATGCTGTACAAATAGGTGCAAAACTATATGAAAAAGTGCAGCAACATGACATAGCAATATATGAGCATGGAGTATGCATGATGGTGATCAGGTAAAAACAAGAATCAAGGTCATAGGCATCATAGATCAAAAGATATTAAGCAAACAACATGGCATCGGAACGTTACAGACTTAGTGAAAAACAGAGGTGGCTGTCAACAACAGCGTCATAGCAACTTTAGAGCTCAATAACTATATGATCAGCAAGCACATCATGAAAATGCAATACATATAATGGAAGTAGACATGATGCTTAACTGTATGAAAAAAGAATTAATGCAATACGCCTCATGGATGTGTCACAATCATCAGGCAAACTTGCAACAAAATAATAGCAGCAACACACTAACAGAAAATAATAGCAGTTAACAGTCTGATGCCCACTTCAACACGGATTAACAATATCAAGATGACCTCAAATAAAAATGCTCATAAAAGATGAACTGAAGTACACACAATTCTAAACAATTTTCCTTTTGGGCGCAATGTGATCCGAGCTACGATTTGATCGGAAATCTACTCGAAAAACGTAATCAGCAGCAGTTATTCTCAAAATTAGCAAAAATTTATAGATGAAGAAAAAAAAGAAAAACAATAATAAAAAAAGGGGGAGGCCGGCTCACCCAGTGGGCTTTCGGCCCAACTGGCCTGGACCTGGCACTGGCGACTGGATCGGGCCGAGGCGGCCAGGCTGGGCCGCTGGGTTGCTCGGCCGCGCATGGCCGAGCTGGCCCACGTGGACGCTCGCGACGGGGAACCCAGATTGGGGACGATCCCGATCCCGACAGGTCAGGTCGCCGGCGGTGGCTGCCGTGGTTCCTTCGGCGAGGGGCGGCTGCAGGGGGCGCGCTGGAGACGAAGCAAGGAGGCGGCGCTGGCTTCAAGGGTGTCCCGGCTGGATGCGCGCGCAGGGGAGGTGGCATGCGGCGTATGGCCTCCTGGATGGCTTCCATGGCGACGGGTCGAGCGCGGTGGCCCTCGGGCTCGCCGGTGTCCATGGCGGATCGGGCGGAGGCGCTGGCGTCCCTCCGAGAGAGGGAGGAGGTCAGGGGAGAGCGCGGGATGGAGAGGAGCGCGGGCAGGGCGGCGACCTGGGGCGCTCGGCGGCGCACGGCTCCGGATATCGACGACCAGCGGCGCGGCTAGAGGGCCTCTCGAGCTGGAGGAGGGGGTGGAGAGGAGAGAGAAGGCTGGGGCGCATCTGGGCCATTGGATCGGCCGATCCGACGGTCCAGATCGCTGCGATTTAGGGCTTGGGGAAAATGGCTAAAATGCGAAAATTAGGCTACTGTGAGGGGGTGGCTGCAACTTTGGTTTAGGGAAAACCTAGAAAGTGGTGGGAATGTGATGGTCTCTATATAGCCCAGGTGGCTGGCAGTTTGCAAAAACATCCCAGTTTTTTCTCTCGCGCGCGCGATGTTTACGTTTCTGATCGCCAGGGGTCCGCAGGTCCTCCGATTCGGGTAAAACTTTGAACTGTGCGATCAGCGCGTCGAGCCGGTGGCGTTCACCTGGCGCTGGAACCGTTCCGAGAACACTTTCCGACGCGCTATAAAAATAACCTGTTTAATTATAAAACGGGTTTTTTCGTTCCGTTGGCTGCGGCTGGTCTCGTGCGGTTTTCGCGACAGTGGTCGGGTGAAACCCGGTGTCGCAAAGGTCGAGTGTCAGGGTGGCAAGGGTCGGTCTCCGTCCGGTACGAGATAAGAGGGGGAAAATAATCGCCGATCGATAAATCGGGGATGCAAACACCGCAAACAAATCAGACAATTAAACAATTCACACCAAAAACAAAAATTTTAATTTTTGTGAAATCTGGGTTGTTACATAGGTGTGGACCAACAAAGAAACCATGTCTCATGTGGCCCAAGTTGTTTTAAATAATATCTTCCAGGAGCTACCCGACAGACACACACACGGTTTTCAAATGGTAAATCAGCTTGGGCCAGCACTAGAAATGTTTGAAGCTAGGTAGGTAAGAAAAGGGGACCCCATAAAATCCCACACGCGGTTAGGCACGCTCAGTCTTAAAACAAATACCCGGAACTCGGGTCCTAAGTGACTCGAATGGAACAAAGCGTCGGGGCGGGATAGCCTAGACCTTCCATCCTTCTTCGAATATAGTCAACATTTATAATAATCATATCATCCATAACATTAATAATAATGTGATATCCCAAACCAAGGAGTAATAGGAGGTAACATCGTAGCATCCTAAGCATGCATACTAAGCAGGGGCTGAGAAACGAGCAATAGTAACATAGCAGTACATGGTTTGCTGGGAGGGGACATGGCTGTGTCGGTTTGAAAGAGGCTGTAAACATGTGGTAGGATCAAACATCGAACCTAACATAGACTAGCATGCAAACTGCTCCTTGAAATAGAATGGATCATAAGTAATGTATAGTCCTTGCCTATTGATAAGTCAGGTTCCTAAGGTGCAGTTGATCGCAAGCTCGGATCGTCTCCGAGAGGTGTACCCGCGGAAGCACACAAGACGGTAAAAACTGGAAAGCAATCAACGAGCAAGCACTCTATTACTACGAGGCAAACATGAGCAAGCATCAACAAGAAGGAAACATGAGAAATCGCACCTACCGTCGAGAGCGGTTACTAACAGGTTAAGTGGAGTACTCGTCACACACGACGATACCGCACGTTTAGAAAGGTTCAAGTTGTTTAGCTACACAAGGTGAGCAGAGGTTATTAACATGGAACCTCACTCAAGCATGGCATAGCACACAAACGTGACAAGAGGTGAAGCATAAATAAACTACCTAAGCTAGTCAATTTAACTGGGGTGAAATCCTAGACATGGCAAACTATTGCAGACCCCACGAAAAAAATAGAATTTGGTACTGTTCTGCCCTAAACATAATTTTGTTGTTTTTATTAGCAAGCAAGAGCAGCATAAACACAATCTACATGCAATTCTAGTCAAGTTACATATAAAGAACATTTTAAACAGACGTACGGTTACAAAGTTATGGTAGTTACAGTTTACAGTGGAAAACATTTGTAATTAGCAGGTAAACAGCATGTAAACAAAGTCAAATATGGCAAAAGAGCATATTTTACTAATCTACACAAAATTCGAAGCAAGTTTCATGTTTAAAGCGTCGCGATCCGAGCTACCGTTAAAAAGATACGAGCACCGCAAAACTAAAACACAATCTGCCAAATAAAAAGCCCAGGGAAGCAAAAAAAACACTACCCGGCCGAAAGCTACTAATGGGCCTACACAGGGGCAAGCGCGAAATAACTAAATGTCGCACATGGGCGCTGCATAGCTACTGGGCCAGCCCAGCAAACAAATAAAAAAAACTGCCTCACCTAGCGGGCCAAGCCCAAGTCGCAGGGGGCGCGCGGCTGGGCCGAGGCGACTGAACGGCCCACGCGAGGGCACTGGCCCGTGGGGGAGCGGCCAGCCCAGGCGGGCGGTTAGAGGCGCCAGCTGCCCCGAGCGCGACGGCGGCCGTGCCAGCGGCCTGCTCTGGCGAGGGCAGTGCAGGGCGGCGGAGGAGGCGGATCCGGTGAGGGTCGACCGGATCTGGCGAGGGGAGGTCGCCGGAGTGCTTGGCTGGCCGGATCCGGCGACTGGGTTCCAGGGGGTGGCGAGGCACGAGCTCCTTCCCGTGGCGGAGCGTGGCGCGGTGGCGGCGCGGTGCTCCAGTCGCGGGGGCGACGGTGGGGGCTCTGCAGTAGAAGAGGAGGAGGTGAGGGGAAGGAGAAGAGGAGGAAGCGGCGCGTGGAGCTAACCGGGACGAGGCGGCGGCGCGGCTGCCGGCGTGCAGCTCGCGGGCGCGCGGCGGCTCGGCTCGAGCGGCACGGATCTGGCCCTCGCGGGCCGTGACGGCGATCTCCAAGCCCTGCGGGGCCCGAACGTGGCTGGGAGGCGGCAGTTGCGATGTGGCGGGTTTCGGGTTTGGAGGGACTTGGGTGCAGAATTTGGGAGAAAACAGGGGGGTGGCTGCAATTTTTTCTAGGGTAAACCCTAGAAAGGGGGTGGGAGTATGGTGGTCTTTATATAGCCCCGGTGGCTGGCAGTTTGCAAAAACATCCCCGGTTTTTCTCTCGCACGCGCGGAGTTTACGTTTCTGACTGCCAGGGGTCCGCAGGACCTCCGATTTGGGTAAAACTTGGAACTGTGCGATTAGCGTGTCGAGCCGGCAGCGTTCACTTCGCGCTGGAACCGTTTCGAGAACATTTTCCGACGCGCTATAAAAATAACCCGTTTAATTATTAAACGGGGTTTTTGTTCCGTTGGCTACGGCTGGTCTCGTGCGGGTTTCGCGACGGTGATCTAGTGAAACCCGGTGTCGCAAAGGTCGAGTGTCAGAGTGGCAGGGTCAGTCTCCGTCCGGTACGAGATAAGAGGGGGAAAAATAATCGCCGATCGATAAATCGGGAATGCAAACACCGCAAACAAATCAGACAATCAAACAATTCACACCGATTTTTTTTTTAATTTTTGTGAAATCTGGGTTGTTACAGCAATGCTACGTGAAAGAGCATGGAACAAGCAGAAATTATAGATACATTTGGGACGTATCACATGCCAACTCTCTAAACAAGATAAGCATGAAACTCAAGGGAGTTCTTAAAGTAACAACCTTAATAAATGCTCTTAAAAGATAATCATGAAAACAAGAGCTAAACATGATAGCAGCTAGAAAAAGTAAAGACACTCAACAAAGATAAGCATGTAAACTATGAGTATTCTAGGTGAAAGTGGAGCGTGTTTCTCTCCCGAACAATGTAGGCTAGGGCCCAACTTGTTATTAACATCAAACAAAACTATAACTAAGCAAATCAAACTAAAAAGTAAATGCAAGACGCTCCAAGCATAACACATAACACATGAATTGACAAAAATGTAGCGTGGAGAAGGAGAAACTGATGATTGTTGATGGAGAAGGGGATGCATGGAGGCATCCCCAAGCTTAGACGCTTGAGTCTCCATGAATATTTATTGGGGGTGAATGGGGCATCTCCAAGCTTGATATTTCGACATTTCCGGATCTTCTTTCATCATCTTCCTTCGCACACTTGAAAACTTCCTTCATACGAAACTCATCATAAGCATATTAGAGGGGTTAGTACCCTTTATAAAATAATTTTTCATCTACTTGAAATAAAGATTTAAATGAAGAGATAATGTTTCTCAATATTTCCAAAAAGTTTTCGCAAAGAAAAAGAAAGCTTAAGATTTGAAAAACCGGGAAAACGTAAAACAAGTCAGAATCTGGAAAAAACAGACCAGCTGGTACAAAATAATTTTTTTGAGGCACTATTGTAACTCAAATACAAAAACTTAGTACATGCCGCAGAAATTCCATTATATAGAGAATATTGTCAAAAAATTCAGATCAAAATATGATCTGGTGATTTTTAAGATTTTTTGCAATAGAGCAAACAAATTCTGTTTTCTGGCCAGCATGTTACAACTTTTGATTTTTCTTGCAACCGGAGGCTAAAACTTTTCACAAAGCTTGAAAGTAAAGATACAATGATGTTTCTTTAGTAGTAAAAAATATCAAGACCACTAAAAGCTGAAAGTAAAAACACTTTGGGTAGCCTCCCAATAAGCGATGTCCTTTATTCGTTTAAGCTAGGCATGAAGTAACAAGATCAAGTTTTTTCAATATCAGAAGCATAGCTTGCCTGCATAAGAGACTCAAAAGGTAACTTAATCTTCTTTCGAGGGAAATGTTACATGCCCTTCTTGAGGGGAAATTGGAATATTATAGTCTCTTCTTTGAGGTCAATGGTAGAAACAACGGTGCGGAGAAAAGAACGTCCAAAAATAATTGGACATGAGGGATCACAGTCAATGTCCATGACAAGAAAATCAATGGGAACATAATTATGATTGACAACTATAAGAACATATCTATCCTTCATAATGGTTTATTTACGGAAGAATTAACAAGACGAACACCAAAAGAACAAGGATCAAAAGGTTTCAATTCAAGCATATCATACATTCTTTTGGGTAAAATGGAGGCACTAGCTAAACATCACATAAAGCAAAGGAAGAAAAGTTGTTCAATTTAGTCTTGACCATAGGATCCCGAAAATCATCTAGTTTTCTAGGAAACTAAACCTATAGTTTAAGGTTCTCCTCCCTAGATTTTATAAGAGCATTAGTGACATGCTCGGTGAAGGCAATGTTAAGTGAATTAGTGTGGGGGTCTTTGGCCATTCTTTGCTAGAATTAGATAACTTCGGAAAGACTACAATTATCAAAATCAATTTCACTACTATGAATTAAAGAGGTAATGATATCTTCTAAGATTATCTTCTCTTTGGTAGTCTCTAAGTTCAAGGGACCTTCTTGTCCTATAGTTGAGGTATTAGAATCACCATTAATAGGTCCACTGGGACTAGGGATGTGAGGGGTTCTAAAAGTTTTAAGATCCTCAACAACATGTATAGTAGCTAGTGTTGTGTGTGTAGGAAGGCTCTTAACTCTATATTCCTCTTCTTTCTCTCTAGCCCACCTATCCTTAAATTCGTCTAGCATCCTAATGTTCTCATTGATTTGAACTTGGATAGCATTCACAGGTGTGGTTTTCCTCTCCTCAAGGGGAGAAGTCCTAATTTTGAGCATTTATACATCATGAGCAATGTTGTCTACCTTCAAAGTGAGGTTATGTAATTTGTCTAATTTTTACTCTACACTCTTATTGAAGGCTTTTTGAGAGGTAATAAAGTCCTTTAGCATGCTCTCTAATTAAGAAGTGGAGTTTTTGGTGCTAGGATAAGTGTTGTTGTTCCCATAAGAGTTAGAGGGGAATGATCTAGGATTGTTGCTACCAAAGTTACTCCTATATGCATTATTGTTGAAGTTGTTCCTAGAAATAAAATTAACATCTACTTTCTCTCTTTCTTGAGCAACCAAATAATTAAAAGGAACATCATGAGGATCAATAGGAGCTTGCTTAGTAAGTAAAGACACGATCAAGTCAACCTTTTCATTTAAATAGGAGGTCTCCTCAACAGACTTTACCTACCTACCCGTTGGAGATATTTTGGTGTGACATTGAGAGTAGTGTTTAATTATATCATCTAATAGCTTCTTGGCGACACCAAGTGTGGTTGACATAAAAGTTCGTCCCACGGCCGAGACCAACAGATCCCGCGAGGTAAAGTTCAATCCTGCATAGAAAGTCTGGATAACCATCCAAGTATTCAAACCATGTGTAGGGCAATTCTTAACAAGATATTTCATGCGTTCCCATGCTTGGGAAACGTGTTCATTATCCAGTTGCCTAAATTCATAATGTTACTTTTCAACTGGATAATCTTAGCAGGTGGGTAGTACTTCCAAATAAAAGCATCCTTGCACTTGTCCCAAGAATCTATGCTATTACTAGGCAAGTATTGGAGCCACTCCTTAACTCTTCCTCTCAAAGAAAAAGGAAAAAATCTTAAGCTTATGTTTCCCAAGCTCAAAAAATTTATTCAAATGCAAAGCAACAACATCTCCAACACTGGAGAATTGTTCCTTAATAACTAGATTCAACAAAGCAAGTTTAATCTCATACGAAACGCCTTAGTGGCGGGTGCAGCAATAGGAGTGCAAATAAAGTCTTTGTTGTTGTGACTAGTGAATTCACACAACTTGGTGTTTTAGAGGAACCCATAATAACAGTAGCAAGCAAGAACAAAGTAACTATGTTTTTGTGGTTTTGGGAAAAGACTCTAAAGCAAAGACTAGAAAGTAAACTAACAAGACTAAAAAGAAAAGGTAAAAGATAGTGTGCAACTCCCTATCTTGTAGACTAGAGTCCCAGGCAACGGCGCCAAATTTTTTCTTGATGGATTCTCTCCCCTCGTTGGTTACCCCAAGTGGAAGGTTGAGATGTGGACAGTGGCAAATTTTTCTTGGTGAAGAAACCAATCTTGGTCGATCCAGCAGGACTCCAAGAGATACAAGTAGGTGGTGGAGTGAACAAGGCTCCGTTTGAGATAAGTTACTCTCTTAACACGGACCTGCACATAGACGCAAATAACTTTGCTCCCAACGAGTTCAGAGAGGTTGTCAATCTCTCCGTCCGTGTTGTTTACAAAGGATCAAAACACAAAGGGGATAATAATAGTAATGTTGATTGCAATGGAAAGTAAATGAATTGGGGAGGTGTAAACTATGATGGAAATAGGGACCGGGTCCCATGACTTTCACTATTGATTTCTCTCTCCCAAAAGACGATAAACAACTATGCTGGGTGAACAAATTACAGCTAAGAAATTGACAGAATTATAAACGCACTGCAATGCTAATTATGCTACAAGAAAGCTAAAGGTTCAATCGTATAGGCATTACACCAAGACGAGCATACCGTTTATTCATCAGCGTCTACTCACTAATCATCCACATTGAGATATCTATCCAGAACATCTTGCTGCTATTAAGTTGCCAACCCCAACAAAATTGTAAGCTCAAAGTAACATACAACTTCTTTAACACTCTATGCGTAATGTAAGCAATCCATGCAACCGCCATTACAAGCACCGCTGTTTTCTCCCTGGTAGCAACAACATATCCCCTAGTCTCATGTTTCTGTCACTCAAGCTAGACATCAGGGGGGGAATGAACCCACAATCATGCATAACTCTCCCTCTTGGAGTTACTATCTACTACTTTCCCAAAGAAATGGAGAACATGCAAGAATACTCAAGAACTAATAATAAAAAGGTAAACCAAATATATTACTCATCACAATCTGAACATAATCTCATAATCCATTGGATCCCAGCAAACACAACATAGCAACTGAAACTAATACAAAAGTGCGTTGATCATGTAGGGCAGCTCACAAGGTCTAAGAATTGAGGCACATAAGTTCGTCATAAAGATCAGAAGTGATCAAGTTATCACACAATTGGTTAACAGTTATGTTTTGAAAGTGCATGCATTCAAAATTATAAGGACCCTCTATACCACAAAGTTCACAAGTAAAAGGATAAATGTCACACAATTCTATAGAAATTTCATTTAAATCTCTAACCCAAGTGATTTTTGTTTCATGCTTATGTTGCTTACAATACTTCTGTTCTTCAATCTTAGGCCTTTCACAAGGTCTATCCACTCCACAAAAATTAACATGCTTATATCAAACTTCATTTTCAGGAATTGGATCATGCATGTTGCAATCATTATTAACAAATTCATTTTTTGCAAATCTTTTTAAAAGGTTCATGATGCTTGATCCAATTATCCTTAGGAATATTAAGATGTGAAGCAAAAGATTTTAGGAAACCAACAAGGAGTTGAGAATCAAGCCCAAACTTAGCACTAAACTTATTAAAACTTGCAGTTTCACCAAAGGACTTAATGCAATCATACTCATAACTTATACTTGACTCTTTACCTCTGTCGATCTTCCGATCTTCAGTATTGCGTTGAATTCTTTCAAGGAGTTCCCATTTAGCATCAATCTTTTCGTTTGTGAAAGAACCCATAGAGGAAGCATCAAGCTAGTCTTTATTATGTCGAGAGATCCTCACATAAAATTTAGTAATAATTATATCTTTAGGGAGCCCATGGTTAGGACATTTTAGCGATAAGTTTTCATTCTCCCCCAAGCTTGAGCTATGCTCTCTCCGTCATGAGGATAGAAATTATAAACATAATTACCATTCTCAAGGACTTCATGAAGAGGATAAAACTTGGAGTAAAAGAGAGATTGGATCTCTTCCCAATCTTGTAGATGAGAATCATATAGTAGCCTATACCATCTCAATGCTTTTCCTTTCAGTGACAAGGAAAATAATTTCCTCATGACTCAATCTCTTGTCGAACCTGAAATCTTAAACAACTCACAGAGTTACGTAAGTTTCAACAAATGAATACTAGGATGGACTATTCTATCCCCTGTATAACAATCATTCCTAATTATTTCAATTATCTAAAGTGGTATTTCAAATGGGATACATTCAGTAGGTGGAGGAGACTTCTCTACCACATGTGTGGTAAAGCGGCCTCCCCCAAGCAGCGAACTAAAAGTGCAATTTTCCATAAGCCTAAGTAGTGAAAATAAAAACAGGAAACAAAAATATTTAATTGCAAGATCTAAAGATAGACCTTCAAACTCTTACCTCCCTAGCAATGGCCCATAAATATCTTGATGTCTACAAACGCTTCTATTCTTGTAGACTATGTTGGGCCTCCAAACACAGATGTTTGTAGGACAGCAACAATTCCCTCAAGTGGATGACCTAAGGTTTATCGAACTCAGAGAAGTAGAAGTTGAAGATGGTCTCTCTCAAGCAACCCTGCAATTAAGAAACAAGAAGTCTCTTGTGTCCCAACACACCCAATACAACTGTAAATTGTATAGGTGCACTAGTTCGGCGAAGATATGGTAAAATATGGGTGATAGGTGTGGCAAAACAAGGTAATATAAATCTGTATAAAAATTACAGCAAGGTAGAAAGTAGTAAACGTGAGCAGAAACGGCATTGCAATGGTGGAAACAAGGCCTAGGCTTCATACTTTCAATAGTGGCAACTCCCAAAAACATCAACATAGTCTAATCACATGATATTTCCACTAAAACATGTAATGGAGACGTACTCGTAGGTCATTCCTTTGTGATAAAGAGAGGAAGAGAATTATTTAGGGCTACAAAAGCACACCTCAATGTTCAAAGTTCTCATCTATGGATTTCCCAATGTCAACGCGGCCATCCAAAGAGAGTACCACAATCACCACACAATATCTCAAGGATAGTCAAAGGAAAGCACCAAGAGAGTCTCAATCTTTAATCAATTCACAAAATAGGAAATCACTCATGAAAATATTCTTCTAATCTATGTCCAATAGACCGTTGTCACCATGGTCTCTGAGATTATACTTGATATAGACAAGTGAGTACATCAAATCCAATGCATAGAAGAAGGGGAAACATCATGGGATCACCCTAGATTAACTTAGCCTATGATCACAATCAAGATCGCATCATGGGAGAGAGAATTAACCACATAACTACTTTAAAGACCTCAGCCCCGAGGAGGAACTACTCACGCATCATGGAGGGAGGAAGCAACATCGATGGAGATGAATGCGGGGGCACTTCCCCGTCCCGGTAGGGTGCCCGTACAGGAATTCTGGTCCACCAAAGCTTGTTGGCGATGGCGGCGGAGATCGGAATTGCTTCTGGAAAAAGGAGTTGCGGAATCAGGGTTTCCTCCACGGGTGTAAAAATAGAGCCAAAGGGGGGCTCGAGGGGAGGCCCCACCCGACCAGGCGGGTCCTTGTTGCGGCCTCCTCCCTTTCCGTGCGGGCATGTCGCTTGGTTGGGTGGTGGCCCCCTTTCGACTATCCTTTGGGCTTCTAGATTCTTCCGTCACGCTGATTGTTTATATAATTTTTGTGGAATTTTCCGAGCAATTTTATAATTGGTATTTTTCCTGCAATGCACGGACAACAGCAGACAAAAACTGGCACTGAGGCACTGAGTTTGTAGGTTAGTCCAGATATGTTGAAAAAGGTATGAAAGTGTAGCAAAACATATAGCAAAGTCACCAATATAAGCATGGAACAAGAAGAAATTTTAGATACTTTTGGGACATATCAAACAAGTAGAAATTATAAATACCTTTGGGACGTATGACTCGACAAGGGAATCATTGTGTGCGTTGCACATCTCGGTCACAATCTGTCTGACCTTACTATTCATACTCGAGATATTTTGACATTGCACATGTCTGGAGTCTTATCCTTTCAGCATCGGTCTCTGTGCGCAGACAGGTATGAAGGTTTGACTCAAAGAATTTTATCATTTCAGCATCGGTCTCTGTGCGCAGACGATCCGTGTAGAGAAGTTCTTATTGTTTATCCTTTCGGTCCCTGGTGAGATATTCTTCCCACCTCTTCATGTACTTCTCCACTTGCACTTCTATTTTCCTTCGGGACGAAGTCTGTTGGGGAAACCTCTCGAGGGGTGGTGGCTCGCTTCCACTAAGCGCAAGTAATCTTGACAACATTCCACTCGGCCCTTTCGAGCGAATTGGCTTCGGTGGAACTTTCTTCATCTTCATGGGCCACAGGAACAAGAGGGATAACAGGTGCAGCAGGTGATGGTATAGGTGCAGACTGACGAGCAACTTGTACAACAGGGGCAACATGAGCTTTGGAAGGCTTGTGCTTCAGTGCTTCCTTGGCTTTCTTTTCGGCGACCTTGCTTGTCTTGGGGTCGGGCAGCTTCTTCTTCGCAACACTGGGGGTCGGAACTTTCTCGAGTTGTGCAGCAGCAGCAACTGTTGAGGATCGGCGCAGAAAACAAAAAATTTCCTACCTACGAGTCCCGAACCCAAGATCTATGATATGCTTATGTATGTAACGGAAGGAATCGGTATTCATACCTTTGAAGACCGAAAGAGGGAAACGTTCCTCGAACGTGGTTGGCATAGACTCTGATCCTACGACCTCCCTGTCGTGTTGAAGAACCTCCAAGGGTGAAGTAGAACCACACGTGTAGTGCCTCGCGGGATTACACACGTACGGTGCAACCGACGTCCCTCCGGGCTCCGAACCAGAAGAGCAGCGGAAAGAAGATTGATCCGGATCCAGATTTCGGCAGCGCGACGGCGTCCGGATGATGGTGAAATGTGACGCTCCCAAAATAAATCCGTGTACAGTAATCATACACGTAGGGTACACGGCTGAGATTAGGGTGCCACGGTGAGAATATCACAGCACAACACTAAACACAAAAGGATAAACCAATATGTTACAATAAGGGGGGGGGGGGGGGTCACGCGGACCCGAATACATAAGTTATACAAGCCATAATATCTGAGTACAGACATAGTTAGTCAAGTTTTTCCTTAAGAAGGCTAGCACAAATAACATCAGAGATACAGATCTAAAAGGCAAGGCCTCCTGCCTGGGAGCCTCCGAAACTACTCCTGGTCCTGGTCAGCGGGGGTCTCGACGTAGTAGTATCCGCCTCCGGGGTACTCCTGCTCCTGGGCTCCAACGTCGACTGCAGCGGGCGATCAGGCAAAACATAAAGGGGGAAATAAAGCAAAGGTGAGTATCTAGCATACCCCCAAGTCTTACGTCCGCTACTAAGCATTTATGCAGTTGTATCAAATGGAAAGGGGAGGCTGTATATAGTGGACTGCAAGATAGAAATCAGAATAAGGTTAAGAAGCTAGGCCTATCGAAGACTAGCATCTTCTAACGATGTCTTGCAGCATGAGAAGAGAAACAACCAATAGTTTATAGAAAGCATAAAGTAACAATGAAGCAGAAGTTGCTGCAACATGGTATAATATAAGTTGTAATAATTGATAATAATAATGCCTCCGAGTTCCCTTCCTCGACTTCCCTGTGAGGAAGAAAACCCGGAACCGTACAGTTTAATAGTAATAGTTTGTAGTGGTAAGATCCAGCTTTAGCATAAAGCGTCCTGTTACCGTGGACACGGCTATTCGAATAGATTAAAATCCCTGCAGGGGTGCACTACTGTTCAGCCTGCACGCTCGGATCTCCAAGGTGGCGTACACCTTGTTAGGGAATGCCCCACCGAGGCTATCCGACACATCACAGCCCATCCTAGGCTCAGCAGAGAGGCCATCCGCCGGACTATATCCTATGCGCCAAGGGGTCTAGGTCCCACACCCTTGCACGCTCTTGCACGGTGCGAGTCTGGTCGGTGAAGCAAAAGCAAATCGAAACACACCTGCTGTAGCAAATAAGACAACACGGCTTCCCCGCGATCAGGCCGCAGTACTGCTGACGTCTCAAGAGGTTTCGGACAAACTACGACGCAGGGGAGCCCATAAATCCTTATCCCACGTGAAGGTAGTGCATACAGACAACCGGGTCTCTCAATTCATCCGCTGAACCATTTAGCATTTTAATATTATCTTGCAGACAACCGTTATCGTTGTCTGACTAACAACACAACGGACAACGAACAGCAACAAGGCCCACCGGTAACGTCGGGGCCTGCCCTGCCATCCCGTCAAAGCGCGCGGTTACCGACAAGGTGAACCGTCTCCTTACCTTGTCTCGCGTGTGCTCTTGGTAGAGCTCGAATTTTTAGTGGTTTGGTAACTCTCGCGAGATACGAGCAGGGGCCAAGCACGCCAGTAACGTCAGTCGTACCCTCCCTGTCGTTCCCGACGCAATATCGCTCGCGGACACCGTTGAGTCGCCCGACTTCTTACCTTAAGGACAACCGTCCTCAGGTACCTAGAGCGGCTATACAGAGTCATCAACGAGTGGAGTACAAGGATTACTCCTTGATAGCTCACACTTGAAGGTGGCTCGGCAGAGCCGAGCTAGGGGGCCTTAGGCGGTGTCTGCATTGTACCGTACCTGTGCAGTTGTAATTAGTTTTATCCGCGTCACTCCCCTGAGTGGTCATGGCCCGCTATCTAATCCTAGCTAACAATGCGCAGGGCTCACTGCTGAATAAAATACATAATTATAATAGGAAGCATAGGATAAAGGAAAGGTACATGAAGGGGCGAAAAAATTAGGCTATGCAATTGAATAGGATTGTAATCATAGCAGTAGCAGTAACAATGCCTAGTGCAAGAAAGTACGGAAAGGTAGGTGATATCTGGGGAAGAGAATGGCTCTACTTGCCTGGAAGCTCGACGGTACGGGTAGGGTCGTCGACGAAGTAGTCGTACCCGGTGGCGGTGTAGTCGACGATGGCAGTGGGGTCTACCGGAGAATAAGGGGGATAAACACAGTAAATACAAATAACTCATAGCAAACAAATACATGGAGAAGTTAACGGTGTTCTAACGCAGTGCAATGCACGTTGCTCGGAGCGGGAATTCATTCGGGGGTGAACTACCCGCTCCGGGTGATTACCGGACAGGGCGATCGGAGGGGGAAGGTATCATCCCGGAGGTGTCGTGGACATCCGACAAAAAAGGGGGGTGTATCCGTGTTAGTTGAACCATTCCGGACAATTTTCGTGTTCGGAATAAATTCATTCGGCAGGTTTTTACCGGCACCTGGAATTATCGACAGACAGCCCGGAGGGGGGAATGTCGATGATCGGTGTGTTAGGGGGTGGAGTAGACATACAGATAGCGTATCCGTATTCGTTATATTTTTCTAATCAGTTTTCATGTATAAAGTTTTTGAATCTGACTTACGGTTTAAAAGATATTTACTTTTAAAATTTAAATCAATTTAAAGGATTTTCTTGAATTATTTTATTATTAAAACAGTAACATTATCCACAACAGGGTTGACTGGTCAAACCTGACCAGTGGGTCCCACATGTCACAGAGACATTTTATAAATATCAATTTTAATTAAGCCAAGGGGTTAATTAAAGGGTTGGGCCCACATGTCATACTCTCAGGTTTTAATTAACTCAGATAAATACCAGAGATTAAGATAATGGCCTTGGGCCCACCTGTCAATGGCTCAAGGGTTAACTCCATTTAGTTTAAATGCAGATTAATTAAGGGGGCATGGACCGCTTGTCAGTGGCACATTAGCCACTGGTTATCTACCTGACAGGGGGAAGCCCACAGCCAGTGGCTCCAGCCCGCACCGGCGACGAGCCGTGGTGTCGGCAACGAGCGAGCGCTCCGCACAGGTGACGAGAGGGGGCGTGTGGGGGCTTAATCGGACGAGGAGGCTACCGCGGTTCGTTTGGTGGCGGTGGCGACGTCGGAGACTCGCCGGAGCGACATCGGCGACGAGGGGTGGCGGCGGTGGTCTTCGGACCTGGACGGGTGGCGAGGCTACGATAGAGTTCCGCGAACGTGTGGTGGCTAGGCGTGTGTAGGAGGAAACCAGGAGCACTCCCGTGCTATTGGCGCGCACTGGGACGGCCCGGAGCGACGGCTACTTCGAAGGCTGCGGCGGCCGGAGCTCGTCATGGTGGAGCCTGCGTTCTAGCAAGCTAAATCGACCGCGGCGCGAGGGAAAAAGCAGAGGGGTTCACGGCGGTTCTTGAAGGGGAGGCAACGTGCTCGGGGACGGCTCGAGGTGGCCGGAATTTGGCGTCGTCACCGGTGACCGCAGCAGAGGGGAACGGCACGATTCCCAACCTCCGGAGTGTGCCTACCCGAGCCAAAATGCGGAGAGGAGGTAGCCGAGGCCCACGGTGCTGGGGGACATGGCAGCACGGCTAGTCATCGCCGATGGCCGCGACAGTGCAAATACGCGGCGACGACGTGCAGACCGGCGGCTCGAGGAAGGAAGCAGGAGAGTGGGGAGGGGATCTGGAGCGTGCGGTTAGGGTTAGGGCAAGGGGAGCGCATCAGGGGGGGGGGGGGGTTGGCCCACTTGTAGACCGCCCAGAGCCGTGGATGAGCGCCACGGAGGAGGGCTCGCCGGTGGCAGCGGGGACGCCCGCCACGCCCTCCCCTGTACGGAGGTTGAAAAAGGGGGCGTAGCTGGGCCAGTTGGGCTGGCTAGGGGGTAAGTGGGGTGGGGTGCGCTTGGGCCAGGGCAGTAGATAGGACTTTTTCTTTTATTTCTTTTCTGTTTCTGTTCTTTTCTTTTTGTATTTCTTTTTAGTTGCTTTTTACAATTTTGTAAAATATGGAACTTGATCCATAATTGGTATTGCACCATATTGAGATGCCACAAAAAGTTTGGTGGCAAAAGAAAATTATTTATCATTTCTTTTTAATATTCAACTGAGAATTGTTGATGTTTAGCCACTGGTTTGAATTGTTTGAATTTTTCAGTGGCATGATAAATACCCAAAACCATATTGGCATGGTCCACTGATTATTAGTGATTTTACAAAATTGCTTTCACAATTTTTGGTACAAGTTTTAGTTCCACTTATTTTTAATATTCATCCAAAAGCATTTCAAGCTTTGCCTTGTTTGCAATTGGTTATGGGATTGGACTTGTGTTGAATTTTCATGATCAAGGCCCACGGTTCACATTGCTTAACAACATCAAAAGGGGAATTTCAATTTGAACTGAACCAAGTTGCTCAAAGAAAAAATTTGGAACATTAGTGATCAACTGTAATGGTGATTACTGTTCTCTGACAGTGAGAGTGTTACATGAAACCCCCAACCAGGTGCAAACTCCAAACCAGGGGAGTCCGCTCTAGGTCGGAGAAATAGAGAGAGAGAGAAAATCAATGTTGTATTGAAAAAGGCACCCCCACCCCTCCTTATTCATGCCAAGGAGGGGCTCCACCCCCTCCCATTCCCCCATGTGGGACTAAACCCCCAAGGGGGGGGAGTGGTGCGGCTAGGAGGGGGGATGGGCCCCTCCCTTGGCGCCAAGCCCAAGGGGGGAGGCTCCCCCTTCCCCTCATGGGCCTTTTCAGGCCCAAATACCTTTTCACCTTTTTAATTAATTATTTAAATCATTTTTAATATTTAATTCTATCAATTAAATAATAAAACATATTTAAACATTAATATATATTATTTGTAACCTTTGAAAATATCCGGAACAGCTTCCGGCACCTCCCGGTACATTTCCGGTGTTTTCTCTCTTTTCACTGATGATCCTGAATCAATCCTTAATGCATCGATTGCCCTTAAGTGTGACACCCTACGGTCCGGGAAACAGTAGACATGATCGAGACCCTCTCTGAATAATGACCATCATGTGGGATCTGGTTACAATCCTTGATGTGCCCCTACGTTTCCATCGAATAAACTTCATCGTTATTGAACCGTTAACAATATGGCTTGATCCCTTTGTGCTTTGGTACTATGTTTGTCCGAGGTATGATCGTCGGTATCCAATACCTTGTTCTTCCTCGTCTCCGACATAACATGTTTACTCGTGTGTGAATATTACATCTATTATGACCTAGTCACTTGCTTGCAAGCTATTGATGAAACACCACCGAGTGGGCCCAGAGTACCTATCCATCACTCGGATTGAAAAATCCCGCTCTGATCTATTTCATACTCCTCAACATATAAACTTCGGAATACCAAAGATACACCTTTTCCGTTACCATGTTTCAGTGTAACGGTTAATGCACTCAAAGCATCCTAATAGATAGCAATTATGTATGATCATCACGGTCTAAGAATCCAGTCACTATGTTATTAAGTCATCGCAATGTTGAACTTATGTGATTGATCACATTGCAATGCTTAAGGTGGCTGTGTGTCCATCACATCATTCTCGTAATGATATGACCTCATTGTCAATAGACTATTATGTTCTCATGATCAGGAAACCTTGATCATCAATTGCCCAATGAGCTAGTATGCCTGAGTTTAACTAGGGAACAGGTTGTTATATATCACACGTGTATTAATGTTTCCTCTTAATACAGTTCTAGCAAAATATATAACGTATTATGAACAAACAGATATGTGACAAATGTCTTTATTAATTTGCCTCCAGGGCACATATCCAACAGTCTCCCACTTGCACTAGAGTACAAATTACACTAGTTTAAATCAGGTATGTATCTAACACCAATAGTCTCTCGGTGTTGGTCAAACTTGGATTGTGGAAGAGGTTTAGTCATTGGGTCTGACGGATTTAGATCCGTATGTATTTTGCAAATCCTAGTATGACCATCCTTGACGTAGTGCCGCGTCACAAGGAAACGCCGGAGAATATGCTTGGCTGTAGAGTGAGTCCTCGGCTCCCTTGCGTTAGCAATGGAACCCGTATTGTCGCAATAAATGCTAACAAGGTCAGTGCAACTAGGGAATACGCCAAGCTCAATGACGAACTTCTTCAGCCAATGCGCTTCGTTTGACGCTTCACAAGTGGCAATATACTACGACTCCATCGTAGATTGGGCGACGACTGACTGCTTTCCGCTCCTCTAGATAATCGCACCACCATTCAACATAAACACGTATCCCGTCTGGGATTTTGAGTCATCGGGATTAGTACCAAGACTGGCATCGACGTAACCTGTTACGGCGAGCTCTTTTTAACATCCTCCATAGAAAAGAACCAGATCCTTAGTTCTTCGTAAGTACTTAAGGACGTTCTTCACTGCAATCCAATGATCCATTCCAGGATTACTTTGGAAACGATTAGTCAGAGTAACCGCCAGGGCCACATCTGGTCGAGTACATGGCATAGCATAAATTGTAGAACCTATGGCTGAGGCATAGGGCTTTGAGGACATTTCCTCCCTTTCTTTTTCTGTTGCTGGGCATTGAGTCACACTCAATTTACTTCCTTTCATAACAGGCAAGAGGCCTCTCTTGGCGTTATCCATATTGAACCTCTTCAATATCTTCTCAAGGTAAGTTCTCTGACTCAGTGCTAATAGGCTTGTTAATCTATCTCTATATATTTTAATGCCTAATATGTATGCAGCTCCATCTAGGTCCCTCATGGAAAATTGTCCATTCAAATATTCCTTTACCCCCTCTAGAAATTTCACATCATTCCCTATCAATAATGTGTCATCCACATATAGTACTAGGAATGCCACAGAGCTCCCACTCGCTTTCTTATAAACACATAATACTTCTTCATTATGGACAAATCCAAAAGCTTTGATCACCTCATCAAAACGAAGATTCTAGCTCCGAGATGCTTGCTTCAACCCATAAATGGACCTTTGAAGTTTGCATACCTTACCAGCGTCCTTAGGATCAATAAAACCTTCCGGTTGTACCATATACAACTCTTCCTCAATGTTGCCATTTAGGAACGCGGTTTTCACATCCATCTGCCTTATTTCATAATCGTAATAGGCAGCAATTGCAAGCAATATCAGGATAGACTTTAGCATCGCTACGGGAGAGAAAGTCTCTTCGTAGTCAACTCCTTGAATTTGTCGGAAACCTTTTGCGACAAGTCGAGCTTTATAGACAGATACGTTTCCGTCTGCGTCAGTCTTTTTCTTGAATATCCACTTATTCTCGACGGCCTTTCGGTCCTCGAGAATATCCACCAAAGTCCATACTTTGTTGGCATACATGGAGTCTATATCGGATTTCATGGCTTCTAGCCATTTCTTGTACTCGGGTCCCTCCATTGCTTCTTTGTAGTTCGCAGGTTCATCAGGTTCATTTAACATGACTGCATTGACAAGTTGCCAATAAAACTGAGTTTTTACTCGGGCTCTTGATGACCTGCGGGGTACAATAGGATCCTCTTCATCTTGATCATGATCATCATGTATGTCACGATCATTATGAATATTGAGATGACTATTCTCTTCAGCTCCCACTACGGAAGATGGTTCCGGAACAACTTCCATTGCCATTTCTTACACTTGGAGTGATTTGTCAATCATCTCGTGGAGTTCTATTGTCCTCCCACTCAATTATTTCGAAAGAAACTCTTTCTCAAGAAAGCATCCAGTCTTGGCGACAAACGTTTTGCCCTCAGACTGGTTGTAGAAGGTGTATCCAACTGTTTCCCTTGGATATCCCACAAAGATGCACTTATCCGGTTTTGATTCGAGTTTGTCAGGCTAAAGTTTCCTAACATATGCCTCACAACCCCAAATCTTCAAGTGAGACAACTTTGGTTTCTTGCCATGCCATTCCTCAAACGGTGTTGTCTTTACAGATTTGGACGGTGCCCTATTAAGAATGTAAGCGGCAGTTTCTAATGCATACCCCCAGAATGACACAGGTAAGTCGGTATGAGACATCATCGATCGTACGCTATCCAATAGAGTTCGATTACGTCGCTCAGAAACACCGTTACGCTGAGGTGTTCCTGCCGGCCAAAGTTGTGGTACGATGCCACAAGTCTTAAGATGATTGCCAAACTCATGACTTAAATACACGCCTCCTCGATCGGATCGAAGGTGCTTGATTCTCTTCCCGAGTTGATTCTCGACCTCACTCTAAAATTCCTTGAACCTTTCAAAGGTTTTAGACTTATGTTTCATTAAGTAGATATACCCATATCTGCTTAAGTCATCTGTGAAGGTCACGAAGTAACGAAGACCATTGCATGTGGGTACGTTCATAGGTCCACATACATCTGACTGTATGATCCCTAACAAGTCTTCCGCACGCTCCATTGTTCCATTGAATGGAGTACTTGTCATCTTGCCCATAAGGCATGGTTCACATGTGTCAAGGGATCCAAAATCCAATGACTCTAGAAGTCCATCATCATGAAGCTTCTTCATGCGCTTTTCACCAATATGACCAAGTCGACAATGCCACATCGTCATGTGTTCTTCGCCACTAGGTTTTAATATTTTGGCCTCTACATTATCAATATGAAGTATATAACAATCGAGATTAAGAATGAATAAGCCATTTTTCACCAGTGCGTGAACATAAAACACATCATCCTTATAAATCGCACAACCAATTGTATCTGACTTAAAAGAATAGTGGTCTCGCTTCAAGCAAGAACCACTAACGATGTTCACATTCAATGCGCGTACATAGTAGCACTTATTCAAAATCAAAACTAATCCCGAAGGGACACTAAGATGCTTCGTGCCGACCGCCTCCACTTCATTCCGGAAGCCGTTTCCCACGCACATCGTCACTTCATCTTTCATCAAGCGTCGCCTATTCCGTAGCCCCTGAGAGGAGTTAGAAATATGAGCAATAGATCTGTATCAAATATCCAGGATTTGTTCCCAGCGCTTGTTAAGAAAAGATCAATAACGTGTATATCAAATATACCTTTGTCTCTTCTGACAATATTGCCAGCCTTCTTATCCTCTAGGTACTTGGGGCAGTTGCATTTCTAGTGACCATCACCCTTGCAGTAGAAGCACTCAACGCCGGGCTTGGGTCTAGGTTTGGGTGCCTTACGAGGAGTGACAACTGGCTTGTCACCCTTCTTCGGGCTTCCCTTCTTTCCCTTCTCCTTCTTGCCAGACTTCTTGAATTCAACGGTCTTGTTGACCATGAATACATCATGCTCATTCTTGATCTCAACCTCAGCAGTTTTCAGCATGGCGAACAACTCAGAAGGGGTCTTATTCATCCCCTGCATGTTGTAGTTCAACACAAAGCCTTTGTAGCTAGGGGGCAGCGACTGCAGCACCCTATCAACAGCAAGTTCATCTGGAATCTGACATTCCAGAGCATTCAAGCGTTGAACGTAGCCAGACATCTTGACCACGTGCTCACTAACACTGCTATGTTCATCCATCTTTGCTGAGAAGAAAGCTTAAGAAGCCTCATAACGTTCAGCCCTGGCTTGGGGTGCAAAGACGGCCTTGAGGTTGGTGATTATCTCATATGCACCCATCCTCTCAAAGCGTTTCTGCAGCTCAGCCTCCATGGAGTAAAGCATTCCACTCTGGACAAGGTTGTAATCATCAGTCTTGGAGAGGTAAACATTCTTCTCATCCTGACTAGCGTCTGCTGGTGATTCGTCATCTAACGCGGCCTCTAGTACATATGCCATCTTGAGGGGAACGAGGAGAATCGTCAGAGTGCGGAACCAGTTGGTGAAGTTTGACCCATCAGTTTTCAGTTTTTCTTTGTCTAGGAATGACCCTAAGTTGAATGAGGGGCGAGGTGCAGCCATCTACAATGGTTATTTGCAAAACACATATTTAGACTTTGTTCATAATTGGAGTTAAATTTTAATTAATTCTAAAACTCCCACTTAGTTAAACATCTCTCCAAATTTACTAAGTGATTAACATAATCCTAGTTTGAATGATCGTCCTCGAATATCTCACGGCCGACGACACATCTCCCTAGGTAGGCCATCATGCCAATCATATCCGTTATATGACTCATGCTTAACCTTTCGGTCATCTGTATCCCAAGCTCATATCTACATATGTCAAGCCTGCCAGTCGAACCTTAGTGTATGGCTGTTCAGCAAGGCCATATCTGCATATGCTAGGCTTGCCAAAAGCAACCTCATGCGATCACTAATGTATGTATGACACCTGATCGTCACGGCCTGCCTATCATAAAGAGATCCTTCCAGGCGATGCCCACTAAGGGAGAATACAATCATGGTATTGAGAGATATTATTCTATCATGCTACCGTCGCATATCTAGCATATTAGCAAGACAGGAAGTAAAACTGTAAATCATACAAGCTATGATCCCCCTTACATGCAAATTAAAGTTAAAACGCCGTCTACTTTATCTTTTGCAAGTTTTACGTGGCTGCTAAGGGGTTTCGAGAGAGACCCGCTTTCTATCCTGCGAAAAACAAGCCACAACACCAATCCTGCAATCGTCTCTATTACACCCGTGTCGTGGCCCTCCGTTGCAAATGTCTTCGCGTCGCTAATGTTAGAGAGACAGACACCACCAGCCACTTATATGGTACAAGCCATATGTCAGCCGTGGAACCAGTCTCGCGTAAACGCGTAAGGTCAGTCGGGGCCGCTTCATCAGGACATTGCCGCAACGCTAAACGAGTACACGTGGGAGGGTAACAATTGGAGAATTGATGCCCACATCCTAGATGTGTTCTACCCGTACGATACATCTACGCATAGCCTTGCTCATGATAACACTGTTGGGGATCGGCGCAGAAAACAAAAATTTTCCTACCTACGAGTCCCGAACCAAAGATCTATGCTATGTTGATGTATGTAACGGAAGGAATCGGTGTTCATACCTTTGAAGACCGAAAGAGGGAAACGTTCCTCGAACGTGGTTGGCGTAGACTCTGATCCTACGACCTCCCTGTCATGTTGAAGAACCTCCGACGATGAAGTAGCACCACACGTGTTGTGCCTCGCGGGATTACACACGTACGGTGCAACCGACGTCCCTCCGGGCTCCGAACCATAAGAGCAACGGAAAGAAGATTGATCCGGATCCCGATTCCGGTAGCGCGACGGCGTCTGGATGATGGTGAAACCCCCAGCAAGGTGCAAACTCCAAACCAGGGGAGTCCGCTCTAGGTCGTAGAAATAGAGAGAGAGAAACTCAATGTTCTATTGAAAAAGGCACCCCACCCCTCCTTATATAGGCCAAGGAGGGGCTCCACCCCCTCCCCTTCCCCCATGTGGGACTAAACCCCCAAGGGGCGGGAGTGGTGCGGCTAGGAAGGGGGATGGGCCCCTCCCTTGGCGCCAAGCCCAAGGGGGGAGGCTCCCCCTTCCCCTCATGGGCCTTTTAAGGCCCAAATACCTTTTCACCTTTTTAATTAATTATTTAAATCATTTTTAATATTTAATTTTGTTAGTTAAATAATAAAACATATTTAAACATTAACATATATTATTTTGAACCTTTCAAAATATTCGGAACAGCTTCCGGCACCTCCGGGTACATTTCCGGTTTTTTCTCTCTTTTCACCGTCGATTCGCGGTGAGCTACTGAGTGTTTCCCCCTTGGTCTCGTACCTTCCCCGTAGTGGTTTGAGGATCCGCCATGGAAGCCGACGAGCTTTTTCACCATGGACGACGCCGACACCGCTCCAGTACCCCTCCGTCTCATCTAGCGCGCGCACCATGTTCCCCATCCCCGCAGCTCCACAACGCGCTAGGCCACAACGCCGACACTGCTCCAGTACCCCTCCCGGCGAGCTGACGTGGTCGGCGAGTTTAGCTCGCTAAGTAACCCCCTGGGCCACTGACATGTGGGCCCAGGCTGCTAACTAACTATAGCTTAGTTTAAACTAACCGGGTTAGTTAACTAACCCACTGACAGTGAGGCCCCACATGTCAACACCCCCCCCCCCCCACGTCACCTTGACGTCATGCCTACGTAGTAAATCTGTCACAACCACAATTTAGGCAAGTGCTAGGGTTTGAGTTCCCTTTGCATCATGTGAAAAAGTCAAAAAGAAAATCAAAATTGGGGAAAAGGAAAGCCCTGAGAATTTAATTTAAATAGCCAGATAAAAATATTTTTCCAAAAATCTTTTGAACATTTGGAAAATTCCTATAAATGATGCTGATCATTTTAAAAGTGGTTTGGGTTCTTTACCATGCCCATGGAATATTCAAAAATTCAAAATGTGCTTTGGAAATTAAATATTACCCCTATTTGATTTGAAATTCAAATTATTTGAATTTCAAAAATCTCCAAAACTTGTGAGTGGCTAGCTATATATTTTATAAGCCCACATAAAAGTTTTCAAGATTTTATAAAATACTTGCTATTTTATCCAGAGAAAAAACAATTTACAGAAAAGGAAAACACATAAAAGAAAACAGAAGAGAAATAAGAAAAGGGAAAACTTACCTGGAAGCAGCCCAACTAAGCCCCCCGCAGCCCAGCAGCCGGCCCATCCCGCCAAGTCCCCTGTCGTCTACCCCAAGCAGCTCGTTGTCGAGCATGCCGGGGGCAGCAACTGCCACCGCCACGCCGACGACGTTCCACGCCTCCCCGAGCCTCCAAGACGTGCCACGGAGACGCCCAGGACACGCTGCATCCACTCCACCCCTCTCCTGTTCGTCTCCCCCTCGCCCCGCGTGAGTTCGTCGACGCCCGAGGAGATCAGCAGCACGGCCGCCTTGGAAACTCGTGGCCGAAGCCCGAGCTAGGCCTCAAGAGCATGTCCTTCGTCTTGACCGTCGTCGTCTACGCCGAGGAGCAGAAGGAATCGAACAGGGGTGCTCTAGGATCGCCACCCCCTTCTTCGTCTTCACCTCCGGCCGCCGCACATCGTTGTTCAAATTCTGGCCGCCGTGAAGCCTTCCCGAGCGCGCCACTGACTCCGTTGAGTTCACGGTGAGCTTACGGTTCTCCCGAACTACTCCATCGTCCCCCTCCTCAACTCTAGCCGGATCCGCCATGAATGCAGGAGCACCTCGCCACCGGGATGCTCGTCGTCGTGCAGCCTTGAACCCTAGAACCCCGAAGCCATGTCTAACTTGCTCCCTGTGCTCCTCTGCTTCGATTGCAACCACGAACGTTTCAAATGGCGCTTCACAACTAGTTCCACCTCGGGCCAGTAGCTCCGCCGCCGCTAGGGCTCGTCGCCGACGACGATGCCGTGCCCCCCAGGCCTTGTTCTTGGTCTAGTTCGAAGCGCGACGCTCAGGGCTCCAAAATGGTGGTCTTGGCGTATCAAGAGGACCACGGGAACGCCGTCACAGTGGACAGCGCCGTCTCGGGTGGTCGCCGGAGACACGTCGCCGGAGAACTGACGTGTCCGGCGAGGTTAACCACCTTGGCCCCACCTGCAGTGTCACTGACAAGTGGGCCCAAGGCCACTAATTAACCCCTGGTTAGTTTAACTAACCGGGTTTAAACCCCCCCCCCACTGACAGAAGGGTCCCACTCGTCAGCTGCCCCTGTCGTCAGCACTGCGCCAGGCTGACGCAGTAAAGGAATTAAATCGTTTTAATTAATTCAGAAAATTCCAGAAAATAGATTAAACTTTGAAATTCAATAACTTTTTAATCTTAACTCCAAATTGGACAAATAATATATGAAAAATGATCAGGAGAAAATAACCTATCCAAATATCCAACTTTCATCTTTGTTTGAGTTGAATTTAAAATGTGATCAGTAGCATTTTCTATTTGATTTAAATGGATTTAATTCAAATTCTTTTCAAATTCTTTTGCATTTTGACCATATCAACATACTACATTTCAAACACACATCAGAGGCATATCATAACCATTTCAAAATGGTTTAACTTGATCAAATAATGTCATATGCAACTTGACTAAGTTGAATTCAAATGGAGTTTGAATTTTCATTTCAAATGCAATATACTCCTTTTAAATTGAATGCTCAGCACATCAGTACCATGAACATCACCATTACAATATTACTCATGTGATTGTGCATTGTACATTATGTTGATCCTATGATTGTCATGTTGCTGATAGAAGTGGAGCCGGAATCCGAGATCACCCCCTTCGTTGAAGACCCCGTGACTGAACTTCGTCAGCAAGGCAAGCAAACCCCCATTGATCATGTCGATAAAATTCCACTTCCCTCTCATGTCTCGCTTATGCATTGTTTAGGATGATCACCATGATAACGTTTCTACCGCATAGTTGAAGCCATATCCTTTGCATGACCTATCATCTTGTCACTCTAGTAAGCAAACCACAATCCTAGAAGATGTAGGAGTTGGTTGATATCATGTGGCCCCTGCAACTGTTACTGCTTATTGCATGCTTAGTGATACAACGAGGTTGCTTTTGATGTGAGTCGGGATGATGGTAAACATGGTGTTGATGAAAGTGAAATGTGTTGGTGAATCTACCCTAATACAAGGTGAACGATGAGAGGCTGTGTAGGAGTACACAGTGGGTTGTCTCGTTGAACACCGCCCTAAGTCCGAGTTCTTGTGTGGTGATCCAAGATGAAGAGTACAACCACACATTGGGCTCACTGACCCCTCTCATCTTACTAACTCATCCCCTTCGATGTCCAGATGTCGCAGTAGTTCGGATTTCTGTAGGTATTGTGGCCTGGTAGCCAAGTGAGAGAACGGCTCATCCGAGACCGGCTTTCGCACCATGCACACATCGTCTGGGTCCACTTCGGTAAATCGACCGGGTTCACGATAGTGGAAGACAACCCAGATAGGCGGCTTTCATGGACTAGATCGGCTATGAGGTAACAGTTGTGGTGGCATCCTCGCTGTCATCTCTTGAACGGTGACACGCAAAAGGCGGTAACTGATAATCATGTGTGTGTAGCGGTACACCCCTCCAGGGTTAAAAAAACTAGTCGAATAGCCGCGTCCGCGGTTATGGACTGCTTGGAAAGCTTAGCTTGATTATTAGACAACTTGAACTGGATACTTCTAAAACTCACAAGATAAGCATGAGTGCTATGGTGTGCTTCTCGTGGGGAAGTCGAGGAAGTAACCATAGTGGTGTAATTGGTTGAAGAGATGTAGTGGACTCGTGTACGCTTCTTACCTCAAGTCTGGTACTCGTAGTTCAGGACTAGCCAAGTCAAAGCTGGCACTTCTGCAAGTGAAACCACACCTACCTTTACCTTGATACATGTGCATGAGTAGTATAGCTCCTATGTAAGTCTTGCTGAGTACGATTTTGTACTCACGTTTGCTTAATCTATGTTTTAGATGAACCCGCCGACCCCGATGGTGACTTCTACCTGAAGTTCGAAGAATGAAGACTCAGACCAAGACCAAGCTAGTGTAGTCCCAGTCAGACGACTGGTTCCCTCGTGGAGGGCTTGTTTTTAGATAAGGCTTCTCTAAGCCATTTGTTAAATTTTTCTGTACTCAGACCTACTTTGCTTCCGCTTGTCTGTTGTAATGTTGGATCACATGCTTGTGATCTCTGTGTGCACTCTGTAAGAGTTATCAATAAAGTTGTATACATTGTAGAGAATTGCAATGATACCTGCTGTTCATACTAGACATGTGTGCTGCGTGTATGTTTATAACATGCATGTCTTAGTATGGGTTTTCGAGACCTTAGTTGTGATCTGGCTGGCGGTCTTTTATACACCAAGTGGCCCTTAGATGTGCGCAGCTTGGGGCATTGCGATGCGATTGTTCGAGACTCTGTCTCGTGCACACTTTGATGTATGATCGAGCCCGCCCTAGACCCCGACTAAGTGATCGGGCTGGAGTAAGTCTATGTAAGGGTTATAATACAATCGATAGTATGGTTGAGGCGACTTGTCTATGAGTATGGGAGTTCACCACCCATATCATTTAGACTTGTGTGCGGACGATGTGGAACCACTTCAGTTGATCATCCGGCCTGGATGGGATGCCCCTCACGTTCGATGCTTTCCGAGAACGTTCTGTGCTTGGCCTTGTCTGCTTAGACAAGTAGGTACGGTTCTCAGCTCTCCATATGATTGTGTTGTAGCGAGGCTTGCATACGCTAACCCCGGGTCCCGACAGACTTTGGTATCAGAGCAAGACTGACTGTAGGATTATCATCCTTGGCCGAAGTCGAGTCTAGCCTTCTATAGTTATATAGTTACTCTGGGTATATAAGGGAACAATGTAAGGCTTCTTTTTCTCCTTACCCTCATCGTTCTGAGTTCTAAGTCACCCTCATCTTATTCTACGGGAAGATAGTACTAGGCTCACCTCAGTCTGATTAGAACATCTCGTTGTTTGCTTCCTTGGAGCCGTAGGAAAGTTGTGTCCGCTTTCCTAGCATTGTTGTAATGCTGATTTCTTACATCGTATTATGTAAGTGTTGTATCTACATTGAAAGAAAATTGTTTTCTTGGAATTACAGTCGTTATGCTGTCCGAGTCATTCCAGGTTTCTTCAAAATCTGATGCATTTGCAAAATTCTTCCCTCCTTTTCGGTTGTCCTTTTAGAAGAACTTCTAGGTGGCATTCCCGACGGTTCCATAGTGTTTGATGTAGGTTTTGCTCTAGAAACCTATAGTGATTCAATTGCAGCTCTTTCTCCCACTTTAGATGTCTTCTAGCCAGAAGAACCACACTAACCATCGTGTTGGGGTACTTTGTTACTCTGACATATCTGTTGTAGCCCCTAGTAAACCATGGTCATCCTCAGGAAAACCATCCAGTAACCCAACTCTTTAAACCTAGCCACCCGACAGATGTGTAGAGTTTATAGTGGATCTTGTGCCAGGAACCGCACCAATTTCTATACGCCCATAAAAAATAGCCCCACGTGAGTTAGCTGAGCTTAAAACCCAACTGGAAGCTTTGTTGGAAAAAGGCTTCATCCGCCCTAGCTCATCACCATGGGGTTGCCCCGTTCTGTTCGTAACGTAGAAAGATGGAACAGAAAGGATGTGCGTAGACAATCGCCCGCTAAATTTAGCGATGATAAAGAACAAGTACCCATTGCCCAGGATCAATGATCTTTATGATCAACTTGCAGGATCCTCTGTCTTCTCCAAGATGGATTTGAGATTAGGTTATCATCAAATCAAAATCCGAAACGAGGACATTCCCAAAACGGCTTTTACTACTCGTTATGGTCTTTACAAGTATACCGTCATGTCCTTTGGTTTAACCAATGCCCCCGCCACTTTCTCACGCATGATGAATTCGATCTTCATGGAGTACCTAGATAAATTTGTTGTAGTTTATCATGATGACATTCTCATCTACTCGAAGAACGAAGAAGAACATGCCGAACACCTAAGGCTGGTATTTATGAAACTTAGAGAGCATCGCCTGTATGCTAAATTCTCCAAGTGTGAATTTTGGCTACCAGAAGTGACCTACTTAGGCCACGTGATTTCTGCAAAAGGCATTGCTGTGAATCCCGAGAGATTTCAGGCCGTCCTTGACTGGACTCCACCTGAATCGGTTAAGCAAGTTAGGAGTTTTCTTGGCCTAGCCAGCTATTGTCGTCGCTTCGTCGAGAACTTTTCTAAAGTTGCAAAGCCTCTAACTGAACTCCTCAAGAAAGATAAGAAATTCCTATGGACTCCCAAGTGCGAGGAAAGATTTCAAGAGCTAAAAAGAAGGTTGACTTCGGCACCCGTACTTGCACCTCCAGACACTAAAAAGGATTTCGAGATCTATTGTGACGCATCACGGCAAGGGTTAGGATGCATACTTCTGCAAGATCGACATGTGGTAGCTTATGCTTCACGCCAGTTGCGGCCACATGAAGAGAACTATCCTACCCATGACCTTGAACTCGCTGCCGTAGTTCATGCCCTAACAACTTGGCGACATTACCTCCATGGTAATCGTTGTGAGATCTATTCCGACCACCAAAGCCTCAAATACATTTTCACCCAGACAGATCTTAATCTCAGGCAAAGACGTTGGATTGAGTTGATAAAAGATTACGACTTAGGAATTTCTTACAGCCCAGGCAAAGCCAATGTCATGGCTGATGCACTAAGTCGTAAGTCGTATTGTAACAACCTCATGTTGCAACAGTATCAACCACTTCTTCATGAGGAATTTCGCAAGCTTAACCTTGAGATTGTTCCTCATGGCTATCTTTCTACCTTGGTGGCGAAACTAACTCTTGAGGATCAAATCATAGTTTCCCAAAGGCATGCACGAGGTGTTCGCCGGATCAAGGAGAACATTGTTAGCAGAGTTGCTAAATGTTTCTCCACAGATAGCAAGGGAACGGTATTCTTTGAAAATCGTTTGGTAGTACCTAAGAATAGGGAACTAAGGCAACTCATCCTCAAGGAAGCCCATAACACAACCCTCTCAATTCATCCCGGTAGCACAAAAATGTACCGAGATCTACGCCAGAGATTTTGGTGGACCAGGATGCAGAGAGACATTGCTCAATTTGTTGCCGAATGTGATGTTTGTCGTCGCATTAAGGCAGAAAATCAAAGACCTGCTGGTACACTTCAACCTTTGTCTATTCCCGAGTGGAAATGGGACAAAGTCGGTATGGACTTCATCACCGGCTTTCCAAAAACCCAGAAAGGAAATGATGCCATCTTCGTGGTCATTGACCGACTTTCCAAAGTTGCTCACTTCCTTCCAGTTCGCGAGTCTATAACTGCTAGCCAATTAGCGGACATGTATGTCTCTAGAATTGTGTCTCTTCACGGTGTTCCTTTGGAAATCAATTCTGATCGTGGTAGCCTTTTCACCGCTAGATTTTGGGGAAGCTTTCAGAGTGCTATGGGAACTCATCTCTCCTTTAGTACATCTTTTCATCCTCAGTCCGGCGGTCAAGTCGAAAGGGTTAATCAAATCTTGGAAGACATGCTCAGAGCTTGTGTTATCTCATTCGGTAAGAATTGGGAGAAGTCTCTTCCATTTGCCGAATTTGCTTATAACAATAGTTTCCAATCTAGTCTGAAGATGGCTCCTTTTGAACTCCTTTATGGACGACGATGTCGAACACCACTAAACTGGTCAGAAACCGGTGAAAGACAATTCTTTGGACCGGATATGATTAAGGAAGCAGAAGAGCAAGCTCTCATTGTTCGTGATCGATTGAAAGCCGTTCAGTCTCGTCAGAAAAGCTACTATGATCGTCATCATAGGCAAGAAAGCTACAATCTGGATGAGAAGGCTTACCTTCGGGTTAATCCTCTGAAGGGAACCCAACGTTTCGGTATCGAAGGCAAATTGGCCCCACGTTACATCGGACCTTTCCGCATTCTTGCTAAACGTGGAGAAGTTGCCTACCAACTTGAACTACCCCGCACTTTTCCCGAGTACATGATGTATTCCATGTGTCCCAACTCAGGCGTTGCTTCAAGGACCCCATCCGCGAAGTCGACCATGAAACGCTTGATCTCCAAGATGACCTTTCTTATCGAGAATACCCCGTTCGTATTCTTGATTCCGCAGTGCGTGTCACTCGTCGTCAGAAGATTAGGTTTCTGAAAGTGCAATGGTCACACCACTCTGAGAGAGAAGCTACGTGGGAAAGAGAAGACCGTCTCAGTGCCGAGTACCCCACCTTCCTCCCGCAAACTTCTGAATCTCGGGACGAGATTCTGTTGAGTGGGGGCGAGTTGTCACAACCCCAATTTAGGCAAGTGCTAGGGTTTGAGTTCCCTTTGCATCATGTGAAAAAAGTCAAAAAGAAAATCAAAATTGGGGAAAAGGAAAGCCCTGAGAATTTAATTTAAATAGCCAGATAAAAAAAAATTTCCAAAAATCTTTTGAACATTCGGAAAATTCCTATAAATGATGCTGATCATTTTAAAAGTGGTTTGGGTTCTTTACCATGCCCATGGAATATTCAAAAATTCAAAATGTGTTGTGGAAATTAAATAATACCCCTATTTGATTTGAAATTCAAATTATTTGAATTTCAAAAATCTCCAAAACTTATGAGTGGCTAGCTATATATTTTATAAGCCCACATAAAAGTTTTCAAGATTTTATAAAATGCTTTGCTATTTTATCCAGAGCAAAAACAATTTACAGAAAAGGAAAACACAGAAAAGAAACAGAAGAGAAATAAGAAAAGGGAAAACTTACCTGGAAGCAGCCCAACTAACCCCCCCGCAGCCCAGCAGCCGGCCCAGCCCGCCAAGTCCCCTGTCGTCTACCCCAAGCAGCTCGCTGTCGAGCATGCCGGGGGCAGCGACTTCCACCGCGACGGCGACGATGTTCCACGCCTCCCCGAGCCTCCAAGACGTGCCACGGAGACGCCCAGGACACGCTGCATCCACTCCACCCCTCTCCTGTTCGTCTCCCCCTCTCCCCGCGTGAGTTCGTCGACGCCCGTGGAGATCAGCAGCGCGGCCGCCTTGGAAACTCGTGGCCGGAGCCCGAGCTAGGCCTCAAGAGCATGTCCTTCGTCTTCACCGTCGTCGTCATCGCCGAGGAGCAGAAGGAATCGAACAGGGGTGCTCTAGGATCGCCACCCCCTTCTTCGTCTTCACCTCCGGCCGCCGCACATCGTTGTTCAAATTAAGGCCGCCGTGAAGCCTCCCCGAGCGGGCCAATGACTCCGTTGAGTTCACGGTGAGCTTATGGTTCTCCCGAACTACTCCATCATCCCCCTCCTCAACTCTAGCCGGATCCTCAATGAACGCAGGAGCACCTCGCCGCCGGGATGCTCGTCGTCGTGCAGCCTTGAACCCTAGAACCCCGAGGCCATGTCTAACTTGCTCCCTGTGCTGCTCTGCTTCGATTGCAACCACGAACGTTTCAAATGGCGCTTCATAGCTAGTTCCACCTCGGGCCAGTAGCTCCGCCACCGCTAGGGCTCGTCGCCGATGACGATGCCGTGCCCCCCAGGCCTTGTTCTTGGTCCAGTTCGAAGCGCGACGCTCAGGGCTCCAAAATGGTGTTCTTGGCGCATCAAGAGGACCACGGGAACGCTGTCCCAGAGGACACCGCCGTCTCAGGTGGTCGCCGGAGACACGTCGCCGGCGAACGGACGTGTCCGGCGAGGTTAACCACCTTGGCCCCACCTGCAGTGTCACTGAAAAGTGGGCCCAAGGCAACTAATTAACCATTGGTTAGTTTAACTAACCGGGTTTAAACCCCCCCCCACTGCCAGAAGGGTCCCACTCGTCAGCTGCCCCCTGACGTCAGCACTGCGCCAGGCTGACCTAGTAAAGGAATTAAATCGTTTTAATTAATTCAGAAAATTCCAGAAAATAGATTAAACTTTGAAATTCAATAACTTTTTAATCTTAACTCCAAATTGGACAAATAATATATGAAAAATGATCAGGAGAAAATAACCTATCCAAATATCCAACTTTCAACTTTGTTTGAGTTGCATTTAAAATGTGATCAGTAGCATTTGCTATTTGATTTAAATGGATTTAATTCAAATTCTTTTCAAATGCTTTTGCATTTTGAACCATATCAACATACTATATTCAAACACAAATCAGAGGCATATGATAACCATTTCAAAATGGTTTAACTTGATCAAATAATGTCATATGCAACTTGACTAAATTGAATTCAAATGGAGTTTGAATTTGCATTTCAAATACAATATACTCCTTTTAAATGGAATGCTCAACACATCAGTACCATGACCATCACCATTACAATCTTATTCATGTGATTGTGCATTGTACATAATGTTGATCCTATGATTGTCATGTTGCTGATAGAAGTGGAGCCGGAATCCGAGATCACCCCCTTCGTTGAAGACCCCGTGACTGAACCTCGTCAGCAAGGCAAGCAAACCCCCATTGATCATGTCGATAAAATCCCACTTCCCTCTCATGTCTCGCTTATGCATTGTTTAGGATGATCACCATGATAACGTTTCTACCGCATAGTTGAACCCATATCCTTTGCATGACCTATCATCTTGTCACAGTAGTAAGCAAACCACAATCCTAGCAGATGTAGGAGTTGGTTGATATCATGTGGCCCCTGCAACTGTTACTGCTTATTGCACGCTTAGTGATACAACGAGGTTGATTTTGATGTGAGTCGGGATGATGGTAAACATGGTGTTGATGAAAGTGAAATGTGTTGGTGAATCTACCCTAATACAAGGTGAACGATGAGAGGTTGTGTAGGAGTACACAGTGGGTTGTCTCGTTGAACACCGCCCTAAGTCCGAGTTCTTATGTGGTGATCCAAGATGAAGAGTACAACCACACATTGGGCTCACTGACCCCTCTCAGCTTACTAACTCATCCCCTTCGATGTCCAGATGTCGAAGTAGTTCGGATTTCTGTAGGTATTGTGGCCTGGTAGCCAAGTGAGAGAACAGCTCATCCGAGACCGGCTTTCGCACCACGCACACGTCGTCTGGGTCCACTTCAGTAAATCGGCTGGGTTCACGATAGTGGAAGACAACCCAGATAGGCGGCTTTCATGGACTAGATCGGCTATGAGGTAACATTTGTGGTGGCATCCTCGCTGTCATCTCTTGAACGGTGACACGCAAAAGGCGGTAACTGATGATCATGTGTGTGTAGCGGTACACCCCTGCAGGGTTAACAAAACTATTCGAATAGCTGCGTCCGCGGTTATGGACTGCTTCAGTGATCATCCGGCCTGGATGGGATGCCCCTTAAGTTCAATGCTTTCCGAGAACGTTCTGTGCTTGGCCTTGTCTGCTTAGACAAGTGGGTACGGTTCTCGGCTCTCCATATGATTGTGTTGTAGCGAGGCTTGCATACGCTAACCCCGGGTCCCGACAAAATCGGTTTTGCAATTAAAAGAATTCCAGAAAATTCCAGAAAAGGGCTTAAACTTTGGAAATTCATAGAAAATTCATCCTAACTCCAAATATAGCAAATAATATGTCTAAAATTATTAGAAAAAATCAAGGAATCTGAATATGCAATCTGTTTTCATGTTTGACCAAGTTTTCTTCGGTGAACAGTGGAAATAAGGCATATGCATTCCTTTTAAATTCAAAATGGAGTTTGAATTTGCAATTCTTTTGCAATACACTCCTTTTAAATGGAATTCCCTCACCCATCAGAAGCATATGCATCAAGTTTCAACCTTCAACCATGTGTTTGTGCATTGTACTTATGTTGCCCCCCTTGATTGTTGTTTGTCGATAGAAGTGGAACCGGAACAGGAGGCTTCCCCCTTCGTTGAAGACCCCGATACTGAACCTCGTCAGCAAGGCAAGCAAACCACCATTGATCATGACGATAAAATCCCACTTCCCTCTCAATCTCGCTTATGCATTGTTTAGGATGATTACCATGCTACGTTTCTACCGCATAGATGAACCCATTCCTTTGCATGACCTATCTTTTGTCACAGTAGTAAGCAAACCCCCAATCCTAGCAAATGTAGGAGTTGATTGATATAATGTGGCCCCTGCAATTGTTACTTCTTATTGCATGCTTAGAGTGGTACAATGTTGATACTGTTATGTGAGTCGGGATGGTAGAAATCATGTTGTTGATGGTGGAAATGTGTTTGTGAATCTACCCGAATACAAGGTGAACGACGAGACGTTGTGTAGGAGTACACAGTGGATTGTCTCATTGGACACCGCCCTAAGTACGAGTTCTTGTGTGGTGATCCAAGATGAAGAGTACAACCACACATTGGGCTCACTGACCCCTCTCAACCTATTAACTCATCCCTTTCGATGTCCAGATGTCGCAGTAGTTCGGAGTTCTGGTAGGTTTGTGGCCTAGCTGCTAAGTGAGAGAACGGCTCAGCCGAGACCGGCTTATGCACCACGCACACATCATCTGGGTCCACTTCGGTAAACCGGCCGGGTTCACGATAGTGGTAGCCAACCCAGGTAGGCGGCTTTCTTGGACTAGATCGGCTATGGGCTAACAGTTGTGGTGAGCATCCTCGCTGACACACCTTGAATGGTGTCGAGATCAAAGGCGGTAACTGATGGACATGTGTGTGTAGCGGTACACCCCTGCAGGGTTAAAAAAACTATTCAAATAGTCGCGGCCGCGGTAAGGGACTGCTTGGAAAGCATAGCTTGATTATTAGACAACTTCAATGGATACTTATAACACTTGCCAAGATAAGTGTGAGTGCTATGGCATGATTTCTCGTGGGGAAGTCGAGGAGGCACCATAGTGGTGTAATTGGTTGGAGACATGTAGTGGACTCGTGTATGCTTCTTACCTCAAGTCTGGTACTCATAGTTCAGGACTAGCCAAGTCAAAGCTGGCACTTCTGCTTATGAACCCCACCTCCCTTTGCCTTGATACATGTGCATGAGTAGTATAGCTCCTACGTAAGTCTTGCTGATTACGACTTTGTACTCACGTTTTCTTATTCTATGTTTTAGATGAACCCACTGACCCCGAAGGTGGATTCTTCCTCGAGCTCGACGACTGAAGACCAAGCTAGTGTAGTCCCAGTCAGCAGACTGGTTCCCTCGTGGAGGGTTGTGTTTAAATAAGGCTTCTCTAGGCCATTTGTTAAACTTGTCTGTACTCAGACATAATTTTCTTCCGCATGCTTGTTGTAATGTTGGATCACGGTCTCGTGATCTCTGTGTGCACTCTGTAGGACCCATCTCAGTTGATCATCCGGCCTGGATGGGATGCCCCTCACGTTCGATGCTTTCCGAGAACATTCTGTGCTTGGCCTTGTCTGCTTAGACAAGTGGGTACGGTTCTCGTCTCTCCATAGGATTGTGTTGTAGCGAGTCTTGCATACGCTAACCCCGGGTCCCGGCCGACTTGGTATCAGAGCAGGACTGACTGTAGGATTATCAGCCTTGGCCGAAGTCGAGTCTAGCTTGCTATAGTTATATAGTTACTCTGGGTATATAAGGGAACAACATAAGGCTTCTTTTTTCTCCTTACACTCATCGTTCTGAGTTCTGAGTCACCCTCATCTTGTTCTACGGGAAGATAGGACTAGGCTCATCTATGTCTTACTAGAACATCTCGTTGTTTGCTTCCTTGTAGCCGTAGGAAAGTTGTGTTCGGTTTACTAGTGTTGTTGTGCTTCCTGATTTCTTACATCGTATGTAAGTGTTGTTTTCATGTTGTAAGAAATTGTCTTTTCTTGCAATTACAGCCGTTATGCTGCCCGAGTCATTCCAAGTTTCTACATAATCTGATGCATTTGCAAACTCCTTCTTTCTGTTTCAGATGGCGGATCTTCCCCCCCCCCCCCCCGGCAGATTGTTCGTCTGACTAGGTGCCTCGTTGTGCGTGGGTATCCTTCCATGCTGATCGAGATGATGTCCATCATTGGATACCGATGGTACCCTGAGTAAACTGTTGAGGAGCAGTTCCTTGACTTCAGCCAGACCCAGTTCCACTGCATTGTCAGGATCTAACCGCACCACACTGGAGTCACTCAGCCAATCCACTTTTGACATGGCATTGGCATGACTGAGAACATGGCTGTGCAGGATGCTGCATACTCATGTATGACTCTGCTGAGAGAGGAGCACGCTTTGCTTGGAGGCACATCTTTCCGCTATATCCCTGCTGCACTTCCAGGAGAAGAGGGATATTACACCGGATTGTACACAGATCACTCCCTGGAGGATACTTTGCTTCAGATCACTGCTCGGCACGCTTGTGATAGAGGTCGTGATGCACGTGCCCTTCGCTTTGAGCTCCACGCCACCCGTGTCCGTCTGTATCGAGCACTTACACTCCTGGCTCCTTTTGTGAGTGTTGGATCAGTGGAGTATGATTCTATCTACCCAGTCAGGACACAGATGCCTTCTCGAGTTGCTTGGACCGAGATTGGAGGCATTTTTCCGCCTCATGGCCCTCTGCTTCCACCCTACGCTGGACCTAGACCCCATCCTTGCCCAAATGGATATCAGGGTCCACAGGCCTCCGTCTTTTCCGATGGTCACCTTCAGCTACCGGGTTATGCGGGTAACTTTTACGAGGATTACTATGGAGATGGAGATGAGTGAGACCGCCTGTGGTCTTACTTTAGTGAGGATGTAGTAGTATCTTAGTATATTGTACGCAAGGTGTTCTAAGTTCCAGAGGCTTAGATAAATAATGTATAGGAAGCCAGAGTGCCTCTGAAGGATGTATCATCTTCATCACGTTTGTATTAGCTTGGCGCTTGTACTAAAACGATGTATGGTTTGTATGACAGCTTGTGAATATATGGCTTGTATGCTTTTATCACCATGTTTTCAAGATGATTACTTCCTTTGCTCTGTGATTCTTCCAGTACCTTCAATATCTTGTTTAGACTATTCCAATCAACTCTGTTTGACTTTGGTTTTCACCTTCAGGATGTCTCAAGGAACCCGTGGCCATCTTGGTCGTGCCCATGGTCGTGGGAATGAGGGAACCTTCCACCCCACCCACGATGGCTCAGGTTCTGATGGAGGTTGAGAGGAACCGCCGAGACTCTCACCAGTTCCTGGAGGTCATTGCCCGCAACACCACTCAGCAGCGCAATGATTTGGTGTCTTTGTATGACTTCATCCGGCTTCATCCCCCGGCTTTCAGCTACTCCACCGAGCCCCTTGACGCCGATGACTGGCTTTGCAGCATCGAGAGGAAGCTCCAGGAAGGCCATGTTGCAGATGGTGAAAGGGTCAGCTATGCCACTTACCACCTCGAGGGTGCAGCTAGCTCTTGGTGGGAGAATTTCCTGAACATGCGTCCCATTGGACCGCCCACAACTTGGGATGAGTTATGCATTTTATTCCGTGAGCACCACATTCCAAAGGGTCTTATGGACCGCAAGCGTGAGGAGTTCTGCAACCTCACCCAAGGAAGGAGGACTGTTTACGAGTTTAGTCGTGAGTTCAACCGACTGGCTCGTTATGCTACTGAAGAGGTCTCCACCGACGCCAAGAAGCAAGAGAGGTTCCGTCGTGGACTCAATTCTGGACTCCGTCGTGAGCTCAACCTGCATGACTTCTCCACCTTCCAGGTCCTTTTCAACAAGACCAGCAAGTCGGAGGACATGAACACCCCCAATGACTTCCGCAAGCACCCTAGAGATGATGGTTCATCCAGTTCAGGCTCTCAGAAGCGCAAGATCTGGACCCCCAACAGCATGTTTCACCAGAACAACCCATCGAGGCCATCCTATGTGGCGCCTCGTCCACCAGCTTCGCTCCACCCAGCTCCACCGAACAACCCAGCTCCCCGCACCGTCTTTGTAGCCTATTACAAGTGTGGTCAGGCAGACCACTACTCCCGCGAGTGTCCCCAGAAACAGCTCCAGAATCAGAATGCTCCACCCCGTGCCGGAGGTAACAACAATGGTCGTGGCAAGCCACCCCCGAAGGTCTACACCACCAAACCCGCTCCTCCCGCCACTCGTGGACGTGTGAACCAGATATCAGCTGAAGAGACTGACTACACTTCTGACGTCATTCTTGGTACACTCCCAGTCAATTATGTTCCTACTTCCGTTCTTTTCGACCCAGGAGCATCTCATTCATTCATGTCAGAAAGTTATGCACTTCGTCATGAGTTATCCTTTGTTGAAATGTCCACCCCAATGATTATTCAAACTACAGGGTCAAGATGGCAAACTAATAGAGTAAGCCATGGTAATCAAATTGCAATTGAGGGTTTAGTATTCCTTGCTTCACTCATAGCCCTCAAGTCGTCCGACATCGATGCAATCCTTGGCATGGATTGGATATCAAGGCAGAATGCCTACCTTGATTGCAAAGGCAAATCAGTGAAACTAACCCACCCTTCAGGCAAGACAGTCAACTACACCTCACCCAGAACGAGAACCAAGGTGCATTCTTTGAATGTACTTCCCCTTCCCGACCTTGAAGATATTCCGGTGGTTCGTGACTTCCCGGATGTCTTTCCTGAAGAGCTGCCGGGCATGCCACCCGACAAATGTGTAGAGTTCATAGTGGATATTATGCCAGGAACCACACAAATTTCCAGACGCCCATACTAAATGGCCCCACGTGAGTTAGCTGAGTTAAAATCCAACATGAAGCTTTGTTGGCAAAAGGCTTCATCCGCCCTAGCTCATCGCCATGGGGTTGCCCCGTTCTGTTCGTAACGAAGAAAGATGGAACAGAAAGGATGTATGTAGACTATCGCCCGCTAAATCTAGCGACGATAAAGAACAAGTACCCACTGCCCAGGATCAATGATCTTTATGATCAACTTGCAAGATCCTCTATCTTCTCCAAGATGGATTTGAGATTAGGTTATCATCATATAAAAATCCGAAACGAGGACATTCCCAAAACGACTTTCACTACTCGTTATGGTCTTTACGAGTACACCGTCATGTCCTTCGGATTAACCAATGCCCCCGCCACTTTCTCGCGCATGATGAATTTGATCTTCATGGAGTACTTAGATAAATTTGTTGTAGTTTATCTTGATGACATTCTCATCTACTCAAAGAACGAAGAAGAACATGCCGAACATCTTAGGCTGGTATTGATGAAACTTCGAGAGCATCGCCTGTATGCTAAATTCTCCAAGTGTGAATTTTGGCTACCAGAAGTGACCTACTTAGGCCACGTGATTTCTGCAAAAGGCATTGCTGTGAATCCCGAGAGAGTTCAGGCCGTCCTTGACTGGACTCCACCTGAATCGGTTAAGAAAGTTAGGAGTTTTCTTTGCTTAGCCAGCTATTGTCGCCGCTTCGTCGAGAACTTTTCTAAAGTTGCAAAGCCTCTAACTGAACTCCTCAAGAAAGATATGAAATTCCAATGGACTCCCAAGTGCGTGGAAAGCTTTCAAGAGCTAAAAAGAAGATTGACTTCTACACCCGTACTTGCGCCTCCAGACACCAAAAAGGATTTCGAGATCTTTTGTGATGCCTCACGGTAAGGGTTAGGATGCATACTTATGCAAGAAAGACATGTGGTAGCTTATGCATCACGCCAGTTGCGTCCACATGAAGAGAACTATCCTACGCATGATCTTGAACTCGCTGTCGTAGTTCATGCCCTGACAACTTGGTGACATTACCTCCTTGGTAATCGTTGTGAGATCTATTCCGACCACCAAAGCCTCAAATACATTTTCACCCAGCAAGATCTTAACCCAGGCAAAGACGCTGGATTGAGTTGATAAAAGATTACGACGTAGGAATTTCTTACACCCCAGGAAAAGCCAATGTCATGGCTGATGCACTAAGTCGTAAGTCGTATTGTAACAACCTCATGTTACAACAGTGTCAACCACTTCTTCAGGAGGAATTTCGCAAGCCCAATCTTGAGATTGTTCCTCTTGGCTATCTTTCTACCTTGGTGGCGAAACCAACTCGTGAGGATCAAATCATAGTTTCCCAAAGGCGTGCACGAGGTGTTCGCCGGATCAAGGAGAACATTGCTAGCGGAGTTCCTAGATGTTTCTCCACAGATAGTAAAGGAACGGTATTCTTTGGAAATGGTTTGGTAGTACCTTAGAATAGGGAACTAAGGCGACTCATACTCAAGGAAGCCCATGACACACCCCTCTCGATTCATTCCGGTAGCACAAAAATGTACCGAGATCTACGCCAGAGATTTTGGTCGACTAGGATGAAGAGAGACATTGCTCGATTTGTTGCCGAATGTGATGTTTGTCGTCGCATTAAGGAAGAACATCAAAGACCTGCTGGTACACTTCAACCTTTGCCTATTACAGAGTGGAAATGGGAAAAAGTTAGTATGGATTTCATCACTAGCTTTCCAAAAACCCAGAAAGGAAATGATGCCATATTCGTTGTGGTGGATAGACTGTCCAAAGTTGCACACTTCCTTCCAGTTCGCGAGTCTATAACTGCTAGCCAGTTAGCAGACTTGTATGTCTCTAGAATTGTGTCTCTTCATGGTGTTCCTTTGGAAATCAATTCTGATCGTGGTAGCCTTTTCACCTCTAGAATTTTGGGAAGCTGTCAGAATGCTATGGGAACTCATCTCTCCTTTAGTACAGCTTTCCATCCTCAGTCTAGCGGTCAAGTCGAAAGGGTTAACCAAATTCTTGAAGATATGCTCAGAGCTTGTGTTATCTCATTCGGAAAGAATTGGGAGAAGTCTCTTCCATTCGCCGAATTTGCTTACAACAATAGTTTCCAATCTAGCCTGAACATGGCTCCTTTTGAACTCCTATATGGACGACGATGTCGAACACCCCTAAACTGGTCAGAAACCGGTGAAAGACAATTCTTTGGACCGGACATGATCATGGAAGCAGAAGAGAAAGTTTGCATTGTTCGTGATCAATTGAAAGCAGCCAAGTCTCGTCAGAAAAGCTACTATGATCGTCATCATAGGCAAGAGAGCTACAAACTGGATGAGAAGGCTTACATTTGGGTTACTCCTTTGAAGGGAACCCAATGATTCGGTATCAAAGGAAAGTTGGCCCCACGTGACATTGGACCTTTCCGCATTCTTGCTAAACGTGGAGAAGTTGCCTACCAACTTGAACTACCCCCGCACCTTTCCCGAGTACATGATGTATTCCATGTGTCACAACTCAGGCGTTGCTTCAAGGACCCCATCCGCGAAGTCGACCATGAAACGCTTGATCTCCAAGATGATCTTTCTTATCGAGAATACCCCATTCGTATTCTTTATTCCGCAGAGCGTGTCACTCGTAGTCAGAAGATTAAGTTTCTGAAAGTGCAATGGTCACACCACTCTGAGAGAGAAGCCACGTGGGAAAGAGAAGACCGTCTCCGTGCCGAGTACCCCTCCTTCCTCCCGCAGACTTCTGAATCTCGGGACGAGATTCTGTTGAGTGGGGGCGAGTTGTCAGAAACCTCTGTTAGGTAATGTGGTAGGATCAAAGTCACCTTGCATTCATCAAATAAAATCAAATGGAATTCAAATTCAAACTCAAATGGGAGAAGGAACCCCCCCAGATGAATTAATTCAAATGGACAGAAATAAAGTTGCTCCAAAAATTCCTTTTACATTTTTTAAAAGTCTAATAAATGAGTAAGATCACATATCAAGTGATGTGGGACCAACCCCATGCTCATGGATTTTTCAAATATTCAAACAGGAGCATGGATTTAAATTTAAACATCTATTTGAATTAATTCATCTGGGGGGGAGATCACGCCACATCACTTTCCCCTCCTTCCTGCTGCTCCCGCTTTCTGTGCTACCCGTTTCCACCGTCACCCGAGCGCTACCTCAGTTCGCCGCCGTTGAAAACCGTGGCCACCGTGAGCTAGAGCCCTGCCCAAGATGTCTCCCGCGCTCGCGGTCATCGGCTTCGTCGACTAGCAGAAGGAGGCGCCTCAATTTGGACCAGACGCGACGCAAGGTTCATCGGATCATCGCTGGACCCGCGAGCTCGCTGCCGTCGATTCGCCGCCGTTGAAGCCTCCCCGCGCTTGCGGTTGTTTCCGTTCGATTCACGGTGAGCTACTGAGTGTTTCCCCCTTGGTCTCGTATATTCCCCATAGCCGTAGGCGGATCCTCCATCGAAGCCGACGAGCTTCGTCGCCATGGACGACGCCGACACTGCTCCAGTACCCCTCCGTCTCATCTAGCGCGCGCACCATGTTCCCCATCCCTGCGGCTCCACAACGCGCTAGGCCACGCCCTTTTTCGTGCACTGTGGCATCGACTACTTCAAACCCGAGCCACGGCAGCCGCAAAAGCTCGTCGTCGGCATCACTCCGGTGGCCCCCGGTGACGCTGTTGTGCTCTGGGTGATGCGCGCGTGCTCGGGCTTCTGTTTGGTGGCCTCAGCGCACCAAATGGTGGCCGGAGACGCCCTCCCCTGTTTCGCCGTCACCTCGGTTGGTTGCCGGCGAGCTGACGTGGTTGGCGAGTTTAGCTCGCTAACTAACCCCCTGGGCCACTGACATGTGGGCCCAGGCTGCTAACTAACTACGGGTTAGTTAACTAACCCACTGACAGTGAGGCCCCACTTGTCAGCACCCCCCACGTCACCTTGACGTCATGCCTACGCAGTAAATCGTTTTTCCAATTAAAAGAATTCCAAAAAATTCCAAAAAAGGGCTTAAACTTGGAAATTCATAGAAAATTCATCCTAACTCCAAATATAGCAAATAATATGTCTAAAATTATTAGAAAAATTCAAGGAATCTTAATATGCAATCTGTTTTCATGTTTGACCAAGTTTTCTTGGGTGAACAGTGGCAAAAAGGAATATACATTCCTTTTAAGTTCAAAATGGAGTTTGAATTTGCAATTCTTTTGCAATACACTCCTTTTAAATGGAATTCCCTCACCCATCAGAAGCATATACATCAAGTTTCAACCTTCAACCATGTGTTTGTGCATTGTACTTATGTTGCCCCCCTTGATTGTTGTTTGTCGATAGAAGTGGAACCGGAACAGGAGGTTGCCCCCTTCGTTGAAGACCCCGATACTGAACCTCGTCAGCAAGGCAAGAAAACCCTATTGATCATGTCGATAAAATCCCACTTCCCTCTCAATTTCTCCTATGCATTGTTTAGGATGATTACCATGCTACGTTTCTACCGCATAGATGAACCCATTCCTTTGCATGACCTATCTTTTGTCACAGTAGTAAGCAAACCCCAATCCTAGCAAATGTAGGAGTTGATTGATATCATGTGGCCCCTGCAATTGTAACTTCTTATTGCATGCTTAGAGTGATACAATGTTGATTCTGTTATGTGAGTCGGGATGGTAGCAATCATGTTGTTCATGGTGGAAATGTGTTGGTGAATCTACCCTAATACAAGGTGAACGATGAGAGGTTGTGTAGGAGTACACAGTGGGTTGTCTCGTTGAACACCGCCCTAAGTCTGAGTTCTTGTGTGGTGATCCAAGATGAAGAGTACAACCACACATTGGGCTCACTGACCCCTCTCAACCTACTAACTCATCCATTTCGATGTCCAGATGTCGCAGTAGTTCGAAGTTCTGGTAGGTTTGTGGCCTGGCTGCTAAGTGAGAGAACGGCTCAGCCGAGACCGGCTTATGCACCACGCACATATCATCTGGGTCCACTTCGGTAAAATGGTCGGGTTCACGATAGTGGTGTCCAACCCATGTAGGCGGCTTTTTTGGACTAGATCGGCTATGCGGTAACAGTTGTGGTGAGCATCCTCGCTGACACCCCTTGTATGGTGTCGAGATCAAAGGAGGTAACTGATGGTCATGTGTGTGTAGCGGTACACCCCTGCAGGGTTAACAAAACTATTCGAATAGTTGCGTCCGTTGTAAGGGACTTCTTGGAAATCTTAGCTTGATTATTAGACAACTTCAATGGATACTTATAAAACTTGCCAAGATAAGCGTGAGTGCTATGGCGTGCTTTCTCATGGGGAAGTCGAGGAAGGCACCATAGTGGTGTAATTGGTTGGAGACATGTAGTGGACTCGTGTACGCTTCGTACATCAAGTCTCGTACTCGTAGTTCAGGACTAGCCAAGTAAAAGCTCGCACTTCTGCTTATGAAGCCCACCTCCCTTTGCCTTGATACATGTGCATGAGTAGTATAGCTCCTACGTAAGTCTTGCTGAGTACAACTTTGTACTCACGTTTTCTTATTCTATGTTTTAGATGAACCCACTGACCCCGAAGGTGGATTCTTCCTCGGGCTCGACGACTGAAGACCAAGCTAGTGTAGTCCCAGTTAGCAGACTGGTTCCCTCGTGGAGGGCTTGTGTTTAAATAAGGCTTCTCTAAGCCATTTGTTAAACTTGTCTGTACTCAGACATAATTTGCTTCCGCATGCTTGTTGTAATGTTGGATCACGGTCTCGTGATCTCTGTGTGCACTCTGTGAGAGTTATCAATAAAATGTATACTTTGTAGAGAATTGCAATGATACCTACTGTTCATACAAGGCATGTGTGCTGCATGTATGTTTATAACATGCATTTCTATTTATGGGTTTTCGAGACCTTAGTTGTGATCTAGCTAGCGGTCTTTTATACACCAAGTGGCCCTTAGATGTGCGCAGCTTGGGGCATCGCGATGCGATTGCTCGTGACTCTGTCACGTGCACACTTTGATGTATGATCGAGCCCGCCCTAGACCCCGACTAAGTGATCGGGCTGGAGTAAGTCTATGTAAAGGTTATAATACAATCGATAGTATGGTTGAGGCGACTTGTCTATGAGTATGGGAGTTCACCACCCATATCATTTAGACTTGTGTGCGGACGATAAGAACCCATCTCAGTTGATCATCTGGCCTGGATGGGATGCCCGTCATGTTCGATGCTTTCCGAGAACGTTCTGTGCTTGGCATTCTCTGCTTAGACAAGTGGGTTCGGTTCTCGTCTCTCCATATGATTGTGTTGTAGCGAGTCTTGCATACGCTAACCCCGGGTCCCGACAGGAACAAATCATTAACAATCAATGGATACATGAAATCCTCAAATTATAGTCCATCCGCTTAGGTGTCCCAAGCTGTCACCACTGAGATTGCCGGTTCAGGACTATAATAGGTGCACACAACTTTAAGATAGGATCAATAACACAAATATAGTGATGAAAACATAAAGGGTTCAGATATGAAATCATGGCACTCGGGCCCAAAGTGTCAAGCATGAAGAGAAACAAGATGTAGCTAAGATGATAAACAACATAGTAGATGATAGGTAACATGCCCCCAACAATCTGACGAACACTTATATTATCTAACTCATCAAATCCCTACCACCCCCTTCGCCTACAGCAGTGAATTTCTAGGATTTTTCTGAGATGCTTAAATTTCCCTTTTCTTGCACTTAAAAAAGACATACAAGCATCTTTGCTGAAAATAATGTCAGTCTGGGTTAGATTCGTTCAAATCATGCAAGAGTGAGGTCATAACAACAGCAAAAGTGTTTGGAAAAGTCGATAGGTTTGAGACATATCAACTCCCCCAAGCTTAGCGCATTGCTTGTCCACAAGCAATTCAGTTCAAGAACTGGAATCGACAAAGAAAACTTTGACAAACTCTTTTGCTTCACAAGATGTGCATAAACTTGTACTACGAACAAGCCTAGCAAGTATTAGAGCAATGCTGCAAAGAAAATGCACAAAGAAATCCTTCGTTCTTATGAAAAGCTCTCAAACAGCTAAGAATAAATAATATGCAACTAATTATCATGACAGGATCAGAATACGCATGAAGTAAACATATTAAAGTGGTATCTCGCTTGCCCCCATAAGTGAAGCAAAACATAAATGCGGAATCACCTCCGGAGAATTGAAGGAGACTAGAAATAAATATTTCAGAATGAGCAATATCACAATCATGCAGAAGACAATGTGGTACTTTGGGACAATGCACATTACACTCAGAATGACAATTATTCTCTCAATAGTTGGTGCTTTGGAAGAAGAATGTGGATACTCTCGAACCATTGCTTTTGATGGGAAGAGTGAATACCCATGGTCGGAAGCAAAGACTAAACAAGTACCAGAGCTTGTGCTTTCGAAAACAGAGATAAAATGATTTTTGAGAGTGTAACTTTCTAGCCAACGGTTGACGGTAAATGTTTTCAATATCTTCCATACCAACCATATTAATGGCGGTTCCCATGCTTTTTGTGGTATGCCTCCACTTGTGTTCTCATTCCACCAATCATAGACGGTCTCTGGCCAGCAATGATTGTGGGGTTCACTTCATTCTGTCTCAAGTATGGAAGGAAAGTCTCCTTCCACCAATCATCAACAGTCGTTGGCCAACATAAGTTCCCTTCATTCCGTCTCAAGTATGGAGGGGAAGTGTAAGTATTATAAATTTTTTAAAATAAATGAGAACTAGAAATTATCCAGATCGGCCTTTACCTCATAAATTTGACTAGAATAAACTTTGTCAAGGAGTAAAACATTTTTATCATGGAAGATACCAATCACCCCACCTCTCCATGAGCTTGTACGGGTACAAAAGGGAAGTGCATTTCAATAATTTTGAGGTGGTACAAGAAAGTCTTCGTTAGGCTGGCCGGTAAATACCATATATGGGAAGGTATGGTGGACTCATATGGCGCAACTGGTTTCACGGATTTTGGATGCAAAAGCAGTCAGTCCTCTTAGTACAAGCGGAGGCTACCAAAAGACGGGGAAATGACCAACTAGAGAGCAATAACGTTCATAATCATGCAGAGCGACAAAGCAACATTGAATCGGGCATGAAAGTAATATGACTACTCTGAAATAAAAAGATCATCAAGGCTTGATAGACTTCTAGTCATAAACATGTGTAAGCATGTGCCAAGTCAATCCAAAAATTCTCCGAAGGGAAATACCACTTCACTATGCCAAACCATGACCAATGCAATGCATGGAAATCATTTCAATAACACATTAAGCACTCTAGCTATTTGAGGCTAGTCACAAAGCAAGAATGAACTACTGGGAAAGCATTGTAAACATAGCACTATGTCGCTAAAAGTTGGTCTCCAGATCATAAGTACATGCATATGTACAAAAGAGAAAACAAATAGAGTTCATACCAGCTTTCCTTGTTGCATCCCTTCCATCGATCTTCATCATTACTGCATCATCACTTGCACGATCGAACGTCGAAAGATATAATCAAGTGCAATTGCAACCATGGACGTAAGCTGAACTCTGCAAACAAAGAAAAATAAAGAGACAAAGGAAATGTTTTTGGGTTTTTCAAAGGTTAATCAAAAAAAAAAAGGGATAAATCTTTTTTTTGTTTTTGCAATTTAAGAAAAAACAAAGAAGAACATGAAAAAACTTAGAAAAGATTAAAGTGAAAACCAAGGATGATACAATAAAAGGGGAGAATTGTGCATACTACCTCAAGCTTAGGATTTTGGCCTCAGATTGGCTCGCCTACTACGGGCCCCAGGAGCTCCCTCTGGCTCCGGTATAGTAGTGGTAGCCCAATGGATCCTTGTAGACGTCGTGTGCGGAGAACGACATCCTGTTGGCCTCCCAAGAAGAAGGCTCCTCGCTCCAAGAAGGAGAAAGCTCACCCCAAGGGACAACGGGCTCCTCCGGGGGAGGCGGAATCTTCTAGGGCTCCACTTCGTCAGGAGCATCTGCCTCCATCATAGGGGCGTAGAACCATTATTGAGCCAGGTACTCCCCTAGCTCAACCTCGGTTAATGACCATCTATTCATGCGAGTGAAACTACAGAAAATAGGTGTTGACAAACGAATAATACGGCTACATTTTTCATTGAACCTTATAATGTAATGAAGGTTCCCTAACTCAGAGTTTCTAGTAACAACCTCATGCCTCTTCATAGCATCTAGATCAAGACGTGAAAAGGGTAGAGGCAAATCATCCGCACGTACAGTTAAACAAGGATTCCCAACAATAAGTGTGGCGAAGATGCCACCATAGTTGGGGCCCTTCTCGCTGTTAGTCGAGACGGCGAACATTCAAATCACATATGTTGTACATGCGATCCTCCTAGAGGGCGGCTGCTAGGATAACAAGATCTGGAGCGCTAATGTTGCTCGTGTTCTTAGGAGCTAACGCCCCTCGAGCGATATAATAAGCAAAATACCTGATATGGGGAAACAAGATGCCAGATATCTTTCCTCGACGAATCTCTCTCGGGTCTTCGCTACAAAGAGAGTTGTATAAGGCCTTAAGGCTGAAGGGCTACGTCTTCATCCTATCCGTCATCCCGACATTCCGCACACCTAAAACATCACAAACTCTTCCAACGTCATAGTTTTGACATCATCATAAATTCTAAATTCAACGATGGGATAAGCCCCACTATTAAATTTAAACAAGTTAACAAGGTAATATGTGAGCTTAGAATATTGTGGCACTTGATGTGCCACGAGGTACGTCAAACCTGCAGCTTCACAAAGGACATTAAATTGATCTCGCAAACCTGGTGAAGCAAGAAAATCCAGGCACGGATATGACATGGCATACACCGTATCAGTCTTGTTGAGCAGCCCCGGATGCTCAATGTCATCATTATAGGTCACCCTCGCACTTGAGGGTGATGCCGCAGCTCTAGTAGCTCTATCCATAGGTTCGGGTTGTTTTCCCGCGAACCATCCTCTAGCCTTTCTCATCATCTCCTAATATTAATTTTTTAGCAAGTTTCAACAAGTGATAAATAAGAAAAGGGAGTTGAAGAATACTACTCTTCTCACTTCCCCAAGGCCTAAACTTGCATCAAAACATAAAAAATATCTATGCATGCAAGATCATATGAACAACCACTAATAGCTCCAAAATACTCACATATAAGTTCACCATTCAAAAATCTATTTGGGGGAGTGGAGCAGTCACATACCAAGGAACAATTGCCCAAAATATCAGCTGAAATGGAGGGTTGTGGAAGGAGATGGAAAATCGCAGCCAAGAGCACCAAGAACGCGAGCACAACAGGAAAATCGGGATTTTTGGAGCAAGAGAGAGAGGTAGGAAGAAGACATACCTGTTGGGGGCCCTAGTGGGCTCAGGCGCATTGGTCGGGCGGCTAGGGAGGATGGTCGCGCCACGTTGCCGGCTAGTCCAGGGGTGGCCCCCTTGGTCAGCCTCAGGTGCCCCCGGATAACTTTTTGCACAAAAATTATTATTTTTTTCCAGAATTTTTTTGACAACTTCATTTTTGAATATTTTTCGAGATGGAAAAAGTTGTAGAACTTCCAGAAACTCCAAACAGCGGCTAAACTTATGAAGTTTCAAAAATATAAAGCTCAGGTACATCAAGGAAAAGTGAAAGAAAAATGAAATGAGAACATAATAAGCTTCCCTTTTTGCTTATATAAAACAAGTTTTTTAGTGAGGTTGATCAAGTCTTACCACCAAACAAGTTATATATAGAGAAAAAAGTTTCACTTCTTGTAAAGTGTTCATGGTACCTTTATTTTAACGGACATAATCCCCAACATAATAGTTTTTTATTTGTGGTGCACATGTAGTGGAAAATCCCAATATCCAATCTTCAAGGTTTCAATATTTTCAATAGAATTAAGGCCATGCCTTTTATCGATCTTCTTTGGAAAATAAACCGTGTGCTCCTTGTCATTAACATTGAAAGTGACCTTTCGTTTATTGCAATCAATAATAGCACATTTGCTGTTAAGAAAAGGTCTTCCAAGAATTATAGACACGCTCCCATCCTCTGGCATGTCCAACAGAACAAAGTCAATAAGAATTGAGAAATTAGCAACTTCACTGGGAACATCCACACAAATACCAATAGGAACGACTATGGACTTGTGAGCCATTTGAAGAGAGACATCTGTAGGGATTAGTTTGTCTATACAAAGCCTCTCGTAAAGAGAAAAATGCATAACACTCACTCCTGCACCAAGGTCATATAAAGCTTTTCTGACATAATTTTTCTTTATGGAGCAAGGAATGATGGGTATACTTGGATCTCCAAGCTTCTCAGAATCTTTCCACTAAAAGAGTAATTAGCAAGCATAGTAGATATTGCCTCATTAGGAACCTTTATTTTATTAGTAGCAATAACTTTCATATACCTCGAGTATAGAGGTAACTTAATAGCATCAGTCAAAGAATTTGTAGAAAAAGAGATTTCATCCATTCACATAATTTATTATAATGCTCTTCTTCTTTAGTTTTGAGAGACTTACTCCCTCCGTCGCATAATGTAGTGATACGTCCCAAATGTATATATAATTTCTTCTTGCTCAATGCATGATTTGTGTGACTTTGCCATGTTTTTCTTGAACTTTCATACATTTTTTATCATATTTGGACTAACCTATTAACTCAGTGCACCCAGTCGCTAGTTCCAGTTTTCTGTTGTTTTTATATTTCAGGATTTCCTTCCATTAAAAGTGCCAAATAAATTCCGGAAAAATTATATAAAAATTCAGCGACCCGGAAGCTTCCCGAAGAATCAAGGAAGGAAGGGAGTGGACCCACCAGGGCCCCAGGAGGATCCCTGGCGCACCCCCCCTAGGGCGCGCCGGGAACCCTCCTGGCTGCCCTGTGGCCCCCCTCGGTGCCCCCTTGTCCTATATTTAGTGCCCCCGGAGGAAACCCCTAGTATCGATCTGCTATTTCCGTTCTCCTCTGTTTACCGCAGACACCGCCGTCTCAAGATCGGGGCAGCCAGGAGATGCTGCCCCGGCACCCTGCCGGAAGGAGGAACCCCCTCCGGGAGACCATCCATCACCATGGACGCCTCCCAGATGTACTGTGAGTAGTCCCCCTTGTACCATGGGTCCATGACCAGTAGCTCTGTGATGTTCTCCTCCCCTCTTTGTGCTTCCACTTTCGAGACCTCGTGAGCTGCCTCACATGATCGAGGCACATTTGTAATTTTCTGTGTTGCTATGCTGAGTTTACTGGGATCTGATGGATTATGAGACTATGTTCAAATTGTGATGAGTAATATATTTGGTTCTCTTTTATATTTGTGTTCTTGAGTTAATTCTTGCACGTTCTCCGTTTCCGTATTTTACTTTGGCCAAGTGATTTGTTGCAACTCCAAAAGGAAGCGTTATGCTTGATTGTGGGTTCAGCCCCCTGATGTCTAGCTTGAGTAACAGAAACATGAAACTAGGGGATGTGTTGTTGCCACCAGGGATAAAACAACGGTGCTTGTACCTGCGGGTGGAAGGATTGTTTACTTTACAAAGAGTTCTTTTAATGCAGTTGTCTGTTGCTTTGAGTTTACACTTTGGGTGGGATTTGCAACTTAATACCAGCGAGATGTTCTGGATAGATATCTCAAGGTGGATGATTAGTAGTAGATGTAGATGAATTTCGATCTACTTACCTTAGCGTGCTTCCCATTGCTTTTGATCCTCTTCCTTTCTTTTATAGCATAGTTAGCATTGCAGTGCGTTTATAATCCAGTCAATTTCCCAGCTGTGATATGTTTACCTCGCTAGCTCTTTTATCGTCTTTTGGGAGAGAGACATCACTAGTGAACGTCATGGAACCCTGGTCCATATTTCCACCATTGTTTACACCCTCAATTTACTTTCAGTTCTTACTTTCAGTTGCAATTTTATCTCTTGCGTTGGTCCTTTGTAAACATCAATGCCGGAGGAATTGAAAACTCGTCTGTACTCGTTGGGAGAAAAGTTATTTGTTGTGTGTGCAGGTCCAGGTGAAGTAAGCAATCTTAGATTGTGAACGGCGCCATTGTTCACTTTACCACCTTCTTATATCTTTGGAGTCCTATGGAAGAAAAACCCTTTCCTCTATATAGGGGAAATTTGCTGCTACACTACATCTCACCTTCCACTTGGGGTAACCAACGAGAAGTGAGAGAACTATCTTCCTCACCGTATCATGTAGTAACTTTTTTGATCTAGGAGCTCAAAAAACGTTACTACATTATGGGACGGAGGGAGTACCTGTGAAGGGCATTAATTTCTGTACCCAAGGTTCTTTTTCCTTCCCATGTTTTCTTTCGATAAAGTCTTTTTGTACTTCAAGTGGATCATTCTTCTCATTATCATTATCAGGTTCAACACCTTCTTCGGTCTCAGCATCGTAAAAAAATATACTATTAGGATCAACAATAGGTTCTTCACTACCCGTGGGATCATTGGAGTTGTCAGCTTCCTTATGTTTCTTCTTCTTCTTCTTCTTCGGAGAGTTGTCAACATCTTCTTCCTGCATTTGAGAATCTTTCTCGACTCTCTTCGGATGCCCCTCTGGGTAGAGAGGGTCTTGCGTCAGTATCCCACCTCGGGTCTTAATACCATAATTTTGTGTATCTACATGTTTGGAATTGTTAGCAAGCAAATCTTTTTGCACATTAGATTTTTTTTCAATGTGAGTTTGAACCATATGAAAAATGCTTAACAAGAACCTTAATATCATTAATAGTTCTTCCTAAAACATCAAGCAGAATTATGATAGCAATAAAATTATCATGCAATTGACTTTGAATCCTCTCGTTAAAATGACTTTGCGTACTAATAAAATTATCAAGCTCATCTAAACATTGATCAGCGGGCTTACCATGAGGGATGTCACTTGCATTGAAATCTAAAAGAGAGTATAACTCTACCATAAGGGGGTGAGTGGTAGGCTCACACAACGACTCAATAGGAGGTATATTCTTCACATCTTCAGCTTTAATACCTCTCTCTTTTATATACTTCTTACCTTCTTCCGTATCTTCGTGGTTTAATACAAGCATACCCCTTTTCTTCGGTGTTGGAGCTTTCTTAGGGACGGACCAATCATCATGATTTTTGGCTATCTTGCCCATTAATTCTTCAGCATCGTCCGGAGTTCTTTCCTTGAAAACACAACCAACACAACTATCTAGATAGGACCTCTATTCATCGGTTAGTACACTATAAAATATATCAAGTAATTCATTCTTAGGGACTCCATGTCCTGGTCTAGCCTTGAGTAAAGTGAAATACCTGCCCCAAGCTTAAGGGAGGTGCTCATCGTGCAACTATTTAAAGTTATAAATTCTTCATAAAGCAGCATGTTGCATATGAGGAGGAACTTATTTAGCAAGAAAAGTTTGAGCTAGATCTTCAGGACTTCTGATAGAACCACATGGTAGTACATCATACCATGCTTTAGCACCCTGATACGCGAGAGAGGATAATTGCTTCTCGACCTTTGTTGGTTACCCCAAGTGGAAGATGAGATGCAGCGTAGCGGCAAGTTTCCCTCGGTGAAGATACCGAGGTTGAGAGTATCGACCAGTAGGACTCTGGAGATGATAAGTAGGTTGTGAAGCGAGCAACGCGCCGTTTGAGATATTTGCTCTCTTAACCTGGACCTGCACATAGACACAAATAACTTTGCTCCCAACGAAGTTCAGAGAGGTTGTCAAAATATCCGGTCTTGTTGTTTACAAAGGATCAAAACACAAGGGATAATGATAATGATAGCAACTGAAAGTAAAAAACGAAAAAGTAAATGAGCGTGTAAACAGTGATGAGAATATGGACCGGGGTCTCGTGATGTTCACTAGTGATGCCTCTCTCGCAAAACTCGATAAAACTGCTATGCGAGGTAAAAAAATTTATAGATGGGCAATTGCCAGGATTATAAATGCACCGCAATGCTAACTATGCTACAAAGAAAGGAAGAGGCTCAAAAGCATGGGCAGTACGCCAGAATAAGTAGAACGAAATCCAACTACATCTACTACTAATCATCCACCTTGAGATATCTATCCAGAAAATCTCGCTGGTAATAAGTTGCTAGCCCCATCGAAAGTGTAAACCCAAAGAAACAGACAACTGCATTAAAAAGCACTTTGTGTAAAGTAAACAATCCTTGCTACCGCGGTTACAAGCACCGTGGTTTTCCCCCTTGCGGCAACAACACATCCCCTAGACTCATGTTTCTGTCACTCAACCGTGTCATCATGGGGCATGAACCCACAATTGAGCATAACGTTCCTGATACGTCCAAAATGCATCACTATTTTATATAGTAATTCTTTCTTATTCATTGATATATTTCATGATATGATGCTATTCTTATGTTCTTTTGGCTTATTTTACACAGTTTCCAACTTTCCGGTGCCGAAGCAGCAGACACAGGATTCAACGGTAAAAAGTGGACGCTGAGTTGCTGAAGAAGAACACCTCCAAATTACCTGAAAATCGACGGAGGCTGTTTTCCAGAAGGATCACGAAGACACGCAAAAGAGCAACAAAAGGGGGGCCATAGGGTGCCCAGGCGGCCACCTGGCGCGGCCCTACCCCTGGCCGCGCCGGGAGGGCGCCTGGACCCCCGGGGCCACTCCCAGCTCCCCCCTCTGGCCTATATATCCCTTGTCGTCCAAAAACCCTAAAAATACGAGAGTTTCCGGAGTTCCGCCGCCTCTCCGTGGCGGAAACCTACAAAGAAGAAAATCCATCTCTGGTAGGCAGATTCCGCCGGGGAGATCACCTCCCGGAAGGGGAGATCGTCGCCATCGTCACGGGCATAATCGAGATCATCATCAACATCATCCCCATCATCAGCACCATCTCCATCTTCATCCAATTTTTCCACAATTGCAAATCTTGTTGTAATCCGTACTATCTATCCTCTCTACTTGTTGATTACTACTTTGTGGTGAATGCTATTGAGTTTTGTTGGAGAAATATTATTGTGTTCAGATTGTTTATCATCTATTTATCCCCACTGATCATGATCTCATTTATGTCTTGTGAGTAGTTACTTTAGTTCTTGAGGACATGGGAGCAGTCTAGTTGCTAGTAGCCATATGATGTTGTATTAATATGTGTTGGTTGATATTTAAGTTGTGCTGTTATTTTCCTAGTGCTGTTGTGTGAGTCGAACACTCAACACTTCGCCTTATCAAGGACCTAGAAAAATGCATTGTGTATAAAGAATGCTTATGGTGGGTTGCCGGAGTGACAGAAACCTAAACCCTAGTTTGCACGCTTTTGCACAAGGGAATAATGGATCACCGATCGTATTGCTATGGTTAGGCTTTTGCCTTAATTACTATCTTGTATTTGCGGATTCTTGCAAGGTGTTTAATCATAAGAGTGCATTCATCTTAGTCTAGAGGATGCACTAGCATAGATCCACCCACCAAACACTTATCAACACAGTACATAGTACCGATACAGAATATGGCGAAAGCACATGACTACCTCTCCCGTGTGTCCTCAAGAACACTTTAGCTTTTATAAGTTCAGTTGCTAGGCCTCTCCTTTGCTCAGAAAGGATTGGGTCACTTTTTACTATCCAGTATCTTTTACTTTGCTCGTCTTTACTTTCCTTTCGCTTATACCGAGAAAACCCCTAAAAAGTTATCTTTCAGTGCTTGCAGTTATCTCCTTATCAAAGTCACTTGCTACTACCTTTTGTTCCTCGTTGGGTTCGACACTCTTACTTACCGAAAACACTGCAATAGATCCCTCTACGTTGAGGGTCATCAAGCTACGTTTTCTGGCGCCGTTGCCGGGGAGTGTAGCGCTATTAGTAAGTGAAGCTGGTAAGGAAGTTTTTATTTTATTATATTTCTGTTCTAGTTTGTTGTTGCTATTTTTGTCCTAATGAACACCCCTACTCTTGGATCGTTGTTCTTGGGGAGCCGCCCCACAACTAAGGTGGTTACTCCTGACCCTACTGAAATTCTGCCTTATAAGATACCATCTGGTATTATCGATTACGTCCTAGCTAATCGCTATGCAGGAGAGAGACATCCAGCTGAACACTTGCTATATTTATCACAACTATGTCCATTATTCAAGCTTGCAGGTGTGTCACTGGAGTTCGTTATGAAGAAATTATTCTCCGTATCACTTACAGACAACGCTTCAGATTGGTATAAGCTCCTCGATAACTCGCATTCTCTTAATTGGGAAGAGCTTATGTCTCTCTTTTATACAAAGTTTTACCCTCTTCATGAAGTTTACCGAGACAGGAATTACATCTATAACTTTAGGTCTCGCGACGGAGAGAGCATCGCTCAAGCTTGGGGCAGGCTTAAGTCCCTAATGTTCAAATGTCCTATCCATAAGCTCCCCAAAGATATTATACTTACAAATTTTTATGCCATGCTTTCTCGTCAGGACAAGGAAAGGCTGGATACCTCCTCTAGCGGGGTATTTCAAACAAAGAGCATTGAAGAAAGATGGGATCTTATCGAAAGGATCCAGAAGAATACTGAAGATTGGGAAATCAATAAAGGTATTGAACCTGCTGTAAATTATGAGCATGATTATATTGAGAGCTATGTAAAAACGGATTATTTCAATACCTTTTGCTCTAAGATTGGTCTGGATTCCCATCTAATGTTTGATTTTTGTAAGAACTTTGCCTCTCATGTTGATTCTTCTAAGATGAAGAAGGATCAGTACCATAAGCCTTTCAAAGAAGTGCCTATTGATATTCATGTTGCTGATCCTATTTTGCCTGCAGTTATATATGAACAGTCCCCTTTTCCTTCAAGAATAAGGGAGCACTCTTTTGTGACAGGCATCATAAATAAAAGTGAGAGAAGAACAGGCGAACCTGAAGACCGGATCAGAGTCGATCCTCAAGTTGCTATGGTTAAAGATTTAGTTACTGATGATGTTTCAGATTCTATTATAAATTTTTTTGCGGTTTCAACTAACATTGTCATAGCCAAGAATAGAAGCCCAATTTCAGGTACACCAGTTGTATCTGTTAAAATAGGAGATCACAATTATTATGGGCTCTGCGATCTGGGATCAAGTGCTAGCGCGATTCTTTATTCGCTTTATCAAGAGATCATGACTGAGATTTCACCCTGTGAACTCGAAGAGCTCAATGTTACTATTCATCTTGCAAACAAAGCCACTATCTCTCCTATTGGGATTGTGAGAGATGTTGAAGTCCTATGTGGAAAGGTAAAGTACCCTACCGACTTTCTCGTACTTGGTTTAGTGAAAGATATTTTTTTTCCTATTATTTTTGGTAGACCTTTTCTCAGAACTTGTGGAGCTATTATAGATTGCAAGAAAGGTAAAGTTTCTATTGAATTCAATGGTGAGCCATATGAATTTAACTTTTCTAAGATTTCCAAGCAGCCTCGTGGTACTGAATTACCTAGTAATGATAAAATTATTGAAAGTATTGCTTCTATTGCTATTCCCCCTAATGATCCTTTGTAGCAATACATGGAGGACCACGAGAATGATACTCATATGCAGGAAAGAAATGAAATTGACGAAATCTTCTTGAGACAACCTGCTATCCTGAAGCACAACCTTCCGGTTGAACCTTTAGGAATTTTATCCAAACCAAAAGAAGACCCGGTGTTTGATCTCAAACCTCTTCCCGATACGCTCAAGTATGCTTATTTAGATGAAAAGAAAGTTTATCCTGTTATTATCAACTCTAACCTTTCAGGATATGAAGAAGAGCGATTATTGGAAGTACTTCATACACACAAAGGTGCAATTGGCTATACCCTTGATGACCTTAAGGGGATTAGTCCATCTATCTGTCAACATACTATCAACCTCGAGCCCGATGCTAAACCTGTGGTTGACCATCAATGACGGTTGAACCCAAAGATGATGGATGTTGTGAGGACTGAAATCCTCAAGCTTCTAGCTGCAGGTATTATCTACCCTATAGCCGATAGTAAGTGGGTAAGTCCAGTTAATTGTGTTCCTAAAAAAGGAGGGACAACTGTAGTCCCTAATGATAAGAATGAACTAATACCACAGAGAATTATTATTGGATATAGAATGTGCATTGATTACATGAAGTTGAACAAGGCAACAAGGAAGGACCACTACCCGCTTCCCTTTATTGATCAGATGCATGAGAGGCTGTCGAAAAACACCCACTTTTGCTATCTTGACGGGTATTCAGGCTTCTCTCAAATTCATGTTAACACTGCCAATCAAGAGAAGACCACTTTCACTTGTCCTTACGGTACTTATGCTTATAGGCGTATGCCTTTTGGTTTATGCAATGCCCCTGCTACTTTTTAGAGATGTATGTCTGCAATAATTCATGGTTTCTGTGAGGAGATTGTGGAAGTCTTCATGGAAGATTTCTCCTTCTATGGAACTTCCTTTGACCACTGTCTCCACAATCTTAATAAAGTTTTGCAGAGATGCGAAGATACAAACTTAGTTCTAAACTGGGAAAAGTGCCACTTGATGGTTAACGAAGGAATCGTACTGGGCCACAAGATTTCCGAGAGGAGAATTGAAGTGGACAAGGCGAAAATTGAAGCTATCGAAAGGATGCCCTATCCAAGGGACATTAAAGGTATTTGTAGTTTTCTCGGTCATGCCGGTTTCTATAGAAGATTTATTAAAGACTTTTCTAAGACCTCGAGACCCCTCACTAATCTTCTCCAGAAGGATGTTCCTTTTGTATTTGTGGAAGATTGTAAGGAGGCTTTCGAAGTTCTTAAGAAAGCTTTAATAACTGTTCCTATAGTACAACCGCCTGACTGGAATTTGCCCTTTGAAATTATGTGTGATGCTAGTGATTTTGCTGTTGGAGCTGTTTTAGGACAAAGGGTTGATAAAAAATTGAATGTTATTTATTATGCTAGTAAAACCCTTGATAGTGCTCAAAAGAATTGTGCTACTACTAAGAAGGAATTCTTAGCTGTAGTGTTTGCTTGTGATAAGTTTAGGCAGTATATTGTTGATTCTAAAGTTATTATTCATACTGACCATGCTGCCATTAAGTATCTTATGACGAAGAAGGATGCCAAACCAAGACTCATCAGGTGGGTACTCCTCCTTCAAGAATTTGATTTGCAGATTGTTGATAGAAAAGGAGCAGACAACCCTATAGCGGACAATCTTTCAAGGATGGAAGATATACCGCATGATCCCATTCCAGTCAATGAATGTTTTCCAGACGAACAACTTGCCGTTGTTAAAGTGCAATCTCTTTCCGATCCTTGGTTTGCACATTATGCTAATTTTATCGTTGCAAAGTATTTGCCTCCAGGTTTAACATTTCAGCAAAGGAAGAAGTTCTTTCATGATTTGAGGCATTACTTTTGGGATGACCCACATCTTTTCAAAGAAGGCCCAGACGGGATCGTGAGAAGATGCGTCCGGAACACGAGCAGAAGGACATTCTCAAGCAATGTCACGATAGTCCCTACGGAGGACATCAGCCGGTGAGAGGACCGCACATAAGGTTCTCCAATCAGGTTTTTATTGGCCTACTCTCTTTAAAGATGCTAGAAATTATGTTTTAGCCTGTGATAAATGTCAGAGAGTTGGTAATATTAGTAGGAGGAATGAGATGCCTATGAATTACTCACTAGTGATTGAGCCTTTTGATTGCTGGGGTTTTGATTTTATGGGTCCTTTTCCTTCTTCACACAAGTACACTCACATATTAGTTGTTGTTGATTATGTGACCAAGTGGGTCGAAGAAATCCCCACTGAGAGTGCTGATCACAAAACATCTTTGAAAATGCTCAAAGATGTAATTTTCCCTAGGTTTGGTGTACCTAGGTATCTCATGACTGATGGAGGATCACACTTCACGCATGGAGCTTTTAGAAAAGCTTTAGCCAAGTACGATGTCAATCATAGAATTGCGTCACCATATCATCCTCAAACAAGTGGGCAAGTTGAGCTCACCAATAGAGAGATCAAGTTGATCTTGCAAAAGACTGTTAACAGAAATAGGAAAGACTGGTCAAGCAAGTTAGGAGATTCTTTGTGGGCGTATAGAACTTCTTACAAAAACCCCATGGGCATGTCTCCCTATAAAATGGTCTATGGCAAGGCTTGCCATTTACCATTAGAGTTAGAACACAAAGCTTTCTGGGATGTTAGAGAGCTTAATGCTGACCCAAAGTTAGCTGGTGAAAAGCGTCTCATGAACTTGACTTCTCTAGATGAGTGGAGAAGTGAAGCTTACGAGAGCGCTAAAATGTTCAAGGAAAAGGTAAAGAAGTGGCATGACAGGAGGATTCTGAAACGTGAATTTAATGTTGGTGATAAAGTTTTATTGTTTAGATCCCGTTTCAGGTTTTCTCCAGGTAAACTACTTTCCAGGTGGGAAGGGCCATTTCATATCGAAGAAGTCTATCGGTCTGGTGCCATTAAGATTAACAATTTTGAAGGCACCAAACCTCAAGTTGTGAATGGGCAAAGACTCAAGCATTACATGGCGGGAGATCCCGTCAATGTTGATGTAAATATAATACGCACAACAACTCATGAAGAACATGTTGCAGCCCTGTTTCAGGCACCGACAGAGGCATAATAAAGAAAAGGTATTATACGGTAAGGAAACATCGCAAACCGCCATAAAAGTTCCATATTATGAGTTTTTACAAAATTAGGAAAATTCGAGGCCTAAGCGGAGCCGGAGAGGAGCTCCAGGGGGCCCAGGTGCCCCCCTGGCGCGCCCTACCTCCTGGCCGCTCCGGGAGGCCGCCTGGGCACCCAGGAGTCCGTCTCCGACTCCACTTTGGCTCGTTACCTTCCTTTTGTTGCAGAAATTTTTGCTATATATTCACCCGGATCGGTCCGGCAGCGTATCTCGCGATTTCGTGTGTTTTCTCTTCAATTTGTTTCTGCCAAGAAATCTTTTAGCTAGACCTAGGTGCCATGGCTTCCCCAAGTTCCCCTAAGGACAAGTTCGTCGTCAACGTCATCAACCCTTACCTCGCTGAGGTGAACAAGCACCCCCAGGTCCTTCGTGTGGAGGACGGTGTTCTCCACAAGGAAGATCTGAAGGGACCAGTCATGGAGGGGAGCACCGAGTAGCGGGTGAAGGAGATGGAACATGAGGTCTTCAAGTTCAAGAAGATGGTGGAGCGTGGTGTTGAAGCCAACTTCGACATCAGGAAAGAGATCGAGGCTTCCCATAGGAAAGAGATGAAGGAGATGTGGTCAACTTTGTCCGCACTAGAAGAAAAAGTTTATCAGCTCCAAGCGCAAATCTATGATCTGCACAACCAGAACTGTGAGTATGAACTAAACTTTCTGCGCATGGGTTTAGGTGCTGAGTGCAGGATCCTGGAGACGGGAATGTCCTTCGAAACTGGAGAGGAGCTACCATGGAAGCGCTTCGCCAAGGAGTACCTGATTGAGAAGAACAAGAATGAGGAGTAAATCTCCTCGGGTAATGGCATTCCCTCAGCTTGTCCCAAGCTTGGGGGAGTGCCCGGTATCTTTATCTTTATCTTAGTCTTTTAGAGTCAAGTAGAGTCGTATCATGTCTAGGGAGTTTATTATATGAAATAGGTGTTTGCATTGAGGTCTATCACTTCGTCTGTGGAGAGATTGTATCCGTGAGTGTGGAGTCGTCTATATTGGAATATTACTGAGAAGTCTATTGGTTCCTTCGCTGCACTTGATATTCTCTTCACGCAATCGGCATCATATGACGATTCTTATGGGGAGTATTGACCTTATATCATGTATGGCTTTGAAAACTTTATTTAATTTTGGCAAATATAGCTTTGGTCTTGACAACATACATGTTTTCTCAAGTAGCGACTTAGCCAAAACCTTTATGTTATTATGCTTAAAGTGTTATGTTGACAAGGAAGACAACTTGATGTGTTATGCTTACCTTAATGTTTATGCCTTATATGTTTTGCATCTAAATTAGCATCAATTGTCTGTTCTCTCAAAGCCTTTGCTAGCCAAACTCTTTGCCAAGTAGATTTCTGCTTGTGCATCCATACCTTGAAACCATCACCTTCCATTAGTGTCCACCATACCTTCCTATTCGTGGTATTCCCCTACCACTCTTATAAGCATAGAATTTATGTGGTATCCTTAAATGTTCAAAATCTTCTGTTTTGTGCCTCTTGTTTAGCTCATGAGGAAGTAGTGGGTAATTACGGATCTTCTTAAGTTGGACAAGTTTTATCCCGGGATTGCATGTCTAATCTGCAAACCCATAATACGAGGAGGAACTGGCATGGGAGCGCCCAGCTCGAAAGATAATATAACAAACAAACCCTCCTTCACGATTGGTCTATGAGAAATCAGAAACTTTGGCAATGATAAACAAAGGAGATTAAGGGGATGTGATCGTCCTCACTTGGGAGTCGTTCCTCGAAATTTGTCCATCTTGAGAAGTAATTGAGTTATCTATTAGCATTCGTTGACAAACTATGCACCGCCTAAAAATCTATATTTTTATTCTATTTGATTTAAGGATAGCACATGAGTGTTTCCTGCTTGCCCTTAACAAGGCCTTTCTTCCACCTTCATGTTGAGTCAGTTTTCCCACTTCCTTATTTTCCCTAAGAGAACAGACATTTGATGTTGATGACGATTCATCCATATAGAGCTGCATTAAGTTTTGCCATGCCATATCCTTGTTGACATTATCTTTTGATAAGTAAGATGTTTGCCAAAGCTTTCACCTAGCGAGCATCTTCCTTTGTGTTAGCATTTGCATTTCATGACAACTAACTTATCCTTTCAAAAGCTTCAACTGTTTGTAGTTGTCCTTTGACCAAGGTTATGTTTGCCATAATTTGATGAGTTTCCTCAGCCCTGCTTTTGATTATAATTGTTATTACTTTCTCATGAGGTCCTTATGAGTTGAGGTTGCTGTTGAGGATGCTTGAGTATGATGAAGGAACCTTGATGCTTCTTACCCGTATTCTATTTATCGATACTTGACTCTCTAAAACTTGTGGACAGGTTTACCGAGCTCTCTAAAACTCCTGGAAGGGGAGATCGTCGCCATCGTCATCACCATCGTCACGGGCATCATCGAGATCATCATCAACATCATCCCCATCATCAGCACCATCTCCATCGTCATCCAATCTTGCCACAATTGCAACTCATGTTGTAATCCGTACTATCTATCCTCTCTACTCTATCGGTGTTGATTACTACTTTGTGGTGAATGCTATTGAGTTTTGTTGGAGAAATATTATTGTGTTCAGATTATTTATCATCTATTTTTCCCCACTGATCATGATCTCTTTTATGTCTTGTGAGTAGTTACTTTAGTTCTTGAGGACATGGGAGCAGTCTAGTTGCTAGTAGCCATATGATGTTGAAGTAATATGTGTTGGTTGATATTTAAGTTGTGTTGTTATTTTCCTAGTGGTGTTGTGTGAGTCGAACACTAAACACTTCGCCTTATCAAGGACCTATGAGAATGCACTGTGTATAAATAATTCTTACGGTGGGTTGCCGGAGTGACAGAGACCTAAACCCCAGTTTGCACGCTTTTGCACAAGGGAATAATGGATCACCGATCGTAATGCTATGGTTAGGCTTTTGCCTTAATTACTATCTTGTATTTGCGGATGCTTGCAAGGTGTTTAATCATAAGAGTGCATTCATCTTGGTCTAGAGGATGCACTAGCATAGATCCACCCACCAAACACTTATCAACACAGTACATAGTACCGATATGGAATATGGCGAAAGCACATGACTACCTCTCCCATGTGTCCTCAAGAACACTTTAGCTTTTATAAGTTCAGTTGCTAGGCCTCTACTTTGCTCAGAAAGGATTGGGCCACTTTTTACTATCCAGTATCTTTTACTTTGCTCGTCTTTACTTTCCTGTCTCTTATACCGAGAAAACCCCTAAAAAGTTATCTTTCAGTGCTTGCAGTTATCTCCTTATCAAAGTCACTTGCTACTACCTTCTGCTCCTCGTTGGGTTCGACACTCTTACTTATCGAAAACACTGCAATAGATCCCTCTACGTTGAGGGTCATCAGTTCCCTCTTCGAGTTACTACCTACTACATGGCCAAAGCAATAAACAGCAACGGAGAACATGCAAGAATTACTTAGGAACAAAAATATAAAAGATAAGAACCAAATATATTACTCTATCACAATCTGAACATAATCTCATAATCCATCAGATCCCATCGAACTCAGCATAGCAACACCAGAAAGATTACATATGTGCCTCGATCATGTAGGAAGCTCACGAGGTCTATACCATGAAGAACAAAGAGGGGAGGAGAACATCACATAGCTACTGATCAGGGAGCCATGGTCCAAAGGAAACTACTCACGGCACATCCGGGAAGCGTCCATGGTGAAGGGTGTAACAGCCCATCTGTGAGATTACTATTCATGTTGTAATTTTACTTTGTCCAATGGCTATCAAACTCGGTGAAATGCAAGATGATGTAAAATGATGTGATGATCTTAAATGCCATCCATGATGGAGCTCATTTGAATTTGAATTCAAATCAAACTTTGTGATCAAAGAAGGGTTTGTGGCAATTGTTCCACTTGCATGTGTGCTCCCCTAAGCTTCAACTTTGGCATAGCTAAATCCCTCCCCCTTCCTAGATTTTTCAAACCCTTGCTTCCATTTTTAGCTCTCTGGAAATTTGAGTTGCCGTTCAAATTGAGTTTGAATCTAAATCAAAGCCTAAGATTTTACTTGCACCAAATTGGTTCAACCAATTTTTTAAAATCAGGAATATTCTCACGTGCTAAAAACATACTTTATTATGCTTTTATCTTTTCTCTTTTTCTCTGAAAAAAAACTCAAGGGGTCACTATTTTTTTAAATAGAAAGGCCCTGGGTTTTTCTTTCTCTGGAGAAAGTCTAAACCGTCCCAGCCCACTTGGGCCTGCCCATCTCGGGCTCCAGCCCAGCTCCGAAGGGGTACGCGGTGCTCGTTTCGGCCTTTTGATCTCCATCCAACGGCTCGCACAGAACTTCTTTCACACTGGGGGACCTCGCCTTCTCCTCTCACACCGGGGGGACCTCGCGCTCTCCTCTCACACCGGCGAGTCATGGCGGCATTCCGGCCGTCGACGTGGCCAGGGGGCCTCCCATTTATAACAAGAGCTCGCCCCGAGTTCGGGAACCCTAGCCGAGCCATTCCCCCCCCCTCCAATTTTCCCACCGCCGCCCTCCTTCATCCGCTCCGTCCTCCCCTGTTCCGCCATGAACTCCGGTGAGGAGCTGCCCGATTCGACGCCGCCTCGCGTCATCTTCGAGAAAGCGTTGGCGCTCATCAACTCTGGTGCTAAACCTCGTCGTTTCCCTCCTCGCAGGTCCGCGCTAGGTCAAGCAGAGCGCCTCCTTGACGTCGACCTCCGCCACGGGAGCCTTTGTCCCCGGCGACGGCTTCTTTTTTTCCTTCGCTCTGGCGCGTTCTCCTAGTCTTCGGCAACCTCTAGGTGAGCCATGCCTACCCCATCTCCCCGTTACTCGTGTGCTCATCACCAATCCCCATGTCGCCCCTGTTTCCGGCCGCGGCAGCCGTAGCGGTCGTGCAACCATGGTCGTGGTGTGCTCTCAAGTGTGTGTCCGTGCTCTGTGAGCACCCAGGGCATGCCTTTGGCTATCAAGGATCCACCTTTGGCCGTGCACGCCTGTGCTTTTCAGTTCTCGCCGCCGTCTGAACCCGTAGAGTAGAGTTGTGTCGCGTCTGTTGCCGGAGAGGCTAGCGCCGCCAAGGAGAGGTGTTCCGGCCAGATCCCGGCGTGTGGGCGTTCTTAGATGTGCCTTCTAGCGTCCCTGAGTGTCAGACGAGTAGCCCGCGTCCTGCACGTGAGGCCAGCGTCACCGGAAGTTGCCCGCGCCGGAGCATCTGAACCTGTTTGGCAGGTGTTTGAGTTTCAGTCAAATGCAGTAGTGGGCTACTTCTTGTTTAACGCCTGGTTCCTTTCAAGAAGTCTTAAGTGGCGCAGTGGCAAGGGGCTCAATTGTGTACACGTTACGGTGTGGGTTTGATCCCCAACCGAGGCAAAGCCCCCCTTTTTTCTTATTTTTGCGAGGCTGACCAGCAGGCCCCACCTTCTAGTTTGGTGGGCTACGGTGCAAGCCTGGCAGGCAGGCCGTGTTGGGCCAGGGAAGAGCAGGCCAGCCTAGGTTGGCTGGGGAGGTCTAGCTCCTCTGTTTTTTTCCCTGCCCTGTTTTCTTTTTCTACTCATTTCTTTCCCTTTTATTTTTCTTTTTCCCCAAATGGCTTTGCCACATATTATATATGAAAATGGGTTAAAAAATTCAAGGAAAATCATGGTGCATTCCTTTTTCTGTTTTGAGCAATAGAAAAATGGAGTCATGTGTAGATCACTTTTGCACTTGAGAAATGTTGGTGCACTTCACCATGTTGTATTCCTCCACTGTTTGTGGGGGGGCACATTGTGGTGTTGCTTCAAACATGTGGTGCTAGTTGGGGTTGTTTAACAAAAGGTGCAAGAGGTAAGAAAGCAATTCAGCACCACATTGTTTTCTTCTCTTTCTAGCATGTGTGGATTTGGGTCTCCCATTGGTGGGTATAGCCAATCCTATAATGTACTAGTTGCTATGTGATGCACATAGTAACCAGCTTGGCAATCCAAGTTTTCGTCCATCTTGTTTCCTTGTCTAGTGCAATGTCATGAATATACTGTGATTTGAGAGTGACTTGCCTTCTTGTTTTCTTCTTTGATACTTCCCGGGGTGTCTACCCTTGTCGACACCTTTCAGTCTCCGGAATCAAGAACTTTACTTCACGTTGTTCATGCATTGTTTTTATGATCATGCCATGTCACTTGCACCAAATGCTAAGGCTATGACCAAATCCATAATAACTATAATAACTTAACAAATTCATATGGAGTTGTTGACGTTTCATTGTCACCTTCATTTAAATTTGACTAGCTAGGGTCACACCATGATACAAACTTGAACATGCAACCATGCTTGTGCATCTTGATCCCACTGCTTACTTTAGAACCTGAGCTTTCCGAGGAGGCATACGTGGAGCTATCTGACACCGAGCCCGAGGACCCTGCTACGTCTGCTCCGTCGACTACTTACCCAGGCAAGGGGGTTTATATATCATTCCTCATAGCTTTGAGCTCCCTTGCCTAGATGTATCTAGAACAGCTGTCTGATCCTACCACCATATACTTGTGCCTCTCAACTAAACCCAAATAGCCATGCCCCTACCTCCTAGCAAAACCTTGTTTGGCTATGTACCTTGCTTGCTTAACCATTGCTTAGTATGTGTAGGCCCTTACCTGCTTCTTATACCCAGTGCTGCTTGGTGGAATATCATGCTATTATCAGAAATTGGTTGATTTTATTAATATGATGTCAAATTATATCTGATGAAGGATGAAAGACCGGGATATTCCCGCCAGGTGTTTTGTTACATTTGAGTCACCTAGTGTAAGGCCCGATATGCGGTACTGTTCCAGATCTAGATGTTTCCATCCGGATCCGGGGACGAAGCACATATCGGTCCCACCGCGACATATGACATAGTCATATGCCACGGATTTCCAACATGATATCACAACATTACAGATACAAGGATACAACATCTCATACAATCGGCATACAACTGCCTTAATACAATTACAACAGCGGAAGATACATGTCTGGGTACAGACTACAAGAAAATGACTAGTGGCAAAGAGAAAAAACATCGATCCCCATAACCACACGGGTCCAGGCTTTCCGCCGGGATCGACCTAACTAGTCGTCGTCTAGTCCCCACGTGAAACGTCGATCACCATACCTGTTGTCGAACAAGAACCCTGAAAAGAGTTTGGGGGTAGTATCATGAGTACAGAGGTACTCAGCATCCAACTGTAATGGTCATCTGACCCAGCAAGGACTTCATCACTCGTCATTCTAGGACAACTAGTAGTTTACGGTAAGGATGAGGTAAGTGGTGAGGTTGCTGCCGCACTAGCATTTATGAAGTGGCTAACGATCTAGAGAGTAAGTTAAGAAGCCAAAAATTCGATGAGGAATCGCCTCCAACAATTCTTGCTATCAACTACTTACGCAAACATAACACCTATCCTATCCTTTTCCTCCTCTTCGCATCCCGACGAAGAAGAAGAAGTCAAGGCACACACACACGTTGATCAAGTTATATTAAGATTATCTCAGTTGTTGTTGTCTATGAACAAGGAGTAGGTCTCAAGTCGTCCATAACCGTGGACACGGCTTCTCGAAAAGATTTAACCCTGCAGGGGTGTACCAACTGCCCATTACAAGGCTCCGCACGCACGCCAATCACCCTCAGTTGCTACCCATTATAGGCAACCATTTTATGATTTAGTTCCGAGAGATCCAAAACGACAGGTCCCTCTAGCTTACAACGAACAAATCCGGGTGGTCCCCGGTGAGTCGACATCCAGCTCAAGAGCCGGCCGCGCTCTCGATCTTGTCTCTACCGTCTGTCGCAGGTTTGGATAGCCGGTTAATCACACATGGGAAACCGGGTCCTCAGCTGAACAAGGTGGGCCAGCAAGGGAACTATGTCCTCACTGGTTTGGGTTGGTTGGAAAACTACTGGCGGCCGACCAGCACACACACGGTTTCAAATGGTAAATCAGCTTGGGCCACCACTGGAAATGTTTGAAGCTAGGTAGGTAAGAAAAGAGGACCCCATAAAATCCCACACACGGTTAGGCACGCTCAGTCTTAAAACCAATACCCGGAACTCGGATCCTAGGTGACTCGAATGGAACAAAGCGTCGAGGCGGGATAGCCTAGACATTCCATCCTTCGTCGAATATAGTCGACATTATAATAATCATATCATCAACAACAATATAATAATGTGATAGCCCAAACAAAAGAGTAACAGGGTAACATCATAGCATCCTAAAAATGCATACTAAGAATGGGCTGAGCAACAAGCAATAGTAAAATAGCAGTACATGGTTTGCTGGGAGGGGACATGGCTGTGTCGGTTTGAAAGAGGCTGTAAACATGTGGTAGGATCAAACATCGAACCTATCCTAGACTAGCATGCAAACCGCTGGTTGAAATAGAATGGATCATAAGTAATGCATAGTCCTTGCCTGTTGATAAGTCGGGTTCCGAAGGTGTAGTTGATCGCAAGCTCGCATCGTCTCCGAGAGGTACACGCAGAAGCACATAAGAGGATAAACACTGGAAAGCAATCAACGAGCAAGCATCTATTACTACGAAGCAAACACGAGCAAGCCTCAATAAGAAGGCAACGCGAGACATCGCACCTACCGTCGAGAGCGGTTACTAACAGGTTAAGTGGAGTATTCGTCACACACGACGATACCGCATATTTGGAAGGGTTCAAGTTGTTTAGCTACACAAGATGAGAAAAGGTTGGTGACATGGAATCTCAATCAAGCATGGCATAGCACAAGAGGTGAAGCATAAGATAAACTATCTATGCTAGTCAATTTAAGTGAGGCACAACCTAAACACGGCATACAATAAGTACCCCACGACAATTAAAAGATTTGGTACTGTTCTGCCCTAAACGATATTTTAGGTTTTTTAACAGCAGAAAACAAAAGCATAAACACAAAGTACACGAAAAACTAATCAAGTTACATATAAAGAACACCCCAAACGGAGCAACAGTTAAAAAGTTATGGCAGTTACAATTTACAGTGGCAGGCAATGTATTTAGCAAGTAAACAGCATGTAAACAAAGTCAAATACGGCAAAAGAGCACATTTTATTAATCTTCACAAAATTCTAAGAAACTTTCATGTTTAACGCGTCCCGATCCGAGCTACCGTTAAAAAATTACAGGCACCGCAAAAATACTAATACAATATGCCAAAATCTAACGGAACAAAAAGTAAAAAGGCCTATTGGGCCAAGCCCAATAACAGCAGCAACAAAATAAATAAATAACAAAAAAAGGGGGGCGCCTCACCCAGTGGGCTTGGCCCATGAGGCGGCTGGGCCAGGGAGGCCAGCTCGGCCTGGCTGGCGAGGGGCGCTGGGCCGCTGGCTGGGCTGGGGCGCGAGGCCCACGCAGCCAACATGAGCGGCACGGGACGACGTCCTCGTCCAGCTCCTAGCCGCGACGGCACTGCCTCACCATCCGGTGAGGAGGGAGGTCCCGGAGGCGCGTGGTGTGGAAGGCATGGGGTGGTGCGGCGGCGCCCGGTCCGGCCAGATCCGGGGGCGGCGACGACCTGTAGCTCTCCAGCAAGGAGATCGGGTGGCGGCGTGGGGTGAGCTCGAGTCCAAGGGCCATGGCCATGGCACAGCAGCGGCGCGCCTCGCCCTGGCGGCTGGCTAGACCTGCGGGACAGACAAGGCACGAGGTCAGGGGGAGGAAAAAGAGGAGAAGAGGGGCGTGGCGGAGAGGAGCTTACCGGAACGCGGGCGCGGCGGCGGCTCGGGCTGCCGGCGGCGGCCGGTTGCCCACGGGTGGCGCGGTGGTTCCACGGGAGAGAGAGGAGAGAGGTGGTTGATTGGCTGAGATCTGGGCCATTGGATCGGCCGATACGACGGTCCAGATCGAAGGGAAGCTAGGGTTTCAAAAAATGGGGGCTTTTGGACGAAAATTTGGACCAGATCTAGGGGTGTGGCTGCAATTTTGTGTTAGGGAAACCCTAGAAAGGGGTGGGAGTGTGGTGGTCTTTATATAGCCCAGGTGGCTGGCAGTTTGCAAAAACATCCCCGGTTTTCTCTCGCGCACGCGGTGCTTACGTTTCTGACCGCCGGGGGTCCGCAGTACCTCCGATTTGGGTAAAACTTCGAACTGCGCGATCAGCACGTCGAGCCGGCGGCGTTCAGCTCGCGCTGGAACCTTTCCGAGAACACTTTATGGAACGCTATAAAAATATCCCGTTTACTTATTAAACGGGGTTTTTGTTCCGTTGGCGACGGCTGGTCTTGTGCGGTTTTCGCGACGGTGATCGGGTGAAACCCAGTGTCGCAAAGGTCGAGTGTCAGGGTGGCAAGGGTCGGTCTCCGTCCGATACGAGATAAGAGGGGGAAAAATAATTGCCGATCGATAAATCGGGGATGCAAACACCGCAAACAAATCAGACAATCAAACAATTCACACCGAAAACAAAAAATTTAATTTTTTGTCAAATCTGGGCAGTTACAATACAACATCACCAACAAGGGATCTCGTCCCGAGATCCAGGACGATCCGGGGGAGAGAAAGGAGAGTCGACAATGTTCAACACCACCAACAAGTGATTCGGCTCCATGTTGACGACGAACTTCCGTCGAGATGCTTTCCGCAGAGAGACGACATCGTCGGAGAAACGAAACCGTCAGTTTCAAGAGGAAGAACGACAATTCAAAGCGACGATCAAGGAGAGTACTCTCACTAAAATCGTGAGGATACTAGGCAAAAGGAATGAAGTCAATGGACGACCAAGATATTATCCGGAGTCGGAGAACTAAAGGTACTACATGATTTCCCAAACCTGAGATCGAAATCGAGACAATACGCTCCAAGAAAGGCATTATAGCGATTCCGATACTCCACACACTCGAGATCCTAGAGTTTGAAGGGGATAAGTCGATAGTAAAAACACTTACGACACTTGTCCTGACCAGAGCAAAGGTAAGGAGTGAAAATATTCCTACTCTCTGATAACTAACTTAGTAACTACAAAATAGTTTTTGTCTAGACTCGACTTCGGCCAGAAAAGGGGTCCTACGGTCGGTAAGGCTCTGATACCAAGTTGTAAGGCCCGATATGCGGTACTGTTCTAGATCTAGATGTTTCCATGTGGATCCGGGGACGAAGCACATATCGGTCCCACCGCGACATATGACATAGTCATATGCCCGGATTTCCAACATGATATCACAACATTACAGATACAAGGATACAACATCTCATATAATCGGCATACAACTGCCTTAATACAATTACAACAGCGGAAGATAAATGTCTGGGTACAGACTACAAGCAAATGCCTAGTGGCAAAGAGAAAAAACATCGATCCCCATAACCACACGGGTCCAGGCCCTCCGCCGGGATCCGCCTAACTAGTCGTCGTCGAGTCTCCACGTGAAACTTCGATCATCGTACCTGTTGTCGAACAAGAACCCTGAAAAGAGTTTGGGGTAGTATCATGAGTACAGAGGTACTCAGCATCCAACTGTAGTGGTCATCTGACCCAACAAGAACTTCATCACTCGTCATTGTAGGACAACTAGTAGTTTATGGTAAGGATGAGGTAAGTGGTGAGGTTGCTGCCGCACTAGTATTTATGAAGTGGCTAACGGTCTAGAGAGTAAGTTAAGAAGCCAAGCATTCGATGAGGAATCGCCTCCAACAAGTCTTGCTATCAACTACATACGCAAACATAACACCTATCCTATCCTTGTCCTCCTCTTCGCATCCCAACGAAGAAGAAGCAGTCAAGGCACACACACACGTTTATTAAGTTATATTAAGATTATCTCAGTTGTTGTTGTCAATGAACGAGTAGGTCTCAAGTCGTCCATAACCGTGCACACGGCTTCTCGAAAAGATTTAACCCTGCAGGGGTGTATCAACTGCCCATTACAATGCTCCGCACGCACGCCCATCACTCTCAGTTGCTACCCATTATAGGCAACCATTTTATGATTTAGTTCCGAGAGATCCGAAACGACAGGTCCCTCTAGCTAACAACGAACAAATCCGGGTGGCCCCCGGTGAGTCGACATCCAGCTCAGGAGCCGGCCACGCTCTTGATCTGGTCTCTACCGTCTGTCGCAGGTTTGGATAGCCGGTTAATCACACATGGGAAACCGGGTCCTCAGCTGAACAAGGTGGGCCAGCAAGGGAACTATGTCCTCACTGGTCCTGGTTGGTTGGAAAACTACTGGCGGCCTACCAGCACACACACAGTTTCAAATGGTAAATCAGCTTGGGCCACCACTGGAAATGTTTGAAGCTAGGTTGGTAAGAAAAGGGGACCCCATAAAATCCCACACGCGGTTAGGAACGCTCAGTCTTAAAACCAATACCCGGAACTCGGATCCTAGGTGACTCGAATGGAACAAACCATCGGGGCGGGATAGCCTAGTCCTTCCATCCTTCGTCGAATATAGTCAACATTATAATAATCATATCATCAACAACAATAGAATAATGTGATAGCTCAAACAAAAGAGTAACAGGGTAACATCATAGCATCCTAAGCATGCATACTAAGAAGGGGCTGAGCAACGAGCAATAGTAACATAGCAGTACATGGTTTTCTGGGAGGGGACATGGCTGTATCGGTTTGAAAGAGGTTGTAAACATGTGGTAGGATCAAACGTCGAACCTATCCTAGACTAGCATGCAAACCGCTGGTTGAAATAGAATGGATCATAAGTAATGGATAGTCCTTGCGTGTTGATAAGTCGGGTTCCGAAGGTGTAGTTGATCGCATGCCCGCATCGTCTCCGAGAGGTACCCGTGGAAGGACACAAGAGGATAAAAACTGGAAAACAATCAACGAGAAAGAATCTATTACTACGAAGCAAACACGAGCAAGCATCAACAAGAAGGCAACGCGAGACATCGCACCTACCGTCGAGAGTGGTTACTAACATGTTAAGTGGAGTATTCGTCACACACGACGATACCGCACATTTGGAAGGGTTCAAATTGTTTAGCTACACAAGATGAACAAAGGTTGTTAACATGGCATCTCACTCAAGCATGGCATAGTACACAACATGACAAGAGGTGAAGCATAAGATAAACTATCTATGCTAGTCAATTTAAGTGAGGCACAACCTAAACACGGCATACACTAAGTACCCCACGACAATGAAAAGATTTGGTACTGTTCTGACCTAAACCATATTTTAGGTTGGTTAACAACAGAAAACAAAAGCATAAACACAAAGTACACGAAAAACTAATCAAGTTACATATAAAGAACACCCCAAACGGAGCAACAGTTAAAAAGTTATGGCAGTTACAATTTAAAGTGGCAGTCAGTCTAATTAGCAGGTAAATAGCATGTAAACAAAGTCAAACACGGCAAAGGAGCACATTTTATTAATCTACACAAAATTTTAAGCAACTTTCATGTTTAACGCGTCGCGATCCGAGCTACCGTTAAAAAGTTACGGGCACCGCAAAAATACTAATACAATCTGCCAAAATCTAACGAAAAAAAGTAAAAAGGCCTACTGGGCCAAGCCCAATAACAACAGGAGAGACAAGGGACGAGGTCAGGGGGAGGAAAAAGAGGAGAAGAGGGGCATGGCGGAGAGGAGCTCGCCGGAACGCGTGCGCGGCGGCGGCACGGGCTGCCGGCGGCGGCCGGTTGCCCACGGGTGGCGCGGTGGTTCCATGGGAGAGAGAGGAGAGAGGTGGTTGGCTGGCTGAGATATGGGCCGTTGGATCGGCCGATCCGACGGTCCAGATCGTAGGGAAGCTAGGGTTTCGAAAAATGGGGGCTTTTGGACGAAAATTTGGACCAGATCTAGGGGTGTGGCTGCAATTTTGTGTTAGGGAAACCCTAGAAAGGGGTGGGAGTGTGGTGGTGTTTATATAGCCCAGGTGGCTGGCAGTTTGCAAAAACATCCCCGGTTTTTCTCTCTCGCACGCGGTGCTTACGTTTCTTACCGCGGGGGTCGGCAGTACCTCCGATTCGGGTAAAACTTCGAAGTGCGCGATCAGCGCGTCGAGCCGGCGGCGTTCATCTCGCGCTGGAACCGTTTTGAGAACACTTTCTGGCGCGCTATAAAAAATATCCCGTTTACTTATTAAACGGGGTTTTCGTTCCGTTGGCGACGGCTGGTCTTGTGCGGTTTTCGCAATGGTGATCGGGTGAAACCCGGTGTCGCAAAGGTCGAGTGTCAGGGTGGCAAGTGTAGGTCTCCGTCCGATACGAGATAAGAGGGGGAAAATAATCGCCGATCGATAAATCGGGGATGCAAACACCGCAAACAAATTAGACAATCAAACAATTCACACCGAAAAGAAAAATTTAAATTTTTTGTCAAATCTGGGTTGTTACACCTAGGTCCCGAGTTTTGGGTATTCTGTTTCTTGACGAGCGTGGCTAATCGTGTGTGGGATTATATGGGGTCCCCTTGTCTTACCTACCTAGCTCCAAACAGTTCTAGTGGTGGCCCAAGCTGATTTTACCTTTGGAAAAGCGTGTGTGTAACTGGTTAGCGCTCCAGTGGATTTAAAACAAAATGGGCCAGGGGGATGGTATATCCTGTTGGTCCACACCTGGAAGATAGAGAGCCTGCCCGGGCGAGGGCAGGTCATCTCGACATCATCCAGACGGTAGAGGACGACTTGAGAGCGCGACCAGCTTTTGAGTTGGATGTCGACTCACCGGGGGCCACCCGGAATTGTGCGTTGTTACTTAGAGGGACTCTGACGTTCCGGAGTTTCAGGCGCCTTCACCCGCCAAGCGGAAACCGGGCGTACATGCGAAGCCTGTGATGGGAAGTTGGTACACCCCTGCAGGGTTAAATCTTTTCGAAAAGTCGTGTCCGCGGTTATGGACTTGAGACCTACTCCTTGTTCATAGAATAACATCAACTTAATCATGCTTATTAAATTGCCAACGTGTGAGTTGCCTTGATTGCTCTTCTTCGTCCGGGGCGACAAAGAGGGGACAAGGTTGTGTTATGTTTTGCGTAAGTAGGTGGATAGAGACCTATTGATGCGATCATCAACGGATTCTTGGATCTTCCCTTACTCTGAAATAGATCGTTAGCCACTCATATATGCTAGTGCAGCTGCAACCTCAACCACTACCCTTTCCTTACCATGAGAAGTTAGTTATACTGTATTGATATATACTCACCTCTTGCATTTTCTTTCACGCTATGTACAAACGTTTGGGCCCTCAGACTACTACTTCGACACGAGCACCGGCATGTACTTCGTGGAGGTTCCGCCGGAGGAGGATGACGACGAATTCGTTCAGTAGGCCTTCAGTTGGGTTTCGACGATCCGCGGGTGGACGACATGTTTTGTGTTCAACCCTCTCTAGGGCCATTTGGATCTTGATCGTATCCGGTCGTGTATGTCTTCTACATGATGTTATGATGTACTGTTGGATCTTATGATCTCTGAGATGATGTAATAAATACCAGTGGCGAGTGTATGCCCTGGACTTATATATATTCTATGTCTTAGTTTTGTTCATGCTTCATTTACCTGTGCGAGTATCGTGCATCGTTGGCCACTTATCAGCTTCTATCTCAAGCCGGACGCGAAAGCGACTAACTCGATATAGTACCGCATCGGGGGCATTATAAAGGGGAAGCTCCCGGAGTTCGATCCTCCCTCTGGCAGGGTGCTGGGAAGAAGTCTATTGGCGCTCCCGATATTCGAAGAGCGGCGACGATGGAACAGAGGAGAGATCACGAAAAAGGGTTCTCTTCCCGGAAGTTTCACGTCACGGGTATAGGCGAAGGGGGCAGCCAGGGGGGCCACCAGGAGTCCAAGCGCTCCCTGGCGCGGCCAAGCCCTAGGCCGCGCCAGGTGGCCGCCTAGGCACCTGGTGGTGGCCCCCGGCCCTCCTTGGGGTTCCGGAAGCTTCCGTTGCTCTTATTTTTATCCGATTTTTCCCGAATTTTTGGAGCACTTTTAATATGGGGGAAACCTGGAATATAAAAACAACAAAAATCAGGAACTGCCACTGTGGTGCACAGAGTTAATAAGTTAGTACAAATATGATCAAAAGTGTATGAAAGTGTATCTAGATCATAGGAATATCACACAAAACAAGCATGGAGCAAGCAGAAATTATCGATACGTTTGGAGCGTATCAACATCCAAAAGCTTAATTCCTGCTCGTCCTCGAGTAGGTAAATGATAACAAGCATAATTTCTATGGTGAAATTCTAGCAACCATATAAGAACTTTGGAAAGTAAAGCAATCAAGGCATGTGATTCAATTCAAGTCATAACATGCAAGAGTCTATATTAGAATGGAAACAAGGAACGAAAGAACATTAGGTACAAGAGCTCTCGCTGTCCGTGACTCGAATGTCTCCAAATGGTGTTTGCATGCAAGAAGGGGGATAGGGAATACAAGAAAACGTATTTTTTTGTTGAGAACTCAATCTACTAAAGTTTCACACTTGGTCTTCTTTGGAATCTTATCTTGACTCGTCCCCCGACCACTAGCCAAGTACAAGTCAATTTGATCAACTCCTTTTCGATATTTTGAGCACTCATGCAATGGATGAGCGTAAGAACGAGAGTTGACACTTAGGATGGCAAAGAGATAAATATGGTGGAGGAGGAAGACAAAAAGGTGAGAAAGGCTCACATCAATGAGTACAATCATAGGCGAGAAGGCCAAATGATAGATATGATGTGAGGAGTAGGTATTGCCATGCAACAGATGCACAGATGAGCTAGAAAGCTCTCCAATAGAACTAGTGGGGGTGCATCTGACTTGCTCGCTCATGAAGACCTAGAGCTCTTTTGAGGACGCTCATCCTTGGAATATGCAAGCCAAGTTCTATAATGTGAAGGTCCCCACATAGCTATATGCATGAATGATCATCTTTATGGAGTACAAGGATAAGAGGGAGTACTAGTGTGGATCTTTCAAAAGGATAGTAGTGTTGCCCCTTTCTCTCTTTTTATTTTTATTTTTCCTTTTCTCTTTTTTCTATTTTTTTGTATTTTTTGGTGGCCTCAATGGCTCTTTCTATTTAACTCTCTATCCTCTTTGGGATCTTTTATTTTGTCCACTTTGGGATCTTTTCCTCACTTAAGGGCAACACTCTAATTTACAAGAGGGTATAGAAGATCTTTCACACTTTACAAGGTACTCAAAACGTAAAGAAGATGTAGCTATCATGATGTATGCAATGTATGCCACTGCCAGTTTAGCAGGAATATGTATGACATGAAGATCAAGTCATGAAGAGGTGGATGTTGCATGGCAATATATCTCGGAAAGGCTATGGAAATGCCTTGATAGGTAGGTATGGTGGCTGTTTTGAGGAAAGATATAAGGAGTTTTATGATGAAAGAGCGTATCATGCCAAGGGTTTGGATGTACCAGCGAAGGTGGACGCCAACTCTCGGAGTGAGAAGAAGGCAATGCAGGACACGGGAGCGGCTAGCAAATATGAGGAGGTGGAAGTGTCAATTTTCAATACTTCCATTAGTCCGAAGAACTCATGCACTTATTATCGGTAACTCTCAATCTAATAAGGAGTTTCACAAAGAGACAAGTACCCCGAGGAGGGAGTGTATGGGGGTTTGGTTATCCTTGCGCATCCACGACTCATGGTGCGTGAGTGTACTCTTATATCCGATCCCTCCAAAGATTGGTGATCCATCTAGGAGCTAGACTTCTCAACTAGTTTTTTAGGTTTTGAAAATACACACGGATTGCCCAAAATACGACACCTATCACTAATAGGCTAGAGATCTTGACACCAAAATTTCAAACATTACTCACATCAATACCTCAAAACTATTCCAAGTTACTACTAAAATTAAATAGCAACCTCAATTAACTATTTTCAAAACAAGACACAACTCGGTGAAACAGCCAACTCTCTTAACAAGATAAACATGAAAACTAAAGAGAGTTCCAGCAAAAAACTAAACAAAATCCAAGGCTCTTGCTAAAGAAAAACTAAAACTAAAACTAAACATGGCAGTAGCAATGAAAAGATAAAGAACACACAACAGTAAAAAGATAGGCATGCAAAATCCTATGATGTGTTCTAAATTGGAGTGGAGCGTGTTTCTCTCCCACACAAAATAAGATGGGATCTAACTTGTTATGAACAGTAAGCAAAGCTAAAGAAAACTAAAAATAAAACCTAAGAGCGAGACGCTCCAAGCATAGCACATAACGCATGAAGTGGTAAAAATATAGTGAGACGAAGGACGAACTGATTTCTGTTGATGGAGAAGGGGATGCACGGGGGCATACCCAAGCTTAGATGCTTGAGTCAGCTTGAATATTTATTCGGGATGCATGGGGGAATCCCCAAGCTTGAGCGCTTGACACTCCCGAATCTTCTTTCATCATCTTCCATCGCACACTTGAAAACTCCCTTCATACATAACTCATCATAAGCTGATTAGAGAGGTTAGTACCCTTAATAAAATAATTTTTCCCCACTGGATATAAAGATATTCTGGAAGAGCTATTGTTTCTCAAGATTACCAAAAGTTTTTTGCAAATAAAAAGCAAGCTTAAGGTTTGCAAAAGTAAGGAGAGGCAAAACGTGGAAGAATCTGTGAAAAACAGAACAACTGGTAGTAGAGAAATTTTTTGGGGTACTTATACAACTCAAATAAAAAAACTCAGAACATACGAAAGTTTCAAAATTTTATAGAGTATGCTGTGTAAAAATTTCAGCTCAAAAAGATGAACTGGTGATTTGGTTCGTTTTTTCCGTCAAGAAGACAGAATCTGTTTTCTGGACAGCATGTCACAACTTTTGCTTCCCTTATCATAAGAGGCTATAACTTGGCACAAAGCTTGAAAATAAAGATACAATGATGTGGATACAGTAGTAAAAATCATCAAGACCACTAAAAACAGAAGTAAAAACATTTTGGGTTGCCTCCTAACAAGCGCTTTCTTTTACGCCTTTAAGCTAGGAAAAAAGATTTTAAAAGATGCTCTCGTGAGAATAAGGATTTGAAGCAAAAGAGAGCATCAAGAAGCAAATATGAAACGCATTTAAGCCTAACCCACTTCCTATGCATTGGCATCTTGTGAGAAAATAAATCAAAGAAGCACAAAGAGGCAAGCATAGGAAGGTGGGACAAGAACAACTTAAAAACTTTCAACATAAAGAGAGGAGTTTTTGTAACATGGGAGTTTCTATAACCAAACTTTCCTCTCTAAAAATAATTTTCAGTAGTATCATGAACAACATCAAGAATATAACTATCACATAAATAATATTGTTCATGACCTACAAGCACACGTGTATTGTTTTCAACACGGTTTTTAGGATCATAAGATAAATGAAACCCATCACATTGAGCGTTGATAAGATGAAAATAAACACCTGTAGCATAAGAAGATAAGATCTCATTTTCAATCAAAGAAGCAATCTCATAAGCACCTTTAAAAGCAAAAAACTCTTCAATATTTTCAACATCAAAGTAATGATAAACACCTTTAGCATAAGAAGATAAGATCTCATTTTCATTAAACTCACATTGGAAATGGAGGTGTTTATGATCTATATTAGAATAGCAAGTAAAATCATAAATGTGGCACAAAAGTTTAGCATGGAAATTAGAAACATGTATTTGATCCCATAAGTGTTTCCCTTTCTGAGATGGTTGTGCCTCGTATAATTAGCATGCTCATCCAATGATTTTCCCTCAACCAAGTCGGTTGGGTTTTTAGCGCGAGCACAAATTGATCGAAGACGATCCAAGTGAAACATGTGAAACATGTCCATCCTACATTATTTGGGTGGTTCAGCACCCACGGTGAGGATAGCATCACTAGGCAAAGCAAGACAAAGGAAAAAGGTAGCAACTATTTTTTTTGGTTTTTCATATAAGACACGAAAGCAAAAACAAAATCTGGAAAGCAAACTAACAAGACTAAAAAGAAAAGGTAAAAGGTAGTGGACAACTCCCCTATCTTAGCACTCGGAGTCCCCGGCAATGGCGCCAGAAATTTGCTTGATACGCGAGAGAGGATAATTGCTTCTCTCCCTTAGTTGGTTACCCCAAGTGGAAGGTGAGATGCAGCGTAGCGGCAAGTTTCCCTCGGTGAAGATACCGAGGTTGAGAGTCTCGACCAGTAGGACTCCGGAGATGATAAGTAGGTGGTGAAACGAGCAACTCGCCGTTTGAGATATTTGCTCTCTTAAACTGGACCTGCACACAAACACAAATAACTTTGCTCCCAACAAAGTTCAGAGAGGTTGTCAATCTCTCCGCTCTTGTTGTTTACAAAGGATCAAAACACAAGGGATAATGATAATGATAGCAACTGGAAGTAAAAAACAGAAACGTAAATGAGCGTGTAAACAGTGATGAGAATATGGACCGGGGTACCGTGATGTTCACTAGTGATGTCTCTCTCCCGAAAGATGATAAAACTGCTATGCGAGGTAAAAAATTACAGATGGGCAATTGATAGGATTATAAACGCACCGCAATGCTAACTATGCTCCAAAGAAAGGAAGAGGCTCAAAAGCAAGGGCATTACGACAAAGTAAGTACACCGAAATCCAACTGCATCGACTACTAATCATCCACCTTGATATATCTATCCATAACATCTCGCTGGTATTAAGTTGCGAGCCCCACACAAAGTGTAAACCCAAAGCAACAGACAACTGCATTAAAAATCACTTTGCGTAAAGTAAACAATCCTTGAACCGCGGTTACAAGCACCGTTGTTTTCCCCCTTGTGTAAAAATCACATCCACTAGACTCATGTTTCTGTCACTCAAGCGTGTTACCAGGGGGCATGAACCCACAATCGAGCATAACGGTCCCTCTTGGAGGTACTACCTACTACTTGGCCAAAGCAATAAACAGCAACGGAGAACACGCAAGAATTACTTAGGAACAAATATATAAAAGATAAGAACCAAATATATTACTCTATCACAATCTGAACATAATCTCATAATCCATCAGATCTGTCGAGACCCGGGGTTAGCGTATGCAAGTCCCGCTACGACATAGTCATATGGAGAGCCGAGAACCGTACCCACTTGTCTTAGCAGACAAGGCCAAGCACAGATTGTTCTCGGAAAGTATCGTACATGAGGGGCACCCCATCCAGGCCGGATACTCAACTGAGATGGGTCCTCATCGTCCGCACACAAGTCTAAATGATATGCGTGCTGAACTCCCATATTCACAGACAAGTCGCCTCAACCATACTATCGACTTTCTCATAGCTCTTACATAGACTTACTCCAGCCCGATCACTTAGTCGGGGTCTAGGGCGGGCTCGATCATACAACAAAGTGTGCACGAGACAGGGTCTCGAGCAATCGCATCGCAATGCCCCAAGCTGCGCACATCTAAGGTCCACTTGGAGTATAAAAGACCGCCAGCCAGATCACGACTAAGGTCTCGAAAACCACTACCAAGACATGCATTTTATAAACATACACGCAGCACACATGCCTTGTATGAACAACAGGTATCATTGCAATTCTCTAAAAAGTATACATTTTATTGATAACTCTCACAGAGTGCACACAGAGATCACAAGCATGTGATCCAACATTACAACAAACAAGTGGAAGAAAAGTAGGTCTGAGTACAAACAAACTTAACAAATGGCTTAAGAAGCCTTATTTAAACACAAAGCCCTCCACGAGGGAACTAGTCTGCTGACCGGGACTACACTAGCTTGGTCTTCAGTCGTCGAGCTCGAGGAAGAATCCACCTTCGGGGTTAGTGGGTTCATCTAAAACATAGAATAAGCAAACGTGAGTACAAAGTCGTACTCAGCAAGACTTACGTAGGAGCTATACTACTCATGCACATGTATCAAGGTAAAGGGAGGTGGGGTTCATAAGCAGAAGTGCTAGCTTTGACTTGGCTAGTCCTGAACTACGAGTACGAGAATTGAGGTAAGAAGCGTACACGAGTCCACTACATCTCCAATCAATTACACCACTATGGTGCCTTCCTCGACTTCCCACGAGAAAGCACGCCATAGCACTCACACTTATCTTGGTAAGTTTTATAAGTATCCAGTTCAAGTTTTCTAATAATCAAGCTAAGCTTTCCAAGCAGTCCCTTACCGCGGACGCGGCTATTCGAATAGTTTTGTTAACCCTGCAGGGGTGTACCGCTACACACACATGTTCATCATTTACCGCCTTTGTACTCAACACCGTTCAAGAGGTGTCGGCGAGGATGCTCACCATAACTGTTACCTCATTGCCGATCTAGTCCAAGAAAGCCGCTTACCTGGGTTGGCTACCACTATCGTGAACCCGGCTGGTTTACCAAAGCCGTTCTCTCATTTAGCAGCCAGGCCACAAACCTACCAGAACTCTGAACTACTGCGACATCTGGACATCGAAAGGGATGAGTTAATAGGTTGAGAGGGGTCAGTGAACCAATGTGTGGTTGTACTCTTCATCTCGGATCACCACACAAGAACTCGGACTTAGGGCGGTGTTCAACGAGACAACCCACTGTGTACTCCTACACAACCTCTCATCGTTCACCTTGTATTAGGGTAGATTCACCAGCACATTTCCACCATCATCATCATGATTGTTACCATCCCGACTCACATAACAGTAACAACATTGTATCACTCTAAGCATGCAATAAGCAGTGACAATTGCAGGGGCCACATGATATCAACCAACTCCTACATTTGCTAGGATTGTGGTTTGCTTACTACTGTGACAAATGATAGGTCATGCAAAGGAATGCATAAGCGAGACATGAGAGGGAAGTGGGATTTTATCGACATGATCAATGGTGGTTTTCTTGCCTTGCTGACGAGGTTCGGTATCGGGGTCTTCAACGAAGGGGGCAGCCTCCTGTTCCGGTTCCACTTCTATCGACAAACAACAATCAAGGGGGGCAACATAACTACAATGCACAAACACATGGTCGAAGGTTGAAACTTGATGTATATGCTTCTGATGTGTGAGGGAATTCCATTTTAAAGGAGTGTATTGCAATTGAATTTCAAATTCAAACTCCAATTTGAATTTAAATGAATTCCATATGCATGTTTGCTTCTGTTCCCCCATTTTAAAATGGTCAAAAATGAAAGCAAAGTGCATATTCAGAATACTTGCATTTTTCTGATAATTTTACATATATTATGTGTTTAATTTGGAGTTAAAATGAATTAGTTATGAATTTCCAAAGTTTAATTCATTTTCTGGAATTTTCTGGAATTCTTTTAATTGAAAAAGCATTACTGCGTCACGGTGATGTCATGCTGGCGTCCGGGGGGGTTCTGACTAGGGGGTCCCACCTGTAAGCGACTGTTTGATTAATTGAGTCGTTTTAATTAAGCTTAAGCTTAAAGAGGGGGTTAATTAGGGGCTGGGCCCACATGTCAGTGACTGCTGGGGGGGGATTAGTGGTTAAACACGCCGGACACGTCAGCCTCGCCGGCGGCTAGTCGCCGGCAACGTCCAGGGACGGCGGTATCCGCGGGGACGTCGTTCCCGTTGTCCAAATCGAGCGCTGCAACCACTGAGACGTAGCTCTTGGTGCCGCGCGTCGAATGGGACCAAGAACAGGGGCTGGGGTGCCCTGTAGGCTCACCGGCGATGAGCTTTGCGGCGACAGTGGTACGGCTGCGAGGAAAAACTCGCTACGGTGCACTAAAAGGAGCGGGGTTAGGCGCGTTTGAAGCGGAGGAGCACGGCGGTTGCGAAGGACATGGCCTCGAGCTCGATTGCATCACGGGTGCTCGCCGACGAGCACCACGGCGGAGTTGAGCTACGGCTCCCATTGTGGATCTGGCTACAGCTGCGGCCTGAGTGCAACGGCGGTGACGGCTTGCTCGAGGAGGTCCTGGTGATGGAGAATCCGGCGATGGCGCGCGGCGGCCGTAGTTGAAGAAGATGACCCGATTCCTTGGCTCTTGGGGCTCCACGCTCCTGATTTCTTGTACGGTGACGAAGACGAAGACGAGGAGGAGGATGGACAAGCTGCAGGGACCTAGCTCGGCCTCGGGCTGCGAGTCGCCATGGCCATGGCCTACGGTGCTCTCGGGGTTCCTCGCGGGCGAGCTGTGGAGAGGCGGAGAGGCGATGGGAGGAGGGGGAATGGACGTGGCGGGTTCCAGGGCGTCTCCAGGCGCGGCTAGAAGGCCCGGGAGGCGCCAGGCAGGCAGGCTGGTGCTCGCCGGCATCGGCATGCCCTACACCGAGGTGCTTGTCGACGCAACGGGAAGACGACAATGGGGGGGGGCTGCGGGCTGGGCCAGGCTAGTGGGCCGCTGGCGATGAGTTGGGCCAGATCCAGGTGAGCCTTTTTCTTTATTTCTTTCTGTTTTCTTTTATGTATTTGTGTTTTTCTGTGCTAAATAAATAGCTAGGCATTTTATTAAATGCTAAAACTTTTTACATGGCCTCATAATATATTAGGCTAGCCACTTATAAAGTTTAGCACTTTTTAAAATTCAAATCATTTGAATTTCAAATCAAAAAGGGGTTTTTGATTAATTCCATGGTCCTGTTTGAATATTTGAAAAATCCATGAGCATGGGGTGGGTCCCACATCACTTGATATGTGATGACACTCATTTATAATAATTTTCAAAAATCAAACATTTAAAAGACTTTTCAAAAATCAAACATGAAATTTTTAACATGATGCAAAGTGACTTGCTAATCCTAGCACATACCTAACTTGGGGTTGTGACAAGATCCCATCAAACTCTGCATAGCAACAGCAGAAATATTACATATGTGCCTCAATCATGTAGGGCAGCTCACGTGGTCTAAACCATGAAGAAAAAAGAGGGGAGGAGAACATCACATATCTACTGGTCACGGACCCATGCTCCAAAGGAAATTACTCATGGCACATCCGGGAAGCATCCATGGTGCAGGGGAAGCTCCCGGAGGTCGATCCTCCCTCCGACAAGCAGCCGGGAAGAATTCTATTGGCGCTCCCGATCTTGGAAGCGCGGCGGCGGTGTAACAGAGGCGAAGCGCGGCGGCGGTGGAACAGAGGCGCTCCCGATCTTGGAAGTTTCACGCCACGGGGAATATATAGGTGAAGGGGGGCAGGTAGGGGGACCACCAGGAGTCTAGGCCCCCCTGGCGCGACCAAGCCCTAGGCCGCTCCAGGTGGCCGCCTGGGCACCTGGTGGTAGCCCCCCGGCCCTCCGTCGGGGTTCCGTAAGCTTCCGTTGCGCTGATTTTTTATTCTTTTTTCCCGAATTTTTGGAGTACTTTTAATATGGGGGAAACCTGGAATAGAAAAACAACAAAAAATAGGAATTGGCACTGTGGTGCACTAAGTTAATAAGTTAGTCCAAATATGATCAAAAGTGAATGAAATTGTATCTAGATCATAGCAATATCACACAAACACATGCATGCAGCAAGCAAAAATTATCGATACGTTTGGAGCTTATCACACCCTCCTTTAGAGAAAAAGGAAGTAGCTTCATAACATAATTATTTCATTTCTTGTACTCATAGGAAAATAAACCACCCAACTCGGTGAGTTTAGTAAGGTGTGCAATAGCATCTTCATTTTCTCTGCCATAAAAGGGGTCAAATTCAACCATATATATAAGTGAAAGATCAACCGAGAAATCAAAATACACATCTTTAATGCAAATAGGAGATGTAGAAAATTCAGGATCAGGAGCAAACGTGTTCTTCATAGCATGCTTCTCAAGCAGCTTCTTCGTAGCATCAGGATCTACATAATCATTACACTCTTCAAGATCTCTATAAAATTCATCATCAAGTTCAATATAATCATCATGAAAACATTTACCCTTGAGGTTACTCAAATCAAGGTAATTAGAGGATCTAGCACTAGGATAACATGTAGCACGAATTTCAGTGCTAGTCAGTTTTGAAACCTTAGCAATCCCTAGCTGTGAGCCCCACTTCGCCTTGAGACTCAATAAAGTAACCAAGTGAACAAGTCTCATCAAGAATAGTAGGATAACATTTACCCTTGAGACTCAATAACAAACCTTACGAATTAGAGGATCTACCACTAGGATAATATTTACCCTTGAGACTCAATAAAGTAACCAAGTGAACAAGTCTCATCAGGAATAGTAGAAGCATCATCAAAAGTATGAGGGATTCAGATTTTGTTTTCTTTTTCTCTGCCTATAAAAGGTTTCCCCAAAAAAAACCTTTTTTGTCTTTTCCACCAAACCCTAGCTGCGGGCCGCACTTCGCCGGAAGTCGCCGCCGCCAACTTCGCTAGAACACTGCCGGACCGCCCGCGCCACCCCGTCGGCCACTCCGAGCCGCCGCCACACCGCCGCTCGCTGGACCATCGCGGCGCCTCCACCCGTGCCAGCGATCACACCACCCCACGTCGCATCCGCCGTCACACCGGTCGCGCTTCCGCCCCGAGTCGTCGTCCCGCCGGCGACCGCGCCACTGGAGCCCGCGACGCCGTCCGCCCGGTCAACGCGCCCCCGCCTCCGTCCTCCTGGCCGCCATGCAGGAATTCGTCGGAGCCGCCGCGGACGCCTCGCTGCGACGCCCCTTGCCGGACCCCGCCGTCCCTCGCAGGACAGCCGACCGCCACTCGCCGAAGCCGCCCCGCGCCATCGCCCACCGCCGCCAGTCGCCCGAGCAGGCCGCCACCACCAACCACCGCCGATGGGCTCCTCTCCGTCCTCGTCCGTTGGACCTAGATCCAACGGTCTAGATCTGTTGATCTAGATCTCAGATCTAGGGTTTCCAGTTAACTGGAGTTGACTCAGTTTTTCTCCGGTTAATCGTTGTTTCCCGATTTACTTATTCAGCAATCTCTCGACGGTTAACTCCGAGAACGAACTCCGTTCGTTCGTTAGCAGCAGGGGCCTGTTCGTGTGTGAAATTATTTTTATTCGCGGATGAGACTTTTTTCACAGTTTGCACCCTAGAACCGTTATAGCCGTATCTTTTAAACCGTGTATCGGATTTAGGTGATTTTTTCCTACGCGCTCGTTTTGATCTGTAGTTTATCATAGAGTTAACGTTCCACATATTTGCACATTTTTCTGAATTTGAATTTTACGTAGATTCAAATTCAAACTTTCGGAGGACGTATCTTTTAACCGTTGACCCAATTCAATTGATTCCTTTTTCGTAGGATCACTCACATCATATACTTCTGTCCACATCATGTAGACACATCATTCAAATATTTTTGATCTATTTGAATTTAAATCTAATTCAAACTTCAACTTACTATAACTCGTGTTGTAGTGTTCCGTTTCACGTGAGTCCTTTTGCAACTTGGATCACCTGTAACATCCTAACGGCTGTATCCACACACCTTTAATATTTCCATGATCTTTACCTTGAATTCATAATGTCCTTAGTCATAATATTTTTTATCGACAATTCTTTATCCATTGAATCTCTCGAGTTTACCTTCCACCTATCACCTTTGAGCACATCGACACATATACCGTATCTAGCCTAGTTGTTTTTGTTGCTAAACCTTATTGTGTTTGATTTGTTGATCTTTTAGTTCCTTTTGGCGTGATTGTTTATGTGGTATCTTTCCTTTATGATAGATTGCTCGAAGTGTGACGAGTAGAGTTATCTGGATTGTGAGAGCTAAGAACTTCATTGAATGTATAAGGCAAGTTACACTTTGACCATACCCATATTATATTATTCATTATTCATGTAGTACTTTATCACCCTATGTATGTGTAGGACTATTACATATTACTTATGCCACAAACCTCGTAGGATAGCCATATGATCTAATCATGTATTCTTTGTCGCCTTAGTTCATGATTGTTTATATTATTGCTATGCTATGTAGGCGGGGATTGGCTTCAGTATTCATTTAGTTATGCGAGGATTTTATTGACTTGACTAGCAACCTTAAAAAAATTCACATCTGGACGGGCGGGATGCATCCTGGAGGCTTCGCCTTCTCTAAGAGCAGGTTCAGGGTTAAATGCTCCCAATGGTTTTGTATGGTATGGAGGGAAGGCATGATGGGGTCTTTCACATTATCTAAGGACTGCGCCCATGAGAGTGCACCATAAGTGGGCGCCGTCGAGGCTCAAAAAGTTCAGACAAACTTAGTGACTAGTATCTTTCATGTACAACCACTGGCTATATGTGCTCTGGCTTAGTCGAGTAAGTTGTGGGGAGCCTGGCCTTGGTAGCTAGCAGATGTAGATATGATAGGTGTACCGCTACCAAAGGGTGGAGGTGACCTCTTCTGAAGACTTTGTCTCAATCTTCGGGTTGATTCCAGTGGGTAAAGTGTACAAACCTCTGCAGAGTGTATAAACTGATCATGATTAGCCATGTCCTCAGTTATGGACAACTATGATCAACTAGGCATTACAGTTATTGGAGGATCTTGACAGATGATTCACCTTAATAAAATTTGATTGAGAAACTTTAATAAAGCATATGGGTTGGAAGTGGTGTCGCCCAATTCAACCTTATGTTAATGTAGTAAGATAAACTAAATTTTTACTAATAGGTAGATTGAGAGAAAAATCAGCTTCTGCAAAATAAAACGATAAGGTTTCCTTTGACTTACCTTGTATGTAGATGTAGGTCTGTTATATCCTTTTTCGTGTGGCTTGTCGTACATTAAAATTTACTGACCCGTTGTCGGGCTATAACCTACGGTGTTGCAGGAATGTATACAACGAGTAAGTGATGCGTTGTAGGGTTACGATGCCTATACTCAATTGTGTCGTGGAGTTGATGGACGCCACGAAGCTTTTATTTTTTTTTCCGCTGTATTCTTTTTGTAAGCTAGCCTTGAGCTATGCACGTATGTGTTGTTGTAATACTGGATCTTCGATGTAATATATATGACATGTGGTTTATTCTTGATATTACATCATGTACTGTGTGCTAGCTATTGATCTAGGGACTTTCACAGAATGCACAAAGACTTTGATTCTTAGTGAATCGGTTCGTTACAGATGGTATCAGAGCCCATGTTGACTATAGGTCGTGATCCTAGAAAATGGATAGGAAAAGCCATAGGAACAAAACTATTGTTTCACTCTTTAGTTAATTACTCTTCTAACTAGTATCTCTCATCTATAATTCATCTTCTAAACTCCTCCTCTTGGTTTAATGTAAATACCCCTACGAGTTGCTTATGCCCCTGAAGAAGTGACGTTGGAGAAGTACGTCATCAACCTTGTGGATCAATTGAGGTTACCACTACCAGAATAAGATGTATCCTATGGGGTTCGATAAGTTCTGACACTGAGGATTTTTTAGATCAGCTTAGCTGAGAAGGACGAAGCTTAGGTTCAGACCACCACCTTTAAGTGAAGTTAGATAAACGAATTGCACGTAGTATGATGATATCGTATGTCTTGCACATATGACCTTATTCTAGGTGTTTTTTGTGTGGTGTGACTTTTGTGACTTTATTGATTGATGTTATGTGATGTTGTTTGTATGTAGGTGCTTTACCTTATTCATGTCTATGTGCATGTGTTTGGTACTATCTTTAGTTTTTTTTTCTTGTCTGTATCCTAGTTTCCCCTAACCCTTGTCCTATGGGCTCAATACATGGAGTATGAAGTAGGACTCACCTTTTCCGGGGCGATGACTAGAATGAAGGTGGAACAATGGATTCATAATATGGAGGAACACATGGAGCGTAACAAGTTTGGAAGTGATGGCATTTTCCACTATGCTGTCAAGTACTTTGTAGAAGAGGCTGCTACTTGGTGGAAAATGCATCAAATGATTAACGAATCAAAGAGGGAGATTACTTGGAAGAAATTTACAAAGATTTTGTTGGGATCTCGCCTCATCATCCCGATGGAGAGGACGGTAAACCTTAAGAGGAGCAGTGCCGGCAAAATTTTCGGGGAAGTAGGACACTCCTACGAAGGACACGAGGATGGATGTCCCTATTGTGAGGAAATTCACTAGGGTGAAGAAAGTCCCACTCCTCAAGACCCATGTTTTATGTGTGATGGAACTGATCATTACCCCATTCAGTGTCACCTTTACAGCATGACACAACAAGTGATTCAAAAACAAAAGGAAGGAATGAAGAAAATTATCCAGGAGTTCAAGGAAGCAACCGTGAAGAAGAAAAAGAAGGACCTTAGCCAAATGGAGTGTTAATGGTGCAGGAAAATGGGACACTTCGCCAACTTGTGTCCAGGATTGAAGGGAAAGAAGAAGAAGTAAACGTTGGATCAATGACGTCGACATATTGAATGGTAATTGGAGGATAGACATTCTTAGGTGTGAAGTAATTGTACGGTGATATCTTTAATGTTACCTGGAGATGAGGATCGATGCATGTTTTTTCTATGGATGAACTAGATGTTTTAGGTCATGATTTTTTTGATAGATTTTTCTTGTATGGTTTGTCTTTGAAGAAGTGGTTTATTGATTGTTAGTGTCCGTTGTGTTTTGTGTTTATTTCACGAGTAAAATAAGTATACGTTGCCTTAGACCCCTATCTATTTAGTATGCTTCAAGACTGAAGGAGACACAACCGCAAGAAGAATAAGTTGACACGTGACTCAGCGATACGAAGATTGCTTCGACAATGCAAAGCTGAAGCTATCGACATCCGACATTGAAGACTTGAAGTACTGGAAGATTTAAAGTTTCTACCGTTAGATCTTTTTTTGAGCTATGCTTTCTTGTTTTTACTGACAGCTACACATCAACACTTATTTTCAAAACTTGTGTGCTATTTGTATGGGTATATCCCTCTCTATGTTTATTCCCCCTCAACCCAATTTTCACAACCCAAGTTTAGGTATGTGCTAGGGTTTGAGTTCCCTTTGCATCATGTGAAAATTTTAAAAAGGAATTCAAAAATGGGGAAAAGAAAAGCCCTGAGAAATTAAATCAAATGGCCAGATAAAAATCTTTTTCCAAAAATCTTTTGAACATTTGAAAAATTCCTATAAATGATGGTGATCATTTTGAAAAGTGGTTTGGGATCAATCCCATGCTCATGGAATTTTCTAAATTTCAAACAATGCCTTGGAAAATTAAATAAACCCCTATTTGATTTGAAATTCAAATTATTTGAATTTCAAAAATGCCCAAAAGTTATGAGTGGCTAGCTATTTATATCCTAAGCCCACATAAAAGATTTGGGTATTTTATAAAATGCTCTACTATTTATTTCAAAGCAAAACAAATAGAAGAAAAAGAAAAACAGATAGAAAACAAAAAGAAAAGGGAAAAAGGCAAAGCAGCCCATCCCAGCCAGGCCGCAGGCCCAACTTAACGCCCACGGCCCAGGCCCACCCCCACCACCTTGTCGTCTTGCCCGGCGTCGGCAAGCACCTCGGTGGCGAGCTCGCCGCCGCGCACGACACCAAGGCACCTCCAGGCCACCTAGGGCCTCATCTGCACACCACGGAGACGCCCAGAGGGGCCCCTGTCATCTCCCTCTCTCACCGTTCGCCCTTCCCCTCTCTCTCGCCGGATTCGCCCCGCACCAGAGAGCTCTCGTCGCCGCCGTGCGTGTGCCACCGTGGCCATCGTCGCCGAGCAGCCGAACCAAGATGTCCAGCGTGACCGCAGACGCCGTCTTCGTCAATCCCCTTCATCAATTCGAGCTCTTCGCCAACAGAGACGACGACAGCCTCAAGAACTCGCCGCCGGCCGTCGACATCTCCGAGCTCAAATCTGGCGCCCCCAGCTCCTCCCCGGCCGCCCCCAGCTCGCCTTCGCAACCGCCGTGAGCTCCCGACCTTTTCCCCCCTCCTAGCACCTATTCCCGTCCCCTCTGTCGCCATTCTCCATGGTCAGAGGCTCCGGCCGCCGCCATTGCCGTCATAGCCATGGCCTCGGGCCTCCTCGCGAGTCGTGGCTAGCTCCAGGGGGTGCGCAAGCTTGAGGGCTACGCGCCCATGCCACCCAAGCCACTCCCAGTGGCCGAAATCGGCATTCCGGCGAAGCTCCGGCGAGCTAACCACGCCGGCGCCATTAACCCGAGCCTAATAACCCACTAACCCCTAACCCTAGCCACTGACCCATGGGCCCCAGTGCCCTAAATTAAACCAGTGGCTAATCTAAACAGGGGGTTAACCCCAGAGCCTATGACAGGAGGGCCCCACTGGCCAGAAGCCCCCCCACGTCATGCTGATGTCAGCATGACACAGTAAATCTTTTTCTGAATTAAAAGAATTCCAGAGAAATTACAGAAATTCCAGAAAATACCCAAAACTTCAATAATTCATAGAAAATTCATACTAACTCCAAATATAACATATAATATATGAAAAATGATCAGCAGAAAATTCTCTATCCAAATATGCAACTTTCAACCATGTTTGAGTTGATTTTAAAATGGGACCAGTAGCTTTTGCTATTTGGCTTAATTGGAATTAATTCAAATTTAATTCAGATGCTAATTCAACTTGAACCAATGCAATGCAAATATGATTACTTGTACTTCAGAAGCATATCACACACATGATCACATGGTTTACAATGATCAAACATTAACAAATGCAAGTTGACCTCATTTGAATAACATTTGGAGTTTGAATTTGAATTAATTTTCAAATAAACTTGAATTAAAATGTGAAAATTTGAACCTAGGTCACATCAATACCATTCACATCATGTGACAACTTAAACATGTGCTTGTGCATTCTATTACAATGTTGCCCCCCCCCCTTTCTTGATGATTGTTTCCGGTACCAGCCTTTCCGAGACGGTGATCACCCCCGACGAAGAAGAAGATCGGTAAACCCCGTGTATCGTCAGCAAGGCAAGCAAAACCCATTGATCATGTCTATAAAATCCTATTTCCCTCTCAGTCTCGCTTATGCATGTTTAGGAGATCACCGAGACACGTTCTTTCGCATAGTTGAACCCATTCCGATGCATGACCTATCATTTTGTCACCGTATTAAGCAAACCACAATCCTAGCAGATATAGGAGTTGAATGATGAGCATGTGGCCCCTGCAACTGTTACTGCTTATTGCTGCTTAGTGATACAATGAGGATGTTATGATTGTGAGTCGGGATGGAATGAACACAGTGATGCTGGTGATAACGTGTTGGTGAATCCACCCTAAACAAAGGTAAACGATGAGAGGCTGTGTAGGAGTACACAATGGGTTGTCTCGTTGAACACTGCCCTAGGCCCCGAGTTCCTGTTTTGTGATCCAAGACAAAGAGTATGACCACATGTAGGGTTTTATGGGAGCCCCGTTTGGCCTCTTTACGTACCTGATCCGGTCCAGGAGTCACAATAGATTCGGGCTTTCCATTTGGCATATGCATAGAAAAATAATGAAGAAAAGGTTGCATCATATAGATATGTGGGTGGACCTGTGAGGCAGTGAAACCATCTGGCAGAGGTGGCGTCTCGGTCCCTTGCATTATCTGAGTCCGTTTCGTGGAACCGGCCGGACTCTCGAGCGGTGCCAAACTCAGGTAGTCGACTCCTGGATTAGTGAAGGTGATGTGAGGATAGTGCCTTGGTTTCATCCACGTCCGACACCCGCTTGAAGGGTGACAAGAACGAGGCGATAAGTGATGACACGTGTGTGCATCTGTACACCCCTGAAGGGTTAATAAACTATTCGAATAGCCGTGTCCGCGGTTATGGACTACTTGGAGACCTCTACTTAATCATTAGATAACCTGAACGGATACTTCTAAAACTCGCAAGATAAGCGTGAGTGCTATGGTGTGCTTCCTCGTGGGGAAGTCGAGGAAGTATCCATAGTGGTGTATTGTTTGGAGACTTGGTAGTGGACTCGTGTACGCTTCTTACCTCAAGTCTGGTACTCGTAGTACAGGACTAGCCAAGTCAAAGTTGGCACTTCTGCATGTTGAACCCCACCTCCTTTACCTTGAAACTTGAGCATGAGTAGTGTAGTTCTGATGTAAGTCTTGCTGAGTACGACTTTGTACTCACGTTTGCTTATTCTATGTTTTAGATGAGAACCCGGACCCCGATGGAGTCACCTTCGTGAAGCTCGACGTTGACCTTGGTAGTATAGTTCCAGACAGCAGTCTGGTCCCTCGTGGATGGGCATGTATGTTTACAAGGCTTCTCTAAGCCATTTGTTAAACTTGTCTATACTTAGACATAATTTGCTTCCGTTGTATGATGTAATGATAATCACAGACATGTGATCTTTGTATGCTCTATGTGTAAGTCAATAAAGAAGTACATTGTAGAGTTATGTGATGATACCTGCTGTTCATACTAGGCATGTGTGCTGCGTGTATTTTTATAACATGCATGTCTTAGTATGGGTTTTCGAGACCTTAGGTGTGATCTGGCTGGCGGTCTTTTATACACCAAGTGGCCCTTAGATGTGCGCAGCTTGGGGCATCGCGATGCGATTGTTCGTGACTCTGTCACATGCACACTTTGTTGTATGATCGAGCCCGCCCTAGACCCCGACTAAGTGATCGGGCTGGAGTCTTTTATGTAAGGGTTATGATTCAATCGATAACATGGTTGAGGCGACATGTCTATGAGTATGGGATTTCACCACCCATAATCATTTAGACTTGTGAGCGGGCGATGAGGACCCATCTCAGTTGATCATCCGTCCTAGATGGGATGCCCCTCACTTACGATGCTTTCCGAGAGTGTTCTGTGCTTGGCCTTGTCTTCTTAGACAAGTGGGTACGACTCTCGGCTCTCCATGTGATTGAGTTGTGGCTGCAATTACATACGCATATTTCGGGTCCCGACACCAATCCCTACACTGAAGGAGCTAATACAATGGCTGCTAATGTCGAGAATATAATAAATATGGATGGAACCAATGCCGAGTTCAAAGTTAACCCCATGTGCCAGGATCTTACAACAAGCAAGGTCAATCTTGTTGAAGGAAGAACACCGAGGAAGTTGTAGTTCACCAATGCACATTTTATATTATTTTGCGCAAACCTGAGTGTTTTCAAGAAATGATAGATGTTATTTTTGGCTTAATAACCATGGATTTATCAGAACCTCGTTCATGAGCAAGTGGAGCTCCTGCAGTGCTTGTGAGGATGCCCGAGTGTTAGATTGCGAGGTTCCCTAAACCATATACAAAGTAATGATTTGGGTGCGGAATGGATTGATCACCATGCCGACTACTCTTATTATTCTTTCTTGTTATGCGGGATAGTAAATCTTGAGTGACTTACCTATAGTAGGGAGGCGATGATGTTAACCCTAAACCATAGAATTGTAAGATGTTTGTCCCCTGTAGAAGATTTACGTTGATAATAGTAGGTTTTACGGTGAGAATAGACCAAGACCATTTCCTGCAGGTATCCCGTAAAAGTATTCTTGATGACCCCCATGAATGAATCAATAGTTTTTCAGTATTTGCGCTTCACCTGCCAACCGAAAATGTTCGGTATATGGAAGACCACTCTTCTGCAAAGGACTCAAGACCTCAAAGGAGTTGGTAAAATCTCTATGGAGGATGTCATCGATGGAGCAAGACTCATCAAGACCGTGTCGCATTCCTTTTAGGGGTGGTAGCACCCTAGGTCATCGGAAGATCAATGGATTATCATGAAGACCCAAACCCTAACTCCATCTTTCTAGCCTCTTCGAATCTCGGGGACGAGATTCATTTTAAGGGTGGTAGTCTATAACATCCGAAATTTTCCAAATTTTAAAATGTTAATAAATTAAATAAGGATAATTGTTTTGCTTGATATGTTTGATTTTAACTAGGATCTAAAAATTCCAGAGTTTTTTTGGATATTAAAATGAGAGGGGATAAAAGGACTTTCCCTAATATTCCCTATTGGTGTTTTTGAATTTATTATTTAAAGTAAAACCAACAAATTAAAATGAGAGAAGGTAATATAACTCCTTCAAGATATTAAAAGGGTTGGTAAATGTTTAAATACTTATTTGAGTTTTCTGGTATTCTAAAATATTTTTCCACTTACGGCAATTTATTGGAGAGGATATAAAATGACTTATACCCTGTTAAATAAAGTTGAAAAATATTTAGAATATTGTTTAAAAGTTTTTGAAATTTAATTTGAGGATTATAATTAACTCTAAAATTATTTTAGGGATTTTTATAAAGCTCAGAAAGTTTTTATTGCATAAATGATTTATCAAATATTGTATAATAGTTGGAAAAGTATTTCTGGTAAAATATTTTATTTTGCATTTTATTTTATTGCTGCTGCACTTTAAAAAATATTATTTTTTTATTTGCAAATGTTTTCTCAACTCCGTTGACCAAATAAATACTATAAAAAACGAGTTGTGCTTTTGGGGCACCAGCTGGCCTAGTAGATTTGTCACAACCCCAATTTAGGTATGTCCTAGGTTTAGAAAGTCACTTTGCATCATGTTAAAATTTTCAAAAGAAATCAATTGAAATCAAATTCAAATGCAAAATGGGAGAAGGAACCCCCCAGATGAATTAATTCAAAAGTCCAGAAATAAATCTTCTCCAAAAATTCATGTTGGATTTTGGAAAAGTCGTATAAATGAGTGTGATCACATTTCAAGTGATGTGGGACCAACCCCATGCTCATGGATTTTTCAAATATTCAAATAGGACCTTGGATTAATTCAAAAACCCCTATTTGATTTAAACTTCAAATGTTTTGAATTTTAAAAAGTGCCAAACTTTATAAGTGGCTAGCCTAATATATTATGAGGCCATGTAAAAAAGTTTCAACATTTAATAAAATGCCTAGCTATTTTATTTAGCAAGGCACAACAAATAATAGAATTAAAACAAAAAGAAAAAGAGAAAAGAGTCAAAGGCTTACCTGACGCCCTGGGCGAGGCCCAACAGCCGGCCCAGTTGGCCCTCCCCCTGTCGCCTTCCTCCCCGCGCCTCCAAGCTGCTCGGTGGAATTCCACCGAGACAGCCGAGCACGCCTTGCTCTCCCCAGTCGCCACCTGCCCCTTCCCGGCCCTTCTACGCGCACCTGGAGACGCTCCTGAGAGCCACGCCTCCAATCCCCCCCTCTCTGCACGCGCTCTCGCCCTCTCTCTCTCGCGAACCCCGACGACACCGAGCGCCGCCGTCGCCATGACTCCGCACCCGCACGGCCAGTGAGCTCCGCAAGCCGAAGGAAGCTGTCCGCCGAGCTCCCCAACGTTGACTACGTCGCTGTGCAGAAGGAATCGAGCCCGACAGCCCTGTAGCCGCCGCCCCCTTTCATCGTCTCCGTCGACGGCCACCGCACGAGATCGTCGATTACGTCGCCGTTAAAGCATCCCCGACCCTGCCGCCACGTCCGTTGCAACCAGGGTGAGATTACGCTTCAAATCCCCCTGTTTCCCCCTTCCCATTCGCCCCAACCTCGATCCGCCATGGGAGCCGAGCTCTGTCGCCGCCGTGGACAGCCAAGCGCGCGCTCCAGAGCGTCTCCTTCCACCCCATCTTGTCCGCGGTACTCCTGGAGACGCTAGCCACCCAACGCGCGCAAGTTCGCATCATCCCGTGGCCGATTTGCAAGAGTTTCTCGAAGCCGAAGCTCCGGCCGCCGCCATGGTTGAAGCCGACGTCACCTGGAGCCTCCCCGATGACGCCCGAGTAGTGCAGGCGTTGCGGCTCGTCACGGGCCATCTTCTGGTGCCCTTGGCGCAGGGATTGGTGCCCGAGAACGTGTTTCCGACGCAGTGCCGCCACGTACAGAGCCGCCGGCCTGTTAGGCCTAACCCCCGAGCTAATCCCCCTCCTAATCCCCCCTGGGCCACTGACAGTGGGCCCAGGCAGCCTAATTAAGCCGTCGGTTAATTTAAACAAAGGGGATTAACCCCCCTAGCCACTGACATGGTGACCTCACCTGTCAGCAGCCCCCCCCCCCCCACGTTAGCCTTGCGTCAGCATGACGCCATAATTGGTTAAATCAATTTATCTAATTTCAGAAAATTCCAGAAAATGCATTAAACTTCAAAAGTTCATAGAAAATTCATATTAACTCCAAATTGGACAAATAATATGTCTAAAATTATCAGAAAAATGCAAGGAATGGGAATATGGACCTTGTTTTCATGTTTGACAAATTAAAACTGGGTAAACAGTGGAAAACATCCATATGGCTTTAATTTGAATTCAAATTTGGAGTGAATTTGCAAATGACTTTGCAACACACTTCTTTTAAATGATTTCATCCACACATCAGAAACATTACCTCACCTTTACAACATCACTTCATGATCAACCTTTTCAAATGGACATTCATGGATTCAAATGAATTTGAAATTCATCGATAAATCATATGGAGTTTGAATTTGCAACTCAAATGCAATACACTCCATTTAAATGGAATTGCCAACACATCAGCACCCTTACACCATGTTATAACATTTGATCATGTGCTTGAGAATTGCATTCATATTGATTACTACTTCATGCTTTCTTTGTCTGGATAGAAGTGGAGCCGGAACCGGAGGCCACCCCCTTCGTTGAAGACTATCACCATAACTGAACCTCTTCAGCAAGGCAAGCAAACCCCCATTGATAATGTCGATAAAATCCCAACTCCCTCTCAGTCTCACTTATGCATTGTTTAGGATGATTACCATGCTATGTTTCTACCGCATAGATGAACCCATTCCTTTGCATGACCTATCTTTTGTCACAGTAGTAAGCAAACCACAATCCTAGCAAATGTAGGAGTTGGTTGATATCATGTGGCCCCTGCAACTGTTACTGCTTATTGCATGCTTAGAGTGATACAAAGTTGGTACTGTGATCTGAGTCGGGATGGTAGCAATCATGTTGATGATGGTGGAAATGTGTTGGTGAATCTACCCTAATACAAGGTGAACGATGAGAGGCTGTGTAGGAGTACACAATGGGTTGTCTTGTTGAACACCGCCCTAAGTCCGAGTTCTTGTGTGGTGAAACAAGAAGAAGAGTACAACCACACATTGGGCTCACTGACCCCTCTCGACCTAGTACCTCACCCCGTTCGAACCCCAGAAGTCGCAGTAGTTCAGAGTTCTGGTAGGGCTGTGGCATGGTCTGCGAAGTGGATGAACGAATTTTCAAGACCGACTTGGGACCCTGCACACACCGTTTGAAGCTGTACTGGAACCTCGGCCGGACTTCCATACGGATCCCCCTCAGATAGGCGACTCTCTGGACTAAAACGGAGCTGTGGGCGAAGTGTCGTGGCAACATCCTCTCCGGTACCCGCTTGAAGGGTCCCACTACCAGGCGGTAACTGATGCATGTGTGTGTGTAGCGGTACATCCCTGCAGGGTTAGCAAAACTATTCGAATAGCTGCGTCCGCGGTTAAGGACTGTTTGGAAAGCTTAGCTTGATTATTTGACAACTTGAACTGGATACTTATAAAACTTACCAAGATAAGCGTGAGTGATGTGGCGTGCTTTCTCGTGGGGAAGTAGAGGAAGGCACCATAGTGGTGTAATTGGTTGGAGATGTAGTGGACTCGTGAACGCTTCTTACCTCAAAGTCTGGTACTCGTAGCTCAGGACTAGCCAAGTCAAAGCTGGCACTTCTGCAATTGAACCCCACCTCCCTTTACCTTGATACATGTGCATCAGTAGTGTAGTTCCTACGTAAGTCTTGCTGAGTACGACTTTGTACTCACGTTTGCTTATTCTATGTTTTAGATGAACCCACTGACCCCGAAGGTGGATTCTTCCTCGATCTCGACGACTGAAGACCAAGCTAGTGTAGTCCCAGTCAGCAGACTAGTTCCCTCGTGGAGGGCTTTGTGTTTAAATAAGGCTTCTTAAGACATTACTTAAGTTTATCTATACTCAGACCTACTCTGCTTCCGTTGAATGTTGTAATGTTGGATCACATACTTGTGATCTCTGTGTGCACTCTGTGAGAGTTATCAATAAAATGTATACTTTATGAGAATTGCAATGATACCTGCTGTTCATACAAGGCATGTGTGTTGAATGTATTTTTATAACATGCATGTCTTTGTATGGGTTTTCAAGACCTTAGTTGTGATCTGGCTGGCGGTCTTTTATACACCAAGTGGCCCTTAGATGTGCGCAGCTTGGGGCATCGCGATGCGATTTCTCGAGACTCTGTCTCGTGCACACTTTGTGGTATGATCGAGCCCGCCCTAGACCCCGACTAAGTGATCGGGCTGGAGTAAGTCTATGTAAGAGTTATGAGATAGTCGATAGTATGGTTGAGGCGACTTGTCCGTGAATATGGGAGTTCATCACCCATATCATTAGACTTCAGCGCGGACGATGAGGACCCATCTCAGTTGATCATCCAGCCTGGATGGGATGCCCCTCACGTACGATGATTTCCGAGAATGTTATGTGCTTGGCCTTGCTTGATTAGACAAGTGGGTATGGTTCTCGGCTCTCCATATGACTATGTCGTAGCGGGACTTGCATACGCTAACCACGGGTCCCGACAAGATTGTTTTTCGCCACGGAGGCAGTTGGAGCACGAGTCGGATCCGGAATTTATTTTTTTGTTTTTCTCTACATATCAAAAAAAACATTTTCCCCTTTTCTCTTTTCCACCAAACCATAGCCGTGGCCCTCGCTTAGCCGGAAGTCGCCGCCACCGACTTCGCTGGAACACCGCCGAACCGCCCGCGCCTCCCTGCTGGCCACTCCGAGCCGCCGCCACACCGCCGCTCGCCGAACCACCGCGCCGCCTCCACCCGCGCCGGCGACCGCGCAACCCCGCGACACCTCCTGTCGTCGTGCCGGTCGCGCCTCTGCCCTGAGTCGTCGTCCCGCCGGCGACCGCGCCACCGAAGCCCGACATCGTCGTTCGCTCGGCCACCGCGCCCTCACCTCCGTCCTCCGGGCCGCCGTCCAGGAACTCGTCGGAGCCGTTGTGAAGACCTCACCGCCACGCCCCCTGCCGGACCCCGCCGTCCCTCGCCGGACAGCCAGCCGCCACTCGCCGAAGCCGCCCCGCTCCGCCGCCCACCGCCGCCGGTGAGCTCCTCTGCTTCCTCGTCCGTCGGATCTAGATCCAACGGTCTAGATCCGTTGATCTAGATCTCAGATCTAGGGTTTCCAGCTAACCGAATTTGACCCGGTTTTTCTCTGTTTAACCGTGGTTGCCCGTTTTACTTATTCAGCGAACACTCTCCGGTTAACGCTGAGAACATACACCGTTCGTTCGTTAGCAGCAGGGGCCTGTTTGTGATGTGAAATTATTTTTATTCACGGCTTAGCCTTTTTTCACAGTTTTCACTCTAGAACCGTTATAGCCGTATCTTTTAAAATCTATATCAGATTTAGGTGATTATTTTTCCTACGTGCTCATTTTGATCTGTAGTTTATCATAGAGTTTACCTTCCACATATTTGCACATTTTTTTGAATTCGAATTTATGCAGATTCAAATTCAAACTTTCAGAGGCCGTATCTTTTGAACCGTTGACCCAATTCAATTGATTCCTTTTGTCCACATCATGTACTTTTGTCCACATCATGTAGACACAACAGTCAAATAGCTTTTGACCTATTTGAATTTTAATCTAATTCAAACTTCAACTTACTATAACTCATGTTGTAGTGTTCCGTTTCACGTGATTCTTTTTGCATATTGGATCACCTGTAACATCCTACCGGCTATATCCACACACCTTTCATATTGCCATGATCTTTACCTTGAATTCATACTGTCCTTAGTCATAATATTTTATATCGACAATTCTTTATCAGTTGACTCTCTCGATTTTACCTTCCACCTATCACCTTCGAGCACATCGACACCTATACCGTATCGAGTCCAGTTGTTTTTGTTGCTAAACCTTATTGTTTTTGATTTGTTGTTCTTTTAGTTCCTTTTGGCGTGATTGTTTATGTGGTATCTTTCCTTTACGATATATTTCTCGGAGTGTGACAAGTAGAGTTATCTGGATTCTGAGAGCAAAGAAATTCATCGAATGTATAAGGCAAGTTATACTTTGACCATACCCATCCTATATTTTTAATTATGCATGTAGTACTTTATCACCCTATGCATGTGTAGGACTATTATATATTACTTATGCTGCAAACTTGGTAGGATAGCCATATGATCTGATCATGTATTCTTTGTCGCCTTAGTTTGTGATTGTTTATCTTATTGCTATGCTATGTAGACGGGGATTGACTTGAGTATTCGTTCAGTTATTTGAGGATTTTAATTACTTGACTAGCAACCTTAAATAGAATTCACCTCTAGACGGGTGGGATGTATCCTGGAGGTTGAGCCTTATCTAAAGGAAGGTTCAAGGCTAAATGCTCCCAAAGGTTTTGCATGGTATGGAGGGAAGGCATCATGGGGTCTAGCACCGTATCTAAGGACTGCGCCCATGAGAGTGCACCCTAGGTGGGCACCGTCCAGGCTCAAAAAGATCGGACAGACTTAGTTACTAGTAGCTTCCATGTACAACCCCCGGCTATATGGGTTGTGGCTTAGTCGAGTAAATTGTGGGGAGCCTGGCCCTGGTAACTAGCAAATTTAGATATGATAGGTGTACCGGCTACCAAAGGATGGAGGTGACTTCTTCTGAAGATTTTGTCTCAATCTTCGGGTGGAGTCCAGTGGGTAAAGTGTACAAACCTCTACAGAGTGTATAAACTGATTCTGATTAGCCGTGTCCTCGGTTATGGACAACTATGAGCAACTAGGAATTGCAGTTATTGGAGGATCTTGAAAGATGATTCACCCTAATAAAACTTGAGTGGGAAACTTTAATAAAGCGTATTGGTTGGAATTAGTGTTTCCCAATTCATCCTTATGTTCATGTAGTAAGATACACTTAAATTTGACTAATAGGTAGATTGAGGGAAAATCAACTTTTTGCAAAATAAAACCGTAACCTTTCCTTTGACTTACCTTGCATGTAGATGTAGGTTTGTTATATCCTTTTTCGTGTGGCTTGCCGTACATTCAAATGTATTCACCCGTGGTCGGGCTGTAACCTTCGGTGTTGCCGGATTGTATACGTCGAGTAAGTGATGCCTTGTAGGGTTACAATGTCTATACTCAACTATGCCGGTGGAGTTGATGGACGCCACGAAGCTTTTATTGTTTTTCCGCTGTATTCTATTTGTAAGCTACCCTTGAGCTATGCAGGTATGCTTTTTTGTAATACTGGATCTTTGATGTAATATACTCCCTCCGTTCCTAGATATAGGGCGTATAGTTTTTTGAAAAAATGTCCAAAATATATAGTGTATTGTGTTACATCACTCGTTTGAACAATTTTTTTTAAATTTAATCGTGTTTCCTTATTTCTTGCAAACCCCTGTATTTGCTCACATCATTTACCTATGGATAATCCCTTTCAAACCCGGTGTAATTTTTCTTCCATGTGTGTTCTTTAATTTCCGTGCCAAAAACTATACGCCCTATATCTAGGAATGGAGTGAGTATATGACATGTGGTTTATTCTTGATATTACATCATGTACTGTGTGTGATAGCTATTGTTTTGGGGACTAGCACAGAATGAACCGAGACTTCAGTTCTTAACGGATCGGGTCGTTAGAATGACATTCGAAGGGAATCAAATCGAGATCAAACTTACATGTTCACGAGAGAAAAGTATAGAGTAGGTACGAGAAGAAAAGAGATGTAAAGGATCCAAAAATTAACTCCGAAAGAAGTCAAACCGAAATATAACTAAGAGTGATAAGTATAGAGAACAAAAACACCAAACGATAAAGAGAAAAAACTACTACGAATGAAGGACTAGAACGATAGAAAAGTAATTATACAACAGATAAAATGAAGTTGGGCCTTACTTGTAAGGCCCGCGATGCGGTACCATCTCCAACTTAGCGCTTTCGTGCCGATCTCAAAGATGGAAGCACATAACTAGCCACCCGCGCACGAACAAGGCAAGCGTTTCCTACAGTATTTTCGACAACAGGTATACAAAACATGAACATAAGCTAATAATATAAGTTCCCAGGCATACAATGCCTAAGATACTATTACATCATCCACATACCACATGGTCCAACATTACATCATTTCAGTCACAGCGTAAGACAAGCACGTCTAAGTACGGACAAGAAGCAAATGGCCCAAAGGGGCTCGAAATAAACATGGCGCCCACCCAGCGGATCACTGATAACCCAGCTGAAGAACTCTATGGCTCTAAGTCGTCGTCGCCCTCCTCCGACGGGATCTCCACAAAGTACTTTCCTGTAGTCGGGTCGAGGTAGTATCCTGATTGACGAGGATTGACCTCGGAAATCCCATGGTTAGGAACCATGGGTTAGATCGTAGAGGAGAAGTGCAGGTTGGTGATACTCGTTGGATAACAGGAGACAGGGATTTACCCAGGTTCAGGGCCCTCGATCGGTGAATCCCCTACTTCCTTCTCGATTGTATTATGATGGAGGCGAGTACAGTGAAGGTCGAAGTGAGTTCGATCGGGACCAGAGGTGTTGCTTGGATATTTCATGCCCTAGACATCCCCTCTCCCATTCTTTATATACTAGGCTGGGTCGCAAGAAGTCCTTCTAGGGTTACAAAGATAGTTGCCTAATCTAGGTTCTGTCTTGGAAGCCAAGTCGTAGCTTCCATAGTCGTCAAGGATTCCTACGTCGGTGCCTCGAGTGGGCTTGTCGTGGGCCGGTTGAGGCTTCTAGCGGTCCTCCTGTCTTGATACGCACCAGGTACCCTCATCCGCAGGAGTCATGGGGTTACTACCTCGTCAGTAGCCCCCGAGTGCATGGGGGACTCAAAGAGTCGCATAGGGACTCGAATCCATAATCGCCTGTCTTCATGCGTGCAACGCTGCTGCGAGTCGTCGGCTGTTAGCCATAAGATATGATTTTATTTGAGGGATGATAAGCTAAAAGGGCCCAAGGTAGTCGATTGGTCGAGCCTTGGTGAATTGCACTAGTGTAAGACACCTCAGTGGCCCAATCAAGCCCATGTCCCTTGACACGAACTTGGAAAACAACCGGTGTCTAGCAAAGTCCATGCCGCTGCAGATCTTACATGATCTATGCTGTTGGTATTAGCAAATAGCCTTGATGCGCCCGCCTTTGGCTCAACTCTCTTCATGGAAGCGCATGGAAAACATCAGGAGTGAAGTCGCGCTGTGGCAAGTCCCGGCCCGGCCAACTGCGCAGCGGGGTCTTTCCTACGCGCTAAGCTTGCGCGACATCTGGGGTGCAGTGTGTCGCCACCCAGGCATCATTTTTTATAGAGGCACGGAGCCTAATTAGCGGTGCACCCACTTGGAAAACAAATCAAGTGGATTAATAGTAGTCACTCGCGGGGCATTTGCGAGCTTCAAGCGAGGAGTCGATAAGACATTGTAAGGCCCCCGATGTGGTACTATCTCGAGTAAGTCGCTTTCGCGTTCGACCTGAGATAGAAGAACATAAGTGGCCACCAATGCATGATACTCGCACTCGTATCCCTATCGGATTCTCGACAACAAGTAAATGAAGCATGAACAACTAAGACATAAAATATATAAGTCCAGGGCATACACTCGCCACTGGTATTTATTACATCATCTCAGAGATCATAAGATCCAACACTACATCATGCATCATACAACAGGCACACACGACCAAGTATGGTCAAGATCCAAATGGCCCTAGAGAGGGTTCCACATAAACATGTCCACCCATGGAACGTCAGAACCCAACTATAGGCCTACTGGGCGAAGTCCTCCTCATCGTCATCCTCCGGGGGCACCTCCACGAAGTAGCGTCCGGTGCTCGGGTCAAGGTAGTAATCACCTACAGCAGCCGATCAGGAAAAACATAAAGGGGAAACCAAAATCAAGAGGTGAGAATATATCAATGCGGTATAATTAACTTCTCACGGTACGGAACGGTAGTGGTTGAGGTTGCAGCCGCGCTAGCGTATATGAGTGGCTAACAATCTATTAGAGTAAGGGAAGATCCAAGACCTCGTTGATGATCGCATCAATAGGTCTCTATCCACCTACTTACGCAAAACATAACACAACCTTGTCCCCTCTTTGTCGTCCCGGACGAAGAAGAGAAATCAAGGCAACTCACAAGTTGGCAACTTTTAAAGCATGATTAAATTGATGTTATTATATGAACAAGGAGTAGGTCTGAAGTCGTCCATAACCGCGGACACGGATTTTCGAAGAGATTTAACCCTGCAAGGGTGTACCAACTGCCCATCATAGACTTCACATGTACGCCCGGTTTCCATTTGGCTGGGCAAACGCCTGAAACTCCAGAACGTCAGAGTCCCTCTAACGAACAACGCACAGTTCCGGGTTGCCCCCGGGGAGTCGATATCCAATCCAAAAGCCGGTCGATCTCTCGGATCGGCCTTTTCCGTCTCAACAGGGTTTGGGTTACCGAGACACCTCACGTGAGGTCCCGGTCCCTCGCCGGTCAATCCTGGACCAACAAAGGAACCGCGTCCTCGCTGGTCCGGGTTGGTTGTAAAACTACTGGGGTACCAACCAAGCACACACACGTTTTCAAATAGTAAATCAGCATGGGCCACCTCTAGAACTGTTTGAATCTAGGTAGTTAAGATAAGGGGACCCCATAAAATCCCACACACGATTAGGCACGCTCGTCAAGAAACACAATTCCCAGAACTTGGGACCTATGTGACTCGAATGGAAAAGAAACACCTGGCGGGAACAGCCCGGTCTTCCATCCTTCGTCAAATATAAGTTAATATCATAATAATAAATATAAACCAATTTCTGATAATAGCATGATTATCGACCAAGCAGCAGGTTAAGGGCCTACACATACTAAGCAATGGTTAAGCAAGAAAAGTACATAGCTAAACAAGGTTTTGCTAGGATGTGGGGGCATGGTTGTTTTGGATTTAATTGAGGGGAAAACGTATATGATGGTAGGATCAAGAAACCGTTCTAGATACAACTAGGAAAGCGAGCTGGAAGCTATAAAGAATGATATATAAACCCCCTTTCCTGGGTAAGTAGCCGACGGAGCAGACGTAGCAGGTTCCTCGGGCTCGGTGTCGGACAGCTCCACGTAGGGCTCCTCGGTAAGCTCAGTCTCTAACGTAAGGTACCGGCAAGGAAAAGGAACACAAGTAAACAACGAGATCAAATGCACGGGCATGGATGGGATGATCAAGTTTAATTTGGACATGGTGTGACCCTATCTAGTCAAATTTAAATGAAGGCATTGACGACACGTCAACAACTTCATATGCAATTATTTATCTTTTTATGCCTTTGGTCATAGCCTTCACTTTAGTCTAAATAACATGGCAACATGGCATGGCATGATCAACAATAGCAAATTAACAATAATAAATGCATCGCAAAAAATAATTCTATCTATTATGGAGACGGAAGGGTGTCAGAGAGGTTGTTCACTTAGCATGACTACACACGAAATAAGATAGCACTAGGACAAGGAATAAGAAAGGAAGCTAGAACATGAATGAGGGGAAAAGATATGGGAGCCACAAGGAAAGTGGTTACACAATGGCATTGGGGAGATCATCATCACCCTAGCATGTCAAAGCCACTCCAAGAATTCCGTAGGCAAGGCTACACAATGTGCAACATGCCATGGAGGAAAAAATTTGGAACATAAGGGGGGATTCCCTAAGTGAAGCAATCACATGGACACCACTTGGCATTGCCCAAATCACAAAATGGTATGCACCAGCAGATTCCTTATGTTTTTCTGATGCAAAAACATATATAATATGTCGTTACATGAATTGGCACTCAAAAGATATGAAATTCGAAACATATGGAATTTAAACAAAGAAAAGAATCTAAACAAAAGAAAAAAAACAGAGAGAGGAGCTCTCTGGGTTGGCCTCGTCCGCCTCTGGCCCAACTGGGCTGGATCTCTGCGGGGGGGGAGCTGGCTGGGCCAACCCACCAGCGCTTGCTGGCCTGGCAGCCGCCGACACGTGTGCCCAGGCTGTTAGCCTCCCAAGGATTAACAAAAAAAGAAAAGGGGGCACTTGCGCGCGGCGGGATTCGAACCCGCGACGCATCGCTATCCACCGTGACCCCTAGCCACTGCGCCACGACTTCGTAATTGAACAAGGTGTAGACGCAAAGAACTTAAACATTCAGTGGCGCTATCTGAACCTGTCGAACATATTCGAGTACATCGCAGGCAGAGATATCCCGGCGCCCGTGGCCTCGACGATGAGCGTTCCACGACTCCAGGGCGCGTCGAATGCACATAGGGGACATCCAGGACCCCGTCGCTGCAAAGATCTGGCCCTGGAGACTCAAAGATGGCGCATTTGCCTTGCCGGAAGGTCACGGCGGTAGCTGCTCACTTTTCTGACGAAGCTACGTCTTCAGACATCGGATGCCAGCGGCGACTTCCGGCGACCGTGGCCTCGCGCACATGACGTCGGTCACTCGTTTGGGCAGTGGAACTAGAAGCTGGTTCATCCACGCACGCATACATGCTGGGACCTGGCCGGGGGTCTCATCAATGGCGACGCTAGCCTCGCCAGCAAACGTGCGCGGCGCAACTGGTTCACTCAGGTTCAGGCCGCGGAGGAAAACAGAGCACGGCTCGGGATCGGGATGCACTCGAGAAAAGGAGAAAGGACGGGTGCATGCTCACATAGGGGAGGTCGAGGACGACCTCGCGTGCAGCGTTGACGTCACAGGCTCGAAGGAGAGGAAGAAGATGCAGCCTCGACGATGACCAAAGAGGAAGAAGGCGTGCACCGGGTCGAACGGGTGCTCCTCGGGGCTCCTATCTTGGACCTGCGAGGTGAGGACGGCAAGGAAAGTGAGCAGGAAGCCACACACGAATTCTTGATGGATGCCGGCGTGATACGACAGAGAATTCGGGCTCCTCACCGGCGGACATGACGAAAACAAGGGAGGTGCACGGAGAGAAATGCGTCGGTGGCGGCGCGGATTGTGAGGGGGAACGGGTCCTAGGGTTCATAGGGGAGCCCCGGGTGCGCTTATATGGGAGGGGGCGCACTCGCTGGCCGCGGGGCTCCACCGGCCTTCGTGTCACCGTATGTGAGAGAGGAGAGGGGAAAAGGGGGCGAGCCACGCTGGAAAGGAGGAGGACGAAGGGGCGTACCACTTCGCTGCGGGCTGGGCCGATAGAGAAGAGGGCCCAACGAGGTTGGGCTGGCGCAAGAAAAGGAAAAGGAAGAAAACCCCCTCTCCGGCTTATTTTCCATTTAAAAAAACAGAAATCACTTGGGTAGTTTTCCAGAAATATTTGCAAGAAATTAAATCACATAAAAATATGCAAAATGACCCGTGCAATATTCTCCATTTAAAAAATGGTTTGGCCAATTTTGGAACAACTAAAATGTGGGGACAATTTTGAATTTCAAACCACTTTGAACTATGACCCACATTTTTGGAAGTTGCAAAAAAAGATGCAAGGTTTTAAAACACTTGGGAAGGGAAATGAATTGGCTATGCCCAGTTTGGGGTTAAGGGGAGCACATGTGCAACATGAATAAATCTCCAATCACCTCGCTTTCACCATTCTGTTTGAATTCAAAAGCAATTCAAAAGGGGTTCCAAACTCCTTGGCATTTAAATCATCACATGAATTTGCAACATCTAGCAGCATGTCAAGTTTGGAAGTAATATGACAAAGCGAAATTACATGATGAATACAAGAATTGCTCTTGGGTTGTTATATCTCTCCCCTACCAACACTGGATCTCGTCCCGAGATCTAAGCATGAAACACCTCGGGATACTCGGAACGGAGATGATCTTCACGCTCCCACGTTGCTTCCTTCTCCGAATGATGTGCCCACTGCACCTTCATTAACTTGACGGTCTTGTTGCGAATCTTGCGCTTAGAAGTCCCAAGAACACGGACTTGACGCTCTGAGTAAGAATGGTCCGCACTGAGCTGGATCTCGCCCAAGTCAACAACCTTCTCTGGCTGCTTGAAGCACTGCTTTAGCTGGGACACATGGAACACGTCGTGCACCATCGATAGACTCTCGGGAAGCTCGAGCCGAAAGGAAAGAGGTCCTCTAGTCTCAAGGATGTGGAAAGGTCCGCCAAATCTTGGAGCGAGTTTTCCTATGATGCCAAAGCGGTGAGTTCCCCTCAATGGAGATACTCTTAGGTACGCTCAATCACCAACCTGAAAAGCTACACCACGGTGCCTCTTGTCATAATAGGCCTTCTGCCTTGACTGTTCTGCCTTGAGGTGCCCTCGGACAATCTTCACTTTATCCTCTGGCTCCTGGATCACATCTGGACCGAACAACTGCCTTTCTCCTGTTTCAGACCAGTTCAAAGGTGTCCTGCACTTCTGGCCATACAAGACCTCAAAAGGTGCTGCCTGCAAACTTTCCTGATAGGTGGTGTTGTAAGAAAACTCAGCATACGGCAAGCATTCCTCCCACTTCATGCCAAAGGAAATGACACAGGCTCGAAGCATGTCCTCAAGGATTTAATTCACGCGCACGACCTGCCCACTGGTCTGAGGGTGATAAGAGTTATTGAACAACAGTGTCGTACCAATCGCCTTTTGAAAGGCCTGCCAGAAATTGGAGGTGAAAAGGATGCCTCTATCCGTACTGATCTTATTTGGAATGACATGCAAAGATACAACTCTTGCGGTATACAAGTCTTCCAACTGAGCTGCTGAAATGGATTCCTTCACTGGAAAGAAGTGGGCAACTTTGGAAAGATTGTCAATGACGACAAAGATGGCATTGTTCTTCTTTCGCGACAAAGGGAAGCCTGTGATGAAATCCATCTCTATGTGATCCCATTTCCACTCCGGAATCTCAAGTGGCTGAAGAAACCCTGCAGGCTTCTGGTGTTGTGTCTTCACTCTCATGCACACATCACACTGAGACACGAAACAGGAAACATCCCGCTTCATACGACTCCACCAAAAGCTTTGCTTGAGATCTTGATACATCTTAGTGCTGCCAGGGTGAATCGATAGCTTGGAATCATGGGCCTCCTTCATGATGACCTCTATGAGATATCCCTCCTTGGGAACAACAACTCTCTCCTTGAAGAACACAGTACCGTCATTATGCACTTAAAAGCAACCATACTTGGGAACTGATGCGGCAATACCCTGTTTCATCTTTTGTATCATTGAGCTGTCAGAAAGATCTTCACGGATCTTCTCATGGATAGTGGGCTCTAAGACAAGGTGGTCAAGGTAGCCTGCTGGAACTAGCTCGAGATTGAGCCTGCGAAAGGACTCACACAAATCAGGGTGGATCTTCTGCACCTGGATATTATTGCAATCGCCCTTGCGGCTCAGCGCATCAGCTATGACATTCACCTTCCCAGGCGTGTACTGAATAACAACTGTGTACTCAGTAATGGTTTCAAGCCATCTTATTTTCCTCAAGTTAAAATTTGGCTGAGTGAACAAGTACTTCAGACTCTTGTGGTCGGTGAACACATCCATCTTCCTCCCTGAGAGGAGGTGTCACCAAGTGATCAAGGCGTGCACTGCTGCAAGCTCCAAGTCGTGCGTGGGATAATTCCTCTCATTCGTCTTCAATTTCCATGAGGTATAGGCCAAAATGTTCTTGCCTTGCATCAAAACTCCGCCTAGACCTTGCAATGAGGCATCACAAAACACCTGAAAAGGCTGTGACTCATCTGGCGGTGTGAGAATTGAAGATGTGGTCAACTTCTTCTTCAACTCCTCGAAGGCTGACTGGCAAGCCGGTGACCAAGTGTATCGTTTTCCTTTGCACAACAACTCATTCATTGGCTTTACTATTTTGGAGAAATTCTGCACAAACCTCCTGCAATAGCTGGCGAGGCCGAGAAAACTCCTTAGCTGCTTCACATTCTTCGGTGGAGACCACTCTTGAATAGTGCGGACTTGCTCTGGATGAACCGCAATACCCTCAGCGGAAATGACATGGCCAAGAAAATTGACCTTGTCGAGCCAAAACTCACACTTGGAGAACTGGCATAGTACCAGTGCTCTCTCAGCTTTTGCAGCAATAATTGAATATGTTCCTCATGTTCAGCCTCTGACTTGGAATACACAAGAATGTCATCGAGGTAGAGGATGACAAACACATCGAGCCACTCTTGGAACAAATAGTTAATAGCTCTCATAAATGTTGGAGGGGCGTTTGAGAAGCCAAACGTCATGACTGTGAACTCATACAACCCATAACGTGTGCTGAAAGAGGTCTTGGGAATGTCCTCTTCATGAACACGGATTTGGTGATACCCCATCCTCAAGTCAAGCTTGGAAAACACCTTTTCCCCATTTAGCTGTTCGAACAGATCATTTATGCGGGGTAAAGGGTACTTGTTCTTGATGGTCTTCTTATTGATGCCACGGTAGTCCTGGACCAACCGGCTAGTACCATCCTTCTTCTTTACTATCAAAGCTGGGGCACCCCAAGGGGAAGTGCTCACGTGGATGAATTCGTCTTTCTCCAACTGTGCCAATTGCTTATTGAGCTCAATCAACTCCTCTGAACAGATCTTGTACGGATGCCGAGAAATCGGCTGAGTACTAGGCCCTAACTCAATAACGAACTCAATAGATCGAACTGGGGGAATTCCTGGCAACTCCTCTGGGAAGACGTCTGGAAATTCACAAACAACTTTGACTTCTTCGAGCAAAGGTGCGACTCCTGCATTCAGGGCGTACAACTGTGCTGCTCCTGCCATTGAGCCGCAAGTGTACAATATTTATGCGCCTGAATCATGTGTCAACTTCGCGGATCTTGAAGGACAATCAATGTTGGCTTTGTGCTGCACAAGCCAATCCATGACCAAGATGACATCAATGTCGGAACGGGTCAACACGATCAACGAAGCTGAGAAGGGAAGTCCCTGGATATGGATCTCCACATCTAGGACAAAGGCAGACGTATTTGTCTTGGAACCCGGAGAAACAATGGATAGTTGCTGAGGTAAAACTTGTGGATGTAACTCAGCACGCTCAACAAAATCTCTGGAGACGAAAGAGTGGGAAGCTCTGGAATCGAACAAAACTGTCGCAGGAACTGAACTAACAAGCAACCTACCAATCACAATCTCAGAAGACTGTTGAACATCTGTCATCATCATGTTGTTCACCTGAACGGCGCGTGGCTGTGCCCTCACGATCGCAGTACTCGGAGTAGAGCGAGGTGGGGGCGGTGAGAGCCGAGCAAAGCGTGGAACAGTGCACCTGGGAGAAGTGTGCCCCTGCTCTCCACACTTGTAGCAGATCACGCCCGACCTGGGCTGGGGCTTTGGCCTGGGTGGCGTCGCGTGTGGTGTTGTAGAGCAAGGGGCCTGCTGAACTCGAACGGGAGGGCGGGAAAAAGTGAGGACAAGTGCCCCCCTCGGCTTGAACTGTTGTCTCTGTGGTGGCGCCTCTGTGACCCAAGTCTTCTCCTTCTTGTGGACCATCGATGCAAAGTTGTAATCTCTCTGACTCTTTCTGTCTATGTCCCACTCTGCTCTGGCTCAATCCTGGCGGATAGATGAATCCATGAACTCTGAGAACAGCGCAGGATTTCACTGGGCGAGCGCATACTTGATCTCTATGCTGAGACCCCTGCGGAACCTGGCAATCCGCTTGGCCTCTGTGTATACCTCCTCAGTGGCGTACTTGGCGAGCCTGACGAAGGCCAGGTTGTACTCCTGGACTGACCTCTCGCCCTGTCTCAGAGCCAAGAACTCCTCTCTCTTCCTGTCCATCAAGCCACTCGGAATACGTGCTGCTCTGAAGTCTTTGACGAAATCCTCCCAGGTGATCTCAGCATCACCTTTGTTGGCCTTGTAGGTAGAGTACCAGCTGCCTGCTGCACCTTGAAGCTGGAAGGAGGCAAAGGTGACGTAGTCGACTGGCCTGACGGTGTTCGCAGTGAAGTGCTTCTTGATCTCTGCTATCCAATCATCCGCTTCCAGCGGGTCTCGAGCCTTTGAGAACCTAGGGGGGTTGATAGCGAGGAACTTCTGCAAGGTCGTGTGCTGTGGTCGATCATTCCTCTGGGCGGTCTGGTTCTGGAGCATCTGCAAGATCGCAACTGTGCCCTGAGCCACTGCGGCCACAGCCTACCCAAGGATAGGGTTCTCCGGCGGCGGCATGCTCCCTCTCGGCATCCTGTATACATGAACACTTATGAGAACATCGCAGAAATTTGATGAAACCATAAGATAAAGAAATATTGACAACAAAACTTCCTCACGAGGTTTGAGGAAGCCGAAAGCTGAATATCCACCAAGGTTAACCCGGAAAATCCGAAAGCTAGGTGCTACTTGAATCCCCAAACCGAGATCATCCGAATCCAAGATAATAATCTGCTAGTGAGAACAAAACAATATATACGAGTGGTTGAAGACCTGAACATTGAGACATCTTCCCTGAGCGGCCCGTCGAAGCGGTCTCCTATAGGGGGAGGAACCACATCCGAAGGATGCCAACCATCCCTGTATAGGAGTTTCACTTGAGGTACGCCGTAAGAGAGGTGGAACTGTAAACCCCAAGTGGCGGCTCAGTGTTATCAACGTACGCCAACCCTGCTCATTGCTAGCAAAAGATTATAAAGGAATCAGAGCCTCATGTAAACGAGAACCTAGATTGGTTTTGAAAGGGGGTAAGTTGTGGAAAGAAAACATCGTTGCACTTCCTCACGGAAAAAGGGGTGTGAGGGTGGGGTAAGAAGAAAACAGAAAGAGTTCCTACTCTCCGATTTTTCCTTAGTAACTACAAAATAGTTTCTAGACTCGACTTCGGCCAGTAAGGGGCCCTACAGTCAGTCCTGCTCTGATACCAAGTTGTAAGGCCCCCGATGCGGTACTATCTCGAGTTAGTCGCTTTCGCATCCGACCTGAGATAGAAGCGCATAAGTGGACACCGACGCACGATACTCGCACTTGTATCGCTATCAGATTCTAGACAATAGGTAAATGAAACATGAACAACTAAGACATAAAATATATAAGTCCAGGGATTACACTCGCCACAGGTATTTATTACAGCATCTCAGAGATCATAAGATCCAACAGTACGTCATGCATCATAGAGAAGGCACACACGACTGAGTACGGTCAAGATCCAAATAGTCCAAGAGAGGGCTGCACATAAACATGTCCATCCATGGAATGTCGGAACCCAACTATAGGCCTACTGGGCGAAGTCCAACTCATCGTCATCCTCCGGGGGCACCTCCACGAAGTAGCGTCCGGTTCTCGGGTCGAGGTAGTAATCAACTGCAGCGGCTGATCAGGAAAAACATAAAGGGGAAAAGAAAAGCAAGAGGTGAGAATATATCAATACGGTATAACTAACTTCTCATGGCAAGGAAAGGTAGTCGTTGAGGGTGCAGCCACGCTAGCATATATGAGTGGCTAACGATCTATTAGAGTAAGGGAAGATCCAAGAACTCGTTGATGATCGCATCAATAGGTCTCTATCCATCTACTTACACAAAACATAACACAACCTTGTACCCTCTTTGTCGCCCCGTACGAAGAAGAGCAATAGAGGAAACTCACACATTGGAAACTTTTAAAGCATGATTAAATTGATGTTATTCTATGAACAAGGAGTAGGTATCAAGTCGTCCATAACCTCGGACACGGCTTTTCGAAAAGATTTAACCCTGCAGGGGTGTACTAACTGCCCATCATAGGCTTCGCATGTATGCCCGGTTTCCACTTGGCTGGGTAAACGCCTGAAACTCCGGAACGACAGAGTCCCTCTAACTAACAACTCACAATTTCCGGGTGGCCCCCGGGGTATCGACATCCAATCCAAAAGTTGGCCGAGCTCTCGGATCGGCCTCTTCTGTCTCAACAGGGTTTGCGTTACCGAGACACCTCACGTGAGGTCCCGGGCCCTCGCCGGTCAATCTTGAACCAACAAAGGAACCACGTCCTCGCTGTTCCGGGTTGGTTGTAAAACTGCTGGGGTACCAACCAAGCACACACACGTTTTCAAATAGTAAATCATCTTGGGCCACCTCTTGAACTGTTTGAAGCTAGATAGGTAAGACAAGGGGACACCATAGAATCCCAACCACAATTAGGTACGCTCGTCACGATAAACAATACCCGGAACTCGGGACCTAGGTGACTCGAATGGAACAAAACACCTGGAGGGAACAGCCCGGTCTCCCATCCTTATATCAACCAATTTCTGATAATAGCATGATAATCCACCAAGCAGCAATGGTTATAAGCAGCAGGTTAAGGGCCTACACATCCTAAGCAATGGTTAAGCAAGAAAAGTACATAGACAAACAAGGTTTTTCTAGGATATGGGGGCATGGCTGTTTTGGGTTTAATTGAGGGGAAAAATTATATGGTGGTAGGATCAAGCAACCGTTCTAGATACAGCTAGGCAAGCGAGCTGAAAGCTATAAAGAATTATATATAAACCCCCTTGCCTGGGTAAGTAGTCGACGGAGCAGACGTAGCAGGGTCCTCGGGCTCGGTGTCGAACATCTCCACATAGGGCTCCTCGGTAAGCTCAGGCTCTAACGTAAGGTACCGGCAAGGAAAAGGCACACAAGTAAACAACGAGATCAAATGCACGGGCATGGATGGGATGATCAAGTTTTGTTTGGACATGGTGTGACCCTATCTAGTCATTTTTAAATGAAGGTGTTGATGACACATCAACAACTTCATATGCAATTATTTATCTTTTGAGGCTTTGGTCATAGCCTTAACCTTGGTGTAAATAACATGGCAACATGGCATGGCATGATCAACAATAGCAAGTTAACAATAAGAAATGCATCGCGAAAAATAATTCTATAGATTCCTGAGACGGAAGGGTGTCGGAGAGGTTGACACCAAAAGATCAAGGTCGAAAGGAGGGAAGCAAACAGCCCTATCCTATAACAATATGTCAGGTGTTGTTCACTTAGCATGACTAGACACGAAGGAAGATAGAACTAGGACAAGGAAGAAGAAAGGAAGCTAGAACATGAATGAGGAGAAAAGATATGAGAGCCACAAGGAAAGTGGTTACACAATGGCATTGGGGAGATCATCATGACCCTAGCATGTCAAAGCCACTCCAAGAATTCCATAGGCAAGGCTACACAACGTGCAACATGGCATGAACGGAAAATTTTGGAACATAAGGGGGGGTGCACTAAGTAAAGGAATCACGTGGACTGCACTTGGCATTGCCCAAATCACGAAATGGTATGCACCAGTAGATTCCTTATGTTTTTATGATGCAAAAACATATATAATATGTCGTTACATGAATTGGCACTCAAAAGATATGAAATTCAAACACATGGAATTTAAACAAAGAAAAGAATCTAGACAAAAGAAAAAAACAGAGAGAGGAGCTCTCTAGGATGGCCACGACCGCCTCTGGCCCAACTGGGCTGGGGCTCTGCGGGGGGGAGCTGGCTGGGCCAGCCCACCAGCGCTTGCTGGCCTGGAAGCCGCCGACAAGCGGGCCCGGGCTGTCAACCTCCCAAGGATTAAGCAAAAAAGAAAAGGGGGCACTTGCGTGCGGCGGGATTCGAACCCGCGATGCATCGCTCTCCACCGTGCCCCCTAGCCACTGCGCCACGACTTCGGAATTGAACAAGGTGCAGACGCAAAGCACTTAATCATCTAGAGGCGCTATCTGAACATGTCGAACAGATTCGAGTACGGTGCAGGCAAAGATATCCCGGCGACCGTGGCCTCGACGATGAGCGTTCCACGACTCCAGGGTGCGGCAGAATGCACTTAGGGGACATCAAGGACCTCGGGTGCGCTTATATGGGAGGGGGCGCACTCGCTGGCCGCGGGGCTCCATCGGCCTTCGTATCACCGGCTGTGAGAGAGGAGAGCGGAAAAGGGGGCGAGCCACGCTAGAAAGGAGGAGGACGACGGGGCGTACCGCTTCGCTGCGGGCTGGGCCGAGGGAGAAGAGGGCCCAACAGGGCTGGGCTGGCGTAAGAAAAGGGAAAAGAAGAAAACCCCCTCTCCGGCTTATTTTCCATGTGAAAAAACAGAAAGCACTTGGGGAGTTTTCCAGAAACATTTGCAAGAAATTAAATCACATAAAAATATGCAAAATGATCCTTGCAATATTCTCCATTTAGAAAAATGGTTTGGCCAATTTTGGAACAACTAAAATGTGGGGCCATTTTTGAATTTCAAACCACTTTGAACTATGACCCACATATTTGGAAGTTGCAAAAAAAAATGATGCAAGGTTTTAAAACACTTGGGAAGGGAATGGAATTGGCTATGCCAAGTTTGGGGTAAAGGGGAGCACATGTGCAACATGAATAAATCTCCAATCACCTCTCTTTCACCATTCTGTTTGAATTCAAAAGCAATTCAAAAGTGGCTCCAAACTCCTTGGCATTTAAATCATCACATGAATTTGCAACATCTAGCAGCATGTCAAGTTTGGAAGTCATATGACAAAGCAAAATTACATGATGATTACAAGAATTTCTCTTGGGCTGTTACAGACATGCACCCACCCAGATGGTCGTGGAGTGAACTAATCGTGCGGGCACCCACGCGGCACTCGAGTATTCATCATCTTCTGGGTGAGGGAGCACCCGAACTCTATAGATGTATTACTCCTCGTTGGTGCGAGTGATCACTTGAGCACCTCATAGCCTACTGGGTGAGGGTGCACCCGAACTATGTAGATGCACTTGTTCTTGATGGAGGGGAGTAGACACTCGCGTCCTCTAAGTTTTTGGTCCTTCCTCTATTTTTAGAAAAGACAGGGCGCTCCCGATGGGAGTAAAATTTTGAAAGGCGGTCAAAAATTTGGGAGAGAGAAAACTGGAATGACAGGGATTCTTTTCACTATTCGATTACTGCAGTGACTTGTCTGGCATTAGTCCCGGGCTGTCATGAACGCAGGAATCGTAATTATGCTCTGGGTGACGTGTGTGATGACGGTGGATAGTTTTTGCGAAACATCGCGTCTTCTGTTCGTCCATGATGACGTCCCGCACTGCTGCTGTCTGTTAGGTTTCCGATGCGTGTATTGGAAAACGCGGGATTTGATGTCTTCTTTATTATTTGCTGGATGCGAAGGGGTGTCTGGTCTTGGATTCCGTATCGCCATGTGTTTCTGGTCTTGATTTAATGAAAAATTTCGCTTGGGTTTCTGCATATTTTCCCTCTTGCCCTTGGCATGTGCTATAAATACCCGTTGTTGTTCGCTTGTATTCGACACTTGCTCTTCTTCTATCTTCTTCTTCTTCTTCCTTTCGATATGGCACCCAAGTGTGGTTGTTGTATAGTTAGCTCTTCTGCTTGTGTGGCTGGCCAAGGTCGTGGTTGGCGTGGTCATGGTGGCCGCACGCCTCGCTATTCCCATCGTGGGCATGGAGGAGCTTAAATGGCGCCTCCTTGTTCCTCTGTGGAGGAGGGTGTCTGGCGCTATGATTTCCTTCTCCGTGTTCTTACCCGGACTTCTACCCGAATCCCGCTTCTATTTTATTTTGCTTCTATTGTTTCTGAACACAATGTGATAGGTCTTTGGCTTCGACTTCAAGGGTGTTTTCAGTCTCCTTTATGGGTCGAGCTTGAGGTTGACAGCTCTTTCTTGAATTTCTTGGGGTCCGGTTGGAGGCCATTTTCTTGCCTGCTGAATTTGTGTGATGGAGATAGCCTTTTCTTTTGGTTTGATGGAGAGGATACTCTCACAGTTCATGCTTTTGATGCCGTTGGTAATCGTCTGGACCCGTACTGGGAGGACTCGAGCAGTGGTAACTCTGGAGGATCAAGGGGTACCTTGGCTTCTTCTCCTGTGGCTTCGTCTTCTGCCGACTCCTCGACTGGTGGTGCTATCTCTTCTAGTTGTAGGGAGGACTCAGACGTCAAGCCATTGACCAAGTGGGTGCAATGATAGGCAAGCTCATCAGGCTCAGGAAGACGTCAAGATGTTCCTTACAGACTTAGGTTTACTTTGTCTGTGATGATGCTCGTTAAGATTTGGACCAAAGTTCCAATTATATCAGCATGAGCATACATGTAAAAGTCATAATTCCTTGTTATGGTTGGCCTTGTAGTCCCTTGGAGTGTGTAGCTGCTCGAGTGCATGATCTTGTAATCCGTAGAGTGTATCAAAAGCTTTGTCTTCGATTGATGGGCCTTGTATTCCTCTGATATGTAATTGGAACTATAATCGAGTGCCTGTAACGGAACTTTTCTTCAAGTGCTTGTTAAAGGAAGTTGTCTTGATGTACTTTGACCTGGTGTCCTTCTGATAGATAATGAGAAATTTCTTTGAGTACTTATGTATTCGTGTATGTTCAGAATATCGGGTGCACGACAGCACTCCCGATTGGAGTAGCCCTCGAGGCTACGTTCGATTTGTAAAGTCGGGCATAGGCTCAAAGTACTCTTCCATGATCGTCAATACTGTGTTTTGTACATAATTTGTAAAATTCATCGGGTGCATGTCAGCGCTCCCGATGGGAGTAGCCCCCGAGTCTTTGGGCGATCACTTGTGGTCGGGTGAAGAATGAAAAAAATGTTCTGTCCAGTAGCTGTCTGTATCCTTGATTTCCGGCATAGCTTGTGCTGGAACTGAGCTATTGAATTAGAGTTTGTTTTCTTCAAGAAGCGAGCCCGTACTTGAATCTTCGAGTGTAGAAAAGCGACTTTTTTCATCATGATGGAAAAACTTTGGGTTCGATACAGTAATAGTGTCGTGAAAACGCCTTGATGGGGTGCTGCGCTCATGCTCCCGAGTGCTTTAGGTAGTATTGTCGCGAGAACCGTCTCTCGGGGGGAGTCTGCGCTCGAGCCCCCGAGTGCTTAAGTAGTGTCATTTGGGCAACACATCCTTTATTGCTTCAAGTTTTTACATGAGTTTCCAATCGGTGTTGCTGCCGATATTTGCGCTGCTGGGCGAAAGTGCCAATGAGTAGTCTATGGGTAGAAGAGCCGCAAGTTTTCCACGTTCCACGGGTGATAGAGGCGAAGGTGTCCCGATGTTTCGATGAGACGGTGGAGATCGATTATGGTGGAGACGACTTTCATGATCCGACTACGAACGTGCGAAGACGTTGCGCCTTAGCGATCGCTAAACCAACTCCGAGAGGTTATTGATCCCGCGGATGCATGATCAACCTGACCACGAAGGTCTAATTCCTGCAAGCAATCGAAGAACAAGCAAGAACTAAGAATTGCAATCTGGATATTGCGAATATAAGATGAATGATTACGAAAGTTGGGGTTCCAATGAGGTCTTGGCCTGGTCGGATGACGCAAACGAAGAGCTCGAAGTTGCGGCTATGGCTAACTTAAATCTAATTAAAACCCAAGTCTAAACGACGCCCTAAGGGCTGTATATATGGGGGAACAGAGGGGATTTTCGTGACCCCTTGGAGGTGGGGTCCGAAAACAACCCTAACTCGGTTTCCCCACACATACGGACTCTAAAAACAGCCTATAATGTGGTATTTCGAAATTACATGGGCCCAGCCCAATTTTAAGGTGACGCAGCACCTATAATTGCCCTTGGACGAAAATAATGAAGTGGCATCTCGCGTATTTCGTCCAAGACTTCATGCGCAACTCATGGTGGCTTCAAAGTGCGATAATCACCACTGGAAGCTCCATTGTCCTTTCCCGCGCGCGCACCTTCTTCTCCATGCTTGATCCCGCTCCAATGACCATCCTTCTTGTCCATGCTAGGTCCTTCATTCATAAGCAAAACAAAAGTATCTAATTTAGGCAGCATCATATGTTCATGAACAATAGAAGGATTCGCAAGAAACGAAAGTACCTGATAATTTAGTTGACGTGCGCGTGCTCTAGTAACTGGTCCAGTATGTGTATTTGGTGAAGATGTGGGTGTAACATTAGTAGAGATGTCCTCATCAACGGGTTTCCCACGTCCTCGTCGTTCTTCGGGTTCTTCAATCTCTATGCGCCTCCTCCTATGACCACCGAGACTATAAATGGTCCTTCCCACTGTAGGGCAAGCTTGTGGACCTTTTCTTGTATTAGTCGTAGAACGAGGTCACCTTCACGGAAGGTTCTTGTTCGCAGGTGACTACTTTGATAATTGCGTAGATTATCTTGGTATCCTTCTGACTTTTCCAGAGTTGTGTCTTTGGCCTTGTCCGCAATGTCTTTGTCGTCTTCGAGTGCGTCTTCTGCTTCTTCTTCTTCGTACCCCGTTACTCGGGGAGCTCCAAATTTGAGGTCATGTGGTGGCACGGCCTCCGCCCCGTACACCAGGAAGAATGGTGTGTAATGGGTCGAAGCGTTGGGGGTGGTGCGCAAGCTCCATAAGACCGTGTGAAGCTCTTATATCCAGTTGCATGCGGCCTGCTCGAGTGGTGCGAGGAGCCACTTTTTTATACCCCTGCACACTAGGACGTTTGATTTTTCTACTTGGCGGTTGGACTACGGGTATGCGACTGATGCGTAATTGATCTTGATGCCGAGCTCTTGACAGAAGTTCTGGAATTCTGCTGCTGTGAAGTTCGTTCCGTTGTCTGTGATGATGTTGTGTGGCACCCAAAATCGGAAGATGATTAACTTGATGAAGTTGACTACTGTGAGGGCTGTCGAGCTAGTGATTGGCATTGCTTCAATCCACTTGGTGAACTTGTCGACTGCTACTAGAAGATGCGTTCTGCCGCCTTTTGCAGATTTCTTCAGCGGGGCAACCATGTCGAGTCCCCAGGTGCCGAAAGTCCAGGAAAGTGTTATAGTTTTGAGTTCTGATGCCGGTGCGTGGGGCATGCTGTCGAAATTTTCACAAGTGATGCAGTGTCGCACGATCTCTTTCGCGTTTCGCATTGCGGTTGGCCAGTAAAACCCTGCTCGAAAGGCTTTGGCCACTAGACCGTGACTGCTCTCGTGGTGTCCGCAAGTGTCTTCGTGGATCTCGAGTAGTACGACCTTGCCGTCCTCCTCCTCTATGCTCTTTTGGAGTACTTGAGAGATGCTTCATTTGTAGAGGACCGTTGATTAGTGTAAACGCCTTGGATCGTCGGCTGAGGCGTCGGGGCTCCGTGACATCCTAGGGCAAGGTGCCTTGAATCATAAATCTGAGGAAGAGTCTTGTCCAAGTTGGGCCTTCGGGTGCCGATGGTTATGCCTCCTCTTCTACGTTGTTTCCTTCATCTTCGCTGGCAGTAGGGTTTGCTGCTGCTACTTGTGCCGGCTTGATTGGGTTTCCGGCTTCTATGGGTGCTTCTGGTACGAGTGTCTTGACTTAGATTGATCTTTGGCTTATGCTCTCGAGGAAAAATCGTAGGGGCACTGGTCCTCGAGTTGATACGATGTTTGCAAGCTCTTCTGCCTCTGTGTTGTTTGCTCTGGTTATGTAGTTGAGTTCAGAACCGTAGAATTGTCCTTCTAGGGTGTTGTAGTGCTTCTGGTAGGCTGACATGTTTTCTACGACTGTTTCGTAGTCCCTCATTTCTTGTTGAACGACGAGGTTGGAGTCTCCGTAGATTACGAGGAGGGTGGCTCCGCAAGCCTTGGCCATGCGCATGCCGTGGAATAGTGCTTCGTATTCTTCTTCGTTGTTTGATGTCTTGCTGAATTTGATGTGGACTACGTATTTGAGCTTATCTCCTATGGGTGAGATGAGCATGACGCCTGCTCTAGCCCCTTGGTGCCTTTTAGACCCGTCAAAGAACATTTTCCATGAGTTGGATAGTTATGGAGGACTGGGTGTTTGTACTTCCATCCACTCGACCAGAAAAGCTGGGAGTACTTGGGCCTTGATTACTGTTGGGTGCTTGAATTGCAGGTCACGGGGGATGAGTTCGATGTTCCACTCGGCGACTCGACCTGTTGCTCCTGGGTTGTTGAGGATGTCGGCGAGCGGTGCGCTACTCAAGACTGTGATGAGGTGCTCTTCGAAGTAATGCGTTACTTTCCGTGATGTCATGAAGATGGCATACACGAGCTTCTGGTAGTGCGGGTACCGTTGCTGAGATTTTGTGGGAACCTCGCTGAGGTAATAGATTGGCCTTTGTATGCTTTGCACTTTGCCTTCTTCTTCGCGCTCGACGATGAGCGCGGTGCTGACCACGCTACTCCGTGCCGCTATATAGAGGTATCTTTTTTAGGTGCGAGGTTGAGGGTGTCTTTTTTAGGTGCGCGAATGCGTTTCGGGCTTCTTCGTCCACTCGAATTTTCCTCCTTTCCTGAGAAATTGGTAAAATGGCAAGGTCCTTTCTCCCAAACTGGCGGTGAGTTGTTGAACGCCCTTGATGTCGACTGGTTCCTGCATCCTTGCCAGTGCTTGCACTTTCTCTGGATTGGCTTCGACTACTCGGGCGGAGACCATGTACCCGATGTCGGGACCCGGGGTTAGCGTATGCAAGTACAGTTAAGACATAGTCATATGGAGAGCCGAGAACCGCACCCACTTGTCTAAGTAGACAAGGCCAAGCACTGAACATTCTCGGAAAGCATCGTACGTGAGGGGCATCCCATCCAGGCCGGATGATTAACTGAGATGGGTCCTCATCGTCCGCACACAAGTCAAATGATATGGGTGGTGAACTCCCATATTCAAAGACAAGTCGCCTCAACCATACTACCGACTATCTCAAAACTCTTACATAGACTTACTCCAGCCCGATCACTTAGTCGGGATCTAGGGCGGGCTCGATCATACCACAAAGTGTGCACGAGACGGATTCTCGAGCAATCGCATCGCGATGCCCCAAGCTGCGCACATCTAAGGGCCACTTTGTGTATGAAAGACCGCCAGCCAGAACACAACTAAGGTCTCGAAAACCCATACAAAGACATGCATGTTATAAACATACACACAGTACACATGCCTTGTATGAACAGCAGGTACCATTGCAATTCTCTACAAAGTGTACATTTTATTTATAACTCTTATAGAGTACACACAGAGATCACATACATGTGATCCAACATTACAACATAAAGCGGAAGCAAATTATGTCTGAGTACAGACAAGTTTAAAAAATTGGCTTAAGAAGCCTTATTCAACATAAAGCCCTCCACGAGGGAACCAGTCTGCTGACTGGGACTAGACTAGCTTAACTTCAGTCGTCCAGCTCGATGAAGAAGCCACCTTCGGGGTCAGTGGCGTCATCTAAAACATAGATTAAGCAAACGTGAGTACAAAGGCGTACTCAGCAAGACTTACATAGGAGCTATACTACTCATGCACATGTATCAAGGTAAAGGGAGGTGGGGTTCACTTGCAGAAATGCCAGCTTTGACTAGGCTAGTCCTGAACTACGAGTACGAGACTTTGAGGTAAGAAGCGTACACGAGTCCACTACTTTCACCAACCAATACACCACTATGGTGCCTTCCTCGACATCCCCACGAGGAAGCACGCCATAGCACTCACACTTATCTTGGTGTGTTTTAGAAGTATCCGGTTGAAGTTATCTAATAATCAAGCTAAGCTTTCCAAGCAGTCCATAACCGCGGACGCGGCTATTCGAATAGTTTTGTTAACCTTGCAAGGGTGTACCGCTACACACACATGATCATCATTTACCGCCTTTGATCTCGACACCATTCAAGGGGTGTCAGCGAGGATGCTCACCACAACTGTTACCTCATAGCCGATCTAGTCCGAGAAAGCCGCCTACTTGGGTTGGTTACCACAATCGTGAACCCGGCCGGTTTACCGAAGTGGACCCAAGTGATGTGTGCGTGGTGCATAAGCCGGTCTCGGATGAGCCGTTCTCTCACTCAGCAGCCAGGCCACAGACCTACCAGAACTCCGAACTATTGCGACATCTGGACATCGAAAGGGATGAGTTAGTAAGTTGAGAGGGGTCAGTGAGCCCAATGTGTGGTTGTACTCTTCATCTTGGATCACCATACAAGAACTCGTACTTAGGGCGGTGTTCAACGAGACAACCCACCGTGTACTCCTACACAGCCTCTCATCGTTCACCTTGTATTAGGGTCGATTCACCAACACTTTTCTACCATCATCAACATGATCATTCCCATCCCGACTCACATCACAGTAACAACCTGGTATCATACTAAGCATGCAATAAGCAGTAACATTGCAGGGGCCACATGATATCAAACAACTCCTACAGTTGCTAGGATTGTGGTTTGCTTACTACTGTGACAAAATGATAGGTCATGCAAAGGAATGGGTTCATCTATGCGGTAGAAACGAAGCATGGTGATCATCCTAAACAATGCATAAGCGAGACATGAGAGGGAAGTGGGATTTTATCGACATGATCAATGGGGTTTTGCTTGCCTTGCTGACGAGGTTCGGTTTCTGGATCTTCAGCGAAGGGGGTGACCTCTTGCTCCGGTTCCACCTCTACTCGGCAAACAAAGCACGAAGTAGCAATCAATATGAATGCAATGCTCAAGCACATGATTGAATGTTAAAGCTTGAAGTATAAGTTTGGATGTGTGAGGCAATTCCATTTAAGTGGAATATATTGCATTTAGAATGCAAATTCAAATTCCACATTTGAATTCAACATTAACCAAGTTATATGTGATATAGTTTCATCATTTTGAGTTATCTTCAAATGTGTATGATATGCCTCTGATGTGTAAGTGAAATGTAGCATGTTTCCATGGTTCAAGTTGCAAAAATATTTGAATTGAATTTGATTTAATTCCATTTAAATCAAATAGCAAATGCTACTGATCACATTTAAAATTCAACTCAAACAGAGTTGAAAGTTGCATATTTGGAAAGATAATTTTCTCCTGATCATTTTTCATATATTATTTGTCCAATTTGGAGTTAATATGAATTTTCTATGAATTTCCAAAGTTTGGGGTATTTTCTGGAATTATTTAAACCATTTTGATTTTCTGGAAATTCAATTAAATGAATTATTGCGTCAGCAGGGGGGGCTGACAGGTGGGGCCACCCTGTTAGTGGCTGGGTTAATTAACCTGGCTGGGTTAACTTAACCAGTGGCTTAATTAAGCCACTGGGCCCACTGGTCAGTGACCCAGGGGGTCACTTAACTGGTGATTAACCGGGGTTTTAGGGATGACTCGCCGGCGGCTAAACGCCGGCGGCCTGGCCACGGCAGCGCTGCGCAGAACTACTGTTCCCGTGGCCCAAATGAAGCGCCGAGACCACGGGAGCGAAGCCCGTGCTCTCGCACTTCTCCTGGTGCACGCCAGCGTCCAAGACGACGACCACAGCGATGGCGGTGACCTCGCCGGCGGCAACAGAAACACGGGAAGGAGGCAATCGTCGCCACGGTGCTCCAAATCCAGCAATCTTGAGCTCGTTCGATGCGTTAGACCACAGGGAAGACGTCGGACATGCTCTTGGGTACGTGTGCTTCACGGATGCTCGCCGACGACGACCTCGGCGGCTTGGTACTCCGGCGACCATAGCAAACGGTGACAGAGGGCAAGAGGGGCCGGCTAGGTTAGAGGAAACACTCACCCAAACGCGGGGAGTGCAGCGGCGCAGTCGATGGAGGCAGGGAAGGCTTGACGACGGCGAATCGAAGACGGCGAGGTTGCGGTTCCGGCGAGGTCGCGATGAAGCTTGCGTCGTCCACGAGTTCAATCAGGCGCCCATCTTCTCCAGCTTGGGGTAGTCGTCGATGAGGAGCACGAGGGACACGTTGGCTCAAGCTCTAGGGCACGGTGGCCGCGAGTTCTTGCGACGGCGAGCAGCGGCTGCTCTCGAAGAAGAAGGGGAAAACGAAGAGAGGAAGGGAGAGCACGAGAGAGGAGGGGGAAATGATTCACGGCTTCACGGTGGTTCTCCAGGACACGAAAAGATGGCACGGGGCGGCCTGGAAGGTCGAAGACGTCGCGGTGGCGTCCACGGCGTCGGCGCTCTGACACGGAGCTGCTTGGACGCGCGGGAGGAAGACGACAGAACGGTTCGGGTGGGCTGGGCCGGCTGGAGAGGTGGGCCTCGCCCCAGGCGAGAGGTAAGCCTTTTCTTTTTCTCTCTGTTTAATCTTTCCTTTCTTTTTCTGTAATTTGTTTTGGCTCTGATAAAAATACCAAACCATTTTATTAAATGCTGAAAACTTTTACATGGCCTCATAATAATATGGACAAGCCACTCATAAACTTTCAACATTTTTAAAATTCAAATGATTTGAAGTTTAAATCAAATAGGGGGATTTCTTTAATTCCAAGGTACTGTTTGAATATTTGAAAAATCTATGAGCATGGGGGGGGGGGGGTCCCACATCACTTGATATGTGATCATACTCATTTATAAGACTTTTCAAAACTCTAACATGAATTTTTGGAAAAGATTTTTATCTGGCCTTTTTAATTAATTCATCTGGGGGGTGTTCCTTCTCCCATTTGGATTTTGAATTTGATTTCCTTTGAAATTTTGACATGATGCAAAGGCACTAGCTAACCCTAGCACATACCTAACAGAGGGATCTGACACCCGAGAAGTTTTCCGGATGCGACGCCGAACACGCACGTGTTTGGTTTGAGCTTGATCATGTATCTGTTGAGTGCTGCGAAAGTATCTCGGTGTCGGTGTAAGTATCCCGAGGGTATCCTCCAGGATGATATACTAATTGTAAACAATAGAACTCTTTTCAGCCTGCAGGACACTTCCGAGACGATACATACCGCCCCTTAGCCGTGGGGCCTACCTTTGACTACCACCGCCTGACTAGGAGGTAATACCATTGAATGAAGGCAAATACAAGCGCCATCGAGCTCCACAGAAGCCTCGCCACCTGTCCCGCGCGTGAGCCAACGTGTCGCGAACAACCCCTCGTCATCCTCCCTTCCCGAAAGTTGCGCCCCTCATGGGTTTGTACTCTAGTAATTGGCGCCGTATGGTCATCCCTTTGAGTTATAAAAGGGAGAGGCCAGCCATCAGTGGGGGTGGGATTTCTTGTAATAGAAATATGACATGACATCCAAGCATAAAGATCAGACATGCAGGAGTAGAGCTTTTAGTCCCTGGATGGCTTGAACCTGGGTAAAAAACCTGGTGTCTCCTTGTGCCAATTATCCATTTCCGTTTCGATGCCACCACAACATCCAATCTTACCCTCGTCGGCGACGGCCGGCCAAGCAAGGAGTACTGTTTCCATCCATGAGTGGGCCTCCGACGCCCCAAAACCTTGCTAGGGACTCAACTCCTGTTGGGAGTCCCTCGACATTTGGCGCTAGAAGGAGGGTCGGCGATCACATCGGCCGTAATCACCGCAACCGCCCCTCTGCGGGGCCACACGCCAATGAAGACACATCGGATGCGGGTCTCAAGGAACAACTTAGCAATGCAGTCGCAATCGGGTATCATACTACAAATTTCCCCCTACGCCCTGCACCCTAAGAATCCACTGACCATACATCAGGTGTCGAGCTGGAGAATGCATGTGTGATCATGTTGTGAATCCCCCTTTATTTCCCCATTGTGCTCACTTATGGAGCCCCCAGGATTCATCTCCCCCGGGAATCGAATTTCATGTAGACACAACTGACGTAGAAGGTTGCTGAGGCCCAGGGAGCATCATACTCATACATAGAGACACGTCTCCGAGAACTGTCTCATAGAGGCGACCCCGGTCCCTCGACGTATATGCATCGCTTGTACTTTGGTATCTTATTTGAGTCAGAATTAAAATTTTCATCAAAATTTGAATTTAAGCCAAAAGTTAAAGTTGAACCAAAATTTGAATTTGAGCCAAAAGTTGAAGTTCAACCAACATATCAGGTCCATTTCTCTGTGCTATGTATTTGATCGAACATTTGAAATCCAATATTTGAAGGTGATTAATCCGAATGAGAAATGGAGAATGTGCTAGAAACGAGCTCCAAACCTAGTGTAAATGTGCCTATTTGTAATCAAGTTTTTTTCGACCTTCTCTAAATGATGCATAGTTTTTTTATTAACACTTGATCCATTTATATAGTGATGAGGACATATCTACTAATGTTACACCCACATCTTCACCAACTACACATACTGGACCAGTTACTAGAGCACGCGCACGTCAACTAAATTATCAGGTACTTTCGTTTCTTGCGAATCCTTCAAATGTTCAGGAACATATGATGCTGCCTAAATTAGATACTTTTGTTTGTCTTATGAATGAAGGACCTAGCATGGATAAGGAGGATGGTCATTGGAGCGGGATCAAGCTTGGAGAAGGAGGTGCGCGCGCGGGAAAGGACAAGGGAGCTTCCAGTAATGACTTTCGCACTTTGAGGCCACCATAAGGCGTGCATGAAGACTTGGACGAGAGACACAAGATTCCACATTAATATTTTCGTCCAAGGGTTATTATAGGTGCTGCGTCACCTTATTATTGGGCCAGGCCCATGTAATTTCGAAATACCACATTATAGGCTGTTTTTAGAGTCCGTATGTGTGGGGAAACCGAGTTAGGGTTGTTTTCGGACCCCACCTCCAAGGGGTCACGAAAATCCCCTCTGTTCCCCCATATATACAGCCCTTAGGGCGTCGTTTAGACTTGGGTTTTAATTAGATTTAAGTTAGCCATAGCCGCAACTTCGAGTTCTTCGTTTGTGTTGTCCGACCAGGCCAAGACCGCATTGGAACCCCAACTTCTGTTAATCATTCATCTTATATTCGCAATATCCAGATTGCTTTTTTCTTAGTTCTTGCTTGTTCTTTCGATTGCTTGCAGGAATTAGACCTTCGTGGTCAGGTTGATCGTGCATCCGCGGGATCAATAACCTCTCGGAGTTGGTTTAGCGATCGCTAAGGCGCAACGTCTTCGCACGTTCGTAGTCGGGTCGTGAAAGTCGTCTCCACCATAGTCGATCTCCATCATCTCATCGAAACATCGGGACACCTTCGCCTCTATCATATAGGGTAAAAACGAAGTCTCACTATTTATCGAATTAATATTCATATTACTAATTTTCTTTCGATAAATAATGCTTTTAATTCAAAACCGTCAAATAACACATTTTAGATATGAATATAAAAAAGTATTTCATATCCTTTTTATTCACTCCAAGATGAAGCTTTGGTGATTTTCTTTTATTTTTTTGAATTTATCGAAACCTAAACCCTCCCTCACTCTCCTACGAACTCTGAACAACTTCATACGTGATAGCTGATTGGTATGAAGCTTTTTCTCATGAAAATGACCTACAACTAGTTTATATATTTTTTCTCATAACCTTGTCACATATGACGGCAATGTGCGCAAGAATTGTAATTTTTTTATTTTTTTAATTATTTACGCTCATTTGAACTTGATTTCGACGACTCACTTCAAAAAATGTTTTTTCAAAAAAAATTCCATATACAAAGTTTATATTTTTTTGATAACTATGTCACATAAACGGGCGAACTACGTTGGAATTTTATTTTTGTGATTTTTTTTTGATTTAGTTATGGTCATTTGAAATCTGTTCAAAATAGTTGACTGCCTCATAACCCCGCAGAATGGTCCCAACTGTTGGATCATACCCTAGCACCAAACTCCACCCGTCCGATATGGCCTTCTAGAAGGAATTCTAGGGGAGATCCGCGTGACGAGCCACGGGCGATCCTGATTGGCTACATCTGCCTCTTCTTCCACAGAGCAGCCCATCTGTCTCCCTTCCTCAATGACGAGTGGGCCCATGTGTTGTGTAGTTGAAAGCTCAAGAATGATCAGAGGGGGAGGGGGTGCATGATCACTTCAAAAATTCTAAAGAACTTAGAAGGAATTCATGCAAACTGCGAAGGACTAAAGGAGACTCAAAGGAAATAGAGTATCAAAAACATGCTTAGATCGTAAGGATTGTGAACGAAAGGAAACAACAAAGAAAACTGGCATATGAAAGACAAACTCTCTACGTCCTATTCTCCACTGCAACAAACTCCTCGAGCTTGTCCAGTTTTCACTCGTGGTAGATGATTCAGGACATCTCCGAGACCTTTACAAACTTCCTTCTGCAGTGACAATTTCTCTTCGACTTCTTGACAGGAGACGCCTAACCGTCTAGGAGACTTGCAGTTCTCCAAGATAAAAAGATCGGCTAATATTGACCTAAGTCTCTGTGAATTTCTCAACTCAGTTCAGACTTGGGTTTTGGTTTTCTCTCGAGTTCTCTCTTGGGATGCTCACAATGCTTCTGTCTTAGAATCTTCAGTGGAGCAGCCAACCCGAAATGGCAGGTAGGTGCGGGGTATTTATAGGTGGAGATCCCGATGGGTGAAATGACTGAAGTGACCCAATGCAACCGCTTGACGCGTGTCCACAGCAGTCCGATTTTCAATCACTGCGCAACTTTTCTTGCGGAGCAAGTAAGCTGACTCACTGAACGAGTTCTCTCTCGAAGGCACAAAGTGCGATGACTTTGCCTTCGAGATATTACTCGACTCAGTAAGATTTCTCTCGGTAGGATTTTGTGGGTTAATGTTGAGCAGAGTAGATTCACTTTGACTAAGATCTCAATTAGAAAACCCCTCTTGATAGTACGGTTTTTTCTATGACTCAAGAAAGTAAAGAGAAACTAGTAAAAAGACTTCGTACTCGTCCAACTTCAGCTTTCTCCTCGTTGCGCTTTTACTCGAGAGCATCTTCTTTCTCGACGAGATGTTTGGGGGTTGACTCCCTTCAAAGGCTTCGGTAATGATCTACAGCTTCGCTGAAGTGAGTTGTCCTTCGACCTTATACTTGCAAACTCCATTCTTTCGGAACCTAAGTATTTGTTTATACTCGAAAACAATATTAGTTCCCCTAATGCTTTATTGAAAAATCTCCAAAACTTTCAGGGGCAAAACTTCCTCTTACAATCTCCCCCTTTTTGAACGATTGTTGACTAAACATGCATCGATAAATAATAGAAGAGTTTTGAGTTTTCGATGATAAACCAACGCTAAGATCGATGATATACTCCCCTTGATGTGTGCACAGAAGATGTAAATTTCTAGTGAAGTGCACATTTGTTAAAATTTGAGTCGAGGGAAAACCATCATAATCTTAGCGAGCAAGATTGCAGTCCAAATAATATCCAATGAGAAATATGCAATCTTCTCAATTAACCTATGAACTTATACCAAAGATAACTTCCTGCAAAAGGTTAAGTATCGCATGCATAGCAGAAAGATATCTTACGAAAAAGGTAGCTGTTCACATACCTACTTAGAGTTAGTTACAACCACATCGAATGTGAATCGAATGTTTGGTGAAGCCACTCAGAAGCTCAAAGTTTAAAGTTCAACGACCAAAAAGAAAAGCCCTTAATCCCGATGGCAAACTAATTTCTTCGATGCCACTACATCTCCCCCTTTTTGTCACAACGTACAAAAAGTCGAGAGAATAGGGTCGAAAGAAATCCCTACTCTCCGGAGCGGTGCTGAAGATGACGAGAAGATTCCGCGAGGGAAGGGGCACGTCGAAGCGGGCGGCTGCCTCGAGGAGTAATCTTCGTCCGGAAGGAGTGCCGATCATCAGAGGATTCCAGTTGGGACTCCGGAGGGGCCTTGGGGCTTCGAGAAGCGGAGAGTAAACTCTTTCTTGATGTCGAGGAGCTTGGTCGGGGTCGGAGTCAGAGGAGACAACATCCAAGGTGATGTGATGATAATCATCGACGCTAAGTACATCCCTTTTCTTCGGTAGCAATGGAATTGTGGAATCTGGTCGATCGACAAGATCATCATTGGTCCATTGCATGTGTAGATGCGGAGGAAATTCCTCGAATCCGCAGCGCTGCAGCTGACCGAGGGAATTGAATTTTCGCAGTCCTTTCCATTCCATGCGAAGACATTCACGAAGAAGTTGATTGTTGTTCATGGTGATGTTGCGAAGGTGATTGATTTCATTCATCATCTTCTGTTTTTGTACGAAATCTTGGTCGATGTGATGCTGAAGCATTTGCTGAGAACGAAGAGAAACTTCCATGTGGTGCACTAGCTTGATAAACTTCGAGCAAACATTTCTTTCGGTAATATGCGCTCGAACTCTAGTATGCTCAGCAAATTGATCATTGGGACGAGCAACAATCCGCAACACTTCTCTGACTGGTGGAGTGTGGGTACCAGGAATATGCGTATGTAATTCCAGTCACAACCCAATCATATGGAGAGCCGAGAGACATACCCACTTTTCTAAGCAGACAAGTCCAAGTACTAGACACTCTCGGAAAGCTCGAACGTGAGGGGCATCCCATCCAGGCACGGATGATAAACTGAGATGGGTCCTCATCGTCCGCTCACAAGTCTAAATGCTTATGGGTGGTGAAATCCCATACTCATAGACAAGTCGGATCAACCATATTATTAATTGAATCATAACACTTACATAAACAAACTACAGCCCTATCACTTAGTCGGGGTCTCGGGCGGGCTCAATCATACAACAAAGTGTGCCACGTGATAGAGTCACGAGCAATCGCATCGCGATGCCCCAAGCTGCGCACATCTAAGGGCCACTTGGTGTATGAACGACCGCCGGCAAGAACACAACTAAGCTATCGAACCCCACACTAAGACATGCACGTTATAACCATACACGCAGCATACATATCTAGTGTAAACAGCAGGTATTCATCACATGAACTCTACAAAGTATATCTTTATTGACTTACATAGAGTACACAAAGAGATCACATGACTGTGATCCAACATTACATCAAACAACGGAAGAAAATTAGGTCTGAGTACAGACAAGATTAACAAATGGGTTAGAGAAGCCTTGTTCAACATACATAGCCCTTCCACGAGGGACCAGACTGCTGTTTGGAACTATACTAGCTTAGTCAACGTCGAGCTTCAGGAAGGTGTTTCCATCGGGGTCTGGGTTTCCATCTAAAACATAGAATAAGAAAACGTGAGTACAAAGTCGTACTCAGCAAGACTTACATCAGAACTATACTACTCATGCTCAAGTTTCAAGGTAAAGGGAGGTGGGGTTTCAAAATGCAGAAGTGCCAGCTTTAGGTAAGAAGCGTACACGAGTCCACTACCAAGTATCCAACCAATCACTACTGGAAGCACGTCATAGCACTCACGCTTATCTTGCGAGTTTTAGAGTATCCATTCAAGTTGTCTAATAATCAGGTACATGTTCCAAGTAGTACATAACCGCGGAAGTGGCTATTCGAATACTTTTGTTAACCTTGCAAGGGTGTAAACTACACACACATGACCATCAGTTACCGCCAGGTCTCGTCATCATTAAAGGGGTTCCGGCGAGGATGTTCACCACGACACTTTGCTCACAACCAGACTATTCCAGGAGTCGACTATCTGAGGTAGATCCCGCTCGAGAGCCCGGCCGGATCAACGATACGGATTCAGACAATGTAGGCAACCGAGACGCCATCCGAGTAGATGGTTTCACTGTCTCACAGATCCACCCACATATCTATATGATGCAACATTTCATCCATTCTTTTTCTATGCATATGCCAAATGGAAGGCCCGAACTAATGTGACTCCTGGACGTCAACACGGATTGAGGTACTAGGCCGAGAGGGGTCAGTGAGCCCAATGTGTGGTTGTACTCTTTGTCTTGGATTACCATACAAGAACTCGGGCTTAAGGCGGTGTTCATAGAGACAACCCACTGTGTAATCCTACACAGACTCTCATAGTTCACCTTGTATTAGGTAGATTCACCAACACAGTTTCACCTTCATCAACACCATGATCTCTACCATCCCGACTCACAGATAAAAGTAACCTCATTGTAAACTCTAGGCATGCAATAAGCTTTAACAGTTGAAGGGGCCACATGATATCAATCAACTCCTATGTCATCTAGGATTGTGGTTTGCTTACTACTGTGACAAGATGATAGGTCATGCATCGGATATGGGTTCAACTATGCGGTAAAATCGATAAGAAGGTGATCATCCTAATCAATGCATAAGCGAGAATGAGAGGGAAATGGGATTTTATAGACATGATCAATGGGGTTTGCTTTCCTTGATGACGATACACGATTCTAACGTTCTTCTTCTTCTTCGGGGGTGATCTCCGCCTCGGTAAAGCTGTTACCGGAACAATCATAAAAAAAGGTGGGGCAACATTGAAATAGAATGCACGAGCACATGATAAGTTGTTCCATGAATTGAAGGATACTGGTTTGTGGAAACTTCATATTAATTGAAGTGTATTACAATTGAATTGCAAATTCAAACTCCAAATTCAAATTCAAATTAAGCCATATACAAATTTGCTTCTGTTTACGAATTTTAAAATGGTCAAACATAAAAACAAGTTGCATATTCTTAATCCTTGCATTTTTCTGAAAATTTTTTATATATTATATGTTTAATTTGCAGTTAATATGAATTTTCTATGATTTATTGAAGTTTTAGCTATTTTCTGGATTTTCTGTAATTCTTTTAATTAGAAAACTATTTACTGCGTCACTGTGACGCAAGGGTGACGTCAGGGGCTCTGACCAGTGGGCCAGCCATGTCAGCCACAATTTTTTAACCCCTCTATTTAATAAAACAGAGAGGGGGGTTAAGGGGGCTGGGGCCCACCTGTCTGTGGCTTGGGGAGGGGGGATTGGCTAGGTAATTAAGCCCTAATGGCTGGGCCGTCGCCGGCGACCTCTGTGCTCACCGAAGACTCGCCGGAATCGCGTTTCCGAGCACGGGGTAGGGGTTGGATGGCACGAGCATATACCCCGCGATCTACCGCGTCGGGTGGAGCCAGTAGGGGTTCCTAGGGAGGTCTCGAGCCACGCCGACGTCACCTCGCGCGGCGGCCGTGGCTACTGGAGTGGGGGGCTCTGCGTGTGGGGCTCGGAATCGAGCATGGAAATGGTGGATTCGCAGCAATGGCTCACCCCGGTGACGATGGTGAGCTCGGCGACGTGGGGGAGGAACCAGAGAAGGCGCAATTCATCGCCGAAGTCGTGGAGGTAGGCGATGAAGAACTCGAAGCTTGCGTTGCCTCCGTTGGCTCCCGGCTCAAATTGATAGAGGGGATTGAAGAGGCCGTTGAGGACGTGGATGAAGGACATGAAGGCGGCCTCTTGCTTGACCAGTGGCCGCGCCAGAGCACTGCCGTGCTCTGGCTAGGGTTACGGGTCTGCGCGTTTTCTCGCCGGGGAAGAGAGAGGGAGGACAGAGAAAGGGGGCAAAGGGTTTGGGCTCTTCTGGAGTCTTTCATGGCGAGAGGAGGAGGCAGGGGGTGTCCTAGAAGCCCTCTGGCATCGCGGTGGCGTCGGCCGTGTCCTCCCAGCGCGCCACCGAGCTGGTTGGGTAAGACGACAAGGGTAAGGTGGGCCTAGGCCATGGTGGGATTAGTTGGGCCCGAGGCCTGTAGGTTTGGGGTGGTTTTTTTTTCTTTTTCTTCTCTGCTTTCTTCTGTTTTTCTTTTTCTGTTCGTTGTTTTGCTTTGAAATAAATAGCAAAGCATTTTTCTAAATGCCCAAATATTTTATGTGGCCTTACTAGACATATATCTAGCCACTTATAACTTTTGGGCATTTTTGAAATTCAATTAATTTTAATTTCAAAGCAATGAGGGGTTTATTTAATTTCCAAAGCCCTATTTGGATTTTTGTAAAATTCCATGGGCATGAACTGGGTCCCACAACACATGGAACTTGGTCATGCACATTTTTAGAAGTCTTACAAATATTCAAAAGCAATTTTAGAGGGAATTTTTTCTGGCCTTTTTGAATTAATTTCTCAGGGCTTTCTACTTTCCAAATTTTTTAATTTCATTTGAATTTTTGCATGATGCAAAGGGCAAAATCAAACCCTAGCACTTACCCAAGTTGGGGTTGTGACAACTCGCCCCCACTCAAAAGAATCTCGTCCCGAGATTCATAAGTCATCGGAAGGAAGGTGGGGTACTCGGCACGAGGCGGTCTTATCTTTCCCATGTTACTTCTTTCTCGGAGTGATGTGACCATTGCACTTTCAGGAACTTAATTTTCCGACGACGAGTGACACGCTCTGCTGAACCAAGAATACAAATGGGGTACTCTCGATAAGAAAGGCCATCTTGGAAATCAAGCGTTTCATGGTCGACTTCGCAGATGGGGTCCTTGAAGCAATGCCTGAGTTGTGACACATGGAATACATCATATACACAGGAAAGGTGCGGGGTAGTTCAAGTTGGTAGGCAACTTCTTCACGTTTAGCAAGAATGCGGAAAGGTCCAATGTAACGTGGGGCCAACTTGCCTTTGATACCGAATCGTTGGGGTACCCTTCAGAGGAGTAACTCGAAGGTAAGCCTTCTCATCCAGATTGTAGCTCTCTTCCCTATGATGACGATCATAGTAGCTTTTCTGACGAGACTGAGCGGCTTTTAATTGATCACGAACAATGCGAACTTGCTCTTCTGCTTCTTTCATCATATCCGGTCCAAAGAATTGTATTTCACCGGTTTCTGACCAGTTCAACGGTGTTTGACATCGTCGTCCATAGAGGAGTTCAAAAGGAGCCATGTTTAGACTAGATTGGAAACTATTGTTATAAGCAAATTCGGAAAATGGAAGAGATTTCTCCCAATTCTTCCCGAAAGAGATAACACAAGATCTGAGCATGTCTTCGAGAATTTCATTAACCCTTTCAACTTGACCACTAGACTGAGGATGGAAAGTTGTGCTAAAGGAGAGATGAGTTGCCATAGCATTCTGAAAGCTTCCCCAGAATCTAGAGGTGAAAAGGCTACCACGATCAGAATTGATTTCCAAAGGAACACCATGAAGAGATACAATTCTAGAGACATACAAGTCCGCTGACTGGATAGCAGTTATAGACTCGCGAACGGGAAGTAAGTGAGCAACTTTGGGAAGTTTATCAACGACAACGAAGATGGCATCATTTCCTTTCTGGGTTTTTGGAAAGCCAGTGATGAAATCCATACTGACTTTGTCCCATTTCCACTCTGGAATAGGCAAACGTTGAAGAGTACCAGCAGGTCTTTGGTGTTCGGCCTTAATGCGAAGAAAAACATCACATTCGGCAACATATCGAGCAATGTCTCTCTCTTCATCCTAGTCCACCAAAATCTCTGGCGTAGATCTCGGTACATTTTGGTGCTACCGGGATGAATGGAGAGGGGTGTGTCATGGGCTTCTTGAAGGATGAGTTGCCTTAGATTCCTATTCTTATGTACTACCAAACGATTTTCAAAGAATACAGTTCCTTTGATATCTGTGGAAAAACATTTAGCCACTCCGCTAGCATTGTTCTTCTTGATCCGGCGAACACTTCGTGCACGCCTTTGGGAAACTATGATTTGATCTTCAAGGGTTGGTTTCGCCACCAAGTTGAAAAGAAATCCACGAGGAATAATCTCGAGGTTGAGCTTTCGAAATTCCTCATGAAGAAGTGGTTGATACTGTTGTAACATAAGGTTGTTACAATGTGACTTACGACTTAGTGCATCAGCCATGACATTGGCTTTGCCTGGGGTGAAAGAATGTAACAACCCAGATTTCAAAAAAAAAAAAAATTTGTTTTCGGTATGAATTGTTTGATTGTCTGATTTGTTTCGGTGTTTGCATCCCCGATTTATCGATCGACGGTTATTTTTCTCCCCTCTTATCTCGTATCGGACGGAGACCGCCCTTGCCACCCTGACACTCAACCTTTGCGACACCGGGTTTCACCCGATCACCGTCGCGAAAACCGCACGAGACCAGCCGCAGCCAACGGTACGAAAAACCCCGTTTAATAATTAAACGGGTTATTTTTATAGAGCGCCGGAAAGTGTTCTCGGAACGGTACGAACGCGAGGTGAACGCTGCCGACTCGACGCGCTGATCGCGCAGTTCGAAGTTTTACCCGAATCAGAGGTACTACGGACCCTCGGCGGTCAGAAACGTAAACACCGCGCGCGAGAGAGAAAAACCGGGGATGTTTTTGCAAACTGCCAGCCACCTGGGCTATATAAAGAGCACCACACACCCACCCCTTTCTAGGGTTTCCCTAGCCATAAAATTGCAGCCACCCCCTCCACTTTGCCAGATCTGCCCAATTTTTCCCTCCATTTTCGAAAACCTAGCCCTGGACACTCCCTCAGCCCCAATTTTCTCTCTCCTCTCTCCTAGCCCGTGGAGGCGCCTCACCGCCGCCGAGTCACCGGCCACCACAACCGGCCGCGCCGGCCACCAGCTCCGGTGAACCAGCCCCCTGTCGTGCCGCCTCCCCTCCATCTCTTCCTCACCCCCTCTCGTGTTCTCTTGCGCAGGAGCCGCGCCGGAGCGCCACCAGGCCGGCTGCCGCATGCGCCATGGCAGCCCGACCGGGGAGCTCGCGCCGCCGGCCTCCGTTGGAGCCTCGGCCGAGGCCAGAGCCGCCGCCGTGCCCCTGGATCCGCCTCCTCTCCGCCGCCGGGGCCCCTGTCGCGCCGGCCCCGCCGCTGCCTGCTCGCCGGCGTCAAGCGCCGCCACGGCCGCCGCCTGCCCGCCGTCGGGATTGGCCTCCCGATCCAGGCGGCCACGAACCGCTCGCCAGCCCTGGGCCGGCCTGGCTACCAAGGCCCACGTCGCCTCCCCGGCCCACCTCGCATCCACAGCCCAGCGCCAGGCCACCCCTCCACAGCCACCTTGGGCCGAGACCGTTAAGGGGTGAGGCCTTTTTCTTTTTATTATTTTTCTCCTCTATTTTATTTCCTCAGTCTAATTTCTGCTAAGTCCCCAGAAACTGTTATCTGTTTACTGCTTTGCAACGTAATTTCCCGTTGACTCGTAGGTCGGAATGAAGTGATTCCTTTTTTTTATTGTGCTTTGTGTGCTCTAGAGTTCATCTTTAGAAAGTTATTTATTTTGAGGTCATCTTGAATATGTATTTCTGTGTTGAAGTAGGCACCAGACTGTTAACTGTTGCTAAATTCTGTCAAGTGATGCTGATGTTATTTTGTTGCAACATTGATTGATGATTGTGACACATCCATGAGGCCTATTGCATTGATTCTTTTTCCCATGTGTTAAGCATCATGTGTACTTCATTTCTATGCTTTAAATTGTCATGTTTGGGTGCTTTAGCTATATTAAAACTTGCTCCAAAGTGGTGATCCTGATGTTAATGTGCTGCTATTGCTAAAACTGTTAATTTGTTGCAACTTCGGTCGACGAGTGTGTCGCGACCGTTTATCGGAATTGAGTGATTCCAATTGCGTATTGTTAAGCATCATGTCTACTTCCATTATATGTATTGCATTTTCATGATATGCTTTCTGGTCATATATATTTTTAGCTCCAAAGTTGCTATGCGGCTGTTTTTTGACAGCCACCTCTGTTTTTCTCTAAGTCTGTAACGTTCCGATGCCATGTTGCATGCTTAATATCTTTTGATCTATGATGCTTATTTGCATGATTCTTTTTGCCATGCCTTCCCTGTCATGTGTACTTTAGTTCCATATGATTTGTGAGCTTGTTTTCATTGATTATCCTATTTAAGCATTGCCCTAAAGTGTGCTTCTGGATGTTGGCAGATGGTGCCGTAACTTGTTTTGCTTCTGTCTTTTTAACCGTAACTTAGTTTGGAGTGTGCCTTATATGTAACTTGATTAGTTTTTCGTGTACTTTGTGTTTATGCTATTGTTTGTTGTTGTTAAGCAACCTAAAATATGGTTTAGGACAGAACATTACCAAATGTTTTAATCATCGTGCGACACTTAGTGTTATGCCATGTCTAGGTTGTGCATCACTTAAATTGACTAGCATAGATAGTTTACTTTGTGCTTCACCTCTTGACATGTTTGTGTGCTATACCATGCCTGCTTGAGTTGCCGTGTTAACAACCTTTGTTGATCACCTTTAGCTAAACAACTTGAACCTTTCTAAATGTGCGGTATTGTCGTGTGTGACGAGTACTCCGCTTAACTTGTTAGTAACCGCTCTCGACGGTAGGTGCGATGTCTCGTGTTCCCTTTTTGTTGATGCTTGCTCATGTTTGCTTCGTAGTAATAGATTCTTTCTCGTTGATTGCTTTCAAGTGTTTACCCTCTTGTGTGCTCCCGCGGGTACCTTCGGAGACGATTCGAGATTGCGATCAACTACACCTTTGGAACCCGACTTATCAACAGGCAAGGACTATAAATTACTTATGATTCATTCTATTTCAACCAGCGGTTTGCATGCTAGTCTAGGTTAGGTTCGATGTTTGATCCTACCACATGTTTACAGCCTCTTTCAAACCGATACAGCCATGTTCCCTCCCAGCAAACCTTGTATTGCTATGTTACTATTGCTCGTTGCTCAGCCCCTGCTTAGTATGCATGCTTAGGATGCTACGATGTTACCCTGTTACTCCTTGGTTTGGGCTATCACATTATTATATTGTTGTTGATGATATGATTGTTATAATGTTGACTATATTCGATGAAGAATGGAAGGTCTAGGCTATCCCTCCCCGACGCTTTGTTCCATTCGAGTCACCTAGGATCCGAGTTCCGGATATTGGTTTTAAGACTGAGCGTTCCTAACCGCGTGTGGGATTTTATGGGGTCCCCTTTTCTTACCTACCTAGCTTCAAACATTTCTAGTGGTGGCCCAAGCTGATTTACCATTTGAAACCGTGTGTGTGCTGGTAGGCCGCCAGTAGTTTTCCTACCAACCAGGACCAGTGAGGACATAGTTCCATTGCTGGCCCACCTTGTTTAGCTGAGGACCCGGTTTCCCATGTGTGATTAACCGGCAATCCAAACCTGCGACAGACGGTAGAGACCAGATCGAGAGCACGGCCGGCTCCTGAGCTGGATGTCGACTCACCGGGGGTCACCCGGATTTGTTCGTTGTTAGTTAGAGGGACCTGTCATTTCGGATCTCTTGGAACTAAATCATAAAATGGTTGCCTGTGATGGGTAGCAACTGAGAGAGATGGGTGTGCGTGCGGAGCCTTGTAATGGGCAGTTGGTACACCCCTCCAGGGTTAAATCTTTTTGAGAAGCCGTGTCCACGGTTATGGACGAATTGAGTCCTACTCCTTGTTAATAGACAATAACAACTGAGATAATCTTAATATAACTTGATCAATGTGTGTGTGTGCCTTGATTGCTTCTTCTTCGTCGGGATGCGAAGAGGAGGACAAGGATAGGATAGGTGTTATGATTGCGTAAGTAGTTGATAGCAAGACTTGTTGGAGGCGATTCCTCATCGAATGCTTGGCTTCTTACCTTACTCTCTAGATTGTTAGCCACTTCATAAGTACTAGTGTGTCCGCAACCTCACCACTTACCCCGTCCTTACCGTAAACTACTAGTTGTCCTAGAATGACGAGTGATCAAGTCCTTGATCGGTCAGATGACCACTACAGTTGGATGCTGAGTACTTCTGTACTCATGATACTACCCCCAAACTCTTTTCAGGGTTCTTGATCGACAATAGGTATGGTGATCGACGTTTCACGTGGAGACTCGACGACGACTAGTTAGACGGGTCCCGGCGGAGGGCCTGGACCCGTGTGGTTATGGGGATCGATGTTTTTCTCTTTGCCAGTAGGAATTTGCTTGTAGTTTGTACTCAGACATGTATCTTTCGCTGTTGAATTGTATTAAGGCAGTTGTATGCCGATTGTGTGAGATGTTCTGCCCTTGTATCTGTAATGTTGTGATATCATGTTGGAAATCCGGGGCATATGACTTCGTCATATGTCACGTTGGGACCGATATGTGCTTCGTCCCCGGATCTGGATGGAAACATCTAGATCTGGAACAGTACCGCATATCGGGCCTTACAAAGAAATTCCTAAATCATAATCTTTTATCAACTCTATCCAACGTCTTTGCCTGAGATTAAGATCTGGCTGGGTGAAAATATATTTGAGGCTTTGGTGATTAGAATAGATCTCACAACGATTTCCAAGGAGGTAATGTCGCCAAATCTTCAGGGCATGAACTACGGCAGCGAGTTCAAGATCATGGGTAGGATAGTTCTCTTCATGTGGAAGCAACTGGCGTGAAGCATAAGCTACCACATGACGATCTTGCATCAGCATGCATCCTAACCCTTGCCGTGAGGCATCACAAAAGATCTCGAAATCCTTCTTGGTGTCTGGAGGCGAAGGTACGGGTGTAGAAGTCAATCTTCTTTTTAGCTCTTGAAAGCTTTCCTCGCACTTGGGGGTCCAATCGAATTTCTTATCTTGTTAGTAACCGCTCTCGACGGTAGGTGCGATGTCTCGTGTTCCCTTCTTGTTGATGCTTGCTCGTGTTTGCTTCGTAGTAATAGATGCTTTCTCGTTGATTGCTTTCCAGTGTTTACCCTCTTGTGTGCTCCCGCGGGTACCTTCGGAGACGATGCGAGATTGCGATCAACTACACCTTTGGAACCCGACTTATCAACAGGCAAGGACTATACATTACTTATGATTCATTCTATTTCAACCAGCGGTTTGCATGCTAGTCTAGGTTAGGTTCGATGTTTGATCCTACCACATGTTTACAGCCTCTTTCAAACCGATACAGCCATGTTCCCTCCCAGCAAACCTTGTACTGCTATGTTACTATTGCTCGTTGCTCAGCCCCAGCTTAGTATGCATGCTTAGGATGCTACGATGTTACCCTGTTACTCCTTGGTTTGGGCTATCACATTATTATATTGTTGTTGATGATATGATTATTATAATGTTGACTATATTCGATGAAGGATGGAAGGTCTAGGCTATCCCTCCCCGACGCTTTGTTCCATTCGAGTCACCTAGGATCCGAGTTCCGGATATTGGTTTTGAGACTGAGCGTGCCTAACCGCGTGTGGGATTTTATGGGGTCCCCTTTTCTTACCTACCTAGCTTCAAACATTTCTAGTGGTGGCCCAAGCTGATTTACCATTTGAAACCGTGTGTGTGCTGGTAGGCCGCCAGTAGTTTTCCAACCAACCAGGACCAGTGAGGACATAGTTCCCTTGCTGGCCCACCTTGTTCAGCTGAGGACCCGGTTTCCCATGTGTGATTAACCAGCTATCCAAACCTGCGACAGACGGTAGAGACCAGATCGAGAGCGCGGCCGGCTCCTGAGCTGGATGTCGACTGACCGGGGGTCACCCGTATTTGTTCGTTGTTAGTTAGAGGGACCTGTCATTTCGGATCTCTTGGAACTAAATCATAAAATGGTTGCCTGTGATGGGTAGCAACTGAGAGAGATGGGTGTGCGTGCGGAGCCTTGTAATGGGCAGTTGGTACACCCCTGCAGGGTTAAATCTTTTTGAGAAGCCGTGTCCACGGTTATGGACGAATTGAGTCCGACTCCTTGTTAATAGACAATAACAACTGAGATAATCTTCATATAACTTGATCAATGTGTGTGTGTGCCTTGACTGCTTCTTCTTCGTCGGGATGCGAAGAGGAGGACAAGGATAGGATAGGTGTTATGATTGCGTAAGTAGTTGATAGCAAGACTTGTTGGAGGCGATTCCTCATCGAATGCTTGGCTTCTTACCTTAATCTCTAGATTGTTAGCCACTTCATAAGTACTAGTGTGGCCGCAACCTCACCACTTACCCCTTCCTTAACGTAAACTACTAGTTGTCCCAGAATGACGAGTGATCAAGTCCTTGCTCGGCACATGACCACTACAGTTGGAAGCTGAGTACTTCTGTACTCATGATACTACCCCCAAACTCTTTTCAGGGTTCTTGATCGACAATAGGTATGGTGATCGACGTTTCACGTGGAGACTCGACGACGACTAGTTAGACGGATCCCGGCGGAGGGCCTGGACCCGTGTGGTTATGGGGATCGATGATTTTCTCTTTGCCACTAGGAATTTGCTTGTAGTCTGTACTCAGACATGTATCTTTCGCTCTTGAATTGTATTAAGGCAGTTGTATGCCGATTGTGTGAGATGTTTTTCCCTTGTATCTATAATGTTGTGATATCATGTTGGAAATCCGGGGCATATGACTTCGTCATATGTCGCGTTGGGACCGATATGTGCTTCGTCCCCGGATCTGGATGGAAACATCTAGATCTGGAACAGTACCGCATATCGGGCCTTACAAAGAAATTCCTAAATCATAATCTTTTATCAACTCTATCCAACGTCTTTGCCTTAGATTAAGATCTGGCTGGGTGAAAATATATTTGAGGCTTTGGTGATCAGAATAGATCTCACAACGATTTCCAAGGAGGTAATGTCGCCAAATCTTCAGGGCATGAACTACGGCAGCGAGTTCAAGATCATGGGTAGGATAGTTCTCTTCATGTGGAAGCAACTGGCGTGAAGCATATGCTACCACATGACGATCTTTCATAAGCATGCATCCTAACCCTTGCCGTGAGGCATCACAAAAGATCTCGAAATCCTTCTTGGTGTCTGGAGGCGCAAGTACGGGTGCAGAATTCAATCTTCTTTTTAGCTCTTGAAAGCTTTCCTCGCACTTGGGGGTCCAATCGAATTTCTTATCTTTCTTGAGGAGTTCAGTTAGAGGCTTTGCAACTTTGAAGAAGTTCTCAACGAAGCGGCGACAATAGCTTGATAAGCCATGAAAACTCCTAACTTGCTTAACCGATTCAGGTGGAGTCCAGTCAAGGACGGCCTGAACTCTCTCGGGATTGACAACAATGCCTTTCGCAGAAATCACGTGGCCTAATTAGGTCACTTCTGGTAGCCAAAATTCGCACTTAGAGAACATGGCATAAAGGCGATGCTCTCGAAGTTTCATCAATACCAGCCTAAGATGCTCTGCATGTTCTTCTTCGTTCTTCGAGTATATAACGATGTCATCAAGGTAAACCATGACGAACTTGTCCAAATACGCCATCAAGATCGAGTTCATCATGCGTGAAAAAGTAGAAGGGGCATTGGTTAAACCGAAGGACATGACGGTAAACTTGTAAAGACCATAATGAGTAGTGAAAGCCGTCTTGGGAACGTCCTCGTTTCGGATTTTGATTTGATGATAGCCTAATCTCAAATCCATCTTCGAGAGGACAGAGGATCCAGCAAGTTGATCATAAAGATCATTGATCCTGGGAAGTGGGTACTTGTTCTTTATCGTCGCTAAATTTAGCGGACGATAGTCTACGCACATCCTTTCTGTTCCATCTTTCTTCGTTACAAACAGAACGGGGAAACCCCATGGCGATGAGCTAGGGCGGATGAAGCCTTTATCCAACAACACTTCAAGTAGGGTTTTTAGCTCAGCTAACTCATGTGGGGCCATTCTATATGGACGTCTGGAAATTGGTGCGGTTCCTGGTATAAGATCCACTATGAAGTCTACACATCTGTCAGGTGGCATGCCCGGCAGCTCTTCAGGAAAGACATCCGGGAAGTCAAGAACCACCGGAATATCTTCAAGGTTGGGAAGGGGAAGCACATACAAAGAATGCATCTGGGTTCTCAATCTTGGTGAGGTATAATCAATTGTCTGGCCTGAAGGATGGATGATTCTAACTGACTTGGCTTTACAATCAAGAAAAGCATTCTGCCTTCATAACCAATCCATACCAAGGATGACATCAATGTCTGAAGACTTGAGGGCTATGAGTGAAGCAAGGAATACTAAACCCTCAATTGCAATTTGATTACCATGGATTAATCTATTAGTTTGCCACTTGGAACTAGGAGTTTGAATAATCATTGGTGTGAACATTTCTTCAAAGGTTATCTCATGCCGAAGTGCATAACTATCGGACATGAATGAGTAAGAGGCTCCTGGATCGAAAAGGACAGAAGTGGGAACATAATTGACTGGGAGCGTACCAAGAATGATGTTAGAAGTACCATCAGTCTCCTCAGCTGAGATTTGGTTCACACGTCCAAGACTTGCGGAAGAAGATGGCTTGGCGGTGGAGACCTTCGGGGGTGGCTTGGCACGAACATTAGGCTTTCCTTTGGCATGGGGTGGAGCATTCTGATTGATGGGGCACTCACGAGAATAGTGACCAGGGTGGCCACATCTGAAGCAGGCTCCAAAGACAGTGCGGGGAGATGGGTTGCTAGGTGTAGAAGTGGGAAATGGAGCTAGTGACCAGGGTGGTCACATCTAAAGCAGGATCCAAAGAAAGTGCGGGCAGCTGGGTTGCTAGGTGTAGGAGTGGGAAATGGAGCTGGTGGACGAGGTGCCACAAAGGATGGCCTCGGTAGGTTGTTCTGGCGGAACATACTATTGGGGGTCTATATTTTGCGCTTCCGAGTGCCTGAACTGGATGAACCATCATCTCTAGCATGCTTTTGGGAGTCCTCGGGAGTGATCATATCCTCCGCCTTGATGGACTTGTTGACAAGGACCTGGAATGTGGCGAATTCATGAAGATTGAGCTCGCGACGAAGTCCAGAATTGATTCCCTTGCGGAACCTCTCTTGCTTCTTCGAGTCCGTGGAGACCTCCTCGGGAGCATAGCGGGCAAGACGATTGAAATCCCGACTAAACTCATCAACGGACCTTCTTCCTTGGGTGAGATTGCAGAACCCCACTCTCTTGCGGTCCATGAGTCCCTTTGGAATGTGATGCTCGCAAAAAGCGTCACAGAACTCATTCCACGAAGTCAATTGTCTAGTTGGACGCATGTTCAATAAGTTCTCCCACCAAGAGCTAGTTGCACCCTCTAGGTGGTAGGTGGCATAGTTGACTCTTTCACCATCTGCAACATGTCCAGAATGGATCTTTCTCTCGATGTTGCGAAGCCAGTCATCGGCGTCAAGGGGCTTAGTGGAATAGCTGAAAACTGGGGGATGAAGCTGGATGAAGTCATTCAACGACACAAGCTCATTTCGCTGCTGGGCAGTGTTCCGAGCAATGACCCCCAACAACTCATGAGAATCCCTTCGGTTTCTTTCAAACTCCATGAGAACTTGAGCCATCATGGGTGACGGTGGAAGATTGCCTTCCTCCGGATCATTCCTCGAGCTTGGGCACGACCAAGGTGGCCACGGGTTCCTTGAGACATCCTGAAGGATAAGATCAATTTCAAAGGATGTTGAATGATTTTGCAAATGCATCAGATTATGAAGATAACTAGAATGACTCGGATAGCATAACAGATGTAATTGAAAGAGAAATGTAAATTATCACAACATTGGAATAGCAATTATATTAGGAAGTCCAAAGCTGGAAGCCCAAAGACTCTAGACAACCCGACACAACTTTCCTACGGCTACAAGGATGCAAACAACGAGATGTTCTAGTAAGACATAGATGAGCCTAGTCCTATCTTCCCGTAGAAAAGATGAGGGTGACTTAGAACTCAGAATGATGAGGGTAAGGAGAAAAAAGAAGCCTTACCACTACTGGAATTCATCAGTTTGCCATGGGTGAAGCTCTTTGCCGTCTGTTTTTCGTCGGGGCGGACGGCAAAGAGGCTCTATGCTGTCTGCTAACCTAAATACAAATGGCAACTAAATAACTCATGGCAACCCTGTGGTTTGCCGTCAGCTTGCTCATAGCCGGACGGCAAACAGAACTTTGCCGTCTAAGGGCAGACGACAAAGGAGCTCGGAGGCCCACCAGGCCCGTTCGACCAGCCTGGCTAACAGCCCCGTGTTATGCCGTCTGCCAGCAGACGGCAAAGGGTGCTATGCCGTCTGCTGGCAGACGGCATAGCACGGGGACCGTTAACTGCCCGTCGTCTCTCCTATCTCTCCACTACTCTCTCCCGTGCCCTCTCTTCTCTCGCCAGAGTAACTATATAACTATAGAAGGCTAGACTCGACTTCGACCAAGGCTGATAATCCTACAGTCAGTCCTGCTCTGATACCAATTCTGTCGCGACCCGGAATATACGTATGTAATTCTAGTCACAACCCAATCATATGGAGAGCCGAGAGCCATACCCACTAGTCTAACCAAACAAGGCCAAATACAAGACAATCTCGGAAAGCTCGAGCGTGAGGGGCATCCCATCCAGGCCCGGATGATCAACTAAGATGGGTCCTCATCGTCCGCTCACAAGTCTAAATGCTTATGGGTGGTCAAATCCCATACTCATAGACAAGTCGCCTCAACCATATTATCAATTGAATCATAACACTTACATAAACAAACTCCATCTCGGTCACTTAGTCGGGGTCTCGGGCGGGCTCAATCATACAACAAATTGTGCCACGTGACAGAGTCACGAGAAATCGCATCGCGATTCCCCAAGCTGCGCACATCTAAGGGCCACTTGGTGTATGAAAGACCGCCGAAAAGTACACAACTAAGCTATCGAACCCCACACTAAGACATGCACGTTATAACCATGCACGCAGCATACATGTGTAGTGTAAACAACAGGTATTCATCACATGAACTCTACAAAGTATATCTTTATTGACTTACATAGAGTACACAAAGAGATCACATGACTGTGATCCAACATTACATCAAACAACGGAAGCAAATTAGGTCTTAGTACAGACAAGATTAACAAATGGCTTAGATAAGCCTTGTTCAACATACATAGCCCTTCTACGAGGGACCAGACTGTTGTCTGGAACTATACTAGCTTAGTCAATGTCGAACTTCAGGAAGGTGTCTCCATCGGGGTCTGGGTTTCCATCTAAAACATAGAATAAGAAAACATGAGTACAAAGTCGTACTCAGCAAGACTTACATCAGAACTATACTACTCATGCTCAAGTTTCATGGTAAAGGGAGGTGGCATTTCAAAATGCAGAAGTGCCAACTTTGACTTGGCTAGTCCTGTACTACGAATACCAGACTTGAGGTAAGAAGCGTACATGAGTACACTACCAAGTCTCCAACCAATACACCACTATGGATACTTCCTCGACTTCCCCACGAGTAAGCACGTCATAGCACTCACGTTTATCTTGCGAGTGTTAGAGTATCCATTCAAGTTGTCTAATAATCAGGTACAGGTTCCAAGAAGTCCATAACCGCGGACGCGGCTATTCGAATAGTTTTGTTAACCTTGCAAAGGTGTAAACTACACACACATGACCATCAGTTACCGCCAGTTCTCGTCACCATTCAAGGGGTGTCGGCGAGGATGTTCACCACGACACTTCTCTCACAACCGTTCTATTCCAGGAGTCGACTATCTGAGGTAAATCCCGCTCGAGAGCCCGGCCGAATAAACGATACGGACTCAGACAATGTAGCAAACCGAGACGCCATCCGAGAAGATGGTTTCACTTTCTCACAGATCCACCCACATATCTATATGATGCAACCTTTCATCCATGCTTTTTCTATGCATATGCCAAATGGAAGGCCCGAACTAATGTGACTCCTGGACGTCAACACGGATTGAGGCACTAGGCCGAGAGGGGTCAATGAGCCCAATGTGTGGTTGTACTCTTTGTATTGGATTACCATACAAGAACTCGGGCTTAAGGTGGTGTTCAACGAGACAACCCACTGTGTACTCCTACACAGCCTCTCATCGTTCACCTTGTATTAGGGTAGATTCATCAACACAGTTTCACCATCATCAACACCATGATCTCTACCATCCCGACTCACAGATAAAAGTAACCTCATTTTAAACTCTAGTAATGCAATAAGCTTTAACAGTTGCAGGGGCCACATGATATCAATCAACTCCTATGTCATTTAGGATTGTGGTTTGCTTACTATTGTGACAAGATGATAGGTCATGCATCGGATATGGGTTCAACTATGCGGTAAAATCGATAACAAGGTGATCATCCTAATCAATACATAAGCGAGACTGAGAGGGAAATGGGATTTTATAGACATGATCAATGGGTTTTGCTTGCCTTGATGACGATACACGGGTCTAACGTTCTTCTTCTTCTTCTTCGGGGGTGATCTCCGCCTCGGTAAAGCTGTTACCGGAACAATCATCAACAAAGGTGGGGCAACATTGAAATTGAATGCATAAGCACATGATAAGTTACTCCATGATTTGAAGGATACTGGTTTGTGGCAAATTCATATTAATTGAAGTGTATTGCAATTGAATTGCAAATTCAAACTCCAAATTCAAATTCAAATTAAGCCATATATAAATTTGCTTCTGTTTACCCATTTTAAAATGGTCGAACATAAAAACAAGTTGCATATTCTTAATCCTTGCATTTTTTGATAATTTTTAATATATTATATGTTTAATTTGGAGTTAATATGAATTTTCTATGATTTATTGAAGTTTTGGCTATTTTTTTGATTTTTTGTAATTCTTTAATGAGAAAACTATTTATTGCGTCACTGTGATGCAGGAGTGGCGTCAGGGGCTCTGACTAGTAGGCCAGATCTGTCAGCCACAATGGTTTAACCCCTCTGTTTAATTAAACAGAGAGGGGGTTCAGGGGGCTGGGGCCCACCTGTCTGTGGCTTGGGGAGGGGGGATTAGCTAGGTAATTAAGCCCTAATGGTTGGGTCGTCGCCGACGACCTTTGTGCTCGCCGGAGACTCGCCGAAATCGTGTTTCCACGAACGGGGTGGGGGTTTGATGGCACGGGCATGTGCCCCCCGCGATCTACCGCATCGGGTAGAGCCAGCAGGGGTTCGTGGGGAGGTCTCGGGCCACGCCGACGTCACCTCGCGCGGTGGCCGTGGCTACTTGTTGGGACCCGGGGTTAGCGTATGTAATTCCAGTCACGATACAATCACATGGAGAGCAGAGAGCCGTACCCACTTGTCTAAGCAGACAAGGCCAAGCACAGAACGCTCTCGGAAAGCATCAAACGTGAGGGGCATCCCATCCAGGCCGTATGATCAACTGAGATGGGTCCTCAACGTCCGCTCACAAGTCTAAATGCTTATGGGTGCTGAATCCCATACTCATAGACAAGTTGCCTCAACCATGTTATCGATTGGATCCTAACTCCTACATAGACTTACTCCAGCCCGATCACTTAGTCGGGGTCTAGGGCGGGCTCGATCATACAACAAAGTGTGCACGTGACAGAGTCACGAACAATCGCATCGCGATGCCCCAAGATGCGCACATCTAAGGGCCACTTGGTGTATAACAGACCGCCAGCCAGATCACAACTAAGGTCTCGAAAACCCATACTAATACATGCATTTTATGAACATACACGCAGCACACATGCCTAGTATGAACAGCAGGTATCATCACATAACTCTACAAAGTATTCTTTATTGAAATACACATAGAGCATACAAAGATCACATGTATGTGATCAACATTACATCATACAACGGAAGCAAATTAGGTCTGAGTACAGACAAGTTTAACAAATGTCTTACAGAAGCCTTGTAAACAAACATGCCCTTCCACGAGGGACCAGACTGCTGTCTGGGACTATGCTAACTTAGTCAACGTCGAGCTTCATGAAGGTGACTCCATCGGGGTCCGGGTTCTCATCTAAAACATAGAATAAGCAAACGTGAGTACAAAGTCGTACTCAGCAAGACTTACATCAGATCTATACTACTCATGCTCAAGTATCAAGGTAAAGGGAGGTGGGGTTTCATCATGCAGAAAAGCCAGCTTTGACTTGGCTAGTCCTGAACTACGAGTACCAGACTTGAGATAAGAAGCGTAAACGAGTCCACTACATGTCTCCAAACAATACACCACTATGGTTACTTCCTCGACTTCCCCACGAAGAAGCCCCCCATAGCACTCACGTTTATCTTGCGTATTTTATAAGTATCCATTCCAATTATCTATGACCAAGTAAAGGTCTCCAAGTAGTCCATAACCGCGGACACGGCTATTCGAATAGTTCATTAAACCTGCAGGGGTGTACATCTTCACACGCGTGTCATCACTTATCGCCTCGTTCTTGGCATCCTTCAAGCGGATGTCGGACGTGGATGAAACCAAGGCACTAACCTCACATCACCTTCTCTAATCGAGGAGTCGACTACCTGAGTTTGGCACCGCTCGAGAGTCCGGCCGGTTCCACGAAACGGACTCAGATAATGTAAGGGACCGACATGCCACCTCTGCCAGATGGTTTCACTGCCTCACAAGTCCACCCACATATCTAGGATGATGCAACCTTTTCTTCATACTTTTTCTATGCATATGCCAATGGAAAGCCCGAATCTATTGTGACTCCTGGACCGGATCGGGTACGTAAAGAGGCCAAACGGGGCTCCCATAAACCCTACATGTGGTCATACTCTTTGTCTTGGATCACAAAACAGGAACTCGGGGCCTAGGGCAGTGTTCAACGAGGTTTGGAAGACTAGGGCCTAGGGCCACTCGAGGAAGACGACACCGGGGGCACTGGTGGGCTGGGCTGAAAAAGTAAGTTGGGCCGAATGGCCAGGGGGGGTTTCCTCTTTTCTAATTCTTTCTGTTTTTCCTTTTCTGTTGTTTGTTTTGCCCCAAATAAAAATAGCAGAGCATTTTATAAAATACCCAAATCTTTTATGTGGGCTTAGGATACAAATAGCTAGCCACTCATAAAATTTGGATATTATTAAAATTCAAAACATTTGAATTTTAATTCAAATAGGGGTTTATTTAATTTCCAAAGCCACTGTTTGAATATTAGAAAATTCCATGTGCATGGGATTGATCCCAAACCACTTTTAAAATGATCAGCAACATTTCTAGGAATTTTCCAATCATCCAAATGATTTTTGGAAAAATATTTTTATCTGGCCATTTCAAATAATTTCTCAGGGCTTTCTGCTTCCCCATTTTTGATTTTCTTTTTGAATTTTTGACATGATGCAAAGGCACAACAACCCTAGCACTAACCATAGTTGGGGTTCTGAAAACTCGCCCCCACTCAAAAGAATCTCGTCCCGAGATTCAGAAGTCGTCGGGAGGAAGGTGGGGTACTCGGCACGGAGACGGTCTTCTCTTTCCCATGTTGCTTCTTTCTCGGAGTGATGTGACCATTGCACTCTGAGGAACTTGATCTTTTGACGACGACTGACACGCTCTACGGAATCAAGAATACGAACAGGGTACTCTCGATAAGAAAGGTCATCTTGGAGATCAAGCGCTTCATGGTCGACTTCGCGGATGGGGTCCTTGAAGCAACGCCTGAGTTGTGACACATGGAATACATCATGTACTCGGGAAAGGTGCGGAGGTAGTTCAAGTTGGTAGGCAACTTCTCCACGTTTAGCTAGAATGTGGAAAGGTCCGATGTAACGTGGGGCCAACTTGCCTTTGATACCGAATCTTTGGGTTCCCTTTAGAGGAGTAACCCGGAGGTAAGCCTTCTCATCAATATTGTAGCTCTCCTCTCTATGATGACGATCATAGTAGCTCTTTTGACGAGGCTGAGCAGCTTTCAAACGATCACGAACAATGCGAACTTGCTCTTCTGCTTCCTTGATCATATCCGGTCCAAAGAGTTGTCTTTCACCGGTTTCTGACCAGTTAAGGGGTGTTTGACATCGTCGTCCGTAGAGGAATTCAAAGGGAGCCATGTCCAGACTAGATTGATAGCTATTGTTATAAGAAAATTCGGCAAATGGAAGAGATTTCTCCCAATTCTTTCTGAATGAGATAACACAAGCTCTGAGCATGTCTTCCAAGATTTGATTAACCCTTTCAACTTGACCGCTAGATTGAGGGTGGAAAGCTGTACTAAAGGATAGATGAGTTCCCATAGCATTTTGAAAACTTTCCCAAACTCTAGAGGTGAAAAGGCTACCACGATCAGAATTGATCACCAAAGGAACACCGTGAAGAGACACGATTCTAGAGACATACTAGTCCGCCAACTGGCTAGAAGTTATAGACTCGCGAACGGGAAGGAAGTGAGCAACTTTGGAAAGCCTATCTATGACAACGAAGATGGCATCATTTCCTTTCTGGGTTTTTGGAAAGCCGGTGATGAAGTCCATACCGACCTTGTCCCATTTCCACTCGGGAATAGACAATGGTTGAAGAGTACCAACAGGTCTTTGGTGTTCTTCCTTAATGCGACGACAAACATCACATACGGCAACAAATTGTTCAATGTCTCTCTTCATCCGGGTCCACCAAAATCTCTGGCGTAGATCTCGGTACATTTTTGTGCTACCGGGATGAATGGAGAGGGGAGTGTCATGAGCTTCCTTAAGGATCAGTTGCTTTAGGTCTTCGTTTTTAGGAACTACTAAACGATTTTCAAAGAATATCGTTCCTTGATCATTTGCAGAAAAACATTTAGCAACTCCGCTAACAATGTTCTGCTTGATCACTTGAATACTACTATCTTGTTTCTGGGCGGCTACGATTTGATCCTCAAGGGTTGGTTTCGCCACCAAGTTGAAAAGAGATCCACGAGGAACTATCTCGAGATTGAGCTTTCGAAATTCCTCATGAAGAAGTGGTTGATACTGCTGCAACATGAGGTTGTTACAGTACGACTTACGACTTAGTGCATCAGCCATGACATTGGCTTTGCCTGGGGTGTAAGAAATTCCTAAGTCATAATCTTTTATCAACTCTATCCAGCGTCTTTGCCTGAGATTAAGATCTGGCTGGGTGAAAATATATTTGAGGCTTTGGTGGTCGGAATAGATCTCACAACGATTACCAAGGAGGTAATGTCGCCAAGTCTTCAGGGCATGAACTACGGCAGCGAGTTCAAGATCGTGGGTAGGATAGTTCTCTTCATGTGGCCGCAACTGGCGTGAAGCATAAGCTACCATGTTAGACCAAGTATGTGATCAGAGGGGGAGGGGGTGAATGATCACTTCAAAATTTTGCATGAAACTATGAAGTGAAGCATAACTCAATAACCGAAAGGATTCAACAGAAAGGTAAATGTCGAAGCAGAACATGATTGAAGCAAAACATAGCGAATCAAAAGCATTGAATCAATTGCATCGAAGCAGATCACTGAAGAAATTGATAGACTGAATGTAAGTGCGGAAGGTTAAACGAACTCTTTACTCGGCGATGTTTGTTCGACCAGTTCACACTCTGCAAAGTGCTACGTCTGGTTGGAGGGACTTGTGATTGAACACAGGAGCTAACCTCTCTCCGTCCGTTTCTCCACTGCACCAATCTCCTTGAGCTTGGTCAGTTCTTCACTCATGGTTGATTATTGAGGAAATCTCCGAAACCTTTGACAAACTGGACTTCGAGGCGACAATAACTCTTCGCTCTCTGAAGAACAACTCTCTAACCGTCTAGGAGAATTGCAGTTCTCCAAGATAAAAGGGCTAGCAAACTTCTTCCTAAGTCATAATGAATCAACTCAGATCAATAGGACTTATACTTCGGTGGATGGGTTTTTGAAATGCTTCGGTGGGGTTGCTCTCTCTCTCTCTCCTCTGTAGGGAATCAATCTTGGAGCATCCACCGGCCAATGAGGGCTGGGGTGGCGTATTTATAGGTGGCAATCCCTAGGTGCGAAATGACTGAAGTGACCCGATGTGACAGCTTGACACCTGTTCCTAACGGTCATGTTTCCAGTCACAGCGCAACTTTACTTGCGGTCCATGTAAAGCTGACTCACGGACTTGGTTCTGCTTCAGGAGCCGAAAGAACAAAGTCTTCGCTGGTGAAGCATTACCTAGCTCACATGAGATTTCTTCAACTCTGGCTTCTCACTGTTTAAGATTCGATCTGAGTCTTTCATCAAAACCTTCGGAGTACATTTACTAAACCTCTCTTGATAGTACGGTTTTTCCTATGACTCAAAGAAGTAAAAAAAGAACTACGCAAAAACAACTAAGTCATGCGCCATCTTGATCATCTTCTTCGATGAGACGTGCTTCAGGATTCCTTATCTTTTTAGGGGTCGACATCCGTGATGAGCTTCACTCCAGAGGATGTTCTTCGGTAAAAGTATAAATCTTCGTTGAAGCTTTATCACCAACCTATAACTTCAGGAACCTAACCATCTGATTCACACTAGAAAACTTGTTAGTTCCTCTACTGTTTTGACCAACAATATCCAAAACTCTTGAGGGCATAACTTTGCTCTTACAATCTCCCCCTTTTTGGACTATTGTTGACAAAACAGGCATCGATAAAAGATTTGGAATTTTGAATTTGAGTTGAGAGCAAACTCTAAGATATGAAGTTTTTGAATCCCCCTGAATGCAAGCATCGAAGATTTATGTAATCGAAGAAAATTCTCGTTGAAGAATATCATCAATGGGAAGTCTAACACATATCCTAGTGAATCAATTGCATACAAAGATAATTTGTCTTGAAGAATATGCAATCATCCAATGACCTGTGAACTTAAGGATAAGACCCACCTGCAAGATAAAATATAGGAAAGCAACTTTCAAGAACGAGGTTATTAACATATACGATAAAACAGTTCACAACCGAAGTAAAACTTTAAGTTACAACCCAATCGAAGTGAATGGAATGTTTGTCGTAACTTAACATGCAAAAGAACGAATCAAAACCCTAAACCCCGCAGCGAATCTAAACTCGATGCTACTTTCTCCCCCTTTTTGTCAATAATTGGACAAAAGGTTGATAGGTAGATCAAGAGCATCTATGCGTTAGCTGCAACCCTGGGACCCTGCACATTGTCTTCGCCTGAAGAAGATGCGTCGCCTGAAGTTTCTCCTTCGGTCGAAGCCGGTGACTCTTCCTCGTCGAAGTCCATCGGCGCTTGAAGCATTTCAAGGTCGCTGTCGTCGAGAGGATCGTCTTCGTGCTTCGATGTGTGAGAGTCTTCATCCGAGAAGGTGTCGGGGCGAATCTGTTCAGCAGGGTTGACAAAGAGAACTTCATCAATCTTGTCTAGTGATGGTATCTTGGGGTTGGGGCGATCAATCGAATCATTTCTGGAAAAGTGCCTCTGCAAATGTGGGTACTCCTTGAATATGCGATCGGCTTCAAGTTTCTTCACTTAGTTGAATTTCCTTAGGCCTTTCCAAGAATGACGCTTCAGAACCTTCAAGTATTGGTTGTTATTCAAGGCAATGTTACCAACTCTGTTTATCTCATCAGACAGATGTTGCATCTGGCGCTGATTTCCTTCGATGAAGTTTTCTAGCAGTTGTTGGTTTCGAATAGCAACTTCAAAGTGGTACACTTCTTTCTGAAAACGCTTCGACATGTTTCGCTCATTGACGTGCTGTCTGACTCCTACATATGTTGCAAAAGGGTCATTTTACCGCCTGAAGATGTTCATTGTATCGCGGAACGGAGGGCAGAACAGGTTCGGGTGATGCTTCGCAGTGAAATCTTCGCTGCGTCCATGGTTGCAAATGGCTTGCAGCCAAGGGGCATATGGCTTCAGTTGATTTACCAATTCTGCAGCTTGTACCATGTACCGAAGAAAACAATCCTCGAAGTCGAACACATGTCCATGGGTGAGCTTCAATAGAGCATGACGAGTTGGCTACAGAATATTGGATTCTTCATTCGCTATACTGAGAGGCATTAGTGAGTTTGACAAGATATAAAACCAAGTCTTCGATATGAACACTAAATGCTTCGGGCGAATATTTTCTGGCATGTGATCTCCAGAGACTTCGGGATCCAATAAAGATGCAAATTCAGCTTCAGTGGGATCCGGTAACATGTGAACTTTTGCAATTTCTCCAGTGTGTCTTGGGATGTTTATGATATCCATGAATTCATCTGTATGCATCCTGAAGACTTTCCCTTGAATCATCCATTCAAGACTCCATGTGCTAGTATCTTCTGGGGTTCCAGAGACATATAGTGTGGCATAGAATTGCTTCACTAGCTCTGAATTGAATGGAGTTTCCATGGCAAATAATCCAGTCAAGTTCTGTGCTTCGATAGTTTCCATGATGTTTTGGAAGCACGTTGCAGAAGCTAGACTGTGCATATCCAAGTACTTGTGTCTGAAAAGGACACCTTTCTGGCAGTAAAGCTTCATGTACAAGATTTTCTGTTCAGCAGTCGAGAATCGAAGATCATCAGCTGTTCTTGGTGAATCATATGGACTAGTGCCAAAGAATCAAAGATTCTTGCGATGAACTTCAATGTCAAATTCAGGACCGTGTCTTGACGAAGATCCTTCTCCCAGGAAAATGGGAAAAGTCTCTCTTGGATAGATGGAGTCCAGTTGGGTGTCCTGAGCAGGAATGCAATGCCTTCGAGCATCTCTGATTCGCCTTTGCGGTTGAGTGACGATGGCCAACTCATTTGCTTCGGCTTCAGCTTCGATTTCTGCATCAGCATTGGCTTCAGCATTAATTGCTTGATCTTGAGCTTCGCCTTGTTTGTCTTCAGACTCCTCAGCAGAGTGAGCTGAAGAGTAATCCTTATCAGGGATGGCTTGATGGGGTGGAGAGGGTTCTGGTGCAAAATTGTCTTGAGCGGATGGTTGTGGAGCAGGTTGAGGTGGAGGAGGAGTTGGAGCACGGGGTGGAATGACTTCGGGGGCGGATGGCTTCGATGTGGGTTTGCCAAGCTTGATGATTCTGCATCGAGGAGGCGATGCCTTTCTAGGGGCCTTCTTGGCCGGATGAGAGCTCACCTCATCAGCTTCTTCAGTGTCAGCAATGAGTCGTCTCTTCCTAGGTGGCAGCTTGGGAAGAGGTGAAGCTAATTTCTTGACCATGGCTTCGCGCTTCTTTGAGTCAAGAGCCATGACTGAAGCATTGTGAGTCTTGCAGCATTCTTCAATGGCAGACTTCAACTTGTCTTGAAAGACTTGAATATTTTGCTTCGTTTGTTCATTAACAATAGCAATCTTCTTCGAAGCAGCTGAGGCTTCGTTCTTGAAATCCTCATCAGATTCTTCATCTGCTCTCTTCTGGAATTTCAGGATCTTTGCAGTTTCTGATCTATCCCTTGAATGCAGATCTCTCAGCTGATTGTACAAAGTTTCGACCATGGCTGAAAGATTTGGTGAAATGTAAGTATCTCCAATATCTACAGCTTGGGGATTAACAATTTTAGCAAGCTTAAGGTATGTCTGACTCAGACCCAGACAGTCCCAAAGTTCACCTTCCCTAGCATCCGAGAAGTTGTGCTCACTATGTTCAGCTTCAACTTGGGCTTCGGGAACAGGAGCTGCGACTGGCTTCGGGGGAATTTCCTCTGGTGCCATGTCCACAGCGGCTTCCTTTTGAGCGGCCCTGGCAGCTTTCTCAGCCTTCTTTGAGCGAAGGATATCCAGCTGAGCTTGGCGTTTGGCTTCAGCTTCAGCAAGTTGTTTGGCTTCGGCGGCAGCCTTAGCCTCTTGAGCTTGAGCTTCAGCTAGCTTGCGCTTCGCTTCAGCTTGCTGGTTTGCCTCGGCCAGCTCCTTCCTTTGCTTTTCAAGATCAGCTGCTTCTCTATCAGCTTTCTCTTTCTCTTTGGCTTCTTTTTCAGCCTTAGCTTTGGCTTGAGCTTCGGCGTGCAGACGTTCAGCTTCAATGCGGTCTCTCTTCCGCAATTCAGCTTCTGTCAACTTCTTTGTGCCAACCTGGGCATATGTTTGGCCAGGCTTAGCCACAGTTGTCTTCGGCTTCGAAGCTTTAACAGGCTCTGGAGCTTTGGCTTCGGGCACAGCAGTAGGCTTAGCCACAGGCTTTGCCTTCGGGTCATGCCGTTCCTTGGTCCTCTGCTCGGATGGAACAGGACGGCGGGGAGGCTTGGAGGACAGGGGTGCCTCGACTACCAAGTTCGTCAAGTCAATGTTCCTCTTTGGAGCAGGAGGTGCTGTAGGTTCATGAAACTTAAAACCCTTAGGAGCAGTTGGCTTCGCTCCAGCCTTCTTCTTCAGAGGCTTCTTACTCAGTTTCTTCTTAGGACTTGGGGGGATGGGTGAGTGCTCTGATTCATCATCTGCTTCGTCAGCAGGATCGTCATCAATCGAGTCTTCAAGCTGTGCAGCTGCATCAACTTCGTCATCGGCTTTGTGTTCAGCTTCCTCTTCTGAAGCAGGAGGAGGTGAATCACTTAGCTTCCGAAGCTTTCGCTTCTTCCGAGGCTTCGATGGTTCGGCTTCATCAAGCCCTGCAGCAGCAAGAGCTTTTGCCTTTTTCTCGTCTCGGATCCTCTTCTTCTCAGCCAGAATAGCAAGCCGTTCTTGCTCTTCAGGATAATCATCCGGGGTCTTGTGTGAATTTGGGTGCGGGATAGCCGGAGGCTTCGGGTAGTACTTCTTCCGGTTGGCTGCAGTGTACTGAGCGCACATGGCGGTGGTGTACCGATAAGGTGGGCTGAAAGCAAATTGCATTACCCACTTCCAAGTTGGGATACTTTTGTACTTGTACCACCGAATAGCCCAATATCTTCAAATCATTTGCAGTCGAATCTTTCTATCATGATCTGTCTCTTCTGGCGGGGTGTCATAGCCCATCTTGAGGCGAATGGCTTCGGGAATGCCGCGGGCATTATTCACTTCCTTCGTTTTGCCTCCTTTGCCCTTCGGCTTCGGTGGCTCTGGGTAATTTTCCAGTCCTTCAACAATTGGAGACTCATTCCCCATTGCAGCCTCTTCGTCAGACATCCTGTGATTAGAAGTATAGAAAAGAGGGAAACAAGGAGAGGGAATGAATAAGCACTGGCAAAGGTTTCGACCAAAACCAGAACAATTTGACAGAAGCCCAGATCAAACTCAGATTGGATGCAACTCTGTTTATGAATTTGGCTAGAATAAGTTCGAAAACAAGACCTAACCCAATCCAGTTCAGAGAACGAATCGTACCATGCGCACTGACCTGAGGAGATGGGATTGCTTAGATGCTAAGAACAGCTTTCCCAAGATGTAAAGTCCAACACGGATCAAATAGCCCTATAAACAGAAATCAAAACCCTAACAAAACTTAGATCCAAACCCTAGATGAAGAACACAGGAAACAAGATTGGATCCAAGAGGCGTTGCGTACCCTAACTTGGTGACGCAAGGCAGCTACGGCGACGGGGAGCGGAGAAGTGCTCTGCGTCGACGGGGAATGTCCACGGCGGCGTCGTTCCGGCAGTGAAGCGGCGACGGCGACGACGGGGACGAGAGCTCTACGGTTGCTCGAGGAGGAAGACGGAGAAGTCGGAGAGAATGAGCGTGGGGTGAACCGTTTCGATGGGGGAACGCCTTAAATAGGCCTGACCTGGTGCGGTTACCAGATCAGATCGAACGATTCACAGCGACTGACTCTTCCGATTCAACGGCTAAGATGAAGTGGCGTATCGCGAGCGAATCTCAACGACCCGGAGAAGACGGGGACTCAACGGCCGAAGAACAAGTCTCAACCGAGAGCAAAAACTTCGATAAAGTTGGAAACATTTGCTTCGGAACTCAATTATGCTCGAAGCAATATGCTTTCCGTTTCAATTGTGCTTATCATTCAAGATAGAAAAGATTGGGAGTGAAATCGAATGGAGGGGTAGGGTCCGAAACTTATCACTTCGAAGAACAACAACGAAGCTAAAATTGATAAGCATAGGGGACAAAAGAAACGGATAAATAAAGAAAACTAAAAACAAAAAGCAAATGGAAAACGAAGCGAAACTTGGACGAAGGAAAACTCAAGAGAAACTAAACAAAAGGAAACACAAACGAAGGTGAATATATACAGTGAAAAGTTTCGATCTTACTGAACATTGTGTGAGTCTAAGATGTTCAGCTCACATCTCAATGCACAAAACCTTTTCTCGTCCAATGGCTTCGTGAATATGTCTGCCAATTGATCTTCAGTTCTTACATGGCTAATCTCAATGTCTTCGCGCTGAACATGATCTCGAAGAAAATGATGACGAATATCAATGTACTTCGTTCGAGAGTGTTGCACCGGATTGTGAGCAATCTTGATGGCACTCTCATTGTCACAAAGCAGAGGGATTTTCTTCACAAATATACCATAATCTTTCAGCGCCTGCTTAAGCCAAAGTATTTGAGTGCAGCACGAGCCAGCAGCAATGTATTCAGCTTCAGCAGTAGATATTGAGACACAATTTTGTTTCTTTGAAGCCCAACACACAAGAGATCTACCAAGAAAATGACAAGTGCCTGAGGTAGATTTCCTGTCAACCCTATCACCAGCCCAGTCTGAATCAGAATATCCAATCAAATCAAACTGAGTGCCTTTGGGATACCAAAGTCCCAAAGAAGGAGTATGTGGTAGATATCGAAGAATTCGCTTCACAGCTATATGATGCGATTCCTTCGGATTTGCCTGAAAACGAGCACAAATACAAACTGATAGCATGATGTCAGGTCTAGATGCACATAAGTATAAGAGTGAACCTATCATAGACCGAAACTTTTTCTGATCGAAGGGTTTCCCTTTCTCATCTGCATCAAGAAAACCATTAATAGGCATGGGAGTTCTAATGGTCTTGCATTCAGCAAGATCAAACTTCTTCAGGCAATCTTTCAAGTATTTCTCTTGTGAAATAAAGGTGCCATTCTTCTGTTGTCGAATCTGAAGTCCAAGGAAAAACTTCAATTCTCCCATCATTGACATCTCATATTTCTTCGACATCATTCTTGCAAATTCTTCGCTGATCTCAGTGTTAGTACAGCCAAAAATAATATCATCTACATAAATCTGACACACAAATAGATCATTGTTATATGATCGAGTGAAAAGAGTGGGGTCAGTTGTTCCTGGTTTGAAGCCTTTCTTCAGGAGGAAATCCTTCAATGTTTCATACCAAGCACGAGGTGCTTGCTTCAGTCCATACAAAGCTTTGTGAAGCCTATACACCATATCAGGATTCTTCGAGTCTTCAAAACCTGGGGGCTGCATAACATACACTTCTTCTTCGATTTCACCATTAAGAAACGCACTTTTGACATCCATTTGATATAGCAATATATTTTTGTGGTTAGCAAAAGCAAGCATGACACGAATGGATTCGAGACGGGCTACTGGAGCATAGGTTTCACCAAAGTCAATGCCTTCGATTTGGGTGTAACATTGTGCAACCAATCTAGCCTTATTTCTTACCACAATACCGTCTTCATCTTGCTTGTTGCGAAATATCCACTTGGTGCCAATAACGTTGTGCTTCGTGGGATCTGGCCTTTCAACAAGTGACCAGACCTTGTTTCTTTCAAATTGGTGAAGTTCTTCCATCATAGCTAATAACCAATCAGGGTCCTTCATGGCTTCATCATATTTTGAAGGCTCTAGCATGGAGACAAAAGAAAAGTTTCCACAGAAGTTATCCAAACGAGTACGAGATCGAGTAGTGGGACGACCTGGTTGATTGATATCTTCAAGGATCGAATCCACATCTACTCTTCTTCGAACTCGGGATAACGTTGTATCATTTGCTTCAGGCTCAGCTTCTGCTTCAGGATCTGCATCAGCTTCGGGATCAGCTTCACCTTCAGCTTCAGCATTTCCTTCAGGATTAGCATTTCCTTCGTTCCCTTGACCTTCTTCGTCCTGTTCATCATTTGCTTCAGGATGTTGATTTCCAGCGCCCCGGGCTATGTGTGGGAACATTGGACCATCATCATCCCTAACAGCTTGACGTTGATTGGCTTCAACAGGGCGAATCTCACCAATAGCCATGGACCTTATTACTTCATCAAGAGGAGGTTCATCTAGATCATGAGGCAAATGCTCCTTTTGAGAGCCATTAGTTTCATCAAACCTTACATTTACAGTTTCCATAACTTTCCCAAAGTGAGAGTTATAGACTCTGTAAGTGTGAGAGTTTGAGCCATAACCTAGAAGAAAACCTTCATGTGCCTTAGGGGCAAATTTGGAGCTATGATTCATATCTCTAATAAAGCATGGAGCACCAAATACCCTAAGATATGAGACATTTGGTTTGTTACCAGTGATAAGCTCATGTGAAGTTTTCTTCAAGAATTTCTGAAGGTAAACCTTGTTGATGATGTGACATGCAGTATTGATTGCTTCGGCCCAGAACCTAATAGGAGTCTTGTATTCAGCAAGCATAGTTCTGGCCATCTCAATAAGAGTTCTATTCTTCCTTTCAACTACACCATTCTGTTGAGGTGTATAAGCAGCAGAGAACTCATGAGAAAAACCATGATCATCAAGAAAATCTTCAATATTTGTATTTTTGAATTCAGTTCCATTATCACTTCGGATATGCTTCAGAGATAATTCATATTCTGTTTGAGCTCTCTTAGCGAATGACTTGAAGATTTCAACCACTTTGCTCTTGTCATCCAAAAATAAAACCCAAGTATAACGTGAGAAGTCATCAACAATAACTAGACCATATTTGTTTCCTCCCAGACTTGCATAATTTTGAGGACCAAAAAGATCCATATGAAGCAATTCAAGAGGACGAGTGGTTGTCATGATGGTCTTCGCTGAATGATGTTTCTTCGTAATTTTACCAGCTTCGCAAGCACTGCAGAGACGATCCTTATCGAATTTTACTTTGGTAAGACCAATAACATGATTCTTCTTCACTAGGTTATGAAGATTTCTCATCCCTGCATGACCAAGTCTTCGATGCCATAACCAACCCGATGAAGCTTTTGCCATTAAGCAAGTTGAGACAGCAGGGCCCGAAGAAAAATCAACAATGTATAGATCTCCCTTTCGGTAACCCTCGAAGACAAACGTATAGTCATCCTGTGAAAAGACAACACAACGCGAAGCAGAAAACAATACAAGCATACCCATATCGCATAACTTTGAAATAGACATAAGATTATATCCAAGAGATTGGACTAGCATAACCTTGTCAATGTGCTTATCCTTCGATATGGCAATCTTACCCAAACCTAACACTTTACCTTTGTTGTTATCACCGAAGGTAATGTACTTCAGAGAAGATTGAGATAGTTTTTCTTCGATGAACAACTCCTTGTCTCCGGTCATATGATTTGTACAACCACTATCCATGACCCATTCGGATCCACCGGAGACATAGCCCTGCAGAAGAATTAGTTCTTCTTAACCACCCACAAACGAGCAGGTGACTGAGAAGATGTTGAAGCACTGGTCGAAGCAATATTAAATCGGACAGGAGTGTATTGCTTCAATGTACCATCAAGCACACCATAAATGTAAGTCCTCTGCGAATGGTTAGCATAAGTATGAGCGTATGCAATCTTAGTATGATTATTATGACGACGATACGTGTGACGACCAGTACGATAGTATTGCTTCTATGGAACATTTGATTCGGTTACCAATGGATCATTTCTTGTCTCAAGAGAGTAGAAATGATTCGGTGGTACCGAAGACTTTCCCTGCATAGAATGGTTAGCAGGAAACTTTTCCACAAGTGCTTTCTGCACCCATATTTTCCTCTTGTAAAATCCATTCTTTGGTGGAGTACCTACATACTCAGCTGAAACTTTTCCCTGTTCATCTTTCATGAGTTTGTAGTCTGAATCAAGTGATTCATCCACAATGACTTTGTTCATTTTGCAGTAGAAACCTGAAAGGTTAGCAATATCAATGGGTTTCTCCTTAGCTAGAACCCAAACAGTCTTAGGATACTGTTCAGGCTCCCAGTATGTGCCATCAGGATTTATCTTTCTCTCAAAACCAACACCTTCATTCCTGGGATTCCTGTGAAGGAGGGCCTTCCTCAGTATATCATAGAGATATTGGTGTCCTTGCACACTTTTGAACATGCCTGTTCAAATAAGTTTTTCAACCTGAGGAGTTCCTCGGTAACAGCAGGATTTTCCTCATCGGAGGCATTAGTATCATCAATAACAATAGGAGCTTTCCCTTTGGAAATAGTTTTGCTTCGTTCCAAACAATCCAAACAAGGTGATTCAGATTTATCAATTGCTTCAGAACCTTGTTGAGCCATGAGAGAGAGATTGACATTTTCCAATTCTTCATGAGCCTCTGTCAGTTTTTCGAGAGCCACTTTCCTCTGAATAAATTCACAGGTAAGCTTCTCATAATCAACTGAAAGAAGATCATGCCGAGAGGATAATTCTTCAAACTTCTCCTTCAGAGCAGCATGCTCATTGGTTAAAGTTTGATTCTTCTCAATCTCATCGATCAACAACGTTTCTGACTTCTTAATGGTTTTGCTTAGTGAATCAAGTTCATCTTGTTGAATTGAAGCAATTTTAGCAAGTTTAGCATAGCTTATCCTAGTATCACTTTCACATGAGGAATAATCAGAAGTATCATAGGTTGACTTGGATGAAGATACCCCTGCCTTGGCCATGAAGCAATATGCAGGAGTTTCATCTTCACTACTGTTGTTGGTGAAGAATGAGCTCGAAGCATTGACTGAAGCATCTGCCGAAGCAAAAGCCAAACCAGCAACTCCATCTGATTCGGACCCTGAAGCAGACCTTGAGTCTTGTTCAGTTTCGGAACCAGAGGCTTCATCTTCTGAGTTCATCTCCTTTCCTAGATAGGCCTTGGCACGATGAGAGCTGCTTCAACGAGACGAATGAGTCTTCGACGAAGAAACCTCACGCTTCTTATGATACTTCTTCCTCTTATCATCATCAAAATCTTTCTTCTTTTCCCTTCTTGAACTGGAATCATGTTTCTTTGACTCATGACTTCTGGAGGATCTGTAAGGCTTCGATGAAGAGTCTCTGAGTGAATGCTTCGATTTGTTTTCAGCTTCCCACAGAGGGCAATCAGCAATGTGGTGTCCTGGTTTCTTGCACTTGTAACAGCAATTGTCCTTTGATGGAGAGCTTTTAGAGGATGAACGGTAGGAAGAATGACTAGAGCTTCTTGAAGGATAAATCTTCTTGGGTGAAGAAAAGCCTTTTCTTTGAAAGAGAGTGAAGCGTCTCATGATCAAGGCTAAATCTTTTCCAATGCTTGAGGGATCATCTGATTCGACACCTGAAGCAGAACTAACTTCGGGTGAAGAATGACGCGAAGCTTTTGCTTTCAGGGCATGGGATCTCCTTCGAGAACCATTTATGTCACGTTTCTCTTCTTCTTCCATTTCAAAGGTAGTGAGTCTCTCAAGAACATCAGCATCAACAAGACGTCTGTAATCAGTCCTTTCCTTGATCATCAGCACAATGTGATCAAACGAGTCATCTAACGAGCGAAGCAGAGTTCTCACAACAAAGTGAGGAGTTATGTCATCAGCACCGAGGGAAATCAACTCATTCGCAAGAGCTGTGAGTCTGCTGTAAATTGAGTGGACTTTTTCACCCTCGAGTCTTTTGAAGCGATAGAATTTGCTTCGGAGAGTGTCAATTCTGGCATCTTTCTGGGTAGAAACACCTTCACCAATCTTCTCAAGATAGTCCCAGACACCTTTGGCAGTTGGAATATTCTTCACTTCATGATACTTTTCAGGTGTCAAGTGATTGGTGATGAAAACCCAAACTACAGAATCAAGATCAATCAGCGTTGCTTCTTCAGGGGTAATCTCCTTCTCATCAGCAACAGTGACTCCATACAAGACAACTTGCCAGGCAGTTGAGTTGATAGCCATGATATTTCTTTTCATCTTGTCCTTCCAGTATGGGTAGTCCTTCCCATTGAAAATAGGAATAGGTTCGCCAGAGCGAATAGCTGCGAAAGACATACTAGAAGACATACTTGAAAACACTCCAGGAGGTTAATCCAAAAAAGAGTGCCTAGCTCTGATACCAATTGTTAGACGAAGTATGTGATCAGAGGGGGAGGGGGTGAATGATCACTTCAAAATTTTGCATGAAACTATGAAGTGAAGCATAACTCAGTAACCGAAAGGATTCAACAGAAAGGTAAATGTCGAAGCAGAACATGATTGAAGCAAAACATAGCGAATCAAAAGCATCGAATCAATTGCATCGAAGCAGATCACTGAAGCAATTGATAGACTGAATGTAAGTGCGGAAGGTTAAACGAACTCTTGACTCGGCGATGTTTGTTCGACCAGTTCACACTCTGCAAAGTGCTACGTCTGGTTGGAGGGACTTGTGATTGAACACATGAGCTAACCTCTCTCTATCCGTTTCTCCACTGCACCAATCTCCTTGAGCTTGGTCAGTTCTTCACTCGTGGTTGATTATTGAGGAAATCACCGAAACCTTTGACAAACTGGACTTCGAGGCGACAATAACTCTTCGTTCTCTGAAGAACAACTCTCTAACCATCTAGGAGAATTGCAGTTCTCCAAGATAAAAGGGCTAGCAAACTTCTTCCTAAGTCATAATGAATCAACTCAGATCAATAGGACTTATACTTCGGTGGATGGGTTTTTGAAATGCTTCGGTGGGGTTGCTCTCTCTCTCTCCTCTGTAGGGAATCAATCTTGGAGCAGCCACCGGCCAATGAGGGCTGGGGTGGCGTATTTATAGGTGGCAATCCCTAGGTGCGAAATGACTGGAGTGACCCGATGTGATAGCTTGACACATGTCCCTAACGGTCATGTTTCCAGTCACAGCGCAACTTTACTTGCGGTCCAAGTAAAGCTGACTCACGGACTTGGTTCAGCTTCAGGAGCCGAAAGAACAAAGTCTTCGCTGGTGAAGCATTACCTAGCTCACATGAGATTTCTTCAACTCTGGCTTCTCACTGTTTAAGATTCGATCTGAGTCTTTCATCAAAACCTTCGGAGTACATTTACTAAACCCCTCTTGATAGTACGGTTTTTCCTATGACTCAAAGAAGTAAAAAAAGAACTACGCAAAAACAACTAAGTCATGCGCCATCTTGATCATCTTCTTCGATGAGACGTGCTTCAGGATTCCTTATCTTTTTAGGGGTTGACATCCGTGATTAGCTTCACTCCAGAGGATGTGCTTCGGTAAAAGTATAAATCTTCGTTGAAGCTTTATCACCAACCTATAACTTCAGGAACCTAACCATTTGATTCACACTAGAAAACTTGTTAGTTCCTCTACTGTTTTGACCAACAATATCCAAAACTCTTGAGGGTATAACTTTGCTCTTACATACCACATGACGATCTTGCATAAGTATGCATCCTAACCCTTGCCGTGAAGCATCACAAAAGATCTCGAAATCCCTTTTGGTGTCTGGAGGTGCAAGTACGGGTGCAGAAGTCAATCTTCTTTTCAGCTCTTGATAGCTTTCCTCGCACATGGGAGTCCATTGGAATTTATTATCTTTCTTGAGGAGTTCAGTAAGAGGCTTTGCAACTTTAGAAAAGTTCTCAACGAAGCGGCAGCAATAGCTTGCTAAGCCAAGCAAACTCCTAACTTGCTTAACCGATTCAGGTGGACTCCAGTCAAGGACGGCCTGAACTCTCTCGGGATTGACTGCAACACCTTTCGCAGAAATCACGTGGCCTAAGTAGGTCACTTCTGGTAGCCAAAATTCACACTTGGAGAACTTGGCATAAAGGCGATGCTCTCTAAGTTTCATCATTACCAACCTAAGATGTTCTTCGTGCTCTTCTTTGTTCTTCGAGTAGATGAGAATATCATCAAGATAAACCACAACAAATTTATCTAAGTACTCCATGAAGATCGAATTCATCAAGCGCGAGAATGTGGCGGGGGCATTGGTCAAACCGAAGGACATGACGGTATACTCGTAAAGATCATAACGAGTAGTGAAAGCCGTCTTGGGAATGTCCTCATTTCAGATTTTTATTTGATGATAACCTAATCTCAAATCCATCTTGGAGAAGACAGAGGATCCTACAAGTTGATCATAAGGATCATTGATCCTGGGCAGTGGGTATTTGTTCTTTATCGTCGCTAGATTTAGCGGGCGATAGTCTACGCACATCCTTTCTGTTCCATCTTTCTTCGTTACGAACAGAACGGGGCAACCCCATGTCTATGAGCTAGGGCGGATGAAGCCTTTTGCCAACGAAGCATCAAGTTGGGTTTTTAGCTCAGCTAACTCATGTGGGGCCATTCTATATGGGCATCTGGAAATTGGGGTTGTGCCTGGTATAAGATCCACTATGAATTCTACACATCTGTCGGGTGGCATTCCCGGCAGCTCTTCAGGAAAGACATCCGGGAAGTCACGAACCACCGGAACATCTTCAAGGTCTGGAAGTGGAAGCACATTCAAAGTATGCATCTGGATGTTAGAGTTGGGTGATGTGTAGTCAATGATCTGGCCTGAAGGATGGGTGAGTTTAACTGATTTGGCCTTACAATCAAGGAAAGCATTCTGCCTTGATAACCAATCCATTCCTAGGATGACATCAATGTCCGAAGACTTGAGGGATATAAGTGAAGCAAGGAATACTAAACCCTCAATTTCAATTTGATTGCCATGGCTTACTCTATTAGCTTGCCACTTTGAACCAGGAGTTTGAATGATCATTGGAGAAAACATTTCTTCAAAGGGAAACTCATGACGAAGTGCATAACTCTCCGACCTGAATGAATGAGAAGCTCCTGGATCGAAAAGAACGAAGGCGGGAACATGATTGACTGGGAGTGTGCCAAGAATGACGTCAGAAGCAGCAGTGGTTTTCTCAACTGAGATTTGGTTCACAGAACCACTACTTGTGATTGAAAGCTTTGCTGGGATGGCTTTGGTGGTTGATTTCTTTAGAGGCTTGTGACTAGGTCGACGTGGTGCCACCAACATTGTAGGGCACTGTCGGAAGTAATGGCCTGCCAGACCACACGTGAAACAAACCTTGTCTGAATTGCTGGGAGCAGGATTACTTGATTGCACACCATCATTCCTGGGAGGAACAATGTGTTGGGGTGGATGTCATATATTCGGTGGTGGTCTCTGAAGAAGGTTTTGAGGTATGGCTCTGGTTGGAATCCAAATTCGGCGTTTCTGAGGGGCTGAACTTGAAGAAGGAGCAAGCTCAAGAGCATGCTTGCGAGACTCTTCGAAAATTTCATCGCCATGCTCAGCTCTGAAGGATCTGTTAACTAAATCCTCAAAGGTGGCAAATTCGATGAGGTTGAGATCATGACGAAGGATGGGGCTAAGTCCCTTATGGAACCTTGCCTGCTTTCTGGCATCGGTGGTGATCTCATCTTGGGCATACCGGGCAAGACGGTTGAACTCTCTCACATACTCATGGATGGACATCTTTCCTTGAGTCAAACTGCAGAACTCTTCCTTCTTGCACTCCATCAACTCATCCAGAATGTGGTACCCTCGAAAGGCAACACAGAACTCCTGCCAAGTCACTACGTGACTATCTGGCTGCACAACAACATAGTTCTTCCACCATTGAAGAGCAGCACCTTCCAAGAAGTATACCGCAAAAACAACTCGATCATTGGGAGCAACATGTGCAGTGTCAAGCTTACGCTCGATGGAACGGAGCCAATCATCAGCTTCAAGGGGCTCAGAAGAACATCGGAATACCAGTGGATTGAGGAGGATGAAGTCCTGAATGCTCACAACCACATTGCGATGATGAGCGGTATTCTGCTCGATGAGCTCCAGAAGGCGTGTTTGATCACGTTGATTCTTCTCAGCTTCCATCATGATTTCCGCCGCAGAAGGCGGTGGTAGAGGTTCATCATCATTTCGATTCCGAACACGGTCTCGACTCCGATGAACAACACTACGAGTTCCACCTGACATCTTGTGTGATAAAAATCAACAATCAGAATAGGTTGAATGATGGATTCAAGGATAACAAGACATGATGAAGGCGGAAAGGATTATAATGCGAAGACAAATATTCATAGAAACACGGAATAAATACGGCAGCATAATGGCTACACCGGGATGGAAAACAAGACAACCTCGAGGAGATTGGACAGAACTTCCTTAAGGAACTCAAAACATGAAGACTCTGGACGACCACGACTGTCCTACGGCTACAAGGAAGCACTCAGCGAGATGTTCTAGTCAGACATAGATGAGCCTAGTCCTATCATCCCGTAGAAAAGATAAGGGTGACCCAGAACTTAGATCGATGAGGGTAAGAAGAAAAAGAAGCCTTACGTTGTTCCCTTTATACCAAGTAACTATATAACTATAGAATGCTAGACTCGACTTCGACCAAGGGTTTGATAAGCCTACAGACAGTCCTGCTCTGATACCAAGTCTGTCGGGACCCGGGCTTAGCGTATGTAATTCCAGTCACGATACAATCACATGGAGAGCCGAGAGCCGTACCCACTTGTCTAAGCAGACAAGGCCAAGCACAGAACGCTCTCGGAAAGCATCAAACGTGAGGGGCATCCCATCCAGGCCGGATGATCAACTGAGATGGGTCCTCAATGTCCGCTCACAAGTCTAAATGCTTATGGGTGGTGAATCCCATACTCATAGACAAGTCGCCTCAACCATGTTATCGATTGGATCCTAACTCCTACATAGACTTACTCCAGCCCGATCACTTAGTCGGGGTCTAGGGCGGGCTCGATCATACAACAAAGTGTGCACGTGACAGAGTCACGAACAATCGCATCGCGATGCCCCAAGCTGCGCACATCTAAGGGCCACTTGGTGTATAAAAGACCGCCAGCCAGATCACAACTAAGGTCTCGAAAACCCATACTAAGACATGCATGTTATGAACATACACGCAGCACACATGCCTAGTATGAACAGCAGGTATCATCACATAACTCTACAAAGTATTCTTTATTGAAATACACATAGAGCATACAAAGATCACATGTATGTGATCAACATTACATCATACAACGGAAGAAAATTAGGTCTGAGTACAGACAAGTTTAACAAATGGCTTAGAGAAGCCTTGTAAACAAACATGCCCTTCCACGAGGGACCAGACTGCTGTCTGGGACTATGCTAACTTAGTCAACGTCGAGCGTCATGAAGGTGACTCCATCGGGGTCCGGGTTCTCATCTAAAACATAGAATAAGAAAACGTGAGTACAAAGTCGTACTCAGCAAGACTTACATCAGATCTATACTACTCATGCTCAAATATCAAGGTAAAGGGAGGTGGGGTTTCATCATGCAGAAAAGCCAGATTTGACTTGGCTAGTCCTGAACTACGAGTACCAGACTTGAGATAAGAAGCGTACACGAGTCCACTACATGTCTCCAAACAATACACCACTATGGTTACTTCCTCGACTTCCCCACGAAGATGCCCACCATAGCACTCACGCTTATCTTGCGGATTTTATAAGTATCCATTCAAATTATCTATGACCAAGTAAAGGTCTCCAAGTAGTCCATAACCGCAGACACGGCTATTCGAATAGTTCATTAAACCTGCAGGGGTGTACATCTTCACACGCGTGTCATCACTTATCGCCTCGTTCTTGGCATCCTTCAAGCGGATGTCGGACGTGGATGAAACCAAGGCACTAACCTCACATCACCTTCTCTAATCCAGGAGTCGACTACCTGAGTTTGGCACCGCTCGAGAGTCCGGCCGGTTCCACGAAACGGACTCAGAAGGGACCGAGACGCCACCTCTGCCAGATGGTTTCACTGCCTCACAAGTCCACCCACATATCTAGGATGATGCAACCTTTTCTTCATACTTTTTCTATGCATATGCCAATGGAAAGCCCGAATCTATTGTGACTTCTGGACCGGATCGGGTACGTAAAGAGGCCAAACGGGGCTCCCATAAACCCTACATGTGGTCATACTCTTTGTCTTGGATCACAAAACAGGAACTCGGGGCCTAGGGCAGTGTTCAAAGAGACAACCCACTGTGTACTCCTACACAGCCTCTCATCGTTCACCTTTGCTTAGGGTGGATTCACCAACACGTTTCACTTTCATCAACACTACTATGTTCATTCCATCCCGACTCACAATCAAAACATCCTCATTGTATCACTAAGCAGCAAAAGCAGTAACAGTTGCAGGGGCCACATGCTCATCATTCAACTCCTAAATCTGCTAGGATTGTGGTTTTCTTAATACGGTGACAGAATGATAGGTCATGCATCGGAATGGGTTCAACTATTGCGAAAGAACGTGTCTCAGTGATCTCCTAAACATGCATAAGCGAGACTGAGAGGGAAAATAGGATTTTATAGACATGATCAATGGGGTTTGCTTGCCTTGCTGACGAGGTTCGATATCGGTGTCTTCAATGAAGGGGGTGGCCTCCGGTTTCCAGTTGCACGTCTATCGAGCAAACAATCAAACAAGGTATAAATTTATTTGCAATGCATCAAACACATGATAATTATTGAAATGGTGATGTTCTTGGTCACAATGTGGGTACAATTTCATTTAAAAGAAGTCAAATGCAAAGTCATTTGCAATTGTGCTTCAATTTTGAATTTGAAATAAAGACATATGGATGTTTTGCACTGTTCACCCAATTTTAATTGGTCAAACATGAAAACAGAGCCCATATTCATAATCCTTGGATTTTTCTGATAATTTTAGACATATTATTTGTTATATTTGGAGTTAAAATGAATTACTTATGAATTTCCAAAATTTAAACAATTTTCTGGAATTTTCTGGAATAAATTAAGTCATTTCTATTTCCTTTTATTTTTATTGCGTCGTGCTGAGCTCACTGTGATGTCACAAGGGGGCTGACGGGTGGGGTCGGCTTGTCAGCCACAGTGGGAGTTAACCCCTCTCTGTTTAAACTAAACAGAGGGGTTAGGGCCAGGGGGACCCACCTGTCTGTGGCAGAGGGGTGGATTAGCAGGGTCATTAGGTTAGGCTAATGGCGGGGTCGCCGGAGTGCTGCCGGAGTGTCGCCGGAGTGAGCTAGAGGCCACGGGAGGGCACGGTTCTTGCACCAAAACATCGCCCGTGATCGTCCGCAACGAGAGGTGCAGGTTGGGGGACTTGGGGAGGGTTGTGGCCACGGCGGCGTCGAAGTTTCGCGGCGGCCGGCCACTGCCTCTAACGACGATGACGAAGCAGCGCACGAGAAGAAGCACGGATAGGCCGGGGTGGAAGGGAAGCTCACCAGGAGCGGTATGAGCAGCTCGGCGGGGCCGGAGAGGGCTTGGTGATGGCGAATTGCACGCCGGAATCCATGGCACCCGGCGGCGAAAAACTTGAAGCCCGCGTCACTCTCGCTCGATCTCGCCTCAAATTGGTGCGTCGGCTTGGCGTAGTCGTCGCCGGGGATGATGTTGGACACGGTGGCGCTCTCCAGTTCGACGAGTGGCCACGCGAACGAAGGACGACGGCGAGCTTGGTTGTTCGGGTGCGGAGGGGATCTCGCCAGTGACGAAGGGGAGGAAGCAGCGGAGGGGGGGGGAAGGGTGCGGGCGGCTTCTAGGTGACTGCGTGGCGTCCTGGGGGAGAAGAGGAGGCTCCAGAGGGCCTCGGTGGCGTCCACGGCGCTCGGCTCGCCACCGAGCTACTTCGGGCGCCGGGGAGGAAGACGACACCGGGGGCACTGGTGGGCTGGGCTGAAAAGGTAAGTTGGGCCGAATGGCCAGGGGGGTTTCCTCTTTTCTAATTCTTTCTGTTTTTCCTTTTCTGTTGTTTGTTTTGCCCCAAATAAAAATAGCAGAGCATTTTATAAAATACCCAAATCTTTTATGTGGGCTTAGGATACAAATAGCTAGCCACTCATAAAATTTGGATATTATTAAAATTCAAAACATTTGAATTTTAATTCAAATAGGGGTTTATTTAATTTCCAAAGCCACTGTTTGAATATTAGAAAATTCCATGTGCATGGGATTGATCCCAAACCACTTTTAAAATGATCAGCAACATTTCTAGGAATTTTCCAATCATCCAAATGATTTTTGGAAAAATATTTTTATCTGGCCATTTCAAATAATTTCTCAGGGCTTTCTGCTTCCCCATTTTTGATTTTCTTTTTGAATTTTTGACATGATGCAAAGGCACAACAACCCTAGCACTTACCCTAGTTGGGGTTCTGACACTACTGGAGTGGGGGGCTCGGCGTGTGGGGCTCGGAATCGGGCAGGGGAAGGGTGGATTCGCAGAAGTGGCTCACCCCGGTGACGCTGGTGAGCTCGGCGACTTGGGGGAGGAACTAGAGAAGGCGCAATGCGTCGCCGGAGTCGTGGCGGCCGGCGGTGAAGAACTCGAAGCTTGTGTCGCCTCCGTTGGCTCCCGGCTCGAATTGAAAGAGGGGATCGACAAGGCCGTTGCGGGAGTGGATGAAGGACACGAAGGCGTGCTTTTGATCGACCAGTGGTCGCGCCGGAGCACTGCCGTGCTCTGGCTTGGGTTACGGGTCTGCGCGTTTTCTCGTCGGGGAAGAGCGAGGGAGGCCAGAGAGAGGGGGCGAAGGGTTGGGGCTTTTCTGGAGTCTTTTGTGGCGAGAGGAGGAGGCAGGGGGTGCCCTAGAAGCCCTCTAGCGTCGCGGTGGCATCGGCCGTGTCCTCCCAGCGCGCCACCGAGAAGGTTGGGGAAGACGACAAGGGTAAGGTGGGCCTGGGCCGTGGGGGGATTTGTTGGGCCCGAGGCCTGTAGGTTTGGGCTGGGTTTTGTTTTTCTTTTTCTTCTCTGCTTTCTTCTTTTTTTTTCTGTTCTTTGTTCTGCTTTGAAATAAATAGCAAAGAATTTTTGTAAATGCCCAAATATTTTATGTGGCCTTACTAGACATATAGCTAGCCACTTATAACTTTTGGGCATTTTCGAAATTCAATTAATTTGAATTTCAAAGAAATTAGGGGTTTATTCAATTTCCAAAGTCCTATTTGGATTTTTGTCAAATTCCATGGGCATCAAGTGGGTACCACAACACATGAAACTTGGTGATGCACAATTTTAGAAGTTTTACAAATATTCAAAAGGAACTTTAGAGGAAATTTTATCTGGCCTTTTTGAATTAATTTCTCAGGGCTTTCTGCTGTCGGGACCCGGGGTTAGCGTATGTAATTCCAGTCACGATACAATCACATGGAGAGCCGAGAACCGTAACCACTTGTCTAAACAGACAAGGCCAAGCACAGAACGTTCTCGTTAAGCATCGAACGTGAGGGGCATCCCATTCAGGCCGGATGATCAACTGAGATGGGTCCTCAACGTCCGCTCACAAGTCTAAATGCTTATGGGTGGTGAATCCCATACTCATAGACAAGTCGCCTGAACCATGTTATCGATTGGATCCTAACTTGTACATAAACTTACTCCAGCCCGATCACTTAGTCGGGGTCTAGGGCGGGCTCGATCATACAACAAAGTATGCACGTGACAGAGTGACGAACAATCGCATCGCGATGCCCCAAGCTGCGCACATCTAAGGGCCACTTGGTGTATAAAGGACCGCCAGCCAGATCACAACTAAGGTCTCGAAAACCCATACTAAGACATGCATGTTATAAACATACACGCAGCACACATGTCTAGTATGAACAGCAGGTATCATCACATAACTCTACAAAGTACTCTTTATTGATATACACATAGAGCATACAAAGATCACATGTCTGTGATCACATTACATCATACAATGGAAGCAAATTAGGTCTGAATACAGACAAGTTTAACAATTGGCTTAGAGAAGCCTTGTAAACAAACATGCCCTTCCACGAGGGACCAGACTGCTGTCTGGGACTATGCTAACTTAGTCAACGTCGAGCTTCACGAAGGTGACTCCATCGGGGTCCGGATTCTCATCTAAAACATAGAATAAGCAAACGTGAGTACAAAGTCGTACTCAGCAAGACATACATCAGATCTATACTACTCATGCTCAAGTATCAAGATAAAGGGAGGTGGGGTTTCATCATGCAGAAGTGCCAGCTTTGACTTGGCTAATCCTGAACTACGAATACCAGACTTGAGATAAGAAGCGTACACGAGTCCACTACATCTCCAACCAAATACACCACTATGGTGCCTTCCTCGACTTCCCCACGAGAAAGCACGCCATAGCACTCACACTTATCTTGGTGTATTTTAGAAGTATTCAGTTCAAGTTATCTAATAATCAGGTACAGGTTCCAAGTAGTCCTTAACCGCGGACGCGGCTATTCGAATAGTTTTGTTAACCTTGCAAGGGTGTAAACTACACACACATGACCATCGGTTACCGCCAGGTCTCGCCACCGTTCAAGAGGTGACAGCGAGGATGTTCACCACGACACTTCGCTCACAACCGGTCTATTCCAGGAGTCGACTACCTGAGTTGCTACCCCTCGAGAGTCCGGACGGATCAACGAAACGGACTCAAACAATGTAGGTGACCGAGACGCCACCTTTAGCAGATGGTTTTCCTGCCTCACAGGTGCACCCACATATCTAGGATGATGCAACCATTCCTTCATTCTTTTTCTATGCAGATGCCAAATGGAAAGCCCGAACTAATGTGACTCCTGGACGTCGACACGGATCAAGGTACTAGGCCGAGAGGGATCAGTGAGCCCAATGTCTGGTTGTACTCTTTGTCTTGGATTACCATACAATAACTCGATGCTTAAGGCGGTGTTCAACGAGACAACCCACTGTGTACTCCTACACAGCCTCTCATCGTTCATCTTGTATTAGGGTGGATTCACCGACACAGTTTCACTTTCATCAACACCATGTTCACCATCATCCCGACTCACATCAAAAGAAACCTCATGTAACACTAAGCATGCAATAAGCTATAACAGTTGCAGGGGCCTCATGATATCAAATAACTCCAATGTCAGCTAGGATTGTGGTTTGCTTACTACTGTGACAAGATGATAGGTCATGCATCGGATATGGGTTCAACTATGCGGTAGAATCGATACAAAGTGATCTCCTAAACATGCATAAGCGAGACTGAAAGGGAATTGGGATTTTATAGATATGATCAATGGGGTTTGCTTGCCTTGCTGACGATACACGGGTCTTAACGGTGGTCTTCTTCTTCGGGGGTGATCACCGTCTCGGAAAAGCTGTTACCGGCACAAACATCAACAAAGGGGGACAACATTGAATTGAAATTCACAATCACATGATTATGTTGTCCATGATGTGAATGGTATTGGTTTGATCTAGGTTCAATTTGCCACATGTTAATTGAAGTTGATTTGAAAAGTTAATTCAAAATCAAACTCCAAATGTATTTAAATTGGTCCAAGTTGCATTTGCTAGTATTTGTATTTTTTAATCCAAATGAACATGTGTGTGATAAGCTTCTGAAGTTCAGGTGATCATGTTTGCATTGAAATGGTTAAATTTTGAATTGGATTTGAATTAAATTTGAATTAATTCCATTTAAGCCAAATAGCAAAAGCTACTGGTCCCATTTTAAAATCAACTCAAACATGGTTGAAAGTTGCATATTTGGATAGAGAATTTTATGCTGATCATTTTTCATATATTATTTGTCCAATTTGGAGTTCATATGAATTAGTTATGAATTTCCAAAGTTTAAATAATTTTCTGTAATTTCTGGAATATTTTAAATCTCTGGAAAATCCTTTATTGCGTGAGCACGATGTCAGAAGGGGCTGACCAGTCAAACTGACTAGGGGGCCCCACCTGTCAAAGACACAGGGGGGTTAATCCCCTGTTTAAATTAATCTGTGATTAATTAGAGGGCCCTGGGCCCAGTTGTCAGTGGCTCAGGGGTTGGATTAGGGGTGGGGTTAGGCTTGGCTAAACTGCCCACCGGTGTTTAGCCGGCGGCGACCTCAGCGCACGGCGGCGCACGCACGGGTTGCCGAATCCGGCGGCTAGAAGCAGCGCCAGGGCTACCAGGATGTAGCCCGTGGACGTGCGCGTCTCGGGGACGTCTCGGGCGCCACGGGGGAGCACGGGAGGGACGCCAGGGTCGAAGCCAGGCGGCGGCCGTGGCTGGGCTTGCGGCGGCACAGCGCTACGGTGGACGGGGAGGAGCTGGGAGAGAGGGGAAATGAGCGGGGGCTCACCCTGAGTGTGATGGAGAAGACGGCGTGGCTGCGGAGGGTTGTAGGTGCCGGAATCCTCAACGGTGAACGGCGGCCTTGCCGGAGTCGGGGAAGACGCGGGCGTCGTCTCCAGAGGGCTTCGGCCTGATTCCTTCTGCAGGGAGGTGTGGCGCAACGTCGCGGAGCTCCTGGACAGCACGGGGCACGGAGGGGAGGTCGTTGGCCGCGGTGGCGCTCGACGGCGGCGAGGTTGAGCTCTCGGCCGGCTGCGAGATTCCGGCGAGGGAGGCGAGGAAGAGAGCAAGAGAGAGAGGGGAAGGTGCGGGCGGCTTCTGGGCGACTGTGTGGCGCGCCTAGAGGCCAGGGGAAGGTCCAGGGGGGACGTGGAGCCTCCCCTTTCGATCCCTATCTCGTTCCTCCATGAACGCCGAAGCTTCTCGCCGCCGGGGAGTTCTTAACCGTGCAACCATGATCCCCAGCACCCCGTGGCCATGTCTACCATGCTCCACGTACTCCGCTGCTTCGATGGCAACCACCGTAGCTTCAAATGGCACCCCACAACGAGTTCCACCTCGAGCCAGTGCCTCCGCCGCCGCTAGGGCTCGACGTCGACGTGGTTCCAGCGCCTCCCCGTGGCCCTGCGGTGCCCAAACGAGTGCGCGCGGGCACGGGCTATCTTTTGGTTGTCTTGGCGCCTCATTTGGACCACGGGAACGCCATCCCGTGCGAGCGCCGCCGTGCTGGATGGTCACCGGCGACTTGCCGCCGGTGAGTTCCACGTGGCCGGCATGTTTAACCCTAACCCCCACGCTTAATCACACCCCTGGACCACTGACCAGTGGGCCCAGGCCACTAACTAATCCCTGGTTAGTTTGAACTAACCGGGTTAGTTAATTAACCCACTGACAGTGAGGCCCCACATGTCAGCACCCCCCCACGTCACCTTGACGTCATGCCTACGCAGTAAATCATTTTTCCAATTAAAAGAATTCGAAAAAGGGCTTAAACTTTGGAAATTCATAGAATATTCATCCTAACTCCAAATATAGCAAATAATATGTCTAAAATTATCAGAAAAATTCAAGGATTCTGAATATGCAATTTGTTTTCATGTTTGAACAAGTCAACTTGGGTGAAGAGAGAGAACAATGCATATGGAATTCATTTAAATTCAAATTGGAGTTTTAATTTGCAATTCATTTGCAATACACTTCATTTAAATGGAAACCCTCACACATCAGAAGCATATACATTAAGTTTCAACCTTCAACCATGTGATTGTGCATTGTATTTATATTTCTTCCTTGTTTGTTGTTTGTTGAGTAGAAGTGGAACCGGAACAGGAGGCTGCCCCCTTCGTTGAAGATCCCGAAACTGAACCTCGTCAGCAAGGCAAGCAAACCCCCATTGATCATGTCGATAAAATGCCACTTCCCTTTCAGTCTCACTTATGCAATGTTTAGGATGATTACCATGCTACGTTTCTACCGCATAGATGAACCCATTCCTTTGCATGACCTATCATTTGTAACAGTCGTAAGCAAACCACAATCCTAGCAAATGTAGGAGTTCATTGATATCATGTGTCCCCTGCAATTGTTACTACTTATTGCATGCTTAGAGTGTTACAATGATTATACTGCTATGTGATTCGGGATGGTAGAAATCATGTTGATGATGGTGGAAATGTGTTTTGTGAATCTACCCTGATACAAGGTGAACGATGAGAGGTTGTGTAGGAGTACACAGTGGGTTGTCTCGTTGAACACCGCCCTAAGTACGAGTTCTTGTGTGGTGATCCAAGATGAAGAGTACAACCAAATATTGGGCTCACTTAGCCCTCTCAGCCTACTAACTCATCTCTTTCGATGTCCAGATGTCGCAGTAGTTCGGAGTTCTGGTAGGTTTGTGGCCTGGCTGCTGAGTGAGAGAACGGCTCAACCGAGACCGGCTTATGCACCACGCACACATCATCTGGGTCCACTTCGGTAAACCGGCCAGGTTCACGATAGTGGTAGCCAACCCAGGTAGGAGGCTTTCTTGGACTAGATCGGCTATGAGGTAACAGTTGTGGTGAGCATCCTCGTCGGCATCTCTTGAACGGTGTCGAGTACAAAGGAGGTAAGCGATGATCATGTGTGTGTAGAGGTACACCCCTGCAGGGTTAACAAAACTATTCGAGTAGCCTCGTCCGCGGTAAGGGACTTCTTGGAAAGCTTAGCTTGATTATTAGACAACTTGAACTGGATACTTATAAAACTTGCCAAGATAAGCGGGAGTGCTATGGCGTGCTTTCTCGTGGGGAAGTCGAGAAAGGCACCATAGTGGTGTAATTGGTTGGAGACATGTAGTGGACTCGTGTACGCTTCTTACCTCTGGTCTGGTACTCGTAGTTCAGGAGTAGCCAAGTCAAAGCTGACACTTCTGCATTGAACACCACCCCCTTTACCTTGATACATGTGCATGAGTAGTATAGCTCCTACCTAAGTCTTGCTGAGTACGAATTTGTACTCACGTTTGCTTATTCTATGTTTTAGATGAACCCACTGACCCCGAAGGTGGATTTTTCCTCGAGCTCGACGACTGAAGACCAAGCTAGTTTAGTCCCAGTCAGCAGACTGGTTCCCTCGTGGAGGGCTTGTGTTTAAATAAGGCTTCTTAAGCCATTTGTTAAACTTGTCTTTACCCAGACATAATTTTCTTCCGCATGCTTGTTGTAATGTTGGATCACGGTCTTGTGATCTCAGTGTGCACTCTGTAAGAGTTATCAATAAAGTTGTATACTTTGTAGAGAATTGCAATGATACCTGTTGTTCATACTAGACATGTGTGTTGCGCGTATGATTATAACATGCATGTCTTAGTATGGGTTTTCGAGACCTTAGTTGTGATCTGGCTGGCGGTCTTTTATACACCAAGTGGCCCTTAGATGTGCGCAGCTTGGGGCATCGCGATTGCATTGCTCGTGATTCTGTCACGTGCACACTTTGATGTATGATCGAGCCCGCCCTAGAACCCGACTAAGTGATCGGGCTTGAGTAAGTCTATGTAAGAGCTTTTAGATAGTCGATAGTATGGTTGTGGCGACTTGTCTGTGAATATGGGAGTTCATCACCCATATCATTTAGACTTGTGTGCGGACGATGAGGACCCGTCTCAGTTGATCATCCGGCCTGGATGGGATGCCCCTCACGTACGTGCGTGGGCATCCAGCAATGCTCACCGAGATGATGTCCTTCATTGGCTATCGATGGTATCCTGAGTACACCGTTGAGGAGAAGTTCCTTGACTTCAACCAGACTCAGTTCCACTGCACTGTCAGGATCTACCCGCACCACACTGGAGTCTCTCAGCCTGCCCTCTTAGGACATGGCATTGGTGTGACCGAGAACATGGCTGTGCAGGATGCTGCATACTCATGTATTACCCTGCTGAGAGATGAGCATGCCCTGCTTGCAGGATCACCTTTCCGCTATATCCCTGCCGCACTTCCAGGAGAAGAGGGATATTACACCGGATTGTACACAGATCACTCCTTGGAGGATACTTTGCTTCAGATCACTGCTCGGCATGCTGGTGATAGAGATCGTGATGCACGTGCCTTCGTTTTGAGCTTCACGCCACCTGTGTCCGTCTGTTTCAACACTACAAGAAATATTCTCATACATGACGTTCTCTACATGGTCGTGGATGAATTCGTCATAATTCTATGACGATTTCATACAAGATGGTCGCAAAATGTGCGAGGAGGGTCAAATTCCTAGAAAGTTATGACGATGTGAGTAAAAAACGACATAATCGTGTAAGTTGAAATCGTCGTAAACTAATCTACACAGTTTACGAAGTTATTTTTAGTCGATTACGACAGATTTAGATCGTCAGAACATCTACCACGATTATAATAACGTCATAATGCGTTCTAACTATGCTTAGATGTCATTCGTGGGGTCCATTCGATCCCACCTCATCCATCTATTGAGCGCTCATTGCTACAGTGAATCTATGATGAAATAGCTACTCCGTCCGATCCAACTTTGTACTAGAATTATACTAAGTGTGCGTCAATTAATATGGATCGGAGGGAATAATTGTTTTCCTATAAATTATTTTTGGGAACAATAAAAATCAAATTATCTAGCACATGTAGCTTAAATTTGACCCAGTTCCAACTAAATCGACGAAATTTTGTACTTTTTATGAGAGATGCATGAAAAACATTTAACATGCAACTATTTGATTAATTGTACCATAAATGTGGTCTAATATTTTTGAAAAATGCATTAGTACAATTTTGCAACAAACATTTGGTAGGCTTTTTTTAAATAGTCAATAATGATCACCACTAAAATTTAGCATTAATTAAAAAATTCTAAATTATTTATTGCTTTAGTAATTAATTCTGATACAGATAAGTAAAAATATCTCTGTAGTAGAAGGTATTTATTTACAACATTAAAAAACGGAATAGATATTTAATTGTTATTAAGATAATAGTAATAGTAGTATTAACCTAAATAAAAGTTCAATAAATACCTAATCAAATTAGGATAATAATTATATGATATTTAAATTTATTTAGAGATTTAAATTTAAATTTGAAATTTCATTTTGAACTAAAAATAGAAAATAATATGAAAAAATAACCAAAAACAGAAGAAAAAAAATCTAGCCCTACCTATAGTGGGCCGAAGCCTACTATAGTATTTCCCTGAACCACACGCCCTGTCTCTCCAGCACAGGCCCATTTGTAGGCCGACAGCCAATGACATTAGCCGGCTAACCCCTGAATAAAAAAGTAATTCATTAGATTTTTTATTTATCAAAAATTATGGAAAATGCTATAAACTCTGACATTGAATATCTGTTAAACCATAATTCATATGGAAACAACTTATATATGAATACTCATTAAAAAAATATGATTTATCCAATTAAATCAGCGAAATTTTGTCTTTTTGATGAGAGGTGTGTGAAAAACATTTTACATGTGACCATTTGGTGAGTTGTACATACAATGTTGTCTAATATTTTTGTAAATGGTTTGGTATAATTTTGCAACAAAGATTTGGTACATTTTTCAGAGAAAATAGCCAATAATGATCATTAATAAAACTTAGCATTAATTAAAAAAACTAAATGCATTATTGCTTGTGGAATTAATTATTATTTCTATAAATAAAAACACCTCTATAGCAGAAGGTATTTAGTGAAAATACTAAAAGAGACAAAGATAATTAGTTAATATTCAAATAATAGTAATTATAATATGAACATAAATAAAAGTTCAAATGATGTCACAACCCCATGCTTGGTATGTGTTAAGTTAAGTAGCTTAGCATAGGGCACATTAGGATGGGCAGCACGACCTAGGTGGGATGAGATTGGACGAGAAGAAGTAAATCATCCAGTGATTATCCCAATCACAATGTAGTCTAATCATCATTCAATGGCTACTTGATTGAATGCAAAACCGGCATTAATTTTTTGCCTAATCAACGCCAAGCTGAGCTGCATGCACCGGTCTCACTCAAAAAAAGGTACAACACACAGTTTCTACACACTTAGCAAAAAACAAAAAAAGGAAAACGAGAAAAAAGGGGTGGTCTCACACTGGGGCTTGGCCCATGAGGCCGGAGGCTGCGGTGGAGGAGATGGTCCGCGTGAATGTCGCATAGAGCGGCGGCCAGGCGCAGGCGAGCGCCTCGTCGGGTTCCTCCCGATCGGGAGGCTGGCTTTGACGGCGGCTCCGGCCACCGTGGCTGGCGGCGCACGCCTGAGAGGAGGCGGGGCGGTCAAGCAGGCTGGAGGCGGGCGAGCATGGCTGGGGCCGGTCGGATCCGGCACCGGCACCGGGCGGCAACGCGGATCGGCTCGGGCACGTGAGCTCCGTCGGCCATGGCCATGGCGCGTGGCGGCGACGCCTCGTGTTGCACGGGAAGAGAGGGAGGGAGGTGAGAAGAGGGGAGAAAGGAGAGTGGCGTGCGCGCGGGGCTCACCGGGGCGTGGGTGCGGCGCAGCGGTTGCACGCGGCGTTGAGGCGGCTGCTGGAGGTGAGCTCGGTCTCCACAGGGACGGGGGCAGGCGGATGGGCCTCGTGGGCCTGTGGCGTCGGATCTAGGGCCCTACGGGGCCCGGATTTGGCTGGCTGGCTGCTGGATCCCCTCCAGGGAGATGTGGATGCCTCCGACGCCATTGATCTCGCGATTCGACGGTCCTGGATGGCCAGGGGGCTAGGGTTTTGACCTGGAGGGCTAAGGGAGCAGATTTGGCAATTTTTCAGGGAAGTGGCTGCAAATATTTTCTTAGAGAAACCCTAGAAGGGCTAGGAGAGAGTGGTGGTCTATTTATAGGATGGCCTGGGTGGCAGGTTTACACAAACGTCCCTGGGTTCTCTCTCTCGCGTCCGGTGATTACATTTCTGACCGCCGGGAGTCCATACGACCTCCGATTCAGACGAAATCTCGAACCACGCGCTCAACGCGGTGAGCCGATCACTTCTACCTCACTTCGCTACTGTTCCGAGAACATTTTTACGGCGCCCAATAAAATAAACCATTAAAATATAAATTTGGGTTTTCGTACCGATGGCGATGGTTGGTCTTGTGCCGGACGTTGCGACGGTGCTCGGGTGAAACCCGATGTCGCAGAAGGTCGGGTGCCATGGTGGAAATGGTGGGTCACACATGCTGGTACGAGAAGGTTGGGGAAATATAATCACCAATTAATAAATTGGCGAAGAAAATAATACAAACAATTCTAGCAATAAACAAAATAAAGCAACAAACAATTTTTTTAATTTGGGTGAAAATCCAGGGCTATTACAATCCTTCCCCTTGTACTTCATGTAGAGAAGCAACAAGTCCACCAGATAGCTGTGAACCATATCCAGATTCCCCACCCTGGGAAAAACAAAGTTCTTGAGGAACTGATACATCTCAAACATATCTACTTTTCCAAACACTTTTCCTATTGTTTTGCCTTCATTCTTGCATGATTTGAACGAAACTAACCCGGACTGACGCTGTTTTCAGCAGAGCTACCAGTGTTGTTTTCTTTTGTGCAGGTTTCTGGATATTTAGGTACGCTGGAAAAATCCCAAGAAAATATATAAAAAATCAGCGTTCCGGAAGCTTCCGTGAGTCCAAAGGGGGGCCAAAGGGCAGCCAGGAGGGTGCCTGGCGTGGCCCAGCCCCTGGCGGCGCCACCTGCCCTCCTGGCTGGGTCCCACACACCCTGGTGCCCTACCTTGGCCTCTATTTATTCTCCCAACACAGAAACCCCAAAAGAGAGGTCGCTTTTCCAACCTACGTCGCGGAGCCGCCGCAACCCTCTGTTCTTCTCCGGGAGAGCTAATCTAGAGGCTGCTTTGGCCTCCGGTGAGGGGAAATCATCGCCATCGTCATCATCATCGCCTCTCCATCCCCCCTCCATGACTTCCTCTCTCATGTGTGAGTAATTCCCTATTGTAGGCAAAGGGGATGGTAGGGATTGGATGAGTTAGATCATGTAATAGTTCAATCAGATTGGTGGGGGCATGTTGCATATCATCTACTTGGTGTTTATCATCTCTGTTACAACTTGTTGCTCTTAATGCTTGCCACTTTGGGCCCGAGTGCCATGATTTCAGATCTGATCACCCTTTTTGTTTCTTGAGTTTGTGGTGTTCTTGATCCTATATATGAGTTGTATGCACCTATTATAGTCCGGAACCGGCAATCCCAATGGTGACAGCTTGGGACACCAAAGGGGATGGACTATAATTTGAGGATTCCGTGTATCCATGAAGTGTTAATGCTTTGTTCCGGTGCTCTTTGACAGGAGTACCTTAATCTCCCTAAGTTCCTTTTGACAGGACAAAAGATGTTGTGCAAAGTTCTTATGGCAAGCACGTACAACTACCCTGGGATACATGCCTGATGTTTGATATTTGTCTAGATGATCCTTCCTTTTCTGTGAGCCTTGCCCGTGTTAGAATCTATTACATGTTCGTTCTCATCCAAGCAGCGCCCAACCATCCATTTCCCTAGCCTACAGTGTTTTCTTTCCTGCTGGTTACTAGTTGTTTAATTTTGTTGTTTTACTTTTGCTGTTGCATCACCATTACTACCACCGTATCACAGTTGCTACTAATACCTTTGTGCAAGCAAGTGTTTATTTCAGGTGTGTTTGACTTGACAACTCAATTGTCGAAGACTGTACGTATTCTTTGTGTCCCCAAGTGTCGAATCAATAAATTGGGTTATCTTTCCCGCGAAGACTATCTCGATCCCCTACAGTTGAGGGTTATCAAGTACTGTTTTCTGGCGCCGTTGCCGGGGACCATAGCTTTATTTACAGGTCTACTTGAAGTATCCTACCTGCTGCACGCTATCCACTATGGGTAAGAAAGGAGACCCCAAGGTTCCGATCTTACCATCCCGTACGAGAAGAGGTACAGCTCTTAGCACTAGTGCTAAACTTGATTCACCTTCAGTTATGAGCCAGTTTGATTCACCTCAGTTACATGCTACTTCTGCTCAGTCTTGCAATATGTCAGATACTTTTTATGATGCTTCTACTATCTTTGAGACTACAGGTTCAGTTGGTTCTTTTATTGAAGAACAGATTGCTGCTGCTGCCCGATTCTCGGGTGTTGAAATTCCTGTTACCCAAACACCTATTGGAAAAATTCATAACTTTACTGGCCTTAAGGAGAAACTCCTTGAGGACGATTATGTTATACTTGATGATGATTTATGCAGGGAGCTTAATGAATGTGCTGATTCTGACCCTGCTACTATAAAGAAGTTGCTAGGAAAGCACTCCCTAAAGAACAAGTTTACTCCTGATCCTACTTTTGCTACGTCTCCTATATGCATCACTGATCCTGATTATGATTTCTCTGTTGACCTTTCACTTATATCCACAGTTGAAGTTGATCCCTTTTATGGCAGAGAAAATGATGATGCTATCGAGCACCTGACCTGTTGTTGATATGTGACGGCAGATGCCATGGGGATGGCTAAAGTGAGGGGAAGACGCGAGGAAGAGGATGTCGATGGTGCCGGAATCGGGTTGGGCACAAACATGGTGACGGACACCACGATGTACCCAGGTTCGGGGCTCTCCGGAGAGATAATACCCCTACTCCTGCTTGTCTCTTCTATATCAATGGAACTGAGCTACAATAACTGTTTCTCTATCTACTCACGGGAAGGTGAGAGCTGCCGTGGGCGAGGCTCTCTCCTGCTTCCCTGAGGAGGAACTACAAGCAGTAAATGAACTGAGCGAGATGTGAGTAATGGTGCGGATGTTATGGATCGTCCCTCTAGCTAACAGTGGAGCTAGGAGGTGCGGTCTTGTCGTCCTGTCCGCGGAATCGGCGGAGAGGTCGACAACGCATCTCTGCCAGATCTTCGATGTGACTTGGCTTCTCTGCCACCCCGATCTGTCGGGATTGCACATTTATGACCTTGTACTTGGACCTTCGACTAGTCTCGGGGTCAACTTCTCCAGGGGTGGTAAGTTGTACCGATTGCGCCTGGGCCGACTGGTGGCCCTCGGTAGGGTCGATTGCTCTAGGCAATCGGCCGCGTCGATGCCCATCTCAGCCCAGCTGCGGGCCAATCGGATGATCGTCTTGGTGATAAAAAGGGTGGACCGGTTGCGCCTGGGCCGTCTGCTGGCATTCGGTATGGCTGATTGCCTTGGAGCAATCGTCCGTACGCCTGCCCAGCACGGCCCAGCTGCATCCCAATCGGTCCATCCTTGTCTTGAAAGGTTGCTTCCGCGTGGGTGAGCCTACCCGGGTACCAATCCCCCGACAGTAGCCCCTAAAGCTATAAAGGTCGCACGATCGCGGGGCCTTTGCAGTTTTCAATCTTTTCCCAACACATTCCGAATACGTTGGCCTCATCGAGTGCGTCGTTCCGAGTTCGTCGACCGACTCGGAGATCACACTCGGCTGGCCAAGATTTCGTCCGTTCCGACTTGCGTTGCCTCCGATTTCTTTCTTTACTTTTTGAGAATTATATCTCTCGTCGATTCGGATCTAATACGAACCGATTGCCTTCCAACGGTTACCTCCGATTCTTCCGGGGAACAGTCAATGGACTGGGGCCCACGACCCACGCATGATTTGACGTAACTGCAGGCCTCGACCCCCACGTCGCACGCCTCGCTTCCCACGCTGGGATCTCTTGCGCCGGTTTGCCGGTTGAACTTCCTGTGGGCTAGGCCACACCGGGCCACACGGCCGCAGCCAGATCCCACTCCCCTCCCCCGCCGCCCATATAAGCCACATGGGAGGGCCTCGGGCTCCTCCTTCTCTCATACTCCTTCTTCCTCCTCTGTTTCTTGCTCTCGCGCACGCCATTGCTCTCTCCGTCGTGCTCGAAGCTCCTCCTCTGCGCACGGAATCCGCTCCGTCCGCGCACTCTCGTGCTCCTCTGCCACCGTGGTAACCTCCCGCCGCCACCTTGCGCGGTGTTCCTGCGCTCCTCGCCTTAATTTTCTCCCCGCCCGCAAGCTTCATGGCGCCTCGGCGAGACACCTCTCTGGCCAGCCGTGGGTGCTGGAAGGGCTCCAGGCCTTGGTTCGCGCCTGCAAGATGCCGGCCGAGGTCCAATGGCCTGCTCCCGGCGCCGAGCTCGTGCCCGCTGCGCGTGCTGGCAAGATGCTGGCAAGAGAGTCGTCTTCCTCTCTCACTTCGAGCGTGGATTCGGACTCCCCGCCAGCACTTTCTTTCGGGACTTGCTCAATTTCCACCACTTGCAATCGCATCACCTCGCGGCGAACTTCATCATGATACTCTCCGGCTTCTCCACGCTGCGCGAGGGGTATCTCCGCTGCTGCCCAAGCATCGCTCTCTGGAAGCGGTTCTTCAACCTCCGAGCTCACAATGCTCGGACGGGAGATGTGTTTCCTTCTGCCACGGAAGGCGGCGATCCGACATTTGTGACCGACATGAACGACTGCGGCAGTTGCCTTGTCGCAGCCGGCAAGGACCAAATACAAAGGTCCCGAGATCGTCCAATCGTGCAAGAACTGGCAAACCACCTTCTTCTATGTCAAGTCGCCCAACCAATGCCCCGATCTCCTGAATTTCCCCGAATTCTCCCTCGCACGGCCGACTGAGAAGTACCAGTGGTCGCTGAAGTATGGTGTCGGTGATTGCGATGTCGACGCTCAAGTCGCCAGGGTTGCTCAGCTGGAGCAGTAGGAGCTCCTGCCGACTGACCTTGCTGCCGCTTGGCTTCAAGCCCGAGTGCTTCCTCTACAGCGCCGAGTGCACCGCATCTGCGATATGTCGGGCCCCCAAGATCCCACTAGGCTCTGCACATGGCGACTGAAACTCGAAGACCTTTGCGCCAGGCTGAGGACTATCACAGCCAGTCCTTTGCCCGACCCTTTCCGCTTCGGCCTTGAGTACCTCAACCGCCTGTGGTATGTTCCGACTGTCTTCTTTCTCCGATTATTTCTTCCTCATACTTAACTTCTCTGATAACCTTCTTCTTCTTGCTCAGTAGTTCATTCGATCCGACTTGATGGAAGACGGCCAGGAGGCCGGAACGTACGCCCCCGGCCGTGAGGAAGATGACCCCGCGGACTTCAAGTACAAAGGTGAGGTTCCCCCATCCGAATCCGCCGATGACGGTGAATCCTCTGGGGAGTCCTCCGAATCCGAAGATCCCGCTGATGACGCCGACGCCGAGGCCGCCGACCCCAAGAACGCCGACATCCGAACTGCACCTCAAGGGGGTACGCCTGACCCTTCCCTTGAGCAATTTCTGTCCGAATGGAGCGATGACGACAGTGTCTCAAAGGTTGGTGATTCTGATGCAGCTCCTCACACCAAGCCTCCGAAGGTGCCGACTAAGCGTGCCTCGGCGACCGGCTCCTCCTCTTGTGCCGCTCCCAGCAAGGTCGCTAAGACGGCATCGACCGCTCTCAAAGGAAAACAGCCTCAAACCGCGGCCACTCGAGTGCCGACTGGTCAAGCTCCTCTCGGCAGGTCCATGGGCGGACCTGTGCTAAGGGATGCCCCTCTGAATGCCGCCCCGCTGAGATGTCGGATGCCCACGGGCGCGCCGAGAACAGTCGGGTATGCCTTTATCTTCACACTTTGAACCTCATTGCTTTCTCTTATACTGATTCACCTCTTCTTTCTTCTTTCAGGGAGCCGATTGGTCTTATTGACGTTGACGCCGACATTCCTGCCCATGTCGGCGCAGTCATTGCCCCCGCCGCGTCTGCTGCTGCAGTCCGCAAACGGCAACCGGCTCCACATCGTACCTCCAAGGATGCCGAGCGCGCCGCTAAAAAAGCCCGCCTCGAGACTGCCAAGAAAACTACCGCTTCCACCACTGCCTCCAAGACCTCCAAGAGCACGACCGACCAGGGAGTTACTGGTGGCGAAGGAGCGCAACCGGTCGATCCGATTACCCCATCTCCGCCACTCCGCTCCGACCCAGTCTCCTCCCCCGTTACGACTATCTCCTCGCCCATCCTGAAGACCACCTCGCCGATTATGATGACCACCTCGCCGATTGTGGCAACCACCTCGACCTCGTCTCGTCCGATTTCGCCGCGGCCACATCCGGGTGCCTCCGGCCTTCCGGCGACGTTGGCGCCACCGGACTCAACCGTTACCTCTTCTGCCGCTGTGACTCAAGCTTCACCGCCACAGCCGACCTCTTCCGTGTCAACAATTTTGATGTGCTCAGTGGACCAGTTCCGGGCCGAATACTCTCGCACCAGACATGTCAGCGGCGAGCCCGATGCTTCACACCGCTCCATGGTTTCCTCTCAAGGTCCTTTGACGACAGCCTACAATCGGGTGAACGACTTAGCCACCGCCATAGCTCAGGACCTCCAACTGCTCGACCGCAATCACGCGGTAAGTTTTTCAACTTTCCTTTATGGCTTCCTCAAATCGGGAAACTTTTCTTCCGGTGGGTGCGCGCAAGCGCACCCACTGGATGTAGTCCCCGAGATTCGAACCGCTTGTTAGCAATCGGTTCGGATCTTTTATGCTTGTTGCTTCTTTTTCTTGCCTTTCTTCCGATCGGGAGATTTTTCTTCCGGTGGGTGCGCGCAAGCGCACCCACTGGGTGTAGTCCCCGAGATTCGGGCCAATTGTTTGCAATCGGTTCGGATCTTTATGTCTTAGATATCCTTTGCTCATCTCTCTTGCCTTCCTCCTATCGGGAGACTTGGCTTCCGGTGGGTGCGCGCAAGCGCACCCACTGGGTGTAGTCCCCGAGATTCGGGCCGATTGTTTGCAATCGATTCGGATCTTCTTTTGGCTGCTGTGCATCTAAAGTTCATCTTGTTCTTCTTCTCAGGTCGTTCTTGAAGAACGACACAAGGTCTTCTAGAAGCTCCTCGAAGCCTACGCCGCCAGCCTCCGAACCCTCGCTCAGGCCTAGCTCGAGGTCAACAATCAATCGGCCGAGATCAACAGGCTGAGAGGTAACTTCTTCATTACTTCTATCTTCCCTCCGATTGATAATTTCTCTTGTATTAATATCTTTATATCTTCGTCTAGTCTCTGTTCCCATGGTAGATGACTTACAGGGCCGCATTGCTGAATTGACCACTGAACTCGCCCAACAAGGGCCCGCACTCGCCGCAGCTAAGCAAGAGATGACCCGAATGCAAGGGGTGGAGGCCAATTTGTCTCGGACCATCCAAACCCTCCGCTCCGAGCTGGTTGCTCTGACGAAGAAACATTCGGACGACCTGGCCGCCGTGGCTGCTGCTGGCGATGGACTTCGCGCTGAACGAGATGCAGCTGTAGCCGCCCGAGAAGTGATGCAGGCCGAGAGGGATGACGCCGTTGCCGCCCGAGACTCCATCCGGAAAGACTGCGATGAGCACATTGCGAAGTATGAAGACTTGGAGAAGCGCAACTATGAAGAAACAACCCGACTGCGCCGCTGGGCCAAGGGTTTCTGCGATACAATGACTGAGATGGACGTCCTTCTTAGCGGTGAGTGTTTCTTGCATCCGAGTGCATTTTCCGATTGCTTCCTTTATCTGTGTTCTTACTCGTACTTTCCTTCGTGATGCAGAGGCCTGGCCTGAAGCAGTGGTGGCCAAATCCCGAGAGGAGACCATCGCGGCCGGAGGGACCGCCCAACTTGAGGCTGATGTCTGGACTCGGCATGAATATCTGAATGATACGGAGGCTCGCATTCCTGTTATCAAGGGAGTTGAACTGTCCTTCAAACTTGACATTCTGAAGATTGCCGAATTGCTATGGCCGCCGACTGAGCTCAAGGTTGGACTCCATAAGATGAAGCACGTCGCAGGCTCCTCCGCCGAGACCCGCGAGCCTGAGACTTTGGTCGAAGAAGATTCTGACAAGGGAGAGGATCCGAATGCTACCACCGAGCAGACTCGGATTCTTCTGAAGGCCATCCCTCGGCGGATTGATGTCTTGCTTAATTCTGCCGGTCGGACTGGTGCGGAGACTGCCCTTCAAACTGTGCTGAGCTGGTACCCACAAGTGAAGCTTCCCCAGCTCTACAACATCAGAGAGAACGCAGCCGACTTGCTTGAGAATACTTATGCTGAGGTGAATCGGCTAGCCAGCACCATGGTGAACTGGTTTTCTCCCTATGACTACACTCCGTATCTTGACGAGGGAGGTAACCCACTGGCAGCAACTTCCATCTCTGGCTTGGCCGATGAGCTTTCTGACAGCGGCTCATCCCATACTTCTCAGAGGTCCAAACAAGCTGGGGCCACGTCGACTGACGCGCAGACGGAGCCGGAGGTCTCTACTGCGCAAGCCGATCCGACTGCTCCCGCCACCTCGGCCGCCCCGATTGCAGGCTCTGTGCCACCAACTGCCCGGACTTCTTGAGCCATGCCGCCGATGACGTCCTCTACCTCGGTCGCCGACACCTGATCGGCCTTATCTTATTTTTATTTTCAGAACAATTGCTTGTAAAACATGATTTTAACTCCGCCGACACCCACTGGGTGTGGTTCGTTGTAATGAACTTATTCGGCCTTAGGCCTGCTATCCTTATGCAATCCGATTTCTCGTTGCAAGTTTTATTTGTGCGATCTACTTTGCGTTTTTGTCGGTTTCCTTTATCGGTCTGCACTTGGGGGCGTCATGCCTTGTCCATTCTGTAGCCGACATGCGGCCTGCAGTCGGATCGAAGGCTGATTTCCGGCCAAGGTTCGATAAGTTTTTGAGTTTACACGACAAGACTTAGCGCAAAGGATTCTGAAATTTTAGGAGCCGATTGCTCGCTGCCGGCTTCTCGGTGCACCGGTCTGCGGCACAATCGGTAGCTGACTTAGTCAGCTATGCACTTTTTAGAGTGTTTCGAGAACTTGGACTGCCGGCTGCCCCAACCGCTACCTTTCTCAATGCCACAACCACTTTCGTGACTTGTGCTTGAGTCGGGTGCTAAGCTGAGTGCCAGCCCGCAGCCCCCGTGCCAATTTTTCTGACCTCGTGGTCAGTCAGTCCCCGAGTGTGTTATTCACGTCTCGGGTATGACAAAGCGCTGCCGACTTGGGCTAGCTTTTCGAATGAATTCATGCAAAGGTGGTCGAATGCTCTTCTTCAGAGGCATGATAGCTTTACTGATCATTTGCTGAAACATAGCATACACACATTTTTTTCCGTTCAACTATAGAACGGGCATAAAAGCTCAGCGTTCCACGGCCGCTCCGTTTCTACTCCTGACGTGTCCTTATGCCGAGTGCCCTTGGTGCAGTTGATCAAATAATATGAGTTGTTCTTGAGTGCGCGGCTGATGACGAATGGTCCCACCCAGGGTGAGGCCAGCTTGTGCTGCCCATCTGACTTCTGAATTCGGCGTAGCACCATTTCACCCTCTCGGAAGGCGAGAGGACGAATCTTCTTGCTGTGGTAGTGCCGCAACTTCTGTTGGTAGACTGCCAATCTGGACAAGGCCAGCAGGCAGGCTTCTTCCTTGAGATCGACGCCGTCTTCTCGTGCTAACTTGGCTTCTTCCTCGGTGTACAAGGCATGCCGCGGTGAATCAAACTCGATGTCGGATGGGATGATTTCTTCTGATCCATATACCAGGAAGAAAGGAGTGAATCCAGTCGACCTGTTTGGCGTGGTCCTTAAGCTGAATAACACTGCTGGGAGTTCTTCAATCCCAGCTCCGGGTTCCCTCTCGAGTGGCTCCACCAATCGGGGTCTGATACCCGACAGGATGAGGCCGTTTGCTCTTTCTACTTGACCATTCGACTGAGGATGTGCAACAGATGCAAGATCGAGCCGAATACCCTTCTGAGATGCATATCGAGCCAGTGCGCCCTTTGCAAAATTGGTGCCGTTGTCGGTGATGATGCTATTGGGCACACCATATCTGCACACAATGTCGGCCACAAAACAGACCGCAGTCGGACAATCCAGCTTCTTGATCGGGCGGGCTTCAATCCACTTGGTAAACTTGTCCACTGGGACCAGGAGATGTGTCATGCCACTTCGGTCTCTCTTGAAAGGACCAACCATGTCCAAACCCCACACCGCAAATGGCCATGCTATTGGGATTGTTTTCAATGCTGATGCTGGCTAATGACTTTTTGCCTTGAACCGCTGGCAGCCCTTGCAATATTTCACCAAGTTCTCAGCCGCTGCATGCGCAGTCGGACAGAAGACACCATGTCGGAAAGCTTTGTTGGCAATGGCTCTTGCTGACGCGTGATGACCGCATTCACCTTGGTGGATGTCTCTGAGCAACTCCAAGCCTCTGTCTTCTTCTACACATCTCTGAAAGACAACGGTTGCACTCTTGCGCACTAGCTCGTTGTTGATTATTGTGTATGCCGAAGACCGGCGACTGATTTGTCTTGACTCGGCTTCGTCTTCTGGAAGAACTCCATCCACTAGGAAATCTCTAATTAGTTGTGCCCATGATGGCGCACTGACGACTACCATCACTACTACTTGCTGGGGTGCGACTTCTTCTTGGACCTCGGCTTCTTGGCCATTGGCCTCTTGGATTTCGGCCTCTTGAACCTCTGCCATCTCGACTTCTCTCTCTGAACTGTCGATTGCAGCGTCTGGCATGCATTCGGCAGCCCCTGGTGACGGCTGCTCGTCTGGAGCTGGAACTTCTTCAATGCAATCGGTGGTGCCTGATGTCATTGGCTCTTCTGAGGCTGTGCCATCTGGTGCTGCCCCTGCTCGCTTTCCTTTAGCCTTGCTCTCTTTGCTGCATTCGGCAGCCCCTGGTGTTGTCGGCTCTGCTGAGGCTGGAGCACCTTGGGCGCTTGATTACTTCTTCAGAGTTGGGATTTTTGCCGGTTGAGCTTCTTTTGCCTTCTTGAACGCTTCAAAGTCAGTCTCCGAGATGAAGATGGACTTGGATTCTGGAGACGGCATGATGGACGGCTTCCTGATGTGCTCAAGTGATACGCCTAGAGGAATAGCTTGCCTTGTTGAGCCGAGCTTGGACAATGCATCTGCTCCTTCGTTGCTTGCTCTCGGCACATGGTGGAACTCACATCCTTCAAAGTACCCACTGATCTGCTGCACTAGGAAACGGTAGGTTGCAATATCTGCATCCTTTGCATCCCAGGTGCCTGTGCACTGTTGCACCACCAAATCGGAGTCACCAAAGCACTCGATATTCCGAATGTCGATTCCCTTTGCCAGCTTGATACCGTGCACAAGGACTTCGAACTCGGCAACGTTGTTCGATGCTGCAAAGTGAATCTGGAGTACATAATGTAGTTCATCTCCTCTTGGTGAAGTGAGCACTACGCCGTCCCCTACGCCTTTCTTCATCTTGGATCCGTCAAAATGCATTCGCTAGAAGTTCGATCCTGGGATGGGTGGCATATATTGAGTTTCAGCCCAGTCCACCAGGAAATCGGCCAACGCCTGAGATTTGATTGTTGTTCTTGGCTCATACTGGATGCCATGGTTGGCGATCTCGATTGCCCACTTCGCCACTCTTCCGGTTGCATCTCTGCTTCCTATGATGTCGGCCAGTGGAGCCGAGCTGACGACCGTGATCAGATGGGCTTGAAAATATGTCTTCAATCTCTTGGCCGCCATATACACTCCATAGCACATCTTCTGGTAGTGAGGGTAGTTCTGTTTGGACACCGAGAGCACTTCACTGATATAATACACAGGTCGTTGAATTTGTTGTGCCTTGTCCTTCTCGGGCCGCTCCACCACCATGACTGCACTGATCACCCGATTGGTTGCCGCAACGTATAACATCATTGGCTCCTTCTCAATCGAGGCAGCCAGAATCGGTGCAGTGGAGAGCATGCGCTTGAGCTCTCGGAATGCTTCGCTTTCCTGAGGTGTCCAGGTGAATTTCTCCGTCTTCTTCATCAGCTCATATAATGGGATTGCTTTTTCCCCCAGCCGACTGAGAAATCGGCTGAGTGAGGCGAGGCACCCGGTGAATTTCTGTACTTGCTTCAGGTTCTTGGGTTGCTCCATTCGCTCGATTGCGGCTATCTTCTCGGGATTGCATTCGATTCCTCTCTCGGAAACGAGAAATCCCAAGAGCTTGCCGGCTTGGACCCCAAAAACACTTTTCTCCGGATTGAGCTTGATCTGGTAAGTTCTCAGATTTGCAAATGTCTCTCGGAGGGCATCTAGGAGTGTGACTCCCTTGTCCGACTTCACTACCAGATCATCCACATAGACGTGGAGATTTCTGCTGAGTTGGGTGTGTGTACATCTCTGAATTGTGCGCTGATAAGTGGCACCTCCGTTCTTCAAACCAAAAGGCATGGTGATATAACAATAAGCCCCGAAAGGGGTTGTAAATGCAGTTTTTATTTGATCTTCCACAAAAAGTATGATCTGGTGGTAGCCAGCTTTGGCATCCAGAAAAGACAAAAGCTCGCAGCCGGCCGTAGAATCAATCACTTGATCGATACGGGGCAGAGCAAATGGATCTTTCGGGCACACCTTGTTCAGACAAGTGTAATGGATACACATGCGCCAAGTCTTGTTCTTCTTCATCACGAGGACTGGATTCACCAGCCACTCGGGGTAAAACACTTCCATGATGAAACCTGCAGCTTGCAGCTTCGCAATCTCTTCGCTGATTGCCCTTCTCTTATCTTCAGAAAAACGTCTCAGGGGTTGCTTGACCGGCTTCGAGCCTGGGCGAATGTGCAGCTTGTGCTCGGCGAGTTCTCTCGGCACACAAGGCATGTCTTGTGGAGACCATGAGAAGATGTCCCGATTCTCACGGAGAAACTCGACGAGCTCGCTTTCCTATTTGTCGCTAAGTCCAGCTCCGACTACAACGAACTTGGTTGAGTCAGAGGGATCTAGAGCGACCTTCTTGTTGTCCTTGGCCGACTGAAAAGCCGATTCCTCATCTGCTCTCTTGGCTGGGCCGATTGGGAGTGGAGCCTTCTTCTGCGCTTGCGCCATTGCTATCACTTTGCCGAGCTGACGCTTCTCTGTTTCAACCACTTGGGAGTCAGCCAAACTGCCGCCAGCCGACGTGCACTCGAGGGACTTCCTGAAGTCCCCGGTGACGGTGATGACGCCGTTTGGCCCTGGGATCTTCATCTTGAGGTAAGTCTGCTATGCATTGAACATGAACTTGGCGAATGCAGGCAGTCCCAACAGAGCATGATAAGGACTGCTTAGGTCGGTGACCTCGAACCAGATTGGCTCCCTCCTGAAATTTTCCTCTGTGCAGAATATGACATCCAGCCGAATGCGACCCATCGGGGTGCAAGACAACCCAGGGACAATCCCATGGAATGTCGTCCGACTGCGCTCCAGATCCTTCTCGGTGAGCCCTACCTTGATCATGGTGTCTCTGTACAGAATGTTGATTGTACTTCCTCCATCAACGAGCACTCAGGAGAACTTGCATGAAAATCTTGGTCATGCGAACAGAGCATCAACCACCAGCGGATAGTTGCCCGGATTCGGCAAGATGGTCGGGTGATCTGCTCTGTCCCATGATATGGCACACCCAGAACAATGCATGTACTAAGGAATCAGTGGCATGGTGGCATTGACTTCTTGAGCTCGGGCTCTACGACTGCCCTTGTCGGTGGACTCGCTGGTGAAAATCATGTAAGCGACGTCTTGCCGCGGGAACTGGTTCTGCTGCTGAGGTGGTCCTCATTTCTAGGGTGGTGGTGGGGGTGGAGGTGGTAAAGCTTCTCCCTTTGCAATCCTTCCCACGAAATCACACTGCCGAGTGGTGTGCGCAGACGGCCTGCCAGGAGTGCTGTGCAACTTGCACGGTGCATCCAGCATATCATCAAACGTGTACTTGGGCTTCATCTGTCCCCGTGGCCTCACATTTGGTCTCATCTTCCGACTGCCTCCTGCAGCCCCTGGATCTTCTTCATTCTGGACAGCGGCCACCTGCCGACTGCCATACTGAGTATCTGGCTGCTCATCCTTGCGCTTTCCATTGTTCTGCTGGTTGTTGCTGTTGTTGCGGTTGTTCTCTCTTCTTTCCTTCCGACTGAGGCCTTGGTTCCCTGCGTCTGACTGTGGATCCCCTGGTGACTGAATGACACCTCCAACTCCGAGCTGGATAGGGCGCATCGCACAATGGGACACGGCGAACGAGTTGGCCACATTCATGAGCTCGGCAAGCGATGTGAAATCCTTGCGGAGCAACTTGTGCTTCAACATTGAATCGGCCAGGCATCCATCCGTGAAGTACTGGATGGCCTGGTTCTCATGGACTCGTTTGCATGAATTCTTCAGCTTGATCCACCGAGATAAGTAATCTTGAAGGGGTTCATCCTTGCCTTGCACACAAAGAGCTAACTGCCGCGGAAGATTGGGCCGCTCATATGTGCTCGTGAAGTTGTGAATTAATGCACTTGTGAAATCTTCCCAACGATTCACACTGTCCTTGGGCAGACTATTCAACCACGTCCGAGCTGAACCCTGCAACATCAAAGGTGCATAGCAGACTGCCACGCGCAGATTGCCCCCTGCAATGCGAACTGCGGTCAGGTAGTCGGAAAACAAATCTTCTGGCTTCACAGAACCATTGTACTTGGGTGTGTCTCTCGGCAGCGTGAAGCCTTTGGGAAACTTCTCGGTCCGAATGCGATGACCGAAACACGACGGGCCAGCCTCTCCTTCTTCATCTTCTTCAGCCTCCTTCTCCAGGAGCTCAATTCGATGCCTGTCATCATTCTGACCGATTTGGCGAGGGCCAAGTCGGGCGTTGATCGCTGGTCTTGCTGCCGACTGCTGAAGCATGTCATTGCGCCTGCTGTTAACAGCTGGCTCCTCTATTCTTCTGCTTGTCGCTAGGGGTGGCCGATTGCTCCTGGCCCTACTCTCATGCATTCGGTCGCTGGCTAGCTTCCGGAATCGGCCTCACAGTTCCTCTTGACGCCCCAGGTCCTGCATTCGGATTCTCCGTTGCCACCAGCTGCTGCTCCTTTGCGGCTGCCAGCAACTCGCGCATTTGGCGCGTTTTCTCACGCCGTTCATCTCCTTCTAGCTCTTCTAACTCGATTTATATCTGCTCGGCGTCTCTCAGGTTCTTGTCAGGCGTGCTTTACGTCGGCCTCTGGACGAATGCCGACTGCGCCGGCTGCGCCTGCTGCGCCGGCCTCGCCGGTCTCGCCGGTTGCTCAGCTCCCGACAGCTGCTGATGGACTGCCCGACCTCGACTTCTCAAATCTTTTAAGACAGCGGGCTCAATCGGCCGACGCGGTCCGGCATGTGCTGTGTTGTACTCTCTTGTGATAGCTCCCAGCTTACGCTCTTCTTCCAGCACTTGCTCGGCCCTGCGAGCGAGGTCGAGCCGTGCTGTCTCCAGCTCAGTGTGCACTTGATCAGGATCACCATTCCTGTTCACGGGTGTGTACAACACATCCCGCAACGCACTGGTGCCGACTCTTTCCGCAGCGTCTGCCGCCTCCTTGGCCCTCCTAGCCACACTCGCTGCGCCGCGGTTGCTCGATGAAAATGCCCCCGCCATCATGACGGCTGCGTGCACACGGCCATCCTCTCCGCCGGGTGCTGCAGTGCAGCCCCTGGTCGAGAGTGGATCCGTGATGCACGAAAAGACGTGTATCTCCCTGGGATATTCCTTGGGGAAACTGTCGATGAAGAGGCGATGGCTGCCAATTTGCAGCAACACACCGGGCGGCAGGGGTGCGCCGACCCGGTACCGCGCCGAGTAGTCCACCGCGTAGTCGATTTCCCCACGCCTTAGAATCAGGACAAAGGCATGGCTACCGCGCGATGCAGAGGAAAATCCCGTCCGGATCTTTACTCCAAGCGACGCCTCGGTCTGCCCCATGGTGGGCGCCAACTGTCGTCGATATGTGACGGCAGATGCCATGGGGATGGCTAAAGTGAGGGGAAGACGCGAGGAAGAGGATGTCGATGGTGCCGGAATCGGGTTGGGCACAAACACGGTGACGGACACCACGATGTACCCAGGTTCGGGGCTCTCCGGAGAGATAATACCCCTACTCCTGCTTGTCTCTTCTATATCAATGGAACTGAGCTACAATAACTGCTTCTCTATCTACTCAGGGGAAGGTGAGAGCTGACGTGGGTGAGGCTCTCTCCTGCTTCCCTGAGGAGGAACTAAATGCAGTAAATGAACTGAGCCAGATGTGAGTAATGGTGCGGATGTTGTGGATCATCCCTCACGCAGGAGGGGTACCCCGAGCTCTTATAGTGTGAGCCCGGGGTAAATCGGTAACTTCACTGCCGATTGAGCCCAGCTGTCAACCTCTAATGGGCTGGGTCCCACCGACTGCTCCTCTCCGGGTGATCCGGACCCGACGAGCGGCGGCCCATGCTGTAGACTCGTAGGGATGATGGTGAACAGTGGATCTAGGAGGTGCGGTCTTGTCGTCCTGTCCGCGGAATCGGCGGAGAGGTCGACAACGCATCTCTGCCAGATCTTCGATGTGACTTGGCTTCTCTGCCACCCCGATCTCTCAGGATTGCGCATTTATGACCTTGTACTAGGACCTTCGACTGGTCTCGGGGTCAACTTCTCGAGGGGTGGTAAGTTGTACCGATTGCGCCTGGGCCGACTGGTGGCCCTCGGCAGGGTCGATTGCTCTAGGAAATTGGCCGCGTCGATGCCCATCTCGGCCCAGTTGCGGGCCAATCGGATGATCGTCTTGGTGATGAAAAGGGTGGACCGGTTGCGCCTGGGCCGTCTGCTGGCATTCGGTATGGCTGATTGCCTTGGAGCAATCGGCCGTACGCCTGCCCAGCTCGGCCCAGCTGCAACCCAATCGGTCCATCCTTTTCTTGAAAGGTTGCTTCCACTTGGGTGAGCCTACCCCGGTACCAATCCCCCGACATGACCAAACTCACTGAGTTGTGTGGCTTGTTTACTACTGATGAAAGGATCCAGAACTTTTATGTGACCAAGCTTTTTCCTTTTTCCTTGAAAGGAGATGCTAGAGCATGGTATGATGCACTACCATGTGGGTCCATTTAGAGTCCTCAAGATATGGCTATATCTTTCGTTGAGAAGTATTTTCCTGCTCATATGCAACATGATGCTTTACAAAGAATTTATAACTTTAAACAGTTGCAGGATGAGCATCTCCCTAAATCTTGGGGGAGATTTTGCAGTTTGCTGAAAGCTAGACCGGGACATGAGATCCCTAAGAATGAATTACTTGATATATTTTATGCTGGTCTAACCGATGAGTCTAAATCCTATCTAGATAGTTGTGCTGGTTGTGTTTTCAGGCAAAGAACACCGGACAATGCGGAAGAGTTGATGGGCACGAGTGCCAAAAACCATGAAGATTGGTCCGTGCCTGAACCACCTCCACCACCAAAGAAGAGGGGCATGCTTGTCCTAAGCCCCGAAGATATGCAAGAAGAAAAGAACTCTATAAGAGAGAAAGGTATTAAAGCTAAGGACGTGAAGAATCTACCTCCAATTGAGAAGTTGTGTGAGCCCACCACTCATCCACCTATGGTAGAGGTACACTCTCTTTTAGATTTCAATGCAAGTGACATCCCTAAAGGTAAACCTCCTGACCAATGTTTAGATGAGCTTGATAATTTTATTATGAAGCAGAATCACTTCAATGCGAAGATACAAGGTCATTTGCATGATAATACTCTTGCTATCAAAAGTTTTCTTGATGTTCTAGGAAGAACAGTTAATGATGTTAAATGTCTTGTGAAGCATTTTCATATGGTTCAAACTCAGCTTGAACAAATTTCTAATGTGCAAAAAGATTTTCTTGCTAGTAATGCCTAACAAGACAATTTACATGCTTATGGTATAAAGACTCGGGGTGGAACACACACCCAGGACCCTCTCTACCCAGAAGGGCATCCAAAGAGGATCGAGCAAGATTCTCAAGTTCAGGAGGAAGAAATCGTTAGCTCTCCAAAGAAGAAGAAGAAACACAAAGAAGCTGACAATTCCAATGATCCAATAGAAGAAGAAGAACAAGATGCTGATCCAAACAGCATATCTACCTCCGATGCTGAGACTGAAGACGGTGCTGAACCTGAAGAAGATGCTGAAAAGAATGATCCACCCGAGGTTCATGACGAAGAAGCACCAGATAAGCGCAAGAAGTATACTAGAGAAGACTTTCTTGCAAGGAGACATGGGAAGGAACGAGAACCACGGGTACAGAAACCCATGCCTTTCCCAAGAAAGTCCGTCAAAACCAAAGAAGAAGAGCACTACAAAAAGTTTTGTGAGTGGATGAAACCTCTTTTCCTTCAAATCCCTTTGACTGATGCTATTAAGTTACCTCCTTACTCTAAATATATGAAAGATATTGTTACTAATAAAAGAAAATTCCCTAATGAGGCAATATCTACTATTCTTGCTAACTACTCTTTCAGTGGCAAGATTCCTGAGAGGCTCGGTGATCCAGGTATACCCACCATTCCTTGCTCCATTAAAAATAATTATGTTAGAACTGCTTTATGTGATCTTGGTGCAGGAGTGAGTGTTATGCCCTTTTCTCTCTACAAAAGACTTTGTTTAGAAAAATTAATTCCTACAGATATCTCTCTACAGATGGCCGATAAGTCCACGGCCGTCCCGATCGGTATTTGTGAGGATGTTCCTGTTGAAGTTGCCAATTGCTTAATACTTACTGATTTTTTTGTGCTTGACATGCCTGAGGATGGGAGCATGTCCATTATTCTTGGTAGACCTTTTCTTAACACCGCATGTGCTGTTATTGATTGCAATAAAGGGAAGGTTACCTTCAACATGATTGACAAAGAACGCACGGTGTATTTTCCGAAGAAGATCGACAAAAGGCATGGCCTTAACTCTGTTGAGAATATCGAGACCGTGAAGATTGGAGAATGGGATTGTCCACTACATTTATACCATAAATACAAGAAAATTATGGTGGGGACAATGTCCATTAAATTGAGAGTGCAATGATCACTTCATAAGAGGCGAGACTTTCTGCGCTATATACCACAGGTTCGTTGGTAAGACTTGATCAACCTTACTAACTAGCATGCTTTATATAGGTAAAAAGTTGAGCTTGTTATGTTTTCATTTCCTTTAGCTTTTATTATCTGTAACACCCCGGGTGTCACGCTACAGTAATCACCAACAGTAATCATGATTACTATTGCTAATCATCCCATGATCATCTTGTATCAACTCAAATTCAAAATTCCCCTTTGATGATGTAAAACAAAAATAAAAATAGTGTGGCAAATAAAACCTTGTCCAAAAATTTTGCAACCAATTTTGTTAAATAACTAAAAATCTGTGGGCCATGTTAAACTAACTTTGGGCATTTATTACTTTGATTAAAAATAATAAACAATTCAAACGGGCGCTCAATCAGTCCAATTTAATAAGTTATTATTTAAATAAAATATTAAATGATTTTTATAATTTCCCAAACTTTCTTTAACAGTAGTATAAAGTGCAACCCTATTTTTGGTACCTCTTCCATATTTTACGAAAATTCCAAAAGCTAACTAAAATAAATACAAAGAGGAAAGAAATGACATAAAATAAGAAAACTGAAAATGACCTATTCGACTCCTTGGGCAAACCACCCAGGCCAAGCCCACTGTGGCCCGGCCCAATCCCCACACCCATCCTTCTTCCTCCTTCTCCTATTCACCAGGTCGTCATGGACGCACCTGCCCCGTTCATGGCGGCCGATTCCCGCTGTCGACCATCGCGCGGCTCCCCTTCGGGGATAAGTCCGCCCCTCCCCGAGCCGCCGCCCCCTCCCGCAAACCCTAGGATCCCTCAGAACCCCCCCTCGTCTTCCTCTCGCCCGATTCGTGCGCAACCGCACGTTGTCGTGGCCGTCGTTGCCCTGACCTTGTCGCCGGCGCAGCGGCAAGGCTCCCCTTGCCCTGCGACGGTGCCCACGGTGTCCGCCTGCCTCCTCTACTTCTATTCGGCGGTTCGGTTCAAGCCGGAGAGCTCCCCTTCCTCCGAATCGATACCCTTCCCCCGTCGGCCGCCGTGGATGTTGCCGCCTTCACCAGCTCGGCTGCGACCGCCCTGGCTCCCCTTGAGCTTCTCCTCTGCCCCGCTGTGAGACCCTGGCATCCCTCCCCTATTCCCCATGCCGTGCCCATGCGCTACCCGTCACCATCCTCGTGCTCGGCCGCCATGGCCGGAGCACGAGCTCCCCGCTCGCCGAGGGCGTTGTTTTGGCCGCCCCTCCGCCCGTTGAGAGCCCCAGTAGTCGTTCCGCAAGGGGCTCGTCTGGTTCCAGCCCTCCGCCGGACTCGCCGGTGGCCTCGTTGTACTCCCTTCACCCGCCGCCCGTCGCCCGCCTTGGTCGGGCATGCCCGCGCCCGACGTGCTCCAGCCGCGTGCCTCTTGTCCTGCGCGGTCACGCGCGCGCGCTGTCCACGCCCAGCACCCCCTACCTCGGCCCACCTCACCGGTCCGACTCTCCGTCGTACCCCCCTGGCCGCCGGCGTGCGCGCCCACTAACCCCCCCCCCCCTCTCTGTAATCACAAACTAACAGGGAACCCTCCACCCCCAGAGACTGATAGATGGGCCCAGGCCCTTAATTAAATTAAAATTGAATTATAATTAACATTGTGCCACTTACACATGGGTCCCACTGTCATACTTATTAGTTAAAGTGAATTAATATCAAATCCTTTGTATGACATGTGGCCCCGACTACTATTTAAATTAAATATAATGTTTTATAAGTAATGTGAGGCTGACATGTGGGACCCACTGGTCAGTAGGTCCCAATTGTCAGGTTTGACCAGTCAAACTACACTGTTCTGGATAATGTTAGGTTTTATTAATAAAAGAAAATCCAGAAATTGATTTAAAATGATTTAAACTTTAAAATTCTATATCTTTTAAACCGTAAGTCAGATTAAAAATCTTTATACATGAAAATTGATCAGAAAAATATAAAGAATACGGATACGCTATGCGTATACCAACCACCCCCCTCTAACATACCAAACATCGAACCGTTCCCCTCCGGACCGTCTGTCCGATGAATTGTCCGATACTGTCAAAGTATCCGGATGAATTTATTCTGAACACGAAAGTTGTTCGCATTGTTTCAACTAGCACGGCTACACCATCCACACGTTTTTCGGATGTCCACGACACCTCCGACATGATCCCTTCCCCCTCCGGTCACCCTGTCCGGTAATCACCCGGAGCAGGCCGTTCATCCCCGGATGAATTCCCGCTCCTAGCAACGTGCATTGCACTGCGTTAGAACACCGTTAACATTTCATCTGTCATGTCATGCAACTGTTTGTATATGCTTTCTTTGTATTTACTGTTTCTTCCCCCCTTAATCTCCGATAGACCCCGCTGTTGCTGCCGACTACACCGCTGCCGAGTACGACTACGTCGTCGACGACCGTACCCCGACAGTCGAGCTTCTAGGCAAGCAGAGCCATTCTCTTCCCCAGATATCGCCTATCTTTCCGTACATTTCTTGCACTAGGCATGTTTACTGCTGCCGCTACGATTACAATCCTATTCAATTGCATAGCCTGATTTTGTCCCCCCTTGATGTACCTTTCCTTTATCCTATGCTGCCTATTATTACTTATGCATTATTCAGCAGTGAGCCCTGCGCATTGTTAGCTAGTATTAGTTAGCGGGCCGTGACCACTCAGGGGAGTGAACAAGGATACAATATATACAACTGCACAGGTACGGTACAATGCAGACACCGCCTAAGGCCCCCTAGCTCGGCTCTGTCGAGTCACCCTCAAGTGTGAGCTATGAAGGAGTAATCCTTGTACTCCACTCGTTGATGACTCTGTATAGCCGCTCTAGGTACCTGAGAAACGGTTGTCCTTAAAGGTAAGAAGTCGGGCGACCCAACGGTGGCCGCGAGAGGTATATTGTCGGGAACGACAGGGAGGGTACGACCGACGTTACTGGCGTTCTTGGCCCCTGCTCGTATCTCGCGAGAGTTACCAAAACCACGAAAGTCGAGCTCTACCAAGAGGACACGCGAGATAAGGTAAGGAGACAGTTCACCTTGTTGGTAACCGCAGTGACTTGGTGGGACGACAGGGAAGGCACCAATGTACTGGTGGACCTGACTGCTGTCGTTTACCGCGGGTCGGTTAAGTCGAGGCAACGATAACGGTTTTCACGCAGGTTAATTAAAATTCTAAATGGTTCGGCGGATGTCTTGAGTAGCCTTTTTGGCTTGTACGCACTACCTACACGTGGGACGAGGAGTGTGGGCTCCCCTGCATCGTAGTCTCGTTCGAGGGTCTTCAGACGTCAGCAGTATCGCGGGCTGATTGCCGGGAAGTGGTGTTGTCTTCTCTTGCTCGAGAGGTGTATTTGTATTTGCTTTGATTTTGCTTCACCGGCCAGTCACGCACCGTTCAGGAGTACGTTCGGGTTAGGGTCCAAAGCCCGGCGTACATAGGATTTAGTCCGGCGGATGACCTCTCTGTTGATTGCCGAAGGATGGGCTACTTTGTGTCGGATAGATTTGGTGGAGCGTTCCCTAACAAGGTTCCCGCCACCCAGGAGATCCGAGCGTCGTAGAGTCACGCCAGTGCACCCCTGCAGGGAAGATTAATCTATTCGAATAGCCGTGTCCACGGTAACAGGACGCTTTGTGCTGAAGCTGAATCTTACCACTACGAACTACTACTATTAAACTGTATGGTTCCGGGTCTTCTTCCTCGCAGGGAGTCGAGGAAGGGAACTAGGAGGCATTATTATTATTAATCATTACAACTTATATTATACAATGTTGTAGCAACTTCTGCTTCGTTGTTACTTTATGCTTTATATGAACTGTTGGTTGTTTCTCTTCTCATGCTGCAAGACACGTCGGAAGATGCTAGTCTTCGATAGGCCTAGCTTCTTATCCTTATTCTGATTTCTATCTTGCAGTCCACTATATACAGCCTCCCCTTTCCATTTGATACAATGCATAATGCTTAGTAGCAGACATAAGACTCGCGGGTATACTAGATACTCACCTTTGCTTTATTTCCCCCTTTATGTTTTGCTTGATCAGCCACTGCAGTCGACGTTGGAGCCCAGGAGCAGGAGTACCCCGGAGGCAGATACTACTACGTCGGGACCCCCGCTGACCAGGACCAGGAGTAGTTTCGGAGGCTCCCAGGCAGGAGGCCTTGCCTTTTCGATCTGTATCTCTGATGTTATTTGTGCTAGCCTTCTTAAGGCAAAACATGACTAACTATGTCTGTACTCAGATATTATGGTTTGTATAACTTATGTATTCGGGTCCGCGCGACCCCCTTTATTGTAACATATTGGTTTATCCTTTTGTGTTTAGTGTTGTGCTGTGATATTCTCACCGTGGCACCCTAATCTCAGCCGTGTACCCTGCGTGTATGATTACTGTACACGGATTGATTTTGGGGGCGTTACAAGTTGGTATCAGAGCCGACTGCCTGTAGGTAACCCCCTTCCAACTCCTTGGTCGAAGTCGAGTCTAGTCTTTGCAAAACTACTTTACTAACAGTATCGTGTGGCTTATTGGCCCACGTCGCAAAAACTGGGTGGTATTAGGATCTTTTTCTTCGTACCCTTACTCTGGGAATTTGATCTCTCTTCTCTTTCGGGTTAAAGATTTTTGCTAACACTAACTCTAGGTTCTCGTGATCACATCCTCCCGGAGAGCCCCTCATTACAGATGATCAGCTGATTCAGCAGAAGATTCCGAAGAGTACTCTCCGATAAAATTCTCGAGACCATATGTGTCGATCACCTTTACAATTCACTGCCACCGATAAGTTCGTATGTATAACCACATACACGTTCCATTCATCCATTCAATCCCAGTTGCTCTTGTGTTCACAAGATGCATCGTAATACTTTCCGTTGTTTCGGAAATTCTTTGAGCCTATTGTCTTGCAGCTTATTTTCACCCAGCGGATAATTCCTTACATTTAACGAGGATCCGTTCATCCTAAGTGGTTCCTGTGATTCGCAAAATACTTTCAAATACTATCCGATCTCGTGCCAATCCTCGGCAGCCTACTACTTTGGAGGTTCTTCTTGCCTGCTTGCACTATGATTACTCCCCTTTGTCTTGTGGTCTTCGATGCCTTCCCTTGGCATTTCCATTCTGATCTGTTGAATCATCGTGTGTGCTAGTGCACGCAATCATCAGTTGATCCCTATGAATTCATTCTCCCGGCTCAGACGTCATTCCGGACATGAGCTGGTTCTTGGTAAATCAACCTTAATTGATTAACTGTCAAGCTTCTATTCAACTTATTCTTGTTTGATCGATGTATCTGAATCTGATACACCGATATGGAAATCATAATTCCTTTGTACTTAAGCGTCGAAATATTCAGATGCTTCTATCATCCGATGCCTTTGTATTCTTTCTTCTTACGGTTGAGTACCGATACTCACCCAGACTCTCTCTACGCCACCTGACCTTTTGGTGGATTACCGCCTACCGTCCCCTTATGTCCTAAATCATTGACGAATTCCCCCTGATACAAGTTACCTCCCGCTAGTGGTATCATCTACTTCATGTATTTAGCCTTCTACTTTCAAACTTGTATCCTTTACTCTTGTTGTTGGTTGTAAAGATTCTTAAAATGTCCATATGGTTTATATCTACGCTTCAGCCATCTGTGTGAACCCATGAACTTCTACGGGTCACACTCTACTGGTGTTATGCTAGATAAAATTCCAACACAACAACATCGAAATCGAGAAGTGAATGAAAGGTATTGCATTGAAGAAGTGGGAGTCGACCCTCAACCTTTGTGTTCATGCCTATGGATACTATGTAGAACTTATCATGAAAGCTTCTCGTAAAGATAATTAACCCCCTTGTTATGAATTCTCTACACTTATGATCCACCATTCTACCTTCGAGTATTACCCCTTGTATCTCGAGGATATCATGCCTTTGCACTACATCCTATTAATTGTGATGAAATAATGCCTATCCCTGTCTAGCCATTTCATGGTTCTGGGTTGTCGTCAACCGATAACAGCGCTTACCTTTGGATCCACCACCCCTTTTGCTTGGTGATGTGGATATTCGATTGCATTTTATTGAAACCCCTCGACATAATGTGTCGTGGTCATCACCAACGTTTTGAATTCTCCCATGTGTCTATTGAATTCATGATGAGAAATACCATCCTTTCCCCTCGATGAGTTGTCTTATCATCGACAACCTCCCTTGACTCCCAACATGCCAATACAAACTTGGTCATCTATATATCTTGCTCTTCTTTCCCTTGGGAAAGATATACACCTGGGTATCATCACATTTTCCTTTCCATTGGTTTGTTTAACCTTTCTTTTAATATAAATTATCCGAGCAGTGATAATTCCCTGCTGATGTAAACCCTTCGGTGTACTACGTTGTCCGTACAACCTGTTACTACTGTTGATAACATTTCGGTAACCACCGATGGACGAGAACTTTGCCTATTGGTCCGCCTCGACTTAACGAGCAGGAAAACGGTTCTTTGTGTCCCTCTTCCTTGGTACCAACATTGTTGCCGACATAGCTAATAAGCTATTCCCTGACTTACCTTGCAACTTGATCGCATTGTTTGTCACCACCCTTCCTATTCAACGTGGGCCCATAACCCACAGTTCCACAGGATCGAAACCTGACTCTCTTGACCGCGTATGCAATTCACGGGTCCTCTACCTTGTGATATCCAGTTCGATATCAGACTTAGTGCTTGTGCCTGACGCTCTGGACCCCTTTTCATCCTCCGTTATCATCGTCGAATGCTTGCATATTCGCTTGAAAACTTATCATGCCTTCTTTTGTTTCTCTCGATGTATCTCCCTCTGTTTAACTCGTGAGCTACGTTGTACCCCATTCCCTTGGACCATGTCGGTTGGTTAACCTTGCACCGGTCCAACACCCTTAAAATTTTTCTCCTAGCCTATTCGTAAGTACGTTGAAGCCTCGAAGGAAGGATGACAAATCGTCGAGATGCACTGATGCAGAGAAATGAAGACGTCAACGTGAAGGATTAACTTCTTCGAGAAGGACAACAAGAACCGGAAGACTCGTTAGAATACGAAACCGAAACCTTACCCCTTGCACTACTGTTAATTCTTGGGACGAGAATTCTTTGTAGTGGGGGAGATTTGTAACACCCCGGGTGTCACGCTACAGTAATCACCAACAGTAATCATGATTACTGTTGCTAATCATCCCATGATCATCTTGTATCAACTCAAATTCAAAATTCCCCTTTGATGATATAAAATAAAAATAAAAATAGTGTGGCAAATAAAACCTTGTCCAAAAATTGTGCAACCAATTTTGTTAAATAACTAAAAATCTGTGGGCCATGTTAAACTAACTTTGGGCATTTATTACTTTGATTAAAAATAATAAACAATTCAAACGGTAGCTTAATCAGTCCAATTTAATAAGTTATTATTTAATTAAAATATTAAATGATTTTTATAATTGCCCAAACTTTCTTTAGCAGTAGTATAAAGTGCAACCCTATTTTTGGTACCTGTTCCATATTTTACAAAAATTCCAAAAGCTAACTAAAATAAATACAAAGAGGAAAGAAATCACACAAAATAAGAAAAATGAAAATGACCTATTCGACTCCCTGGGCAAACCACCCAGGCCAAGCCCACTGTGGCCCGGCCCAATCCCCACACCCATCCTTCTTCCTCCTTCTCCTATTCACCAGGGCGTCGTGGACGCACCTGCCCCGTTCATGGCGACCGATGCCCGCTGTCGACCATCGCGCGGCTCCCCTTCGGGGATAAGTCCCCCCCCACGAGACGCCGCCCCCTCCCGCAAACCCTAGGATCCCTCAGAACCCCCCCCCTCGTCTTCCTCTCGCCCGATTCGTGCGCAACCGCACGCTGCCGTGGCCGTCGTCGCCCTGACCTTGTCACCGGCGCAGCCGCGAGGCACCCCGTGCCCTGCGACGGTGCCCACGGTGTCCGCCTGCCTCCTCTACTTCTATTCGGCGGTTCGGTTCAAGCCGGAGAGCTCCCCTTCCGAGACCCTTCCCCCGTCGTCCGCCGTGGATGTTGCCGCCTTCACCAGCTCGGCTGCGACCGCCCTGGCTCCCCTTGAGCTCCTCCTCTGCCCAGCTGTGAGCCCCTGGCATCCTCGTGCTCAGCCGCCATGGCCGGAGCACGAGCTACCCGCTCGCCGAGGGCGTTGTTTGGGCCGCCCCTCCGCCCTTTGAGAGCCCCAGTAGTCGTGCCGCAAGGGGCTCGTCTGGTTCTAGCCCTCCGCCGGACTTGCCGGTGGCCTCGTTGTACTCCCTTCACCAGCCGCCGTCGCCCGCCTTGGTTGGGCATGCCCGCGCCCGGCGAGCTCCAGCCGCGTGCCTCTTGTCCTGCGCGGGCACGCGCGCGCGCTGGCCACGCCCAGCACCCCCTACCTCGGCCCACCTCACCGGTTCGGCTCTCCGCCGTACCCCCCTGGCCGCCGGCGTGCGTGCCCGTGGGTTAGTCCATGGACTAACCACACACCCCTCTCTGTAATCACAAACTAACAGGGAACCCTCCCCCCCAGAGACTGATAGATGGGCCCAGGCCCTTAATTAAATTAAAATTGAATTATAATTAACATTGTGCCACTTACACATGGGTCCCACTATCATACTTATTAATTAAAGTGAATTAATATCAAATCCTTTGTATGACATGTGGCCCCCACTACTATTTAAATTAAATATAATGTTTTATAAGTAATGTGAGGCAGACATGTGGGACCCACTGGTCAGTAGGTCCCACTTGTCAGGTTTGACCAGTCAAACTACACTGTTCTGGATAATGTTAGGTTTTATTAATAAAATAAAATCCAGAAATTGATTTAAAATGATTTAAAATTGAAATTTCTATATCTTTTAAACCGTAAGTCAGATTAAAAATCTTTATACATGAAAATTGATCACAAAAATATAACAAATACGGATACGCTATCCGTATACCAACCATCCCCTCTAACATACGGAACATCGAACCGTTCACCTCCGGACCGTCTGTCCGATGAATTGTCCGGTACTGTCAAAGTATCCGGATGAATTTATTCTGAACACGAAAGTTGTTCAGATTGTTTCAACTAGAACGGCTACACCATCCACACGTTTTTCGGATGTCCACGACACCTCTGGCATGATCCCTTCCCCCTCCGGTCACCCTGTCCGGTAATCACACGGAGCTGGTCGTTCATCCCCGGATGAATTCCCGCTCCGAGCAACGTGCATTGCACTGCGTTAGAACACCGTTAACATTTCATCTGTCATTTCATGCAACTGTTTGTATATGCTTGCTTTGTATTTACTGTTTCTTCCCCCCCCTTAATCTCCGATAGACCCCGCTGTTGCCGCCGACTACACCGCTGCCGAGTACGACTACGTCGTCGACGACCGTACCCCGACAGTCGAGCTTCCAGGCAAGCAGAGCCATTCTCTTCCCCAGATATCGCCTATCTTTCCGTACATTTCTTGCACTAGGCATGTTTACTGCTGCTGCTACAATTACAATCCTATTCAATTGCAAAGCCTGATTTTGTCGCCCCTTGATGTACCTTTCGTTTATCCTATGCTGCCTATTATTACTTATGCATTATTCAGCAGTTTGCCTGCGCATTGTTAGCTAGGATTAGTTAGCGGGCCGTGACCACTCAGGGGAGTGAACACGGATACAATATATACAACTGCACAGGTACGGTACAATGCAGACACCGCCTAAGGCCCCCTAGCTCGGCTCTGCCGAGTCACCCTCAAGTGTGAGCTATCAAGAAGTAATCCTTGTACTCCACTTGTTGATGACTCTGTATAGCCGCTCTAGGTACCTGAGCAACAGTTTTCCTTAAAGATAAGAAGTCGGGTGACCCAACGGTGCCCGCGAGAGGTATATTGTCGGGAACGACAGGGAGGGTATGACCGACGTTACTGCCGTGCTTGGCCCCTGCTCGTTTCTCGCGAGAGTTACCAAAACCACGAAAGTCGAGCTCTACCAATAGCACACGCGAGATAAGGTAAGGAGACGGTTCACCTTGTTGGTAACCGCAGTGACTTGGTGGGACGACAGGGCAGGCACCAATGTACTGGTGGACCTGACTGCTGTCGTTGACCGCGGGTCGGTTAAGTCGAGGCAACGATAACGGTTGTCACGCAGGTTAATTAAAATGCTAAATGGTTCGGCGGATGTCTTGAGTAGCCTTTTTGGCTTGTACGCACTACCTACACGTGGGACGAGGAGTGTGGGCTCCCCTGCATCGTAGTCTCGTTCGAGGGTCTTTAGACGTCAGCAGTATCGCGGGCTGATTGCCGGGAAGTGGTGTTGTCTTCTCTTGCTCGAGAGGTGTATTTGTATTTTCTTTGATTTTGCTTCACCGGCCAGTCACGCACCATTCAGGAGTACGTTCGGGTTAGGGTCCAAAGCCCGGCGTACATAGGATATAGTCCGACGGATGACCTCTCTGTTGATTGCCGAAGGATGGGCTACTTTGTGTCGGATAGCTTTGGTGGAGCGTTCCCTAACAAGGTTCCCGCCACCCAGGAGATCCGAGCGTCGTAGAGTCACGCCAGTGCACCCCTGCAGGGAAGATTAATCTATTCGAATAGCCGTGTCCACGGTAACAGGACGCTTTGTGCTGAAGCTGAATCTTACCACTACGAACTACTACTATTAAACTGTATGGTTCCGGGTCTTCTTCCTCGCAGGGAGTCGAGGAAGGGAACTAGGAGGCATTATTATTATTAATCATTACAACTTATATTATACAATGTTGTAGCAACTTCTGCTTCGTTGTTACTTTATGCTTTATATGAAATGTTGGCTGTTTCTCTTCTCATGCTGCAAGACACGTCGGAAGATGCTAGTCTTCGATAGGCCTAGCTTCTTATCCTTATTCTGATTTCTATCTTGCAGTCCACTATATACAGCCTCCCCTTTCCATTTGATACAATGCATAATGCTTAGTAGCGGACGTAAGACTCGCGGGTATACTAGATACTCACCTTTGCTTTATTTCCCCCTTTATGTTTTGCCTGATCGGCCGCTGCAGTCGACGTTGGAGCCCAGGAGCAGGAGTACCCCGGAGGCGGATACTACTACGTCGAGACCCCCGCTGACCTGGACCAGGAGTAGTTTCGAAGGCTCCCAGGAAGAAGGCCTTGCCTTTTCGATCTGTATCTCTGATGTTATTTGTGCTAGCCTTCTTAAGGAAAAACTTGACTAACTATGTTTGTACTCAGATATTATGGTTTGTATAACTTATGTATTCGGGTCCGCGCGACCCCCTTTCTTGTAACATAATGGTTTATACTTTTGTGTTTAGTGTTGTGCTGTGATATTCTCACCGTGGCACCTTAATCTCAGCCGTGTACCCTGCGTGTATGATTATTGTACACGGATTGATTTTGGGGGCGTCACATTATCCTTGTTGTACCCAAGTTTTTGTGTTTAAAGCTTCACTTGTTCTAACTTTTGTCACAAGTTCATGAAAGTTTTTGCAGCTTTTTGAACTTTGAAAAATTCTCTACAGTGAAGTTGCCTAGAAAATTCTAGAAAATTCAAAATAAAAATTTGCAGGTAAAAAGCCATCGGGGAGTACCTATGGCTGACCAGGGGGGTCCACCCCTGGCCCAGGAGGCCAGGTGGCGCGGTCCAGCTCCTGGCCGCGCCACCCACCCTCCTGGGGCCTACAGGCACCCCCTACTTGCATCTCTTCTTCCACTCTCTCTCTTTCACCCCAATAACTCGTGTTCTTTCTCTGATTTCATGTTCTTTCTGTTCTTGAGCACGAAACTTCGATCTCCTTCTACAACCACTCATTTGAGCTGAAATTTGAACAAATACTCTCTGGTATGTGAATCCCTCACCCCTCCAATTAGTTTTCTAGTTGGTGGCTTCATTAGTGAGCTTAAATGTTTGTGTAGAAATTTATTTTTCAAGTTTTGTTGCTAGTTTGAGCCTTGGTAAAGTAAGTAGAATGTTTTTCCCAAACTAGTTTTGCTTAAATCTTCGTTTTTGTGAATTTTTAAAAATTTCAGAAATGGAGAGGCTACGAAAGTGGCTTGGGAATAAGAAACCCGAGCGCTCTAGCCGTGTTACGCGTTCCGCAGCTTCACCTTCGACCACGATGGCGAGCTATAATGAAGATATCGTACCTATAGAGATGTTGGACGTGTCACCCGCGAGAGCCATGGCATTGCCATGCAAAGATTTCATGGAGGATTCCGGCATACAAGAAGAGTTCTATGCTCTGTGTGCCAATGCAGGTTTGATACGGCTTGTTACGAGACGTGTACCACAGTACGAGACACTCACCGCTATTTTTGTTAACAGTTTCAGCTTTAGGTTTACCAGGCTTGGTCGAGAAGAAGAAGAGGAAAAATGTCCAAACTGTTGCACTCAACACCCTCCTCGACTCATTCTGTAACACTGAAGTGAGGTCATCCAACCGTCAGAAGATTTCCAACATTATGTTCCCTCACCTCAGGTATTTCGCTTATTATATTTCTAGAGGAGTGTTGGCTCGAGACAACACGAGCAGCACTTCTACGCCTGATACTGCTATCAGTGCGAATGCCCTCTCAGGGAAGCACGAGTATGATGTGGGTTCGCTTATTGCGAAATGCCTTGCTACTAATAGTAACAAGGGGGGCCTCTTTGGTGGCGTTTATGCCACACTTGTTTTGCAGTTTCTCCAAGGAGAACCGCGCCCAGATGATACAGTCTTTCCTTTTGTTAGCCTTGACTTGGCTTCCATGAAGAGGCATTTCTTTGTTATTAAGGCCTCTGACCGCTATACACATGATTATATTTTGCGGTTTAAAGACGGTGTGGAACGCACTGTCCGTCTACCTGCACCACTTGTGTTTGATTATTCTCGCAGGAACGGATTTCATTTTTCGGTGGCTGAGTTTGATGAGATCACGGGGAGATACCAGTTTCACGACCCCACGGAAGGGGGTCGAGCCAGACAAGGAGGAGCACGTGGTATATCCACCAGTTCAGGAGGAGACCGTCACCCCCTGGGGTGAAGGGGCTTCCTCTGGATGGGGGGCGGGACCTTCCTCTTCCATGTGGGAGGACCCGAGGACTTTAGTGTACGCACTGGAGGGTTCATACAACCCTTGGGCTTACCATTACCCCGTAGCAGGAGGCTCCTCGGGACCGTAGTAGAAGAGCCCAACTTAGGCCAAAAGCCTAAGCTTGGGGGAGTACGTGCTCTCCTCCCCTTTCCATTGTATCTACCGTTGGTTTGTTTTTATCTTTTTGCAAGTTTTTCCCTGTTTTCTTTGTTCTTTTTGTTTGCAAAAACCCAAAAAGATTTCTCCTTTCTTTTGCTTTCGTTAAAAACCTTCAAAAAACCCTAAAATATGTTTCCTTTGCTCTTTAGTTTGCTTTGTTTCAGAGTTCAGCTCGAGTCCGTGATGATTATAATTTCCTACTTTCGGTCGTGCAAGTGACAAGGCAATAATGACGAAGATCGACGGAAGGGATGCAACAAGGAAAGCCGGTATGAACTCTTTTTGTTTCTACTTCTGTACATATGCATGTACTTATGATTAGAGACCAGCTTTTAGCGACATAGTGCTATGTTTACAATGCTTTCCTAGTGGTTCATGCTTTCTTTGTGGTTAGTCTCAAATAGCTAGAGTTTATAATGTGTTGCTTGAAATGATTGACATGCATTGCATTGTTCATGGTGTAGCATATTGAAGTGGTATTTCCCTCCGGGGGATTTTTTGATTGAGTTGGCACATGTTCACGCATGTTAAGACTAAAAAGTATGTTCTTCCTTGATGATCTTTTTACTTCAGAGTGAGCTATATCACTTTCATGGCCGATTCAATGTTGCTTTGTCGCTCTGCATGATTATGACTGTTATTCTCTCTAGTTGGTCGCTTCCCCGTCTTTTGCTAGCCTTCCTCCAGCACCAAGCGGAATTCTGCTTGTGCTTCCACAATCACCTTTGTAAACCCAGTTGTTCAATTTGATTCCACCATACCTACCTATATGTGGTATTTACCGGCCACTCCTAATGTAACAGCCCAGTTTTCACAAAAATTAAAAATTTTGTTTTCGGTGTGAATTGTTTGATTGTCTAATTTGTTTGCGGTGTTTGCATCCCTGATTTATCGATCGACGATTATTTTTCCCCCTCTTATCTCGTATCGGACGGAGACTGACCCTTGCCACTCTGACACTCGACCTTTGCGACACCGGGTTTCACCCGATCACCGTCGCGAAAACCGCACGAGACCAGCCGCAGCCAACGGAACGAAAAATCCCGTTTAATAATTAAACAGGATATTTTTATAGCGCGCCGGAGAGTGTTCTCGGAACGGTTCCAGCGCAAGGTCAACGCCTCCAGCTCGACGCACTGATCGCGCATATTGAAGTTTTACCCGAATCGGAGGTACTGCGGACCCCCGGCGGTCAGAAACGTGAGCACCGCGCGCGCGAGAAAAAAACTGGAGACGTTTTTGCAAACTGCCAGCCACCGGGGCTATATTAAGACCACCACACTCCCACCCCTTTTCTAGGGTTTCCCTAGCACAATTTGCAGCCACACCCCCAGTTTTGCCCCAAAAATAGCCATTTTTGTAACCCTAGCTCCCAGATCCGTTTTCGGCCGCCGAATTTCGCGATCGGACGGCTCTGGGGCTGCCACGTCGCCCAGCCCCTCCTCTCTTTCCTCCCGTGGAGCTCCATGCCCGCAGCCGCCTGTGCTCCACCCCGCCGTCGTCGCCTCCACCCGCTCCGGCGAGTAGTCGCCGCCCCGGTCGCCTCCCTCTCCCCTCCCTCTTCCTCCGCGGCCCAGTGCCCCCACCGCCGACTTGGGCTCGTCCCATGGGTGAGCCAGGCGCCGCCCTTTTTTATTTTTTTATTATTGTCTCCATTTTTTTTCCTTAGCCCCTGTAATTTTTCTAAGTCCCTGAAAATTGCTGTTGTGATCTGTTTTGCGCGGTAATTTGCGAGTAATCCGTAGGTCCGATGAACGTGCCCCCAAAACGAAAGTTGCACAGTTTTGCGTGCTCTAGCATTTGTATGTTGAAAGTTTTTGCATTTAAGCTTATCTTGATTGTGTAATTGTGTGCTAAAGTGGGCATCAGGCCGTTAATCTGCTACTTTTGTTGTTAAGTGTTGTTGTTATTATTTTATTGCAACTTCGGGTGACGATTGCTTCGCAACCGTTCATCGGAATTGATTGATTCCTTTTGCGTTGCGTTAAGCATTGTTTATACTTCAGTTTCATTCATTCACATGTCATAATTTCTTGCTGCATCATGATTTTATTTTGCTCTAAAGTAGCTACCCTGCTGTTAGTGTGCTGTTGTTTATATTTTGTTGCAACTTCGGTCGACGAGTGTGTCGCGACCGTTTATCGGATTTGAGTGATTCAAATTGCATATTGTTAAAAATCATTTCTACTTTCATCCCATGTATTGCTATGTCATGTTGCTGCACTTTTGCATATAGATTTACCCCTGTTTATACAGCTTGTGCCCGTCACTTGTTTTGCTTGTATCTTTTTAACCGTAACTCCGTTTGGGGTGTTCTTTATATGTAACTTGATTAGTTTTTCGTGTAATTTGTGTTTATGCTATTGTTTTCTGTTGTTAACCAACCTAAAATATGGTTTAGGACAGAACAGTACCGAATCCTTTAATTGTTGTGCGGCACTTAGTGTATGCCATGTTTAGGATTGTGCCTCACTTAAATTGACTAGCATAGGTATTTTATTTTGTGCTTCACCTCTTGCCATGTTTGTGTGCTATGCCATGCTTGCTTGAGTTGCCATGTTAACAACCTTTGTTGATCACCTGTAGCTAAGCAACTTGAACCACCGGAAATGTGCGGTATCGCCGTGTGGGACCGATACCCCACTTAAACTGTTAGTAACCATTGTCGACGATAGATCCGTATCGCGTTGCCGTGTCGTGTGATGTCTTCTTGATCTTGTATTGCTCTGTAGTAATAGTGGTGCACCGTTGATTGCTTTCCAGTGTTTACTTCTTGTGTGATTTCGCGGGTACCTTCGGAGACGATGCGAGCGTGCGATCGACTACACCTTCGGAACCCGACTTATCAACAGGAAAGGACTATACATTACTTATGATCCATTCTATTTCAACCAGCGGTTTGCATGCTAGTCTAGGTTAGGTTCGATGTTTGATCCTACCACATGTTTACAGCCTCTTTTATACCGATACAGCCACGTCCCTTCCCAGCAAACCTTGTACTGCTATGTTACCATTGCTCGTTGCTCAGCCCCTGCTTAGTATGCATGCTTAGGATGCTACGATGTTACCCTGTTACTCCTTGGTTTGGGATATCATCTTATTATATTGTTGTTGATGATATGATTATTATAATGTTGACTATATTCGATGAAGGATGGAAGGTCTAGGCTATCCCGCCCCGACGCTTTGTTCCATTCGAGTCACCTAGGATCCGAGTTCCGGGTATTGGTTTTAAGATTGAGCGTGCCTAATTGCGTGTGGGATTTTATGGGGTCCCCTCTTCTTACCTACCTAGCTTCAAACATTTCTAGAGGTGGCCCAAGCTGATTTACCATTTGAAACCGTGTGTGTGCTGGTCAGCTGCCAGTAGTTTTCAAACAACTCGGGCCAGCGGAGACTTAGTTCCTCTGTTGGTCCACACTTGGTGAGCTAGGGAAGTCCCCTGTTATATAGGCGAGACTAACCCCGACCTTAGCCTTACGAAAGAGTCCGATCCGAGAGCGTGGCTAGCTTTTGGATTGGGTGTCGACTCCCCGGGGGCCACCCTAATTTGTTCGTTGTTAGTTAGAGGGACCTGTCGTTTCGGATCTCTTGGAACTAAATCATAAAATGGTTGCCTATGATGGGTAGCAACTGAGAGAGATGGGCGAGCATGCGACGCCTCGTAATGGGCAGTTGGTACACCCCTGCAGGGTTAAATCTTTTCGAGAAGCCGTGTCCACGGTTATGGACGACTTAAGACCTACTCCTTGTTCATAGACAACAACAACTGAGATAATCTTAATATAACTTGATCAACGTGTGTGTGCCTTGACTGCTTCTTCTTCGTCGGGATGCGAAGAGGAGGACAAGGATAGGATAGGTGTTATGTTTGCGTAGTAGTTGATAGCAAGACTTGTTGGAGGCGATTCCTCATCGAATGCTTGGCTTCTTATCTTACTCTCTAGATCCCTAGCCAATTCATAAATGCTAGTGCGGCAGCAACCTCACCACTTACCCCTTCCTTACCGTAAACTACTAGTTGTCCTAGAATGACGAGTGATGAAGCCCTTGCTGGGTTAGATGACCACTACAGTTGGATGCTGAGTACCTTTGTACTCATGATACTACCCCCCAAACTCTTTTCAGGGTTCTCGATCGACAACAGGTATGGTGATCGACGTTTCACGTGGAGACTCGACGAAGACTAGTTAGGCGGATCCCGGCGGAGGGCCTGGACCCGTGTGGTTATGGGATCGATGTTTTTCTCTTTGCCACTAGGCATTTGCTCGTAGTCTGTACTCAGACATATACCTTCCGTTGTTGTATTGTATTTAAGGCAGTTGTATGCCGATTACATGAGATGTTGTATCCTGTATCTGTAATGTTGTGATATCATGTTGGAAATCCGGGGCATATGGCTTTGTCATATGTCGCGGTGGGACCGATATGTGCTTCGTCCCCGGATCTGGTTGGAAACACCTATATCTGTAACAGTACCGCATATTGGGCCTTACAAGTTGGTATCAGAGCCTTACCGACCGTAGGATCCATTTTCTGGCCGAAGTCGAGTCTAGACAAAACTATTTTGCAGTTACTAAGTTAGTTATCGGAGAGTAGGAATCTTTTTACTCCTTACCCTTGCTCTGGTCAGGACAAGTGTCGTATGTGTTTTTAACTCTCGACTTATCCCCCTTCAAAACACTAGGATCTCGAGTGTGTGGAGTATCGGAACCATGACAATGCCTTGCTTGCAGCGTATTGTCTCGATTCCGAGCTCAGGTGGGAATTCCGGTAGTACCTTTAGCTTCTCCGATTTCGGTTATCATCTGGGTCATCCATTTCCATCCCTCCTTTTGCCCGGTGTTTTTACGACTTGCGTCGAAAATCACTATCCCTTGATCTGGTTATCGTTGTCGTTCTCCCTCTTGACACTGACGGTTTCGTTTTTCCGACGATCTCGTCTCTCTGTGGAAATTTATCTCGACAGAAAGTTGACGTCGACATGGAGCAGAGTCCCTTATTGGTGGTGCTGAAGATCGTCGACTCTTTCCCCCCCCCCTCTCCCCAGGATCGTCCTGGATCTCGGGACGAGATCCCTTGTTGGTGGTGTCGTATTGTAATAGCCCAGTTTTCACAAAAATTAAAAATTTTGTTTTCGGTGTGAATTCTTTGATTGTCTGATTTGTTTGCGGTGTTTGCATCCCCGATTTATCGATCGGCGATTATTTTTTCTCCCTCTTATCTCGTATCGGACGGAGACTGACCCTTTCCACTCCGACAATCGACCTTTGCGACACCGGTTTTCACCCGCTGACCGTCGCGAAAACCGCACGAGACCAGCCGCAGCCAACGGAATGAAAAACCCCGTTTAATAATTAAACAGGATATTTTTATAGCGCGCCGGAAAGTGTTCTCGGAACGGTTCCAGCTCGAGGTGAACGCCTCCGGCTCGACACACTGATCGCGCAGTTCGAAGTTTTACCCGAATCGGAGGTACTGCGGACCCCCGGCGGTCAGAAACGTGAGCACCGCGCGCGCGAGACAAAAACCGGAGACGTTTTTGCAAACTGCCAGCCACCAGGGCTATATTAAGACCACCACACTCCCACGCCTTTTCGAGGGTTTCCCTAGCACAATTTGCAGCCACACCCCCAGTTTTTCCCCAAAAATAGCCATTTTTGTAACCCTAGCTCCCAGATCCGTTTTCGGCCGCCGAATTTCGCGATCGGACGGCTCTGGGGCTGCCACGTCGCCCAGCCCCTCCTCTCTTTCCTCCCGTGGAGCTCCATGCCCGCAGACGCATGTGCTCCACCCCGCCGTCGTCGCCTCCACCCGCTCCGGCGAGTAGTCGCCGCCCCGGTCGCCTCGCTCTCCCCTCCCTCTACCTCCGCGGCCCAGTGCCCCCACCGCCGACTTGGGCTCGGCCCATGGGTGAGCCAGGCGCCCCCCTTTTTTTATTTTTTTATTATTGTCTCTGTTTTTTTTCCTTAGCCCCTGTAATTTTTCGAAGTCCCTGAAAATTGCTGCTTTGATCTGTTTTGCGCGGTAATTTGCGAGTAATCCGTAGCTCCGATGAACGTGCCCCCAAAACGAAAGTTGCTCAGTTTTGCGTGCTCTAGCATTTGTATGTAGAAATTTTTTGCATTTGAGCTTATCTTGATTGTGTAATTGTGCGCTAAAGTGGGAATCAAGCCGTTAAACTGCTACTTTTGCTGTTAAGTGCTGCTGTTATTATTTTATTGCATCTTCGGGTGACGATTGCTTCGCAACCGTTCATCGGAATTGATTGATTCCTTTTGCGTTGCATTAAGCATTGTTTCTACTTCAGTTTCATGCATTCACCTGCCATAATTTCTTGCTGCATCATGATTGTATTTTTCTCCAAAGTAGCTACCCTGCTGTTAGTTTGCTGTTATTTATATTTTGTTGCAACTTCGGTCGACGAGTGTGTCGCGACCGTTTATCGGATTTGAGTGATTCACTTGGCATCATGTTAAGAATTTCAAAAGAAATCAATTGAAATCATATTCAAATGAAAAATGCGAGAAGGAACACCCCCTAGATAAATTAATTCAAAAGGACAGAAATAAATCTTCTCCAAAAATTCATGTTTGATTTTTGAAAAGTCTTATAAATGAGTGTGAATACATATCAAGTGATGTGGGACCCACCCCATGCTCATGGATTTTTCAAATATTCAAACAGGACCTTGGAATTAATCAAAAACCCCTATTTGATTTAAAATTCAATTGTTTTGAATTTTAAAAAGTGCCAAACTTTACAAGTGGCTAGCCTAATATATTATGAGGCCATGTAAAAAGTTTTAGTATTTAATAAAATGCTTAGCTATTTTTAATAGCATGGCAAAACATATTACAGAAAATAAATTAGAAAAGAAAAATAGAAAAGGAGAGAGAAGCTTACCTGGTGCCCTAGGCAAGGCCCAGCCGGCCCAGCCCAACTCCCCTGTTCTGTCGTCTTCCTCCCCGCGCCCAGAAGAAGCTCGCTGTCGAGAAGAGCGCGGGCTGGACGCCACCGCGACGCCCACGGCCTTCCAGGCCTCCCCAGCTCACCAAACGACGCCACGGAGACGCACGTTTTGTCCTCTCTCACTTCCCCTCCTTTCCCCTCCGTCTCGAGCTCTCTGTGTCTCTTCCCCCACCGACACAGCGCGCCCTCGCAGTTCGCCGACACCGGAAAACATAGCCACCGTGAGCTAGATCTCCAGCCAGGATGTCCATCGTGTTCGCCGTCCTCGACTGCGTCGACTAGCAGAAGGGCGCGCCTCGATTTGGACCAAATGCGACGCCAGGCTCATCGTATCACCGCCGGACCCGCAAGCAATCTCCGTCGATTTCTCCGCTGCCGTGACCTCCCCGCCTCCAATGACCACATCGTCGTGTTCCCTGAGCTCTGGTGAGCATTTCCCCCAAGCTCCCAGAACCCCGCAACCCCTCTAGCCGGTTTCACCATGGAAGCCGAGGAAGGTCGCCGCCATGGTCGACGTCACCTTCGCTCCCTTGCTCCAGCGCCTCCCCCATCTAGCCTACGATGCTCCAGGTGCTCGCAACAATCCTACACGCCAATCCCCGATCAAAACGGCGCTCCAGAGCGCGATCCCAATGTCGCCGGACTTCTGTTTCCGCCAACGTCGTCCCCGTCGTCGCCCCAGCCACCCCCTTGAACCCTAACCTGCACCGTTCGACGCGTGGCAACTCCAGGAACCCGACGATGCTGTCCCCGTCGCCTCCCATGCACCAGAGTGCCAACCCGAGCAACTCCGGCGAACACTGCCTCGCCGGACACGCCATTAACCCCCTAACCCCTGAGCTTAACCTCCTCGACCCACCCCCAGTCACACAGACATGTGGGCCCAACTTCTGTTAACCCCACTGATTATGTTTAATTCAAATTAGACAGAGTTGATTAACAGAACAGAGGCTGACCAGTGGGTCCTAGCAGTCAGTGGCCCCCTGACGTCAGCATTACATCACAGTGACGCAATAAGTCATTTTTTCCAAATTAAAAGAATAATCCAGAAAATCCAAAGAATGAATCAAACTTTGGAAATTCATAATTAATTCATATTAACTCCAAATTGGACAAATAATATGTCTAAAATTATCAGAAAAATACAAGGATTATGAATATGCAACTTGTTTCTATGTTTGACCATTTTAAAATGGGTGAACAGTAGAAAACATGCATATGGCATTCTTTTGATTTCAATTTTGGAGTGAATTTGCAAATGACTTTGCAACACACTTTTTTTAAATGGTTTCATCCACACATCAGAGACTTTACCTCACCTTTACAACATCAATTCATGCTCAACCTTTTCAAATGAACATTCATGCATTCAAATGCATTTGAAATTCATCGATAAATCAAATGGAGTTTGAATTTGCATGTCAAATGCAATATACTCCTTTTAAATGGAATGCTCAACACATCAGTACCATGAACATCACCTTATACAACTGATCATGTGCTTGTGCATTGTACTTTATGTTGATCACTTTGTTTGTATTGTTTGCTCGAATAGAGGTGGAGCCGGAACCCGAGATCACCCCCTTCGTTGAAGACCCCGATACTGAACCTTGTCAGCAAGGCAAGCAAACCCCCATTGATCATGTCTCTCTTATGCATTGTATAGGATGATTACCATGATAACGTTTCTACCGCATAGTTGAACCCATATCCTTTGCATGACCTATCATTCTGTCACAGTAGTAAGAAAACCACAATCCTAGCAGATGTAGGAGTTGGTTGATATCATGTGGCCCCTGCAATTGTTATTTCTTATTGCATGCTTAGAGTGGTACAATGTTGATACTGTTATGTGAGTCGGGATGGTAGCAATCATGATGATGATGGTGGAAATGTGTTGGTGAATCTACCCTAATACAAGGTGAACGATGAGAGGTTGTGTAGGAGTACACAGGGGGTTGTCTCGTTGAACACCGCCCTAAGTCCGAGTTCTTGTGTGGTGATCCAAGATGAAGAGTACAACCACACATTGTGCTCAGTGACCCCTCTCAACCTATTAACTCATCCCTTTCGATATCCAGATGTCGCAGTAGTTCGGAGTTCTGGTAGGTTTGTGGCCTGGCTGCTAAGTGAGAGAACGGCTCAGCCGAGACCGGCTTATGCACCACGCACACATCATCTGGGTCCACTTCGGTAAACCGGCCGGGTTCACGATAGTGGTAGCGAACCCAGGAAGGCGGCTTTCTTGGACTAGATCGGCTATGAGGTAACAGTTGTGGTGGCATCCTCGCTGTCGCCTCTTGAACGGTGACACGCAAAAGGCGGTAACTGATGACACGTGTGTGTAGCGGTACACCCCTGCAGGGTTAACAAAACTATTCGAATAGCCGCGTCCGCGGTTAAGGACTGCTTGGAAAGCTTAGCTTGATGATTAGACAACTTGAACTGGATACTTATAAAACTTACCAAGATAAGCGTGAGTGCTATGGTGTGCTTTCTTGTGGGGAAGTCGAGAAAGGCACCATTGTGGTGTAATTGATTGGAGATGTAGTGGACTCGTGTACGCTTCTTACCTCAAGTCTGGTACTCGTAGTTCAGGACTAGCCAATTCAAATCTGGCACTACTGCAATTGAACCCCACCTCCCTTTACCTTATACATGTGCATGAGTAGTATAGTTCCTATGTAAGTCTTGCTGAGTATGACTTTGTACTCACGTTTTCTTATTCTATGTTTTAGATGAATCCACTGACCCCGAAGGTGGATCCTTCCTGGAGCTCGACGACTGATCAAGCTAGTGTAGTCCCAGTCAGACGACTGGTCCCTCGTGGAAGGGCTTGTTTATAGATAAGGCTTCTCTATGCCATTTGTTAAACTTGTTTGTACTCAGACCTACTTTGCTTCTGCATGTTTGATGTAATGTTGGATCACGGTCTCTTGATCTCTGTGTGCACTCTGTAAGAGTTTCAATAAAGTTGTATACTTTGTAGAGAATTTCAATGATATCTGCTGTTCATACTAGACATATGTGCTGCGTGTATGATTATAACATGCATGTCTTAGTATGGGTTTTCGAGACCTTAGTTGTGATCTGGCTGGCGGTATTTTATACACCAAGTGGCCCTTAGATGTGCACAGCTTGGGGCATCGCGATGCGATTGCTCGTGACTCTGTCACGTGCACATTTTGATGTGTGATCGAGCCCGCCCTAGACCCCGACTAAGTGATCGATAGTATGAGGGTTATAATACAATCGATAGTATGGTTGAGGCGACTTGTCTATGAGTATGGGAGTTCACCACCCATATCATTTAGACTTGTGTGCGGACAATGAGGACCCATCTTAGTTGATCATCCGGCCTGGATGGGATACCCCTCACGTTCCATGCTTTCCGAGAACGTTATGTGCTTGGCCTTGTCTGCTTAGACAAGTGGGTATGGTTCTCGGCTCTCCATATGATTGTGTTGTAGCGATTCTTGCATATGCTAACCCCGGGTCCCGACACGCGGGGTATCTTCCCCACGAGCTCGATCCAGTTCGGGCCGGTCCTGGCCAGGGCGCACAGGGGCCATGGGGAAGCTCACCAGAAGGCTTACGGGCGACTGAGGGCGGATCTGGGCGGTGGAGGAGGCTCGGGGTGCACTCCTCGCTCCATTTTGGGCCTGGGGACGGTTTCTGGACGGCGACACGGGAAGGTGCAGAGGCGAGGTGCTCGGCGACGGCACCATTGCCTGGGATAGCATGGCGACGGCGGGCATTGATACGACGTACGAGAGGCGCGCCTGGATCCTCTGTGACGCGCGTGAGGGCTCCTGGTCCTCGACATGGGTGGTTCATGGCGGAGGCGGCACGGGGGCGACGTTGGCGTCTGCTCCGGCGGCTCCTCCTGTCCATGCAAAACACGGTGGAGTTTAAGGGTGTGCACAGAACACGAGGTGGGGAGAGAGAGGAGGGGATAGGAGTCCATCTCCTCGGCTGAGCAGAGCTCAAGCTCGTCCCTCTCTGTCTCTCACTTGATCGCTCGGCTTGGATAGGGCAGGACTTCGCCCAGGGGGTAGCTAGATACTTCGGGGAAGGGAGGAGAGGAGTGGTGAGAGGGGCGAGTTGAAGAGGGGCTCGGGGTGGGGTTTTATAGGACGAGGGAGAGGATACTTTAGCGGGAAAACTAGGGAAATGGCCGGGCAACCGGGAGGCTAGGGAAAACCATGGGTGGGGACGCAGGGAACGTTCTGGAGCTTCTCAGCAGAGAGGATGAGGCTCGGATGGACGGATCGGGGTGGTTTTACCGATGGTTTTAGTTGCTCCCAGGTTCGTACGGCAGTCCCCCCCCCCCCGGGGGGGGGGGGGGGCTGGTCACGGGAGGTGGCGAGGGGGGAGAGAGGCAGCGCTGGTGTGCAGCGGGATGCTCGCCTCGGGAGCGTGCTAGTGTGCAGCAGGCATCCTCGGAAGCGCGTGCTAAGGGGGCAGGGTTAGCAGGTGCTTCCTGGCGAGGCCAATGGTGAAGGGCGTTGAAGATTTATCTTCCTGGCAAGGTGATCGGGCTAGCAAGGGAGAGAACGAAGGGTGGGTGGCGTGCATGTCACCCAAGGGAGGTGCAACTGGGGGAGGGCTTATTCATGGGAGAGAATCGGGTGAGAGAGTGTTTTACCGAGAGTGGGAGAGAAGATTTACCGAGAGAGAGGAGAGAGGTCTCGGCCTTCCTTCCAATCCTCTTAAGATCCTTGACCTCTAAGGCAAGGTGGAGAGAGAGAGGGGGTTAGGGTAGATTAGGTTTAAAATTTTATTTGGTGTTTAAATTCAGTTTATATGAATTTTTATTGAGACATCATTGGTGCACACAATGTGTATGAGAAAATGCCTCAAAGAAATTTTTAAAAGTTGGATTTGAGTTTTAGAGATTTTTCACATAGGTCGAGTTGATCATTGTCATGTATGCTTTTTTGGTTATTCATTTTATTTTTAAGGATTAAAAAAACCTTACTTTTATCTCTTTTTATTATCCATAAGTTAATGCCTTAGGTTTGGTGGTGGTTAGAATTATTATTAATATAATTATATTACAGAAAATACATAAGGTTTAATATTCCTTATATATTTGCCTAACAAATAGTAGCAAAAGAAGTGCAAAATGAACTACAAGATAATATAATAAAAGTGAGCAAAAGTGTTAAATGGTATAAGGGTCTTGGCTATTACTAAGTGGGGTTTTACAGTTAATCATATAGCTTTACCATGATCATCTTAAGTTGGATTAGCTATGTGGTGGCAAAGATGATCTTCGCCACAATCACTTTCTTAGCTAAGAACATGCATCACAAAATTATCATCACTACATCCATGATCTCTACTACGCATTCAAAACAAACTACATGCAAGAGCATGATCATCTCTAAGCACACACACTCAAACATGCATTCATCATCACATCACTGCAATACATAAGTTTTTGTTGGCCCTTAATTTGTGGTCATTTACTAGTGGCTTATATCACATGCTATAATTTTTGGGGTGTGATAGACCTTCCCCCCTTAAAAAGAATCTCGTCCCCGAGATTGCGAAGCTGAGGTATAAGGATATAAAGAAAGTCGTTTCGAGGATTATTATCCTGCAAATTTTCTCTACTTCGTCTTGAGGTACTTGGGGTTGTGTCATCGAGTAGCAAGGTTCGTTTTACCCATGAGGCAAAAGGGGGTTTCTTATCGTAGGTTAGGTCCTTATTGCTATCCATAGAACAATGGTATATGTCTTCGAAAATATGGGGCTCTATCGGGCACTCCTAGACAATTTCATGGTTGAGGCAGGTTATGCACTTTGGACCACTCCGAGGGTAACTCTCCTTTGCGATCCTGAACCTTGTAAAGGACCATAGTTAAAGGGGTTCATACGCTACTTTTTCTCGAAAATCATATTACCAGAGTCATTGTTCAAAAGACTAACTAATGGCATTCTTTGTGGATCACTGGGTAGTTTATGGTAGATTGTTGGGTATGGTGGTGAAGAGCTATGGAAACCACTTCCTTCATAGGTCTTTACCCCGATTTATCCAAGTTGAAGGGTTAATTTAGTATCTTGGTCGGCTCTCGCCTTCGTGCTTCTTGTTTTCTCTTTGAGGATTTTCCCTCTAATATGAATTGGTTAAGCTAAGGGTGGCGATGGGTTCACACTCGTCGAAGAGTCCACGACTAAATGGTTAACTCGGTTGGGGTTTCACTTTCTATTGTGGCTTCTGCTTGGTGGTACTGATCCTTTGATAGGGGCTTCGAGTACATCTGGATGTCTTGTTACTATCGGTGGAGGAAGTGTTGTCGGATTGTTGAGCCTGTGATGAGGGTGAATACCTTCATCACATTCCTTGATCAGTAATACCTTGAGTTTTACGAGTTTGTCGTACTTCTCCTTAGAGGGGTATGGGAGTTTCAACTTCACATGCTCCTATGTAGTAATCAGGGTTGTGTGAGTAAGAAAACTTGTTGCTAGGGTCTTACATAGCTTGCATCGCTTCTCTTAGCATAGATTTACTATTGCATATAGCAAAGCGAATAATAAGAGTAGTTGTCATGGGGGCCAATCCATGTCGCACTCGAATCATTACCTTGGACATGTTCTAGTGAATCTGTTGCTCTAACACTCGGTATTCCTTTCAATCATCCGAAATTGTTTAGGATAATCCTCCTGTTCTACAATCCATGGCTAACAGGAATTGCTAACTCAGGTTATATAAATTGCCTAACTTCGTTTCACCCTGCATTAAATGGGCTATTTTACATGTAGTATTCTCTAAAAGGGTTTTACTCAGGTTCCAATACGTACTACTTCCCAAAGTTACCTGAAAGGTTTACAAAGGGTCTCCTCGGTGGGGTATTGGTCAACAAAATTTCACTAAGGACCAGGAGGGTTGTGACACACAAACATGAGGATGTGGTTGCAAGGTGGTGCCGAAGAGACACGTAAGCGACACATACTTCCAATCGGTTCATAATGAAACTAGGGTGTCTTCTAGTGTCAAGGTAGGCCTAATACTAAAGGAAGATGGGTTCACTCAAGCTATTACAACTTAGTTTATCTATACGTCTGTAGGTCGTTGTATTTGGGGTCTTGATCTGTCCTTGTCATAGTCAAAGTGGTGAAAACGACGTTGGTACGAGAAAGTGTTTGGACAATGGTGATATTCGTTTGGTAGGTCAGGCTTCTATTTTCCCCCTATGAAGAGGAGCATAAGGTGAGCGATGCTCGTGTTAGGACGTGGTGGTGGCACGCTATCGGACCCGGACAGGTTGCCACGGGAGTTCCTTCCTGACATCCTGAGGGTGTTGCGCAAGATAAGGGTGCGTCGATTAGTCTTACTAAGTTGGGGGATAGGGTCACTCTAACTTAATACTAAATAAAATAATTCAAACAATCATAAAAGCAAGCATTCGGGTAGGGACACTAAACCAATACTTGCACTAGTTCTCATATGTTTCGGGACACCAATCCCTCTTAATCTTCGGTCTCGCTTGTCTTAAAACATTTTGAGTGGGGTAAGAGGTATAAGAGATATTTTATTATCGAAATTATTTCTATTTACCGTCCATGCTAACTAGGCTGCTACGGTCTGAACAGAGGCTCTGATACCAAGTCTGTGGGCACCCCGGACTATATGTCCGAAGCGGCCAGCTGTGCATACTGCCATGCTCCCATGATCAGTGTCGCATGACGCACAACTCGACAATGGATACATCAGATCACATGTTCATACAATAGAGAATACAAAGTCGTACAACAACAAAGTCTTACATGGCCTCATCGGGCTCAAATAGCAACAGAATAAGCAAAAGCAGGATAAGTAGTAGCGGCACAATCCACAGGGTAGTCCAGAGCATTACACGTCCTAGTAATCGTCAGTTGCATCATCGTCAAATACCTCCTCCTCCAAGCCTGGACGATTGAATAACCATGGACAAAGTCGTGAGTACATACAAAGTACTCGCAAACCACCTAAAGAAAGAAACAAAGTTTTGTATACGAAAATAAAAGGATGGCTATATGGTGGAGTTTCTCATAGGGATTTCCTATCTACTAAAGATTATTATTAAGTTGGCAAAGTTTTAAACTTGGCAAAATTTTATTTCCCACAAATGAATTTGGATAAGTCAAGTCCAACCTTTTTCCAACAATATCAACATCATCATCGCGAACCATAAACTCGGTACCGGGCTTTCTCATCTATTCCCCAAGAAGTGTGGCCTCACTAGCTGTCCATGACCGTGGACTCCGTCTACTCGAATAGTTTTCACTCTGCAGAGGTTATACACTTTACCCACCACATTCGATACATCTGTTGCGTGTCCCCACGGATCGTCATACCTCAGTATGCGGGTCTCAGATAATCGACCATAGTCTTCCCCTTTCCTACCCTAGTACAAGTGATCTACCCAATGCCCACATCCTGAACTGTCCGCGTGCAAGGTCATGCTCCTCTTGGACACATGCCTCCACCGTAGTAGAGGTGTGGCAAAGTTCCATGCCACCGCTTCCTCGGCATCGACCTCACCTCTGACGCATCGGTAGGCTTACAGGATTCTATGTATTATGTAGTTAGAAGATCCCCGTACTAAAATACGCAAGCTTTCAACTAGCCCTGTCCCATACCAGAGTATAGTGGTTGTACTGTAAGGCTAGGTTTTGGCGGCACTTATAGAGAGTCCCTCCAGACTTTGTCCATGTCCGACGATGGTTCAGAATCTTGGCCATACCACCTTCTTAGGTGCATGCCGTAACATATAAGGTGAAGTATGACTTTCCATGTTATTAAGTTGTGCTAATTATCAGAGCTAAATGAAGATCTCGACAGGAGGTCGGGATCACCGGGGTTCTATTTTGTTCTCCCAAATAGGTAGGCTATGGGTTGGTGTGGAGTTTTCCTAGAATAACTAATCCAATCCCAACCCATATAAACATAATAGAATGATACAATATAAATGATACAAAGAAAACTAAAAATGGGTAAAGAAGAGTTTGAGTTTTGACGGTGGCTTGCCTTCCTCGGCGGTGTCTCCTGGTACCGCGTCTTCGACTTGGGACGATTCTTCACCTGCAACTTCAAGCGTCTTGTCTACTCGTTGTGAAAATAGCATACAATTATACTCGGACAATCATACAATTTTCACACAACAAACAACCACTCGAACACATCACTTAACAAAGCAATTACATCACAAGTTTCTAACAAGAATCAATTCTTTTATTAAGATTCACTTTAACATGTGGTTAAGTCACTATTTAACAAATATAGTAGCAAATTTTATTAGGGTTTTTCCTTCACAAAGAATTTAATACAGGATTGAACATATTAAATGTTTATGACCTCATGGTAGGATAAATTAGTTATTAGTAGGTGAAACGATTAACAAGTTTAAACAATATTTCAACATTTAAAGGAAAATGGATATTAATTCATATAACACCAAATTAAGGTTTAAAAAATGTAACAGAGCATTAGAATAATTATGATGGAATTGTTATCAACAAGGTTAAAGTTAAGCAAGACTTAACTAAGAGTGGTGTTTTTCACTTATTTATTCATTAACTAATTTTTAATTTATTTTATATTTTTCCTTAATAAAAGCAGAACAATTATATACTCACAAGAGAAAATTTTAATAAAATGCTAACAAGTCAATATAACTAACACAATATTTTTATGGAAACTAAACTAGCAATCAAATTAATGGAAAAAGTTCACGGTTTTAATTAAGCAAAACAATATTCTAGCAATGCATATAAATAGAGAAGAAATTTAGAAACATCACAAAATTTATTTCACATTTTCCTGACTTATATTTATTTTTTTTAAATAATTTTGGTGCTTAATAGTTGATAAAAGGAAATGAAAAAAAAGGCAGCCAGCCCAGGTCTATAATATGCCTACGGGCGAAATCTTCCTGTGGCCCGGCCTATGTGCGGGGGCGCTTCTTAGTTTCTTTTTTTGTTTTTTTAAAGAAAGGGTATCGGCGTTCGCTGGCCGTTGGATTCCCACCCGATCGGACGACCATGGGGTATCTTCCCCACGAGCTCGATCTAGTTCGGGCTGGTCCTGGCCATGGCGCACAGGGACCATGGGGAAGCTCACCGGACGGCTTAAGGGTGACGGAGGGCGGATCTGGGCGGTGGAGGAGGCTCGGGGTGCACTCCTTGCTCCATTTTTGGGCCTGGGGAGGGTTTCTGGACGGCGGCATGGGAAGGTGCAGGGGCGAGGCGCTCGGCGACGGCACCATTGCCTGGGACAGCAAGGAGACGCCAGGCGTTGATACGGCGTACGGGAGGCGCGCCTGGATCCTCTGTGACGCGCGTCAAGGCTCCTGGTCGTCGACAGGGGTTGTTCGCGGCAGAGGAGGCACGGGGGCGACGTTGGCGTCTGCTCCGACGGCTCCTCTTGTCCATGCAAAACACGACAGAGGTTAAGGGTGTGCACAGAACACGAGGTGGGGAGAGAGCGTAGGGGAGAGGAGTCCACCTCCTCGGCTGAGCAGAGCTCGAGCTCGCCTCTCTTCGTCTCTCGCTTGCTCGCTCGGCTTGGAGAGGGCAGGGCTTCGCCCAGAGGGGCAGCTAGCTACTTCGGGGAAGAGAGGATGGAGTGGTGAGAGGGGCGAGTTGAAGAGGGGCTCGGGGGTGGGGTTTTATAGGACGAGGGAGAGGTTACTTTAGCGGGAAAACTAGGGCAATGGTCGGGCAACCGGGAGGCTAGGGCAAAACCATGGGCACAAAACCATGGGTCGGGACGCAGGGAACATTCTGAAGCTTCTCAGCAGAGAGTATGAGGCTCGGATGAACGGCTCGAGGGTGGTTTTACCGATGGTTTTAGTTGCTCCCAGGTTCGTACGACAGTTTCCCCCCCCCCCCCGGGGGCTGGTCACGGGAGGTGGCGAGGGGGGAGAGAGGGAGCGCTGGCGTGCAGTGGTATGCTCGCCTCGGGAGCGTGCTAGCGTGCATCAGGCATCCTTGGAAGCGCGCTAGCGTGTATCAGGCATCATCGGAAGCGCGTGCTCAGGGGGCATGGGTAGCAGGTGCTGCCTGGCGAGGCCAATGGTGAAGGGGGTTGAAAATTTATCTTCTTGGCAAGGTGATCGGGCTAGCAAGGGAGAGAAGGTAAGGGTGGCGGGTGTGCATGTCACCCAAGGGAGTGCAACTAGGGGAGGGCTTATCTATGGGAGAGAGATTCGGGTGAGAGAGAGTTTTACCGAGAGTGGGAGAGAAGATTTACCGAGAGAGAGGAGAGAGGTCTCGGCCTTCTTTCCAATCCTCTCCAGATCCTTGCCCTCAAGGAAAGGTGGAGAGAGAGAGGGGGGGCTAGGGTAGATTAGGTTTAAAATTTTATTTGGTGTTTAAATTCAGTTTATATGAATTTTTATTGAGATATCATTGGTGCACACAATGTGTATGAGAAAATGCCTCGAAGACATTTTAAAGGTTGGATTTGAGTTTTAGAGATTTTACACATAGGGTCGAGTTCATCATTGTCATGTAAGCTTTTTGTGGTTATTCATTTTATTTTTAAGGATTAAACAAAACCTTAGTTTATCTCTTTTTATTATCCACAAGTTAATGCCTTAGGGTTTGGTGGTGGTTAGAATTATTATTAATATAATTATATTACAAAAAATATATAAGGTTTAATATTCCTTATATATTTTCCTAACAAAGAGTAGCAAAAGAAGTGCAAAATGAACAACAAGAGAATAGAATGAGAGTGAGCAAAAGTCTTAAATGGAATAAGGGTCTTGGCTATTACTAAGTGGGGTTTTACAGTTTATCATTTAGCTTTACCATGATCATCTTAAGATGGATTAGCTATGTGGTGAAAATATGATCTTCTCCACAATCACTTGTTTATCTAAGAAAATGAATCACAAAATGATCATCACTACATCCATGATCTCTACTACGCATTCAAAACAAACTACATGCAAGAGCATGATCATATCTAAGCACACACACTCAAACATGCATTCATCATCACACCACTGCAATACATAAGTTTTTGTTGGCCCTCAATTTGTGCTCATCTACTAGTGGCTTATATCACCTGCTATAGTTTTTGGGGTGTGACAATACATCACTTCGCATCCATTAGTTATTTGAAGAGATGCGATAGATCTGTAGGCTGATAATCTGCTCATATTTTTTTTTGATTTTCCTGATCCTGGTAGATCCATTTGCTTCACCATGATTTGTGAAACTTGTTTGTGTAGCTATTCATAGAGTCGGTTTCCACCCGACTCCTTGAATTTGAACTGCATAATTGTCATAAAATCGATTTTAGTCCGACTCCTTGGATTCTAATTAGGATTATCCATTGTTTGTCTTAGTTGGCTCATTATGTATCGTCCTATAAGTTTTAGATCCGACTCTTGTGCCATGGGAAAAAAGGTTGCTGCCCATAAGAAGCCAGCGGGAAAAAATCAGCCAAAGCCGCCGACTCAAAGAACAATAGTAGAGGTGCACTAGGCCAAGAGTCAAGTGACTCCAGAGAAGTTGGATAAAATGGTGGATGACGACATCCTTCAGCCCCAAGATGAGGTCAAGTGGTGGTTCCCTGGAGAAGAAACCCGGCCGACGCCTAAAGAAGGCGAAGTTATAGTTTTCGCCGACCACGTGACCCGGGGAATTCTTCCTCCCGGGTCAAAATTCTTCAAAATCGTGTTGTACTGCTACAAGTTGCACCCTCAGGATTTGAGTGCCAATTCGGTGCTCAATATATGACACTTCCAAGTATTCTGTGAGACTTATCAGCGGATCAAGCCGACTCTGAATCTATTCGCCGAGTTTTATTATTGCAACCGGCAGACCGAATATAGAGGGGGTCCGTCTTTGAAATGCGGCGGAGTCACCATCCAGAAGCGAGCCAAGTCGACTTTCCCCGCTCCCAGGCTAATAAGCAAGGTGAAGGAATGGCAGAAGTCCTACTTCTACTGTACTTTGAAGGAGATCCGCGGTGAGCATCCTCTGCCCGGCTTTCGTGAGAGTCGGTTGGTGTTCCATGATAGCTTGAAACTTTTTCCCAAAGAAAGTCATCAAAAGAGAAATGAGCTGCTCATTGCTCGGATGAAGGCTTTGATGGCCCACGGGCTCATCAGCAGAGACCTGACCCGGTGCTGAGTGGGTTGGAAAATTCAACCTGTCAGCATAAGGGACCGACTCATGTGCGAATACACAGGGAAAGATGATCCTATGCGTTTTTCTCATGATGAGCTTTCCCCAAGGAGTTGGTAAGGGCTCGCAGGAAATTTCTCCAGGAGCATATTGATGACCCAAAGAAAGTCGGTCTTGCTCCGTTCTATAAAGATAATCAGGCTCCATTGGTATGTCTTGTTTACCTATTTCTTTTGACTCAAATTTTTTTCAAGTTTTGTGATCTTTTGACTTATTTGTTTCCAGGAGGAGGACCCATGGTGGAACGTTGGCCAGGATCTTGAAACTTTTGCAAAGAGTCCGAGTCATACGGTTGCTGTCTGTGGGATCTAGTATCTGTAGCCCCCATAAGCCGGCATGGTTGTTGAAAAACCATGGTGGGTTATGTTTCTAGGGAAAATTGAGTTGTTACCATCATAAGCCGGCATAATGCCAGAGTCAAAATGTTTTTTAAGTTGTAGCCCCCATGAGTCGGTGAGATATGATTATATCTCACCGAGTTAGAATTTGGAAGGTGTAGCCCCCAAGTAGCTGGTCGGGCAGCGTGTCTAAGCAGATAATCAGTGATTTTTTGTTTTTGACAGGCTCTTGCTTTGAAGCTCGGCAATGATGCTTGTCAGGTGGAGGCTACTTATAGAGCGGAAGTGGCCAAGCGTGAACAAGCTGAAAGGCAAGTCGATCAGCTTTTTGATGAACTGAAGAAGAAGGAGGATGAGCTGAGTCAGGCCAAAGCCGACTCTGCTGAAGTTGAAAATGCTTTGTCAAAGGCATCTGATGACATGTAGGCTCAGCGTGATGCGGCCGAGAAGAAACGGGAGTTGGATAAGAAGAAGCTAGAAACGCTGAAGGGCAGCATCAACCGACTCGTGTCAGCGATATTTAGTGAGTCGGAAAATCTTTTGGTAGTTTCTGTTTCCCTGATTTTCTTTGCTATTTTTCTGACTTTGTTATATCTGCTTATCTTTTCTGCACGCAAAGAGCATGACATCGTGAAGGAGTCGCCTGCAATGAAGTTAACTTGTACTTTTGCTATCGTGAAGCAGCTGTTTGAAGGTGCCTGCAAGGCTATAGGTTCAACCCAGCCGAAGACCCCAAGCATGAAGAGAGTTACCTATATGATGGGGCCTCTTTCGGTTGTTCCTGAATGGGTGAAGCTTGGTAAGCGCTCAGCTTGCTGTATGGGTGTGATCCGAGGCCTAGAGCTTGCCAAAGCCTATAATCCAAGCTTAAAGCCGGAACTCTTGGCTGCCGGCTTCCCCGAGTTCAAGGCCAACAATTACAAGTTCTCCAAGGATGATCATACCAAGATTCGTAGGGAGACTCGTTCGTCCGCGACCAAGATATATGATGGTATGGAAATGTCTTCTTTCGAAGCCGGTTATGATGATACCAACAAGAGGCGCCGAGTCAATCTTCCTTCTCCAACCGAATTTGTTCTTCTTCCGTCTCCGAAGAAAGTCCCAGAGCCGGCTTCAGGTGCAGAAGAAGATGAGCTGAAGATGGATGACATCTCTGATGCAGACTTGGTCGAGATATGTAATGTCCTCATGTTGTCTGCATGTGCTTCTGGGTCGTCATCACAAAGCAAAGCCGACGATCAAGCGTAGGCTTTAAGCGATTGGCTTTAAAAAATTTATGGTATATTTAATACGGCCGTAGTGCCGGGATTTGTAATATTGGGAGACATGTCCCGTAGCTTGTGACCAGTGCGTTGGTCGAAAAACACTTATTGTACTTTGCCTTGGATTTTTCCTTTGTGGCTTTTGAATGTTTGATCTTTTCATCGCATAAGTCGGTCTTCATCCTTTGTGCATTTCGACTTAGGATAGTCGTTTTCTTCGAGAGAATTCGATCTCAACAGAGCCGTCTTCTATACCTTGTGTTGCTACAATTGTAGCCAATTGTTTTTTGCAGGAAGAAGAGTCAGCATGTGTTGGCATAATGCCAAAACCTTGTGATAAGGAATTTTTGAAGTATTGCTCCCCAAGAGTCGGTGCACGCATCTGGGTGTCGTGTCGAGTCTTTGCTTGAGAAGAAACTTCGAAGTGTAGCCCCCATTAGTCAGTATATGCACCTGAGTGCTTATGCCGAGTCACATAGGTCTAACTTGTATCTGTGAAAAAACATTGTGATTATGCATGATGCTTTATATGCAAGAATGTAATGCAAAGGCTAGTAGAAGTCGACTTTAGACCTCATATTCTCGTGTTGAGAAAGATTATTGGTTGGAAAATTCGAAACATCTCTGTAGAACCGGCTTTCCAGTGACTAGCGTGCCCGACTCTTAGGACTAAATTCGGTAGATGGTTTATGTAAAACTCGAATTCTAGACCAACCGGTTGCGAGTTAGTTATGGAAGCTCTAAGCTGTACAGGCCAGACGGCGTGGGTGGCCAATTCATGTGTATGCCCGCATATCTCCGGTTTTTAAGAGTCGATGGGAATCATCGAACCCCCATTTTATCCCTAATCACAACAAACACATGTGAAGTTTTAAATATATATGCCGGCTTTTCTGGTAGGAGTCGATGAGTATCATCAAGCCCCCCCGCTTCACCTTATCAAAGAAATATACATGCTCAAAGCTGATAAAGGGTTGATCAAGCCCCAGGTCTCTGAGCATTTTATGATTTATGATGCAATATGCAATGCGATGTAATATGATGCAATATATATGAAAGATTATGCAATATGAAAATTTATTTTATACATAAGTATTCCGAGAGCCGATGCGACGAAGTCGACTTTAATTATGGCGATGGCCTGAATGCGATTTGAGATCGACTTTATTAATTTGACTGAGAGTCGGTTGCGATCAAAGATCGACTTTATTTATGGCGATCAAAACCCTGATAAAAGGAAAATCCCAGACATACTCCAAATGGTTTTGAAAATATATTTTTTTGAAATCCAGGGTGTCACATCTGCTGCTTCTACTGAAGGTGAATATCCTCCGGATTCAAAACCCGTATTTCCTGAGGGGTACGTCTTGGATAAAAAGAATCTCCCCCTTCAATAAAAGGCCAAGTTCTTTGATCGCATGGCTGAGCAGGTATGGAGTCTTCCTTTCGTCTGACTTATATTAGGAGCGCGGCAGCGCTCCCGATGGGAGTAGCCCCTGAGGTTGCGAGCAATCACTTGTGGTTGGTCACAGTCTTTAGATTGCTCTTGCTCTGACTTTTGTTGACTTCTGCAAATCATTGGGGGCGCGGCAGCACTCCCGATGGGAGTAACCTCTGACGCTGCGGGAAATCACTTTTGGTTGGTCGCAGTCTTTGAGCTTGTTTGCCTTTTGCTTTTTTCTGATCTCTGCGTGCCTCTCTGTTCCATCCATTGTTCCGTATAGGTGAGCGAGTGCTGACCGACGCTGATCGTGGGTGGAGTGCTCATGATGCATCCTAGGGGAGCCTGACCACCATGAGGCGTGAGTTGCTTTCCTCCCTTTTTGATTGCGGTACCGTTGATTTCTTGTTGCTTGAGTGAGCCTTTTGTTGCAGGTCGTAAGAATGATGTTGAGAAGCGGCCTGCTGCCGCGGAGAAAGAAATTTCTTTTCTCCGAGATGCATTGGTGTCGAAAGAGAAGGATCTACAGGTATAGCGTGGCGATCTTGAACGACTGCGATGACTTGAGGAGCAGTTTCAGCAGGTGGAGACGGTTGAGGGTGGTCATTTGCGTGACCTGGCGAGTGCCTTGGAAGGTGAGGAGATTGCTCTGGTGCTTCTTCTTTCGCGGTGGTTCTTAGCTTGCATTGCTAATCATTGTTGTTTCCCGGTGGTGCATGCGCCGTAAGCGTTGAGATAGCGGCGGCTGCTCCTGCGCTTTCGACCACTCTTCGTGGCTCTGTGGATGCCGTGGCGAGTGCTTCTGGTGTCGTGAAGGATGTCTGTGGTCGTGCTTCGACTCTCCAGAAGCTTCTTCATGAACACATGTATCCGGAGGAGGAGGATCGGACCGAAGGTCTTGATCTGCAGGTTGCCACTTTTGGGCTAGATGGTGATCACTTGGAGGGCTTGGTCCGCGAGACAGTTTTGTGCGGGCTTGCAATGTCCTTTGTTGTTCTCTTGGGGCATGGGGTTCCCATTGAGGATGCCATGGTGGACAGCCTGCCTAGTGATACAACTGAGCAGAGTGCGCGTGCCACTCGTCTTGCTCGTCAGCTGCAATTGGTTGTGGAGGCTGATACCCACAATTCTCAGGGCTCAGAATAGGGAACTTTATTCGTCTACGCGCTTGAAGATCTTCTTGTAATAAGTCACTTTTGTAGTGGGAGATATGGAACCTTGAATTTATGGTGAAAGTTTCCTTGTCTCTTTTCTACCGTACTTTTCTCCTTGCTTGACACTTTTGTCTTTTTGCGGTAGGCCATCCCGGGCGTTTCTCGGGCTTCTAAATTTCTGAAGGAGGATGCTCCCGAGGGGGCCTACGAGTCCGTTTTTTGAGGCTTAGGGATGCGGAGCGTGAGATTAGTCGTCTCAAGGGTGTTGTTGCAATCCATCGCTCATAACGTAAATGTGCTGAGGCTGCCTTGGATGGTTTTGTTGCTTGGATGGAAAAATTATCTGACCTTCTGAAGGCTGAGTCTTCCTGTTTATGGATGCTCGCTTGCGTGAGTGATTTTTTTGTGCTTCTTGTTGATTTTTTCTTCATCTTATAAAGTGTTGGCTGGTCAATCTCGCGAGGAGGAGGAAGATGTGCAGTCGGAGTTATCGCGTTTGGATGACCCGACCGTGCAAGCCCAAAATCCCTTTTGGAGGGATAGAGCACGGGCGTGGTTGTTTGCCGCGCTTAGGCTGCGGGTTGGTCGGGTACCACAGGATCTTGACTACTGCTGCAAATTTCTTGGTGGAATCTTCTCTGAGCTTTATCCCTTAGATCCTGTTCCGACCAGTTTTTGGAGGCTATGTCGGGTGTTCTCTCAGCCTGCGGAGCTTCGTCGTGTTGTGAATCATCAGGTTCACACAGGGGCTCGTTGTACTTTTTCCTTTGTTCACAGTCATTGGCCTGGGGTAGATATTATGTTGGTGGCTCAGGGTCCTCCTGGTGGTCGAGATGAGCCGATGGGTTGGCTGCTGCGAGCGAGCCCCCCCCCCCCCCCCCGAGTGCCAAGTATGAAGTCGTGTAAGCAAATAACGCCTCGGGCGGTGGCTGCTGCGAGAGAGCCCCCGAGTGCCAAGTATGAAGTCGCGTAAGCGAATAACGCCTCGGGGGTGGCTGCTCCGAGCGAGCCCCCCCCAGTGCCAAGTATGAAGTCGCGTAAGAGAATAACGCCTCGGAGGGTGGCTACTGTGAGCAAGCCTGTAACAGCCCAAAAGTGATTTTACTATTTGTGTTGTAATTTTGCTTTGTCAAATGGCTCTCAAACTTCTTGGGTTGCAAAATGGTGTAAAATGATGTGGTGATCTTGAGTGCAGTCCATGTTGGAGCTCATTTGAATTTGAATTCAAACCCATCCTTATGCTTCAAGAAGGGTATTGTTGCATTTTTTTCAATGCTTCATATATTTCCCCCTAAGCTCATTTTTTTGCATAGCCAAATCTCTCTCCCTCCCTAGCTTTTTCAAAGCCTTGCTTTGATTTTTAGCCCCCTGGAAATTTGAGTTGTAGTTCAAAGCAATTTGAATTTAAATTAACTCCCAAGATTTTACTTACACCGAAAATGGTCAAACCATTTTTTAAAAAATCAACAATATTCAGGGAGGAATTTTGGTGTTGGATTGAAGTTTTTCTTTTGCCCCTTTCTCTCGGAAAAACTCTTGGAAGTTTCTGTTAATTGATTAATAGAAAATCCCTATGTTTTTTTATTTTCCTTTCTTTTTCCTGGAGCTAGTGAAGCAGTCCAGCCCACCTGGGCCTGCCCGAATTCCAGCCCAAGCGCCCCCTTCTCTTGTTTTTTTTCCTTGCTATCTTTCTCCCCAGCCGGGCTCACTTGTCATCCTCCTCCTCCCATCTCCTTCTCCCACCTTTTTCCTGGCGTCAGGGGAAAGCAGAGAGAAGGGAGGACGCCGTTGAGCCCTCCGGGCAGCCTCCTGTGCTTGCCCCTTTATCTAACCCCCTCCTGGGCCTCTCCCGAACCCTAGTCCCCTTCCTCCTCCCTTGCGCCGCCACTCCTCTTCTCCTTCCTCCCAGCTGTCTCTGAAGCCGCCATGGACAGGAGGTCCATGGACTGAAGCTTCTTCCCCGCGCGGGCCACAGTCGTCGAGATGCCGGCGACCTCCTTCCCCGAGCCGTACGAATACATCCGGTGCCGCTGTGAGCCGCGACGCCTTCCCTTCCCCTGTTTCACGTGAGTAGGACGTAGGCACCGTGCGTGTGCCGCCGTGGCCGCCATGATTTTTCGAGGTAGAGTAGGTCCCTGTAGGCTGCGAGGCGAGGCGATGTCAGCACAAAACGAGACCTTGGCAGCCCCATCTATGCCGAGGAGCACTTCGGCGAGTCCCCGGACCAGCGTAGGCGACGCGGTTGTCGCCGGAAGAACGCCGCCGCGGCCTTGTCTGAAAGTTCAGAGTCAGTGCGTCCTTCAGGTCCGTCAGGTTCAGGGAGACTGCTGCTACGTTTGGCGCCTCATAGTGATCAATCGTCCTATTCCGACGTGTTTAGCCGTAGCAGCGTGGTGGTCAGGCGGCTGAGGTTTGAATCGATCGACCCTAGGCTCGAATCCCATCCAGCGCGAGCAAGGCCGGCGTTTTGCTTTTTTATTTTGTGTTTCTCCTTGCTCTGAATATTGCCGCTGCAGCTGGTCTCTGAAGAATTCTTCAGAGGTGTCCATAGCATCCCAAGTGCCAAGGCTATCAAAAGTCGTAGCTCATCTCCAACGTGTTGTTGGTGCTAGCCTAGTGGTGCGACCAGCGCAATGCAACCCAGGGGTGGCGGTTTCGAGTTCCACCCGAGCTGGATTAATCCAGCTTTTTGTTTTGTGGTGTCACCGAGAGGCAGGCCACCTGCCAGTGGCAAGGGTCACGTGGGCTGCTGGCTAGGCCAGTTAGGCCTTGGGTTGGGCCAGGATTGCTGAGAACCAGCCCAGCAATGGAGAGGCCGAGCCCCTCCTCCTTCTTTTTCTTTCCCCCGGTTGCCTAGCTCTTTTTCTTTTCCGGTTGGCAACTTCCACTTTGTATTCTTTTCAATCCCAAATCAAATGCAAAATTGTTGTATTTTGTTTGGGGTAGAAATCCCAGGGTTTTGTGGTGACAACATTTTGTGTTTTGAGCAACATAAAAATGATAATATATGAGATTGCCCATATATATATGCCACCTTTATTTTTTTATTTTTTTATTATCAAATCCACAGCTTTTGTCTCGTGGTGGCCATGCCATTTTGACGGGGCAGATTTTTTTCGAAGTGTTCGCTAATGGGTGTTGGCCATTTGTATTTTTTTTGCTAAATACAAGTTTGGGGTGAACCTTTCACGTACACCACCTTGCCAAGATCCTTATTTTCCTTGGATCATGCACCATGCCATCAATCCGTGATCTTGATCCTTTGAACAGCCCCCGAACATATTGTTGTATGAAATGGCTGCTCTCCGACCCTCCTTTTGAAAACTTATCCGGTGTCAACTTTCTTCGACACCTTATCGTCTCCGGAATCGATGATTACTTTTCACGTTGTTTTATTTATGTTATATTCTTTTGATGTTCATGTCATGTTGACCTGCTACTTACACCAAAATAAGGCTACGACCAAAGTCATCTTCACGTAAATAAATTGCATATGAAGTGGTTGACGTGTCATCACCACCTCCATTTAATTTGACTAGATAGGGTCACAGCATGTCAAATTAAACTTGCTCATGTCATCCTTGCCTGTGCATTGTACCCGTTACTTACTTGTGTGCCTTTTCTTGCCGGTACCTTACGTTAGCACCTGAGACCGCCGAGGAGACTTACGTGGAGGTTTCCGACACCGAGCCCGAGGACCCTGCTGCGTCTGCTTCGACGACCGATTACCCAGGCAAGGGGAAGATTCATACCATTACTTGATACCTTTCTGCCTACCTGCTTAGCTGTAGCCTAGAACGATTGTTTGATCCTATCCACTTTGAGTATGCCACCTTCAAAACCCAAATAGCCATGATCCCCACATCCCAGCAAAACTTTGTATTGCTAGTTCGTCGCTGCTCAGCCATTGCTAGTATGAGTAGGAAAACTTGCTGCTTACCCTATTGCTTTGGTTTGGGATATCATGTTATTTAAATAAGTTGGTTGATATTTATTATGATGATGTTAAATTATATACTTGACGAAAGATGGGAGACCAGGCTGTTCCCGCCAGGTGTTTTGTTCCATTTGAGTCACCTAGGTCCCGAGTTCCGGGTATTGTGTTTCTTGACGAGTGTGCCTAATCGTGTGTGGGATTCTATGGGGTCCCCTTGTCTTACCTACCTAGCTTCTTACAGTTCTAGTGGTGGCCCGAGCTGATTTACTATTTGCAAACGTGTGTGTGCTTGGTTGGTACCCCAGCTGTTTTCGAAACAACCCGGACCAACGGGGACATAGTTCCTCTGGTTGGTCCACACTGGTGAGCTAGGGAAGTCCCCTGATCTATAGGTGAGACTAAACCCGACCTTAGCCATACGGAAGAGGCCGATTCGAGAGCTTGGCCGGCTTTTGGATTGGATGTCGACTCCCCGGGGGCCACCCGGAATTGTGCGTTGCTAGTTAGAGGGACTCTGACGTTCCGGAGTTTCAGGCGTTTACTTAGCCAAGTGGAAACCGGGCGTACATGCGAAGCCTATGGTGGGCAGTTGGTACACCCCTGCAGGGTTAAATATTTTCGAAAAGCCGTGTCCGCGCTTATGGACGACTTGAGACCTACTCCTTGTTCATAGAATAACATCAATCTGAATCTTAAATTAAAAACTTGCCTACCGTGTGAGTGCCTTGGTTGCTTTTCTTCGTCCAGGGGGACCGAGAGAAGATCCAGGATGTGTTATGATTGACGTAAGTAGGTGGATAGCAGACTTATGACGCGATGTCACGTGCTATTCTTGGATCTTACCTCTACTCTAATAGAACGATAGCCACCATAAATGCTAGTGCGGCTGCAACCTTACCTTTACTGTCTTACCGTAGGAAGTCAGTTATCCTGTAATGATATAATCTCACCCCTTTCTACTTTTGTGCTTTTTATTGTTTTGCCTGATCGGCCGCTGCAGTGGAGTACTTCCTCGACCCGAGCACCGGACGCTACTTCGTGGAGGTGCCCCAGGAGGACGACGACGAGTACAAGTACCTCGACCAGTAGGATCTTGTAGTTGGGTTCAGACGTTCACGTGGGTGGATCTTGATGTGTATCCCTCTCTAGGGCAATTTGGATCTTGACCGTACTCGGTCCCTTTTACTCTTCCGCTTGATGTATTGATGAGTTGTACTCAGATGATGTTGTATTATTAGACAGTGGCGTTGTATGCCCTGCTCTATTTATCTATCTATATGTATTTCTGTCTTGTAGAGTTGTGCTTATATACCTGTTGTCGAGAATCCGGCAGCGACACGAGTGCGAGTGTCGTGCGCCGGTGGCGTTTGATGCGCTTCTAACTCCGACCGGACGCGAAAGCGACTAGTCAGATTTAGTACCGCATCAGGGGCCTTACCAAGCCCCCTAGTGCCAAGTATGAAGTCGCGTAAGCGAATAACACCTCGTGGGGTGGTTGCTGCGAGCGAGCCCCCGAGTGCCAAGTATGAAGTCGCGTAAGCGAAAAACGCCTCGGGAGGTGGTTGCTGCGAGCGAGCCCTCGAGTGCCAAGTATGAAGTCGCGTAAGCGAATAACGCATATGGGGGGTGGCTGCTGCGAGTGAGCCCCCGAGTGCCAAGTATGACGTCGCGTAAGAGAATAACGCCCCGGGGGTGGCTGCTGTGAGCGAGCCCTCGAGTGCCAAGTATGAAGTCGGGTAAGCGAATAACGCCTCAGGTGGTGGCTGCAGCGAGCGAGCCCCGGAGTGCCATGTATGAAGTCGCGTAAGAGAATAACGCCTCGGGGGGTGGCTGCTACGAGCGAGCCCCATTGTGCCAAGTATGAAGTCGCGTAAGAGAATAACGCATCGGGGGGTGGCAGCTACGAGCGAGCCCCCGACTGCCAAGTATGAACTCGCGTAAGAGAATAACGCCTCAGGGGGTGGCTGCTGCGAGTAAGCCCCCCCCCCCCCACCGACTGCCAAGTATGAAGTCGCGTAAGAAAATAACGCCTCTGGGGGGTGGCTACTGCGAGCGAGCCCCCGAGTGCCAAGTATGAAGTCGCGTAAGGGAATAACATCACAGAGGGTGGATGCTGCGAGCGAGCCCCCGAGTGCCAAGTATGAAGTCGCGTAAGCGAATAACGCCTCGGGGGGTGGCTGCTGCGAGCGAGCTCTCGAGTGCCAAGTATGAAGTCGCGTAAACGAATAACGCCTCGAGGGGTGGCTGCTGCGAGCGAGCCCCCGTGACGAGGGGGTGACCCCATGACTCCTACGGATGAGCCCACCTGGTGTCCATGAAGGCAGAAGGCCAATGAAGATACGGCCCCGGCCCACTAGATGGCACCGCCGTAGAAGTCCTCGACTCACAAGGAAGGTGCGAAGACCTGCCGTAAGGAGCAAGCTAGGGCTAGGAAAGTTCATCTGTACGCGTAGATGAATTCCCCGAGACCTATCCCGGTATATAAGGGCTAGGAGGGGCGACGCCAAAGAGATCCAATCTCACCTGTAACCCTAGCCCTGAGCACTCCAGCCTTGGCTTCCTCTGTAATCGCATCTCCCTAATCAATAATATCGAGCAGGAGAGAGCCTCCCTGTTTTCCAACGAGCTATCGTCCAACCTACGCCTCTCATGACTAACCCAGGGTCCCTGACCATGGGATTTGCCAGGGTTGATCCCCGTCAATTGGTGCCGTCTGTGGGAACTACGCAGGTTGGGATCACGATCTCGGCGGTCCCATCTTCAGCAAGCTACAACTCAATGGCAAGACCCAGACTTAGCCCACTCGAAGGATTCAAGATCACGGCGGACATCTCCGCCGCCCCATCAAGACCACTCGAGCTACAGTCATGCCAGGACCAATATTATGATTACAACCAAGCACAGCGCCAGCGCCGTAGGAGTCGACGACCCAGAAGAACGGCGAGGGGCCTCTACGAAGGGATCCCACTTGACGAACTACGACGCGCAGCGGAGGACTCGCAAATCTTCCGACAACCCACCACTGCCCAGGCACCCGCCACACATCAAGACAATGACTACGAGATCGAATCCAGTGATCAGCAGAATCACCGTCAAGGCAGAAGGAACCGACGACCCAAAAGGCGCGCATGGGATAACTACGGTAGAGCCCCAATGAACGAGCCACATCACGCAGTCGCGACACTGACGACCACTCGACGACATACCGCCGCACGAGCATCTGCCGTCAACCAAGACAGCGACTCCGAGACACCTGTTGGCGAGTACTACGAACCAGATCGAAGGCCGGATGAATTCGCCAACCTCATCAGGAACCAAGACCTGAGTCGAGGAATCGAGATCGATCCTCGCTTCCACGTGCACCCGGAAGATCACGAGCAGATCTTCAGAATCTCAAGAAGGAAGAGGCATGCCGGATCCAGCAAACTCACGGCTAAAGAGCAGCTAGCAGGACCCTGCACGATCCACAGCTTCGAGGATGACTGGGGACGCGTCAGGTCAGGGCACACTTTGAGAGACTGCCTCCTGTTCAACGAGCTAGCCGACGACCTCAAGAAGGAGAAGCAGAAAGACGACAGACGCAACCATCGACCCGAGCAATCGCCGACCTCAAACCCGGAAGGACATCGCAGCCCGTCGCAAGCACAGGTGCTAATGATCCAAGAAGGAAGAGTACAGCAAGAACAACGCGACGCCCAAACCCTACAGGCCAGAGCAGCTGAGAGCATAAACATAGTCGAAATCTACCAATTGCATGACACGGAGACCAGCATCACGTTCTCAGAAGACGACCATCCACTCGGAGTCCCAAGACCGGGGCATGCACCCCTAGTGCTCGATGCACAAATCGGAGGATACGACATGGACCGAGTCTTCATGGACGGAGGCAGCAGCATGAACATCATCTTCGCCAGCACCCTGCAAAAGATGCTGATCCCACGATCAGTGTGGAGAAAATCAAGCACCGATTTGCACGGGGTAGTCCCAGGAGAAGCAGCCACATCCCTCGGAGTCGTCGAACTCGATGTCGTCTTCGGCAACCAACGTAACTTCGCAAAGCACGCCCTCGAGTTCGAGGTACTCGACTGGCAAACGCAGTATCACGCCATACTGGGCCGACCAGCATTCGCGCAATTCATTGCGGTCCCGCACTACGCCTACCTCAAGCTCAAGATGCCAGGATCATCAGGAGTCCTCACGATCAACGGAAGCTTCATCAAATCGGATCAATGTGATCGTGACTTCCACAGAATCTCCGACACATTCGGAGCCAAACAAGAACTGAGAGAAATAGCCATGGTGACGGACAAGAGCACCTTCCCATTGGTGAACCGAAGCGAATCCAGGGAGTACGGACGCGACTTCAGCATCGACGGTCACACAGTCACTCACCGAGTGCACCCGACGGACCCAGACAAAACAATCCGCGTGTATGCCCACCTACCAGAGGAGCATGCAACATCTCTCGTCGCCTTCCTTCGAGACGAGTGGGAAATATTCGCCTAGTGCCCAGCCGACATGCCTGGGATACCACGCGAATTCGCGGAACACGCCCTACGCATCAAGCCAAACACGAGGCCAGTGAAGCAAGCGCTGACACGATTCTCGGAGCCCAAGCACAGAGCAATCGGAGAGGAAGTCAACCGGTTACTCGACGCCCAGTTCATCCGAGAAACGAAGAAAGCCACCTGGATAGCCAACCCAGTGCTGGTGCCGAAGAAAGACACGACCGTGCAGCGCATGTGTGTCGACTACAGACTAGTCAACAAACATTGCCCGAAGGATCAATTCCCCCTGCCTAGAATCGATCAGATAATCGACTCAACAGTAGGGTGCGATCTACTCTCCTTTCTCGACGCTTACTCAGGATACAACCAGATCAAAATGAAGGAAGAAGACGAAGAACACACATCGTTCATCACCCCCTACGGAGTATTCTGCTACAAGACCATGCCCTTCGGGCTCAAAAACGCAGGCGCCACTTACCAACGAATGATGCAGGCCTGCCTGAAGGAGCAAATCGGAAGAAACGTGCAAGTCTACGTGGATGACATCGTCATCAAGACCTATAAAGCAGCCACACTACTCGATGACCTGCGTGAAACCTTCGCGGCACTCAATAAATACAGAATCAAACTCAACCCAAAGAAGTGCGCATTCGGCGTACCAGCAGGAAAGTTGCTCGGCTATATGGTATCTGCCCGCGGGATCGAAGCAAACCCTGAGAAAGTCCAAGCCATCACCCGCATGCAAGAACCAGCCGACGTCAAAGGAGTACAACAGCTCGCTGGAAAACTTGCAGCCCTAAGACGCTTCATCAGCAGGCTGGGAGAACGCACGCTGCCTTTCTACCAGCTGCTCAGGAATGGAGAGAAATTCCAGTGGACGGAGGAAGCCCTCCAAGCATTCGTGGACCTGAAAAAGACGCTTTCGACCCACCAACCCTGGCGGTACCCAAGGAGCGAGAGAAGCTATACCTCTACGTGACAGCACGCAGCAGTGTGGTAAGCACAACACTCATTGTCGAACGCGCAGAAGAAGGCAAAGTCCAGAGCATCCAGACACCAATCTACTACCTCAGCATGCTCCTGACCAAATCCCAGCAGCGGTACCCGCACTATCAGAAGCTACTACTAGCCACCATCATGACCTCAAGAGAGGTGTCCCAATACATCGACGAGCACCCGATCACAATCGTGAGCAGCGCACCACTCGCCGACATACTCAATAACCCTGGAGCAACCGGGCGAGTCGCCGAGTGGAACATCGAGCTCAGCCCACAGAACCTGCAGTTCAAGCACCCAACAGCCATCAAAGCCCAAGTACTTCCAGATTTTCTGGTCGAGTGGACGGAGGTTCAAACACCAGGCCCCCCAGACCTATCAAGCTCATGGTCAATGTTCTTCGATGGGTCCAAGAGACAACAAGGAGTTGGGGCAGGAGTTGTACTCATCTCCCCCAAAGGAACAAAGCTGAAATACGTCCTCCAGATCAACTTCAGTCACGCCTCCAACAACGAAGCAGAATACGAGACACTCCTCCATGCCATGCGCATGGAAAAAACGTGCGGAGCCACTCGCCTCATAATTTATGGGGACTCCAACCTCGTCGTCTAGCAGACGATGAGAAACTGCAACGCAATAGCCGACAACATGGCGGCATACCAAAAGCTCTACAACGAACTCGAAGGAAATTTCGACGGTTGCGAGCTCAACTACATCACCAGGGACAACAACACAGAAGCCGACGAGCTCGCGAACATCGGTTCGACCAGGGCGCCCGTACCACCAGGCGTTTTTCTCGAAAGCATCAACCGGAGGTCCATCAAGGTACAGGCAGCAACATCTGAAGCAGTCGCGGACGGCGAAGACACAACAGAAATAGCGCAGGTGGCAGCAGCAACCCTATCAGAAGGCACAGGCACCAGCACATCCGACAGCACAGCTCCGACAGAGTTCGAAGGACCCGTCTGGAAAAAACCGTTCCTCCGATTCCTAATCGAAGGCACGCTACCACAAGACATGGCCGAAGCACGACGCATCAGCCGACGATCCAAGGCATTCACGGTGATAAACAGACAACTATATAAGCGCAGCATCACCCAGATACTCCAAAAGTGCATTGACGAAGAGGACGGCAAAGCCCTCTTGCTCGAAATCCACGAAGGCACCTGCGGAAACCACGCGAGCAGTTGAGTGCTCGTGTCCAAAGCATTTCGAGCTGGGTTCTACTGGCCCACAACAATGAAAAACGCAGAGGAAATCGTGCGACGTTGCGTCGCCTGCCAAAAATTCTCCAACAGGCCACACGCTCCCGCATCAGAGCTCAAGACCATACCACTATCCTGGCCGTTCACCACCTGGGGACTCGATATGGTAGGCCCACTAAAGAAATCATCAAAGGGCGGAAGGACACACTTGCTCGTCCCAGTCGACAAGTTCACAAAGTGGATCAAAGCAGTGCCCATCACCAGCTCTACAACTCTCACGGCTGTCAACTTCATCAAGTCGATCATCTTCAGATTCGGAGTTCCACATAACATCATTACGGACAACGGCACGAACTTCACGGCCGCAGAATTTCAGAACTTCTGCGAAGACCTGGGCATCAAAATAAATTATGCATCAGTCGCGCACCCAAAGTCCAACGGCCAGGTGGAAAAAGCAAACGGCCTTGTCTGTGGAGGAATCAAGAAACGACTCCTCGCACCACTCGAGCAAGCCGCCGGTAACTGGGTAGAAGAACTCCCCGCGGTCCTGTGGAGCTTACGAACCATGCCAAACACTGCAACCCAATACACACCCTTCTTCATGGTGTACGGGGCAGAGGCAATTCTGCCACATGACCTCAAGTTCGGAGCACCCCGGGTCACCGGATACGAGGAAGAAGAAGCAGAAGAAGCATTACAAGACGACAAAGATACGGCTGACGAAGCAAGAGACACAGCCTTGGAAAAATCAGAAGGGTACCAAGACAAACTACGTACCTACTAAAGCAGTCAACTGCGCACTAGAACCTTCAACAAAGGTGATCTAGTCCTACGACTAATACAAGAGAAGCTCCACAAACTTTCCCCCCAATGGGATGGGCCATTCATAATCTCAGAAGTCATCGGAGGCGGCGCCTATAGGCTGAAGAACCCAAAGACAGACGAGGACGTGGGCAACCCATGGAACGTAGCAAACTTGCGACTATTCTATCCATAGCCCCTATAGGTCGGACATGAATGGCAATTCATATAAATCGCATGACCGTAATAAAATAAATGTCGCCCAAATACTGCCATCTCAAAGAACTCGGCGGCTGAAGAGGAAACTCCCCCCCGAGCAAACTGCTATCGCCTACGCGATCTCAACCAAAGTACTCGGGGGCTTAAGAGAAAAAACTCCCCCCCCGAGCAACTCTATCGCCTACGCGATCTCAACTGAAGTACTCGGGGGCTGAAGAGGAAACTCCCCCCGAGCAAACTGCTATCGCACATGCGATCTTAATCGAAGTACTCGGAGGCTTAAGAGAAAAAAACTCCCCCCCCCGAGCAACCCTATCGCCTACGCGATCTCAACCGAAGTACTCGGGGGCTGAAGAGAAAAACTCCCCCCCCCGAGCAACTCTATCGCCTACGTGATCTCAACCGAAGTACTCGGGGGCTCAAGAGGAAGCCCACCCCCCCCCGAGCAACTGCTATCGCACATGCGATCTTAATCGAAGCACTCGGGGGCTTGAGAAGCAACCCCCCCCCCCCGAGCAACTCCACCGCCAACGCGATCTTCTTCTTGAAGCACTCGGGGTCTCGAGCACAAACCCCACCCAAGAGACGACCATCAACACTCCCATGACATCCAAGGACTTTTGAAAACACTTTGGAGGAAGGACAAGCTCATCTAGTCTTCACCTGATCGCCGACAATCACCTAAAGACTCAGGGGCTACTCCCATCGTGAGCACTACCGCGCACCCGATAAAAAGATAACAGAGGAAACAAATTTTAGCCTACGCCTGACCCTTCGACTCAAGCGTAGCCTCGGGGGATACTCCCATCGGGAGCGCTGTCGCGCGCCCGATAGAGCCAACAGTACCAAGTATAGGATGGACCCGAGGATAGTCCCCAGCAGTAAAAGACTCTCAGCTACAAAAGGATTCGAAGACAGCTCCTGATGGTCAAGACGCAGTTTTTGGTGGCATAAAAAGCTCAAATATAAATTCCACTACAAACGATAAAACACAGTTTCCGTCATAGATATCATCTTCAGTACAAAAGGACTCAACTACATTTGGATAGAAGGCAGCTCCAGTTACAAGAGAAAATCACCCAAGGAACTATGACTTCTACATGTGTGCCCATGAGGGATAATCTACTCTAGTACAAGAGCATCATCACAGACAAAGTAGGGGTGGAAGCAGCAGGCTCATGATGTCAATGACATAACAAAAGGTGAAGCTCGACTTATTTGGGGAGCCATTGGGGACGCTGCTCCACCAGCTTCTTCTCCTGCTCCTCTAGCTTCTTCTCCAGCTCCGCCCAAACTGCCGACGAAGATGACGCCGCCACCTCCAGTTCTACAAGGTCGTCTGCCGCGCTCGTTTAACCGATGGCTTGACATCGAGGTCTTCTTCAGAGGCAGAGGAGGAAGCAGTTGAAGACGGCTCGCCACCACCACCAGAAGGGTCCCGGAGGACGAAGCAGTCGAAGACGCAGGCGAAGGACTCCTTGACTTTATGGAGCTGTCGCTGCTCGACTCCTGCCCATGTGGATCCATGCTATTGCCACTTGGATCGAATGCGCGGACAGCAACAGTGCTCTCACCATCAAAACGACAGCTGAGCATATCACCATCCCACAAATTCAACCGCCGAGCAAATAAACTCCAACCAGAGCCAAGAAAAATCAAGCGAGAGCTATCAACCTCCAAATCAACATAAGAAGGAGATCGACAGCTCCCTTGAAGGTGCAGAAGCAAGCCATCCAAGCCACCTTCAGAGACAATGGCAGAAAAAGCAGAGGGAAGAAGGATGCGATTGGCACTTTGGCCACGAACACGCAAAATAAAATCGTAGAGCCAGAATCCCTCCTCCAAGGGAGAGGAGGAAGGCACTGGCACCGCACCATGGCGACCACCACGGCATGAACGTGGTGTGCGGCCACCACGGCTACGACGACCACGGCCACGACCAACACCTCTCCCAGGAACCATGAGCGGAAGAAGAGACGGAGAAAGAGGCGAAGCAGAGAGTTGGATAGATGCGTGGAAGAGAAAGGCCTGTTTATAGAACAACTACCATCAAGGCATAGAAAAGCCAAAACGACAGAAGCAATTAATTCAAAGACCAATCGTCCCAGCCGTCTCGGACTCCAAGACGAATATGCTCTCTCACGGGACGCACTGTACGCAAGACGCGTCAATTCGCACGCGTTTCCAAACGCGCGTATGGGAAACCCAACCGGCGCCTGCCGCACGCCACAGCGGCCATCATTATGACCGGTCCTGAAGATGTGACGGTTCAATGGCAGAGCATCACTGCCGGCCATCAAACAGAGGCACCACTGCCCCTCACAAACGGCAAAGGAAAAACCAAAGAGACATCAAGGCCAACAGATTCCATCTTTCAGATCTTTTCCCCCAAGGAAGAAAAACATCTTAATCCCATCGGGAGCGTACATCATAAGAGTCCCGGGTGCTCCCTCACCTAAAGGTTAGCCACGTGCTCGAGTGAACACTCGCACTTATAAGAGTCTCGGGTGCTCCCTCAACTCGACGAAAGACAAACAAACGTTCGCCAAGACCATACGGCGCTAAGAGTTCCGGGTGCTCCCTCACCCGAAGAGCCGAAAAACGGCATTCGAGTGACTACTCGTGAAAAACCCCCCGACTGAGCACTTGAAAACAAAGCTCCTCGGGTGAATGAGTGAACAGCTCGCTTGATGTTTTGTTCCAAGCGGGTGAAATGCTATAAGGCTCCGCGCCTCAAAAACTCACTTTCCTGGAACACGATACACTGTGCCCAGATGCCACGCAAGATTAGCGTGTAGGTAAGACCCCGCTGCGAAGTATGGCCGGGCTGGGACTTGCCGAAGAGCGATTTCACTCCCAACCTTTCCTATGCGCAGAGCATGATAAACAAGCCGGGCGGACGCGCGTTAGTCTACACACATTACTGGCGGCAAATGAACACCGTAAGACCTGAAGCGGCCGGACTTTTGCTCGACACCGGTGTTCCAAGCTCACGTCGAGGGACGTGGGTTTGATTGGGCTACTGTGGTATTTTCCCTAGTGAAATTCACCAAGGCTCGATCCGTCGACTCCTTGGGCCCTTTCAGCTTAGCATCCCTCGAAACAGGTTTTGTCATGGCCACCAGACTGCCAGCGACCCACGGATGAACCGTGCATATCAATGAACGACATATAAATGTACTCGAGTCCCTGCGCGACTCTTCGAGTCCCCCAGGCACTCGGGGGCTACTGACGAGGGGGTGACCCCACGACTCCTACGGATGAGCCCACCTGGTGTCCACGAAGGCAGAAGGCCCATGAAGATACGGCCCCGGCCCACTAGATGGCACCGACGTAGAAGTCCTCGACTCACAAGGAAGGTGCGAAGACCTGCCGTAAGGAGCAAGCTAGGGTTAGGAAAGTTTACCTGTACACGTAGATGAATTCCTCGAGACCTAGCCCGGTATATAAGGGCTAGGAGGGGCGACGCCAAAGAGATCCAATCTCACCTATAACCCTAGCCCTGAGCGCTCCAGCCTTGGCTTCCTCTGTAATCGCATCTCCCTAATCAATAATATCGAGCAGGAGCGAGCCTCCCTGTTTGCCGACGAGCTATCGTCCAACCTGCGCCTCTCATGACTAACCCAGGGTCCCTGCCCATGGGATTTGTCGGGGTTGATCCCCGTCACCACGAGTGCCAAGAATGAAGTCGTGTAAGAGAATAACGCCTCGGGGGGTGGTTGTTGCGAGCGGGCCCCCGAGTGCCAAGTGTGAAGATATTTTGGGGAAATATTTTGGAATCTTTCCCTGATGTTCTTACACGAGGGGCTGCAAAAGACAACCCTTTATTTGGGTCGATGGCTAGGTAGCCCAAGAAATGCAAAGTTGTTGTTAGGATAACTTATAGTCTTGTCGCTAGGCGCCGTTTCGTCGAGTCTTTGGGTGGTGTCTTGTCTTGTCTGACAGTGTTTCTTCTTTCTCGGTGATTCCGCGGGTGTGGTGTGCGCCGAAGGTTTCTGATATCTTGTCGAATTCTCTGTCGCAGTGATCTTATCTGACAAAGCTGCAGTTAACTGTGATGACTCCCCTTGGTCCTGGCATTTTTAGCTTGAGATACGCGTAGTGCGGTACTTCCATGAAGCGCGCGAAGGCTGGTCGGCCGAGGATGGCATGATACTATGATTTCCAGTCGACCACTTCGAAATCTAGTGTCTCTTTGCGGAAGTTGCTCGCATTGCCGAAGACCACATCAAATATTTTATTTCCAAGGGGGTAGACTGCTTTTCCTGGTACGATTCCATGGAAGGTCGTGCCTGAAATTTTGAGTGCTCAATTTTGAATGAACATAGTTTTCGATCCTTGTTTTTCAATCTTGGTGAATATGATGTTGATTCCACTACCACCATCCATGAGACTCGCGAAATGTCATAGTTTTTGATCCTTGCTTCGAGTACTAATGCGGCGTGCCCTGGGCGCGGGATGGCTGGCGGGTGGTCCTCTATGGAGAAGGTGATGTTAGCCTTGGACCAGCGGATGTATTCGGGGATGGCTGGGTGAGAGGAGACTGTGAGAAAAACTTGTCTGGTGACTTGCTTTTGCTGACTGTTTGATGGACTTCCTTCTTGGATCATGTAGATTCGACCGTGTGCCTTTGGGTACTCTTCTTTCTTATTAGGTGATGCTCGCCGCTACTGAATGGCTGCTACCTGTCTTGCTGGTGCGGCGGCCAGTGGTGGTGCATTGTGAGCGATGGGCCCGACTGCCACGCTCGTTAGCGGTTGCGTTCTTGGAGCTGTGGACCGACTCTTTTCTTCTGAGAGCTCGGTGAAGCGCGTGCAATTTTGTAAGTGTGTCCCGATCTGACTTCTCCGCACTCGTTTCTGAACCCATGTATTGTGCATGGGCCGTCTAGCTGCTCCTTGGCCGAGCGAAGTCCTTGGGTGTCTTCACGTGGCTAACTTGATCTCCAGTCTCGCTTTTGAGCATGTGGTGGGTCTTCTGGGTCGTCTCTCCATTCCATTATGTAATCGTCGCGATGTCTGCCGTCTATGTCATATGGGAATCCGGCCGCGACCATATTGGCTCCTCTGTCATCATAAAAGTTGCGCCTGGGCCATTTTCTTCTTCTGTCGAAACCTTTGTCTCCGGCGTAGTAGTCGTACTCGCGTTTTGAGTGGGCCGTTGGGGCATCTGATTCGTTGCTTACAGAGTCTTCTCCGCCGTCCCAGTTGTTTGCGTGTTCCAATAACTGCGCGAGCGTTCGGACTTTAAGGTAACTGAGTTGTTCCTTGTAGTCTATGCGGTGTAGTCCTCTTTTGAATACGTCGATTGCGCTTTCGTCTGATATGTCTTTGGCTGATTTTTTGAGTATGGACCATCGTTGGATGTACGCCCTTAGGGACTCTCTGGTTCCTTGCCTACAAGCTCTCGGCTCTTCGAGCGACGCTGGCCGCTTGTAGGTTGACTTGAAGTTTTCGATGAAGGGACTGCAAAACTGCTTCCATGAGCAGATGGAGCCTCGCTGTAGATTTTTCAGCCAATGGCACGCCAATCCCTCGAGCATGAGCTGTACGTACTTCATTGTTGTGGTATTGTGTCACAACCCCAACTTAGGTATGTGCTAGGGTTAGCTTGACTCTTTGTATCATGCTAAAAAAATTAATAAATAAATTGAAATGGGGGAAAAGAAAAGCCCCAATTGAATTAATTCAAATGGCCATTTTAAAAGTTGCTCCAAAAATTCCTCTAGTATTTTTGAAAAGTCCCATAATTAAGTGAGATCACATATAAAGTGGAGTGGGTCCCACTCAATGCTCACTGATTTTTCTAAAAATCTAGAAGTGCTTTGGAATTAATTAAAACTCCCTATTTAAATTTGAATTCAAATATTCTGAATTTAAAAATTTCCCAAAACATGGGAGTGGCTAGTAACATGCCATGTAAATCCATATAAAAGTTTGGGGAATTTCATAAAATGCCTAGGTAATTATTTTACCACAGCAAAACAAATGTCAGAAGAAAAACAGAAAGAAAAGAGAGAGGAAAGAGGCCCAACTCACCAGGCCACTTACCCGGACGGCCCAGCCCAGCCCAGCAGCCCTTGTCGTCTTCCTCAAGATGCTCGGTGTCGAGCATGCCGAGCACGCCGACGAGCCCCTGTCCACGTACTTCTCCCCATGCCCATGTCCTCGCTCCTGGAGGTCTCCTACGCCATCCCCAACCTCTTCCCCCTGCATGGGTTCCTCTCGCCTTGCGGCCCCGTCGGTTTTTCCACGCAGTCGGAGAGCGTCGTCGTGCGCCCGCGTGGCCACCAGCCGCCGTTTTCCACGCCTTGTTGTCCAGTAGCAACGCCGCCATCGTCTTCGTCTTCACCCGCGCGTAATCGAGCAAGGAGGCCCCGTAGACGACGCCATCGTCTCCAACTTGCTGCCGGCCGCCGTGAAGTCTTCACCGGAATTTGTCGCCTCTAGCTTCTCCCCAGCCCCGCCGTCCTCACCATCGAGCTCAGGGTGTGCAGACGGGCCGATTCCCACTCCTATTTCTCCTTCCTGCGCTCCCAGTCGCCGTGCCCGCCAACGCAGTAGCGCCGCCGCCACGGAGCTCATCGCCGACGTGGCCTCGAGCCCTCCCGTGGCCGCACGACTAGCCAGGGAGATGCACGCCTTCGTGCTCTAACTCCTCTTGGTCGCGGTGCGGAAAATGGTGCCAGTTTCGCCGTTCCAGTGGGGCGCCGCCGCGTTCTGGAGTCGCCGACTACTCAACGCTGGCGTGCCGACGTGGCTGGCCGATTAGCGCTAATTAACCACCCCTTAATCCCCCCTGACCTCACTGCCATGTGGACCCAAGGCCAAGTTAAACCCCCTCTGTTCTAATTAAACACGGGATTAACCCCACAATAACTGACAGGCCGGCCCCACTGGCAGGGTTGATTGGTTAGACCCCCTGCGTCAGCATGACACCAGCATGACGCAATAAGTCAATTTATGTTTAAAAGAAATTCAGAAAATTCCAGACAATAGTTAACTTTGAAAATCCATAAAAAATTCATCCTAACTCCAAATTAAACATATAATATATGAAAAATTATCAGAAAAATGAAAGGATTATGAATATGATTTTTTTTTCATGTTTGACCATTTTAAAATGGGGAAAAAGTAGCAAATGTGTATATGGAATAATTTGAATTCAAATTTGGAGTTTGAATTTGCAATTCATTTGCAATACACTTCAATTAAATGGAATTGTCAACATATCAGTACCATATACCTCATGTCACAACCTTAACATGTGCTTGTGCATTTTACTTTTGATGTTGTCCCCCTTCGTTGATGATTGTTTCGGTAACAGTGTTTCCGAGACGAAGGTCATCCCTGAAGCAGAAGATCGTTAAACTGTGTATCATCAGCAAGGCAAGCAAACCCTCATTGATCATGTTTATAAAAACCCATTTCCCTCTCGCTCTCGCTTATGCATGATTAGGATGATACAATGATATGTTCTACCGCTAGTTGAACCCATTACTTTGCATGACCTATCATTTCTGCCACAGTATTAAGCAAACCTCAACCTAGCAGATCTAGGAATTGCTTGTGATCATCATGTGGCCATTCATCCATGTTATGCTTATGCTATCCTTAGAGTTGTGGAACCATTGGTCAATCTTGGGTGATGAATTGATGATGGTAGTAATCATGTTCATGTTACTTGTGATGAAAAGGGTGTGGTGAATTTTACCTAAACAAAGGTGAACGATGAGAGGCTGTGTAGGAGTACAAAGTGGGTTGTCTCGTTGAACACTGCGCTAGGCCCCGAGTTCTTGTGTTGTGATCCAAGACAAAAATTACTACCACATGTAGGGTTTATGGGAACCCCGTTTGGCCTATTAACTCACCCCCAATCAAGTTCAGGAGTCACACTAGTTCGTTCTTTCCATTTGGCATATGCATAGAAAAAGAATGAATGAGAGGTTGCATCATCTAGATATGTGGGTGGACCTGTGAGACAGTAAAACCATCTTCCAGGGTGGCGTCTCAGTTGCATACATTGTCTGGGTCCGTATCGTGAACCGGCCGAACTCTCGAGCGGTAACCACTCAGATTGTCGACTCCTGGATTAGAGAAGGTAAGGTGAGGTAATTGCCTTGGTGATTGTCCTCGTTCGACATCCGCTTGAAGGATGACGATTCTAGGCGGTAAGTGATGACACGCATGTGAATAAGTACACCCCTGCAGGGTTAACAAACTATTCGAATACCCGCGTCCGCGGTAATGGACTACTTGGAGACCTATGCTTGATCATTAGACAACTTGAATGGATACTCTAAAATTGCCAAGATAAGTGTGAGTGCTTTGGGTTGCTTCCTTGTGGGAAGTCAAGGAAGAACCCATGGTAGTGTATTGATGTGGTGACCAAGATTAGGTGGACTCGTGTGCGCTTCTCACCTCAACTCTAGTAATCGTAGTTCAGGTTAGCCAAGTCAAAGCTGGCACTTCTGCATTACAAACCCCACCAACCTTTTACCTTGATACATGAGCATAAGTAGGGTAGTTCTATTGTAAGTCTTGCTGAGTATGCCTTTGTACTCACGTTTGCTTATTCTATGTTTTAGAGACGAGACCACTGACCCTGATGGTGGCCTCTACCTCGAGCTCGAAGCCGACTAAGTCGTATAGTCCCAGACAGCAGCCTGGTTCCTTTGGAGGGTCGTTGTATTTCTTTCAGGCTTCTTAAGCCATTTGTTAAACTTGTCTTTACTAAGACATAATTTGCTTCCGTTGTTGTTTGATGTAATGTTGGATCACAGTCATGTGATCTCTGCTTGTAATACAACTACTATGTCTTCTCAGTTTAGCAGATGCAATAAAGTCTATGAGTTTGTAGAGTTCATGTTGTGTTACCTGTTGGGATACACTTGGAATGCATGTTGCGTGTATGTTTATATCGTGCATGTCATGTGTGGGGTTCGATAGCTTAGTTGTGCTCTCACCGGCGGTCTTTCTTACACCAAGTGTCCGTGAGATGTGCGCAGCTTGGGGCATCGCGATGCGATTGCTCGTGACTCCGTCACGTGGCACACTTTGTTGTACGATCGAGACCGCCCGAGACCCCGACTAAGTGATCGGGCTGGAGTCTGTTTATGTAAGTTTTATGATTCAATCGACAATATGGTTGAGGCGACTTGTCTATGAGTATGGGATTTCACCACCCATAAGCATTTAGACTTGTGAGCGGACGATGAGGACCCATCTCAGTTAATCATCCGGGCCTAGATGGGATGCCCCTCACGTTTGAGCCTTCCGAGAGCGTCTCGTACTTGGCCTTGTCTGCTTAGACAAGTGGGTATGGCTCTCAGCTCTCCATATGATTGAGTTGTGACTGGATTTACATATGCATATTCCGGGTCCCGACATATTGGTTCCCCGTTAGAACTTGACGACTATTAAGTAGTCGTTGAGCCATGCTTCTGGCTCTTCCAATCCGTCATACTTGTGCGTTGTGGAGTTTAAGTTGAAGCCTTTGGGCATCCGTGTCTCGCATATGGCTCGTGCGAAACATAAATCTCCGAAGGGTTCGAGATCTTCGTCAGATCCTCGCTCGTCTGAGTGTTCTTCACGAGCCGCGGGCCTGCGTCTTCCTCGGTTGATTTCGTTCTGTATGATGTCATCCCGTGCGTCTCGTCGTCCATCCTTGCCCCGTCGGTTGCCGCGGTCGTCCCTGTCTCGGTTTCTGCTTTTGTCAGGGTGCTTGCGATGGTCGTCATTGTTGGCGTCGTCATTATCAGGTGAACTGGGTCCAGGTCTGGCGTCTTCTCGCGGGGGGCTCGTCTTGTGCTCACTTTTTTGAGCGCCGAGGCGGCGATAGCGTCGCTCATCACCTTGAACGCCCGCGCAGTGTTGCGATCTGCGTTGTCCTTTTTGCCAATTTGAGCACGATGAAGATATGCTTGGGCGGTGATGAGGGCTTCCGCTGGTGTGAGCTGTTCTTCTTCTTCGTCGTATTCTTTGAGTCTAAAGTCTTCGTCCAGTTTGCGGGAGACTTTTTTCTTATCTGTGCATCTTAGGATGTTGAATATGGATTTTCCCGACAGGGAGAGCCATGATCTGAGAAGTCGATAGAGTGCTCACGTGATGCTTTACGGGGCACTTCTTGAGTTGTTATTGGTTCTTCTTTGTTTCTCCAATTCGATCCGTAGCCGTCTTGTTTTCTTAGTGATATCACTTGCCAGTTTATTGTATGCTCTAAGCTCGTCACGAGTTGCGTCCTTTGGTAGGAGTTTGCCGCGCTTTACCTCATCTTTTACTCTGGTGATTGCTTCTTTGGACAGGAAATTTTTTCAGTGGGTTGGGTCTGCCTTGCAGCTTCTGAGGCCTGGCGCCTACTGCTTTCAGGTGGGTCATCCTGTCTTCTGAATTCTTTTGTTGGTATGGTTCCTGGTTCGCCAAGGGTGACCGTAAGCTCGCTAGTGTTGTCAGGATCACTACTTTTGTTGTTTGAGCGCGCTTCTCTATGATTGTTCGGGTTATCTTCTCTGTCCCTGTAATATGAAGTTGGTTCGTGGGCGTCCGCCATGAATACTTGGAACGTCATCCGGGTTGCTAGTTTTTTCCTTCTTCCCATCTATTTTTTCCACACGGGTGTTGTTCTTGCGCAGTCGCGAGAAGTGCCATGGATCGGGCTGAGATGGGTTGCCCGTAGGGCCCGCGGAGTCGTCGGGTGGGTGGGAGTTTCTTTTTTTGTTGACGCCTTGGGTGCTGAAGTCGCTTCGAGTGCTTGAGCATCGTCTACGAGGCACAGGGTGCCCCAGTGGTTGATGTGGATCTTGTGCCTCTCGAAAGTCAGATCTGCGCCTGAGCGGAGATCAGCGAAAGTTGATCGCGAGACAGGAAGATGCGCGATGAAGCCAAGGAACTCGAACAGATTTGATTCTTCTCGAGTCACGCAGATGTCTCATGCTGAAGTGGTCGACGATCTATCTATTGCTGGTGAAGAGACCGCCGAGATCGTTTATCCAACCTGCATCTTCCTCACGGTCGGCGCCAATTGACGAGGACTGACCTCGGCAAATCCCATGGTTAGGAACCCTGGGTTAGATTGTAGAGGACATGTGCAGGTTGCGATACTCATCGGCTAACTAGAGATAGGGATTCACCCAGGTTCAGGTCCCTCGATCGGTGAAACCCCTACTTCCTGCTCGATTGTATTATGATGGAGGCGATTAAAGTGGAGGTCGAGGCGAGTTCACTCGGGACCGGAGGTGTTGGTATGATATTCGATGCCCTAGACGTCCCCTCTCCCAGCCTTTATATACTAGGCTGGGTCACAAGTAGTCCATCTGGGGTTACAGAGACAGTTGCCTAATCTATTTTTAGTCTTGAATGCCAAGTCGTAGCCTCCATAGTCGTTGAGGACTCCTACGTCGGTGTCTCGAGTGGGCCGGTCTTGGGCCGGTTGAGGCTTCCAGCGGGCCACCTGTCTTGAGACGCACTAGGTACCCTCATCCGTAGAAGTCGTGGGGTCACCCCCTCGTCAGGATCTTTCTTGGTTGACGAATGTTCCTCTTGATAGTTGCTTCACTTCAAAGACGAGCAAGAACTCCAACTCTCCCATCATAGACATATCAAACTTGTCGGTCATTAGCTTAGCAAACTCATCAATAAAATATTTGATAACTGAACCGAAGATAATCTCATCAACATATAGTGGGCATATGAACAATTCCCCACCAACTCTCTTAGTAAAAAGAGTGGGATCTATTTTCCCAATTTAAAACCCGTAATCGACTAACAATTCGGTAAGGTCCTCATACCATGCTCATGGTGCTTGCTTAAGGACATAGAGCGCCTTATGGATTTTATAGACATGATTAGGGAACTTGGGTCCTCAAACCCGGGGGGTTTCTTGACATATACCAACACATTAATGCGACCATTAATAAATGCACTTTTAACATCCATTTGATATAGCTTGAAGTTATGATGAGAAGCATAAGCAAGAGCAATACGAATGGATTTAAGGTGAGCCATAGGGGCAAAAGTTTCACCGTAGTCAATACCTTCGACTTGGGAAAAACCTTGTGCCACCAACCTTGCCTTGTTTCGAACAACAATTCCATGTTCATAGGTTGTTCTTGAAAATCCACTTGGTCCCAATAACATTATGGTTATGTTTTTGTCTCTCCACTAATGACCACACCTTATTGCGCTCGAAGTTATTGAATTCTACATGTATGGCCTCAAGCCAATCCGAGTCTTTGATAACCTCAAATACTGTAACATCCCAAAATTTTCCAAATTTTGGAATGTTAATAAATTAAATAATAATGATTGTTTTGCTTGATATGTTTGATTTTCACTGGGATTCAAAAACTTTTGGAGTTTATTGAATATTAAATTCAGAGGGAATAAAAAGACTTTCCCTAATATTCATTTTTGGTGTTTTGGAATTTATTATTTAAAACAAATCCAACAAAATCAGAGAAGGTAATATGAGTCCTTCAATATACAAAAATATTGGATAAATGTTTTATATAAACTATTTGGGTTTTCTGGTATTCAATTTTTTTTTAACTTAAGGAAATTTATTAGAGAGGATATAAAATGACTTATCCCCTGTTAAATAAGGTTGAAAAATATGTACAATATTATTGCAATTGTTTTGAAATTTGATTTTCGGATTATAAATAACTCTGAATTATTAGGGATTTTTATAATGCTCATAAAGTTTAATTGCATTTAAATGATTTATCAAATAGTGCATAATAGCTGGAAAAGTATTTCCAATGAAATATTTTATTTTATTTTGTTGTTCTGATACTTTTAAATTAATATTTTATTAGGGGAAATTTGTTGCTATCCTACATCTCACCTTCCACTTGGGGTAACCAACGAAGGGCGAGAAGCCATTATCACTTCCATGCCATCATCAAGTCATCAGGAACAAAGCTCGACTTGTGGCTCAAAGCTACACTCAGGTTGAGGGTATCGACTTTGGTGAAACCTTTGATCCTGTTGCTAGACTTGAGTCCATTCGCATAAATTTTTCTTTTGCTAACCATCATAATTTCAAGATATATCAAATGGATGTAAAAAGAGCATTCCTCAATGGTAATATCGAGGAAGAAGTTTATGTTGCACAACCTCTAGGCTTTGAAGACTCGAAGAATCCTGATGTGGTGTACAGACTGAAGAAAGCTCTATACGGACTGAAGCAAGCCCCTCGGGCTTGGTATGATACATTGAGAGACTTCCTCATCAGCAAGGGCTTCAATTTTGGTTCCCTCGATCCAACTCTCTTCACCAAACGTTATGATGATGCACTATTCATATGTCAAATTTATGTCGATGATATCATATTTGGATGCACTAACAAGAAATACAGTGAAGAATTTGCCTTCTTAATGAGTGAACATTATCAGATGTCCATGATGGGTGAATTGAAATTATTCTTAGGGCTTCAAATTCGTCAGCAACGCAACGACATCTTCATCTTCCAATAGAAGTACCTCAAGGCGTGCCTGAGGAAATTCGGGATCTAAGACTGCAAAGGCATCAAGACACCGATGCCTACAAATAGACAACTTAGTCCTGATGAAAATGGCAAGGACTACGATCAGAAGGTATACCGCTCCATGATAGGTTCTCTGCTATATCTATGTGCATCTAGGCCTGATATAATGTTGAGCGTTTGCATGTGTGCCCGATTCCAAGCTGCACCAAAGGAATCGCATCACCAAGCGGTGAAATGAATTCTTTGATATTTGGCTCGCAGTCCAATGCTAAGCTTATGGTATCCAAAAGGCACACAGCTGGATCTTGTTGGGTACTCAGACTCAGATTATGATGGAGATCGCGTGGATAGGAAGTCTACCTCATGAACATGTCACTTCCTTGGACGCCCACTGGTGTGTTGGTCATCGAAGAAGCAGAATTGTGTCTCACTCTCCACTACTGAAGCTGAATACATTGCCGCTGGTGCAAGCTGGTCACAACTCCTCTGGATGAAGCAAACTCTCAAGGACTACGACATCAACCTAAAGAAAGTACCCCTGCTATGTGACAACGAGATTGTTATCAAGATCTCTTTGAACCCAGTACAACACTCGAGGACGAAGCACATCGATATACGGTATCACTTTCTTCGGGATCATGTGTTGAAGGAAGACATCGTCATCAGCCACGTGAAGACTGAAGACAAACTTGCTGATATATTCACTAAGCCTTTGGATGAGAAGCGTTTTACCTCTCTAAGGTGTGATCTAAATATCTTAGATTCCTCAAATGTCCAGTGAATGGACACAAATCCTAACGCTTAAACTTTCTTGAGGAATCCTGATGTAAAACACACGATGCGCCGTACTTCTCAAGTCATGAGGAACTACCTTGCTAAGTGTGAAGAAATTAATATGGAATTGACTGATGATACGTACGACAATTGTATGGTATGAAGTGTCTCATTCCCTATACGGTGGGTAGCGCTACCGCCCAAATTCCTCCGGAATTGATTGTCTTCAGTTGCCTCATTTGTGTCTTCATCATGATACTCACTTTTTATCCTCAACGGCATTCACCTATAGTTTTTGCCTTCAAGATTTGTTTCTTCACCTAGGTGAATATGATCGGACATGTCTCCTCTGTTATATGCGTTCACTTGATATTCCTCAGTTCCTTATGCTGAGGCAACCATTGATACACTTTAATTTCCTCAAACTGAGGCATCGGTTGAAGCCTTATCCATTCGTCTGTTCCGATTCTACCATTTGTAGTGCTTATCCAATTTACTCAACCCACCGCTCAGCTTCGAAATCTGAACCGCCAGGGGCAATCTCGTCCATAAAAATCACTCCGTTAGGTTTTTACCCCCTCTATAAATAGCCACACTTGCGGTCATTTTCACCACTTGCCTCATTTCTCTCTCGCGCCGCCGCTCCTGAGCTCTCTCCGATCTCGAGCCGCCGTCGCCTGAGCTCACCGTCGATGGAGAAATTGTCGCGTACTGCCTCGTATCGCTCACCTCAGTTTTCGGTATGATCATTTTCTTAACTTTTCATTGCCTCGGTACTGCTGCCACTACATCACCCATCATTTTTCAGAAGTAACTTATTCTCACTGAGACTTTGATTAAAATAAACTTGGTTTCCTCAACACATTCTTCATGAACGCATAGAACTGTATTCCACTTCCCTCGCAACTTAATTCTGTCACAGGTACATGTCTGTTGAGGAATCCTATGGTTCTCATAGTCTCACTTCATTTGTAGCTCATCTTGAACTTACCCTTCCTCGGTCCCCTCAGCTGAAGCAGATGGGTTCTCGTCGTCACACTAGTACTGCTCATGATCTTCCTCAGAAACTATATGATGACCTGAAGACACCTGAGAGAGAAACCGCTGGAGAACGCAAGAAGCGCATTCAGAAAATCACAAGGGCATGGGCTAAGCGATGGGAAGCTTATGAATGGCTCAATCCTCAGCATGAAGAGATGTTTGCTGTAAACCCTCCACTGAAGACTTTGGGTATCAAATCTCGTCCTCCACCACCTCCCAGTGTGACTCCTGCTCCCACAAGCCTGAGGACTCGCGATGACTTTCCTGATGCATATCATTAATACCTCAAGAGAACTGCTCATCTAGCTAAGTCGCTTGCACGTGACCTGGCAGCCTCAGTTGAGATTCCACCTCAGTCTGCTGCTCAGCCTCAACCTGCTGCAAACTCTATGAAAAAGAATCCTGGCATCAAGAAATCTGCCCCAGTTGCTTCAAGTGCTGCTCCCTCTGCACCATGTTCTTCATGTCAGCACACATCTGGGCCTGCACCTGCCTCAAGACTTCACACCGATGAATTTGGCAGTGCCTTTGAAGCATCTACGATTGTTCCTCGGCCACAACTTAAAACCAAGATTGTTCTTCATCAAGGCATCATGCCTTCGCCCAAGAGAACTGTAATGTGTGGCTCAATTCCTCCTGTTCTTCAGTCTGATGACGAAGATGAATTCGAAGATGAAGAACGTTTTGTTGCCACTAAAGAGCAGCAAATTGAATACTTACGTGTTGCTGCCAGACGCAAGTCTGGGGCAACTGGATCTGAGGTACCACTCCTCCTTGATCCAAAGAAGATCCTGGAGTTCATTGATATCTGGCTCGTTAAGCCTGATACTCCACTTGATGATCTGGACATTACCAAAGACATCAAATTTTACCTGCAGCAGTTCCTCATCAATGGGCTTCATCATCAAGACCTCAAGAAGCAATTGGAGAGGCAATTGAATAAACTCCACCGTGCCTTTAAGAAAAATCTATCAGATGCTACCCTTGAAGAACTTTAGAAGTATCAACCTGAAGTACAAAAGCTCACTGAGGAGTATAATCTTAAGTGTGCCTATAATGACAAGTCCAAAGACTGTCTCACAGGATATCTAGACCACATGGTTAAAGATCATAACAAGCCTGGCTTTGTTCCCCCTGTTGCCTCAGTACATCCTGTCGCACGCACTACAGGAAATATGCTCATACATGACATTCTCTAAGTGGTCGTGAATGAATTCGTCATAAATCTATGAAGATTTCATACGAGATGGTCGTAAACCATTTGAGCGAGGCCAAAACCCTATAAAATTACGACGATGTGATTTAAGAAGGTCATAACCGCATAAAATGAAATCGTCGTAAACTAGATCCACACAGAGATGTTCTACTTTGTACACAAAGTGCATCCAGTTTTTTCTGTAACCCTCTCAATTTTTAGCACATGATATATGTGCGAAATGATGATACCAGCCAAGTTTAAATCATTGCCGAGTTGATCTGTAGTGGTTTTCAATATCAGAATTATTTAGCTCAAAATAAATCACTAAATGCATGAAAACTAATTAAATGAAGTTAAAAAGGTTTGAAATTCAGGGAGGTGGCTTTGATTGCTTCATATTGGACACACAAAAAGATTGGAGTTGAAATAATTTTTACAAAATGAATGTCTTTGTAACACATGAGTTTTCTCCGAAACCCGTATACTTCGAAAAAGATGGTCTAGTTTGTACACGAAGTGCATCCAAATTTTTTCTTAACACTCTTAATTTTTTAGCACATGATATATGTGATAAATGATGATACCATGCCAAGTTTTAACTATTTCTGAATTTATATGTAGTGATTTTCAATTTCAGGAGTATTTGACAGAAAATAAATCACTAAATGCATGAAAACTAGTACATGAAGTAAGAAATGATTGAACTTTGGCGAGGTTGATTTGATTGATTCATATTGGATAATTTTATTTTGAAGTTGAAATAAATTAAAATATTTTTTTAATACATGAGTATCTTAAAAGAACAAGATAATCTTTTTATATGATACCTGAAAAGCATCTTGCTTCGAGATTATGTGTATTTTTTATATTTCTCAAGTTAATTTATTTTATTTAAACTTTATAATATATCATATGATATTTTATTTTTCTTCTTATTCATATTTACATATATTATTTATTTATTTATTTATTTATTTATCATTTTATTTTTATTCATTACCAAATTTTCCCCTTTCAGTTTCCCTCCCTCGCAACCAAATTTTCCCCTTCTAATTTCCCTCCCCCGCAACCAAAATTTCCCCTTTCCGTTTCCCTCCCTCGCAACCAAATTTTTTCGGTAAGTCCTCCCGACTGAGCGCGTCCTCCCAAAGCTAGCGCCAAACCCAGCCTCGCTCCCCTATCCGCCGCCAACAACCCCCTCCATTCTACACCACCCTCTCAATCAGATCCAAAGATGGCCAAACGGGCCACTTAAATGGGCTGGCACGTAAGCCCGCGTGCCTAGCCCATGACGGGCCGGCCCGGCATGCCAATAAACGGGTCGTGCCAGGCACGTGGCCCGCCTCGTGCCGTGATTGGGCCGCGAGGTCAGGCACGCGGGCCGGCCCGGCACGACATGTTTAACTTTATACATATATTTATATATTTATATAATACGTAGGCTTAATAATACTTAATAATATAACATTTTCAGTATTTTTTCAAAAAAATTAGAGATATAAGGGCTAATAATGTAACATTTTAAGTATTTTTGCGGAATTTTTAGAGATATAAGGGCTAAACGGGCTATTCGTTAGGCACATTTATTAAATGTGCCGTGCTTGGGCCTGAAGGTCAGGCACGCGGGCCGGCCCGGCACGGCACGTTTATTAAACGTTCCTAGCGGACTATGCCATGCTTGGCCCGTTTACCATATAGCGTGCCCGTGCCGTGTCGGGCCGGCCCGTTGGCCACCTTTTCAGATCCCCACCTCCTCCCTCGCGTCGCTTGAGCACCACCTTCTCCCTTGCGCGGCCCCCTCGCGACCCAAGGGAATCCCCTCGACATCGCCCAAACCCGCCGCCTTCCTCCCGTCCTTTCGCACCCGCCGCGTAATGAAGAGGAGTCGATGGCGTCCGTACTATTGGGCGTGAGATCTCACCAACCAGGAGAGAGACACTCTCCGGGGTCACCTTGCACCCCTCTCCGTCGCCCACGGCCGCGCTAAGATCTCTATCTCTCTCCCTCTCCCTCTCCCCCACCACCACCACCATGGCTAGATAGGGTTTCGGCCGCCACCCCAACTTGGCTGGGATCCCCCACATCCAGCGACAAAGAAGCCAGCGGGCGCCGGATCCGGCAATAGCGTGGCCCAGGTTAGTCCCTCTCCTCCTTGGAGCTTCTATTCCCCTTAAGTTCCGACCCCGTGAGTGCCAACTCCATCAAGATATTGGATCTTCTCTTCTATCCTTTCCCTTCACTTCCCCGATCCCCTTTTCCTTCTTTCCTTACACAACAGGAAGGTAGCAGCGAGCCAAGGGGAAAGCGTGCAACGGCTATGTCCACCTCGACCCCGACCTTGGTGTGGTGGTACAGGCTCCAGATTACCCAACGGAGGCCTTTGAGCTGTCGGCGTTCTAGAACCGTGGTGAGTTCTAATTCGCTCCCTAACCCGTGTAAACAGTTTGGTCCTTTTTTATGCAGATTTGCTAAAGCACATCTAGATGTGCTCTAAGATAGAGCACATCTAAGTTCAATCAAACTAGAAAGAAAAAGGAAAAAAAAATAAAAAAATAACTACACAAATATTCATGCAAAATCAATCGTATAGAACTTAGATGTGCTTTAGCTTAAAGCACATATAGATGTGCCCTAGACAAACCCTTTTTTATGAGTTCTTGGTCGATTTTCTTTGCACACAAACACTTGCTGGATTATTGTTCAATCCCAGGAAGCAAAAAGGAAAAAATCCCTTCTCAAAACCTCATGCGGTATCTTGGCAGCTAGAGCCTAGAGTGTGGTTTCTAGCCCATTGGTTCGTCCCCAAATCAGTCGATCCATGGTAAAATTCAGTGAAAAGTGTTCGTTTTTTCATCCAAGAAAGACAGAGAGCCCCTACCCATCTACGCCAATTAAGGGCAAAAAAGCACGTGTATGTTGTTCGTGCTTATCCTAATAAGCCTGGTGGCGGTGGTTGTTGTCATGTACTGAAATTCTACACTAGTCTGATGGCCGTTTCGGTTGGCATGGCATCTAGTGCTAGAATTCTACACTAGTCTGGTGGGTTTTGGTAATCACTTTAACAATGATGGATGAACAATCGACAGCGCTTCGTGTGGTTCATGTTATTCTGCCCTTTTGTTCTCTCGTGTTTTGGCTCAGTTCTAGCTCAGAGCTTCTTATACAGAACATTTTAGTTTCAATTGAGAGACTGCTTCTCAAGTTTTCAGTCATGGTAATCGGTGGTTCCTAATTATGCATCTTAAAGGCTAGAAGCGAAAGGAGTAGAGGGGACTGATATCTTTGCTCATGTCTTGATAATTAGATACGATAGTTTAAAAAAATTATGGGACATATCTGATCTGATTATTGACTGATTTAGGTTCTGGGCATGGCGCAATGTGGGGAACTTGGTACTGTTATTTGCTTGTTTATTTCTCTAGTGTCTGCAGCTACTGCTCAAGTAGAATTTCTAGCACATGATAATAGGCGATGCTTGATTTTAGTTGTTCTCTGTAACAACAAAATGCTATAATTGTTCCTTATACTGAAGAATCTAAGAAGAATGCGTAGATTATAAACTAAATTTAAAGAGATTGTGTTGCTTACAGTTTTCCCGATAACAAGCACATCCATGATATATTAGGTAATTTGCGTGACTTTACCCACCCCTCCTACTATATGTGTCGTAACCTACCCAAGGAACCAGGCTTCCAACAATTTTACTTCACTCACGCAGTTGTTAATCTTGTTGGTTAAGAGGCACCATGCAGTTTCATTATAGGATGTGCTTGTGGTTCCATTCCCAAGTACACCTAGTTTCTAATTATATATTGATCTCTTGGATCTCAATTGGTTTGTAAGAGCGTACTAGATTTGAATTGCTTGAAAAGCTGCAAACTTCTGACCACAACTTCAACTTTTTGTTTCACTGAATGATCTTTACAGTTTACATCAGACAGTGTTTCTCACATTGCACAAGTTGTTGCTGCACTTCATATCTTGCACTTTTTTTTAATCTTTTCTCAAGGAGTTAAAATTGGCCATTGCTTCGTATAGATCTATTATTCAGATTTACCTTAATCTCCTGATTTTGCACTTCGTTCTTTTGTTGTTTCGAAAAAAATTCAGATACACAGAACATATAACCTGGAGCAGGAGGACGAGGGCGTACCGTCCACCGCCATCCGTGAGATCTCCCTCCTCAAGGAGATGCAGCATAGCAACATCGTCAGGTACCCCCTCCCCTCCCTCCCCTCATCCGGTCTCTCCGCTTACTGTGAAATGGATGGACTAGGTGACTGCTACTGCTGCGCAGTCTGTAGGATGTGGTGCATATACCCTATCTTTGAGTACCTCGACCTTGACCTCAAGAAGCACATGGACTCCTCCCTGGACTTCAAGAACCACAACGTAGTCAAGGACCACAGCTGTCATCCGCTCCATTGATTCCGTACAACTGCAATTGCATATCGGTTCTAACCCTTTTGCTTGTAATTGCTGCCTTAAGAGTCCAAGACCCTTGAGGCAATCAGACTTGGAGAAAACCTTGTCAGCGTCTAGAAAGGGGAAGAAGGCCGCAAGCAGTATGGTGTCAGGTCTCCAGTCACCCATGTGGATTCGTTTGTCGGATTCTTAAGATGACCAGGTACATAGCGCAATTTTTAGATATCTAAGCTAATGTCTCTGGTAGTTCAACATAGTCAATCGGAAGCGCAGGAGCCATCCTTGCCTTAATCTAAAAACAGAAAGGTTATTCCTTTTGCTAGATCTCTGAAAAATTAACAGTGAAGTAAGCACTGGCATTACCTTGATTGAACATATGTATTTGTTCGGTTAGCGTCATGGGGGCTGCTCTGGTTTTCCAAGTTAATTGCAGCTGGCAAAAGCTTGCACTTGTGTTCCATGGTCCCCTGTCTAGAAGATACAAATTTCCATTGTTCTGTTTAAAACTTGGTTTGGTCATTGTGTAATTTCTTTTGGAACTTAAACTAGTAGTAGTAGGGTAGGCACACTCTATACATAGGGAAGAAATATGCATTTCCATCATTCCATACAGATGCACCACTTGGTTTCTGTATCAATTTAGGTTGTTTGGCATGTGCTATGAAAAAACAGAAATGTTCACTAATGATGCCATTCACATTAGACTAATGTGAATAGTGGTTTGTTGTTGCAAGACAAGGTGGCGAACCTACTGTCCGAGAAGAGGCCGAAGCGGTCTTTCATTGGTGGCGCACTGTCGTCCAAGAAGGACCTCCATCGATTCGTCAAGTGGTCCAAGGTCGTGCGCATCTAGTGCCGGCGCCAGCAACACATCCTCAAGGAAACCCTGGTGCTCCACCAGTTCACCCGCACCCTCGACAAGAACCTCGGTATGGACATGGCTCACTTATTTACATGTCACTGGACTAGTGATGTATTGCTTTGTTGTGACTTGTGAGCATGAAGTAGTTAAGTGATCCAGTTTTAACTTAAAAGATAATAAAAGTAATTAAGTGAGCTAGTCTTAACTTGAAAGATAAGAAACCATGTTATGCCATACTGCTAAGTTGTTGATAAGTAGATTCTGAAAATAGATTCTTGAAATTGTTATTATGTGAGTATCTATTATATAATTAAAACAAGAAACAAATAAGCCACCACGTTCATCTACATAGATTAAATTATAACGGTTGAGATTGAAATATGACGGTTGAGATTGAAAGATAAGCGGTTGAGATTGAAAGATATAACGTTACATATAAATATTGTGTACACACATATATTGTGTTGCACATCAAAAATCTGTCACGTACATGTAAATAGGAAACGCTAGGAACTTCCTATTCTCGTGAGACATCAGCAAGGAAGCAAGGACCAACTTTTCTATACGTAGCACTTCTTACTTTATACGCAGAGCTATTCGTGGAGGATTTTTTTCTCAGCATAGGGGTCAATTTGACACATAATTCCGCTGATGATAGTTTGCAGTGGAAGGAGAGCTAATAAAAATATGGTTGTGCATCGAAAATAATAGCTAGAGATATTTTAAAATTTTATAACACCATAAAATCACATACAGAGGCATTTCTTAGGAAACACATACATAGGTTTTCCTTTTCTTTTGGAAGAGGCACACAGAGGTGTTCAATAAATAATAATTCTAAACTACACATTGTGAAATATTAGGAAACAAAAGTGCATGAACATATTCATAAATCAGGATATGACAAGATAGATAATTAGTTATAAAAAACACTATCAAAATGGATCAATCAATTCTAATTATACCACATCATGCATAAATTTAATCACATACAAAAATGAGTTCATCATAGATCATAAAAAACTAATATGTACTCCATTATTTCCTAAATAAGTATAATAACTTTTTTAGATATGAATGTATCTAGATGTAAAGCCAAGTCTATATTCATCTATATCTAGAGAAATCTGCAACACTTATTTTAAGTCAGAGAAACTATGTTGTAATATAGAGTCCCTGTATTTAAAAAGTTGAGAATAACATTAATCACCTACAAGAGAGTCAACCATAGGTCACAAAAAATCAAGGTTGCATACGGTAGTAGAAACATATAGTTTTAGAATCATCTATCTAGATGAAAATAAGTAAAGTGCTGGCCTGACACGTATACACCTATACAGTTAGGAGAATTTTAGCCATCCACATTTCTATACATGAAGCACACACAGAGATGAATGTGACAAGACCTATCGCTAATTAATAAGACAAAAGCCAACTGAGTGTAAACAAAATCGTGTATCCTCAATGTTGTATGAGAGGAAGATGTAAAGATGGTCCAACCAATAATAAACAAATAAAAATACAACAAATATTTCAGATTGAAATGATACTGATACATGTGCAGCTCATCACGACCGCTAAAGAATACAAGTTATCTACCCTAAAAAATTATGAGTTATCTTTTTGTAAAATACATAGTAGATATGTCAATTTTGATGCGAATAAAAAAATATGACTTACTATTACTTATAAATAAAAAAAAGTCAAAACTTGCCTTTGACGGTGATAGTGCACTTAATACAAAGATTTCTTCCTAAGCATAGTTGTGTTTCCTCGATTTCGCATCTTTTTGTGATATATCATTATGACTGTGGAAGAAAAGAAAATATTACAAGATATTTGGCCACTAGGGAACATGTAACAGCCCAGATTTCATAAAAATTAAAAATTTTGTTTTTGGTGTGAATTGTTGATTGTCTGATTTGTTTGCGGTGTTTGCATCCCCGATTTATTGATCGGCGATTATTTTCCCCCTCTCATCTCGTACCGGACGGAGACTGACCCTTGCCACCCTGACATTCGACCTTTGCGACACTGGGTTTCACCCGATCACCGTCGCGAAAACCGCACGACACCAGCCGCAGCCAACGGAACGAAAAACCACGTTTAATAATTAAACGGGTTATTTTTATAGCGCGCCGGAAAGTGTTCTCAGAACGGTTCCAGCGCTAGGTGAACGCCGCCGGCTCGACGTGCTGATCGCGTAGTTCGAAGTTTTACCCGAAGCGGAGGTACTGCGGACCCCCGACGATCAGAAACGTGAGCACCGCGCGCTCGAGAGAAAAACCGGGGATGTTTTTGCAAACTGCCAGCCACCGGGGCTATATAAAGACCACCACACTCCCACCCCTCTTCTAGGGTTTCCCTAGACCAAAATTGCAGCCACCCCCTTGCAAAATTGCCCCATTTTCGCAGCTTTACCCCCAAAAATCCAAAACCCTAGCCCAAATTTTTTTCCAGCCGTCGGATCTGGCCCTGGAGGGCTCAGATCGTGCCACGTCAGCACCCAGCTCCAACCTCCTCTCTCCTCTCTCCCGTGGAACCCCCGCCGCCCGTGGACCCGAGGCCGCCGCCGCCTCCCTCCGGCTCGACGCCGGCAAGCCTCCTCCACCGTGGCCGCTCTCCTCTCCCTCTCCCGCGCCTCCTCCTTCCCTCTTGCTCTCTCTCATCTCCTCCCTCTCTCTCCCGCAGCCGAGGCCGAAGCCGCCGTCACCATTGAAGCCGGAGCCGAGCTCCTCCTTCCTCCGCGCCAAGGCCACGGGCCACCCCGACCTCGCCGCTTCGCCGAGCCGACCAGGACCGCTGCCGCCTGCGGGTCCCCTCCTCCCGCGCCTCTCCAGGCCTCGCCGGAGCCGCGTGATGGACGGAGTTCGTCGCCGGCAGGAGGCCGCCGCTGCCAGCAAACCTGGATCGGGAGCGTCCCCGATCGGGACGAACTGCCACGACCAGGCTGGGCCGGCCTCGCCCCCTCCTCTCGGCCCAACGCCCAGCGCCCCAGGCGAGCGGCCCAGGCCTATCCAAGCCAGCCCAGGCCGGCCTCCAGGCCAGATGGGCCACGACCCAGAGGTGAGCGCCCCACCATTTTTTTTTATTTTTTTATTTTTTTTCCTGTTTAGGCCCAGTAGCCTAGTTTCGGCCCGTTAGAGTTTTTTTTCCTTTCTAGGATTTTTTATTTAGGCAGATTTAGTTATAACTTTTGCGATGCTTATATCTTTTCACCGGTAGCTCCGATGGAGACACTTTCTACATGAAAGTTGCTCTGTTTTGCGTGTAGATTATTAAAATGTTGCTTGTTTCCATGTTTGACTTGGTTTACTTGTTGTTTGACTGCTAATTACAACTTCCTGCCACTTTAAACTGTAACTGCTATAACTTTTTAACCGTTGCTCTGTTTAAAATGTTCTTTATATGTAACTTGACTAGAATTGCATGTAGATCGTGTCTATGCTGCTCCTGCTTGCTAATAAAAATAATAAAATATTGTTTAGGGAAAAACAGTACCAAATGCAATTTTGTCGTGGGGTCCGCAATAGTTTGCCATGTCTAGGATTTCACCCCACTTAAATTGACTAGCTTAGTTAGTTTATTTATGCTTCACCTCTTGCCATGTTTGTGTGCTATGCCATGCTTATGTGCTTTGCCATGTTAACAACCTTGCTCACCCTGAGTAGCTAAACAACTTGAATCATTCTAAATGTGCAGTACCGTCGTGTGTGACGAATACTCCACTTAACCTGTTAGTAACCACTCTCGACGGTAGGTGCGATGTCTCGTGTTGCCTTCTTGTTGATGCTTGCTCGTGTTTGCTTCGTAGTAATAGATGCTTGTCCGTTGATTGCCTTCCACTCTTTACTTCTTGTGTGCTCCCGCGGATACTTTCGGAGATGTTACGAGCTTGCGATAAACTACACCTTCGGAACCCGAATTATCAACAGGCAAGGACTATACATTACTTATGATCCATTCTATTTCAACCAGCGGTTTGCATGCTATTCTAGGTTAGGTTCGATGTTTGATCCTACCACATGTTTACAACCTCTTTCAAACCGATACAGCCATGTCCCTTCCCAGCAAACCTTGTACTGCTATGTTACTATTGCTCGTTGCTCAGCCCCTGCTTAGTATGCATGCTTAGGATGCTACGATGTTACCCTGTTACTCCTTGGTTTGGGATATCACCTTATTATTATTGTTGTTGATGATATGATTATTATTATAATGTTGACTATATTCGACGAATGATGGAAGGTCTAGGCTATCCCGCCCCGACGCTTTGTTCCATTCGAGTCACCTAGGATTCGAGTTCCGGGTATTGGTTTTAAGACTGAGCGTGCCTAACCGCGTGTGGGATTTTATGGGGTCCCCTTTTCTTACCTACCTAGCTTCAAGCATTTCTAGTGGTGTCCCAAGCTGGTTTTACCTTTTGCAACGTGTGTGTGTTGGTTGGCGCCCCAGCTGTTTTCGAAACAACTCGGGCCAGTGGAGACATAGTTTCTCTGTTGGTCCACCCGATCAGCTAGGACCCGGTTTCCCATGTGTGATTAACCGGCAATCCGACCTGCATCATACGGAAGAGTCCGATCCGAGAGCGTGGCCGGCTTTTGGATTGGGTGTCGACTCCCCGGGGGCCACCCGGATTTGTTTGTTGTTAGCTACAGGGACCTGTCGTTTCGGATCTCTTGGAACTAAATCATAAAATGGTTGCCTGTGATGGGTAGCAACTGAGGGAGATGGGCGTGCGTGCGGAGCCTTGTAATGGGCAGTTGGTACACCCCTGCAGGATGAAATCATTTCGAGAAGCTGTGTCCACGGTTATGGACGACTTGAGACCTATTCCTTGTTCATAGACAACAACAACTGAGATAATCTTAATATAACTTGATCAACATGTGTGTGTGCCTTGATTGCTTCTTCTTCGTCGGGATGCGAAGAGGAGGACAAGGATAGGATAGGTGTTATGTTTGCGTAAGTAGTTGATAGCAAGACTTGTTGGAGGCGATTCCTCATCAAATGCTTGGCTTCTTATCTCACTCTCTAGATCGTTAGCCACTTCATAAATGCTAGTGCGGCAGCAACCTCACCACTTACCCCTTGCTTACCGTAAACTACTAGTTGTCCTAGAATGACGAGTGATGAAGTCCTTGCTGGGTCAGATGACCACTACAGTTGGATGCTGAGTACCTCTGTACTCATGATACTACCCCCAAACTCTTTTTAGGGTTCTTGAGCGACAACAGGTATGGTGATCGACGTTTCACGTGGAGACTCGACGACGACTAGTTAGGCGGATCCCGGCGGAGGGCCTGGACCTGTGTGGTTATGGGATCGATGTTTTCTCTTTGCTAGTAGGCATTTGATTGTAGTCTGTACTCAGACATGTACCTTCCGCTGTCGTATTTTATTTGAGGTAGTTGTATGCCGATTGCATGAGATGTTGTATCCTTGTATCTGTAATGTTGTGATATCATGTCGGAAATCCGGGGCCGTATGTGCTTCGTCCCCGGATCTGGATGGAAACATCTAGATCTGGAACAGTACCGCATATCGAGCCTTACAACTTGGTATCAGAGCCTTACCGACCGTAGGATCCCTTTTCTGGCCAAAGTCGAGTCTAGACAAAAATTATTTTGTAGTTACTAAGTTAGTTATCGGAGAGTAGGATCTTTTTACTCCTTACCTTTGCTCTGGTCAGGACAAGTATCGTAAGTGTTTTTAACTCTCGACTTATCCCCTTCAAACTCTAGGATCTCGAGTGTGTGGAGTTTCGGAACCGTTACAATGCCTTGCTTGCAGCGCATTGTCTCGATTCCGAGCTCAGGTTTGGGAATTCCTGTAGTATCTTTAGCTTCTCCGATTTTGGTTATCGTCTGGGTCATCCATTGCCATCCCTCCTTTTTCCCGGTGTTTTCACGACTTGCGTCGAAAATCACTATCCCTTTGAACAGGTTTTAGCTGTCGTTCTGCCTCTTGTCACTGACGGTTTCGTTTGTCCGACAATGTCGTCTCTCCGCGGAAATTTATCTCGACGGAAGTTCGACGTCGACATGGAGCAGAGTCCCTTGTTGGTGGTGTTGAAGATTGTCGACTCTCTTTTTCTCTTCCCTCCTCTCCCCCGGATAGTCCAGGATCTCGGGACGAGATCCCTTGTTGGTGGTGTTGTATTGTAACAGCCCAGATTTCATAAAAATTAAAAATTTTGTTTTTGGTGTGAATTGTTTGATTGTCTGATTTGTTTGCGGTGTTTGCATCCCCGATTTATTGATCGGCGATTATTTTCCCCCTCTTGTCTCGTACCGGACGGAGACTGACCCTTGCCACCCTGACACTCGACCTTTGCGACACCGGGTTTCACCCGATCACCGTCGCGAAAACCGCACGACACCAGCCGCAGCCAACGGAACGAAAAACCCTGTTTAATAATTAAACGGGTTATTTTTATAGCGCGCCGGAAAGTGTTCATGGAACGGTTCCAGCACAAGGTGAACGCCGCCGGCTCGACGCGCTGATCGCGCAGTTCGAAGTTTTACCCGAATCGGAGGTACTGCGGACCCCCGGCGGTCAGAAACGTGAGCACCGCACGTGCGAGAGAAAAATCGGGGATGTTTTTGCAAACTGCCAGCCACCGGGGCTATATAAATACCACCACACTCCCACCCCTCTTCTAGGGTTTCCCTAGACCGAAATTGCAGCCACCCCCCGGGAAAATTGCCCCATTTTCGCAGCTTTACCCCCAAAAATCCGAAACCCTAGCCCAAATTTTTTCCAGCCGTCGGATCTGGCCCTGGAGGGCTCAGATCGTGCCACGTCAGCACCCAGCTCCAACCTCCTCTCTCCTCTCTCCCGTGGAACCCCCGCCGCCCGCGGACCCGAGGCCGCCGCCGCCTCCCTCCGGCTCGACGCCGGCAAGCCTCCTCCGACGTGGCCGCTCTCCTCTCCCTCTCCCGCGCCTCCTCCTTCCCTCTTGCTCTCTCTCATCTCCTCCCTCTCTCTCCCGCAGCCGAGGCCGAAGCCGCCGTCACCATTAAAGCCGGAGCCGAGCTCCTCCTTCCTCAGCGCCACGGCCACGGGCCACCCCAACCTCTCCGCTTCGCTGAGCCGGCCAGGACCGCTGCCGCCAGCGGGTCCCATCCTCCCGCGCCTCTCCAGGCCTCGCCGGAGCCGCGTGCTGGCCGGAGGTCGTCGCCGGCAGGAGGCCCCCACCGCCAGCCAACCTGCATCGGGAGCGTCCCCGATCGGGACGAACTGCCACGACCAGGCTGGGCCGACCTCGCCCCCTCCTCTCGGCCCAACGCCCAGCGCCCCAGGCGAGCGGCCCAGTCCTCTCCAAGCCAGTCCAGGCCGGCCTCCAGGCCAGATGGGCCACGGCCCAGAGGTGAGCGCCCCACCATTTTTTTTCTTTTCTTTATTTTTATTTTTCCTGTTTACGCCCAGTAGCCTAGTTTCGGCCCGTTAGAGTTTTTTTTCCTTTCTAGGTTTTTTTATTTAGGCAGATTTAGTTATAACTTTTGTGATGCTTATATCTTTTCACCGGTAGCTCCGATGGAGACGCTTTCTACATGAAAGTTGCTCCGTTTTGCGCATAGATTATTAAAATGTTGCTTGTTTCCATGTTTGACTTTGCTTACTTGTTGTTTGATTGCTAATTACAACTGCCTGCCATTGTAAAATACAACTTCTATAACTTTTTAACCGTTGCTCTGTTTAAAATATTCTTTATATGTAACTTGACTAGAATTGCATGTAGATTGTGTTTATGCTGCTCTTGCTTTCTAATAAAAATAATAAATATTGTTTAGGGAAAAAAGTACCAAATGCAATTTTGTCGTGGGGTCCGCAATAGTTTGCCATGTCTAGGATTTCACCCCATTTAAATTGACTAGCTTAGATAGTTTATTTATGCTTCACCTCTTGCCATGTTTGTGTGCTATGCCATGCTTATTTGCTTTGCTATGTTAACAACCTTGCTCACCCTGAGTAGCGAAACAACTTGAATCATTCTAAATGTGCAGTACCGTCGTGTGTGACGAATACTCCACTTAACCTGTTAGTAACCGCTCTCGACGGTAGGTGTGATGTCTCGTGTTGCCTTCTTGTTGATGCTTGCTCGTGTTTACTTCGTAGTAATAGATGCTTGTCCGTTGATTGCCTTCCAGTGTTTACTTCTTGTGTGCTCCCGCGGATACTTTCGGAGACGTTGCGAGCTTGCGATAAACTACACCTTCGGAACCCGACTTATCAACAGGCAAGGACTATACATTACTTATGATCCATTCTATTTCAACCAGCGGTTTTCATGCTAGTCTAGGGTAGGTTCGATGTTTGATCCTACCACATGTTTACAGCCTCTTTCAAACCGATATAGCCATGTCCCTTCCCAGCAAACCTTGTACTGCTATGTTACTATTGCTCGTTGCTCAGCCCCTGCTTAGTATGCATGCTTAGGATGCTACGATGTTACCCTGTTACTCCTTGGTTTGGGATATCACCTTATTATTATTGTTGTTGATGATATGATTATTATTATAATGTTGACTATATTCGACGAAGGATGGAAGGTCTAGGCTATCCCGCCCCGACGCTTTATTCCATTCGAGTCACCTAGGATTCGAGTCCCGGGTATTGGTTTTAAGACAGAGCATGCCTAACCGCGTGTGGGATTTTATGGGGTCCCCTTTTCTTACCTACCTAGCTTCAAGCATTTCTAGTGGTGTCCCAAGCTGGTTTTACCTTTTGCAACGTGTGTGTGTTGGTTGGCGCCCCAGCTGTTTTCGAAACAACTCGGGCCAGCGAAGACATAGTTCCTCTGTTGGTCCACCCGATCAGCTAGGACCCGGTTTCCCATGTGTGATTAACCGGCAATCCGACCTGCGTCATACGGAAGAGTCCGATCCGAGAGCGTGGCCGGCTTTTGGATTGGGTGTCGACTCCCCGGGGCCCGGATTTGTTTGTTGTTAGCTAGAGGGACCTTTCGTTTCGGATCTCTTGGAACTAAATCATAAAATGGTTGACTGTGATGGGTAGCAACTGAGACAGATGGGTGTGCGTGCGGAGCCTTGTAATGGGCAGTTGGTACACCCTTGCAGGGTTAAATCTTTTCGAGAAGCCGTGTCCACGGTTATGGACGACTAGAGACCTACTCCTTGTTCATAGACAACAACAACTGAGATAATCTTAATATAACTCGATCAACGTGTGTGTGTGCCTTGACTGCTTCTTCTTCGTCGGGATGCGAAGAGGAGGACAAGGATAGGATAGGTGTTATGTTTGCGTAAGTAGTTGATAGCAAGACTTGTTGGAGGCGATTCCTCATCGAATGCTTGGCTTCTTATCTCACTCTCTAGATCGTTAGCCACTTCATAAATGCTAGTGCGGCAGCAACCTCACCACTTACCCCTTCCTTACCGTAAACTACTAGTTGTCCTAGAATGACGAGTGATGAAGTCCTTGCTGGGTCAGATGACCACTACAGTTGGATGCTGAGTACCTCTGTACTCATGATACTACCCCCAAACTCTTTTCAGGGTTCTTGAGCGACAACAGGTATGGTGATCGACGTTTCACGTGGAGACTAGACGACGACTAGTTAGGCGGATCCCGACGGAGGGCCTGGACCCGTGTGGTTATGGGATCGATGTTTTCTCTTTGCCAGTAGGCATTTGATTGTAGTCTGTACTCAGACATGTACCTTCCGCTGTCGTATTGTATTTGAGGAAGTTGTATGCCGATTGTATGAGATGTTGTATCCTTGTATCTGTAATGTTTTGATATCATGTTGGAAATCCGGGGCATATGACTTCGTCATATGTCGCGGTGGGACAGATATGTGCTTCGTCCCCGGATCTGGATGGAAACATCTAGATCTGGAACAGTACCGTATATCGGGCCTTACAGAAGATAAGGATAGAGAAAGAAATATTGTGGGCACCATACAAAATAACAAAATATGGCGATTATGAGTGAGAGAAAATTTAGATGTTCCAAAGCATTTACTGATATTACTATTGCTGAGAAGGGAAAACCATTTTCATAATTAGAATAAGATGTTTATGAGTGAGAGAAAACTTACATGTTCCAAAACATTTACTGATATTACTATTGCTGAGAATAGAAAACCATTTTGATAATTAGAATAAGATGAGAAGGCAACAAGGAAAATTGATTAAGTATGATATGTCATTAATACAGAAAATATAATTGCAGCATGGAAAATGTGAGGAGAATGATCTAAAGGAGAAAATGGTTCATGAATTTAGAGGTTTTCTCTGAATGCCCCTATATAATATTTGTGAAAATGTATGAAAAGTTGATTAAAATAATATATTTAGCATATCTAGCCGCGCAAATGCGCGGGAGACGCGGCTAATTATATATATTCTATACGATTTATATCTGCAAAATCCATTATTTCTGCATTTTGTGTTCATCTACTTGATGCTGGATGCATCATGGTCCATGAATATTGTATATCTATATATATATATATATACTATAGCTTTGATGTGAATGTTTGCATATTTGTTTTGTGAAAGCTTAAATTTATTGATGTCACTCTAGCTTTGTTAATATATATCTGTAATTTTGTTCGCTTGCTTTTGATACTCATGTAGTTTCATTTCTTCATTTTTATGCTTGGTGTTTATCGCTTTTGCACAAGTGGGTGGAAGAAAATAATGTTAAGTATGCTGAGTTGATGGTGTTGCTTGCAGGTAAACCTACAAGGAACTAGTTGTGTTTAGGGTGTTAGCAACATTTTGATAGCAGATTTTGGTGCACTACTTGGCACTTTGGTAGGATTTGGAGATATATAGCACTAGCAGATTTTGGTAGCAACAATTTGGTGCAATAGTTTGCATATTTTTGTTAGCAGATTGTTGGTAGCAGATTTGTAGCACTTGTATCCTAGCTCATATGTAGCACCGCACTTGGTTGTGCACTTGTATGCTGGTTGATATGTAAACTTGGCTTCTATGTAGCACTTGGCTGTGCACTTATTTTGTATCCTGTCACTTGGTTGATATTGTAATTTTGTGATATGAAGTTATGGGCTTGCACTTGGTGATATAAAGTTTTGTAATCTTGACACTTTTGCTGTCAAGTTTTGGGAAATTTATATGGGCTTCAAAGTTTGTTGTGAAATTTTGTAATTTTGGCACTGTTTTGAAGTAAAAAGGAGAAAAAAGGTTGAATTAAAAAAAGGCTGAAAGTGGATTGTGGACCAAATGTATCTAGACATTAAAAAGGCCTTGGCCCAAAATATATTAAACAAAAGAATTTTGAATAAATAAGAAAAAAATCTGGAATGTGCTGTAAATAGCCTAAGGCCCAAAATGAAAAGGGACAAGGCCTAATTAAAAAGCCCAAAAATTTAAAACCAGCCCATGTAATCAATTGAAATGGATTGGGCTGATTTTAGTCATGACGTTTTTATTTCTTCGTGAATTGTGCCACGTAGGGTTGGGCTAGACCGCTAGTGTCGATTTAGGATCGTCGTAAAAGTTACGACGATTTCGACCAAAGCGTTGTTGCTTTAAATTTTTGACGGCTCGTTTTTGACGCTTAGTTTTTCGTCGTAAGATCGTCGTAAATTAAAAACCATGACGATATAATGACAAAAATATAGCATCGTGTATTAGCATATTTCTTGTAGTGACGAACTGATGATTCACATCCTACGTCTTCAAGACCCTCGAAGCGCAAGCCTGATGCAACTGCTGAAACCCCACCAGATGCGAAGAAACCCACTCCAGCCGCAACGACTGAGGATCCAGCTGATGCTGCTCCAATCTCTTCAGATCCTCCTACCTCATAGAATCATGAGGCCTCTGCTCCACCAACTACTGAAACAAGTCCCATAGCCAATATTGAACGCAGCTTGGTTGTCTTCACTCCACCATCAAAGAAGATATTATTTCAAGTGCCTCACCCCCGTGCTTCCAACACCGCAATCACCTCCTCCTCCGGTCATCACTGAAGCGATGGATGAGGATGTTGACATAGGATATTTGGGGACTCCTCGCATCATGGATGAAGCTTATGAACTAGAGCATCCAGAATCTCCCACCCAAACCGTGTTCTCTACTGCACCCCAGGTCCCAAACCACCAGGCGTGTCCCAGGCGCAGCCTCCCCCCTGTTCGTGCCACCTGGTCACCTGGGAGGGGGGTGGCCCCCCTTTGGCCTCCCTTCGGGCTTCTAGAGTCGTCTTCTACGCTTATTCGTTATATATTTTATCCTGAATTTTTCGAGCACTTTAAATATTGGTAAATACATGCAATGCACGGACAACAGCAAACAAAAACTGGCACTGGGGCACTGAGTTAGTAGGTAAGTCCAAATATGTTGAAAAAGGAATGAAAATGTAGCAAAACATGTAGCAAAGTCACCCATATAAGCATGGAACAAGCAGGAATTACAGATACATTTGGGACGTATCACCTAGCTTCAATCCATTTGGTGAACTTGTCGACTGCGACCAGAAGATGTGTCATGCCTCCTCTAGCCGTTTTGAATGGTCCGATCATGTCCAGACCCCACACTACAAATGGCCATGTGATTGGGATAGTTTTGAGTGCTGATGCCGGTTGGTGACTCTTGGTTCTGGAACATTGGCAACTGTTGCAATGCTTCACTAGATGCTTCACTAGATTTTCCGCTTCTGCTCGTGCAATCGGCCAGTAAAAACCATGTCAGAAAGCCTTGGCTACTATTGCTGTTGCTGATGCATGATGGCCACATTCGCCTTGATGGATATCCCACAGCAGTTCCAGCCCCTTGTCTTCTTCAACGCACCGTTGGAGAACTCCTGTTGTGCTGCGGTGAATTAGATCATTGTTGATGAAGGTGTATGCGCCAGATCGGTGATGTCTCTGCTGAGCTTCTACTTCATCCGGGGGGAGGGTGCCATCCACCAGAAAATCTTGAAACGGCTCCGCCCGGGATGGTGCAGGTGCTATGGCTTCATCATTGTTGGGTCCGGATGCCTCTTGCATGACAACGTCAGTCCCCGAGCTGACGCCAGTGGCCCCAAGACCGCAATCGGAAATCCCCGGTGTTGTTCGCTCGGAGGAGGCTGCAGCCCCTGGTGCGGCCGAGTGCGCCTTCTAGTTGGGTGTTTTTGCCGGTTCTGCATCTTTCGTAATCATAGCGTCCAAGTCATCTGGAATAAAGATGGACTCTGATTCTGGGGAAGGCTTGACCGACGGCTTGTGGATGTGCTCCAGGGAGATGCCTGCTGGTATGGATTTTCTGGTGGATCCTAGCTTGGAGAGTGCATCTGTTGTCTCATTCTCTCCTCCAGGCACATGGTGGAATTCGCAGCCCTCAAAGGAACCACACAGTTGTTGAACCAGGAACCTATTGCTTGCCATGTTTGCATCTTTTGCGTCCCAATTTCATGTGCATTAATACACCACCAGATCGGAGTCACCATAACACAGAATCTGTCGGATGCCGATCTCCTTTGCTAGTTTGACACCGTGGAAAAGTGCTTCGTACTCGGCGGCGTTGTTGGATGTCGCAAAATGGATTTTGCAAGAAATAGTGGAGCTTATCATTCTTGGGAGAGGTGAGGACAATGCCATCAACCAAACCATTTATCATCTTGGAGCCGCCAAAGTGCATTCGCCAATGATCCGAATCGGAGCAGGGTGGCTCATATTGAATCTCGGCCCAATCCACCAAGAAATCGTCCAAGGCTTGGGACTTGACTGCTGTGTGAGGTTCATACTTGATGCCATGTGCAGCAATCTCAATTGCCCATTTGGCCACTCGGCCAGTTGCATCTCTGTTGCCACTAATGTTAGCAAGTGGTGCCGAGATGATCACTGTGACCGGATGCACCTGGAAGTGGGGCTTCATTATTCTTGCTGCCAGGTACAAACCATAGCATATCTTATGATAATGAGGGTAGTTCTTCTTGGAGATTGATAGCACTTCACTGACATAGTACACTGGTCGATGGACCAATTGCACCTTGTCCTTCTTAGGTCGCTCGACCACCATCACAACACTAACCACACGAGTAGTAGCCGTGATGTATAACATCATCGGTTCTTTCTCAATCGGCGCGACCAGTACTGGAGCTTTGGAGAGCATGCGATTGAGTTCCTTGAAAGCTTCATCCGCTTGCGGAGTCTTATGAATTTCTCTGTTTCTTTATCAGCTGGTACAGTGGGATTGCCTTCTCTCCCAGTCGACTGAGGAATTGACTGAGCGATGCCAAGCATCCGGTGAACTTCTGTACGTCCTTGATGTTTCTTGGCTGCTTCATTCGCTCGATTGCAGCTATCTTCTCTGGGTTGCACTCGATTCCTCTTTCAGAAACAAGGAATCCGAACAGCTTGCCAGCTGGAACGCCAAACACACACTTCTCTGGATTGAGCTTGATCTGGTAAGTGCACATAGATATGCATATTTTTGCTGAGATGGGGGTGCACATAGCGCTGCATGGTGCGCTGGTAAGTTTCCCCACCATTCTTCAGTCCAAAAGGCATTCTGATATAGCAGAAGGCCCCGAAAGGGGTGATAAATGCGGTTTTTATTTAATCCTCAACAACAGGTTTGATCTGGTGATAGCCAGCAGTGGAATCCAGAAATGATAACAACTCGAAGTCGACCATAGAGTCAATGAATTGATCTATATGGGGTAGAGAAAATGGATCCTTGGGGCATGCCTTGTTCAGGCAAGTGTAATCGATACACATGAGCCAGGCCCCGTTCTTCTTCATCACAAGGACTGGGTGTTCCGGCCAATATGGCTAGAACACCTCCATGATGAAGCCTGCTGCAAGAAGCTTGGCGATCTCTTTGCCGATTTCTCGTCTCTTGTCTTGAGAAAAGCATTGAAGAGTTTGCTTGACCGGCTTGGAGCTCGGCCGAATGTGAAGCTTGTGCTCGGCGAGTTCCCTCGGCACTCGAGACATGTCTTCTGGATACCATCCAAAGATGTCCCAGTTCTCACAGAGGAACTCGACGAGCTCACTTTCATATTTGATGCTAAGTCTGACTCAGACGACTACGCACTTGGAGGGGTCGGAGGGATCTAGAGCAATCCTCTTGTTGTCCTCGGAAACTAGGAACTTAGTCTCATCGTCTGACCTCTTTATTTTCCCAGTCGGCAAGGGTTCTTCGGTATCATCTTGAGCCATGGCCACCACCTTGTCGAGCTGGCACCTCTCCTCGGTGATGACTAGGGAATCGGCCAGCTTGCAACCGGCAGATGAGCACTCAAGGGATTTTTTGTAGTCGCCGCACACAGTGATGATACCATTCGGCCCTGAGAGCTTCATATTCATGTACGGATGGTAAGTAACTATCATGAATCTGTCGATTGTTGGTAAACCAAGCAGAAGGTGGTATGTGCTACTCAGATCGGTCACCTCGAACCAAATCGTTTCGCGGCGGAAATGGTCTTCGTTGCCAAAACTAGATCCAGCCGAATGCGGCTCAGAGGAGTGCATGAGAGGCCAGGCACTATGTCATGGAATCTGGTCCGACTGGGCTCTAACTCACTATCGCTGATGTCGAGCTTGATCATGATGCCGCGGTATAGGATGTTGATGGCACTGCCTCCATCAATGAGCGTCCAGGTGAATTGGCATGAATATTTTGGTGCTGCCACGACAGCATCCACGACCAGTGCATAGCTTCATGGATTCTTCATCAGTTCCGGATAGTCCTCCCTTCCCCAAGTGATGAGGTTGTCCGACCAGTGCATGTACTGGGGGGACTGCTGGCATCTTGGAATTTCCTGCCTGATCCCGGGCTCTCCGACTGCCCTTGTCATCTGACTCGTTGGTGAAGATCATGTATACTACTAGAGAAAAGGCTATACATGGAATTCTTATTAGTGGCGCATTTTATATGTAATGCTCCACTATTTTGTAAGGGGTGGCGCACTGGTTAAAATGCTCCACGTATAAGCTCTTATCTGTGGCGCATTTTGAACCAGTGCGCCACCCCTAAGAATAGGCCAACCTAGATCTTCCTATTAGTGGCGCATTTTGCAAAATGCGCCACCCCTAAGGAATTATTAGTGGCGCATTTTGAAATGCGCCACCCATAAGGACTTATTAGTGGCGCATCTTGCATATGCGCCACTACTAACCTAAAAAATGTGAGGGGAAAATTCCTAACACACAAACACACCCCCATCCCCCCGTGGACCACCTTTTCAGTTTAAAATAAATAAAATAAAATGATAGAAATGTCACAAAAATAAAAGAAAATCAGATTCCCATGTGATATGTGGTCTAGTTGTTAGGAAAATTTAAAAACATGAATTTCGACTTTTTTGCAAATTCTCTCGAGAATTTGTAAAATGGGCATAACTTTTGCATACGAACTCCGATGAAAAAGTTTTTTATATGAAAAATCATCTACTCGAAAAGTTATATCCAAATTTTAGGAACCTCGTTGAACATTTTTAGAATCCTCAAGAACCTAACAAAAAAAATTTACGGGCACTTCAAGATCTGGAGCCAAAAAATGAAAAAAATTCAAACTTAGTAGTGGCGTATTTTGTATGAAATGCGCCACTAGTAACAGAAAAAAATAAAACAATGATTTTTTAAAAAGTTCAAAATAAGCTAGAGGACCGTTCGGAAAGTTTCAAAAAATGTTGAAAATTTTATCACACCCATGAACAAGGTCCTAGACATCAACAAGGTTTAATAGGATTCACATGATAGATATATCAACAAGTGCCTGTTAAGTGAGCTGGTGTGGGAGTTGAATGGAACCGAAAAATTAAGCGTGATGGGGCGGAAGTAGTGTTAGGATGGGTGACCCTTCGAGAAGTTTGACCACGGAGGTCGGTTTGACCTGAGATTAAGCATAATGACTGAGCATTAGGCATACTGACCTGATATTAAGAAAATATGAAAAAAATATTTAAAAAAAAATCATGATCCAGATCCAGATCCAGATTCAAAATTCAAAAAATTTAATAGTGGAGGTGGAGGAGGTGGTGGTGGGTTTCCACGCTCGCCCTATGCCAGACGCTTCGTCCAGTTGCACTGCCGAGTGGAGTGTGTTGCGGGCTTGCCGGGTCCACTGTGAATTTTTCACGGCTGATCCAACATGTCCTCGAAGGTGTACTTGGGGCGTCCCAGCCACCGCAGCTTTTCTCCAGGATTCAAACGCCGACTACCTCCCGCAGCCGCTGGTGCCTCTCGGTCTTGGATAACGGCCACCTGCCGATTGCCATATTGAGCATCTGTCTGCTCATCCTTCCTCCTATGGCTGAAGTTGTTGTTGTTTTTGTTGTTGTTGTTGTTGTTTTTGTTGTTTTTGTTGTTGTTGTTGTTGTTGTTGTCGGTTTTGTTGTTGTTGTTGTTTTTTTTTGTTCTCGCGGTGCTCGCGCTGACTGGGCCCAGACCCTCCTGCTTTTTCCGATTGCGGTCCGGCCGATTGTTCCTGGACGACGACGCCAGTGCTGAGCCGAATGGGTCGCATTGCCGAATTGGACACGACGAAAGAGTTTGAAATCTTCATGAGCTCGGCGAGTGACTTTATGTTCTTGCGGAACAACTTGTGCTTCATCATTGGCCCGTCTAGGCAGCCATTGATACGTCCCAAACATATTTATAATTTCTGGCTATTACACGCTTATATGGGTGACTTTGCTACATTTTTTGCTACTCTTTCATACTTTTTTCAACATATTTGGACTAACCTATAACTCAGTGCCCTAGTGCCAGTTTATATCTGCTGTTGTCCGTGCATTGCAGGAAAATGCCAATATTTAAAGTGCTCGGAAAAATTAGGAAAAAATAGCATACAGGAAGACCACAGAAACCCGAGGGAGAGTCGGAGGGGCCACCCCATTGCACTAGGCGGGTCCCTAGTGCTTCCAGGGGTGGGGCCACACCACCTTGGCTCCTGGTCAGGAGGGGCCCCCAGGTGCCCCCCTTCCACCTATATTTAGCCCTCGGGGTGAAAACCCTCGGGAGGCCCTCCGTTACGCGATTTTCACCACTGTTTCGCCGCCGCCTCGATTCGGAGATCGGGATCATCAGAAGACCCTGTCCCGGCACCCTGCCGGAGAGAGGATTGATCTCCGGGAGCTTCTCCACCACCATGAGCGCTTCACGGATGTGTCGTGAGTAGTCCCCCTTGGACCATGGGTCCATGACCAGTAGCTATGTAATGTTTTCTCGTCAATCTTTTGCCTCAATTCTTAGCCCTTGTGAGCTTCCCTACATGATCAAGGCACCTATGTATTAGTTTATGTGGTGCTATGCGGTGTTTGTTGGGATCCGATGGATTATGAGATTATGTTCATATTGTGATGAGTAATATTTTTCTTACCTTTTATGTTTTAGTTCTTGAGTATTCTTTCTTGTTCTTCGTTGCTTTTTATTGCTTTTGCCAGGTAGTAGATTGTGACTCCAAGAGGGAGCGTTATGCTTGATTGTGGGTTCATGCCCCCCGATTTCTAGCTTGAGTGACAGAAACATGAGACTAGGGAATGTGTTGTTGCCACCAGGGAGAAAACAATGGTGCTTGTAACTGCGGTTGCAAGGATTTTTTACCTTACGCAAAGTGTGTCAATGCAGTTGTCTATTTCTTTGATTCTACAGTTTTGCTGGGGTTCGCAACTTAATACCAGCAAGATGTTCTGGATAGATATCTCAAGATGTATGATTAGTGAGTAGATTCTCATGAATAAACGGTGTTCTCATCTCGGCGTACTGCCCATACGATTGAGCCTCTATCTTTCTTGTAGCACAATTAGCATTGTGGTGCGTTTATAATTTTGTCAGTTGCCCAGCTGTAATTTGTTCACCCAACATAGTTATTTATCATCTTTTTGGAGAGAGACATTACTAGTGAAGATCATGGGACCCCGGTACATATTTCCACCATAGTTTACATCGTTAATCTTTACTGCCTCTATTTCCTTTCCGTTGCAATCAAAATTATTATCCCCAACGTGTTTTGATCCTTTGTAAACAACAAGAACAAAGAGATTAAGAACCTCTCTGTACTCGTTGGGAGCAAAGTTATTTGTTGTTGTGTGCAGGTCCAGGTCAAGTGAGTAATTTCTATTCGGACGACACGTTGCTTTTTTGACCAACTACTTGTATCTCTTCGAGTCCTACGGGAGACATAACCCTAGCCTCTAAAGTTATGGGAAATTTGCAGCTATCTACATCATAACATTCCACTTGGGGTAACCAACGATGAGGTGTTATCTACACCCATCAAGTGAATTTCTGGCGCCATGGCCGGGGACTCCAGCCTACAAGATAGGGGAGTTGCACACTATCTTTTACCTGTGCTTTTTAGTCTTGTTAGTTTACATGTTTTGTTTTTGTGTCTTATATCAAAAACCACAAAAAATTTAGTTGCTTTGTTCTTTCTTGCTGATGTTGTGATGGGTTCCACTGAAAACACTAAGTTGTGTGACTTCACTAGTCACAACAACAATGACTTTATCAGCACTCCTATTGCTCCAGCCGCCACTTCAGAACCTTCATATGAAATCAAACCTGCTTTGTTAAATCTTGTTATGAAAGAACAATTCTCCGGTGCTGGAGATGATGCTGCTTTGCACTTAAACAATTTGATTGAGCTTTGTGATGTTCAAAAGTACAAAGAAGTAGATGGTGACATTGTTAAACTTATTTTTTTTCCTTTTTCTTTGAGAGGAAGAGCTAAGGAGTGGCTACAATCCTTGCATAGGAATAACATAGATTCTTGGGATAAATGCAAGAATTATTCAGTTGAGAAGTAACATTATGAATTTTAGACAAATGGATAATAAACACGTTGCCCAATCTTTGAAACGTATAAAGTCTCTTGTTAAGAATTGCCCTACACATGGTTTGACTACTTGGATGGTTATCCAGACTTTCCACGCATGATTGAACTTTACCTCGCGGAATCTGTTGGACTCGGCCGCGGGAGGAACCTTTATGTCAGATATTGGACGAGATGATGACAAACTATTCTCAATGGCACACCGAAAGATATCCAACAGGTAGGAAGGTAAACTCTATTGAGGAGATCTCCTCTTTAAATGAAAAGGTTGACTTGATCATGTCTTTACTTACTAAGAAAGCTCCTATTGATCCTCATGATTTTGCTTTAAATTTTTTGGTTGCTCAAGAGCAAGTAGATGTCAACTTTATTTCTAGGAACAACTTCAGCAATAATGCTTATAGGAATAATTTTGGTAGCAATCCTAGATCGTTCCCATCCAACAACTATGGGGACAACAACACTTATCCTAGCCCCAAAAACTCCACTTATGAATTAGAGAGCATGCTTAAGGACTTTATTACTTCTAAAAAAGCCTTCAACAAGAGTGTAGAAGAGAAATTAGACAAATTAGATAGTCTCTGTTTGAATGCAGACATCATATCTCATGATGTAGAGATGCTCAAAATTAGAACTTCTCCCCTTGAGGAGAGGTAAACTACACCTATTGACGATGGGGTGACCCACAACTTCTGCGTGTGAGGATACCTAGTGCATATGAATACAGAAGGCCCGATAGAAGCCTCGACGGGCCCTTGATTGGCCCACTCCAAGTACCGACGTAGGAGTTCGCGACCAGGATGGAGGTCAAGACTTGGCGTCCAAGCCGAAGCTAGTTTAGGAAATTATCCCTGTAACCTAAGTTGGACTCCCCGAGAGCCAGCCTAGTATATAAAAGCTGGGAGGGGTGACGGCTTAGGGCATCCAATCTACAAACGACACCCCCGGTCTTGAGCGAACTCGCCTAGACCTCCACTGTAATCGCCCCCTCGCATAATACAATCGAGCAGGAAGCGCTTCTCCTGTTAGCCGACGAGTATCGCCAACCTGTTCCTTCTCTACAATCTAATCCAGGGTCCCTGACCATGGGATTTGCCGAGGCTAATCCTCCTCAATTGGCGCCGTCTGTGGGAACTACATAGGTTGGAATCACGATCTCGGCAGCCCGTCTCCAGCAAGTCACAACTCAAGGGCTTGAGCAAGATCCAACCCACTCGAAAAACTCAAGTTCATCGCAAACCTCTCCATCGCACCACCAGGATCCCTCGGCCCGCAGCTAGGCCAAGTTCGATCTTTTGGTGACTACCAAAGTCATCACCGACGGAAATGAACTCGACGATCCAAAAGGCAAGCGCAGGCCGCGACCACGAAGCCAGCCAGGACGCTGGAGCAAGCACAAAAAATCTGCATAGAAATCCCACTCGAGGAGTCGCAACGTATGACAGAAGCCTTGCCAGCCACTCGAAGACCCGCCGCCACCCGGACATCCGCCGCAGAACAGGACAGTCACTCTGAAACTCAGTCCGACGAGTACTACGACCCAGATCGAAGACTAGATGAGTTCGCCAAGTTTATTCGGAACCACTCGAGCAACAAAGGAATAGAGCTCGATCCAAGGTTCCACTCCCGCTCAAAAGATCACTCGCAGTCGTTCCAAGTCACAAAAAGAAGAAGGCACGCCGGCTCCAGCAACCTCACAACCAAAGAACAGATGGATGGACCCTGCACAATCCACTGTTTCGAAGACGACGGGGGGCGCCTTAGGGCAGGCCACACCCTAAGAGATTGTCGTATGTTCACCGAACTCTCCAACAGCCTCAAGGAAGAGAAGCAACGCGAAACCAAACGGGCTCGAGGAACCGCGCAGCCGCCAGCAACAAATACAGAAGAGTAATACCCTCTGTCTCATGGACGGGTCTGCATGATCCAAGAACGATGATCCTCAAAAGCAAAACAGGACGCACATACCCTGCAGACCCGAGCATCCGAGGACCTAAAAACAACAGAAATTTACTATCTATATGGCATAGAAACCAACATTACCTTCTCACAAACAATCACCCACCCGCAATTCCAAGGCCGGGGCACGCACCGTTGGTCCTCGACTCCCAGATCGGCGGTTACGACATGGACAGGGTTTTCATGGACGGAGGCAGCAGCTTAAATATAATCTTCACCAGCACCTTACGCAAGATGCTGATTCTGCGGTCAGTCTTGAAGAAGTCAGGCGTCACACTCTACGGCGTAGTTCCAGGCGAAGCAGCCGCCTCCCTCGGAACAATTGAGCTCGATGTCGTCTTCGGCAGCAGGGGAAACTTCGCAAGAAAAGTCCTCAAGTTCGAAGTACTCGACTGGCAGTCCCAATACCACGCCATACTCGGGCGTCCCGCATTCGCTCAATTTTTGGCGGTCCCGCACTATGCGTACCTCAAGCTCAAGATTCCACGACCCACAGGGGCTATTACGGTCAATGGGAGTTTTATCAAATCAGACCAATGTGACCGCGATTTTCACGAAGTTTCTGACAGGTTCAGAGCTTAGCAGCTGCTCGAAGAAATAGCCATGGTGACAGACAAGACCATTTTTCCACTAGCAAGCAGAAGCGAATCAAAAGAACTTACTCACGACTTTAGCGTTGACAGCGACACAGTCTCCCATCAAGTGCACCCAACGGACCCTGACAAGATGGTATGAATCTACGCCCATCTCCCAGAAAAACAAGCAACTTCCCTCATGGTCTTCCTCTGTGAAGAATGGAAAATTTTCGCCTGGTTCCTGGCCGACATGCCCGGAATACCACGAGAGTTCGCAAATCACGCGCTACACATACATCCAAACAGAAAACCAGTAAAGCCGGCGTTACACCGATTCTCAGAACCCAAGCGTAGAGCCATTGGAGAAGAGATCAACCGACTACTCGACATGCAATTCATCCGGGAGACGAAGAAGGCCACCAGGATCGCAAACCCAGTCTTGGTACCTAAAAAGTACATCGACGTACTACGGATGTGCGTTGACTACGGACCCGTCAACAAACACTTCCCAAAGGACCACTTCCCTCTGCCAAGGGTAGACCAGATAATCGAATCTACCACAGGATGCGATCTCCTTTCTTTCCTCAACGCCTACTCATGATACAACCAAATCAGGATGAAGGAAGAAGACGAAGAACACACCTCGTTCATCACACCCTACGTCGTATTCTGCTACAGTACAATGCCTTTTGGACTGAAAAACGCCGGAGCCACGTATCAACGGATGATGCAAGCATGCTTAAGAGACCAAATAGGCAGAAACGTCCAAGTCTACGTCGACGATATCGTCATCAAAACTTACAGTACAAACACTCTACTCGAAGACCACCGCGAAACCTTCCCAACACTCAACAAATACAGAATCAAGCTCAACCCACAAAAATTTGTGTTCGGCGTCCCAGCCGAAAAACTGCTCGGATACATGGTCTCTGCTCGACGAGTTGAAGCGAACCCTGAAAAAGTCCAAGCAAACACCAAGATGCAATAACCAGTGAACATCAAAGGCGTACAACAAGTCACAGGAAGACTCGCAACACTGAGCCACTTCATCAGTAGGCTGGGAGAAAAGACCCTACCATTCTACCAGTTGCTCAAAAAAGGAGAGAAATTCGAGTGGACTGAAGAAGCTCGAAACGCATTCGCAGACCTAAAATAGACCCTCTCAACACCACCAATCCAGGCGGTGCCCAAGGAACGAGAACCTATCTACCTCTACATAACGACACGTAGCAGCGTAGTCAGCACAACGCTCATCGTCGAGCGCGTAGAAGAAGGCAAAGTCCAGAGCATACAAAGGCCAATCTACTACCTCAGCGTGATCCTCACCAAATCTCAGCAGCGGTACTCGCACTACCGGAATCTTGTATATGCCATCGTCATGACTTCTAGGAAAGTAACACATTACTTCGACGAGCACCTCATCACGATTGTGAGCAGCGCACCACTCGCGGACATCCTCAACAACCCTAGAGAAACAGGCCGAGTTGCCGAATGGAACATCGAACTCAGTCCCCGCGTCCTACAGTTCAAACATCCAACGGCAATAAAAGCCCAAGTACTCCCGGACTTTCTGGTCGAGTGGATAGAAGTCCAAATTCCTGGCCCTCCAGATCTCTCCAACTCATAGATGATGTTCTTTGATGGATCAAAAAGACATGAAGGAGCTGGAGCAGGCGTCGTACTAACCTCGCCCAAAGGAGCCAAACTCTGATACGTGCTCCAGATCAACTTTAGCAATGCCTCAAACAACGAAGCAGAATACGAGGCACTACTACATGCCATGCGCATGGCAAAATCTTGCGGCGCCACTCGTCTCTCAATCTACGGCGACTCCAACCTCGTCGTCCAGCAAGCAGTGAGGGACTGTGAAGCAGTCGCAGAAAATATGATAGATTACCAGAAGCTCTAACTCCAGAAGGAGGATTCGACGGTTGCGAGCTAAACTACGTCACCAGAACAAATAACACAGAAGTAGACGAGCTCGCAAACATTGGATCAACCCGAGGAACAATTCCCCCAGGCGTTTTCCTCAAAAGTATCAGCCAGAGGTCAATCAAAACCAAGGCACTCGCGCCGGTGGCAGCCGCAGAGGATGACGACACAAGAAAACCAGCGCAAGTGGCGGCTGCGAACTCAACCGATGACGCAGGCAACAAAGCAGTCGAGGAAGCAGAGCCAGCCGCACTCGAAGGCCCAGCTTGGACAAAATCGTTCCTTCGATTCCTAGTTCAAGGCACCTGACCACAAGACGTTGCAGAAGCCCGACGCATCAGTCGACGATCTAATGCACTCACAGTAATCAACGGACAGCTCTAACAAGCGCATCATCTCTCAGGTCCTCCAAAAGTGCATCAAGGAAGAAGACGACAAAGCTCTATTACTCAAGATCCACGAAGGCACTTGCGGGCACCACACGAGCAGTCGCGCACTCATGGCCAAAGCTTTTCGAGCAGGGTTCTACTGGCCAACTGCAATGCGAAACGTGGTAGACATCGTACGACGTTGCATCGCCTGTCAAAAATTTGCCAGTAGGCCACACGCTCCAGCATCAGAGCTCAAAACCTTACCATGATCTTGGCCCTTCGCCACATGGGGACTGGACATGCTGGGTCCACTCAAGAAATCCTCAAAAGGAGGCCGAACACATCTCCTAGTAGCAGTGGACAAGTTCACCAAGTGGATCGAGGCAGTACCAATCACCAGCTCAACAACCCTCACGGCAGTCAACTTCATCAAGTCCATCATCTTCCGATTCGGTGTACCACATAACATCATCACAGATAACGGTACAAACTTCACAACATCCGAATTCCAGAACTTCTGCCAAGAGTTGGGTATTAAGATCAACTACGCATCGGTCGCACACCCACAGTCCAATGTGCAAGTGGAAAAAGCAAACAGTTTAGTTTGCGGAGGAATAAAAAAACGACTTCTCGCACCACTCGAACATGAAGCAGGCAACTGGGTAAAAGATCTCCCTGCAGTCCTATGGAGCCTGCGCACCACCCCCAACGCCTCAACCCAGTACACACCTTTTTTCATGGTATATGGGGTGGAACCTGTGCTGCCACATGACCTAAAGTTCGGAGCTCCTTGAGTCTCGGGATACGAAGAGGAAGAGGCCGAAGAGGCACTCCAGGATGATAAAGACACCACAGACGAAGCAAGGGACACGGCTATAGCAAGGTCAGAAAGATACCAAGATAAACTACACACATACCAAAGCAGTCGCCTGCGAACAAGAACCTTCCGCAAAGGACATTTTTTCTTGCGACTATTACAAGAAAAAGTCAACAAGCTCGCCCCACAGTGGGAAGGACTGTTCATCATCTCGGAGGTCATAGGAGGAGGAGCGTACAGGCTGAAGAACCCGAAGACCGACGAAGACGTGGGAAATCCGTGGAACGTGAAAATCTTGCGCCTGTTCTACCCATAGTCCACCCATAGGAACTCTCAGCAGTATCGGCAGCAGCACCGATCGGCAACCCATCTAAAAACTCGAAGAAATAAAATAGGTGTTTCCCAAATAACAATACACAAAGCACTCGGGGCTCGAGCACAGACTCCCCCCGAGAGACGCTATTTTCTCTTACGCGACGTTACTTAAAGCACTCGGGGGCTCGAGCACAGACTCCCCCTGAGAGACGCTATTTTACTTAAAACACTCGGGGGCTCGAGCAAAACTCCCCCCCCCCCCGACAGACGCTATTTTCGCTTATGTGACGTTAATCAAAGCACTCGGGGGCTCAAGCAAAACTCCCCCCCCCCCCGAGGGACGCTATTTTCGTTTACGCGATGTTAGTTGAAGAAATCGGGGGCCCGAGCAAAAACTTCCCCCGAGAAACATCACTTCACCTGCATCATTTTTAAAGGAAGCCTCACTCAGTCTTTACTAGCGCAATCTATTTCCCAAAGATAGAGGAAAAAGAAGACTTCGGACAAAGCAATTTATTAAAGTCTTCACCCGATCACAAGATATCACCTAAAGACTCGGGGGCTACTCCCATCGGGAGCGCTGCCGCGCATCCAACGAAGATTTGGAACAACAGTACAACCACAAGAAGGGCCAGCATGAAGGAGTAAAGCTCAAAGCCTATGTCCGACTCTACAAGTGGAACGTCTCCTCGGGGGATACTCTCATCGGAGCACTGGCGCGCACCCGAGAGTACAGCAAAGGCACTCGAACCATTAAACAAAGACCCAAAATGACAAGGCACTCGAAGACAGTTTTCTATTAGACAAGGACCCGGAAGGACAGGGCACTCGGAGACAATTGTCAATTACAAAGGACTCGATGACAATCCATTACATATCAGAGATACATCAGTACAAAGCTTCCACCACATACCAAAGTTTACAAGAGGACTCGAGCAGCTATCAAAAGGACTACAACACCAATCATCCCAGGGAATTATGACTTCTACATGGGTGCTCATGCTGAGATAATTGGCACTTTCGGCCCACAGCTTGACGAGCATCATCACAGACAAAGTAAGAACCAAGCCTGTGAAGAAGCAACTCGCCTCCTTCCTGAGCCTGGTAACCTTGCCTACCAACGCGCTCTCTTGACGGGTGGCTTGATGTCGAGCTCCTCCCTAGAACTAGAAGAGCAAGCACCACCAGCCGTGGAGTCGACAAAAGATGAAGCCACAGGAGAAGTAGTCGAAGCATCCCTCGACCTACCAGAGCTATCGCTGCTTGTTTCCTCCCAGTATGGGTTCAGACGATTGCCACCGGCATCAAACGCGCGGACGACGAGAGTATCTTCGCCATCAAAATGATAGCAAAGGCTATCCCCATCATGCAAATTCAGCCGTCGCAAAAACGACCTCCAGCCAGATCCAAGAAAAATCAGGAATCGACTATCAACCACCAGCTCCACCCAAGAGGGAGATTGAGCACACCCTTGAAGCCGGAGCCACAGACCCCTCAAATTAAGCTCAGAAATCATGGAGGCAAATGAGAATGGAAGAGGGATCCGAGTAGAGGTCCGGCTAAGAACACGCAGAAGGAAGTCGTAGTGCCAAGCACACTCATCCGCGTAAGAAGAAGAGGGCGCCGTTGTAGCTCCACGACGTCCACCGCGCGAAGAACGAGGCGTACGGCCACCACGGCCGCGCCGGCCAAGACGTCGGCCAGCCACACCCCCACCACGCCTGGGCTCCATATCAAGAAGAAGAAGGGGAAAATGGGAGAAGAAAAGATGCCGAGCCCAAGCAAACAACAACAGGTATTTATAGCACAGGCCAGGGGCAAGCAAGGAAAATACGCAGAAGCCCAAGCGGCGCCATCATTAATTCAAGACCAGCATGTTGGGCGTTACGAATTCCAAGACAAGATGCCTTTTCACAGCCAGCACTATTCAATAAAGGACACATCAAATCTCGCGCGTTTCCCATACACGCCTTGGAAATCCAACGGGCAGCAACAGTGCGGCGTCCAAATTGTCATTATGACTGGTCAGGAGATGCGACGGTTCGAAGACCAAGCGTCGTCACCACATCGGTCACCAAAGAGCATTATTATGACGCTTATCCCTGCAACATCCCAAGAAGGACGATTCAAGATAAAAGAAACTGGAAAAACGAAGCCTGGCAAAGACTTCCTGCCTCTTGGTGCCAAATCTTCTAATTTTTACTCCAAAATTTTTACTCCCATCGGGAGTACCTTGCCTTTACTAAAAATAGAGCAAAGACCAAAATTTGAACACACGAGTGGTTGTTCCCACTATCAAGAAACATACATCTACAGAGTTTCTGGTGCTCCCTCACCCGGAAGGCAAAGACGTGCTCGAGTGACCACTCGCACCAACAGTAATCACAACATCTACAGAGTTTCGGGTGCTCCCTCACCCAGAAGGCAATTATGTACTAGAGTGACCACTCGCTCCAGAAAAACGGCGCATCTCCAGAGCTCGGGTGCTCCCTCATCCAAAATATGACAAAGCATTCGAGTGGCTATTCGCAAGAATCAAAGATAATTTTCCCAAGCACTCGAGGACTATACGAGTGGGCACTTTCTTATCGACTCCTCTCCCGAGCTCGCAAAAGCTCCGCGAGTGACTACTATTAGTCCACTTGATCGTTTATTCCAAGTGGGTGCATCTCTAAAGGTTAACAAAACTATTCGAACAGCCGCGTCCGCGGTCATGGACTACTTGGAACCTGTACCTGATTATTAGACAACTTGAAAGGATACTTCTAAAACTCGCAGGAAAGCGTGAGTGCTATGGTGTGCTCGTCGTGGGGAAGTCGAGGAAGTAACCATAGTGGTGTATTGTTTGGAGACTTGGTAGTGGACTCGTGTACGCTTCTTACCTCAAGTCTGGTACTCGTAGTACAGGACTAGCCAAGTCAAAGCTGGCACTTCTGCATGTTGAAACCCCACCTCCTTTACCTTGAAACTTGAGCATGAGTAGTATAGTTCTGATGTAAGTCTTGCTGAGTACGACTTTGTACTCACGTTTTCTTATTCTATGTTTTAGATGGAAACCCAGACCCCGATGGAGACACTTCCTGAAGCTCGACGTTGACTAAGCTAGTATAGTTCTAGACAGCAGTCTGGTCCCTCGTAGAAGGGCATGTATGTTGAACAAGGCTTCTCTAAGCCATTTGTTAATCTTGTATGTACTCAGACCTAATTTTCTTCCGTTGTTTGATGTAATGATGGATCATAGTCATATGATCTTTGTGTACTCTATGTGTAAGTCAATAAAGATATACTTTGTAGATTTCATGCAATGTGTACCTGCTGTTTACACTCGACATGTATGCTGCGTGTATATAACATGCATGTCTTAGTGTGGGGTTCGATAGCTTAGTTGTGTTCTTTCCGGCGATCTTTTATACACGAAGTGGCCCTTAGATGTGTGAAGCTTGGGGCATCGCGATGCGATTGCTCGTGACTCTGTCACGCGACACACTTTGATGTATGATTGAGCCCGCCCGAGATCCTGACTAAGTGATCGGGCTGGAGTTTGTTTATGTAAGTGTTATAACTCAATCGATAATATGGTTGAGGCGACTTTTCTATGAGTATGGGATTTCACCACCCATAATCATTTAGACTTGGGAGCGGGCGATGAGGACCCATCTCAGTTGATCATCCGGCCTGGATGGGATGCCCCTCACGTACGATGCTTCCGAGAGTGTTTTGTGCTTGGCCTTGTCTTCTTAGACAAGTGGGTACGGCTCTCGGCTCTCCATATGATTGAGTTGTGACTGGAATTACATACGCATATTCCGGGTCCCGAGAAAAATGGATGCACTTCATGTATAAACTAGACCATCTCATTCGAAGTACGAGGGTTTCAGACGAAAACTCATATGTTACAAAGGCATTTCATTTTTTTAACTTGTTTCAACTCAAGACTTTTTGTGCATTCAATATGCACCATTCAAATCCACATACTAAAATTTCAAACCTTTCTAAATTTATTTTCTATTTTTCATGCATTTAAGGATTTATTTTGAGCTAAATGACCCTAAAATTGGAAAGCACTACAAATGAACTCAGAAAAGGTTGAAACTTGGCATGGTATCATCATTTGACCCACATAACATGTGTGCAAAAGTTGAGCGGGTTACGGCAAAAAATGGATGCACTTCGTGTACAAACTGGACCATCTCATTCGAAGTACGAGGGTTTCAGACGAAAACTCATCTGTTACAAATGCATTTCATTTTTTTAAACTTATTTCAACTCAAGACTTTTTGTGCATTCAATATGCACCATTCAAAGCCACATACTAAAATTTCAAACCTTTATAAATTAATTTTCTATTTTTCATGCATTTAAGGATTTATTTTGACTATGTAACAAAGTATTTCACAAACTAGTATTTGAAAAAAATTCAACTTGAAACTACTTAAATTTGAAAACCACTTCCACTAACAAAATGTTTACAATTATCTTTTAATCTAAAAAAAAGATTCATTAAAAAACTCGAACTATTCTAATAGCTAGACAAAATCTAAAAAATAATAATCAACTAATATAAAATATGTAGCTTTAGTAGCGGTTTGTTATACCAACCGGTGCTAAAGGTCTCCACTGTTCCCGCTGAAAATTTGCCCAAAAATTTGAGGAAATTGGAGACCTTTAGCACCGGTTTGTGGTACTAACCGGTGCTAAAGGCTCTTTAGTACCGGTTTGTGATACAAACCGGTGCTAATGGTCCCTTGATATATAAGTAGCACTTGGAGCATCAGTTTCCCCACCGCTGCAGATCGACTCCCACGCCGCCAGGCTGCTTCTCCTCACCGTCGCCGTCGCCGTGCTGCGCGCCTCTCGCCGTTTCCGCCCTCGCTGGACTCTCTACGCCGTCGACGTCCTCCGCGCCCTCTCCACCAGGCTGTGCTCCACGCCCTCTCCACCAGGTCGGCCGTTCTCGCGCTTCTGCTCATCGCTGTTCGTCTCCGTAGGCGGCCCGCTGGTGAGCTCTCCTCTTCCCCCTGTCCTACCACATGCATGTGTCCCACGGCGAGCTCCGCCGTCGTAGTACCCCGGCGAGGAGCCCGAGACGACGAGGCCCCAAATTTTTTCTAGAGATGATGAACATTTCGCTAGATGGACATTTTTGCTAGATGGACATGTTGCTAGATGAATATTTTGCTAGATGAACATGTTGTTAGATGAGAATTTTGCTAGATGAACATTTTTCTATATGAACATTTTTGCTAGATGAACATTTTGCTAGATGAACATGTTGCTAGATGAACATTTTTGCTAGATGAGCATTTTGCTAGATGAACATTTTGCTAGATGAACATTTTTGCTAGATGTACATTTTTCTAGATGAACATGTTGCTAGAAGTGCATTTTGCTAGATGAACATTTTGCTAGATGAATATTTTGCTAGATGAACATGTTGCTAGATGAGTATTTTTCTAGATGAACATTTTTGCTACATGAAATTTTTTGTTGTAATCCTTGTAGTCAAGTATATATATGCTAGGCGCCAAAAATGTATTTTAAAAAATAAACTTATGTATTGTTATATTGTGAGTATTGTTAGTACATATTGTTTATATAATGTTGTATATATTGTTTTTAGTTTCATTAATACGTTTTCGCGCGACGATGTCGGCCCGCATCCTCGTTACCGTCGTGCCGCCGGGCTTCTTGACGGGATGCGAAATGTGCAGGACTGGGCTCCGCCGGGATGGCACTGGGAGATAGTTTCCGGGGTGCGGCGCTTAGTGAGGAATTCGGGTCTTGTCGTCGACCCGGATCTTCTTTGGTGGCGGTTGTGTGGGCCACACATTGGTGCGGAGGGAGCCGACCCCCGAGGAGGTTGTACGTCAGCATGTCAGGGAGGAGGACGAGCACGTCCGTCGCTACATAGTGGCGTTGGACGCCGGGTACTCCAGTTTGTGGCAGGTTCTTCAAGGATCTAACCCTAGCTACGAGTGGGTGATGGTTCCTTCTCTTTGGGTGTCAACCGCCAGCAGGGCCGACGTCGTTTAATCTATTAGATATATGTACTAGTATAGTAGTGATCGATATATTATTGTTGCATATGTGAACTGGATTATTCGAGATGTAAACTGGATTATTATTCTAATATTATTGTTGCATGTGAACTTGATTAGTTGAGATGTACTTTTCTATATATATATCTTGTTTTATTCGAGATGTTGAACTGGATTATTCGAGATGTTGAACTAGATTAGTATTCTAATATTATTGTTTTTTCTGCATCTCGTCAATATTAGTTAAGCTATGGACGATGTGTTCAATAGCGGCAGAGAGCAGAAAGACGATATGTACGAAATGATCGCCGACGTCGATGCTCATGATGACGGCTCACAATATCTGAACGATTCCGGTAAGGGAATGTTTGAGGAAATTAGAGACGATGAAAATGATCTTCAATTAACAACAAAGTCCGCCGAGGTATATATATAAATATATAAGGCCTCTAGTGATCATTAATTGATTTCTCACTAATCAATTAAAAAATCTTTCTTTTTTTAGCAACCCGGATCGAGAAAATATTCTTCAAGCAAAGACAAACGTGGCCCGGCCAAATTGCCGCGGGATGGTGTAAAGTACAACATCGATGTGTTCAGTAACAGTGGCGAGCCGACTGCTCCTCTAGCTCACGTGAAGAAATGGACATCTATATGTGGAGTAGTTGTTAGAGACCAAATCCCGATCAGCATTCAAGAATGGCATCAGCCAAAGGAAGGTGACAAGACTTTTGTTAGCGATAGAGCAAAAGACAAGCTTTGGGATAAGGTCATATAATATTTCACCCTACCAGATGATTTGACACCAGAAGTTGTGGACAAAGTCAAGCATGCTGCTCTTAGGAAGATGGCCACGCAATTCCAAAGTTGGAAGATAAAGACATGGAGAAACACGTCGCTAATGATAAGAAGACTCCAATTTTCACTGGAGCACTAGCGAAGGTAGAAGCTCACTGGGACAAATTTGTGGAGTACAAGGAATCATAAGAGGTTAAACGTCGGTCGGAAATAAACAAGAAGAATGCTGAGAAAAAAAAAGATTTTCCATACCATGGGGACAGGTGGATACAAGTCCGCGGTGCCTAAGTGGGATGCATTTGATAAGAGGTTGCTTGATGCAGGGGTCACTCCAGAACCAATGTATTTTCCATCGAGGTGCAGGACATGGTTTATGGGCATGGTGGAAAGTTGGACCCAAAGAAAGGGAAGGTAATTGTAAAGGCAAGTCTTAAAGGAGACGATAAGGAGTTACTGGATGCTGTTGTTGATGCTAGAAAGGGGATTTTCAAGCCCGACTGAGAGAACGACGAGCTTACACGCGCCAATTTATTGATTCGACACAAGGGGAGCCAAAGAATACTTATAAGCCTTAGCAGTTGAGTTGTCAATTCAACCACACCTGAAAAAGCACTAGACAAGATATAAGTAGCAATGGTGTGTTGACGGGTGTAGCCTTTAAGACTTCCCCAATCGCCAACACCACAAAGTAGTAACAAAGTAGTAGGAGCAGCAAAGAAAGTAAAAGTAACATTGAAGGCAATGAAGGTGAAAGATGGACCGGGGTTCAAGGTTTCACTAGTGGTACCTCTCTAGGAAAAAGAACAAGGTGCTGGGTGAACAAATTACAGTTGGGAAATTGACAGAATTGCACCAACTCTAGCCAAAGAACAAACTAGAGCATCCTAGTCTAAGAACCAAACGTAGGCATGTGTTCCGTATTTAGTTGTACATGCTTGCAATAAGAACTTTGCACAACATCTTTTGTCCTACCATCCCGCTACGAACGAGGCCACTTAAGGAACTTATGGAAATTAAGGTGCTCCTGCGGCGGAGCACCGGATCAAAGCATTAACACTTCATGAACGCATGTGATCCTCAAATTATAGCCCATCCCCTTTGGTGTCCCAAGCTGTCACCATTGGGATCGCCGGTTCCGGACTATAATAGGTGCATACAACCGTAGATAAGATCTAGAACAACAATTATAATCATACAACCATAACTTGCTCAGATCTGAGATCAAGCTACTCGTGCACTAGTAACAATCATTAAGAACAACAAATTGCAGCAACAATAATTCATAAATCTCTTAGGACTGAACAAGGTAACAATTCATCGGATCTCAACAAACACAACACCAATTACATCATATGGATCTCAATCATGTAGGGCAGCTCATGAGAACATTGTATTGAAGATCTAGGGGGAGAGAATACCACATATCTACTGCTAAGAACCCGTAGTACAAAGAGGAACTACTCAAGAAGCATCATGGGGGAAGGAGAGTCGATGAAGATGGCCCCGGGGGCCAAGGCCCTCCCCGGCAGGGTGCCGGAGCAGGATCCTGGTGACCCCCGAAGCTAGTTTTCGATGGCGGCGGAGATCGGAATCGCTTCTGGAAAAAGTACTTCGATATTAGGGATTTCCTCCTTGGGGGTAAAAATAGGGGCCAAAGGGGGCACCGAGAGGGGCCACCAGGCAGCCAGGAGGGTGCCATGGACCCTTCTGGAGTCCTGGTGGTGGCCCTCCCTTCCTTCCTTGGTGTTTCCGGAGGCTTCCGGGACACTGATTTTTTATATAATTTTTCCGTATTTTTGGAGCACTTTTAATGGCCGGAAAACCTGAAATACAAAAACAGCAGAAAACAGGAACTGGCAACTGGGTGCACTGAGTTAATAGGTTAGTCCAAATATGCTCAAAAGTGTATGAAAGTTCAAGCAAAACATGGCAAAGTCACACAAAACATGCATGGCACAAGCAGAAATTATAGATACGTTTGGGACGTATCAACATCCCCAAGATTAATTCATGTTCGTCCTCGAGTAGGTAAATGATAAAAATCATAATTTCTGTGGTGACATGCCACACAACCATATAAGGACTTTTAAGTAAAGCAATCAAAGTATGCAATTCAATTCAAGTCTTAACAAGCAAGAGTCTATATTAGCATTGACACAAGCAAAAAAAGAACAAAAGGTGCAAGAGATCTCGTTGTCCGTGACTCGAATGTCTCCAGATGGTGTTTGCGTGCAAGAAAAGAGGATTTGGGAATACGAGAGAGAAAACATTTTATTGTTGAGAACCATATCTACTAAAGTTTCACACTTAGTCTCCTTTGAAGTCTTATTTGGACTCGTCCCCAGACCACTAACCAGGTACAAGTCAAACTGATCCACTCCCTTTCGATATTTTGAGCACTCATGCAATGGATGAGCGTGAGCAAGAAAGTTGACACCTAAACGGAGAAATAGAAAGATGGTGGAGGAAGAAGACAAAAAGGTGTGAAAGCCTCACATCAATGAGGACAATCATAGGCGAGAGAAAGCCATATGATAGATATGATAGGAGGAGTAGGGATTGCCATGCAACATGCGGATGCACATAGAGCTATAATTGTATGAAAGCCATCCAATGGAACTAGTGGGGGTGCATCCAACTTGCTTGCTCATGAAGACCTAGATCTCTTTTGAGGAGGCTCATCCTTGGAATATGCAGGCCAAGTTCTATAGTGTAAGGATCCCCACTTAGTTATGCAAGTACAACATGTAAACTCTCTACGAACTGAAGTACAGGTGCTACTATGAATCACAAGTGTGGAATAAAGGATAGTAGTGTTGCCCCCTCTCTCTTTTTTATTTTTTTTATTTTTCACCTTTTTTTGTATTTTTTATTTATTTTCGGTGGCCTCCATGGCTCTTTATTTCTCTCTCGTTTTTTCGTCCTCTTTGGGGTCTTTTTTTTTTGTATTTTGTCCACTTTGGGATCTTTTATTCCTTTCCTCACTGTAGGGGCAACACTCTAGAAGAACATCAACACACTTTTATCTACTTACAACTCTGAATCAAAAAGTAATGACTCTATATGAATGCCTCTGCCAGTGTAGCAGTATGTGCAATGATCAAGCGCAACATGCAGAAAAAATATGAATAGCGGGCAAAGCCCAACTACATGCAGGCTATGAGATCATGCAAGACAATATGACAATGAAGGATAAGTCATATGAACAAGAAGAACAATGGATGTTGCATGGCAATGTATTTCGGGAAGGCTATGGAAATGCCTTGTAGGTAGGTATGGTGGCTGTTTTGAGAAAAGATATAAGGAGGCTTATGATGACAGAGCATATCGTGCCAAGGGTTTGGATGCACCGGCGAAGTATGCGCCAATTCTCGAGGTGAGAAAGGGCAATGCACGGTACCGAAGAGGCTAGAAAAAGTATAGGTGGGTGGAAGTGTCAACTTTCGAATGCTCACATTAGTCCGAAGAACTCATGCACTTATTATCGGTAACTCTCAATCTAGTCAGGAGGTTCACAAAGAGACAAGTACCCCGAGGAGGAGTGTATGGGGGTTTGGTTATCCTTGCGCATCCTCGACTCATGGTACGTGAGTGTACTCTAATATTCGACCCCTCCAGAGATTAGTGATCCATCTAGTAGCTAGAGTTCTCAACAGGGTTTAGGTTTTCGAAAATCACACGGATTGCCCAAAATACGACATCTATCACTAATAGGCTAAAGATCTTGACACCATAAGTTCAAACATTACTTAAGTCAATACCTCAAAACTATTGCAAGTTACTACTACAAAGAGAATAGCAACTTCAACTACCTACTTTCTAGTCAAGACACAAAACTCAGTGCAACATGCAAACTCTCTAAACAAGATAAGCATGCAAACTATAAAAAGTTCAAGCCTGAACCAATTAAAAGCTCTAGAATAAAACTCTAAAGCACATAAACTAAACAGGGAAGCAGCTAAGAAAAGATAAAGAACAACTCACAGCAAAGAATAAGCATGAAAATCCTATGAGGTGTTCTAGTTTAAAGTGGAGCGTGTATCTCTCCCAATCAATCATGTTAGGTTCCGATATTGTAATGACCAGCAAACAAAACAAAAGAACTAAGAAAAGTAAAGAGCAAGACACTCCAAGCATAGCACATAACGCATGAAGTGATAAAAATATAGGGCAACGAGGGACGAACTGATAATTGTTGATGAAGAAGGGGGTGCATGGGGGCATCCCCAAGCTTAGACGCTTGAGTCTCCTTGAATATTTCTTGGGGGTTCCGGGCGCATCCCCAAGCTTGAGCTTTTGACACTCTAAGATCTTCTTTCATCATCTTCCATCGCACACTTGAAAACTCCCTTCATACATAACTCATCATAAGCCGATTAGAGAGGTTAGTACCCTATTAAAATAATTTTCCTCTACTGGAAATAAAGATAACCTTGAAGGGCTACTGTTCCTTAGGATTGCCAAAAAAAAATTGCAAAGAAAAAGAAAGATTAAGGTTTGCAAAAAGAAGAAAAGGCAAAACAGAACAGAATCTGTGAAAATCAGACCAGCAGGTAAAAACGAATTTTTTAGGGATACTTCTGCAACTCAAATAAAAAAATTCAGAACATACGAAAGTTTCGTAATTTTATATAGCACTCTGTGTAAACAATTCAGATCAAAAAGAAGAACTGGGATTTTTCGCTGATTTTTCTAGTCACGAGGACAGAATCTGTTTTCTGGACAGCATGTCACAACTTTCACTTCCCTTGTCGTATGAGGCTAAACTTGGCACAAAGCTTGAAAAGCAAAGATACAATGATGTTGTTACTGTAGTAACAATCATCAAGAACACTAAGAATAGAAGAAAAAAAAGAAGAAAAACCTAAATTCGTTGCGGGCTGCCTCCCGAAAGCGCTTCTTTAAAGCCATTAGCTAGGCATGAGTGTAACGATGCTCACACAAGAATAAGAGTTGAAGCACAAAAGAGAGCATCAAAGGAGAAAATACAAAACACATTTAAGTCTAACATGCTTCCTATGCATGGGTAACTTGTAGGAAAATAAATAAATGAAGCACAAAGCAACAAGCATAGGAAGGTAAAACGAGAGCACCTTCAAGATTTTCAACATGGAGAGGGGTGTTTTCCTAACATGAAAATTTCTATAACCATATTTCCCTCTCTCATAATAATTTTCAGTAGCATCATGAACAAACTCAACAATATAATTATCACACAAAGCATGCTTTTCATGATCTACTAGCACATAATCATATAGACTTTCTAAGCAAACCTCATCATCATTAAGAACATCCATAGTAGGCAAAAATAGAGGTTTATCATAAGATTCATCAAGATAGCAAGGTTTATCATAAAGAACAGTAGCAAAATCATCCTTGCAAATATCATTCATAGGGGCATCATGGCCACAAGCATCAATTTCATCAAAAAGGGATATTTCAAAAGAATCCATAGGATCATACCAATCAATATAGTATTCATCCTCCTTTGGTAAGCATGGAGGACAATCATAAAAAGTAAGAGTCAAAGAGTTACTATCATTAGTAGGTAGAGATGTGTACCTACTCCATTCTTCCTCCTTTTGTTCGTCACTCTCCTCCTTTTTTCATCCAAGGAGCATTCAGTTTCAGCAATTTCTTCTTCCGTAGAGTCCTGCAAAGCATTAGTCTCTTCCTCTTATGGAGATAACCTTTTGAGATGGTCAATAATATAATAATTGTCATTAAAATCCTCAAAGCAATAATTAAGTATTTCAAGACTCTCGGATTTGTAAGGGGCATCATCAATATTTTCAACAAAGGAAGCAATTTCATAGGCACCCTTAAAGATAACAACTTCTTCTATTTGTTCTGCATCATAAAAATCATAGTTTCCCTTAGCGTAAGAACCTAAGGTTTCATCATCATTGTACTCACATTGGAAAGCAAGGTGTTTGTGCCTCATAAAGCAACAAGATTCATCCCTGCAGAAAGATATATTATATATTGAGCACAAGTTTCTAGCATAGTCATACAACTCCTGTATTAGTCCCCATGAGTGTATCCCTTTTTGAGACAAGCGGTATTCCTTGTAATGTTTTTGTTGGTCCTCCGTGAATCCGCCTTGCCAATAAGATCTAGTCTCAAAGAAAGTAGCCATTAGTAGCAAACAGAGTAATAAGCAAAAGTGTACTTATCAAGTGAACTTATAAGTAGAGCTATGCTCCCCGGCAACGGCGCCAGAAAATAGTCTTGATAACCCACAAGTGTAGGGGATCGCAACAGTCTTCGCGGGTAAGAGTAACTCAATTTATTGATTCGACACAAGGGGAGCCAAAGAATACTTATAAGCCTTAGCAGTTGAGTTGTAAATTCAACCACACCTGAAAAAGCACTAGACAAGATATAAGTAGCAACGGTGTGTTGACGCGTGTAGCCTTTAAGACTTCCCCAATCACCAACACCACAAAGTAGTAACAAAGTAGTAGGAGCAGCAGAGAAAGTAAAAGTCACAACGAAGGCAATGAAGGTGAAAGATGGACCGGGGTTCAAGGTTTCACTAGTGGTACCTCTCTAGGCAAAAGAACAAGGTGCTGGGTGAAAAAATTACAGTTGGGCAATTGACAAAATTGCACCAACTCTAGCCAAAGAACAAACTAGAGCATCCTACTCTAAGAACCAAACGTAGGCATGTGTTCCGTATGTAGTTGTATGTGCTTGCAATAAGAACTTTTGTCAGAACCCCAACTAGGGTAAGTGCTAGGGTTGCTTGAGTCCTTTGCATCATATGAAAATTTCAAAAGAAATTCAAAAATGGGGAAAAGAAAAGCCCTAGAGAATTTCATTAAATGGCCAGACAAAAACTGCTTCCAAAAATTCCTCTGGTATTTTTGAAAAGTCTTGTAAATATGCATGATCACATATAAAGTGAAGTGGGTCCCACTGCATGCACCAAGATTTGCCAAAAATTCCAAATAGGGCTTGGAAATTAAATTTGACCCCTATTTGACTTGAAATTCAAATGTATTGAATTTCAAAAATGCCCAAATCCTAAAAGTGACTAGCTACTGGTCACCTAGTATTTATAAAATTAGTTGGGAATTTTTATAAAATGCTTTGGTATTTTTACCAGAGAAAAACAAAAGAAGAAAAAGAAAACAGAAAATAAATAACAGAAGAAAAGGGAAAAGAAAACCCCCAGCCCACCCCAAAGTCCACAGGCCCAACTAGCCAAATCCCAGCCCAAGCCCACCTGGGGCTTGTCTTCTTCCTCCCCTTGCTTCCAAGCTGCTCGGTGGCGAGCCGTGGGCGCGCCGACGCCACCGAGGCCTCCCTGGAGCCCACTCTTCTCTCCCAAGGCGCCACGGAGACGCCCAGGCCCTCCACTCGCGGTCCCTCCTCACGCCTCTGCATCGTCTCTCCCGCGCGCGCCCGAGAGCACCCCGGAAAACGCCGACGAGCCCACGCGGCCAACGGCGACGAGGAGCCGCACCGACCTGTCCAGTGAGCTCGCCCCCGTCTACTTCGTCACCCCGAAGGAGATCACGAGCGGAAACGCCCCCAAGATGTTGAATTCGACGACGAGACGCCGCCGGCCGCAGTGGAGCCCATCGACGATTGCGCCGCCGTACTGCTTCCCCCGACTCCGCCGTCCTCACCATTCGATCCAGGGTGAGCCGCCGCCTCGAACCCCTCTTTTCGCGCCTCCTCCCGTGCCCCTAATCACCGAGCCCGCCTGTGCCGTGCTCCGGCCACCGCCGGGAAGCTCGCCGCCGTCACGTTGGGCCTCCCCGTGGTCGCCCGACCCCTCCAGTAGCTGCACGCGGGCACGGGCTACACGCTCGTGGTCTCAGCGCTGCGAACGATGCCCGGAAACCCCTAAACCGTGCAGCTCCGCCGTGCCCAGTGGCACCGGCGGCTAGCCTCCAGCCACTTAGGCCTAATCCCCCCTTAACCACCCCCCTAAACTAACCCCCACCCCACTGACAGTGGGCCCTACCGCTAAACTAACCCCCTCTGTTAATTAAACTAACAGGTGTTAACTCCCACTTCCACTGACCTCCTGGCCCCACACGTCAGACCCCTGCTGACGTCATGATGATGCATGGCTGACGTAATAAACAGAAAACAATTTAAAAGAACTAAAGAAAATTCAAGAAATTCCAGAAAATCCAGAAAATAGCCAAAACTTCAATAAATCATAGAAAATTCATATTAACTCCAAATTGGACAAATAATATATGAAAAATTATCAGAAAAATGCAAGGATTAAGAATATGCAATTTAATTTAATGTTTGACCATTTGAAAATGGTTGAAAAGTAGCAAACATGCATATGACTTAATTTGAATTTGAATTTGGAGTTTGAATTTGCAAATCCTTTGCAATACACTTCAATTAAATTGAATTATCAACAAACCAGTACCATTCACATCATGGACAACCTTATCATGTGTATGTGCATTCTACTTTCGATGTTGTCCCCCCTTGTTGATGATTGCCTCCGATGACAGACGTTCCGAGACGGTGATCACCCCCGATGAAGAAGACCACTGTTAAACCCCGTGTATCGTCAGCAAGGCAAGCAAACCCCATTGATCATGTCTATAAAATCCCAATTCCCTCTCAGTCTCGCTTATGCATGTTTAGGAGATCACCTTGTATCGATTCTACTGCATAGTTGAACCCATATCCGATGCATGACCTATCATCTTGTCACAGTTGTAAGCAAACCACAACCTAGCTGACATAGGAGTTGATTGATATCATGTGGCCCTTGCAATTGTTACTTCTTATTGCATTCTTAGTGGTACAATGAGTTTGATTTTCATGTGAGTCGGGATGATAGTGAACATGGTGTTGATGAAAGTGAAACTGTGTTGGTGAATCCACCCTAATAGAAGGTGAACGATGAGAGGCTGTGTAGGAGTACACACTGGGTTGTCTCGTTGAACACCACCTTAAGCCCGAGTTCTTGTATGGTAACCCGAGATAAAGAGTACAACCACACATTGGGCTCACTGACCCCTCTCAACCTAGTAACTCACCCTGATCCAAGTCCAGGAGTCACACCTAGTTCGGGTTTTCCATTCGGCATATGCATAGAAAGATAAAGGAAATGAAATGTGGCATTCATGGTAGGGCTTGTGGAACATGGCTTGTCAAGCGGAGAACCATCCGTCGAGGTGGGCTTGTCAGTCGTGCCAGATGGTTTGAGTCCTGGCTGGAAGCTCGGCCGGAACTCCAGTTAGGTTTGAATCTCAGACAGTTGACTCCTTGGACTAGAACGGAGCTGTGGGCGAAGTGTCGTGGTGAACATCCTCGCTGTAACCTCTTAAACGGTGGCGAGACTTGGCGGTAACCGATGGTCATGTGTGTGTAGTTTACACCCTTGCAAGGTTAACAAAACTATTCGAATAGCCGCGTCCGCGGTCATGGACTACTTGGAAAGCTGTGCTTGATTATTAGACAACTTGAATGGATACTTCTAAAACTCGCAAGATAATCATGAGTGTTATGGTGTGCTTCCTCGTGGGGAAGTCGAGGAAGTAACCATAGTGGTGTATTGGTTGGAGACTTGGTAGTGGACTCGTGTACGCTTCTTACCTCAAGTCTGGTACTCGTAGTACAGGACTAGCCAAGTCAAAGCTGGCATTTCTGCATGTTGAACCCCACCTCCCTTTACCTTGATACTTGAGCATGAGTAGTGTAGTTCTGATGTAAGTCTTGCTGAGTACGATTTTGTACTCACGTGTGCTTATTCTATGTTTTAGGTGAGAACCCGGACCCCCCGATGGAGTCACCTTCGTGAAGCCCAATGTTGACCTTGGTAGCATAGTCCCAGACTGCAGTCTGGTCCCTCGTGGAAGGGCATGTTTGTTGCACAAGGCTTCTCTAAGCCATTTGTTAAACTTGTCTGTACTCAGACCTAATTTCCTTTCGTTGTATGATGTAATGATGATCACAGACATGTGATCTTTGTATGATCTATGTGTAAGTCAATAAAGATACACTTTGTAGAGCTATGTGATGATACCTGCTGTTCATACTAGGCATGTGTGTTGCGTGTATGTTTATAACTTGCATGTCTTAGTATGGGTTTTCGATACCTTAGTTGTGATCTGGCTGGCGGTCTTTTATACACCAAGTGGCCCTTATATGTGCGCAGCTTGGGGCATCGCGATGCGATTGCTCGTGACTCTGTCACGTGCACACGTTGTTGTATGATCGAGCCCGCCCTAGACCCCGACTAAGTGATCGGGCTAGAGTAAGTCTATGTAAGAGTTAGGATTCAATCGATATCATGGTTGAGGCGACTTGTCTATGAATATGGGATTCACCACCCATAAGCATTTAGACTCGTGAGCGGACGATGAGGACCCATCTCAGTTGATCATCCGGCCTGAATGGGATGCCCCTAACGTTCGATGCTTTCCGAAAGTGTTCTGTGCTTGGCCTTGTCTGCTTAGACAAGTGGGTACGGCTCTCGGCTCTCCATGTGATTGTATCGTGACTGGAATTACATACGCATACCCCGGGTCCCGACAGACTTGGTATCAGAGCAGGACTGTCTGTAGGCTTATCAAACCCTTGGTCGAAGTCAAGTCTAGCATTCTATAGTTATATAGTTACTTGGGTATAAAGGGAACAACGTAAGGCTTCTTTTTCTCCTTACCCTCATCGATCTGAGTTCTGAGTCGCCCTTATCTTTTCTACGGGATGATAGGACTAGGCTCATCTATATCTTACTAGAACATCTCGTTGATTGCTTCGTTGTAGCCGTAGGACAGTTGTGGTTGTCCAGAGTCTTTGTGTCTTTGAGTTCCTTGAAGAAGTTCTGTCCCATCTTCTCGAGGTTTTCTTGTTTTCCATCCCGGTGTAGCCGTTATGCTGCCCGATTTATTCCGTGTTTCTAGGAATCTTTGCCTTTGCATTACAATCTTTTCCTCCTAGTCATGTCCTCTTATGTTTGTTTCCATCGTAAAACCTATTCTGATTGTTGATTTTTATCACACAGGATGTCAGGTGGAACTCGTAGTGATGTTCTTCGCAGTCGAGACCGTGACTGGAATCGAAGTAATGATGAACCTCCACCACCGCCTTCTGCGGCGAAAGTCATGATGGAAGCTGAGAAGAATAGACGTGATCAAACACACCTTCTGGAGCTCATCGAGCAGAATACCGCTCGTCAGCGCAATGTGGTTGTCAGCATTCAGGATTTCATCCTCCTCAAGCCACCGATTTTTCGATGTTCCTCCGAGCCCCTTGAAGCTGATGATTGGCTCCATTCCATCGAGCGTAAGCTTGAGACGGCGCATGTTGCTCCCAATGATCGTGTGATGTTTGCGGTATACTTCCTGGAAGGTGCTGCTGTTGAATGGTGGGAGAACTATGTTGCAACGCAACCTGATGGTCACGTAGTGACTTGGCAGCAATTCCGTGATGCCTTCCGAGGGTACCACATTCTGGATGAGATGATGGAAATAAAGAAGGAAGAGTTTTGCAATCTTACTCAGGGACATAGATCCATCCACGAGTATATGACCGAGTTCAACCATCTTGCTCGTTATGCCCAAGAGGAGATATCCACTGATGCCAGGAAGCAAGCAAGGTTCCGCAAGGGACTTAACCCTGTTATTCGTCATGATCTCAATCTTCATGAGTTTGTCAACTTTGAGGATTTAGTCAATAGATCCTTCAGAGCTGAGTATGGAAATGAGGTGTTCGAAGAGTCTCGCAAGCATGCTCGTGAGTTTGCTCCATCTTCTAGTTCGGCCCCTCAGAAACGCCAGATTTGGATTCCAACTAGTGCCATTCCTTCACACCTTTTTGCAAGGCCATCCTATATGGTACCTCAACCTCCTCCACCAAACATGAATCCCAACAACTATGGTAGTGAACCTGCCATCCTTGCTCCACCCACTGACACCAGAGTTTGCTACAAGTGTGGTCATCCTGGCCACGTTGCACGGAAATGTTCATTGTCGGTGAAAGTTGATCCTCGTCCAAGACATGATGCCACCCCACCCAAGCCTTCCAAACCTAATTCTTCACAGAAATCAACCTCCAACTCCTTGCAAGCAAAGTCCTTAGCCACTGTTGGTGGTTGTGTGAACCAAATCTCAGTTGAGGAAGCTATTGATACTTCTGACGTCATCCTTGGTACGCTCCCAGTCAATCGTGTTCCCTCCTCTGTTCTTTTCGATCCAGGAGCTTCTCATTCATTCATGTCGGAGAGTTATGCACTTCGTCATGAGTTCTCCTTTGAAGAAATGTTTTCTCCAATGATCATTCAAACTCCTGGTTCAAGGTGGCAAACTAATAGAGTAAGCCATGGTAATCAAATTGCAATTGAGGGTTTAGTATTCCTTGCTTCTCTTATAGCCCTCAAGTCTTCAGACATTAATGTCATCCTAGGCATGGATTGGTTATCAAGACAGAATGTTGTCCTTGATTTTAAAGCCAAATCAGTTAAACTCACCCATCCTTCAGGCCAAACCATTGACTACACATCACCCAGTTCTAGAATCCAGATGCATACTTTGAATGTGCTTCCCCTTCCTGACCTTGAAGATATTCCGGTGGTTCGTGACTTCCCGGATGTCTTTCCTAAAGAGCTGCCAGGTATGCCACCCGACAGATGTGTAGAATTCATTGTAGATCTTGCCCCAGGAACCTCCCCAATTTCTAGACGCCCATACAAAATGGCCCCACGTGAGTTAGCTGAGCTGAAAATCCAACTCGAAGCTTTGTTGGCAAAAGGATTCATCCGCCCTAGCTCGTCTCCATGGGGTTGCCATGTTCTGTTTGTAACGAAGAAAGATGGAACAGAAAGGATGTGCGTAGACTATCGCCCGCTAAATCTAGCGACGATAAAGAACAAGTACCCACTGCCCAGGATCAATGATCTTTATGATCAACTTGCTGGATCCTCTGTCTTCTCCAAGATGGATTTGAGATTAGGCTATCATCAAATCAAGATCCGAAACGAGGACATTCCAAAGACGGCTTTCACTACTCGTTATGGTCTTTACGAGTTCACCGTCATGTCCTTCGGTCTAACCAATGCCCCCGCCACTTTTTCACGCATGATGAACTCGATCTTCATGGAGTATTTGGACAAGTTCGTCGTGGTTTACCTCGATGACATCCTTATATACTCGAAGAACGAAGAACAACATGCCGAGCATCTAAGGCTGGTATTGATGAAACTTATAGAGCATCGCCTGTATGCTAAATTCTCCAAGTTTGAATTTTGGCTACCAGAAGTGACCTACTTAGGCCACCTGATTTCTGCAAAAGGCATTGCTGTCAATCCCGAGAGAGTTCAGGCCGTCCTTGATTGGACTCCACCTGAATCGGTTAAGCAAGTTAGGAGTTTTCTTGGCTTAGCAAGCTATTTCCGCCGCTTCGTCAAGAACTTTTCTAAAGTTGCAAAGCCCCTGACTGAACTCCTCAAGAAAGATAAGAAATTCGAATGGACCCCCAAGTGCGAGGAAAGCTTTCAAGAGCTAAAAAGAAGATTGACTTCTGCACCCGTACTTGCGCCTCCAGACACCAAGAAGGATTTCGAGATCTTTTGTGATGCTTCACGGCAAGGGTTAGGATGCATACTTATGCAAGATCGACATGTGGTAGCTTATGCTTCACGCCAATTGCGTCAACATGAAGAGAACTATCCTACCCATGATCTTGAACTCGCTGCCGTAGTTCATGCACTGACAACTTGGCGACATTACCTCCTTGGTAATCGTTGTGAGATCTATTCCGACCACCAAAGCCTCAAATATATTTTCACCCAGCCAGATCTTAATCTCAGGCAAAGACGCTGGATAGAGTTGATAAAAGATTATGACTTAGGAATTTCTTACACCCCAGGAAAAGCCAATGTCATGGCTGATGCACTAAGTCGTAAGTCGTATTGTAACAACCTCATGTTACAACAGTATCAACCACTTCTTCATGAGGAATTTCGAAAGCTCAACCTCGAGATTGTTCCTCGTGGATCTCTTTTCAACTTGGTGGCGAAACCAACCCTTGAGGATCAAATCATAGTTGCCCAAAGACGTGCACGAGGTGTACGCAGGATCAAGGAGAACATTGCTAGCGGAGTTGCTAAATGTTTCTCCACAGATAGCAAAGGAACGGTATTCTTTGAAAATCGTTTGGTAGTACCTAATAATAGAGATCTAAGGCAACTCATCCTCAAAGAAGCCCATGACACACCCCTCTCGATTCATCCTGGTAGCACAAAAATGTACCGAGATCTACGCCAGAGCTTTTGGTGGACTAGGATGAAGAGAGACATTGCTCGATTTGTTGCTGAATGTGATGTTTGTCATTGCATTAAGGCAGAACACCAAAGACCTGCTGGTACACTTCAACCTTTGCCTATTCCCGAGTGGAAATGGGACAAAGTCGGTATGGACTTCATCACCGACTTTCCAAAAACCCAGAAAGGAAATGATGCCATCTTCGTTGTCATAGATAGGCTTTCCGAAGTTTCTCACTTCCTTCCCGTTCGCGAGTCTATAACTGCTAGTCAGTTGGCGGACTTGTACGTCTCTAGAATTGTGTCTCTTCACGGTGTTCCTTTGGTAATCAATTCTGACCGAGGTAGCCTTTTCACCTCTAGATTCTGGGGAAGCTTTAAGAATGCTATGGGAACTCATCTATCCTTTAGTACAACTTTCCATCCTCAGTCTAGCGGTCAAGTTGAAAGGGTTAATCAAATCTTGGAAGACATGCTCAGAGCTTGTGTTATCTCATTCGGAAAGAATTGGGAGAAGTCTCTTCCATTTGTCGAATTTGCTTATAACAACAATTTCCAATCTAGTATGAACATGGCTCCTTTTGAACCTCTATGGACGACGATGTCGAACACCCTTGAACTGGTCAGAAACCGGTGAAAGACAATTCTTTGGACCGGATATGATCAAGGAAGTAGAAGAGCAAGTTCGCATTGTTCGTGATCGATTGAAAGCCGCCCAGTCTCGTCAGAAAAGCTACTATGATCGTCATCATAGGCAAGAAAGATACAATCTGGATGAGAAGGCTTACCTTCGGGTTACTCCTCTGAAGGGAACCCAACGATTCGGTATCAAACGCAAGTTGGCCCCACGTTACATCGGACCTTTCCGCATTCTAGCTAAACATAGCGAAGTTGCCTACCAACTTGAACTACCCCCACACCTTTCCCGAGTACATGATGTATTCCATGTGTCACAACTCAGGCGTTGCTTCAAGGACCCCATCCGCGAAGTCGACCATGAAACGCTTGATCTCCAAGATGACCTTTCTTATCATGAGTACCCCGTTCGTATTCTTGATTCCGCAGAGCGTGTCACTCGTCGTCCGCAGATCAAGTTTCTCAAAGTGCAATGGTCACATCACTCTGAGAAAGAAGTAACATGGGAAAGAGAAGACCGCCTCCGTGCCAGTACCCCACCTTCCTCCCGATGACTTCAGAATCTCGGGACGAGATTCTTTTGAGTGGGGGCGAGTTGTCAGAACCCCAACTAGGGTAAGTGCTAGGGTAGCTTGAGTCCTTTGCATCATATGAAAATGTCGGGACCCGGGGTTAGCATATGCAAGTCCAGTTAAGGCATAGTCATATGGAGAGCCGAGAACCGTACCCACTTGTCTAAGCAGACAAGGCCAAGCACAGAACGTTCTCGGAAAGCATCGTACGTGAGGGGCATCCCATCCAGGCCGGATGATCAACTGAGATGGGTCCTCATCGTCCGCACACAAGTCTAATGATATGGGTGGTGAACTCCCATATTCACAGACAAGTCGCCTCAACCATACTATCGACTATCTCATAACTCTTACATAGACTTACTCCAGCCCGATCACTTAGTCGGGGTCTAGGGCGGGCTCGATCATACCACAAAGTGTGCACGAGACGGAGTCTCGAGCAATCGCATCGCGATGCCCCAAGCTGCGCACATCTAAGGGCCACTTGGTGTATGAAAGACCGCCAGCCAGAACACATCTAAGGTCTCGAAAACCCATACGAAGACATGCATGTTATAAACATACACGCAGCACACATGCCTTGTATGAACAGCTGGTACCATTGCAATTCTCTACAAAGTGTACATTTTATTTATAACTCTTATAGAGTACACACAGAGATCACATACATGTGATCCAACATTACAACACAGGCGGAAGCAAATTATGTCTGAGTACAGACAAGTTTAACAAATGGCTTAAGAAGCCTTATTTAAACACAAAGCCCTCCAAGAGGGAACCAGTCTGCTCACTGGGACTAGACTAGATTAACTTCAGTCGTCCAGCTCGATGAAGAAGCCACCTTCGGGGTCAGTGGCGTCATCTAAAACATAGATTAAGCAAACGTGAGTACAAAGGCGTACTCAGCAAGACTTACATAGGAGCTATACTACTCATGCACATGTATCAAGGTAAAGGGAGGTGGGGTTCACTTGCAGAAATGCCAGCTTTGACTTGGCTAATCCTGAACTACGAGTACCAGACTTTGAGGTAAGAAGCGTACACGAGTCCACTACTTTCACCAACCAATACACCACTATGGTGTCTTCCTCGACTTCCCCACGAGGAAGCACGCCATAGCACTCACACTTATCTTGGTGTGTTTTAGAAGTATCCGGTTCAAGTTATCTAATAATCAAGCTAAGCTTTCCAAGCAGTCCATAACCGCGGACGCGGCTATTCGAATAGTTTTGTTAACCTTGCAAGGGTGTACCGCTACACACACATGATCATCATTTACCGCCTTTGATCTCGACACCATTCAAGGGGTGCCAGCGAGGATGCTCACCACAACTTTTACCTCATAGCCGATCTAGTCCGAGAAAGCCGCCTACTTGGGTTGGTTACTACTATCGTGAACCCGGCCGGTTTATCGAAGTGGACCCAAGCGATGTGTGCGTGGTGCATAAGCCGGTCTCGGGTGAACCGTTCTCTCACTTAGCATCCAGGCCACAAGCCTACCAGAACTCCGAACTACTGCGACATCTGGACATCAAAAGGGATGAGTTAGTAAGTTGAGAGGGGTCAGTGAGCCCAATGTGTGGTTGTACTCTTCATCTTGGATCACCACACAAGAACTCATACTAGGGCGGTGTTCAACGAGACAACCCACCGTGTACTCCTACACAGCCTCTCATCGTTCACCTTGTATTAGGGTCGATTCACCAACACTTTTCTACCATCATCAACATGATCATTCCCATCCCGACTCACATCACAGTAACAACATGGTATCATACTAAGCATGCAATAAGCAGTAACATTGCAGGGGCCACATGATATCAAACAACTCCTACATTTGCTAGGATTGTGGTTTGCTTACTACTGTGACAAAATGATAGGTCATGCAAAGGAATGGGTTCATCTATGCGGTAGAAACGAATCATGGTGATCATCCTAAACAATGCATAAGCGAGGCATGAGAGGGAAGTGGGATTTTATCGACATGATCAAAGGGGGTTTGCTTGCCTTGCTGACGAGGTTCGGGTTCTGGATCTTCAGCGAAGGGGGTGACCTCTTGCTCCAGTTCCACCTCTACTCGACAAACAAAGCACGAAGTAGCAATCAATATGAATGCAATGCTCAAGCACATGATTGAATGTTTAAAACTTGAAGTATAAGTTTTGATGTGTGTGAGGCAATTCCATTTAAGTGGAGTATATTGCATTTAAAAATGCAAATTCAAACTCCACATTTGAATTTAGCTTAGCCAAGTTGAATGTGACATCGTTTGATCATTTTGAATCAACTTCAAATGTGTATGATATGCCTCTAATGTGTGATTGAAATGTAGCATGTTGCCATAGTTCAAGTTGCAAAAATATTTGATTTGAATTTGATTTGATTCCATTTAAATCAAATAGCTAATGCTACTGATCACATTTTAAATTCAACTCAAACAGAGTTGAAAGTTGCATATTTGGAAAGATAATTTTCTCCTGATCATTTTTCATATATTATTTGTCCAATTTGGAGTTAATATATTTTCTATGAATTTCCAAAGTTTGGGGTATTTTCTGGATTTTCTGGAATTCATTTAATTCAAATAATCTCTGGAAATTCATTTAAATTGATTTAATGCGTCAGGCTGACGTCAGGGGGGGGGGGGGCTGACATGTGGGGTCACCCTGTCAGTGACTGGGGTTAATTAACTCGTGGTTAAGTTAATCCAGTGGCTTAATTAAGCCACTGGGCCCACTGGTCAGTGACCCAGGGGGTCACTAACTATGTGATTAGTGGGGGGGCTTGGGCTAATACGCCGGCGGCTAAACGCCGGCGACTAGAGTCGCGGCGGCGCTGCACGGGTTCGCGCCCTGGTCGCGCGTTTGGCACGCTAGAGGCACCAAACGGCTGCTGGAAGGACGCCGCGTCGAATGGAGCCAGCCAGGGGGGCCGGAACTCACCGGAGCGTCGTCGGCGTCAAGCCCTAGCGGCGGCCGTGGCTCGGGCTTGGGGCAAAGCTTGCTGTGGTGCTCCATTTGAACCGGGGATGCTCGCAATCGAAGCAGAGGAGCAAGGTGAAGACGAAGGACATGCCCCCGAGCTCGTTTGCGTCACGGACGCTCGACTACGATGACCGTGGCGGCGAGGAGCTTCGGCGTCCATGGCGGATCTAGCTAGGGAGGAGGAGGGAGACGAAGGAATGGCTCGGTCGAACCGCGAGCTCACCGTGATGCTAGCAGAGGGGTCAGGGAGGTCGGGGAGGTCGTGGTGGCGGCGAATTTGACAACGGCGACTTACGGGTCCGGCGGCAGCTCGAGCTCAATTCCTGCGGCTTGAGTCCAGATCACAGCTTCGCCTGCTGCGTGAAGAGGAAGTCGACGATGGCGTGCACGATGGACATGGCCTTCAGGCTTCTCGCCGGCGCTGGCTGCGGTTCTCGTCGACGACGAACGGCGGACGCTCTCGGGGAAGAAGGGGAAAACTAGGGGAGGGCTCTGGACGAAGCGGCGATGGGGGAAAGTGAGAGAGGGAGTCGAGGGCGTCTCCGTGGCGCACTTTGGAGTCCTGGGGCGGCCTGGAAGCTCCTAGGCGTCGAGGTGGCGTCCACGGCGTCGGCGTCGCGCCACCGTGCTGCTTGGCAGCGCGGGGTAGAAGACGACAAGGGGGGCTTCGCGGGCTGGGCCGGCTGGAGAGGTGGGCCTCACCCCTGGCGAGAGGTAAGTCTTTTTCCTTTTTCTGTTTAATCTTTCCTTGCTGTTTTTCTGTATATTTGTTTTGACTTTGGTAAAAATACCAAATCATTTTATTAAATGCTGAAAACTTTTATGTGGCTTCATAATAATATAGACTAGCCACTCATAAACTTTCAACATTTTTAAAATTCAAATAATTTGAATCTTAATTCAAATAGGGGTATTTCTTTAATTCCAAGGCACTGTTTGAATATTTTAAAAATCTATGAGCATGGGGTGGGTGCCACATCACTTGATATGTGATCACACTCATTTATAAGACTTTTCAAAACTCTAACATGAATTTTTGGAGAAGATTTTTATCTGGCCTTTTTGAATTAATTCATCTGGGGGGTGTTCCTTCTCCCATTTGGATTTTGAAGTTGATTTCCTTTGAAAATTTGACATGATGCAAGGTTACTTGATCCTAGCACATTACCTAACAGAGGGTTCTGACAGAAAATTTCAAAAGAAATTCAAAAATGGGGAAAAGAAAAGCCCTAGAGAATTTAATTAAATGGCCAGACAAAAATTGCTTCCAAAAAATCCTCTAGTATTTTTCAAAAGTCTTGTAAATATGCATCATCACATATAAAGTGAAGTGGGTCCCACTGCATGCACCAAGATTTGCCAAAAATTCCAAATAGGGCTTGGAAATTAAATTTGACCCCTATTTGACTTGAAATTCAAATGTATTGAATTTCAAAAATGCCCAAATCCGAAAAGTGACTAGCTACTGGTCACCTAGTATTTATAAAATTAGTTGGGCATTTTTATAAAATGCTTCGGTATTTTTACCAGAGCAAAACAAAAGAAGAAAAAGAAAACAGAAAAAAAATAACATAAGAAAAGGGAAAAGAAAACCCCCAGCCCACCCCACAGGCCACAGGCCCAACTAGCCAAATCCCATCCCAAGCCCACCTGGGGCTTGTCTTCTTCCTCCCCTCGCTTCCAAGCTGCTCGGTGACGAGCCGTGGGCGCGCCGACGCCACCGAGGCCTCTCTGGAGCCCCCTCTTCTCTGCTAAGGCGCTACGGAGACGCCCAGACCCTCCTCTCACCTTCCCCTCCACTCGCGGTCCCTCCCCACGCCTCTGCATCGTCTCTCCCGCGTGCGCCCGAGAGCACCCCGGAACACGTCGACGAGCCCACGCGGCCAACGGCGACGAGGAGCCGCACCGACCTGTCCAGTGAGCTCGCCCCCGTCTACTTCGTCACCCCGAAGGAGATCACGAGCCGAAAAGCCCCCAAGACGTTGAATTCGACGACAAGACGCCGCCGGCCGCAGTGGAGCCCGTCGACGATTGCGCTGCCGTACTGCTTCCCCCGACTCCGCCGTCCTCACCATTCGATCCAGGGTGAGCCGCCGCCTCGAACCCCTCTTTCTGCGCCTCCTCCCGTCCCGCTAATCACCGAGCCCGCCTATGTTGTGCTCCTGACGTCGCCGGGAAGCTCGCCGCCATCACGTTGGGCCTCCCCGTGGTCGCCCGACCCCTCCAGTAGCTGCACGCGGGCACGGGCAATACGCTCATGGTCTCAGCGCTGCGAACGGTGCCCGGAAACCCCTAAACCGTGCAGCTCCGCCGTGCCCAGTGGCACCGGCGGCTAGCCGCCGGCCACTTAGGCCTAATCCCCCCTTAACCACCCCCCTAAACTAACCCTCACCCCACTGACAGTGGGCCCTACCGCTAAACTAACCCCCTCTGTTAATTAAACTAACAGGGGTTAACTCCCACTGCCACTGACCTCCTGGCCCCACACGTCAGACCCCTGCTGACGTCATCCTGATTCATGGTTGACGCAATAAACAGAAAACAATTTAAAAGAATTAAAGAAAATTCAGGAAATTCCAGAAAAATCCAGAAAATAGCCAAAACTTCAATAATTCATAGAAAATTCATATTAACTCCAAATTGGACAAATAATATATGAAAAATTATCAGAAAAATGCAAGGATTAAAAATATGCAATTTGTTTTGATGTTTGACCATTTTAAAATGGGTGAACAGTAGGAAACATGCATATGAATTAATTTGAATTTGAATTTGGAGTTTGAATTTGCAAATCCTTTGCAATACACTTCAATTAAATTGAATTGTCAACAAACCAGTACCATTCACATCATGGAAAACCTTATCATGTGTATGTGCATTCTACTTTCGATGTTGTCCCCCCTTGTTGATGATTGCCTCCGATGACAGACGTTCCGAGACGGTGATCACCCCTGAAGAAGAAGACCACCGTTAAACCCCGTGTATCATCAGCAAGGCAAGCAAACCCCATTAATCATGTCTATAAAATCCCAATTCCCTCTTAGTCTCTCTTATGCATGTTTAGGAGATCACCTTGTATCGATTCTACCGCATAGTTGAACCCATATTCGATGCATGACCTATCATCTTGTCACAGTAGTAAGAAAACCACAATCCTAGCTGACATAGGAGTTGATTGATATCATGTGGCCCCTGCAATTGTTAATGCTTATTGCATGCTTAGTGGTACAATGAGGTTGCTTTTGATGTGAGTCGGGATGATAGTGAACATGGTGTTGATGAAAGTGAAACTGTGTTGGTGAATCCACCCTAATAGAAGGTGAACGATGAGAGGCTGTGTAGGAGTACACAATGGGTTGTCTCGTTGAACACCGCCTTAAGCCTGAGTTCTTGTATGGTGACCCGAGATAAAGATTACAACCACACATTGGGCTCACTGACCCCTCTCGACCTAGTAACTCACCCCGATCCAAGTCCAGGAGTCACACCTAGTTCGGGTTTTCCATTTGGCATATGCATAGAAAGATAAAGGAAATGAAATGTGGCATTCATGGTAGGGCTTGTGGAACATGGCTTGTCAAGCGGAGAACCATCCGTCGAGGTGGGCTTGTCAGTCGTGACTACATGGTTTGAGTCCTGGCTGGAAGCTCGGCCGGAACTCCATTTAGGTTTGAAACTCGAAAAGTTGACTACTTGGACTAGAACGGAGCTGTGGGCGAAGTGTCGTGGTGAACATCCTCGCTGTCACCTCTTGAACGGTGGCGAGACTTGGCGGTAACCGATGGTCATGTGTGTGTAGTTTGCACCCTTGCAAGGTTAACAAAACTATTCGAATAGCCGTGTCTGCGGTCATGGACTACTTGGAAAGATGTGCTTGATTATTAGACAACTTGAATGGATACTTCTAAAACTCGCAAGATAAGCGTGAGTGCTATGGTGTGCTTCCTCGTGGGGAAGTCAAGGAAGTAACCATAGTGGTGTATTGGTTGGAGACTTGGTAGTGGACTCGTGTTCGCTTCTTACCTCAAGTCTGGTACTCGTAGTACAGGACTAGCCAAGTCAAAGCTGGCATTTCTGCATGTTGAACCCCACCTCCCTTTACCTTGATACTTGAGCATGAGTAGTGTAGTTCTGATGTAATTCTTGCTGAGTACGATTTTGTACTCACGTTTGCTTATTCTATGTTTTAGATGAGAACCCCGACCCCCCGATGGAGTCACCTTCGTGAAGCCCGACGTTGACCTTGGTAGCATAGTCCCAGACAGCAGTCTGGTCCCTCATGGAAGGGCATGTTTGTTGCACAAGGCTTCTCTAAGCCATTTGTTAAACTTGTATGTACTCAGACCTAATTTGCTTCCGTTGTATGATATAATGATGATCACAGGCATGTGATCTTTGTATGATCTATGTGTAAGTCAATAAAGATACACTTTGTAGAGTTATGTGATGATACCTGCTGTTCATACTAGGCATGTGTGCTGCGTGTATGTTTATAACATGCATGTCTTAGTATGGGTTTTCGAGACCTTAGTTGTGATCTGTCTGGCGGTCTTTTATACACCAAGTGTCCCTTAGATGTGCGTAGCTTGGGGCATCGCGATGCGATTGCTCGTGACTCTGTCACGTGCACACTTTGTTGTATGATCGAGCCCGCCCTAGACCCCGACTAAGTGATCGGGATGGAGTAAGTCTATGTAAGATTTAGGATTCAATCGATAACATGGTTGAGGCGACTTGTCTATGAATATGGGATTCACCACCCATAAGCATTTAGACTCGTGAGCGGACGATGAGGACCCATCTCAGTCGATCATCCGTCCTGAATGGGATGCCCCTCACGTTCGATGCTTTCCGAGAGTGTTCTGTGCTTGGGCTTGTCTGCTTAGACAAGTGGGTACGGCTCTCGGCTCTCCATGTGATTGTATTGTGACTGAAATTACATACGCATACCCCGGGTCCCGAAACCTTTGCACAACATCTTTTGTCCTACCATCCCTCTACGAACGGGGCCACTTAAGGAACTTATGGAGATTAAGGTGCTCCTGTGGCAGAGCACCGGAACAAAGCATTAACACTTCATGAACGCATGTGATCCTCAAGTTATAGCCCATCCCCTTTGGTGTCCCAAGCTGTCACCATTGGGATCGCCGGTTCCGGACTATAATAGGTGCATACAACCGTAGATAAGATCTAGACAACAATTATAATCATACAACCATAACGTGCTCAGATCTGAGATCATGCTACTCGTGCACTAGTAACAAGCATTAAGAACAACAAATTGCAGAAACAATAATTGATAAACCTCTTAGGACTGAACAAGGTAACAATTCATCGGATCCCAACAAACACAACACCAGTTACATCATATGGATCTCAATCATGTAGGGCAGCTCATGAGAACATTGTATTGAAGATCTAGGGGGAGAGAATACCACATAGCTACTGCCAAGAACCCGTAGTACCAGGAGGAACTACTCAAGAAGCATCATGGGGGAAGGAGAGTTGATGAAGATGGCCCCGGGGGCCAAGGCCCTCCCCGGCAGGGTGCCGGAGCAGGATCCTGGTGACCCCAGAAGCTAGTTTTCGATGGCGGCGGAGATCGGAATCGCTTCTGGAGAAAAGTACTTCGATATTAGGAATTTCCTCCTCGGGGGTAAAAATAGGGGCCAAAGGGGGCACCAAGAGGGGCCACCAGGCAGCCAGGAGGGTGCCTGGCGCGGCCTAGGGCTGGGCCGCGCCATGGAACCTTCTGGAGTCCTGGTGGTGGCCCTCCCTTCCTTCCTTGGTGTTTCCGAAGGCTTCCGAGACGCTGATTTTTTATATAATTTTTCTGGAATTTTTGGAGCATTTTTAATGGCCGGAAAACCTGAAATACAAAAAACAGCAGAAAACAGGAACTGGCAACTGGGTGCACTGAGTTAATAGGTTACTCCAAATATGCTCAAAAGTGTATGAAAGTTCAAGAAAAACATGTAAAAGTCACACAAAACATGCATGGCACAAGTAGAAATTATAGATACGTTTGGGACGTATCAAGGCGTTGTTCCGTGGTATGAGGGGTTTGCAGAGTTTAATGATAGTTACATAAGCCGTTCAAGAAAGAAGGCGTAGGTAACAGGCCGTTTTGTTTTGCTGTAACAAGCTATCAAGCAGACGCAGGAGAAGTGCGAGTCACTTAGCCAGCAACTGCAGCTAAGGACGTCCACTCAAGATCCTCCAATAGATCCAGCATTGGATTGTACCGTCCTGGAGGTGAAGGGAAGCAGACCCTCAGAGAATCCAAACAAAGTGGTGTCTATCTATGGAGAAAACAAGGCATCATATTTCCAGACAAGGTTTCAAGTCCAACGCGTTCGATGTCGAGTTCACCACCCCCCCCCCAGAGATGGAGCGCAGCGCGACTCAGCCGAGTCCACCACAACCCCTCCTCGAGAAGGAGCGCAACGCGACTCCGCCACGTTAGCCGAGTCCAGCACAACCCCTCCCCGAGATGGATCGCAGTGCGACTCCGCCGCGTCAGCCGAGTCCACCACCAGCTCCCCCCGTGACGGAGGCTCCAAAGACACAACCACCCCAAAGGCAAACACGATGATCAAGTCGACCTACATCTCGTCAGCAGAGTACACCGAAGAAGAAATCAAAGAAAGATATACCCATGAATATTCCGCCAACGTTACCCTGGGATAGGAGTGACGCCGAAAACCAGGCCATATCGGATAGAGAAGTGCAGCAACACTTCACACCGAAACCTCCACCGGCACCGAAGGAGAAAATACCTGAGGTAATAGTAGAACACTTTTTGAAGCAGTTTGAACCACCCCCTAAGAAGACCCCGCTAACGGACTATGAACGATCTATTTGCAAGTCATTTAAAAAGGGGTCGTCAAGCTCCTTAGGCCGTAGAAAAACCAGGAAAACGGTTCCCCGGCTCGGAGAACATACATTGCAATTGATAGCCCCGCTCAAGGTGAGTACCGAGCATCAGGAGATGATACCAACCGCCGAACAACAAAAAGAGGCCGCTAGAGCGGCGGGTATCAGTGTTGAACAATATCTAGCCATTCAGATAGGCGATACGTCGGTGTTGTCCACTGTGCCAGATATAGAACCAATGATATATGTAAGAGGGGAGCCTCTGGTCAATAAAGAAGAGGAGAAGCTTCTACAAATGCAAATGCGCAATTTGCATCAGTGGTACAACAGCGAAATTATCCCGTTCGAGCTAGAGGGCATCATGTTCCAACTCAAGAAAGAATATTTCCACCATGGAATTGACATGTGGATTGCAAATGAAGAATTATTTCAGTTATTCCATCAAAAAGCACTCGACAAATCCCTCGTCAGTTGCTATTGTCTGTAAGTGATTTATTTCTATGTATTTTAAGTCTCTAGCTTAGTTCGTTCGTCATTGACTGTAATTAATTATCTTCACTAATATTCTTTTGTGTGGTAACGCATAATGAAGATTTTAGAAATGAAAAGAGATGGATACTATGGAATTGGATTCATTGACCCAAATACCGTACATGAAGTGACAATAAAATGGAACCAAAAATACACGGACATTATCGTGCTGAAGTATTTGAAGCAACTCCATACCAACACAAATATACTACTTCCTTATAACTTCAAGTGAGTGTCATTATTTTGTACTATAAATTATAGTTTTGCTTACTCGATGTTGCATCGTTATAAGTGATGAATTGCATACCCGCTTTTACATACGTGCATGTGTGCGCAGCTATCACTTTATCCTGATAGATATTCAAGTTGACGAAGGAAAAGTTATAGTAATGGAATCACTACGTAAAGATATTAGCGAGTACCAATCCGTGAAGGATATGTTCGAAGGGTAATTTTAATAATTATTACACCTTGTAGGCTTCTTTAGTGTTCACTTCCTGTTATATATCAAGTAATTAATAACTCCTTTATTCATTTTCTTTGACGACAGAGTTTGGGCAAAGTTCAAAAAAGGCGAGCCCGGTTTATGGAAGGAGAAGCTGGCGTTGCACTACGATAAATTTGTGCGAAAACATTCTCTTTAATTCTAGTTTTAATATACCATTATCATGTGCTTGATTATTTATCTGGTTGAATTCTATTCTTCTGAAGTGTATGAGGCAGAAAGAGGGGGTTGAACCATGTGCTTACATAGTGATGCAGAACATTCGATTTATGACCAAAAGGCTTACTAGTAAATCATTGATGGTACGTAAATACTATTTAGACTTTGTTCTTACCATGATGCACTATTTAGAATTAACATTCGCTAATATATTGATTTTCTTCTTTAAATAAGATAAGGGAGAAGCGGGATCAACTCCAAATAGAGGAAAGAATTCAAGCACTTCAAGAGTAATTAGCGGGGTTTCTTCTTCAGCAAGTCATATCTACCAACAGAGAATTCCCGTAAAATCCGATACGGCCACCGGTAGAATATGATATGCAATTGTATAGGTGAAACTGTGTAATATACCAAATTGTATACACATGTTTACTGTATGCATGCTATATATATTCTGACATCGATACAGAATAACTATTCTGACAACATTTCGAACTGCATCGTATCGCAAAAGAGAACCGCACTGCTGAATTCGAAGCACTGCAGTTCGGGTAAAACAGAACCTCATGCACCGTTTTGGCGATAACTTTTTAACCGTTGGTCGGAATCGAGCATATGCTACACCATTGGATTCGTATGGAAAAGGAGCATCTTCCGTATGTTGAGCACTTCCCCCAATTCTTCACGGATTAAGAGCAGTTTCGAAAATGGTGTGGCGACCCACTTTTGCAGCGGGCGTATTTTCGCGATTTCTCTTAAACCGTTCATTAGAATGATGCAAATCTAGCCGCAAAAAATCACAGCAACTCCGTTTTTCGTTTTTGGATCTTGTAGAGAGTAGAACTTTTTAACCGCTTGTCCGATCGATGCGTATGATACACTGTTGGATTCGCCTGGAGTAGTATATTAACCCATATGTTGAACACTTTTCTATATTCCACACGGTTTTGAAGTAATTTGCAAAACGGTGTTGCTGTCCTCTTTTGGATAGCGGCTGTTTTCGCGTAAATTTGTTTGATTCGTTCGTCCGATTGATGCAATTGATACACCATTGGATAGCTATCGTCGAGGCGCTCCATTTGTATGTAAAACACATCCTCTAATTCCTTACAGTTTAAAAGTTTTGTCGGTTTTAGTAAATCGCGGAACTCCGTTCTTCGCGGACCCAGAATCGACGACGTGAACTACATTCGCCGGAAAACGCACAGCATCCGACGGTCAAGCGCACTGCATTATCGCCAAACAGAATTGCACGTGTTTTTCACGGAACAAAAAATCGGCGAGTGAACTGCATCCGCGGGGCACCCGATTGAATTTGTCAACAGAAAGAACTGCACATGATTTTTTCACATGGCAAAGAGAAATACGCGTATTTTTTCACGGACCCGGAGTCGACGTAGTGAACTGCATTCGACCGATACAGGTTGCATTTATCGACAGAGAGAACTGCACTTGTTTTTGTAACTTTTAACATATATTTTTATCAACGAGCGTGCACCGCAAGGACGAGGCGAGTGAACTGCATTTAAAAAAAATTATGAACGATAGTGATACAATACTACTGGAAGTGAACCGCAATATTTTACGGAAGTGAACCGCAATATTTTTTTACGAACGAAAGTGAACCGCACAAAGTAGAAGAAGAGAACCTCAATTTAAGAGTCAACTGTATTGTAAACAAGGGATTTTTGAACTGTATCACTTTTTCCAAAATAAGTGAGATTTTTATAAGACCAAAATCTGCACTGCATCATATATTTCTTTTTTCAAATTACAAATGAACCGCATTAGATTCCTTCAATAATTACAAAACAACTCTTGCATTTTTTGGTCCAACATGCTTAAAACATGAAATGCAAAGGAAAATAGGTGTTGATGTGCACCCATAAGCTTTGTCGAGGAACCGGACTGCAGCACCATGGCCATCGACATTGAGAAAAATCAGACAACACAACGCGGGGATGGGAAGTGTGATGCGTGCACACACGAACTGTACTGCATGAGCAGCTCGACCGAGCAGATCCAAGGTTGAAGATGAAGCAACCTGCATTTTGTGAGCTGCAGGGCAGGAGGGGCGACCATGTTGCCAGGAAGAGGAATGGAGAGAGAGCTGGTGGATGCCGCAAGAGAGGAATGGATTGGTCGTCCAGCAGCCGAGGGAGGAACGGATCGACGCCGGGAGGGCCACGGGGACCTAGTTCTCTGTCTTCTTCGCGGCTCTGTACTTGACCTCCATCGGCATGGGGGGCGTCAAGTCGGCGCTCCTCTCGTTCGGGGCAGAGCAGTACGACGACGGCAGCCCGGAGGAGAGCCGGTGGAACCAGAACGTGTCCTGGGCACTAGGCTTCGGCATCTCCGCGCTCTGCCTGCTCCTGGCGGCGGCGGGATTCGGTGCCGAATGGTGGCACCATCGCCGGCGTGGCCAGATCCATTGGTGGCGGCTTGACCGTGGGCCAGGGAGGTTGCGTCCTACGCCGGTGGTTAGTCAGGGGAGGGGGCGCATCTAGCTCGGGGGAGGTCGAACAGGGTTGGGCGGGAGGGGGGTGTCACAACCCCAGTTTAGGTATGTGCTAGGAATAGCAAGTCACTTTGCATCATGTTAAAAATTTCAAAAGGAATTGAAATGGGAGAGAGAACACCCCCCAGATGAATTTAATTCAAATGGCCAGATAAAAAGTTGCTCCAAAAATTCATTTTGCAATTTTGAAAAGTCTCATAAATGAGGGTGATCACATATAAAGTGATTTGGATTCAAACCCATGCTCATAGATTTTTCAAATATTCAAACAGGAGCATGGAATTAAACTTAAACCCCTATTTGAATTAAAGTTCAAAAATTTTGAATTTTAAAAATGCCCAAACTTTATAAGTGGCTACCTATATTTATTTTGAGGCCATATAAAAATTTGGAGCATTTATAAAAATATTTTGCTATTTTTTTAGCAAGGCACAACAAATGGAAGAAAAGAAAAACAAAAGGAAAAAGGAAAAAGGCTCACCTGGAAGCAGCCCAACTTAATCCCCAGCAACCCACCAGCTGGCCCAGCCCGCGAGCTCGTCTGTCGTCTTCCTCAAGCTTCTCGGTGGCGAGCCGAGAGCGTGCGGCGACCGCAACCGCGACGTCGAGGACATTCTAGGCGTCCCTGAGCCCTATCCTTGCGCCACGGACACGACCGTGCACCCGTGGATCTTTTCCCCCCTCTCTCCGCAGCTCTCGCCCTCTCGGCCGCCCGAATTCATCGCCACCCGCGAACCACCGTGGAGAACGCCATCAAGAACACGCGGCCACAGCGGACGAGGAGCCGCCTGGACGTGTCCAACGTCGACTTCGTCACCGAGCAGATGATTGTGCACTGAAGCTCACAGGGGCTGCCGAATCGAGTCGTTGTCTTCGTCTACGGCCGCCGTGCGCCATTATCTATTGCGTCTCCGGCAATCCACCTCCGTCCTCGCCACCAACTCCGTTGAGTTCCTGGTGAGCCATAGCTCAAAACCCCTCTAGCTATGCCCTCGATTTATTCCTCTATGCCATTCCACCATGGGAGACGTAGCTCCTCGCCGCCAGGCAGCTCGTCGATGAGCACCCGTGAACCCTAGAACCTCGCAGCCATGTCCATCGTGTTCCCCTTGGTCTGCTGCACCGTTTGAACCCATCCCTGCTCCAAGCCGTGCCCTGTACCATGTTCCACCACCTCGCCGTGGTTCTGTCGCCGCCAAACTCGTCGCCGGCGAGCGTACAGAGCACCCCAGCCTCCCCAACCGGTCCCAATCGATGCGCGGCGACGAGGGCTTCAATCCAGTGGAAGCAACGCATGATTTGGCCCAAGGAAACAATGTTGCAAAGGAAGCCGCCGCACGGCATGGTCGTCGGAGTCACGCCGACGACGAGGTCCACGTGGCCAGGGTGATTAGCCATTAATCCCACCCCCTGTGATACTGACGAGTGGGCCCAAGGCCACATAATCCCCCAGATTAATTTAAATCACTGGATTAATTAAACAGAGACACTGACAGAGAGGCCCCACATGTCAGCACCCCCCCTCCACGTCACCTTGACGTCATGTTGGCGCAATAAAGGTTTTTCTATTTAAAAGAAAATCAGGAAAATCCAAAAAAAGGGTTAAACTTTGGAAATTCATAACTAATTCATTTTAACTCAAAATTGGACAAATAATATGTCTAAAATTATCAGAAAAATACAAGGATTGTGAATATGGGCTCTTTTTCCATGTTTGACCAAGTTAAATTGGGTGAACAGTGGTAAACATCCATATGAATTTAATTTGAATTCAAATTTGGAGTGACTTTGCAAATGACTTTGCAACACACTTATTTTGAATGGTTTCATCCACACATCAGAGACTTTACCTCACCTTTACAACATAACTTCATGCTCAAACTTTTCAAATGTTTATTTATGGTTTCAAATGCATTTGAAATTCATCAATAAATCAAATGGAGTTTGAATTTGCAATTCAATTGCAATATACTCCTTTTAAATGGAATAACTCACATATCAGTGACACATACATCAAGTTTCAACCTTCAACTCATGTGTTTGAGCATTGTCTTATTATTGTTTCGATGTTTGTGTTGTTTGTCGAATAGAGGTGGAGCCGGAACCGGAGGCCACCCCCTTTGTTGAAGACACTGTGTATGAACCTCGTCAGCAAGGCAAGCAAACCCCCATTGATCATGTCGATAAAAACCCATTTCCATCTCAGTCTCTCTTATGCATTGATTAGGATGATCACCTTGTTATCGATTCTACCGCATAGTTGAACCCATATCCTTTGCATGACCTATCATTTTGTCACAGTAGTAAGAAAACCACAATCCTAGCAGATGTAGGAGTTGGTTGATATCATGTGGCCCCTGCAACTGTTACTGCTTATTGCATGCTTAGAGTTACAACGAGGTTACTCTTCTGTGAGTCGGGATGGTAGCAATCATGTTGAAGAAGGTGAAATTGTGTTGGTGAATCCACCCTAATACAAAGTGAACGATGACAGGTTGTATAGGAGTACATAGTGGATTGTCTCGTTGAACACCTCCTTAAGTCCGAGTTCTTGTGTGGTGATCCAAGAAGAAGAGTGCAACCACACATTGGGCTCACTGACCCCTCTCAACCTAGTACCTCACCCCGTTCGAACCCCAGAAGTCGCAGTAGTTCAGAGTTCTGGTAGGGTTGTGGCACGGTCTGCGAAGTGGATGAACGACTACTCAGACGACTGGTCCCTCGTGGAAGGGCTTTTTTATAGATAAGGATTCTCTAAGCCATTTGTAAACTTCTCTGTACTCAGACCTGCTTTGCTTCTGCATGCTTGTTGTAATGTTGGATCATGGTCTCGTGATCTCTGTGTGTACTCTGTAAGAGTTATCAATAAAGTTTTACACTTTGTAGAGAATTGCAATTATACCTGTTGTTCATACTAGACATGTGTGATGCGTGTATGTTTATAACATGCATGTCTTAGTATGGGTTTTCGAGACCTTAGTTGTGATCTCGCTGGCGGTCTTTTATACACCAAGTGTCCCTTAGATGTGCGCAGCTTGGGGCATCGCGATGCGATTGCTCGTGACTCTGTCACGTGTCACACTTTGTTGTATGATCGAGCCCGCCCTGGACCCCGACTAAGTGATCGGGCTGGAGTAAGTCTATGTAATGGTTGTAATACAATCGATTGTATGGTTGAGGCGACTTGTCTACGTATATGGGACTTCATTACCCATATCATTTAGAATTGTGTGCGGACGATGAGGAACCATCTCAGTTGATCATCCGGCCTGGATGGGATGCCCCTTACGTTCGATGCTTTCCGAGAACGTTCTGTGCTTGGCCTTTTTCTGCTTAGACAAGTGGGTACGGTTCTCGGCTCTCCATATGATTGTGTTATAGCGGAACTTGCATACGCTAACCCCGGGTCCCGACAGACTTGGTATCAGAGCAGGACTAACTGTAGGATTATCAGCCTTGGTCGAAGTTGAGTCTAGCCTTCTATAGCTATATAGTTACTCTGGGTATATAAGGGAACAACGTAAGGCTTCTTTTTTCTCTTTACCCGCATCGTTCTGTGTTCTGAGTCACCCTCATCTTTTCTACGGGAAGATAGTACTAGGCTCATCTATGTCTTACTAGAACATCTCGTTGTTTGCTTCCTTGTAGCCGTAGGAAAGTTGTGTTCGGTTTGCTAGAGTTCTTGTGCTTCCTGATTTCTTACATCGTATGTAAGTGTTGTTTCTATGTTGTAAGAAAATTGTTTTCTCTTGCAATTACAGTCATTATGATGTCCGAGTCATTCCAGTTATCTGCATAATCTGATGCATTTGCAAAATCATTCAACATCTTTTGACATTGATCTTACCTTCCAGGATGTCTCAAGGAACCCGTGGCCACCTTGGTCGTGCCCATGCTCGTGGGGATGATCCGGAGGAAGGCAATCTTCCACCATCACCCACGATGGCTCAAGTTCTCATGGAGGTTGAAAGAAACCGAAGGGACTCTCATGAGTTATTGGGGGTCATTGCTCGGAACACTGCCCAGCAGCGGAATGAGCTTGTGTCGTTGAATGACTTCATCCAGCTTCATCCCCCAGTTTTCAGCTATTCCACTGAGCCCCTTGACGCCGATGACTGGCTTCGCAGCATCGAGAGAAAGTTCCATTATGTACATGTTGAAGATGGTGACAGAGTCAACTATGCCACCTACCACCTCGAGGGTGCAGCTATCTCTTGGTAGGAGAACTTTCTGAACATGCGTCCAGCTGGACAGTTGACTTCGTGGAATGAGTTCTGTGACGCTTTTCGCGAGCATCACATTCCTAAGGGACTCATGGACCGCAAGAGAGAGGAGTTTTGCAATCTCACCCAAGGAAGAATGTCCGTTGATGAGTTTAGTCGGGAGTTCAATCGTCTTGCCCGCTATGCTCCCGAGGAGGTCTCCACCGACTCCAAGAAGCAAGAGAGGTTCCGCAAGGGACTCAATTCTGGAATTCGTCGTGAGCTCAATCTTCATGACTTCGGCACATTCCAGATCCTTGTCAACAAGGCCATCAAGGCAGAGGATATGATCACTCCCGAGGATTCCCGCAACCACCCTAGAGACGATGGTTCATCCAGTTCAGGCCCTCAGAAGCGCAAGATCTGGATCCCCAATAGCATGTCCGCCAGAACAACCCACCGAGGCCATCCTTTGTGGCGCCTCGTCCACCAGCTCCATTCCATCCCGCTCCACCTAACAACCCAGTTGTCCGCCCTATCTTCGGAACACGCTTCAGATGTGGCCACCTAGGTCACTATTCTCGTGATTGTTCCATGAGTCAGAATGCTCCACCCCAATCCAGAGGGAACCTCGATGTTCGTGCCAAGCCACCCCCGAAGGTTTCCACTGCCAAGCCATCCACCTCAGAAAATCTTGGACGTGTGAACCAAATCTCAGCTGAGGAGACTGATGGTACTTCTGACGTCATTCTTGGTACGCTCCATTTCAATTATGTTCCCACTTCTGTCCTTTTCGATCCAGGAGCATCTCACTCATTCATGTCGGAGAGTTATGCACTTCGACATGAGATATCCTTTGATGAAATGTTCACCCCAATGATTATTCAAACTCCTGGTTCCAAGTGGCAAACTAATAGAGTAAGCCATGGCAATCAAATTGCAATTGAGGGTTTAGTATTCCTTGCTTCACTCATAGCCCTCAAGTCTTCAGACATTGATGTCATCCTTGGTATGGATTGGTTATCAAGACAAAATGCTTTTCTTGATTGTAAAGCCAACTCAGTTAGACTTACACATCCTTCAGGCCAGACAATAGATTACTCCTCACCAAGAACAAGAACCCAGATGCATTCTTTGAATGTGCTTCCCCTTCCCGACCTTGAAGATATTCATGTGGTTCGTGACTTCCCGGATGTCTTTCCTGAAGAGCTGTCGGGCATGCCACCCTACAAATGTGTAGAGTTCATAGTGGATCTTATGCCAGGCACAACCCCGATTTCCAGACGCCCATACAAAATGGCCCCACGTGAGCTAGCTGAGCTTAAAATACAACTTGAAGCTTTGTTGGCAAAAGGCTTCATCCGCCCTAGCTCATCGCCATTGGGTTGCCCCGTTCTGTTCGTCACGAAGAAAGATGGAACAGAAAGGATGTGCGTAGACTATCGCCCGCTAAATCTAGTGTAACGACCCAATTCACACTGAATTGAAGTCCCTGTGTTCAAGTGCCAGTCCCTGGATCGAAATCGCTGGCACACACAGTATAATAGATGTATATCAAGTACAAGTGCATCATTATTACAACGTATGATCCAGAATTCAAAACAAATAACAACTTGCATAGCTCAAGGCTAGCTTACTCAATATAACGATAACGGAAGCAAAACAAATAACGTGGAGTCCCATCAACAGCCACAAGTGAACATGCTGAGTGTAGACTCATAACCCTATCATAACACACTAATCTTCTGAGAAACCTGCAACACGAAGGTTACAGCCCGAACACGGGTCAGTACATCTGATTTGTACGGCAAGTAACACAAGTGATAAAGCAATCCTACAACTAATTTCAAAACAAGAATAAGAATCAAGCTTGGTTTGTTGTACAAAAAGTTTGTATTCATCTACTTCTACTTACTACTCAACATTTTTATCAACTCTAGTTAATATCGACCCACAAAGCACAACAGCTAACTAACCGCCTATGAGAGCCCTTGGGATCATAGGATTTCTAATGGCAGCCATGAGATCCCTCAGGATCATGCTTCCGTGAGTATTGTAGAGCCCTCAGGATACAATTGCACACGTACCTCCTATTCGTGAACATCATAGAGCCCTCAGGATACGATGCCACTACAAACACGTTCGTGACCGTTACAGAGCCCTCAAGATGCAACATCACCCTATCGTGAACACTGTAGAGCCCTCAGGATACAGTGTCACTACCTAGACCCAAAGTGAACATTGCAGAGCCCTCAGGGTGCAATGCCACACAAACAAATCGTAAGTGAAATATCACAGAGCCCTCAGGATGTAATACCACTCTACAGTACCTCAATCGCAAGTTACTATTTTACTGATAATAAGTTTTCACAACACTTGAATAACACAACAATTCCTCCCATGGTTATCATTGCAATAGTAAGCATAAATCACATAGCACAAGAAATACTAAAACATAACAACGTTGGATACATTGATCAATCAAAACATGTGGCTATCCTACCAGGTTTCAGCATATACATAACGACCTTCACATGCATGGAAACATAGTATATGCATAATCAAAAGTGAAGCTTAACCAAAAGTGAAACTTGCCTTGAACGGTGTTGAAGTAATCTAACACTTATTTCTGATCCTTTCTGCACTCCGGACAATCTACACAGTCAAACAATGAAGCATTCAACACACCATAACACATAAACAATGCAACAACAAAAGAACCAAATGAACAGAAAGAAAATCAACTAAACAATAGCTAAACTTAAAGTACTTGTCAAATAAAAACCAACGCAAAAAGAAACGGCGCAAACGGGCGCACCGGTAAAAAGTTACGGCTGCCGGAAGTTCAAATTTGGATCAGCTTGGGATCAAAATTTAAATACTTCAAACTTCTGTAACACTAGGTCTACTGGCTAGAAAATTCTACACGGTCGCAACGCAACTGGAATCACTCGATTCCGAGTTACGGTTAAAAAGTACTCGCGAAAACGGTTTCGGGCGAAAAACGGGGGTACCGGGGGTTCTACTGTAAAAAGGACCCATACATAAATAAATTTTTTACAAAAAACGCGATCGGGTCCCTGGGCGGTTTGGATCCAGATCTGGAAAAAAAATCCGAAACGTTTTTTTTTTTTCTAAATTTTTTTTTTCAACTCGTCTTCCCCACGGGCTCGCACAGGGAGCCATGGAGGAGGCCGGCCATGGCGCTCGGCCTCGGCTCCTCCGGCCATGCGCGGCGGCGGCGGCAGAGGGCGGCGGGGCGGGTGCGGCCAGGGGCGGCGGGGCCGGCGGCCGCGGGCGCGTGCGGGCTGGCACAGCGGCCATGACGCCGGCCATGGCGCGCGGCAGCCGTGCGCTCGGCAGGCGGCGGCGATGCCGGGCGGCGGCGGCGTAGTGCGGCGGCGGCGCAACTCCGGTGACGGCGGCACGGCTCCGGTGAGGCGCGGGGACAGCTAGGCACAAAATCCGGCGATCCGCACAAAAATTTTACCTCGAAAAAACGCGAAAAACGTACTCCGGCGATGCTCCGGCGATGACGTCGGCGGCGGCGGGTCCCACGGATTAGATTAGAGCTTACCCTAAATGCTGGCGAAAATAAACTTAGCCCTAATCGGGGCTATTTATAGCCAGCCCGTAATCCCTCTTTTTTTTCTAAATCCGAAATAAAAACAAATTCGGTCTGCTGAAAAAAAAAACAGACCAGGCCCATTAGGCCCAAAACAATATTAGAAAAAATCACGGAAATTTATTTTAAAATTCCGTCTTCGCCAATAATTTTAAAATAGTAAAATTGAATTTTTGGCTTGACCAAAATAATAAAATAAAATAAAAACTTTGCAACTTATTTTTAAATATTTTTTAATACTTTTCTGACATTTTAAAAATACCGAAAACTCCGAAAAATGATTTAAAAACTTTTCCAGAGCATAAATAAATTCCAAAAATAGTTTTAGAAAATATTTATAACTCCAAGGTAAAATTAAAAATTCTCCCATAAATATTTTAAACTATTTTCCAACAAATTAAAAATGGGGATAAGTCCTTTTATATCTTCTCCAGCGAACTGCCATGTGTTGAAAAATGTTTAAAAATATTTTTTAAACTCCAGAAAAATGCGGAAGCAGCAGGAGATGCATATGATGATCTATTAACATCCGAATTTAGAAAATTGGGATGTTACAAATCTACCCCCCTTAAACTGAATCTCGTCCTCGAGATTCGAGTTGGCTAGTAATGGTTAACTGATAGGAGCAATGTGATGTACCATTACTGTAAGAAATGACCAAAATACTGGGACTCGATTAGAATCTTACCGGATTCCAAGTCTGATGCTTTATTGAAACTTCCCACATCGACGCAATTCACATATCCTCTCTCCACATGATCACACCTCTTTCGTCCAGATTTTCTCACATTGACATGATTCACATGCTCTCTTTCAAAAAGATCAGGCTTCTTTTCTCCCGAAAACCCATTTCCACTAGCTGGTTCAGTGCAGTCTCTTGCGTAATGTCCAGGCCTCTTACAATTGAAACAGACTACTTTGCTCATATCCCTCCTGTGCGTCGAAGGAGTGTGTGGTTGATTGGCGTCCCCTCCATTTGAGTTATATCCATGGCCATTTTGCCTTCCCTGTTCATTATGCACATCAGGGTATGTTGATGCAGTACGAGGCTTTTGCTGAACTCCTGAGTTATACTTGTCATTGTTGTTGTGGTACTTCCTTTTTCGATTTTCTATGGCGTGGTGCTTTCCCTCAAGCACAATAGCCCGATCAATGAGCTCCTGACAATTTGCAAAGGTGGCCACAGTTAACTGAACTCCCAACTCATCGTTGAGACCCTCCAAGAACTTCTCCTGCCTGGATGCATCCGTGTTGACATCATTCGGAGCATAACGGGCGAGCTTGTTGAATTCATCCACATACTCTGCTACTGTGTGACCTCCCTGGCGCAAACTACGGAACTCCTTCTTCTTCAAAACCATGGCGCCTGCAGAGACATGTGCGGCGCGAAACGCAGCCTGAAACTGCGCCCAAGTGATGGTGTCTAAGGGATAAGTCACCAAGTAGTTGTCCCACCATGCAGCGGCAGGACCCTCCAGCAAATGTGAGGCAAACCTCACTCTCTCTGCCTCAGTACAACCAACTGTCTCCATGTTCCGGCTCACTGAACGAAGCCAGTCATCCGCCACTATGGGTTCAGGAGTGCTAGAGAACCTCTGAGGATTCAGCCTCAGGAACCTCGCAAGTGTGTCCACAAGTGGTGGTGGTGGTGCATTGTTGTTGTTGTTGCCCATGTTCTGAGTGAGCAACTGGATAAACTGAGCTTGTCCTTGAAGTAACTGTTGCATGTAGGCTGGCACTTCATGGTTGTTGTTCCCATTTCCCGTAGGATCACGTCTCGGCGGCATCTGGTGGGTGAGCAGAGGTAAGGTTTAGATAGAAACAGGGCTAAGGGGAATCACTACCCATAAGCACACAATAACAATCAAGCTCCAGCAAACACACAAGCCACACAAGCACAAACAATCCTAAAATCAACTAGACGCATAACGATGAATTATCTTAAATAAATGCTGGTCTGCCAACTAGTCTTTCTCATGTAACACTAATATGAATACAATGGTCATCTACAATTTAAAAGAGAAGATAGTCAACAATGAATGGAGATATGAATAAGAGAGTAAAGACTAATAAGTAGGCAAAGGTTGCCAAGTAGAGTTTTCACTCCTATGGCTTTTCTAATCCATTTTCTAGGGTCACGAACCTACAGTCAACACACTGCTCTGATACCATCTGTAACGACCCAATTCACACTGAATTGAAGTCTTTGTGTTCAAGTGCCAGTCCCTGGATCAAACTCGCTGGCACACACAGTATAATAGATGTATATCAAGTACAAGTGCATCATTATTACAATGTATGATCCAGAATTCAAAACAAATAACAACTTGCATAGCTCAAGGCTAGCTTACTCAATATAACGATAACGGAAGCAAAACAAATAACGTGGAGTCCCATCAACATCCACAAGCGAACATGCTGAGGGTAGACTCATAACCCTATCATAACACACTAATCTTCTGAGAAACCTGCAACACAAAGGTTACAGCCCGAACACGGGTCAGTACATCTGATTTGTACGGCAAGTAACACAAGTGATAAAGCAATCCTACAACTAATGTCAAAACAAGAATAAGAATCAAGCTTGGTTTGTTGTACAAAAAGTTTGTATTCATCTACTTCTACTTACTACTCAACATTTTTATCAACTCTAGTTAATATCGACCCACAAAGCACAACAGCTAACTAACCGCCTATGAGAGCCCTCGGGATCATAGGATTTCTAATGGCAGCCAGGAGAGCCCTCAGGATCATGCTTCCGTGAGTATTGTAGAGCCCTCAGGATACAATTGCACACGTACCTCCTATTCGTGAACATCATAGAGCCCTCAGGATACGATGCCACTACAAACACGTTCGTGACCGTTACAGAGCCCTCAGGATGCAACATCACCCTATCGTGAACACTGTAGAGCCCTCAGGATACAGTGCCACTACCTAGACCCAAAGTGAACATTGCAGAGCCCTCAGGGTGCAATGCCACACAAACAAATCGTAAGTGAAATATCACAGAGCCCTCAGGATGTAATACCACTCTACAGTACCTCAATCGCAAGTTACTATTTTACTGATAATAATGTTTTCACAACACTTTAATAACACAACAATTCCTCCCATGGTTATCATTGCAACAGTAAGCATAAATCACATAGCACAAGAAATACTAAAACATAACAACGTTGGATACATTGATCAATCAAAACATGTGGCTATCCTACCAGGTTTCAGCATATACATAACGACCTTCACATGCATGGAAACATAGTATATGCATAATCAAAAGTGAAGCTTAACCAAAAGTGAAACTTGCCTTGAACGGTGTTGAAGTAATCTAACACTTATTTCTGATCCTTTCTGCACTCCGGACAATCTACACAGTCAAACAATGAAGCATTCAACACACCATAACACATAAACAATGCAACAACAAAAGAACCAAATGAACAGCAAGAAAATCAACTAAACAATAGCTAAACTTAAAGTACTTGTCAAATAAAAACCAACGCAAAAGGAAACGACGCAAACGGGCGCACCGGTAAAAAGTTACGGCTGCCGGAAGTTCAAATTTGGATCAGCTTGGGATAAAAATTTAAATACTTCAAACTTCTTTAACAAAAGGACTACTGGCTAGAAGATTTCTACACGGTCCCAACGCAACTGGAATCACTCGATTCCGAGTTACGGTTAAAAAGTACTCGCGAAAACGGTTTCGGGCGAAAAACGGGGGTACCAAGGGGTTCTACTGTAAAAAGGACCCATACATAAATAATTTTTTTACAAAAAACGCGACCGGGTCCCTGGGCGGTTTGGATCCAGATCTGGAAAAAAAACCGAAACGTTTTTTTTTTTCTAAATTTTTTTTTTCAACTCGTCTTCCCCACGGGCTCGCACAGGGAGCCATGGAGGAGGCCGGCCATGGCGCTCGGCCTCGGCTCCTCCGGCCAGCTCCGGCCGGGCGGCTGTGCGCGGCGGCGGCGGCAGAGGGCGGCGGGGAGGGCGCGGCCAGGGGCGGCGGCCGCGGGCGCGTGCGGGCTGGCACAGCGGCCATGACGCCGGCCATGGCGCGCGGCACCCGTGGGCTCGGCAGGCGGCAGGAGATGCATATGATGATCTATTAACATCCGAATTTAGAAAATTGGGATGTTACATCTAGTGACGATAAAGAAAAAGTACCCACTGCCCAGGATCAATGATCTTTATGATCAACTTGCTGGATCCTCTCTCTTCTGCAAGATGGGTTTGAGATTAGGTTATCATCAAATCAAAATCCGAAGCGAGGACATTCCAAAAACGGCTTTCACTACTCGTTATGGTCTTTACGAGTACACCGTCATGTCCTTTGGTTTGACCAATGCCCCCGCCACTTTCTCCCGCATGATGAATTCGATCTTCATGGAGTAATTGGATAAATTTGTTGTAGTTTATCTTGATGAAATTCTCATCTACTCGAAGAACGAAGAAGAACATGCCGAACATCTAAGGCTGGTATTGATGAAACTTCGAGAGCATCGCCTGTATGCTAAATTCTCCAAGTGTGAATTTTGGCTACCAGAAGTGGCCTACTTAGGCCACGTGATTTTTGCAAAAGGCATTGCTGTGAATCCCGAGAGAGTTCAGGCCGTCCTTGACTGGACTCCACTTGAATCGGTTAAGAAAGTTAGAAGTTTTCTTTGCTTAGCAAGCTATTTCCGCCGCTTCGTTGAGAACTTTTCTAAAGTTGCAAAGCCTCTAACTGAACTCCTCAAGAAAGATAAGAAATTCCAATGGACTCCCAAGTGCGAGGAAAGCTTTCAAAAGCTAAAAAGAAGATTGACTTTTGCACCCGTACTTGCGCCTCCAGACACCAAAAAGGATTTCGAGATCTTTTGTGACGCCTCACGTCAAGGGTTAGGATGCATACTTATGCAAAATAGACATGTGGTAGCTTATGCTTCACTCCATTTGCATCCACATGAAGAGAACTGCCCTACCCATGATATTGAACTCGCTGCCGTAGTTCATGCCCTGAAAACGTGGCGACATTACCTCCTTGGTAATTGTTGTGAGATCTATTCCGACCACCAAAGCCTCAAATACATATTCACCCAGCCAGATCTTAATCTCAGGCAAAGACGCTGGATTGAGTTGATAAAAGATTATGACTTAGGAATTTCTTACACCCCAGGCAAGGCCAATGTCATGGTTGATGCACTAAGTCGTAAGTGGTATTGTAACAACCTCATGTTACAACAGTGTCAACCACTTCTTCATGAGGAATTTCGAAAGCTCAATCTCGAGATTGTTCCTCGTGGATCTCTTTTCAACTTGGTGGCGAAACCAACCCTTGAGGATCAAATCATAGTGTCCCAAAGGCGTGCACGAGGTGTTCGCCGGATCAAGGAGAACATTGCTAGCGGAGTTGCTAAATGTTTCTCCACAGATAGGAAAGGAACGGTATTCTTTGGAAATCATTTGGTAGTACCTAAGAATAGGGAACTAAGGCAACTCATCCTCAAAGAAGCCCATGACACACCCCTCTCGATTCATCCCGGTAGCACAAAAATGTACCGAGATCTACGCCAGAGATTTTGGTGGACTAGGATGAAGAGAGACATTGCTCGATTTGTTGACGAATGTGATGTTTGTCGTCACATTAAGGCAGAACACCAAAGACCTGCTGGTACACTTCAACCTTTGCCTTTTCCAGAGTGGAAATGGGACAAAGTCAGTATGGATTTCATCACTGACTTTCCAAAAACCCAGAAAGGAAATGATGCCATCTTCGTTGTTGTGGATAGACTTTCCAAAGTTGCACACTTCCTTCCAGTACGCGAGTCTATAACTTCTAGCCAGTTAGCGGACTTGTATGTCTCTAGAATTGTGTCTCTTCATGGTGTTCCTTTGGAAAACAATTCTGATCGTGGTAGCCTTTTCACCTCTAGATTTTGGGGAAGCTTTCAGAATGCTATGGGAACTCATCTCTCCTTTAGTACAGCTTTCCATCCTCACTCTAGTGGTCAAGTCGAAAGGGTTAACCAAATTCTCGAAGACATGCTCAGAGATTGTGTTAACTCATTCGGAAAGAATTGGGAGAAATCTCTTCCATTTGCCGAATTTTCTTATAACAATAGTTTCCAATCTAGTCTGAACATGGCTCCTTTTGAACTCCTCTATGGACGAAGATGTCGAACACCTTTAAACTGGCCAGAAACCGGTGAAAGACAATTCTTTGGACCGGATATGATCATGGAAGGAGAAGAGCAAGTTCACATTGTTTGTGATCAATTGAAAGCAGCCCAGTCTCGTCAGAAAAGCTACTATGATCGTCATCATAGGCAAGAAAGGTACAATCTTGATGAGAAGGCTTATCTTCGGGTTACTCCTCTGAAGGGAACCCAACTCTTCGGTATCAAAGGCAAGTTGGCCCCACGTTACATTGGACCTTTCCGCATTCTTGCTAGACGTGGAGAAGTTGCCTACCAACTTGAACTACCCCTGCACCTTTCCCGAGTACATGATGTATTCTATGTGTCCCAACTCAGGTGTTGCTTCAAGGACCCCATCCGCGTAGTCGACCATGAAACACTTGATCTCCAAGATGAACCTTCTTATCGAGAGTACCCTGTTCGTATTCTTGATTTAGCAGAGCGTGTCACTCGTCATCAGAAGATTAAGTTTATGAAAGTGCAATGGTCACACCACTCTGAGAAAGAAGCCACGTGGGAAAGAGAAGACTGTCTCAGTGTCGAGTACCCCACCTTCCTCCCGACGACTTCTGAATCTCGGGACGAGATTCTTTTGAGTGGGGGCGAGTTGTCACAACCCCAGTATAGGTATGTGCTAGGAATAGCAAGTCACTTTGCATCATGTTAAAAATTTCAAAAGAAATTGAAATGGGAGAGAGAATACCCCCCAAATTAATTTAATTCAAATGGCCAGATAAAAAGTTGCTCCACAAATTCCTTTTGCAATTTTGAAAAGTCTCATAAATGATTGTGATCACATATAAAGTGATTTGGATTCAAACCCATGCTCATAGATTTTTCAAATATTCAAACAGGAGCATGGAATTAAATTTAAACCCCTATTGGAATTAAAGTTCAAATAATTTGAATTTTAATAATGCCCAAACTTTATAAGTGGCTAGCTATATTTATTTTGAGGCCATATAAAAATTTGCAGCATTTATAAAAATACTTTGCTGTTTTTTTAGCAAGGCACAACAAATGGCAGAAAAGAAAAACAAAAGGAAAAGGGAAAATGGCTCACCTGGAAGCAGCCCAACTTAATCCCCAGCAGCCCACCAGCCTGGCCCAGCCCGCGAGCTCGTCTGTCGTCTTTCTCAAGCTGCTCGATGGCGAGCCGAGAGCGCGCGGCGACCGCCACCGCGACGTCGAGGACGTTCCAGGCGTCCCTGAGCCCTATCCTTGCGGCACGGACACTCCCGTGCACCCGTGGATCTTTTCCCCCCTCTCTCTGTAGCTCTCGCCCTCTCGGCCGCCCGAATTCATCGCCACCCGCAAACCACCATGGAGCTCGCCATCAAGAACACGCGGCAACCGCTGACGAGGAGCCGCCTGGACGTGTCCAACGTCTTTTCCAACGTCGACTTCGTCACCGAGCAGATGATTGCGCACTGAAGATCACCGGGGCTACCGAATCGAGTCGTCGTCTTCGTCTACGGCCGTCATGCGCCATCGTCGATTGCGTCTCCGGCAAGCCACCTCCGTCCTTGCCACCAACTCCATTGAGTTCCTGGTGAGCCATAGCTCAAAACCCCTCTAGCTGCGCCCTCGATTGCTTCCTCTGTGCCATTCCACCATGGGAGTCGTAGCTCCTCTCCGCTAGGCAGCTCGCCGACGAGCACCCGTGAACCCTAGAACCTCGCAGCCATGTCCATCGTGTTCCCCTTGTTCTGCTGCACCGTTTGAACCCATCCCTGCTCCAAGCCATGCCTTGTACCAAGTTCCACCACCTCGCCGTGGTTCTGTCGCTGCCAAACTCGTCGCCAGCGAGCGTACAGAGTACCCCAGCCTCCCCAACCGGTCCCAATCGATGCACGGCGACGAGGGCTTCAATCTAGTGGAAGCAGCGCATGATTTGGCCCACGAAAATGTCGTTGCAGAGGAAGCCTCCGCACGGGATGGTCACCGGAGTCACGCCGGCGACGAGGTCCACGTGTCCAGGGTGAATAGCCATTAATCCCACCCCCTGTGACACTGACGAGTGGGCCCAAGGCCACTTAATCCCCCAGATTAATTTAAATCACTGGATTAATTAAACAGAGACACTGACAGAGAGGCCCCACATGTCAGCACCCCCCCTCCACGTCACCTTGACGTCATGTTGGCGCAATAAAGGTTTTTCTATTTAAAAGAAAATCAGGAAAATCCAAAAAAAGGGTTAAACTTTGGAAATTCATAACTAATTCATTTTAACTCAAAATTGGACAAATAATATGTCTAAAATTATCAGAAAAATACAAGGATTGTGAATATGGGCTCTTTTTCCATGTTTGACCAAGTTAAATTGGGTGAACAGTGGTAAACATCCATATGAATTTAATTTGAATTCAAATTTGGAGTGACTTTGCAAATGACTTTGCAACACACTTATTTTAAATGGTTTCATCCACACATCAGAGACTTTACCTCACCTTTACAACATAACTTCATGCTCAAACTTTTCAAATGTTTATTTATGGTTTCAAATGCATTTGAAATTCATCAATAAATCAAATGGAGTTTGAATTTGCAATTCAATTGCAATGTACTCCTTTTAAATGGAATAACTCACATATCAGTGACACATACATCAAGTTTCAACCTTCAACTCATGTGTTTGAGCATTGTCTTATTATTGTTTCGATGTTTGTGTTGTTTGTCGAATAGAGGTGGAGCCGGAACCGGAGGCCACCCCCTTTGTTGAAGACACTGTGTATGAACCTCGTCAGCAAGGCAAGCAAACCCCCATTGATCATGTCGATAAAAACCCATTTCCATCTCAGTCTCGCTTATGCATTGATTAGGATGATCACCTTGTTATCGATTCTACCGCATAGTTGAACCCATATCCTTTGCATGACCTATCATTTTGTCACAGTAGTAAGCAAACCACAATCCTAGCAGATGTAGGAGTTTGTTGATATCATGTGGCCCCTGCAACTGTTACTGCTTATTGCATGCTTAGAGTTACAATGAGGTTACTCTTCTATGAGTCGGGATGGTAGCAATCATGTTGAAGAAGGTGAAACTGTGTTGGTGAATCCACCCTAATACAAGGTGAACGATGAGAGGCTATGTAGGAGTACACAGTGGGTTTTCTCGTTGAACACCGCCTTAAGTTCGAGTTCTTGTGTGGTGATCCAAGAAGAAGAGTGCAACCACACATTGGGATCACTGACCCCTCTCAACCTAGTACCTCACCCTGTTCGAACCCCAGAAGTCGCAGTAGTTCAGAGTTCTGGTAGGGTTGTGGCACGGTCTGCGAAGTGGATGAATGGATACTCAGACCGACTTGGGACCCTGCACACATCGTTTGAGGCTGTACAGGAACCTCGACCGGACTTCCATACGGATCCCCCTCAGATAGGAGACTCTCTTGACTAGAACGGAGCTGTGGGCGAAGTGTTGTGGTGAACATCCTCGCCGACACCCCTTGAATGGTGTCAAGGCCAAAGGCGGTAACTGATGGTCATGTGTGTGTAGCGGTATACCCCTGCAGGGTTAAAAAAAACTATTCGAATAGCCGTGTCTGCGGTTATGGACTGCTTGGAAAGCTTAGCTTGATTATTAGACAACTTGAACTAGATACTTATAAAACTTGCCAAGATAAGCGTGAGTGTTATGGCGTGCTTTCTCGTGGGAAGTCGAGGAAGGAACCATAGTGGTGTAATTGGTTGGAGACATGTAGTGGACTCGTGTACGCTTCTTACCTCAAGTCTGGTACCCGTAGTTCAGGACTAGCCAAGTCAAAGCTGCCACTTCTGCTTATGAACCCCACCTTCCTTTTACCTTGATACATGTGCATGAGTAGTATAGCTCCTACGTAAGTCTTGCTGAGTACGACTTTGTACTCACGTTTGCTTATTCTATGTTTTAGATGAACCCACTGACCCCGAAGGTGGATTCTTCCTGGAGCTCGACGACTGATCAATCTAGTGTAGTCCTAGTCAGACGACTGGTCCCTCGTGGAAGGGCTTGTTTATAGATAAGGATTCTCTAAGCCATTTGTTAAACTTGTCTGTACTCGGACCTACTTTGCTTCCGCATGCTTGTTGTAATGTTGGATCACAGTCTCGTGATCTCTGTGTGCACTCTGTAAGAGTTATCAATAAAGTTGTACACTTTGTAGAGAATTGCAATGATACCTGCTGTTCATACTAGACATGTGTGCTGCGTGTATGTTTATAACATGCATGTCTTAGTATGGGTTTTCGAGACCTTAGTTGTGATCTGGTTGGCGGTCTTTTATACACCAAGTGGCCCTTAGATGTGCGCAGCTTGGGGCATCGCGATGCGATTGCTCGTGACTCTGTCACGTGTCACACTTTGTTGTATGATCGAGCCCGCCATGGACCCCGTCTAAGTGATCGGGCTGGAGTAAGTCTATGTAAGGGTTGTAATACAATCGATTGTATGGTTGATGCGACTTGTCTACGTATATGGGACTTCACCACCCATATCATTTAGACTTGTGTGTGGACGATGAGGACCCATCTCAGTTGATCATCCGGCCTGGATGGGATGCCCCTCACGTTCGATGCTTTCCGAGAACGTTATGTGCTTGTTCTTGTCTGCTTAGACAAGTGGGTACGGTTCTCGGCTCTCCATATGATTGTGTTATAGCGGAACTTGCATACGCTAACCCCGAGTCCCGACAGGGGGGGTGGCAGCGCGCGCCGGGGAGGATCTGGCGGTGGCCAGGGGGGCGTCGGCGTGGCTATTTGAGGTAGGTGGAGCGGCAGTGGGGTGGGGGACCGGGGGAGGTGTCCTCCGTGTGGAGGAAGAATGTGGGGAACGTGGGGAGGTGAGTCTGTAAGTTTTCTTTTTGTCTGTGCGGTTCGGTTCGGTTCGGTTCGGTCAGGTCGGTTCGTCCACGTGTTGTTAGAATAAGGCAATGTTGTTAGAATAAGGTCTTAAGGGGTGTTGTTAGAATAGACCCACCCTATATATATATATGTGTGTGTGTGTGTGTGTGTGTGTGTACGACAAATTCTACTATGTATATGCATTGTATAATATGTAATAGCGTAAAAAAAACCAGTAAATCCTAAACCCAATTAATCAATAAACCATTAAACCCCAAAAGCAAAGAATAAATAAACCCTTAAACCACTAAACTTTTAGTACCGGTTTGTATCACAAACTGGTACTAAAGAACCCCCCCCCATCCCTCGCCACCACGTGGCAGACAGGAAGACATTTTAGCACCGGTTCTAGGCGAACCGGTACTAAAGGTCTGGACCTTTAGTACCGGTTCACAGAACCGGTACTAAATTTCCTCACAAACCGGTGCTAAAGGATTGTTTTGCACTAGTGAATAGATGGATCGCTAACCTGTGGAGGGGTTGTAATATATAGAGTACCTTCACGTACCATGGGTCGAGGATGCGTAAGGATAACCAAACCCCCATACACTCCTCCTCGGTGTACTTGTCTCTTTGTGAATCTTCTGATTAGATAGAGTTACCGATAATAAGTGAATGAGTTCCTTTGACTAATGTGAGTATTTAATTGTTGGCACTTCCACCATCCATATTTTGCTAGCCTCTTAGGTACCGTGCATTGCCACTTCTCATCATGAGAGTCGGTGCAAACATCGCCGGTGCATCCAAACCCTTGGAATGATACGCTCTGTCATCATAAACCTTATTATATCCTTCCTCAAAACAGCTACCATACCTACCTATCAAGGAATTTCCATAGCCTTTCCTAGATACATTGTCATGCAACATCCATCATCTCATGACTTTATCTTCATGTCATACATGCTTTTGCTTGATCGAGGAGCCGCATGTTAGTTGGGTATTTCCATTCTAATTGCTACATGACGCACTAGAATCATTGCATATCCTGCTACAGTGGCAGAGTCATACATTTTCATACATCATGATATTTTTTAGTTTTCTTTATGTTGAGTACTTCTTATAAAGTGTGAGATCTTCTATATCCTTGTAAAATATAGAGTGTTGCCCTTCAAGTTAGGAAAAGATCCCGAAGAGGACAGAAATAAAATATCCCAAAAGAGGAAAAATTAAAAGATCCCAAAGAGGGCAAATGAGAGATAAATAAAAAGAGCCAATGAGGCCACAAAAATAAAAATAAAAATAAAAAAGAAAGAAAAAGAAATAAAAAGAGAGAAGGGGGCAACACTACTATTCCTTTTTAAAGAACCACACATGTATTCCAAAGTATTATTTGTCCTACATAGAGAGTTTCATATCATTCATGCATAACTACATGGGGATCCTTTCACTATAAAACTGGCTTGTATATTCAAATGATGAGCCTCCTCAAATGAGCTCTAGGTCTTCTTGAGCAAGCGAGTTGGATACACCCCCTATAGTTCCATGGGAGAGCTTCCCATAGCTCATATGTGCATTCGTTGCATGCAGTCCCTACTCCTAACATCATATCTATCATTTGGCTTTCTCTAGCATATGATTGTCCTCATTGATGTGAGCATTTGACACCTTTTTTGTCTTCCATCCCCATCATTATTCTATTTGCCATCCTAAGTACCAACATATCTTGCCTGTGCTCATTCATTTCATGAGTGCGCAAAGTCAAAAGGGAGACGATCAGTTTGACTTGTGCCTGAATAGTGGTTTGGGAACGAGTCAAAATAAAATTCCAAAGGAGACCAAGTGTGAAGTTTTAGTAGATTGATTTCTCAATTAAATATATAGTATTTTTATGCTCTAAACCCATCTCCCACTTCTTGGACTCAAACACCATTTGGAATCATTCGAGTCACAGATAGCGAGAGATCTTGCACCTTTATGTTCTTACTTTGCTAGCTTCAATACTAGATGTAGACTCTTGCTTGTTATTGTCTTGACTTGAATTGCATATCTTACTTGCTATACTTTAAAGTTCAAATATTTTTTGGTAGCATGTCACCACAGAAATTATCATTGTTATCATTTACCTTCTCGAGGACGAGAATGAATTATGCTTGGGGATGTTGATACATCCCAAATGTGTCTATAATTTATGCTTGCTACATGCTTATATGGGTGACTTTGCTATATGTTTTGCTAGACTTTCATAACTTTTCCAGCATATTTGGACTAACCTGCTAACTCAGTACCCCAGTGCTAGTTTTTGTCTGCTGTTGTCAGTGCATTGCAGGAAAATGCCAATATTTAATGTCCTCAGAAAATCGGGAAAAAATATATAAAAAATTGGCATAAAGGTAGACTCCAGAAGCCCGAAGGGGAGCCCGAGGGGTCACCCTCCTGCACCTGGCAGGTTCCTAGCAAGGCCAGGGGTGGGGTCGCTCCACCTGGCCACCTAGTCAGGTGGGGCCCCCTGGTGCCCCCCTTCCACCCATATTTAGCCCTCGAGAGGCCCTCCGTTACGCGATTTTCACCACTGTTATGCCGCCGCCGCCATACCGAGATTGGGATCACCAAAATACCCTGTCCCGGCAACCTACCGGAGGGATGATTGGTCTCCGGGAGCTTCTCCACCACCATGAGCGCTTCCCGGATGTGCCGTGAGTAGTCCCCCTTGGACATGGGTCCATGACCAGTAGCTATGTGATGTTTTCTCTCCAATCTTGTGCCTCAATTCTTAGCCCTTGTGAGCTTCCCTACATGATCAAGGCACCTATGTTTAGTTTTTGTGGTGCTATGCTGTGTTTGTTGGTATCCGATGGATTATGAGATTATGTTCAGATTGTGATGAGTAATATATTTTGTTTACCTTTTATGTTTTAGTTCTTGAGTATTCTTGCATGTTCTCCGTTGCTTTTTATTGCTTTGGCCAATTACTAGATAGTGACTCCAAGAAGGAGCGTTGTGCTTGATTGTGGGTTCATGGCCCCCGATGTCTAGCTTGAGTGACAGAAACATGAGACTAGGGGATGTGTTGTTTCCACCAGGGAGAAAATCATGGTGCTTGTAACTGTGGTTGCAAGGATAGTTTACCTTACACAAAGTGTGTTAATACAGTTGTTTGTTGCTTTGATCCCACAGTTTGGCTGGGGTTCGCAACTTAATACCAGCGAGATGTTCTGGATAGATATCTCAAGGTGGATGATTAGTGAGTAGATGTTGATGCATAAACGGTCTGCTCATCTCGGTGTACTGCCCATACGATTGAGCCTCTAGCTTTCTTGTAGCATAATTAGCATTGTGGTGCATTAATAATTCTGTCAATTGCCCAGCTATAATTTGTTCACCCAGCATAGTTATTTATCGTCTTTTGGGAGCGAGACGTCACTAGTGAAGATCATGGGACCCCGGTCCATGTTTCCACCATATTTTTCACCATTAATATTTACCGCTTCTATTTCCTTTCCGTTGCAATCACCATTATTATTCCCCCTCATGTTTTGATCCTTTGTAAACAATAAGACCAGAGAGATTGACGACCGCTCTGTACTCGTTGGGAGCAAAGTTATTTGTTGCTATGTGCAGGTCCAGTTCAAGTGAGTAATTTCTATTCAGAGGCGCGTTGCTCGTTTGACCACCTACTTGTATCTCTTGGAGTCCTACGGGAGACATAATCCTAGCCTCTTAAGTTAGGGGAAATTTTCTGCTATCTACATCATAACCTTCCACCTGGGGTAACCAACGAGGAGGTGTTATCTACACCCATCAGTCGTCAGTGCAGTACTGGATGGCCTGGATCTCATGTACACCTTCGCAGGTATTTCTGAGCTTGACCCACCGTGAGAGATAATCGCGGAGAGTTTCATCCTTTCCCTGCACGCACAGTGCAAGATGGAAAGGTAAACCTGGCCGCCCGTAGGTGCATGTGAAGTTGCACACAAATGACAGCAAAATCTTGCCAGCATTTGATACTATTGTCAGGCAGAATGTTCAACTAGGACCGAGCTGATCCTTGGAGCGTCACATGTGCGTAGCGGACTACCACACGTTGATTATTGCCGGCGATGTCGGCTATGGTCATGTAGTCCACCAGCCAATCCTCAGGCTTGACTGATCCGTTGTTCTTGGGGGTGTCCTGTAATGCCCCAGGAGAGGGATCGGATCGGCGAGGAAGGGGGAGAGGAGGAGAGCAGGTGAGGGAGCAGGTGAGACGAGAGATATGAAATCGGTTCTCGATTAATTTCATAAAACCCTAACACGGTCTCAGGATTCACTTAAGTACACACACGCACATGGCCCATGGCCCAAATACAAGCAGGCCTCTGGCCCGTAAAGACATCTAGCCCAACTAGATGTATCGCAGTCCGCTGTGGGTGACACCACAGGCGTGACATTGGCTTCCCTTTAGACGAGCCATCGTCCCAAATTGTTGTCGACGGGTAACGGAGCTTGAGGACGTCGTAGTCTTCCCAAGTGGTCTCATCGGCCGGTTGATCGAGGATGGCGATGGGCTTGACGCTGGCCGTAGTAAGGACAGGGACTCGAGGCAGCTCGGCGAAGACTGGTGTGTAGTCGGAGGTGAATGGATTGAGCTGCGATACGTGGAAGAACGGGTGGATCCTTCTGTACGGAGGAAGCTGGAGACGGTACGCGACTGTGCACACACGCTCCCGGACGGGGAAGGGGCGTAGTACTTGTCCGCCAGATTGAACGTACGGTTGCAGCTTCAAGAGAACTTGCTCCCCGGCGGCGAAGGGACGCTCCGAACGGAGGTGATCAGATTGCTTCTTGAAATAGCACTGAGCACGCGCCAGGTGGTCGCGGAGCATGGCGGTGTGCGCCGCCTAGTTGAGGTCGGTGTCGATGGAGTCTGACGTCTCCCAGGCTGGTAACCGGCCTAGGTAGGGCTCCCGACCGTACATCGTCTGATAGGGAGATCGGTGAAGCGACGAATGATGAGAGGTATTGTACCGGAATTCTTCCACCTGTAGCCACAACTTCCACATCTTCGGGTGATTGTGAACGGTGCAGCGGAGATATATCTCTAAGCACTGGTTCACCCGCTCGGTTTGGCCGTCCATCTGTGGATGGTACGTGGTGGAGTACGCCAGCTTGGTGCCGATCGTGGACAGGAGACTGCGCCACATTGCGCTGGTGAAAATCTTGGTTGCGATCGGAGACGATGGAGTGGGGAACGCCATGCAGCTTGACAATGTCCGTCCAGAGCAAGCGCGCCACCTGCGCCGCCGTGAATGGATGCCAAAGTGGAACGAAGTGGAACGAAGTGGAACGAAGTGGGCATACTTGGTGAGACGGTCCACCACCACCAAGATGGTGTCGTCGCCTTCGGAGCGAGGCAGGCCCTCCACGAAATCCATGGTGATATCCTACCAGGGCGCGTGAGGTATTGGAAGATGTTGAATCTTACCGGCCGGATGGACGCGTTCGTGCTTCGCGTGCCGGCAGACCGTGCACTAGCGTACAAAGTCCTCCACCGCACGCTTCATTCCCGTCCAAGCGAAATGCTTGCGCACGCGTTGGTATGTAGTCGTGCCCCCCGAATGCCCGCCAACCGCGCTGGCGTGTAGCGTCGCGATGAGCTTGGTTTGAAGTGCCATTTTGGCGCCAATCCAGAGGCTCCCATGATGCTTGATGATGTCGTTTTGGAGTTCACGGCGTTGGTCGTCAGGTCTACACACCGCCAGTTTGGTCAGCAGGTCTTGCGCCTACCCATCTGTCTCATAGGAATTCGCCACCTCCTGCAGCCATTGCGGCTGGCACAGTAAGAGCGCGGCCAGGGTGTGTCGATGGCCGACCCGCGATAGCGCATCCGCCACGTTTTTTTCACGCCTCGTTTGTAACAGAACGTGAATTGTAAGAGCACGAGTTTGGATATGGCTTTGCGCTGAAGATCTGTGTCCAATTGTTGATTCCCCAGATCACAGAGGATCTTGTGATTGGTGACAATCTCAAATGCTCCATGCTGTAAGTATGTACCCCACTTCTCCACTGCCATCATCACGGCCAGGAATTCCTTGTCATACGTGGAGAGTTGTTGATTGCGGACGCCCAAGGCTTTGCTCATGTACACGATTGGATGCGCATCTTGCATCAGAACGGCACCCACCCCGTATCACAAGTATCCGTCTCAACCGTGAATGGGCGTGAGAAATCCGGCAACGCCAGGACCGGTGTCTGCGTCATTGCCTGCTTCAGCATGTCGAACGCCTGCTGCGTCCAGTCGTCCTAGTGAAAACCCACCTTCTTGGTGAGAAGTTGGGTTAATGGTTTGGCGATGATTCCGTAGTTGGCAACGAACTTGCGATAGTAACCGGTGAGGCCGAGGAATCCCCGCAACTTCGTCACCGTGCGTAGCATGGGCCAGTCTTCCAAGGCCTAGGTCTTGCTCTTGTCCGTGGCCAGCCCCGCTGCTGAAATGACATTTCCCAGATACTCGATGCTTGTCTGTGCGAACTCACATTTAGAGAGCTTGGCATATAGCTGGTGCCTGTGAAGCAGAGCGAGAACCGTACGCAGGTGTTCGACGTGGGCTTCTAGTGTGGGCTTGTACACCAGAATGTCGTCGAGGAAGACGATGGCGAAGAGTCGGGTGCAATCGCCGAAAACCCAATTGACAACAAACTGAAAGCTGGCTGGCCCATTCGTCAGGCCGAACGACATCACCTTGAACTGGAAGTGGCCATGGTGACTCTTGAAGGTCGTCTTTTCTACATCTTTAGGGCACATACGTATCTGGTGATAGCCGTCGCGTCGATCGATCTTGGAGAAGTACACTGCACCGTGCAGTTCATCGAGCAGCTCATCAATGACCGGTAGCGCAAACTTGTTTTTGATGGTGATCGCGTTGAGCCGGCGATAATCGACGCAAAAGCGCCAACTCCCGTCCTTCTTTTTGATAAACAAAATAGGGGCGGCGAACGGGGTCATGCTTGGAACGGTTACACCGGCGGCCAACATGTCCTTAACTTGCTGCTCTATTTCATCTTTCTGTGCTGGGGAATAACGGTATGGCCGGAAATTTACCGGGGCCGCACCCGGTTGTAAGGATATGGCATGGTCATAGGGCCGGAACAGGGGAAGTTTCGTCGGCTCCGCGAACACATCGACGAACTCATCCAGTGCTGCCTGAACTGATGGAGGATATGCCACGGTCACCTTCTCTGGTGTGGTGCTTGTGTGTGCGATGATCGCCACCGCCCAAATCTCATTGGACTCCTCCAGATGTTGAAGCTCGTGAATGTCGAGCGTGATACGTCCCAAATGTATCTATAATTACTGCTTGCTCCATGCATGTTTTGTGTGATATTGCTATGATCTAGATACACTTTCATAAACTTGTGATCATATTTCTGCTGTTTTTTTGTTCCAGGTTTCTGCCATATTAAAAGTGCTCCAAAAATTCGGGAAAATCGGATAAAAAATCAGCGCATTGGAAGCCTCCAGAACCCTAAAGGAGGGTCGGGGGGCCACCACCAGGTGCCCAGGCGGCCACCTGGCGCGGCCTAGGGCTTGGTCGCGCCAGGGGGGCGCCTGGACCCCTGGTGGGCCCCGTGGCTGCCCCTTCGCTTATATATTCCCCGTGACATGAAACTTCCGAAAACAGAACCCCTTTTTGCGATCTCGCCTCTGTTCCGCCGCCGTCGCCCTTCCAAGATTGGGAGCGCCAGCAGACTTCTTCCCGGCACCCTGCCGGAGGATGGATCGACCTCCGGGAGCTTCCTTTGGACCTTGGGTCCATGATCAGTAGCTATTTTATGTTCTCATCCCCTCTTTGTTCTTCAAGTTTTAGACCTCGTGAGCTTCCCTACATGATCGAGGCACATATGTAATCTTTCTTCCATTGCTATGCTGAGTTTGATGGGATCTGATGGATTATAAGATTATGTTCAGATTGTGATAGAGTAATATATTTGGTTCTTATCTTTTATATTTTTGTTCCTAAGTAATTTTTCCATGTTCTTCGTTGCTGTTTATTTCTTTGGCCAAGTAGTAGGTAGTAACTCCAAGAGGGAACGTTCTGCTCGATTGTGGGTTCATGCCCCCTAATGACACGCTTGAGTGATAGAAACATGAATCTAGGGGATGTGTTGTTGCCACAAGGGGGAAAATAACGATGCTTGTAACCGCGGTTGCAAGGATTGTTTACTTTACGCAAAGTGATTTTAATGCAGTTGTCTGTTCCTTTGGGTTTATACTTTGGTAGGGCTCACAACTTAATACCAGCGAGATGTTCTGGATAGATATCTCAAGGTGGATGATTAGTAGTAGATGCAGTTGGATTTCGGTCTACTTATTTTGGCGTACTGCCCATGCTTTTGAGCCTCTTCCTTTCTTTGTAGCATAGTTAGCATTGCGGTGCGTTTATAATCCTGTCAATTGCCCATCTATAAAAAATTTACCTTGCGTAGCAGTTTTATCGTCTTTTGGGAGAGAGACATCACTAGTGAACATCACGGGACCCCGGTCCATATTCTCATCACTGTTTACAGGCTTACTTTCGTGCTTTTACTTTCAGTTGCTATCATTATCATTATCCCTTGTGTTTTGATCCTTTGTAAACAACAAGACCGGAGAGGTTGAAAACCTCTCTAAACTTTGTTGGGAGCAAAGTTAATTGTGTCTATGTGCAGGTCCAGGTGAAGTAAGCAACCCTGAGGTTGTGAAAGGCGCCATTGTTCACTTCACCACTTACTTATCATCCCCGGAGTCCTACGTGAGATAATCTTAAAACCTCGGTATCTTCATCGAGAGAAACTTGCCGCTACGTTGTATCTCACATTCCACTTGGGGTAACCAACGAAGGGCGAGAAGCAATTATCCTCTCTCGCGTATCAAGCAAATTTCTAGCTCCATTGTCGGGGACTCCGAGTGCTAAGATAGGGGAGTTGCCCACTACCTTTTACCTTTACTTTTTAGTCTTGTTAGTTTACGTTTCAACTTTTATCTTTGTGTCCTATATAAAAAATCCCAAAAAAATTATTTATCTTGCTAGTAGCTGTCATTATGTTAGGTCCTTTTGCCTTTGTTGAGATAGAGGTTCTCACCTTTAAACAAAAAGGTAGTGAAAATTTAAAAGATGCTTGGTATAGAATTAGTGATTCTTAGAAGAGAGCCACCAAGAAGTAATCCACTACTATCCTTCTTAGAAATTTTTATTTTGGGATTACTCCTTGGAATAGGTTCATATTAGATACTGCTATCAACGGGAATTTCCTAGAAGCCCCAATTTGGGAGTCTCTTACAAGAAGATATAACTCTAGCTCATATTATGAAAAAACTTGAAAAGATAGAGTTAAAAATACCAAGTATAACTAGGATAAATGAGTTGGATCGCAAGATGCAAGGGAATTTGAATAGGCTCGATAGCTCCATGCTTAAAATTATTAAAACTTTGGAGAACATCAAATCCCATTATAAGGATCCTTCTAGGATTGATAAGATTGAGGAAATCATTAATACTCTAGGAACTACTTTCTCCTCAATCAAACCAAAAATGGTAGAGTCTCCGGCAAGAAAGGAACCTAAGTTCAATTATGTCCCTAAGGTTCCCAGACCTAAAAATAATCCACCCATTGCCAAAGGAGTTGAAACCATGAAATCTTTGGAAGAAATACCCCTCTTAGATCAATTTATAAATGAAACTCCCATTGATTTTCCGCCTTTTGGTTTTCTTCCTAGAAGTATCTTCATTAGGCCTTTATTTGAAAGCCCTCTTAAGACTAGTTGTACAATTGAAGAGCTTTTTGATGATCTTGATGATGGTTCGATTGATACAACTTGACTTTGTGCCCTATGCCTAGCTTAAAGGCGTAAAAGCAAGCGCTTGTTGGGAGGCAACCCAAGATGTTTTTACTTCCGGTTTTAGTGGTCTTGCTGATTGTTACTAATGTAGCCACATCATTGTATCTTTATTTTCAAGCTTTGTGCCAAGTTATAGCCTCTTATGATAAGGGAAGCAAAAGTTGTGACATGTTGTCCAAAAAACAGATTTTGTCTTCTTGACGAAAAAATCGAATCAAATCACCAGTTCATCTTTTTGAGCTAAAGTTTTTACACAGCATGCTCTATACAATTGTTAAACCTTCGTATGTTCTGTGTTTTTTTATTTGAGTTGCATAAGTGCCCCGAAAAAATACTCTATTACCTGTTGTTCTGTTTTTCACAGATTCTGCCACGTTTTATCTCTCCTTACTTTTGCAAACCTTAAGCTTGATTTTTCTTTGCAAAAACCATTTGGAAATCTTGAGAAACAGTAGCTCTTCAAGAATATATTTATATCTAGTGGGGAAAAATTATTTTATTAAGGGTACTAACCTCTCTAATCAGCTTATGATGAGTTATGTATGAAGGGATTTTTCAAGTGTGCGATGGAAGATGATGAAAGAAGATTCGGGAGTGTCAAGCGCTCAATCCTGGGGATTCCCCCAAGCATCCACAATAAATATTCAAGGAGACTCAAGCGTCTAAGCTTGGGGATGCCCCCGTGCATCCCCTACTCCATCAACAATCATCAGTTCGTCCTTTGCCTCACTATATTTTTATCACTTCATGCGTTATGTGCTATGCTTGGAGCGTCTCTCTCTTAGGTTCTATTTTTAGTTTTCTTTAGCTTTGCTTGTTGTTCATAAAAAGTTAGACCCCATCTTACTTTGTGTGGGAGATAAACACGCTCCACTCCAATCTAGAACACATCATAGGATTTTTCATGCTTATATTTTTACTGTTGTGTGTTCTTTATCTTTTTGTAGCTACTGCCATGTTTAGTTTTAGTCTTAGTTTGTCTTTAGCAAGAGCCTCGGCTTTTGTTTAGTTTGTTACTGGAACTCTTTTTAGTTTTCATGTTTATCATGTTAAGAGAGTTGGTTGTTGCACTGAGTTGTGTCTTGTCTTGAAAGTAGGTAATCGAGGTTGCTATTTAACTTTAGTAGGAACTTGCAATAGTTTTGAGGTATTGATGTGAGTAATGTTTAAACTTTTGGTGTCAAGAGCTCTCGCCTATTAGTGATAGGTGTCATATTTTGGGCAATCCTTGTGTATTTTCAAAATCTACAAAACTAGTTGAGAACTCTAGCTACTAGAAGGATCGTTAAACTTTGGAGGGATCGGATATTAGAGTACACTCACGTACCATGAGTCGAGGATGCGCAATGATAACCAAACCCCCATACACTCCTCCTCGGGGTACTTGTCTCTTTGTGAAATTCCTTATTAGATTGAGAGTTACCGATAATAAGTGCATGAGTTCTTTGGACTAATGTAAGTATTGAAAGTTGACACTTCCACCTCCTCATATTTGCTAGCCTCTCCCGTGCCGTGCATTGCTTTCTTCTCACTCCGAGAGTTGGCGTCCACCTTTGCCGGTACATCCAAACCCTTAGCATGATACGCTCTATCATCATAAACCTCCTTATATCTATCCTCAAAACATCCACCATACCTACCTATCAAGGCATTTCCATAGCCTTTCGGAGATATATTGCCATGCAACATCCACCTCTTCATGACTTGATCTTCATGTCATACATGTTCCTGCTACACTGGCAGCGGCATACATTGCGTACATCATGATAGATACATCTTCTTTATGATTTGAGTACCTTGTAAAGTGTGAAAGATCTTCTATACCCTCTTTTAATTTAGAGTGTTGCCTTTAAGTGAGGAAAATATCCCAAAGTGGACAAAATAAAAGATCCCAAAGAGGACAAATGAGAGTTAAATAGAAAGAGCCATTGAGGCCACCAAAAAAATACAAAAAGAAAGAAAAAGGAGAAAAAGAAAAATAAATAGAGACAAAGGGGCACCACTATTATCCTTTTGAAAGATCCACACTAGTACTCCCTCTTCTCCTTGTACTCCATAGAGATGATCATTCATGCATATAGCTATGTGGGGACCTTCACACTATAGAACTTGCACTACTACAAAATTGCTTATAGCCACCAACACATTAGTGATGGACAAAAATATGCACGTCACTGGTAATAGTTAGAAGTGACGGGCAATATTATGCCCGTCATTGATAAATCTCGGCAGGTGGCTATAGAACATACTAGTGACGGTTAAATATTATCGCCCGTCATTAGTAATTACCATTGACGGTCCGAAAAATTGCCCGTCGTTGGTTTTATTTTTACCAGTGATGGACTTGTTTATATAACCGTCGCTGGTTATAAACTAATCTATTGTCTTTTTTTTCAACGGAATCGAACACTGGCAGAGCTCTTCAGTGTTGGGCACTTGGGCCATGGGCCAGCCACCAAATAACGCTACCACTTGACCCCACCAAATACTAGTACACGAGCCGACGAGCGAGGTGCCCCACGCCCCCACCCAGTTATGCCCCGCCCCAGCCAGTCCTAATTTCTAAATCTAAGACGACGGCGGCGGCTGGCCTGGAGGATGGCGCACGCGGAACGGCAGACGACGCGGGTCTCGTGCAAGCCGGCGGCTGGGGCCTTGGGCAACGGCGCTGGGGGCACTGAGCGGCGAGCTTCTCTCCTTCACAGCCGGCAACACGTTTCTCGGCTTCATAGACGGCGGACGCGGACCGGCGGACGACCGGGGCCTCGCGCAAGCCGTCGGCTGGGGACTTGGGCGACGGCGCTGGGAGCAAGTGCTGGCTGGGGTAGAACTCTCTTCTCGACGATGTCACCATGGAGGTACCCGCTCCCTCACTTTCTGTGTTCCTCACCTCCAATTGTTCTGAGCTCGTGGCCTTTGTGAAACTACTATGTCCAATTAGGGTTTAGCAACTCTCGTAGTCGATTGGCTCAATTGGCACATTTTTAGGGTCAAGTGCCTTGTTCTACATGGTAGTGCATGATCTGCTTCACGATAGCATTGTATCAATTCAGATTGAATTTTGGTTGGGTGTTTGACTGCGTAGGAGGAGGTGTGCATCTCCAATTCTAATGTTCTCTGTTCTAAATTCCCATTACCAAGGGTTCAGTTAATTACCAGATTTGCTGTGAGTGATTGTTATCTGAGAGGTAATGATGTGCTTTATTTTGCAAGCGTTCATAGGACCAAAGTCAGAGTTTTACTGAAGTTTTTTGGGTCAGGGAGAAAACAAAGAAGGTAAGGGATTATTAGTTGCCATTGCTAACACACGTTTCTGAACCCAAACCATGTTTTGTTTTGTTTCTTAGGCCGCTATGCTTCTGGACTGTTTTTCTATTTGATGGCTAGTACCTCTCAGCAGCAGCCACATCTCTCGAGTTGGCAACAAGATCTAGCAGATTGCTTGATCACTCATGGTAGGATTCATACTTATTCTAGAAAGAACTTCAGTAAGCTGAAGAAATAAAAAATAGAAATGGTAAAGAACCACCAAGCATGACATTGACCTGATATGGTCTAGATTGTATCCAAGTAAAACTGATCGCTGGTCAAAGTGTGTACGACGAAGCTATAATTTTATAGCTCCTAATGAATGTTTTGTTCGTGTGCTATCCTGAGTGTCATTCCGTGGTTATTAGTTGTGTTTCGCTACAGGGCATTTTGAGTATTATCTCAGTTTTTTATTCTGTCTTCGCTTGTATGGCTCTCCTACGTACATGTATGTTTTGTAAAGAGCTGGTATACCCAACTAACTGTCTTTTCTTTTTGTAAAGCAGGGTGTGAGCATTTTTTTCTAACGAAGTTATTTAGATTCCGCCGTATGTGCATGTGTTTGCGTTCTTGCATTTAACACTGTGCCTGCTTCTTCTTAGGAATACACTTTTGTGTTTGCTCCATGGTGAGCAGTCATCGATTCACAGCACCCCGTGAGCAGTCATCGATTCACAGCACCCGAGCAATCGTACAATATCTCGGTTGGTCCTTGGCGTCAGGATACGTTGACTTTTGGCTTTCTTGTTGATATGATCTACGACTCCTCCCACCACGACGGTCGACAACATGGTCTTCACTACCGGAGCTCTTCAGTATCGCTCCCTCTCAACGAAATTTATGAGTATGTCTCCATTTATTCTCCTAATATGGCTAGATTTAGTGAAATTAATTTAGTTATTCGAACTCATGTCCCAATAGGCATAGGCACGGCACTGAGGTTTCAGTTTTGATCTCCTGCCTAATTTATTCATTTTGGTTGTTGTCCTTCAAGCTTAATACTCAGAATATAATATCTTTTTTCCCGGTTGATATGTGTTCGAGTATAATCCTTCTGTGTTTGTTCTAAGACCGTGTCATTCTTATTTTATTTGTACTTTTCATGTAGATGCCATGGCTAATGGAAGTGTTCAGTATGGTAATATACCCGGTATGAAGCAACAGACTCCCAACGCTGCAAAACTGACATACATCCCCAAATTTTGGTAAGCGCTTCTTTTATATTGTTGTTTAAAATTCAAACTATCTAGATATAATCAAGAACTTTTCAGTAATTCATAAAAGACTATTTAGACCAATGGTGGAGTTAATGATATACTATTTAGACCAATGGTGGAGTTAATGATATTTTCGTAGGCTTATTGTAGGTTTGAACATGTGTAAAAATATGCCACGGTTATGTGCTGAGTCCCTATATCCATCTAGTCATTCGATAAGTTATCAACTTTTATTGTTTAAAGAATTAGCATATTTTGATCTATGTACTTACTTGCTGTAAGCCTCTAACATTCCTGTCGTCAAAAGAAAAAAATCTACTTTTTGTTTGCTAATCCCCATACTGTGCCATCTATTCTTGATGCTATGTATGTGTGTACAATATTTTCCGTAAACGAAGGTCAACCCCTCTGTTGATGTTGTTAAAACCATGGCCTGGTTCAGTCACCAGGTTTCTTATTTTTGTCAGTATTCATACCCAACCCAACTATAGCAGCAACACTTTTAGAGGCCCTCTTTCCTAAGGTGGAAAAATTGGTTGCTTGGATTGTTCAATATTAGATGCTCATTCTGTTTACCATGTATGCTTTTATCTGTTGTTTGCGGATGATTTTTTGCTCTGTGATGTGTCATTCAATGGGTGGTCACGGCCTAAGACAAGGTGGCGCTTATCTACAACAATGAAGAGGCGGTGACCAACTTCAAGCCCAAGCCGGCGGCGTGCGACGGTGACCTCAACCTTCAACATGACATCCCTGATTGACAACAAAATCATTTTGGTTACAGACTTGTCATGAAGAACACAACTTTTATATTCAAATTCTAGTTTAGTCAACATTATGATTGTTTGAACTGTTCTAAAGTGGGCAGCTCCAGTTTATACCATGGCCGGATATGTTTAGTGTCGTGGGGATATTGTACACTAATATGTATATGTGAATTTTATGAAGTTGATGTTTCAGAAGTGTTGGGATTTGAGGTGTTGGATGCCTTGAAATGACAGCAAAAAAAATTTGATATTGTGTTATCGATGTTAATTCCACTTTATACTATTATGAGTGTTTGTGATCATGTTTTAAAAATATATTTTATTTGTAAAATATATTTTTTATTTCAAAAAGGTATACTAATGACGGACAAATTACCAAACTAGCAAATTATCCGTCAATGCTAATGTTGTGGAAGCACCATCGTAAAAACTAACTAGTGACGGCCAAAAATAAATGCCCGTCACTGGTGAACAGATACTAGTGACGGGCGCCTGCCCGTCACTGGTAACCTAGTACCAGTGACGAGTTACCAGTGACGGGCACCTTGCCCGTCACTAGTGAGCCTTTTGGGTCCGTCATTGGTAGGCTATTTTGCAGTAGTGTTGGCTTGCATATTCCAAGGATGAGCCTCCTCAAAAGAGCTCTAGGTCTTCATGAGCGAGCAAGTTAGATGCACCCCCTCTAGTTCCATTGGAGAGATTTTTAGCTCATATGTGCATCTGTTGCATGGCAATCCCTACTCCTCACATCATATCTATCATTTGGCCTTCTCGCCTATGATTGTCATCATTGATGTGAGCCTTTCTCACCTTTTCTGTCTTCCTCCTCCACCATTTTTCTCGCTTTGCCATCCTAAGTGTCAACTCTCGTGCTTACGCTCATCCATTGCATCAGTGCTCAAAATATCGAAAAGGAGTGGATCAAATTTACTTGTACCTGGCTAGTGGTCTGGGGACGAGTGAAGATAAATTTCCAAAGAAGACCAAGTGTGAAACTTTAGTAGATTGAGTTCTCAACAAAAAAAACTTTTTTCTCGTATTCCCTGTCCCCCTTCTTGCACGCAAACACCAGTTGGATACATTCGAGTCACGGATAGCGAGAGCTCTTGCAATTAATGTTCTTTTGTTACTTGTTTCAATGCTAATATAGGCTCTTGCACGTTATGACTTGAATTGAATCACATACCTTGATTGCTTTAATTTTCAAAGTTCTTATATGGTTGCTAGCATGTCACCACAGAAATTATGCTTGTTATCATTTACCTACTCGAGGACGAGCAGGAATTAAGCTTGGGGATGTTGATACATCACAAACGTATCTATATTTTTTGCTTGCTCCATGCATGTTTTGTGTGATATTGCTATGATCTAGATACACTTTCATACACTTTTGATCATATTTGGACTAACCTATTAACTCAGTGCACCCCAGTGCCAGTTTATGTTTTCTGCTGTTTTTTTGTTCCAGGTTTCCCCCATATTACTAGTGCTCCAAAAATTTAGGAAAAATCGGATAAAAAATCAGCGCATCGGAAGCCTCCAGAACCCTGAAGGAGGCCGGGGGGCCACCACCAGGTGCCCAGGCGGCCACCTGGCGCGGCCTAGGGCTTGGCCGCGCCAGGGGGGCGCTTGGACCCCTGGTGGCCCCCTGGCTGCCCCCCTTTTCCTATATATTCCCCGTGACGTGAAACTTCTGAAAAGAGAACCCATTTTCGTGATCTCGCCTCTCTTCCACCGCAGCCGCGCTTCCAAGATTGGGAGCGCCAGCAGACTTCTTCCCGGCACCCTGCCGGAGGGAGGATGGACCTCCAGGAGCTTCCCCTTCACCATGGACGTTGGTCGGATGTGCCGTGAGTAGCTTCCTTTGGACATTGGGTCCGTGATCAGTACCTATGTGATGTTCTCCTCCCCTCTTTGTTCTTCATGGTTTAGACCTCATGAGCTGCCCTACATGATCGAGGCACATATGTAATATTTCTTCTGTTGCTATGCTGAGGTTGATTGGATCTGATGGATTATGAGATTATGTTCAGATTGTGATAGAGTAATATATATGGTTCTTATCTTTTATATTTTTGTTCCTAAGTAATTCTTGCATGTTCTCCGTGGCTGTTTATTTCTTTGGCCAAGTAGTAGGTAGTAACTCCAATAGGGAACGTTATGCTCGATTGTTGGTTCATGCCCCCTGATGACACGCTTGAGTGACAGAAACATGAGTCTAGGGGATGTGTTGTTGCCACAAGGGGGAAAACAACGGTGCTTGTAACCGCGGTTGCAAGGATTGTTTACTTTATGCAAAGTGCTTTTAATGCAGTTGTCTGTTTCTTTGGGTTTACACTTTGGGTGGGGCTTGCAAGTTAATAACAGCGAGATGTTCTGGATAGATATCTCAAGGTGGATGATTAGTAGTAGATGCAGTTGGATTTTGGTCTACTTATTTTGGCGTACTGCCCATGCTTTGAACCTCTTTCTTTCTTTGTACCATAGCTAGCATTGTAGTGCGTTTATAATCCTGTCAATTGCCCATCTGTAATTTGTTTACCTCGCATAGCAGTTTTATCTTCCTTTTGGGAGAGATACATTACTAGTGAACATCATGGGACCCCGGTCCATATTCTCATCACTGTTTACACGCTTATTTACTTTTCTGCTTTTACTTTCAGTTACTATCATTATCATTATCCCTTGTGTTTTGATCCTTTGTAAACAACAAGACCGGAGAGATTGACAACCTCTATGAACTTCATTGTGAGCAAAGTTAATTGTGTCTATGTGCAGGTCCATGTGAAGTAAGCAACCCTGAGGTTGTGAACGGCGCCATTGTTCACTTCACCACCTACTTATCATCCCCGGAGTCCTACGGGAGACAATCCTAAAACCTCGGTATCTTCACCGAGGGAAACTTGCCGCTACACTGCATCTCACCTTCCACTTGGGGTAACCAACGAAGGGAGAGAAGCAATTATCCTCTCTCGCGTATCAGAGCGCGCTGGGCGGGCTCCGGGCCGGTGGACGGACACCGTGGAGACGAACTTGCTCTCCGTTGCGCTTGAAGGACAGTGTCTTCTCGCGCCAATGGCAATTCACTAGGCTGTGTACTGCCAGCCAGTCCATGCGGAGCACGCCGTCGTAGACGCCCAGGTCAAGGACGCGCATGTCCGTGGCGAAGTGATGGCCTATGACTTTCCCATTCCAGCTGACGCACCATGCGATAACAGTGCAGCATGTGACCATTGGCGACGCGCACGGTGACGCTTGGTATAGTCGCAACTAGCACGGAGATGAGAGCAAGGAATGTGTTGGTGCTGCCTGAGTCGATGAGCAGGAGCATGGTCTGATCCCCCACTGTCGCGCGTAGGCGGATAGTAGCAGGGGCCTCCTTGCCGGAGAGCGCGTGAGTCACCAGCAAACAGCATTGCTTCGAGCAAGTCCAGAGCATGAACCACTTGATCGTCAAAGATCTCACCAAAATCCCCCACGTTGATCGTCAGGAGTTGAGCTGCGCGTTGGCATTAGTACTCATGCGAGTACTTGTCGCCGCAGCGATAACACAAGCCATTGGCGTGATGGAATTCCCGAAGTTTGCGTTCCCTCGCAAATTCATCTACGGCAGCCACGCGTGGTGCACCGCCCGCAGCGCGGACTTGAGGTTGCGCCGGCGCTGGTGGTGGTCATCCCACCGGAGCGAGCCGTTGTCTGTGATGCCACTGGCGAGCCAGTTCTTCCTCTTACATCCGCGCAAACACCGTTCCACTGGTCATGTTGGTTGGTTGTTGAAGGCGCACCCCCAGTCGAAGCTTATCTTTCAGACCCATCAAGAACTGTTGGATGAACAACCGAGGATTCAGATTTGCGTCTAGGGACAGTAGATGATACATGGCGGCATCAAATTGGCGTCGGTATTCTTGGACGGTGCCCGTCTGACGGAGTAGGAGAAGGCTCTGCATCTGGGTGTCACACTCGTCCGGGCCGAATTCCGCAATGAGCGCTGCACTAAACTCATCCCAGGATAGCGCGACATGTGTTTGCCGAAATGCCTAGTACAACATGGCTGCCAATTCCTCCAAGTAAAGGACCGCCGTCGTCACCCAAGTGTGCTGAGCTATTTTGTAGAGCTCGAAGTAAGCGACGCAATGATCGAGACAAATCCGTGGAGCCTCCCCTGTGAACCGAGGGAAGTCATGCTTGGGAGGGCGGATCGGGTGATCTCTGTCTTCGAAGGAGTCCCCCGTGTGGCCCGGAGCAGGAAGCAACGGCGTCCAATGGTTGACAAGCCGGGCGAACGACAGCTGGGATGTGCCCTCGGAGTACAGCGCGCCAGTCGTGCGCGCGCAGTTCACGGTCCGCGCGCCGCTCACGCTCGCCCCGCGAATCACTATCCCTGACCCGGGTGGTGGTGGTGCCGCGAGCGTCGTCCACGTCCGCTTGTGTCAAGTCGATTTTCTTCCGAGGATCTTCAATTCATTGGACACCTGCTCATTGTACGATAGTTGTGCTTCGAAGCGCTTGCCGGTCGTGGCTTGCTGATCCTCCAAGCGGGCCACGATGGACTGCAAAAGCTGCTTCACCTCATGGGCGTTGTCGTTCATGGCGGAGAGAATGAAGCGCGTTTGCGTAGAGGGGCGAGCCGGCGGCGCCGTCGCGGTTCTGGTTCGTCCTAACCCCGGGTAGGATTTAGGGTGTTCGACGGTGTCAAACACACCTAGCTCGGTGGAATTTTACAGGCCAAACTCACAGATCGGCGAGGCAACGGAAAGGGGGCAAATTTAGGCTCTGATTACCAACTTGTAATGCCCCAAGAGAGGGATCTAATCGGCGAGGAAGGGGGAGAGGAGGAGGAGCAGCTGAGGGAGGAGGTGGGATGAGAGATAGGGTATCGGTTCCCTATTATGTTCGTAAAAACCTAACACAGTCTCAGGCTTCACTTAAGTACACACACGCACATGGCCCAGGGCCCAAATATACGCAGGCCTCTGGCCCGTAAGGACATCTAGCCCAACTAGATGTATCTCAGTCCGCTGTGGGTGACACTATAGGCGTGACATGTCCCTGGGCAAGGTGAAACCTTTGGGGAACTGCTCAGATCGGATGCGCCCTCCAAAGCATTCTGGACTAGATGGTCCTTCCTCTTCTTGTAGATCTTTGGCTAGTTTCTCGATGCGGTGTCGTGCGTCATTTTCTGCAATCATGTGAGGGCCTAGGCGTTGGCTGATGGCAGGTCTTGCTGGCTTCTCTTCACACCGACTGTTGATTGTGGGCTCGTCCTTCCGACGGTGCGCATGCGGCTGAGTTTTGCAGCTGTGGGCTCGGTCTCCATGCAGAGAAGATGCCTGCCTCTGCTGCCGAGGTGCTCCGACCTGCTTCTGGTTTGCACCATCAGACGGACAAGGAGCCGACCTCGATCCTGCAGGGCGTGGAGGTAGATCAGCCGCAGCTTGTTGTTGGTTTGATGCTTCCAGAAGCTCGCGCATTCGGCGCATCCTTTACTTCAGCTCCTCGCCCTCCACGTTGTCCAACTCACTAGCAATCTCCTTGGCGGCTCTCATATTTCCTCCTAGGTAAATATACACCGGTTACGGGATGAGTCCGGATGCCTCCAGTTGCTCCTTCCCAGCATACTCTCTGCCGACAGCTCAGCCGGATGTGAGGAGCTCTTTGATCACTGCAGGGTCTATCACCCGCGGCACAATGTCGTGTGCAGCGTTGTACTTCTGGACTGTTGCCTCCGACATGCGCTTCTCAATGTCAATTGCCCGTGCCTGCTCGGCCAGGTGGTGGCGTGCCTTCTCCAGCTCTGCGTGGGCCAGAGCTGGATCAGTGCTGACAGCTAGCGGTATGTGCAAGATGTCCTTCGCGGCTTCCACGGCTGTTCTTGCTGCTCTTGCAGCGGTGTTGGTGGAGCTGTGGTGACTGGACGCAGTTCCAGCTGTCGTGACCTCTGCACGTATGCGCGAAGCCGAGCCGTTTGTTGTTGCCGAACATTCGACAGAAGGCAAAGGATCTATGACCCCGGAGAAGACTTGTACCTCCCTGGGGTACTCATCGGGGATGCTCGCGACAAAGATGCGATGACTGCCAAAAGGCAGAATGACGCCACGCGGCAAGGGTGCTCCTACCCCGAACCGCGAGGCGTTGTTGATGACGTAGTCAAACCTTCCGAACCTGAGAACCAGGAGAGAAGCGAAGCACGCGCTAGATGAAGAGGATGGTCCCGTTCGGATCAAAACTGCCCCTTTCGGTGGGCGCCAACTGTCGTCGTATTGTGACGGCAGAAGCCATGGGGATGGCTAAAGAGGGGTAAAGGTCTGAGGTTGATGTCGATGGTACCAGGAGCGAGAGTGGGGACAAGCGGAGTGAGACACCACGACGTACCCAGGTTCGGGGCTCTCCTCAAAGATAAAACCCTACTCCTGCTGAGCTGACTATGAGCAATAACTCAGGCTACAATGAATGCTCCTTGAGTTGTAATCAGAGGAAGGAGGAGAAGGCCTAGAGCTCTTCTCTCTCATGCATCTCTGTATGAAGGTGGGTGTGAAGTAAATGTGATCGTCCCTCTCATCGGAGGGGCTCCCGGGGTTCTTATAGAATGAACCCGGGTTACAATGGTAACTACAAAGTGAGGAGGGACCTAGTTGTAAGCCTCTCAACTCTCTTGGGTCCCGCCGACTGCATCCCACCAGCTTCCTAGGCGTAGACTTGTAGCTTGTCTACTTTGTCCTAGGATCTAGTAGCATGTAGCCCTGGAGTTCCCTATGACTAGACAAGTGGCTTCCTCAGACTCCTTTCTTGTCCACCGTCCTGTCATCCCGGCGTGTCGAGGGAACATCATGCGCCTGAAAAGTCGTTGTGGTACTTTGATGTCTGCCATGCGGATCTCTCGGGCTCATCTATTGATGACCTCGGGCCGGGTCTGCCCATCCGTCCCTTGGTCATCTCTTGATTCTTGGAGGGGGGTCGGTTGAGCCGATTGCTATCTGGGCTGATTGTGCTTGATCGGAGGCCGATTTCTCCTTCCTGAGCATTCGTCGTCCGGACTGATCAGATCGTACCGATCGCATTCGGCCATCCTCAGCTCGGCCTAACTTCTTCTTGAAATATTATTTCGCTTAGGTGACCCTACCCGGGGGTCATTACCCCGCCATCGGGTAAGAATGGAGCTTGGGCATTAATGGAGGAGAGAGCAAGGCAAGAGGTCCTCAACTTGTGGAATAATACCCCCTTTTATAGGTGGGCTGAGATCCAACCGTTGTGTGCCGTTTCACCAACCACGGTACTACCGTTCTGGGAGCGGTAGTACCGCCCTAGAGGTCATCGTCCCAAACGTATCTATAATTTCTACTTGCTCCATGCATGTTTTGTGTGATATTGCTATGATCTAGATACACTTTCATACACTTTTGATCATATTTGGACTAACTTATTAACTAAGTGCACCACAGTGCCAGCTCCTGTTTCCTACTATTTTTTTATTCCACGTTTCCCCCATATTAAAAGTGCTCCAAAATTCGGGAAAATCGGATAAGTGATGGCGCGAGGGTTGACGGGTGTAGTCTTCTCGCCCTTCGTTGGTGAGCCCCAAGTGGAAGGCGTGATGCAGCACAGCAGCAAATTTCCCTCGGTAAAGATACCAAGGTTTGTCTCCAGTAGGACTCCAGAGATGATAAGTAGGTGTCTGCAGCGCAACTGACGCGGACCTGCACACAGACACAGATAACTTTGTTCCCAACGAAGTTCAGAGAGGTTTTCAATCTCTCTGGTCTTGTTGTTTACAAAGGATAAAACGCAAGGGATAATAATAGCAACTGGAAAGTAAATGCAGAAAAGTAAATATAGCGTGGAAACAATGATAAGGATATGGAACAGGATACGTGATGTTCGCTAGTGATGTCTCTCTCCCAAAATACGATAAAATTGCTATGCGAGCTAAACAAATTACAGAAAGGAAATTGACATGATTAAGAACGCACCGCAATGCTAACTATGCTACAAAAGAAAGGAAGAGGTTCAAAAGCACAGGCAGTACGCCAAGATAAGTAGAGACCGAAATCCATCTGCATCTACTACTAATCATCCACCTTGAGATATCTATCCAGATCATCTCGCTGGTATTAAGTTGCGAGCCCCACCCAAAGTGTAAACCCAAAGCAACAGACAACTGCATTAAAAAGAACTCTGCGTAAAGTAAACAATCCTTGTAACCGCGGTTACAAGCACCGTTGTTTTCCCCCTTGTGGCAACAACACATCCCCTAAACTCATGTTTCTCTCACTCAAGCATGTCATCGGGGGGCATGAACCCACAATCTAGCACAACGCTCCCTCTTGGAGTCACTACCTACTACTTGGCCAAAGCAATAAACAGCAACGGGGAACATGCAAGAATTACTTAGGAACAAAAATATAAGAGATAAAAGCCAAATATATTACTCAATCACAATCTGAACATAATCTCATAATCCATCAGATCCTATCAAACTCAACATAGCAAAAGAAGAAATATTACAAAGGTGCCTCGATCATGTTGGGCAGCTCACGAGGTCTAAACAATGAAGATCAAAGAGGGGAGGAGAACATCACATAGCTACTGATCACGGACTCATGGTCCAAGGAAAACTACTCACGAGACATCCGGGGAGCATCCATGGTGGAGAGGAGACTCCCGCAGGTCAATCCTCCCTCCGTCAGGGTGCCGGGAAGATGTTTTCTGGTGCTCCCGATCTTCAGAAGCGCGGCGGCGGTGGAACAAAGGCGAGTTCACGGAATAGGGTTCTGCTTCTGGGGTTTTCCCGTGACGGGGTATAAATAGGAGAAAGGGGGCAGCCAGAGGTGGGCCATGGGCCCAGGCGCCCCCCTGGCGCGGCCAGGGGTGGGGCCGCGCCAGGTGGCCGCCTGGGCCCCCCCCCTGGCTCCCCTCTGGCCCCTCCCGGGCTCTTCTCGAAGCTTCCGTCACGCAGATTTTTTATCTGAATTTTCCCAAATTTTTCTGGAAATTTTTATATGGGGGAAAACTGAAATAGAAAAACAGCAGAAAACAGGAACTGGCACTGGGGTGCACTGAGTTAATAGGTTAGTCGAAATATGATCAAAAATGTATGAAAGTGTATCTAGATCATAGCAATATCACACAAAACATGCATGGAGCAAGCAGAAATTATAGATACGTTTTGGACGTATCAATAAGAAATCAGCGCAACGGAACCTTCCACAGCCCCGAAGGAGGGCCAGAGGGGCCCCACCTGGTGCCTAGGAGGCCAGGTGGCGCGGCCTAGGGTGGGGACGCGTCGGGTGGCCTCCTGGACACCTGGTGGCCTCCTGGCTGCCACCTTCGCCTATTTAATCTCTATGACGCGAAACCCCTGAAGATAGAACCCTTTTTCGCGATCTCGCCTCTATTACGCTGCCGCCGCGCTTGCCAGATCAGACTTCTTCACGGCACCCTGAGGGAGGGAGGATTGACCTCCAGGAGCTTCCCCTCCACCATGGACGCTTCCCGAATGTGTCGTGATTAGTTTTCTTTGGACCATGGGTCCGTGATCAGTAGCTATGTGATGTTCTCCTACCCTCTTTGTTCTTCATGGTTTAGTCCTTGTGAGCTGCCCTGCATGATCGAGGCACATATGTAATCTTTCTGCTGTTGATATGCTGAGTTTGTTGGGATCTGATGGAATATGAGATTATGTTCAAATTGTGATTGAGTAATATATTTGGTTCCTATCTTTTATATTGTTGTTCTTAAGTATTTCTTGCATGTTCTCCGTTGTTGTTTATTGCTTTGGCAAAGTAGTAGGTAGTAACTCCAAGAAGGAACATTATGCTTGATTGTGGGTTCATGCCCCCCGATGACATGCTTGAGTGACAGAAACATGATTCTAGGGGATGTGTTGTTGCCACAAGGTGGAAAACAATGCAGCTTTTAACCACGGTTGCAAGGATTGTTTACTTTACGCAAAGTGCTTTTAATGCAGTTGTCTATTGCTTTTGGTTTACACTTTAGGTGGGGCTCGCAACTTAATACCAGCGGGATGTTCTGGATAGATATCTCAAGGTGGATGATTAGTAGTAGATGCAGTTGGATTTCGGTCTACTTGTCTTGGCGTATCGCCTATGCTTTTGAGCCTCTTCCTTTCTTTGTAGCATAGTTAGCATTGCGGTGCCTTTATACTCCTGTCAATTGCCCAACTGTAATTTGTTTACCTCACATAGCAGTTTTATCTTCTTTTGGGAGAGAGACATCACTAGGGAACATCACGGGACCCCGGTCCATATTCTCATCACTGTTTACACGCTCATTTAATTTCCTTCTTTTACTTTCTAGTTGCTATCACTATCACCATTATCCCTTGTGTTTGATCCTTTGTAAACAACAAGGCTAGAGATATTGACAACCTCTCTGAACTTCGTTGGGAGCAAAGTTATTTGTTTCTGTGTGAAAGTCCAGGAGAAGTTAGTGATTTTCTTGAGACGGCGCATCACTTGCCGAACCACCTACTTATCATTATCGGAGTCCTACTGGATTGAACTCAACCTCGGTATCTTCACTGAGGGAAATTTACTGCTATCCTACATCTCACCTTCCACTTGGGGTAACCAACAAAGGGCGAGAAACCATTATCATCATCTCGCACATAAGGCGGTACTACCGAATATGAACTACCGTGCTACTACCTCTCTAAGTATAGAGACCAATTCTTAGGGCGGTAGTAGGACGGTAGTCATTTCCCGGAAGTACCGCTGGGGTGGTACTACCACGTCGGTCGCGGTACTACCGCCCTGGCAGTACTACCGAATATTAACTATCGTGCTACTACCGCTCTGAGTATAGAGAGCAATTCTTAGTGCGGTAGTAGCACCGTAGTCAAATCTCAGAAGTACCGCGTTAACCCCCTAGAAAAACTAGGGACCCCTTAGCACATAACAGATGACCTCCAAAAATACAGAAAGAATATGTGGGTGCAGAAAGTGAGTATGTGTGATGATTCCATCCAGCATTTCACAGCGGATCCCGTCTTAATAGTACGTCTTTCCTACCACTCAATTATTCAAGAAGAAACATAAGGAAAAACACAATCTTCACGCTCCAAACACCAAGCGTAATATAACCGTCTTGTGACATGCGTAATATTATCTGAAATGCTCATTGCACACAGTTAATCCGCAAATGTATTGTCATCAATCACTGAAACCATGCAAGGGGAAATATGTCCTATCAGTTTAGTTTTGTTTTGTTTTGTTTGCTGGTCATAACAAGTTGGACCCTAGCATGCCTTGTTTGGGAGAGAAACACGCTCCACTTTTGCTTAGAATGCTCATAGTTTTGACTTTTATATTCTTGAGTTTTCAATCTTCAATTCTACCTTGTTGCCAAGTTTAGCTCTTGTTATTCATGTTTATTTATTTCTAAGAGCTTAGAATTAGAATATTTAGAACTCTCTTGAGTTTCATGTTTATCTTGTTTAAAGAGTTGGCTTTGTAGCACTAGGTGATCTTACTTTGAGTAGGTAATCATGGTTGCTAAATTAAGATTAGTAGTAACTTGCAATAGTTTTGAGGTGTTGATAGAAGTAATGTTAGGACTTGTGTGTGTCAGGAGCTCAAGCCTATTAGTGATAGGTATCGTATATTTGTTCAATGTGCTTATTTTCGAAAACTACAAAAATTAGTTGAGAACTGTAGCTACTGAAAGGATTACTAATCTCTGTGGGATTGTAAAAGAGTAACCTCATGTATCATGGGTCGAGGATGCGCAAGGATAACCAAACCCAATAATCACTCCTCTTAGGGTGCTTGACTGTTTGTGAATTTCATGACTGGATAGAGTGTTACCGATAAATAAGTGAATGAGTTCCTTTGACTAATGTGAGTATTCGATTGTTGGCACTTCCACCATCCATATTTTGCTAGCCTCTTTGGTACCGTGCATTGCCCTTTATCATCTTGAGAGTTGGTGCAAACTTCATCGGTGCATCCAAATCCTTGGCATGATACACTCTCTCATACATAAGCCTCATTATATCTTCCTAAAAACAGCCACCATGCCTACCTATCATGGCATTTCCATAGCCATTCCAAGTTATAATGTCGTACAATATCCATATTCTCATAACTCTATGTTATCCTTCATCGTCATATATGCTTTTACCTTACACCTTTTTGCGACATGACACACTAGTATCATTGCATATCCTGCTACACTCGTAGAGGCATGCATTGCATACATCATGATAGAGTTTAAGTGTTATTATGAGTACCTTATAAAAGTTTGTTGATCATGTTCATCTTTGAAGACATATAGTGTTTCCCTTAAAGTGAGGAAAATATCCGCAAAAAGGACACAAATACATGATCCCAAAAGAGGACAAATTAAATTTGACATGTACTACGAGACACAAAAGGTACGAACATAGAGATAGTGTATGTCACACACCGTACATAGGATAAGTTTCACAAGATGAACTAAAAAGCAAATGAGAATAAAAGGAGTTCACAAGCCAAGCAAACTAGGGAAAATAAAATGCGCTTGTGACTCGCCAACAACCCTAAAACCTTGCAAATCGGTCCGATAACTCTCTCCCCCTTTGGCATGGAGACGCCAAAAAGGCAGAGAGCAATTGTTACGTCCCAAACGTATCTATAATTTCTGCTTGCTCCATGCATGTTTTGTGTGATATTGCTATGATCTAGATACACTTTCATACACTTTTGATCATATTTGGACTAACCTACTAACTCAGTGCAACCCAGTGCAAGTTTTTGTTTTCTGCTGATTTTTTTTATTTCAGTTTTCCCCCATATTAAAAGTGCTCCAAAATTTCGGGAAAAATCAGATAAAAAATCAGCGTGAAGGAACCTTCCAGAGTCCCGAAGGGGGACCAGGTGGCACCCACCAGGGGCCCAGGCGGCCACCTGGCGCGGCCCAGGGCTTGGCCGCGCCAGGGGGGCGCCTGCACCCTTGGTGGCCCCCTGAATGCCCCCCTTTGCCTATTTATTTCTTGTGACGTGAAACTTACGGAGAGAGAACCCTTTTCCGCGATCTCTCCTCTGTTCCGACGCCGTCGCGCTTCTAAGATCGGGAGCGCCAGCAGACCTCTTCTCGGCACCCTGCCGGAGGGAGGATCGACCTCCGGGAGCTTCCCCTCCACCATGGACGCTTCCCGGATGTGCCATGAGTAGTTTCCTTTGCACCATGGGTCCATGATCAGTAGCTATGTGATGTTCTCCTCCCCTCTTTGTTCTTCATGGTTTAGACCTCGTGAGCTGCCCTACATGATCGAGGAAAACATGTAATCTTTCTGCTGTTGCTATGCTGAGTTTGATGGGATCTGATGGATTATGAGATTATGTTCAGATTGTAATAGAGTAATATATTTGGTTATTATCTTTTACATTTTTGTTCCTAAGTAATTATTGCATGTTCTCCGTTCATGTTTCTTGCTTTGGCCAAATAGTAGGAAGTAACTCCAAGAGGGAACGTTATGCTCGATTGTGGGTTCATGCCCCCCGATGACACGGTTGAGTGACAGAAACATGAGTCTAGGGGCTGTGTTGTTTGCACAAGGGGAAAACAACGGTGCTTGTAACCGCGGTTGCAAGGATTGTTTACTTTACGCAAAGTGCTTTTTAATGCAGTTGTCTGTTGCTTTGGGTTTACACTTTGGGTGGGGCTCACAACTTAATACCAGCGAGATGTTCTAGATAGATATCTCAAGGTGGATGATTAGTAGTAGATGCAGTAGGATTTCGGTCTACTTATTTTGGCGTACTGCCTATGCTTTTGATCCTCTTCCTTTCTTTGTAGCATAGTTAGCATTGCGGTGCGTTTTTAATCCTGTGAATTGCCCATCTGTAATTTGTTCACCTTGCATAGCAGTTTTATCGTCTTTTGGGAGAGAGACATCACTAGTGAACATCACGGGACCGCGGTCCATATTCTCATCATTGTTTACACGCTTATTTACTTTTCCGCTTTTATCTTTGAGTTGTTATCATCATTATCATTATCCCTTGCGTTTGATCCTTTGTAAACAACAAGACCGAAGAGATTGGCAACCTCTCTGAACTTCGTTGGGAGCAAAGTTATTTGTGTCTGTGTGCAGGTCCATCTGAAGTAAGAAACCCTGAGTTGTGAACGGCGCCACTGTTCACTTCACCACCTACTTATCATTATCGGAGTCCTACTGGTCGATCTCAACCTTGGTATCTTCACCAAGGGAAACTTTCCGCTACGCTGCATGTCACCTTCCACTTGAGGTAACCAACGAAGGGCGAGAAGCAAGTATCATCTCTCGCGTATCAAGAAAATTTCTGGCGCCGTTGCCGGGGACTCCGAGTGCTAACATAGGGGAGGGTCCCACTGCATTTTACCTTTACTTTTTAGTCTTGTTAGTTTACCTTTCAGTTTTTATCTTTGTGTCTTATATCAAAAATCACAAAAAAATTATTTATCTTGCTTTTAGTAGTCCTCCTTGTTTAAATGAACGTGTTAGGACTTGGTGCTTTGCGGGAATCGGAGGTCTCGATTTATGTCAAAGGGATGGAGAAAATATGAAGAAGGCATGGGACAGAATTTCTGAAGCACACAAAAGAATAATGCCTTGGATACCTATAAAAATTGTGCTTCGGAATTTTTACCATGGTATTTTTAAGTGGTGTAAACACTCTCTTGGAATTATAGCTGAAGGAGACTTTTTAGAGTGTGATGAAGCTAGAGCTCTTGATATTTTGCATAGTCTATCTAGTTATTTTGTTTAGGATCGTATTATTGATACTGTTATAGGTAGACTTTCCACTATTCAAAGGGGGATGGATGATCGAGACTTGAGGAAGGTAGAAGAACTTAAGTCCAACTAGAAAGAAATGTTGGAGATAGATGATGATTGGGAGCCCTTTGTTAGGATTAGAATCTCTAACCAAGACTTCCTTGCTTTTTGTGATATTGGATCCATGGTTCCTACGATGCCAAAAATAGTTTATGATTCTTTGAAACTAGATATGGATAAATTGTCATCTTATCATGATCATGCTAATGGAGATATTTCATAGATTAAAGGAAAGGTAAAAAGAAGTCCACGTTGAATTCCTCCATAGGGTTGCACCGATGGATTTCTTCATCATGGAGCCAAAGCAAAGCAACATCGTACTTGGGAGGGACTTCCTCCGAGCTATGAAAGGCCTCATTGATATTGGTAACAGGCACATACGCTTACGCGGTAAGGCGAAAGGGAAGTACCTCTTTACTAGTAAGAATAAGAATGAGCTTATTGAAAATAAATTTGAAGGTTTTTATGACTCCGGTGATCTAGGAGATCTTTGATTCTTCTTTTGACGTATGCCTAGCTTAAAATAAAGCGCTTGTTGGGAGGCAACCCAAGATGTTTTTACTTCTGTTTTTAGTGGTCTTGATGATTGTTACTACTGTATGAACATCATTGTATCTTTATTTTCAAGCTTTGTGCCAAGTTATAGCCTCTTATGATAAGGGAAGCAAAAGATGTGACATGCTTTCCAGAAAACAGATCCAGTCTTCTTGACGGAAAAAATCGGAACAAATCACAAGTTCATATTTTTCAGCTGAAATTTTTACACAGCATGCTCTCTACAATTTTGAAACTTTCGTATGTTCTGAGTTTTTTGATTTGAGTTGCAGAAGTGCCCCAAAAACATTCTCTACTACCTGTTGTTCTGTTTTTCACAGATTCTGCCACGTTTTGCCTCTCCTTACTTTTGCAAACCTTAAGATTGCTTTTTCTTTTCAAAAACCTTTTGGTAATCTTGAGAAACAGTAGCTATTCAAGAATATCTTTATATCCATTGGGGGAAAATATTTTATTAAGGGTAGTAACCTCTGTAATCAGCTTATGATGAGTTATGTATGAAGGGAGTTTTCAAGTGTGCGATGGAAGATGATGAAAGAAGATCCGGGAGTGTCAAGCGCTCAAACTTGGGGATGCCCCCATGCATCCCCAATAACTATTCAAGGATACTCAAGCATCTAAGCTTTGGGATGCCCCCGTGCATCCCCTTCTCCATCAACAATCATCAGTTCGTCCTTCGGCTCACTATATTTTTATCACTTCATGCGTTATGTGCTATGCTTGGAGCATCTCGCTCTTAGGTTTACTTTTTAGTTTTCTTTAGCTTTGCTTGCTGTTCATAACAAGTTAGAACCCAGCTTACTTTGTGTTGGAGAGAAACACACTCCACTCCAATCTAAAACACATCATAGGATTTTTCATGCTTATATTTTTGTTGTTGTGTGTTCTTTATCTTTTCGAAGCTACTGCCATGTTTAGTTTTAGTCTTAGTTTGTCTTTAGCAAGAGCCTTGGAATTTGTTTAGTTTGTTGCTGGAACTATATTTAGTTTTCATGTTTATCTTGTTAAGAGAGTTGGTTGGTGCACTGAGTTGTGTCTTGTCTTGAGAGTAGGTAATTGAGGTTGCTATTTAATTTTAGTAGTAACTTGCAATATTTTTGAGGTATTGAAGTGAGTAATGTTTGAACTTTTGTTGTCAAGAGCTCTAGCCTATTAGTGATAGGTGTCGTATGTTGGGCAAACCGTGTTTATTTCCAAAACCTACAAAACTAGTTGAGAACTCTAGCTACTAGATGGATCACTAATCTTTGGAGGGATCGGATATTAGAGTACACTCACGTACCATGAGTCGAGGATGCGCAAGGATAACCAAACCCCCATACACTCCTCCTCGGGGTATTTGTCTCTTTGTGCATGAGTTCTTCGGACTAATGTAAGTATTGAAAGTTGACACTTCCACCTCCTCATATTTGCTAGCCTCTCCCGTGCCGTGCATTGCCTTCTTCTCACTCCGAGAGTTGGCGTCCACCTTCGCTGGTACATCCAAACCCTTGGCATGATACGCTCTGTCATCATAAACCTCCTTATATCCTTCCTCAAAACAGCCACCATACCTACCTATCAAGGCATTTCTATAGCCTTTCTGAGATATATTGCCATGCAACTTCCACCTCTTCATGACTTGAGCTTCATGTCATACATGTTCCTCCTACACTGGCAGAGGCATACATGGCATACATCATGATAGCTACATCTTCTTTATGTTATGAGTACCTTGTAAAGTGTGAAAGATCTTCTGTACCCTCTTGTAAATTAGAGTGTTGCCCTTAAGTGAGGAAAATATCCCAAAGTGGACAAAATAAAAGATCCCAAAAAGGAAAAATGAAATTTACATAGAAAGATCCATTGAGGCCACCAAAAAAATACAAAAAAATAGAAAAAAGAGAAAAAGAAAATAAAAAGAGAGAAAGGGGCAACACTACTATCCTTTTGAAAGATCCACACTAGTACTCCCTCTTATCCTTGTACTCCATAGAGATGACCATTCATGCATATAGCTATGTGGGGACCTTCACACTATAGAACTTGGCTTGCATATTCCAAGGATGAGCCTCCTCAAAAGAGCTCTAGGTATTCATGAGCGAGCAAGTTAGATGCACACCCACTAGTTCCATTGGAGAGCTTTTTAGCTCATATGTGCATCCGTTGTATGGCAATCCCTACTCCTCACATCATATCTATCATTTGGCCTTCTCGCCTATGATTGTCCTCATTGATGTGAGCCCTTCTCACCTTTTTGTCTTCCTCCTCCACCATACTTCTCTATTTGCCATCCTAAGTGTCAACTTTCGTTCTTACGCTCATCCATTGCATGAGTGCTCAAAATATCGAAAAGGAGTGGATCAAATTGACTTGTACCTGACTAGTGGTTTGGGGACGACTCAAGATATGATTCCAAAGAAGCCCAAGTGTGAAACTTTAGTAGATAGAGTTCTCAACAAAAATATTATTCCCTATCCCCTTTCTTGCACGCAAACACCATTCGGAGACATTCGAGTCACGGACAGCGAGAGCTCTTGCATCTAATGTTCTTTTGTTATTAGTTTCAATGCTAATATAGACTCTTGCATGTTATGACTTGAATTGAATCACATACCTTGATTGTTTTACTTTTCAAATTTCTTATATGGTTGCTAGCATGTCACCACAAAAATTATGCTTGTTATCATTTACCTACTCGAGGACGAGCAAGAATTAAGCTTGGGGATGTTGATACGTCCCAAACGTATCTATAATTTCTTCTTGATCCATGCATGTTTTGTGTGATATTGCTATGATCTAGATACACTTTCATACACTTTTGATCATATTTGGACTAACCTACTAACTCACTGCACCCCAGTGCCAGTTTCTGTTTTCTGCTTGGTTTTTTTCAGTTTTCCCCGATATTAAAAGTTCTCCAAAAATTTGGGAAAATCAGATAAAAAATCAGTGTGAAGGAACCTTCCGGAGTCCCGAAGGAGGACCAGGTTGGACCCACCAGGGCCCTAGGCGGCCACCTGGCGCGGCCTAGGGCTTGGCCGCGCCAGGGGAGCGCCTGGAGCCCTGGTGGCTTCCCTGGCTGCCCCCCTTCGCCTATTTATTTCCCGTGACGTGAAACTTCCGGAGAGAACCCTTTTTCGCGATCTCGCCTCTGTTCTTCCGCTGCCGTGCTTCCAAGATCGGGCGCGCCAGCAGAACCCTTCCCGGCACCCTGCCGGAGGGTGGATCGACCTCTGTGAGCTTCGCCTCCACCATGGACGCTTCCCGGATGTGCCGTGAGTAGTTTCCTTTGGACCATGGGTCCGTCATCAGTAGCTATGTGAGGTTCTCCTCCCCTCTTTCTTCTTCATGGTTTAGACCTCGTGAGATTCCCAACATGATCGAGGCACCTATGTAATCTTTCTGTTGTTGCTATGCTGAGTTTGATGGGATCTGATGGATTATGAGATTATGTTCAGATTGTGATAGAGTAATATATTTGGTTCTTATCTTTTATATTTTTGTTCCTAAGTAATTCTTGCATGTTCTCCGTTGCTGTTTATTGCTTTGGGAAAGTAGTAGGTAGTAACTCCAAGAGGGAACGTTATGCTCGATTGTGAGTTCATGCCCCCCGATGACATGCTTGAGTGACAGAAGCATGAGTCTAGGGGATGTGTTATTGCCACAAGGGGGACAACAACGGTGCTTGTAACCGCGGTTGCAAGGATTGTTTACTTTACGCAAAGTGCTTTTTAATGCAGTTGTCTGTTGCTTTGGGTTTACACTTTGGGTGGGGCTCGCAATTTAATACCAGCGAGATGTTCTGGATAGATATCTCAAGGTGGACAATTAGTAGTAGATGCAGTTGGATTTCGGTCTACTTATTTTGGCGTACTTCCCATGCTTTTGAGCCTCTTCCTTTCTTTGTAGCATAGTTAGCATTGTGGTGCGTTTATAATCCTGTCAATTGCCCATCTGTAATTTTTTCACCTCGCATAGCAGTTTTATCTTCTTTTGGGACAGAGACATCACTAGTGAACATCACGGGACCCCGGTCCATATTCTCATCATTGTTTACACGCTTATTTACTTTTCCGCTTTTATTTTTCAGTTGCTATCATCGTTATCATTATCCCTTGCGTTTGATCCTTTGTAAACAACTAGACCGGAGAGATTGACAACCTCTCTGAACTTCGTTGGGAGCAAAGTTATTTGTGTCTGTGTGCAGTTCCAGGTGAAGTAAGCAACCCTGAGTTGTGAACAGCGCCATTGTTCACTTCACCGCCTACTTATCATTATCGGAGTCCTACTGGTCGATCTCAACCTTGGTATCTTCACCAAGGTAAACTTGCCGCTATGCTGCATCTCACCTTCCACTTGGGGTAACCAAGGAAGGGCGTGAAGCAATTAGCATCTCTCGCATATCGGCAACCCAACGTCCCGAGGTCGTCGTCTACTCGGCATCCTCCTCCTCGGCAGACTCCTCTGAAGCTTCTAGGGCTGCAGGGGTAGCGTCTAGAAGAACGGTGGAAGAGGTGCATGCACGGTCATCCGACATCTCCCAATTGCTGAACTTGGAGATCCCAAAAGAGGACAAATTTAAAGATCCCAAAAGAGGACAAATTAAAAGATCCATAAGAGTAAAATGATATATTTAATAGAAAGAGCCAATGAGCACACAAAAATAAAAAATAAAAGAGAAAAAAAGATAAAAATAAAATAAAAAAGAGAGAAGGGGGCAACACTACTATTCATTTTTAAAAGATCCACACTTGTGCTTCAAAGTATCACTTGTACTTCATAGAGAGTTTTCATATCTTTCATGCATAACTAAGTGGGGATCCTTACACTCTAGAACTTGCTTGTATATTCCAATTGTGAGCCTCCTCAAAAGAGCTCTAGGTCTTATTGAGCAAGCAAGTTGGATGCACCCCCAGTAGTTCCATTAGAGACCTTTCATATACTTAGAACTCATTGTGCATCCGTTGCATGGCAATCCCTAGTCCTCACATCATATCTATCATTTGGCTTTCCCTCGCCTATGATTGTCCTCATTGATGTGAGACTTTCTCACTTTTTGTCTTCCTATCCCCTTTATTTATTCTATTTGCCATCCTAAGTGCCAACTAATCTTTCTTGTGCTCATTCATTGTATGAGTGCTCAAATTCAAAAGGGAGAGGATCAAGTTGACTTGGACCTAGCCGACGGTCTAGGGATGAGTCATAATAAGATTCGAAAGAGACCATGTGTGAAATTTGGTAGATTCATTTCTCAGCAAATAAAGTATTTTTGTGCTCTAAACCCATCTCTTATTCTGCACGGGAACACCGATTGGAGACATTCGAGTCACGGACTACGAGAGCTCTTGCACCTTTATGTTCTTACTTTGCTAGTTTTAGTACTAGATATAGCTTCTTACTTGTTATTACCTTGACTTGATTTATATCTCTTGATTGTTGTACTTTAAAGTTCTACTTATGTTGATACCATGTCACCACAAAAATTATATTTATTGTCATTTACCTACTCAAGGACGAGCAAAAATTAAGCTTGGGGATGTTGATATGTCCCAAACGTATCCACAATTTTCGCTTGCTCCATGTTTATTTTGGTGATAATGTTATATGTTTTGATGCACTTTCATATCATTTACAACATATTTGGGACAAAACTATTAACCTAGTGCCCAGTGACAGTTTTTGTCTGTTTTTGTCCGTGCAATGAAGAAAATAGCTGAAAAATCAAAGTGCTCAGAAAAATCCAGAAAATTTCCAAAAATTCTATTTTGACGGAAGAATCTAGAGGGTCGAAGGAGAGCCAGAGGGTGGCCACCCCCTAGCCAGGGGGCCACCTTGTGCGGCCAGGAGCTGGCCGCGCCCCCTGGTCGCTTCGCCAGGTGGGGCCACCCCTGAGGCCCCTTTGACCTATATTTTCCCTATGGTACAGAAACCCTCGAGGAGGACTCCGCCACCCTTTGGCCTACAGTTATGTAAGGCCCGATATGCGGTACTATTCCAGATCTAGATGTTTCCATCCAGATCCGGGGACGAAGCACATATCGGTCCCACCGCGACATATGACATCGCCATATGCCCCGGATTTCCAACATGATATCACAACATTACAGATACAAGGATACAGCATCTCATACAATCGGCATACAACCGCCTTAATTACAATACATCAGCGGAAGGTATATGTCTGAGTACAGACTACAATCAAATGCCTACTGGCAAGGAGAAAAACATCGATCCCCATAACCACACGGGTCCAGGCCCTCCGCCAGGATCCACCTAACTAGTCGGCGTCGAGTCTCCACGTGAAACATCGATCACCATACATGTTGTCGATCAAGAACCCTGAAAAGAGTTTGGGGTAGTATCATGAGTACAGAGGTACTCAGCATCCAACAGTAGTGCTCATCTGACCCAACAAGGACTTCATCACTCGTCATTCTAGGACAACTAGTAGTTTACGGTAAGGATGGGGTAAGTGGTGAGGTTGCTGCCGCACTAGCATTTATGAAGTGGCTAACGATCTAGAGATGTAAGGTAAGAATCCAAGCATTCGATGAGGAATCGCCTCCAACAAGTCTTGCTATCAACTACTTACGCAAACATAACACCTATCCTATCCTTGTCCTCCTCTTCGCGTCCCGACGAAGAAGAAGCAGTCAAGGCACACACACACGTTGATCAAGTTATAGTTATGATTCAGTTGATGTTATCTATGAACAAGACGTAGGTTCCAAGTCGTCCATAACCGTGGACACAGCTTCTCGAAAAGATTTAACCCTGCAGGGGTGTACCAACTGCCCATTACAAGGCTCCACACGCACGCCCATCTCTCTCAGTTGCTACCCATTATAGGCAACCATTTTATGATTTAGTTCTGAGAGATCCGAAATGACAGGTCCCTCTAACTAACAACGAAAAAATCCGGGTGGCCCCCGGTGAGTCGACACCCAACTCAAAAGCCAGTCGCGCTCTCGAATCAGTCTCTATCGTATGTCGCAGGTTTGGATAGCCGGTTAATCTCACATTGGAAACCGGGTCCTCGGCCGGACAAAGTGGACCAACAAGGAAACCATGTCCCCGGCTGGCCCGAGGTGTTTTGAAAACTATTGGCGGCCGACCAGCACACACACGGTTTCAAATGGTAAATGAGCTTGGGCCACCACTAGAAATGTTCGAATGGAACAAAGCGTCGAGGCGGGATAGCCTAGACCTTCCATCCTTCGTCGAATATAGTCAACATTATAACAATCATATCATCAACAATAATATAATAATGTGATAGCCCAAACCAAGGAGTAGCAGGGTAACATCGTAGCATCCTAAGCATGCATACTAAGCAGGGGCTGAGCAACGAGCAATAGTAACATAGCAGTACATGGTTTGCTGGAAGGGGACATGGATGTATCGGTTTGAAAGAGGTTGTAAACATGTGGTAGGATCAAACATCGAACCTGTCCTATACTAGCATGCAAACCGCTGATTCAAATAGAATGGATCATAAGTAATGTATAGTCCTTGCCTGTTGATAAGTCAGGTTCCGAAGGTGTAGTTGATTGCAAGCTCGCATCGTCTCCGAGAGTAACCGCGGAATCACACAGGAAGGAAACACTGGAAAGAAATCAACAAGCAAGCATCTATTACTACGAAGCAAACACGAGCAAGCATCAACAAGAAGGCAACACGAGACATCGCACCTACATTGGAGAGCGGTTACTAACAGGTTAAGTGGAGTACTCGTCAGACACGACGATACCGCACATTTAGAAAGGTTCAAGTTGTTTAGCTACACAAGGTGAGCAAAGGTTATTAATATGGCATATCACCCAAGCATGGAATAGCACACAAACATGACAAGAGGTGAAGCCTAAAGGAAACTATCTATGCTAGTCAATTTAAGTGAGGCACAACCTAAACATGGCATACCACTAAGTGCCCCATGACAATTTAAGTAATTGGTACTGTTCTGCCCTAAACCATATTTTAGGTTGGTTAACAACAGCAAAAAATAGCATAAACACAAAGTACATGAAAAACTAATCAAGTTACATATAAAGAACACGCCAAACGGAGTTACAGTTAAAAAGATACAAGAAAAACAAGTTTGGAACACAAACTGGCAACATCACGAAGCACACTTTAGAGCAATGCATAAACAGGGTAATGAATGCAAACATGCTCACAAATGATATGCAACTAAAGTAGACATGTCAGGCAAGGCATGGAAAAAGGAATCATGCAAATAGGCATCATGAACAACTAATTATAGCTCATGCAAAATGCAATAAAACATTACTGGTCTAGGACTTAGTGAAAATCACGAAAACATGGCAGAAACTATTATTTTTATGCTGTATAAACAGGGGTATAACTACACGCAAAAGCGCAACAACATGACATAGCAATATATGAGCATGGAGTAGACATGATGATGATCAGGTTAAAAAAAGAATCAAGGTCATGGGCATCATAGATCAAAAGATATTAAGCATGCAACATGGAATCGGAACGTTACAGACTTGGTGAAAAACAGAGGTGGCTGTCAAAAACAGTGGCATAGCAACTTTGGAGCTCAATAACTAGATGACCAGCAAGCATATCATGACAATGCAATACATATAATGGAAGTAGAAATGATGCTTAACAGTATGCAAAAAGAATAAATGCAATAGGCCTCATCGATGTGTCACAATCATCTATCAAACTTGCAATAAAATAACAGCAGCCGCACATAACAACAATTAGTAGCAGTTAACAGCCTGATGCCCACTTCAACACAGATTAACAACATCAAGATGGCCATAATCAAAATGCTCAAAAAAGATGAACTGAAGTACACACAATTCTAAGAAATTATCCTTTTGGGCGCAACGTCATACGGGCTACGGATTACTCGCAAATGTACTCGCAAAACAGCATCAGCAGTATAAAATTCTGGGACTTAGAAAAATTCACAGGGTTCTCAATAAAAAAAAACACATGGGCCTCACCCATCGGGCCGGCCCAAGAGGCTGCGGGAGGGAGTCGGCTGGGCCTTGGACGACGGCTGGGCCGCGTTGGGCGTGCAGGCCGGCTTGCTCGGTGGGTCGCGCTGGCGCTAGCCGGCCCACACAAGTGGAGGCGCTCGGGGGTGCCCGCTGGAACCGTACGCGGCGGCGGCTACAGTGCTCGCCTGCACCGCGCGCGGAAACGGGCGAGGAGGTGCAGGGAGGCTGGGCTCTGGCGGATTCGGGCGAGAGGGAGAGGTGGCGGCCGGATTCCGCTACGGGGTGGCCGGCGACGTGGTTTCCGGGCACGGCGGCAGAGCTTCGGGTCGGCCTCCATGGCACGGCGGACCTGCATGTGACGGAGAAGGGGCGTGAGGAAGGAGGAGGAGGAGGAGAGGGAGAGAAGCAGGCGCGGGAGAGGAGGAGGAGGAGACCGGCGGCTGCGCGCGGCGGCCTGGCTGGCCGTGGCTCCGACGGCCGGAGGAAGACGGCGGCGGCGAACGGCCTCCACGGGCTAGCGGTGGGAGGAGAGGGAGGAGAGAGGTTAGGGGTGGGAAGTTGGGGGTTATGTGGCGCGATCTGGGCCGCCGGTTGCTCAGATCTGAGGGCTGAGAGGATTTGATCTAGGGTTACGGGAATTTGGGGACTATTGGGCAAATTTGGAGGCAGATCTAAGGGGGTGGCTACAATTTTTGGCTAGGGAAACCCTACAAAGCGGTGGGAGTGTGGTGGTCTTTATATAGCCCAGGTGGATGGCAGTTTGCAAAACGATCCCCGGATTTTCTCTCGCGCACGTGGTGTTTACGTTTCTGACCGCCGAGGGTCCGCAGGACCTCCGATTTGGGTAAAACTTTGAACTGCGCGATCAGTGCGTCGAACCTGCGGCGTTCACCTCGCGCTGGAACCGTTCCGAGAACACTTTCCGATGCGCTCGAACTGTTCCGAGAACACTTTCCGGCGCGCTATAAAAAATATTTCGTTTACTTATTAAACGGGGTTTTCGTTTTGTTGGTTGCGGCTGGTCTCGTGCGGTTTTCGCGACGGTGATCGAGCGAAACCCGGTGTCGCAAATGTCCAGTGTCAGGGTGGCAAGGTTCGGTCTCCGTCCGATACGAGATAAGAGGGGGGGAATAATCGCCGATCGATAAATCGGGGATGCAAACACCGCAAATAAATCAGACAATCAACCAATTCACGCCGAAAACAAAATTATTAATTTTTGTGAAATCTGGGCTGTTACAATACAACACTACCAACAAGGGATCTCGTCCCGAGATCCAGGACGATCCAGGGAGAGGGGAAGGGGGAGAGAAAACAGAGCCGATGATTCTTCAATACCACCAACAAGGGACTCTGCTCCATGTCGATGTCGAGCTTCCGTCGAGAAACTTTCTGCAGAGAGACGACATCGTCGGAAAAACGAAACCGTCAGTGACAAGAGGAAGAACGATCGCGAAAACCAGATCAAGGGATAGTGATTTCCGACGCAAGTCGTAAAAACACCGGTAAAAGGAGGGATGGCAATGGATGACCCAGATGATACCCAAAATCGGAGAAGCTAATGGTACTACAGGAATTCCCAAACCTGAGATCGGAATCGAGACTATACGCTGCAAGCAAGGCATTGTAACAATTTTGATACTTAACTTACTCGAGATCCTAAAGTTTTGAAGGGGATAAGTCGAGAGTAAAAACACTTATGACACTTGTCCTGACCAGAGCAAGGGTAAGGAGTAAAAATAATCCTACTCTCCGATAACTAACTTAGTAACTACAAAATAGTTTTTGTCTAGACTCAACTTCGGCCAAAAAAGGGATCCTACGGTCGGTAAGCTCTGATACCAAGTTGTAAGGACCGATATGCGGTACTATGCCAGATCTAGATGTTTCCATCCAGATCCGGGGACGAAGCACATATCGGTCTCACCGCGACATATGACATCGCCATATGCCCCGGATTTCCAACATGATATCACAACATTACAGATACAAGGATACAACATCTCATACAATCGCCATACAACTGACTTAATTACAATACATCAGCGGAAGGTATATGTCTGAGTACAGACTACAGTCAAATGCCTACTGGCAAGGAGAAAAACATCGATCCCTATAACCACACGGGTCCAGGCCCTCCGCCGGGATCCGCCTAACTAGTCGTCGTCGAGTCTCCACGTGAAACGTCGATCACCATACCTTTTGTCGATCAAGAACCCTAAAAAGAGTTTGGGGGTAGTATCATGAGTACAGAGGTACTCAGCATCCAACTTTAGTGGTCATCTGACCCAGCAAGGACTTCATCACTCGTCATTCTAGGACAACTAGTAGTTTACGGTAAGGTTGGGGTAAGTGGTGAGGTTGCTGCCGCACTAGCATTTATGAAGTGGCTAACGATCTAGAGAGGTAAGGTAAGAATCCAAGCATTCGATGAGGAATCGCCTCCAGCAAGTCTTTCTATCAACTACTTACGCAAACATAACACCTATCCTATCTTTGTCCTCCTCTTCGAGTCCCGACGAAGAAGAAACAGTCAAGTCACACACACACGTTAATCAAGTTATAGTTATGATTCAGTTGATGTTATCTATGAACAAGACGTAGGTTCCAAGTCGTCCATAACCGTGGACACGGCTACTCGAAAAGATTTAAACCTGCAGGGGTGTACCAACTGCCCATTACAAGGCTCCGCACGCACGCCCATCTCTCTCAGTTGCTACCCATTATAGGCAACCATATTATGATTTAGTTCTGAGAGATCCGAAACGACAGGTCCCTCTAACTAACAACGAACAAATTCGGGTGGCCCCCGGTGAGTCGACACCCAACTCAAACGCCGGCCGCGCTCTCGAATCGGTCTCTACCGTCTGTCGCGGGTTTGGATAGCCGGTTAATCTCACATGGGAAACCGGTTCCTCAGCCGGACAAAGTGGACCAACAAGGAAACCATGTACCCGCTGGCCCGGGGTGTTTTGAAAACTACTGGATTCCGACCAGCACACACACGACTTCAAATGGTAAATCGGCTTGGGCCACCACTAGAAATGTTTGGAGCTAGGTAGATAAGAAAAGGGGACCCCATAAAATCCCACACACTGTTAGCCACGCTCAGTCTTAGAACAATTACCCGGAACTCGGATCCTAGGTGACTCGAATGGAACAAAGCGTCGGGGCGGGATAGCCTAGACCTTCCATCCTTCGTCGAATATAGTCAACATTATAATAATCATATCATCAACAAAAATATAATAATGTGATAGCCCAAACCAAGGAGTAACAGGGTAACATCGTAGCATCCTAAGCATGCATACTAAGAAGGGGCTGAGCAACGAGCAATAGTAACATAGCAGTACATGGTTTGCTGGGAGGGGACATGGCTGTATCGGTTTGAAAGAGACTGTAAGCATGTGGTAGGATCAAACATCGAACCTATCCTATACTAGCATGCAAACCATTGGTTGAAATAGAATGGATCATAAGTAATGTATAGTCCTTGCCTGTTGATAAGTCGGGTTCCGAAGGTTTAGTTGATCGCAAGCTTGCATCGTCTCCAAGAGTAACCGCGGAAGCACACAGGAAGGAAACACTGGAAAGCAATCAACGAGCAAGCATCTATTACTACGAAGCAAACACGAGCAAGCATCAACAAGAAGGCAACACGAGACATCGCACTTACAGTGGAGAGCGGTTACTAACAGGTTAAGTGGAGTACTCGTCACACACGACGATACCGCACATTTAGAAAGGTTCAAGTTGTTTAGCTACACAAGGTGAGAAAAGGTTATTAACATGGCATATCACCCGAGCATGGCATAGCACACAAACATGAAAAGAGGTGAAGCCTAAAGGAAACTATCTATGCTAGTCAATTTAAGTGAGGCACAACCTAAACATGGCATACCACTAAGTGCCCCACGACAATTTAAGTAATTGGTACTGTTCTGCCCTAAACCATATTTTAGGTTGGTTAACAACAGCAAACAATAGCATAAACACAAAGTACAAGAAAAACTAATCATGTTACATATAAAGAACACTCCAAACGGAGTTACGGTTAAAAAGATACAAGCAAAACAAGTTTGGAACACAAACTGCCAACATCACGAAGCACACTTTAGAGCAATGCATAAACAGGGTAATGAATGCAAACATGCTCACAAATGATATGCAACTAAAGTAGACATGTCAGGGAAGGCATGGAAAAAGGAATCATGCAAATAGGTATCATGAACAACTAATTATAGCTCATGCAAAATGCAATAAAACATTACTGGTCTAGGACTTAGTGAAAATCACGAAAACATGGCAGAAACTGTTATTTTTATGTTGTATAAACAGGGGTATAACTATACGCAAAAGTGCAGAAACATGACATAGAAATATATGAGCATGGAGTAGACATGATGATGATCAGGTACAAAAAATAATCAAGGTCATAGGCATCATAGATCAAAAGATATTAAGCATGCAACATAGCATCGGAACGTTACAGACTTAGTGAAAAACAGAGGTGGCTGTCAAAAACAGTGGCATAGCAACTTTGGAGCTCAATAAGTACATGACCAGCAAGCGTATCATGACAATGCAATACATATAATGGAAGTAGATATGATGCTTAACAGTATGCAAAAAGAATCAATGCAATAGGCATCATGGATGTGTCACAATTATCAATCAAACTTGCAATAAAATAACAGCAACAGGACATAACAACAATTAGTAGCAGTTAACGGCCTGATGCCCATTCAACACAGATTAACAACATCAAGATGGCCTGAAATCAAAGTGCTCACAAAAGATGAACTGAAGTACACACAATTCTAAGCAATTTTCCTTTTGTGCGCAATGTCATACGGGCTAAGGATTACTCGCAAATCTACTCGCAAAATAGCATCAGCAGTATAAAATACTAGGACTTAGAAAAATTCACAGGGTTCTCAGGAATTAAAAAAACACATGGGCCTCACCCGTCGGGACGGCCCAAGAGGCTGCGGGAGGGAGGCCGGCTGGGCCTTGGACGACGGCTGAGCCGCGTTGGCCTAGCAGGCCGGCTTGCTCGGTGGGCCGCGCTGGCGCTAGCCGGCCCACACCTATGGAGGCGCTCGGGCCATGCCCGCTAGAACCGTACGATGCGGTGGCTATGGTGCTCGTCGGTACCGGCGCACGGCAACAGGCGAGGAGGTGCAGGGAGGCTGGGCTCGGGCGGATCCGGGCTAGAGGGAGAGGTGGCGGCCGGATTCCTTTGCGGGGTTGCCGGCGACGTGGTTTCCGGGCACGGCGGCAGAGCTTCGGGTCGGCCTCCATGGCACGGCGGACCTGCATGTGAGGGCGAAGGGGCGTGAGGAAGGAGGAGGAGAGGGAGAGAAGCAGGCGCGGGAGAGGAGGAGGAGATCGGCGGCTGCGCGCGGCGGCCTGGCTGGCCGTGGCTTCGACGGCCGGAGGAAGACGGCGGCGGCGAACGGCCTCCACGGGCTGGCGGCGGCAGGATAGGGAGGAGAGAGGTTAGGGGTGGGAAGTTGGGGGTGACGTGGCGCGATCTGGGCCGCCGGTTGCCCGGATCTGAGGGCTGAGAGGATTTGATCTAGGGTTTCGGGAATTTGGGGACTATTGGGCAAATTTGGAGGCAGATCTGAGGGGGTGGCTGCAATTTTTGGCTAGGGAAACCCTAGAAAGGGGTGGGAGTGTGGTGGTCTTTATATAGCCCAGGTGGCTGGCAGTTTGCAAAAATATCCCCGGATTTTCTCTCGCGCGCGCGGTGTTTACGTTTCTGACCGCCGACGGTCTGCAGGACCTCCGATTCGGGTAAAACTTTGAACTGCGCGATCAGCGCGTCGAGCCGGCAGCGTTCACCTCGCGCTGGAACCGTTCCGAGAACATCAATGCGTCAATGCGGGGTTTATCACCATCAGGACCTCCGATTTTATGCTCTTTGTGAGGATTTCTATACTGGAAACTTGAATCTAGAGAGCATCAATGCGGGGTTTATCACCATCATTCCTAAAATTCAATCTCCCGAGACTGCGAACGATTATCGCCCTATAACACTCTTGAACTGTTGTCTGAAAATACTAACTAAACTACTGGCGGATAGATTGAAAACGATGATCCTTCGCATCATCCATAGAAACAATTATGGATTCCTCCGCGCCCGGTCCATCCAGGACTGCCTGGCGTGGGCGTTTGAATACATCCACCAATGCCAAGCATCTGGGAGGCATGTGGTGATCTTGAAACTGGACTTTGCGAAGGCGTTTGACACCATAGTACACCAACCGATGCTCGCAATCATGGAACAAATGGGTTTCCCCCAGAAATGGCTCCACTGGATCAGTTCGTTGTTCAATTCTTCTAGGTCCTCGGTTCTGCTTAATGGTACTCCACGAAGGAAATTCTATTGCCGATGTGGCGTCCGTCAGGGAGATCCCCTGTCCCCGCTCATCTTCGTTCTTGCGGCTGACCTCCTTCAGGCTGCGATCAATACGGATTTCCGAGAAGGGAAGTTGTGCACTCCCATCCCGGCTAATGGCCAGGACTATCCGGTGGTGTAATATGCAGACGACATGATCGTGGTGTTGCAGGAGGACATGGACCAGGTGATTAAAATGAAAGCCATTTTACAGGATTTTGACCAATCGGTTGGGCTCCGTATCAACTTCATGAAATCGACCTTACTTCTGATCAATCTGTCTGGGGATATGGCTACGCAGCTGGCGAAAACCCTTGGTTGTTTGGGACAATGCCGTTCACTTACCTGGGGCTGCCCATGGGCACGACGAGACCCAGTGTTGCAGATTTCATGCCTCTAGTTGCTTCGATAGAGCGGCGACTCTCTACGGCCACATCCCTAGTTGATTATGGCTCGAAACTTACGTCTTACCTAGGGCTGCCCATGGGCACGACGAGACCCAGTGTTGCAGATTTCATGCCTCTAGTTGCTTCGATAGAGCGGCGACTCTCTACGGCCACATCCCTGGTTGATTATGGCTCGAAACTTACGTTAGTTAACTCGGTGGTCTCTTCCTTGGCGGTCTACAACATGTGCTCTGTAAAAGTGCCGGTGACTGTCATCGAACATCTAGATAAACTGCGTAGACACTGCTTGTGGGCAAAGAAGGAGGAGGTTGTCGTCAAGAATAATTCGTTAGCTTCATGAGAACTGATATGCAGACCGAAGCTCAAAGGTGGGCTTGGTATCATCGATCTACGGCTACAGAACCAAGGGCTTCTGCTCAAGATGCTACACAAATTCTATAACAAGTTTGAAGTTCCTTGGGTCAGGTTGATCTGGGATGCATACTACATGGACTGTGTGCCTCATGCTGCAGGTGACTGTGGGTATTTTTTGTGGTGCGACCTCATGAAGCTTGCTCCGGTTTACAAAGGGGTTACTTGAGCCACAGTCGGGAATGGGAAATCCATTCTGTTCTGGAAAGACCTCTAGCTGACAGAGATCAATATGAAGACCTATCTGTTGAGCATGTGCTCCTGAAGCCTGCAGTTAGAAAATGTAGGAGAAATATATATATATATATATATATATATATATATATATATATATGTGTGTGTGTGTGTGTGTGTGTGTGTGTGTGTGTATGTATATATATATATATGCCCAGGCTCCACGCCTCTAAATTTAATCTTGAAGGATTTATTATGAAAAAATAATCGTGGGTATGTATACCTAACAAAGATTAAAAATTATTTATAGGTATATGCGTATACATCATATTTATTCATAACGAAATACCTCATAAAATATAGGCGTACATGTTGTAAAGTGCCCAGGCACCTAGGTGTCCCAAATGATCGTTATATATATATAGAAAGACTATTTATACTCTAGGGTGAGGAATAAATTATTCTTCATCCCGATCGCTGGATCCCACCGATATGGTTCAATTGGTTCAATGGATGTCTACCAACGTAAAATTACGTTAGGTTAAAAAACGTAAAATTACGTTTCTCTGACGAAGGCAAACCACCCCACAACGCTTTGTCTCGCTCCTCCCTGTCTCTTTTGATCCCACCGACTCCAACGCCCCACTTCGCCGCCCCCTTCGACGGCGCGACAGGATCCCGCCCTTGCGACGATGCCTCTCCTTCCTCTAATGTCGTCTCGCTCCACGGCGTGGACACGACGATCTGATCTGGACATCTCAGTTCATTTGGTTGTCCGTCGCCGTCGCCTCACGCAGTTCAGGGGTTTCCAAAGCCATGTTGTATGACTGCTAGGATGTTGCGTTCTTCAGATTTGATGTGTATGCAGCATATCTTGCTAAGTATCTTGATATTTGCTTGTTTCCATTTGCGTGTACAATTTTATTGCAATCTTGGCTTGATCTCATAATGTGCCCTCTTATATCAGCAAGACCGAACAAGAAATTGAATAGACTTGCTGATTTGGTTGGGGAGGTAAAAAATATTTGCTTGGCGAGGTGAAAGATTAGATGTCCGGGACAAATGAAAAAGAGCTTCTCTCTCCAGATCTGATCTACGTCTGCTTCTAGTCCTGCTACTAATTTCCTTCTATCCTCTATAAACAGAGGTAACAATCCTGATGTGTCTAATGACTCCTAAGGTTAACTGCGCCCAGTGCATTTCTTTCTGTCTATATGATCCACCAAATGTTACTTATTAGATTAAACAATACGAGATAATTAGTGTATCATTAGATCTGTGTATGTTTCAGGTCCTCTCGGTCATATAGATTGAATTAGGCAATAAAATGTCGTATACGATAATTGGGTTCATGTACTCATTTTGGGATTTATATTAGCTTGACAACAACAGTTTAGTCCAGCTAAAATGAAGGTAGCATATTAGCTAGCTTCATTTGATGAGAAGTATCTCAGGTGTGTAAGTACTGAAGCGGGATTTATTATATTGGAGCATATGCATTAGCTGAAAACTGAAAATAATGGTTGGATATATGATAAGTTGATAACTTGGTTCATGTACTGATTTTGGGACTTATCTTAGCCTCAAAAGGTGAACTGTGTATGTCTGGTCCGTAAGCGTAAAATTAGGATGGATTATAATATGCCTTAACTATAGTTTTTTATTGATGCCGACTAACCTATGACTAGCTATGCAGCCATTAATGTAAAAAATAAAGGAAAAATTTGGCTTACTTTCTGCATCCACCAAAGCATAATTTCTGATCCATCACAGAATAAAAATTTCTACCAGAATAGAATACATACACTAATCATTTATTACTAAAAAAAAATTGTTACCAAGTTCCTACTTTTTGCTGGAGCTTACAAGTTTTTCTCAACTTGAATAATAATTAGCTATTGATTTTATGGAATATACATATTCGTTTCTTCCTTCAAATCCTTATAAACTGTAAAGAAGATATTTTGGGTTTATAACATGTCTTCGTGTCTTTCAGAGTTTTTTATCCAAATACCAGGTATTCTGCACAATCCTTGCGAAGTTATGTTTAACACCATATTTTTCTGAATAAATCTAACATTTTCATGAAAATGATTTATCTTTTGTGTTTCCATAGTTCTTTCTTTCTGCATCAGGTAGATAAAGTTCAAAATAAAAACACAAGTACTAGTAATATTGTGTTTTCAATATGGCTTTTACAAATCGTTGCATATTTTAACTTCTATAAATTGTTCAATTGTTCGAGTAGGTTAGTATGTAAAAGCATCGTATCACCACAACATCGAAAGGAAATCAAGGAAATTCACATTTGTTTTATGTATTAATTATGATCGCATATGCACCATCACCCTTTTACTCTTATGTTCTGCATAAATCCATGTTGTAAAGTCGCTTCATCTTTCACATTCTTTGCATTTTGGCAGGTGCTGTTGTGGTCGTGATCAAGATGAATTAATCATGCAGCACTATTGTTCAAACAAAGTTGGACGGCTAGCTAGCTATTCATAAGGAGTTTCCGCCGGGAAAACAGTGTGGTGAATATTCTGTACGAGGGCCTTAATGTTGGGAAATATAGTACACCAGCAACATGATTTTTCTCTTTCGTTTCTGTTGGGTTGAGAACAAGAAGCTCTGATGTACTTATGTCTGGAAGGAGGAAGGAGCTGCTATACATAGGAAACTTTTGGTTCATATAGAATGTAATGATGTAAATAGGGCTGCCTTAAGATTTTGTTTTTGCGTCGTGCGTCTTCAGACCTTTTTCCTGCTAGAAATGTTAGTGTTTTTGTCTTGTAACATGTTATATTCAGATGCTTCTTTGCCATGATATTTCATATATTGTACTTCCTCTGTTCCTTTCTATAAGATGTTTTAAAGAGTTGATCTAACTATCTAAAACGTATAATAAATATGAAAAGAGGAAGTAATAAAATAAATTATGAAAAATCTGTAACTAGCTACTCGTGGATTCAAAAGTATCATCAGGCTGGAAAGGCTCAGGTTATCAGCATCGTTGAATTTGATGTGACGGTCAGATAGGTATAAATATGTTGTTATAAAGATCATACAAATTGCCTTGGTCAGACTAATTAAACAGAGGATTCACAAAAAAGAGCTCGTCCAGATAAGTAGCAGTATTATGTAAGGAATTAAATAGCACCAGAGCACGACGAGTTGCATGGTTATAATTTATCCTATCGGTCTCTAGGCTGTAATAATGCATGTTGCTTGTCGTAAATTTGTACCAAACGGGTCATAAATTTGCGGTGGCTTTTGCTCATGGGACAGTAGTTCCCCAACTCCTGTAAATTTACCTTCACAAGTGTTTCGGCGTCCCGTCGTCGGATCCGAAGCGCGGGGCGGGCCGTCACGGGGAAAGCCGCCGTGGCCGGGGGAGATGGTTTCGGTTTTAGACTTTTTTGGTTTTTTTCTGTGAGCAACAACGTGTAATAAGATTTTTGTTGGGAGAATAACGATGTTAGCCGAATAGACCCACTATGGGAAACATGCCCGTGCGTTGTAACGGGAGAAAAAAATTGTATGCTCGTAGCTAATAATTATCGTTTAATCGTTGTGCCCCATATATGTTGCCGTTTATCCACCTTTTCGTCTTCTCCGACAATGACCACGATATTAATCTTGGGAAAAGCTAAGCACCTCCGCCGCATCACTAGTGGCCTTGTGTGGCGGTTGCCCATGCAAAAGCTGGGCATGCAAGATTAGTACCACATGTGACATCATCGTATTAAATGCATTTTGTGAATTTTTAAAATGATTTATCTTATAAACCAGTAATCCGATTTGTGTTCCGTTTTCACCGTTGGGTTTGTTTTCACGAGGGCTTCGAAACAAGATCTCATATTGATATGTTTTGATGATATTTTTTTGTCACCGTCAGTTGCCAGATTATGTCACCCTAGTTGCCATTTTTAACCTGAACTGTTGTCACAAATGTTTGTGCATAGTTGCCGGAAGAATAGTTCCGTATATTTAAGCTTAGGATACAATCTGATAAAATAAAAGGGCAACTCAAACTGATAAAAATGACAAAACAATAAACATGATGTGAATTAGATGTAAAAAATACGACAACTGAACATAAGTAATCGATAATCAATTGTTCAAGCACAACAACTCATTATGACATTTTTTCTATAAATAACATGATAAGTATGAATGCTTTTTTAGGTGATTCTAAAGAGAAACACATACAAATACCATAAATAAGTTTTTCATTTGTATATGTTAGTGTATAGTGTTTTAACAATCAAGTTGGTATAATCTGGCAACTAAATGAATAACTATCAGGTAAGTAGAACAACAATGCGGCAAGTACTGATGAAAACAAAGTTTTAACAACAAAGTTGGTATAATCTGGCAACTATATGAATATTTATCAGGTAAGTAGAACAGTAATGTGGCAACTATTGATGAAAAAAAAAGTTTTTCAAAACATATTGACATGGGATCTAGTTTCGAAGATCTCGTCGCGAGAAAGCTAATGGTGAAAACGGATCATCAATCGGATTAACGGTTTGAGAGATAAAACATTTCAAAAATACAAAAGCTAGTACATTTTGCTAGTACTAGTACATACTAGTCAGCCGCCGCACATCAAAGGACAAGATGCGTCGCCGCTATGGAGTGGAGTCCATTAATCTTATAGCATTGTGTCCTGGTCCATCTCAAGACGATGATCTAAAAATAAAATCGATAAAAATCGAAAGTGCACGCATGTAAGAATAATTTAGAACCTTTAAAAATGTTTTTAAATGTATTTAAAAAAGTGTGCTTAAGTAAATGTTCTTCAAAGCTCCAGAAATACGACCCATTATAAAATTTCAACATTTGGATGTCATCACTTTAAATATTAATTATTTAACCATAAATGCAATTAAATTTCAAATCATTTATCTATTAACATGAGAGAGAGTTTCAATTTATGAAATTTCCTAAATTTTAAAATAGTCTTAAAATAATAGAAGGAGGTGTTGTAAATTTTCGATAAATTCGAAAAAACAAAAACTCCGTCCAATCTATCACAACTAAATATAAAAAAATATGTACTAAACCTGACGATTTAAAAGAGATTTTTTACAGAAAATCAAAAGTAAGAATTACCTTGCATTTTAATTTTCTATACGACAATTATTTTTATGAATGCACATATATATTTGCTATCATTATTTTAGGTTTAGTTAATAGTGATGTCCCCACTCAGTCCACTTAATGTTGTTTTCGTTTCACATCGTCTCGCCAGTATATTTTGAAGGAAATAAATTAATAAAAAACACTTATTTTTATATTTTTCATTAATTTTTCATAGTTTTTACTCTAAAAAATATTTATTTCAAAAAAGATTTAACAATTAAATTATACAATATATGTTCCTCATATATTAAAACATTCCAAAAACATAATCTATAGGCTTCATATAAAATATCATTTTGATTCACCCTGCTAAGCACAATAGTCATAGCTGATGCAATAAACTTAATATATAAGACCACAATAATTTGTGAGCCTTCTTTTAAATACAAAAAGTCCTTCTCATCTATAGCTAAAAATTGGAATGTTCATCAATTAGTGCGGTCCTTTTTTCAAATAGGTATTTTGCCATGTTTTCTTGAACATGTGTTAACCATTTTTCAAGCACACGTTGAACGATTTCTTTGATGATACAAAATATGTTCTCTTAACTCGGTGAATATTTGTGTTTACGTCCTATAAACTTTTTTTTAAATGTTCAGGAATATATTATTTAAAACACGATATTTAACGTTTAGAAATATATAACCTTTTGGTAGGCTAAAATAGAAAAAAAAACGTGATCATCTTTTTACATTATTTTCAAATATTACGGAAATTTTCTCTAAATGTCGGATATTTTGTATGTACATGTTTTTCTATGCAATTAATATTTTCTAATATTTTTTGAACATTATTTAACACCCCATATTGTTATTTTTTATAATATCATGTAAATATCTTTAAAAAAATTGAAAAGTGAATTACATAGACTATTTTGTATGTCATTAAGATTTTTTTAAAAGTTGCTTAAAATTACATAACCATCTTTTTAACACTTTGTAACTTTTATGCTTAATGGGCCGGATTCGTTGGGCCAGCATTATTGTGAGGAGCTCAGCTTAGCTTCTTGGGCGAGAGAAGGCAACCTACGCCTGCCTGCGAAACATAAGGTGCGAACCGTATTTTTTCTGTTTCGGCTAGATACAAAGGACTGCGGGTTAATTCATAGGAAAGAGAAGGGGTTTTTTGAAAAATTTAAAAAACGGACTAAGAAAGTCACCTCCCTTTATTATTAGGTATAGATATATAGGACCGATTATTCTGTTATATATAAGTAAGTGGTGAAATGAATAATGACGCCGTTCACAACCTCAGGGTTGCTTATTTCATCTGGACCTGCACACGATACAATTAACTTTGCTTTCAACGAAGTTCAGAGAGGTTGTCAATCTCTCCGGTTTTGTTGTTTACAAAGGGTCAAACACACAACAGATAATGATAATGATAGCAACTGAACGTAAATGCTGAAAAGGAAATAGGCTTGTAAATAATGATGAGGATATGGACCGGGGTCCTGTGATGTTCATTAGTGATGTCTCTCTCCCAAAAGACGATAAAACTGCTATGCGAGGTAAACAAATTACAGATGGACAATTGACAGGATTATAAACGCACGACAATGCTAACTATGTTACAAAGAAAGGAAGAGCCTTAAAAGCATGGTCAGTACGCCAAAATAAGTAGACTGAAATCCAACTACATCTACTACTAATCATCCACCTCGAGATATCTATCCAGAACATCTCGCTGTTATTAAGTTGCGAGTCACACCCAAACTGTAAACCCAAAGCAACAGACAACTACATTAAAAAAAACTTTGCGTAAAGTAAACAATCCTTGCAACCGCGGTTACAAGCACCGTTGTTTTCCCCCTTGTAGCCACAGCACATCCCCTAGACTCATGCTTCTGTCACTCAAGCGTGTCATCAGGGGGCATATACCCACAATCGAGCATAACGTTCCTCTTGGAGTTACTATCCACTACTTGGCCAAAGCAATAAACACCAGCGGAGAACATGCAAGAATTACTTAGGATCAAAAATATAAAAGATCAAAACCAAATATATTACTCAATCACGATATGAACATAATCTCATAATCCATCGGATCCCATCAAACTCAACATAGCAACAGCAGAAGAATTATATATGTGCCTCGATCATGTATGGCAGCTCACGAGGTCTAAACCATGAAGAACAAAGAGGGGAGGAGAACATCGCATAGCTACTTATCACAGACCCATGGTCCAAGGTAGACTACTCAAGGCACATCTGGGAAGCGTCCAAGGTGGAGGAGAAGCTTCCGGAGGTCGATCCTCCCTCCGGCAGGGTGCCGGGAAGGGTCCTGACGGTGCTCCCGATCTTGGAAGTGCGGCGGCGGCGGAACAGAGGCGAGATTGGAAAATAGGGTTCTGTCTTCGGAGTTTCCCCGTCACGAGAAATAAATAGGCGAAGGGGGGCAGCCAGGGGGGCCACCAGGGGTCCAGGCGCCCCCCTGGACGCGCCAGGTGGCCGCCTGGGCCCTTGGTGGTGGCCCTCTGGCCCCACTTGGGTGCTTCTGGAAGACTCCGTTACGCTGATTTTTTATCCGATTTTTCCCGAATTTTTGGAGCATTTTTTATATGGGGGAAACCTGGAATAGAAAAACAGCAGAAAACAGGAACTGGCACTGGGATGCACTGAGTTAGTAGGTTAGTCCAAATATGATCAAAAGTATATGAAAGTGTATCTAAATCATAGCAATATCACACAAAATATGCATGGAGCGAGCAGAAATTATCGATACGTTTGAGACGTATCAACATCCCCAAGCTTAATTCCTGCTCGTCCTCGAGTAGGTAAATGATAACAGGCATAATTTCTGTGGTGACATGCTAGCAACCATATAATAACTTTGAAAGTAAAATAATCAAGATATGCAATTCAATTCAAGTCATAACATGCAAGAGTCTATATTAGCATTGAAACAAGCAGCGAAAGAACATTAGGTGCAAGAGCTCTCGTTGTCCGTGACTCGAATGTCTCCAGATGGTGTTTGCGTGCAAGAAGGGGGATAGGGAATACGAGAAAAAAGTATTTTTGTGTTGAGAACTCAATCTACTAAAGTTTCACACTTGTTCTTCTTTGGAATCTTATCTTGACTCGTCCCGAGACCACTAGTCAGGTACAAGTCAATTTGATCGACTCCTTTTCGATATTTTGAGCACTCATGCAATGGATGAGCGTAAGCATGAGAGTTGACACCTAGGATGGAAAAGAGAGAATATGGTGGAGGAGGAAGACAAAAAGGATGAGAAAGTCTCACATCAATGAGGACAATCATAGGCGAGAAGGCCAAATGATAGATATGATGTGATGAGTAGGGATTTCCATGCAACGGATGCACATACGAGCCGAAAAGCTCTCCAATGGAATTAGTGGGGGTGCATCTAACTTGCTCGGTCATGAATACCTAGAGCTCTTTTGAGGAGGCTCATCCTTGGAATATGCAAGCCAAGTTCTATAGTGTGAAGGTCCCCACATAGCTATATGCATGATCATTTCTATGGAGTACAAGGATAAGAGGGAGTACTAGTGTGGATCTTTCAAAAGGATAGTAGTGTTTCCCCTTTCTCTCTTTTTATTTCTTTTTCTCTTTTTTCTATTTTTTTGGTGGCCTCAATGGCTCTTTCTATTTAACTCTCATTTGTCCTCTTTGGGATCTTTTATTTTGTCCTCTTTGGGATCTTTTCCTCACTTAATGGCAACACTCTAATTTACAAGAGGGTATAGAAGATCTTTCATACTTTACAAGGTACTCAAATCATAAAGAAGATGTAGCTATCATGATGTAAGCAATGTATGTCGCTGCCAGTGTAGCAGGAACATGTATGACATGAAGATCAAGTCATGAAGAGGTGGATGTTGCATGGCAATATATCTCGGAAAGGCTATGGAAATGCCTTGATAGGTAGTTATGGTGGCTGTTTTGAGGAAAGATATAAGTAGGTTTATGATGACAGAGTGTATCATGCCAAGGGTTTAGATTCTAAGGCCCGTATGCGGTACTGTTCCAGATCTAGATGTTTCCATCCAGATCCGGGGACGAAGCACATATCGGTCCCACCGCGACATATGACGAAGTCATATGCCCTGGATTTCCAACATGATATCACAACATTATAGATACAAGGATACAACATCTCATACAATCGGCATACAACTGCCCTAAATACAATACAACAGCGAAGATACATGTCTGAGTACAGACTACAAGCAAATGCCTAGTGGCAAAGAGAAGAAAACATTGATCCCCATAACCACACGGGTCCAGGCCCTCCGCCGGAATCCGCCTAACTAGTCGTCGTCGAGTCTCCGCGTGAAACGTCGGTCACCATACCTGTTGTCGATCAAGAACCCTGAAAAGAGTTTGGGGGGTAGTATCATGAGTACAGAGGTACTCAGCATCCAACTGTAGTGGTCATCTGACCCAGCAAGGACTTCATCACTCGTCATTCTAGGACAACTAGTAGTTTACGGTAAGGAAGGGGTAAGTGGTGAGGTTGCTGCCGCACTAGCATTTATGAAGTGGCTAACGATCTAGAGAGTAAGATAAGAAGCCAAGCATTCGATGAGGAATCGCCTCCAACAAGTCTGCTATCAACTACTTACGCAAGCATAACACCTATCATATCCTTGTCCTCCTCTTCGCATCCCGACGAAGAAGAAGCAGTCAAGGCACACACACGTTGATCAAGTTATATTAAGATTATCTCAGTTGTTGTTGTCTATGAACAAGGAGTAGGTCTCAAGTCGTCCATAACCGTGGACACGGCTTCTCGAAAAGATTTAACCCTGCAGGGGTGTACCAACTGCCCATTACAAGGCTCCGCACGCACGCCCATCTCTCTCAGTTGCTACCCATGATAGGCAACCATTTTATGATTTAGTCCCAAGAGATCCGAAATGACAGGTCCCTCTAATTAACAACGCACAAATCCGGGTGGCCCCAGGTGAGTCGACATCCAACTCAAAAGCCGGCCGCGCTCTCGAGTCGGCCTCTACCGTCTGGACGAGGTCGGGTTAGCTACCCAAACAGATGTGGGCAGCCCCCTAGCTTCCAGGTGTGAACCAACAAAGGAACTATGTCTCCGCTGGCCCGAGTTGTTTGAAAATCTACGAGGTCGACACTCGCACACACACGTTTTTCAAAAGGTAAAACTAGCTTGGGCGACCACTAGAAATGTTTGAAGCTAGATAGGTAAGAAGAGGGGACCCCATAAAATCCCACACGCGGTTAGGCACGCTCAGTCTTAAAACCAATACCCGGAACTCGGATCCTAGGTGACTCGAATGGAACAAAGCGTCAGGGCGGGATAGCCTAGACCTTCCATCCTTCGTCGAATATAGTCAACATTATAATAATCATATCATCAACAACAATAATAATAATGTGATAGCCCAGCAGAAGTAACAGGGTAACATCGTAGCATCCTAAGCATGCATACTAAGCAGGGGCTGAGCAACGAGCAATAGTAACATAGCAGTACATGGTTTGCTGGGAGGGGACATGGCTGTATGGGTTTGAAAGAGGCTGTAAACATGTGGTAGGATCAAACATCGAACCTGTTAGTCCAAGTATGTGATCAGAGGGGGAGGGGGTGAATGATCACTTCAAAATTTTGCATGAAACTATGAAGTGAAGCATAACTCAGCAACCGAAGAGATTCAACAGAAAGGTAAACATTGAAGTAGAACATGATTGAAGCATAACATAGCGAATCAAAAGCATCGAATCAATTGCATTGAATCATACCACTGAAGCAATTGATAAAATGAATGTAAGTGCGGAAAGTAAAACGAACTCTTGACTCGGCGATGTTTGTTCGACCAGTTCACACTCTGCAAAGTGCTACGTCTGGTTGGAGGGACTTGTGATTGAACACAGGAGCTAACCTCTCTCCGTCCGTATCTCCACTGCACCAATCTCCTTGAGCTTGGTCAGTTCTTCACTCGTGGTTGATTATTGAGGAAATCACCGAAACCTTTGACAAACTGGACTTCGAGGCGACAATAACTCTTCGCTCTCTGAAGAACAACTCTCTAACCGTCTAGGAGAATTGCAGTTCTCCAAGATTAAAAGGCTAGCAAACTTCTTCCTAAGTCATAATGAATCAACTCAGATCAATAGGACTTATGCTTCTGTGGATGGGTTTTTGGTTTGCTTCGGTGGGGTTGCACTCTTTCTCTTCTCTGTAAGGAAATAATCTTGGAGAAGCCACCGGCCAATGAGGGCGGGGGTGGCGTATTTATAGGTGGCAATCCCTGGGTGCGAAATGACTGAAGTGACCCGATGTGACAGCTTGACACCTGTCCCCAACGGTCATATTTCCAATCAAAGCGCAACTTTACTTGCGGTCCAAGTAAAGCTGACTCACGGACTTGGTTCTGCTTCAGGAGCCGAAATAACTAAGTCTTCGCTGGTGAAGCATTACCTAGCGCACATGAGATTTCTCAACTCTGTCTTCTCGCAGGTTTGGATTCGATCTGAGTCTTTTCACCAAAACCTTCGGAGTACATTTACTAAACCCCTCTTGATAGTACGGTTTTTCCTACGACTCAAAGAAATGAAAAAGAACTACGCAAAAACAACTAAGTCTTGCGCCATCTTGGTCATCTCCTTCGATGATACGTGCTTCAGGATTCCTTATCTTTTTAGGGGTCGACATCCGTGATGAGCTTCACTCCAGAGGATATGCTTCAGTAAAGGTGTAAATCTTCGTTGAAGCTTTATCACCAACCTATGACTTCAGGAACCTAACCATCTGTTTCACACTAGAAAACTTGTTAGTTCCTCTACTGTTTTGCCCAACAATATCCAAAACTCATGGGGGTATAACTTTGCTCTTACAATCTCCCCCTTTTTGGACTATTGTTGACAAACAGGCATCGATAAAAGATATGGAATTTTGAATTGAGTTGAGACAAACTCTAAGATATGAAGCTTTTGACTCCCCCTGAAAGCAAGCATCGAAGATTTATAATCGAAGTGAATGCTTGATGAAGAATATCATTGATGGGAAGCCTAACACATATCTTAGTGAATCAATTGCATATAAAGAGAATTTGACTTGAAGAATATGCAATCATCCAATGACCTGTGAACTTAAAGGATAATAACCACCTGCAAGATAAAAGATAGGAGAGCAACTTGCAAGCACGGGGGTTATTAACATATAAGGTGAAGCAGTTCACAACCGAAGTAAAACTTAAGTTACAACCCAATCGAAGAGAATGGAATGTTTGTCGTAACTTAACATGCAAAAGATCGAATCAAATCCCTAAACCCCGCAGCGAATCTAAACTCAATCGATGCTACTTTCTCCCCCTTTTTGTCAATAATTGGACAAAAGGTTGAGAGGTAGATCAAGAGCAGTTACGCGTCAGCTGCAACCCTGGGACCCTGCTGATTGTCTTCGCCAGAAGAAGATGCATCTCCTGAAGTGTCTCCTTCAGTCGAAGCAGGTGACTCTTCCTCGTCGAAGTCCATCGGCGCTTGAAGCAATTCAAGGTCGCTGTCGTTGAGAGGATCATCTTCTTGCTTCGAGGTATGTGAGTCTTCATCAAAGAAAGTATCGGGGCGAATCTGTTCAGCTGGGTTGACAAACAAAACTTCATCAATCTTGTCCAGCGTCGGGATTTTGGGGTTGGGGCGGTCGATCGAATCATTTCTTGAGAAGTGACGTTGAAGATGTGGATACTCCTTGAAAATCCGGTCAGCTTCAAGTTTCTTCACTGAGTTGAACTTCCGTAATCCTTTCCAAGAGTGGCGCTTCAAAACTTTCAAGTACTGGTTGTTGTTTAAAGCAATGTTGCCAACTCTATTGATCTCATCTGAAAGATATTGCATTTGGCGCTGATTTCCTTCAATGAAGTTTTCAAGCATTTGTTGAGTACGAATGCCAACTTCAAAGTGATAAACTTCTTTCTGGAACTTCTTCGACATGTTGCGTTCATTGATATGTTGTCTGACTCCGACATATGTGGCAAATGGATCATTTGGCCTTCTGAAGATATTCATAGTATCGCGCACAGGAGGACAGAACAGCTTCGGGTGATGCTTCGCAACAAAATCTTCTCTGCGTCCATGGTTGCAAATGGCTTGCAGCCAAGGAGCATATGGCTTCAGTTGATTTACTAATTCAGCAGCTTGTACCATATATCGAAGAAAACAGTCCTCGAAGTCAAACACATGGCCATGAGTAAGATTCATTAGAGCATGACGAGTATGATAGTGAATGTTGGATTCTTCATTCGCAGTGCTGAGAGGCATCAGTGAGTTTGACAGGATGTAAAACTAAGTCTTCGATATGAATACCAGATGCTTCGGGTGAATGTTCTCAGGCATGTGATCTCCAGTGACTTCGGGATCCAAGAGTGAAGCAAATTCAGCTTCAGTGGGATCAGGCAGCAAATGAACCTTTGCAATTTCTCCAGTGTGCCTTGGGATGTTCACTATATCCATAAATTCATCAGTATGCATCCTAAACACTTTCCCTTGAATCATCCATTCAAGAATCCATGAGCTTGTATCATCAGGGTTTCCAGAGACATAGAGAGTGGCATAGAATTGCTTCACTAGCTCGGAATTGAATGGAGTCTCCATGGAAAACATGCCAGTCATATTCTGTGCTTCGATGGTTTCCATGATATTTTGGAAGCACGTTGCAGAAGATAGACTATGCATATCTAAATACTTGTGCCTGAACAAAACACCTTTCTGGCAGTATAGCTTCGTGTAAAGGATTTGCTGTTCAGCGGTCCAGAAACGAAGGTCATCAGCAGTCCTTGGTGAATCATATGGACTGGTGCCAAAGAAGCGAAGCTTCTGGCGATGAACTTCAAGATTGAATTCAGGACCATGTCTTGAAGAAGATCCATCTCCGAGGAATATGGGAAATGTCTCTCTAGGGTAGATGGAGTCCAGTTGAGTGTCTTGGGCAGGAATACAGTGCCTTCGAGCAGCTATGTCTCGCCCTTGCGGTTGAGTCATGATGGCCAATTCATTGGCTTCGGCTTCGGCATCAGCATCGGCTTCAGCATTGGCTTCAACAGCACGATCTTTGGCTTCACCTTCTCGTTCTTCAGACTCCTTAGCAGAGTGAGCTGAAGAATAATCCTTTTCAGGAATGACTTCAGGAGGAGGAGAAGGCTCTGGCGCAAAGTTGTCTTGAGCGGACGGTTGAGGAGCGGGTTGAGGAGGAGGTGGAGTTTGAGCACGGGGTGGAGCGACTTCGGGGGCGGATGGCTTCACAGAAGGTTTGGAGAGCTTGATGATTTTGCATCGAGGGGGCGATGCTTTCCTTGGGGCCTTCTTGGCCGGATGAGAGCTCACCTCATCAGCTTCTTCTGTGTCCGTGATAAGACGTCTCTTTCTCTGTTGCAATTGGGGAAGTGGTGAAGCTAATTGCTTGAGCATGGCTTCGCGCTTCTTGGATTCAAGAGCCATGACTGAAGCATTGTGATTCTTGCAACATTCTTCAATAGCTGACTTTATCTTGTCTTGATATACTTGTAAATTTTGCTTCGTTTGCTCATTTACATCAGCAATTTTCTTTGAAGCCGCTATGGCTTCGCTCTTGAAATCCTCATCTCATTCATCATCTGCTTTCTTCTTGAATTTCAGAATCTTAGCAGTTTCAGATCTGTCCCTTGCATGCAAATCCCTCAGCTGATAGTATAAAGTTTCAATCATAGCAGAAAGATTTGGTGAAATATAAATATTCCCAATATCCACAGCCTTGGGATTAACAGCTTCAGCAAGCTGGCAGTATGCCTGAATCAGGCTCAAACAGTCCCAGAGTTCACCTTCTCTTGCATCTGGGAAGTTGTGTTCACTGTGCTCAGCTTGAAAATGAGCTTCGGGGACAGGAGCTGCGACTGGCTTCGAAGGAATGTCCTTTGGTGCCATGTCAACAGCGGCTTCCTTTTGAGCGGCTCTAGCAACTTTCTCAGCTTTCTTCGTGCGAAGAATATCAAGTTGAGCTTGACGTTTGGCTTCAGCTTCACTAAGCTGTTTGGCTTCGGCGGCAGCCTTAGCCTCTTGAGCTTTTGCTTCAGCGAGCTTGCGCTTCGCTTCAGCTCTCTGGTGTGATTCAGCCAGCTCTTTCCTTTGCTTCTCCAACTCTGCAGCTTCTCAATCAGCTCTCTCTTTCTCTTTTGCTTCTTTATCAGCCTTAGCTTGGGCTTGTGCTTCAGCATGCAGACGTTCAGCTTCTGCACGGTCTCTCTTGCGCAGTGCAGCCTCAGACAGCTTCTTGGTGCCGACCTGGGCATAAGTCTGGCCAGGCTTGGCAACAGTTGTCTTCGGCTTCGAAGCTTTGGCTTGTTCAGGAGCTTTAGCTTCGGGCTTAGCAGTAGGATTAACCTTCGGGTCATGCCTTTCCTTGGTTCTTTGCTCAGCAGGAACAAGGCGGCGAGGTGGCTTAGTAGCCAGGGGAGCCTCAACCACTAAGTTCGTCAAATCGATGTTTTTCTTGGGAGCAGTAGGATCTTGAATCTTAACGCCTTTAGGAGCAGATGGTTTCTCTCCAGCCTTCTTCTTCAGTGGCTTCCGAAACTGTTTCCTCTTCGGACTTCGGGGAATGGGAGAGTGCTCAGACTCATCATCTGCTTCATCAGCAGGATCTTCGTCAATCGAATCGTCAAGCTGTGCAGCAGCATCAGCTTCGTCATCTGCTTCAATATCACCCTCTTCTTCAGAAGCAGGAGGGGGTGAATCACTCAATTTGCGAAGCTTTCGCCTCTTCTTAGGCTTCGATGCTTCAGCTTCATCAAGCCCTGCTAGTGCTTTTGCCTTCTTTTCTTCTCTAATCCTCTTCTTTTCAGCCAAAATGGCAAGTCTCTCTTGCTCATCAGGATAGTCATCCGGAGTCTTGAGGGTATTCGGGTGTGGAACAGCCGGAGGCTTCGGGTAGTACTTCTTTCTGTTTGCAGCTGTGTATTGAGCACACATAGCGGTGGTGTACCGATAAGGTGGGCTGAAGGCAAACTACATTGCCCACTTCCAAGTTGGGATACTCTTGTACTTGTACCACCTGATAGCCCAATAGCGTCGAATCCTTTGCAATCGAATCTTTCTGTCATGATCTGATTCTTCAGGAGGAGTGTCATAGCCCATCTTGAGGCGAATGGCTTCGGGTATGCCTCGGGCATTATTGACTTCCTTCGTTTTGCCTCCTTTGCCTTTTTGCTTCGGTGGCTCTGGATAGTTTTCGAGCCCTTCGACAATGGGAGACTCATTCCCCATAGCAGCCTCTTCGTCAGACATCCTGTGACCAGAATTATAGACGAGAGGGAAACCAAGAGAGGGAATGAATAAGCACTGGCAAAAGTTTCGACCAAAACCAAAAGAATTTTGAAAGGAACCCAGATCAAACTGAGATCAGATGCAGCTCTGTTAATGAATTTGGCTAGAACCAGTTCGAGAACAGGACCTAACCTAATCAAAACCACAGAATAGATTGAATCTCAAACACTGACCTGAGAAGATGGGATCACTTTTGATTATAAGAACAGTTTTCCCAAGGAGCAAAGATCAGCACAGATCAAACAGTCCTATAAAAAGAAACAAAATCCTAACAACACTTAGATCCAAACCCCAGATGAAGAGCACGGAGAAACAAGATTGGATCCAAGTAGCTCTGCGTACCCTAACTTGGTGGCGCGAAGCGGCTACGGCGACGGAGTGCGGAGACGAGCTCTTCGTCGACGGGGAATGTCCACGGCGGCGGTGGTCCGGCAGTGAAGCGGCTACGGCGACGTCGGGGACGGGAGCTCTGCGGAGTGCTCGAGGTGGAAGACGGGGAATTCGGGAGAGAATGAATCGTGGGAGAAACGGTTCGCTGGGGAACGCCTTAAATAGGCCCGATCTGAAACGGTTGCCAGATCGAATCGAACGGTTCTCAACGAGTGTCTCTTCCGATTCAACGGCTCAGATGAAGTGGCGTATCGCGAGCGAATCTCAACGGCCCGAAAAAGACGGGGACTCAACGGCCGAAGAATGAGTCTTGACCGAGAGCAAAAACTTCGATAAAGTTGGAAGCATTTGATTCAGAACTCAATGATGTTCGAAGCAATATGCTTTCCGTTTCAATTGTGCTTATCATTCATGATAGAGAAGATTGGGGGTGAATCAGAATGGAGAGGTAGGGTCCGAAACTTACCACTTCGAAGAACAACAACAAAGCTAAAAGTGATAAGTATAGGGGACAAAAGAAACGAACAAATAAAGACAACACAGAACAGAAAACAAATGGCAAACGAAGCTAAGCTTGGACGAAGGAAAACTCAAACGAAACAAAACAAATTAATACACAACGAAGGTGAATATATACAGTGAAAAGTTTCGATCTTACTGAACATATTGTGAGTCTAAGATATTTAGCTCACATCTCAATGCACAAAACCTTTTCTCGTCCAATGGCTTCGTGAATATATCTGCCAATTGATCTTCAGTTCTAACATGGCTGATCTCAATGTCTTCGCGCTGAACATGATCTCGAAGAAAATGATGACGAATATCAATATGCTTCGTTCGAGAGTGTTGCACAGGATTGTGAGCAATCTTGATGGCACTCTCATTGTCACAAAGCAGAGGGATTTTCTTCACAAATATACCATAATCTTTCAGCGTCTGCTTAAGCCAAAGTATTTGAGTGCAGCATGAGCCAGCAGCAATATATTCAGCTTCAGCAGTAGAGATTGAGACACAGTTCTGTTTCTTTGAATCCCAACACACAAGAGATCTACCAAGAAAATGACAAGTGCCTGAGGTAGATTTCTTTTCAACCCTATCACCAGCCCAGTATGAATCAGAATATCCAATCAAATCAAACTGAGTACCTTTGGGATACCAAAGTCCCATAGAAGGAGTATGTGCTAGATATCGAAGAATTTGCTTCACAGCAATATGATGCGATTCCTTCGGATTTGCCTGAAAACGAGCACAAATACAAACTGATAGCATGATATCAGGTCTGGATGCACATAAGTATAAGAGTGAACCTATCATAGACCGAAACTTCTTCTGATCGAAGGGTTTCCCTTTCTCATCTGCATCAAGAAAACCATTTGTAGGCATGGGAGTTCTACTGTTCTTGCATTCAGCAAGATCAAACTTCTTCAGGCAATCCTTCAATTATTTCTCTTGTGAAATAAAGGTGCCATTCTTTTGTTGTCGAATCTGAAGTCCAAGGAAAAACTTCAATTCACCCATCATAGACATCTCATATTTCTTCGACATCATTCTGGCAAATTCTTCGCTGATTTCAGTGTTAGTACAGCCAAAAATAATATCATCTACATATATCTGACACACAAATAGATCATTGTTATATGATCGAGTGAAAAGAGTGGGGTCAGTAGTTCCTGGTTTGAAGCCTTTCTTCAGGAGGAAATCCTTCAATGTTTCATACCAAGCACGAGGTGCTTGCTTCAGTCCATACAAAGCTTTGTGAAGCCTGTACACCATATCAGGATTCTTCGAGTCTTCAAAACCTGGAGGCTGCATAACATACACTTCTTCTTCTATTTCACCATTAAGAAAAGCACTCTTGACATCCATTTGATACAACAATATATTTTTGTGGTTAGCAAAAGCAAGCATGACACGAATGGATTCGAGACGGGCTACTGGAGCATAGGTTTCACCAAAGTCAATGCCTTCGATTTGGGTGTAACCTTGTGCTACCAATCTAGCCTTATTTCTTACCACAATACCATCTTCATCTTGCTTGTTGCGAAATATCCACTTTGTGCCAATAACATTGTGCTTCGAGGGATCTGGCCTTTCAACAAGTGACCAGACCTTGTTCCTTTCAAATTTGTGAAGTTCTTCCATCATAGCCAATAACCAATCCGGGTCCTTCATGGCTTCATCATATTTTGAAGGCTCTAGCATGGAGACAAAAGAAAAATTTCCACAGAAGTTAGCCAAACGAGTACGAGATCGAGTAGTGGGACGACCTGGTTGATAGATATCTTCAAGGATCAAATCCACATCAACTCTTCTTCGAACTCGTGATAACATAGTATCATTCGCTTCAGGCTCAGATTCTGCTTCAGGATCTGCATCAGCTTCGGGGTCAGCTTCACCTTCAGCTTCGGCATTTCCTTCAGGAGTAGCATTTCCTTCGTTCCCTTGACCTTCTTCGTCCTGTTCATCATTAGCTTCAGGATGTTGATTTCCAGCGCCCGGGGCTATGTGTGGGAACATTGGACCATCATTATCCCTATTTGCTTGACTCGCATTGGCTTCAACAGGGCGAATCTCTCCAATAGCCATGGACCTGATTACTTCATCAAGAGGAGGTTCATCTAGATCATGAGGAAAATGCTCTTTTTGAGAGCCATTAGTTTCATCAAACCTCACATTCACAGTTTCCATAACTTTCCCAAAGTGAGAGTTATAGACTCTGTAGGTGTGAGAGTTTGATCCATAACCTAAAAGAAAACCTTCATGTGCCTTAGGGGAAAATTTGGAGCTATGATTCATATCTCTAATAAAGCATGGAGCACCAAACACCCTAAGGTACGAAACATTAGGTTTGTTACCAGTGATAAGCTCATGTGAAGTCTTCTTCAGAAATTTGTGAAGGTAAACCTTGTTGATAATATGACAAGCTGTATTGATTGCTTCGGCCCAGAACCTAATAGGAGTCTTGTATTCAGCAAGCATAGTTCTGGCCATCTCAATAAGAGTTCTATTCTTCCTTTCAACAACACCATTCTGTTGAGGTGTATAAGCAGCAGAGAACTCATGAGTAAAACCATGATCATCAAGAAAATCTTCAATATGTGTATTTTTGAACTCAGTTCCATTATCACTTCGGATATGCTTCAGAGATAATTCATATTCTGTTTGAGCTCTCATAGCGAATGACTTGAAGATTTCAACCACTTTGCTCTTGTCATCCAAAAAGAAAACCCAAGTATAACGAGAGAAGTCATCAAAAATAACTAGACCATATTTGTTTCCTCCCAGGCTTGCATAATTTTGAGGACCAAAAAGATCCATATGAAGCAATTCAAGAGGACGAGTGGTAGTCATGATGGTCTTCGTTGAATGATGTTTCTTCGTAATTTTACCAGCTTCACAAGCACTGCAGAGACGATCCTTGTCGAATTTAACTTCGCTAAGGCCAATAACATGATTCTTCTTCACTAAGTTATGAAGATTTCTCATCCCTGCATGACCAAGTCTTCGATGCCATAACCACCCAGATGAAGCTTTTGCCATTAAGCATGTGGATACAGCAGGGCCCAAAGAAAAATCAACAATGTATAAATCTCCTTTTCGGTAACCCTCGAAGACAAACGCATAGTCATCCTGTGAAAAGACAACACAACGCGAAGCAGAAAACAGAACAAGCATACCCATATCGCATAATTTCGAAATAGACATAAGATTATATCCAAGGGATTGGACTAGCATAACCTTGTCAATGTGCTTATCTTTCGATACGGCAACCTTACCCAAACCTAAAACTTTACCCTTGTTGTTATCACCGAAGGTAATGTACTTCTGAGAAGAGTGAGATAGTTTTTCTTCGGTGAATAACTCCTTGTCTCCGGTCATATGATTTGTACAACCACTATCCATGACCCATTCGGATCCACCGGAGACATAGCCCTGCAGAAGAATTAGTTCTTCTTAACCACCCACAAACGAGTAGGTGACTGAGAAGATGTTGAAGCACTGGTCGAAGCAATATTAAATCGAACAGGAGTGTATTGCTTCGGTGTACCATCAAGCACACCATAAATGTAAGTCCTCTGCGAATGGTTAGCATAAGTATGAGCATATGCAATCTTAGTATGATTATTATGAGGATGATACGTATGGCGACCAGTACGATAGTATTGCTTCCGCTGAACATTTGATTCGGTCACCAATGGATCATTTCTCGTCTCAAGAGAGTAGAAATGATTCGGTGGTACCGAAGACTTTCCCTGCATAGAATGGTTAGCAGGCAGTTTTTCCACAAGTGCTTTCTGCACCCATATCTGCCTCTTATAGAATCCATTCTTTGGTGGAGTACCTACATACTCAGCTGAAACTTTTCCCTGTTCATCTTTCATGAGTTTGTAGTCTGAATCAAGTGATTCATCCACAATGACTTTGTTCATTTTGCAGTCGAAACCTGAAAGGTTAGCAATATCAATGGGTTTCTCCTTTGCTAGAACCCAAACAGTCTTACGATACTGTTCAGGCTCCCAATATGTGCCATCAGGATTTATCTTTCTCTCGAAACCAACACCTTCATTCCTGGGATTCCTGTGAAGGAGAGCCTTCCTCAGGATATCACAGAGATATTGGTGTCCTTGCACACTTTTGAACATGCCTGTTTCAAATAAGTTTTTCAACCTGAGGAGTTCCTCGGTAACAGCAGGATTTTCCTCATCAGAGGCATTAGTATCATCAATAACAATAGGAGCTTTGCCTTTGGAATCAATTTTGCTTCGTTCTAAACAGTCCAAACAAGGTGATTCAGTGTTATGATTTGCTTCAGAACCTTGTTGAGCCATGAGAGAGAGATTGACATTTTCCAACTCTTCATGAGCCACTTTTAGTTTTTCGAGAGCCATTTTCCTTTGAAGAATTTCATAGGTAAGCTTCTCATAATCAACTGAAAGAAGATCATGCCGAGAGGATAATTCTTCAAACTTTTCTTTCAGAGCTTCATGCTCATTGGTTAAAGTTTGACCTTTCTCTATCTCATCGATCAACAGAGTCTCTGATTTCTTAATGGTTTTGCTTAGTGAATCAAGTTCATCTTGCTGGATTGAAGCAATTTTAGCAAGTTTAGCATAGCTTATCTTAGAATCACTGTCATATGAGGAACAATCAGAAGTATCATAGTTAGATTTTGATGAAGATACCTTCGCCTTGGCCATGAATAAATATGCAGGAGATTCATCTTCACTACTGTTGTTGGTGAAGAATGAGCTCGAAGCTTTTGTCGAAGCATCTGCTGAAGCGAATGCCAAACCAGCAACACCATCTGATTCGGACCCAGACCCAGACCTTGAGCCTGAATGAGCTTCGGACCCAGAGGCTTCGTCTTCAGAGTTCATCTCCTTTCCCAGATAGGCCTTGGCTTGGTGAGAGTTGCTTCGACGAGACGAGTGAGTCTTCGATGAAGAACCCTCACGCTTCTTGTGATACTTCTTCTTCTTGTCATCATCAGAATCTTTCTTCTTATCTCTTCTCGAACTCGAATCATGTCTCTTGGATTCATAGCTTCTGGAGGATCTGTGGGACTTGGATGAGGAGTCTCTGAGCGAATGCTTTGCTTTGTTCTTAGCTTCCCACAGGGGGCAATCAGCAATGTAGTGACCTGGTTTCTTGCATTTGTAGCAACAGTTGTCTTTTGATAGAGAGCTTCTTGAGGATGAACGGTGAGATGAGTGAGTGGAGCTTCTTGAAGAATAACTCTTTCTCGGTGAAGAAAAACCTTTTCTTTGGAAGCGATTGAAGCGTCTCATGATCAATGCCAAATCCTTTCCAATGCTTGCAGGATCATCTGATTCGACACCTGAAGCAGAACTGACTTCGGGTGAAGAGTGACGTGAAGCTTTTGCTTTCAAAGCATGAGTTTTTCTTTGTGAACCATTTATGTCACGTTTCTCATCTTCTTCCATTTCAAAGGTAGTGAGTCTCTCAAGAACATCAGCAGCAACAAGACGTCTGAAATCAGTCCTTTCCTTGATCATCAGCACAATGTGATCAAACGAGTCATCCAATGAGCGAAGCAAAGTTCTCACAACAGAGTGAGGAGTAATGTCATCAGCACCGAGGGAAATCAATTCATTAGCAAGAGTTGTGAGCCTGCTGTAAATGGAGCTGACTTTTTCACCCTCCTTTCTCTTGAAGCGATAGAATTTGCTTCGGAGAGTGTCAATTCTGGCATCTTTCTGGGTAGAAACACCTTCACCAATCTTTTCAAGATAGTCCCAGACACCTTTGGCAGATGGAATATTCTTCACTTCATGATACTTTTCAGGTGTCAAGTGATTGGTGATGAAAACCCAAACTACAGAATCAAGATCAATCAGTTTGCTTCTTCAGGGGTGATGCCTTCTCATCGGCAACAGTGACTCCATACAAGACAACTTGCCAGACAGTTGAGTTGATAGCCATGATATTTCTTTTCATCTTGTCCTTCCAGTACGGGTAGTCCTTCCCATTGAAAATAGGAATAGGTTCGCTAGAGCGAATAGCTGCGAAAGACATACTAGAAGACATACTTGAAAACACTCCAGGAGGTTAATCCAAAACACACAGAGTGTAGGGAGTGACTAGCTCTGATACCAATTGTTAGTCCAAGTATGTGATCAGAGGGGGAGGGTGTGAATGATCACTTCAAAATTTTGCATGAAACTATGAAGTGAAGCATAACTCAGCAACCGAAGAGATTCAATAGAAAGGTAAACATTGAAGTAGAACATGATTGAAGCATAACATAGCGAATCAAAAGCATCGAATCAATTGCATTGAAGCATACCACTGAAGCAATTGATAAACTGAATGTAAGTGCGGAAAGTAAAACGAACTCTTTACTCGGCGATGTTTGTTCGACCAGTTCACACTCTGCAAAGTGCTACGTCTGGTTGGAGGGACTTGTGATTGAACACAGGAGCTAACCTCTCTCCGTCCGTATCTCCACTGCACCAATCTCCTTGAGCTTTGTCAGTTCTTCACTCGTGGTTGATTATTGAGGAAATCACCGAAACCTTTGACAAACTGGACTTCGAGGCGACAATAACTCTTCGCTCTCTGAAGAACAACTCTCTAACCGTCTAGGAGAATTGCAGTTCTCCAAGATAAAAAGGCTAGCAAACTTCTTCCTAAGTCATAATGAATCAACTCAGATCAATAGGACTTATGCTTCTGTGGATGGGTTTTTGGTTTGCTTCGGTGGGGTTGCTCTCTTTCTCTTCTCTGTAAGGAAATAATCTTGGAGCAGCCACCGGCCAATGAGGGCGGGGGTGGCGTATTTATAGGTGGCAATCCCTAGGTGCGAAATGACTGAAGTGACCCGATGTGACAGCTTGACACCTGTCCCCAACGGTCATATTTCCAATCAAAGCGCAACTTTACTTGCGGTCCAAGTAAAGCTGACTCACGGACTTGGTTCTGCTTCAGGAGCCGAAAGAACTAAGTCTTCGCTGGTGAAGCATTACCTAGCGCACATGTGATTTCTCAACTCTGGCTTCTCACAGGTTTGGATTCGATCTGAGTCTTTTCACCAAAACCTTCGGAGTACATTTACTAAACCCCTCTTGATAGTACGGTTTTTCCTACGACTCAAAGAAATGAAAAAGAACTACGCAAAAACAACTAAGTCTCGCGCCATCTTGGTCATCTCCTTCGATGAGACGTGCTTCAGGATTCCTTATCTTTTTAGGGGTCGACATCCGTGATGAGCTTCACTCCAGAGGATATGCTTCAGTAAAGGTGTAAATCTTCGTTGAAGCTTTATCACCAACCTATGACTTCAAGAACCTAACCATCTGTTTCACACTAGAAAACTTGTTAGTTCCTCTACTGTTTTGCCCAACAATATCCAAAACTCATGGGGGTATAACTTTGCTCTTACAGAACCTAACCTAGACTAGCATGCAAACCGCTGGTTGAAATAGAATGGATCATAAGTAATGTATAGTCCTTGCCTGTTGATAAGTCGGATTCCGAAGGTGTAGCCGATCGCAAGCTCGCATCGTCTCCGAGAGGTACCCGCGGTAGCACACAAGAAGGAAACACTGGAAAGCAATCAATGGTGCACCACTATTACTACGGAGCAATACAAGATTAAGAAGACATCACACGACACGGCAACGCGATACGGATCTATCGTCGAGAACGGTTACTAACAGTTTAAGTGGGGTATCGGTCACACACGACGAATACCGCACGTTTACGGTGGTTCAAGTTGCTTAGCTACAGGTGATCAACCAACGGTTATTAAAATGGCAACTCGAGCAAGCATGGCATAGCACACAAACATGTCAAGATGTGAAGGACAAAGTAAACTATCTATGCTAGTCAATTTAAGTGAGGCACAACCTAAACATGGCATAACACTAAGTGTCGCACGATGATTAAAACATTTGGTACTGTTCTGTCCTAAACCATATTTTAGGTTGGTCAACAGCAGAAAACAATAACATAAACACAAAGTACACGAGAAACTAATCAAGTTACATATAAAGAACACCCCAAACGGAGTTACGGTTAAAAAGATACAAGCAAAACAAGTTACGGGCACAAACTGCCAACATCAGGAAGCACACTTTAGAGCATTGCATAAACAGGATAATCAATGCAAATATGCTCACAAAAGATATGGAACTAAATTAGACATGACAGGGAAGGCATGGCAAAAAGAATCATGCAAATAGGCATCATAGATCAAAAGATATTAAGCAAACAACATGGCATCGGAACGTTACAGACTTAGAGCAAAATAGAGGTGGCTGTCAAAACAGCAGCATAGCAACTTTGGAGCTAAATATCTACATGACCAGTAAGCATATCATGACAATGCAATACATGTAATGGAAGTAGAAATTATGTTTAACAATATGCAATTGGAATCACTCAATTCCGATAAACAGTCGCGACACACTCGTCGACCGAAGTTGCAACAAAATAACAGTTTTCAGCACAGCAGCACATTAACATCAGGATCGCCACTTTGGAGCAAGATTTAATATAGCTAAAGCACCCAAACATGACAAGTTAAAGCATGGAAATGAATTACACATGATGCTTAACACATAGGAAAAAGAATCAATACAATAGGCCTCATGGATGAGTCACATTCATCATGCAAAGTTGCAACAAAATATAAACAGCAGCACTTAACACGAATTAGTAGCAGTTTAACGGCCTGATGCCCACTTCAACACACAATTAAACAATCAAGATGAGCTCAAATGCAAATGCTCACAAAAGATGAATTAAAGTACACGCAATTCTAAGCAACTTTCATTTTGGGGGCACGTTCATCGGAGCTACGGATCAACGGGAAAACGCATTACAAAACGGGATCAGCAGCATATATCACAGGGACTTAGCAAAAAAAAGGGTCTCAGGAAAAAAGAAGATCTCGGGCTGATTTCTCACCCATGGGCTCTAAAGGCCCATCTCGGCCTGGATCTGGCCGTCTCAGATATGGGCCTTGAGGGGGGCGGCTGGGCCTTGAGGGAGGAGGCCTCGTGCAGTGGGACGGCCCACAGGCGGCGTTTGAGGAGGCTGGCCGGCTCGGGGCTCCTCCCGAGCGGCTTTGCGGTGGCGACGGCTGGTGGTTGCCGGCCAGCCGTCCAGCGAGGGCGGCGGGGCAGGCGAGGTCGAGGAGGAGGCGTTGTGGGGCGGCGGTCTCCGGTGGCCGGGGAGCGAGGTCCCGGCGGAGCAGCGCGGGAGGCCGGACGCACCTCGGCCAGTGGACATGGCCATGGCGGCCGCGCCATTTCCCTGCAGAGAGGAGGCAGGCGGGTGAGAGAGAAGGGAGATGGGGAGAGGGAGGAGAGGGAAGGGAGAGGAAGGAGGAGAGTGGAGGGCGGCGGCGCCGGCAGCTCGCCGGAGGGCGCTGCGTTGCCGCCGCCGGCGGATTCAGGGAGGTGCGGCTCGGGCGCGTGGTGGCTTGGAGAGAGAAGGGTGGGTGGAGGCTGGGTGGCGACGTGGCACGATCTAGGCCGTCGGATCGCCGGATCTGACGGTCTAGAGCGCCTGGGGGGCAAAAATTCGGGATCTGGGGATCTGGGAGGCAAAACTGGGCAAAGTGGAGGGGGGTGGCTGCAATTTTGTGGCTAGGGAAACCCTAGAAATGGGTGGGAGTGTGGTGGTCTTTATATAGCCCAGGTGGCTGGCAGTTTGCAAAAACATCCCCGGTTTTTCTCTCACGCGCGCGGTGCTCACGTTTCTGACTGCCGGGGGTCCGCAGTACCTCCGATTCGGGTAAAACTTCGAACTGCGCGATCAACGCGTCGAGCCGGCGGCGTTCACCTCGCGCTGGAACCGTTCCGAGAAAAATTTCATGCGCGCTATAAAAATATCCCGTTTAATTATTAAACGGGGTTTTCGTTCCGTTGGCTGCGATTGGTCTCGTGCGGTTTTTGCGACGGCGATCGGGTGAAACCTGGTGTCGCAAAGGTTGAGTGTCAGGATGGCAAGGGTCGGTCTTCGTCCGATACGAGATAAGAGGGGGGAAATAATCGCTGATCGATAAATCGGGGATGCAAACACCGCAAACAAATCAGACAATCAAACAATTCACACCGAAAACAATTTTTTTTAATTTTTGTGAAAACTGGGTTGTTACAATACAACACCACCAACAAGGGATCTCGTCCCGAGATCCAGGACGATCCGGGGGAGAGGGGGAAGAGAAAAGAGAGTCGACGATCTTCAACACCAGCAACAAGGGACTTTGCTCCATGTCGACGTCGAACTTCGGTCGAGATAAATTTTCGCGGAGAGACGACATCGTCGGAAGAACGAAACCGTCAGTGCCAAGAGGAAGAACGACAGCTAAAACCTAGTCAAAGGGATAGTGCTTTTCGACGCAAGTCGTGAAAACACCGGCAAAAGGATGGATGGCAATGAATGACCCAGATGATACCCAAAATCGGAGAAGCTAAAGGTACTACAGGAATTCCCACCTGAGCTCGGAATCGAGACAATACGCTGCAAGCAAGGCATTGTAACGGTTCCGATACTCCACACTCTCGAGATCCTAAAGTTGAAAGGGATAAGACGAGAATAAAACACTTACGACACTTGTCCTAACCAGAGCAAGGGTAAGGAGTAAAAAGATCCTACTCTCCGATAACTATCTTAGTAACTACAAAATAGTTTTTATCTAGACTCGACTTCGCCCAGAGAGGAGATCCTACAGTCGGTAAGGCTCTGATACCAAGTTGTAAGGCCCTTATGCGGTACTGTTCCAAATCTAGATGTTTCCATCCAGATCTGGGGACGAAGCACATATCGGTCCCACCGCGACATATGACGAAGTCATATGCCCCGGATTTCCAACATGATATCACAACATTACAGATACAAGGATACAACATCTCATACAATCGACATACAACTGCCTTAAATACAATACAACAACGGAAGATACATGTCTGAGTACAGACTACAAGCAAATGCCTAGTGGCAAAGAGAAAAAAACATCGATCCCCATAACCACACGGGTCCAGGCCCTCCGCCGGGATCCGCCTAACTAGTCGTCGTCGAATCTCCACGTGAAACGTTGGTCACCATACATGTTGTCGATCAAGAACCCTGAAAAGAGTTTGGGGGTAGTATCATGAGTACAAAGGTACTCAACATCCAACTGTAGTGGTCATCTGACCCAGCAAGGACTTCATCACTCGTCATTCTAGGACAACTAGTAGTTTACGGTAAGGAAGGGGTAAGTGGTGAGGTTGCTGCCGCACTAGCATTTATGAAGTGGCTAACAATCTAGAGAGTAAGATAAGAAGCCAAGCATTCGATGAGGAATCGCCTCCAACAAGTCTGCTATCAACTACTTATGCAAGAATAACACTTATCCTATCCTTGTCCTCCTCTTCGCATCCCGACGAAGAAGAAGCAGTCAAGGCACACACACGTTGATCAAGTTATATTAAGATTATCTCAGTTGTTGTTGTCTATGAACAAGGAGTAGGTCTCAAGTCGTCCATAACCGTGGACACGGCTTCTCGAAAAGATTTAACCCTGCAGGGGTGTACCAACTGCCCATTACAAGGCTCCGCATGCACGCCCATCTCTCTCAGTTGCTACCCATGATAGGCAACCATTTTATGATTTAGTCCCAAGAGATCCGGAACGACAGGTCCCTCTAACTAACAACGCACAAATCCGGGTGGCCCCCGGTGAGTCGACATCCAACTCAAAAGCCGGTCGTGCTCTCGAGGCGGCCTCTACCGTCTGGACGAGGTCGGGTTAGCTACTCAAACAGATGTGGGCAGCACCCTAGCTTCCAGGTGTGGACCAACAAAGGAACTATGTCTTCGCTGGCCCGAGTTGTTTGAAAATCTGCGAGGTCGACACTCGCACACACACGTTTTGCAAAAGGTAAAACCAGCTTGGGCCACCACTAGAAATGATTGAAGCTAGATAGGTAAGAAGAGAGGACCCCATAAAATCCCACACGCGGTTAGGCACGCTCAGTCTTAAAACCAATACCCAGAACTCGGATCCTAGGTGACTCGAATGGAACAAAGCGTCGGGGCGGGATAGCCTAGACCTTCCATCCTTCGTCGAATATAGTCAACATTATAATAATCATATCATCAACAATAATAATAATAATGTGATAGCCCACCAGAAGTAACAGGGTAACATCGTAGCATCCTAAGCATGCATACTAAGCAGGGGCTGAGCAACGAGCAATAGTAACATAGCAGTACATGGTTTGCTGGGAGGGGACATGGCTGTAAGGGTTTGAAAGAGGCTGTAAACATGTGGTAGGATCAAACATCAAACCTAACCAAGACTAGCATGCAAACCGCTGGTTGAAATAGAATGGATCATAAGTAATGTATAGTCCTTGCCTGTTGATAAGTCGGATTCCGAAGGTGTAGCCGATCGCAAGCTCGCATCGTCTCCGAGAGGTACCCGCGGTAGCACACAAGAAGGAAACACTGGAAAGCAATCAATGGTGCACCACTATTACTACGGAGCAATACAAGATTAAGAAGACATCACACGACACGGCAACGCGATACGGATCTATCGTCGAGAACGGTTACTAACAGTTTAAGTGGGGTATCGGTCACACACGACGAATACCGCACGTTTACGGTGGTTCAAGTTGCTTAGCTACAGGTGATCAACCAACGGTTATTAAAATGGCAAATCAAGCAAGCATGGCATAGCACACAAACATGTCAAGATGTGAAGGACAAAGTAAACTATCTATGCTAGTCAATTTAAGTGAGGCACAACCTAAACATGGCATAACACTAAGTGTCGCACGATGATTAAAACATTTGGTACTGTTCTGTCCTAAACCATATTTTAGGTTGGTCAACAGCAGAAAACAATAGCATAAACACAAAGTACACGAGAAACTAATCAAGTTACATATAAAGAACACCCCAAACGGAGTTACAGTTAAAAAGATACAAGCAAAACAAGTTACGGGCACAAACTGCCAACATCAGGAAGCACACTTTAGAGCATTGCATAAACAGGATAATCAATGCAAATATGCTCACAAAAGATATGGAACTAAAGTAGACATGACAGGGAAGGCATGGCAAAAAGAATCATGCAAATAGGCATCATAGATCAAAAGATATTAAGCAAACAACATGGCATCAGAACGTTACAGACTTAGAGCAAAATAGAGGTGGCTGTCAAAACAGCAGCATAGCAACTTTGGAGCTAAATATCTACATGACCAGTAAGCATATCATGACAATGCAATACATGTAATGGAATTAGAAATGATGCTTAACAATATGCAATTGGAATCACTCAATTCCGATAAACGGTCGCGACACACTCGTCGACCGAAGTTGCAACAAAATAACAGTTTTCAGCACAGCAGCACATTAACATCAGGATCACCACTTTGCAGCAAGATTTAATATAGCTAAAGCACCCAAACATGACAAGTTAAATCATGTAAATGAAGTACACAAGATTCTTAACACATAGGAAAAAGAATCAATGCAATAGGCCTCACGGATGAGTCACAATCATCATGCAAAGTTGCAACAAAATAGAAACAGCAGCACTTAACAGGAATTAGTAGCAGTTTAACGGCCTGATGCCCACTTCAACACAAAATTACACAATCAAGATGAGCTCTAATGCAAATGCTCACAAAAGATGAATTAAAGTACACGCAATTCTAAGCAACTTTCGTTTTGGGGGCACGTTCATCGGAGCTACGGATCAACGGGAAAACGCATTACAAAACGGGATCAGCAACATATATCACAGGGACTCAGAAAAAAAAACAGGTTCTCAGGGAAAAAAAAAGATCTCGGGCTGATTTCTCACCCATGGGCTCTAAAGGCCCATCTTGGCCTGGATCTGGTCGTCTCAGATCTGGGCCTTGAGGGGGGCGGCTGGGCCTTGAGGGAGAAGGCCTGCTGCAGTGGGCCGGCCCACAGGCGGCGGTTGAGGAGGCTGGCCGACTCGGGGCTCCTCCCGAGCGGCTTGGCGGCGGCGGCGGCTGGTGGTTGCCGGCCAGCCGGCCAGCGAGGGCGGCGGGGCAGGCGAGGTCGAGGAGGAGGCGCTGTGGGGCGGCGGTCTCCGGTGGCCGGCGAGGCGAGGTCCCGGCGGAGCACCGCGGGAGGCCGGCCGCACCTCGGCCAGTGGCCATGGCCATGGCGGCCGCGCCATTTCCCTGCAAAGAGGAGGCAGGCGGGTGAGAGAGAAGGGAGATGGGGAGAGGGAGGAGAGGGGAGGAAGAGGAAGGAGGAGAGTGGAGGGCGGCGGCGCCGGCAGCTCGCCGGAGGGCGCTGCGTTGCCGCCGGCGGCGGATCCAGGGAGGTGCGGCTCGGGCGCGTGGTGGCTTGGAGAGAGAAGGCTGGGTGGAGGCTGGGTGGCGACGTGGCACGATCTGGGCCGTGGGATCGCCGGATCTAACGGTCCAGAGCGCTTGGGTGCAAAAATTCGGGATCTGGGGATCTGAGAGGCAAAACTGGGCAAAGTGGAGGGGGTTAGCTGCAATTTTGTGGCTAGGGAAACCCTAGAAATGGGTGGGAGTGTGGTGGTCTTTATATAGCCCAGGTGGCTAGCAGTTTGCAAAAACATCCCCGGTTTTTCTCTCGCGCGCGCGGTGCTCACGTTTCTGACCGCCGGGGGTCCGCAGTACCTCCGATTCGGGTAAAACTTCGAACTGCGCGATCAATGTGTCGAGCCGGCGGCGTTCACCTCGCGCTGGAACCGTTCCGAGAACACTTTCCGGCGCGCTATAAAAATAACCCGTTTAATTATTAAACGGGGTTTTCGTTCCGTTGGCTGCGGTTGGTCTCGTGCGATTTTCGCGACGATGATCGAGTGAAACCCGGTTCGCAAAGGTCGAGTGTCAAGGTGGCAAGGGTCGGTCTTCGTCCGATACGAGATAAGAGGGGGAAAAATAATCGTCGATCGATAAATCGGGGATGCAAACACCGCAAACAAATCAGACAATTAAACAATTCCCACCGAAAACAATTTTTTTTAATTTTTGTGAAAACTGGGCTGTTACATGGATGTACCGGCGAAGGTGGACGTCAACACTCGGAGTGAGAAGGAGGAATGCACAGCACATGATAGGCTAGTACGTTTGTCGGATATCCACGACACCTCCGGCATGATCCCTTCCCCCTTCGGACACCCTGTCCGGTAATCACCCGGAGTTGGTTGTTCATCCCTGGATGAATTCCCGCAACGAGCATATTGCTTCGTACTACGTTAGAGCACTAATAACATTTCATCTGTCATGTCATGCATTTGATTGCTATGTCTGCTTTATATTTACTGTTTCTCCCCCCTTATTCTCCGGTAGACCCCCGCTGCTGACGCCGACTACACCGCCACTGAGTACGACTACTTCGTCGACGACCGTACCTCTACCGTCGAGCTTACACGCAAGCAGAGCCATTCTCTTCCCCAGATATCGCCTACCTTTTCCGTACTTTCTTGCACTAGGCATGGTTACTGCTGCTGCTACGTTACAATCCTATTCAATTGCATAGCCTGTTTTTGTCGCCCCTTGATGTACATTTCCTTGTCCTATGCTGCCTTATAATTATATATATAATATTCAGCAGTGAACCCTGCGCATTGTTAGATAGGATTAGATAGCGGGCTGTGATCACTCTGGTGAGTGAACGCGGATACAAAAATATATACAACTGCAACAGGTACGGTCCAATGCAGACGCCCCAGGGAACCTACAACGGCGAGACTCTGCCGAGTCGCTTCGAGTTTGACTTACGAGTGGAATGGACTCGTATTTTACTCTCGTCGGCTCAGTAGCGTAGCATCACCGGGATGATACGAGTTTTATCTCTTTAGTTCATTCCGTTGGTGTATCGGCACCACCGGGGTGATACGAGAGTATTCCTCTTTAGTTCATTCCGCTGATGTCTCTGTCGAACCTCTTCAAGTGTACCATCGAGGGTGATTCCTCCTGGTTTCACTTAATGGTAGGCACTCGAATAAACTGGTGTCCTTAAAGGTAAGAGTCGGGCGACCCAACGGTGCCCGCGAGCGGTATATTGTCGGGAGTGACAGGAAGGGTACGACCGACGTTACTGGCGTGCTTGGCCCCTGCTCGTATCTCGCGAGAGTTACCAAAGTACGAAAAGTCGAGCTCTACCAAGAGCACACGCGAGACAAGGTAAGGAGACGGTTCACCTTGTTGGTAACCGCAGTGACTTGGTGGGACGACAGGGCAGGCACCGATGTACTAGTGGTCCTGAGTGCTGTCGTTGACCGCGGGTCGGTTAAGTCGAGGCAACGATAACGGTTGTCACGCAGGTTAATTAAAATGCTAAATGGTTCGGCGGATGACTTGAGAGGCCCGTTGGTCTGTACGCACTACCTTCACGTGGGATAAGGAGTTATGGGCTCCCCTGCATCGTAGTTTGTCCGAAAGCTCTTCAGACGTCAGCAGTATCGCAGTCTGATTGCCGGGAAGCGGTGTGTCTTCTTCGCTCGAGCGGTGTATTTGGATTTGCTTTTGCTTCACCGGCTAGCCTCGCACCGTGCAGGAGCGTGCAAGGGTGAGGGACCTAGACCCCTTGGCGCATAGGATATAGTCCGGAGGATGGCCTCTCTGTTGAGCCTAGGATGGGGTGCGACGTATCGGATAGCTTTGGTGGAGCGTTCCCTAACAAGGTTCCCGCCACCCTGGAGATCCGAGCGTGCAGGCTGAACAGTAGTGCACCCCTGCAGGGAGTTTAATCTATTCGAATAGCCGTGTCCACGGTAACAGGACGCTTTATGCTAAAGCTGGATCTTACCACTACAAAATATTATTGTTAAACTGTATGGTTCCGAGTTTTCTTCCTCGCAGGGAAGTCGAGGAGGGGAACTCGGAGGCATTGTTAATTATTACAACTTATTATTATACAATGCTGCAGCAACTTCTGCTGCATTGTTACTTTATGCTTTATATAAACTGTTGGCTGATTCTTACCTCATGCTGCAAGACATCGTCGGAAGATGCTAGTCTTCGATAGGCCTAGCTTCTTACCCTTATTCTAATTTCTATCTTGCAGTCCACTATATACAGCCTCTTCTTTCCGTTGATACAATGCATAATGCTTAGTAGCGGACGTAAGACTCGCGGGTATGCTAGATACTCACCTGCTTTATTTCCTTTACTGTTTTGCCTGATCGCCCGCTGCAGTCGACGTTGGAGCCCACGAGCAGGAGTTCCCGATGCCGACCACCGCAACATGAAGTTCCCCAATGCTTTCTACGACGTCGAGTTCCCCTTTGACCAGGAGTAGTTTGGAGGTTCCCAGGCAGGAGGCCTCGCCTTTTCGATCGTGTTGTTTTTGTGCTAGCCTTCTTAAGGCAAGCTTGTATCCTTGTGTCTGTACTCAGATACTTTTTCTTCCGCTAACTTTGTGCTTTCGAGCTGTTGTATTCGAGCCCTCGTGGCCCCTGGCTTGTATTAAACAACTTGTATTTTTTTATTTGTAGAGTTGTGTTGTGATATCTTACCGTGAGTCCCTGATTTCGATCGTGTACCTTGCGTGTATGATTACTGTACACGGTCTGATTTTGGGGGCGTCACAGTTGCCTCAAGTACTTTGGACCAAACACTTGAACCACAACCCTACATAATCAGTACATTAACTCTAGCAAGTGGACTCGCTCATGCGCACATACATACATACTCATCAAGCAGATCACCAAACCTTCATATGCAAGCATTCGAGCAGCTACAGTGCATTTTTAATAAGATGAGAACCCAACCTTATTAGTGGCATCATACTTGCATCTAAAAAATCATCATGAGCCATAACTCTCTCCTGAATAAGGTTGAACAACGGTCTCCCCATCCAGAAACATTGTAGGAAAATATTGGAAGGGTAAGTGGGCGCCGACGGATACCCACACCTCTCCGCTTGTGCAACGATGGCGACGGGCATTGGTGGTGGTCGTGGGCGGGTGGTGAGGGTAGCGATTAGGAGGGGTTGGCACCGGGTTGTGTGGCGACGACATTGGCAATGCAGGGAAGAACGAAGTCGGGGGTGCATTCATTGAAAATGGCTTTGTTTGTGCACCGGTGGGTGAACCAGAAGAGGACAGGGAAAGACAACAATGCCGTTCGCATGGATTCAAATCCAATCCAAATTTAAGATAAAAATGAATCATCACGAACAAAAATTGAACAATGTGCTTTTTTTGCGTTAGACTGCATTTTGTATCCGTACAAACCGAAACAGATGATCGTGGACCAAATAAAAATATTTGAATTAGGAGTGCCTACCTTCGGTGCCTTCTCCTTCCACTCCTAGATAAGTGAACAAACCATCCTGTGATACACTTAATACATTACCAGATCCACCTAGTGTGTTAGGTAACTAGGCCTGCTGATCGACATATAAGGCTCTCATGTTAAGCTCATTTGATATATCCTGGGAAGAGTCCACAACTAACATGTTCAAAACTCTATCATCACAATTCTCAAGCAATTCTTCTAATGCATCCTGACTATATATGAACTCCAAACCATCCATACCCTTGCCAATATCCTTGATAAAGTAAATATATTCATGTGTTGCAAACCCCTCTAGCTCAATCAATGCAAGCAATGTCATAAAAGTCATGTCTGCAAGGGAGTATGTTCTTTCAACAGTATCTGTGCCCTGAAAATGCAGCCTTACTTGCCTAATATTTGGGTCCAAACTAAAAAGAAAACTGAAATTAAGTGCTTTACTTTTTAATGGCCACTAATATTAACTGCATATAGCTATATACTAACTCTGTATGTGAAGTAATAAATCCTAAATGTGAATTATACCAACTCAAACTAACTGAATATGTGTTTGTGCGCTGTCAGTTTCACTAACTATGGGACAGTTCTTTTCATCCAAGATTCTCCAAAATCAAGATTTTAGAGAACTTCCCACATAATCAACTTCTCATAGAATCTAACACCGAGTTATTTTCCAAAATTATAGTTTGAGATTGTGGTATGAGTTGTGTTGAAATGTCTCCAATGTCCATAGAGTGAAATCAATCATGGCTATTTAATCCACTGTTAGTCCAGCAATCCACTGCCAAAATACAATAATACACATTGTTGGCACGTTCAATCAATCCGAGTATCTATCAATTCATTCATCTATCCATCAATTATGAATGAGGAGAAGAGAGGAACAGATAGATGATGAGAATAGAGGAACAGAGAGAAGCACACGTCCTGATGAGGTACGGTCAACGAGGGGAGGGGGCGGGGCAGGGCAGGGCCAGCGGGAGAGGGGTGGCGGGGGCGGGGTCGTCGTCGACGAGGACCTGGGACAACGACGAGAGGTGGCCAGGAGCCGCCGGCGGCGGGAGGATGCAGACGATGGTAACGAGTTCACGAGGGGGTGAGCTCTTTTTTTCTTGTGCGGATCGATTCAGGGTTGTAGGTGATGACATTTGTGCCCATAAATAGAGGATACAATAGGGGTACACTGATAATCTGAAGCGTTTTCTTCTGAGGGATTGCTCAAAATCTTGAGATTCTGGGAAAAGTAGGTGTGTGTGAGGATTTTGGGTTGCACTAGGATTTTAGAAAATCTTGCCAAGATTTTGGAAGCTCAATCGAGTTCTTTTACACAGTTGCTTTTCCAAACCTTGATTCTATAGAATCTGCTCAAAAGAACTGACCCTAAATTCCTTTTCTAAACTGAAATTACAACACCTAAAATTAATTTACTACTACTAACAAATGAATGGTAACAACAACTTGAAATGGAGGAGGAGGGGAGGGGAAATACTTCACACCATCGAAATAGGAAACCCAATGGTGCCTGGCCATTGGATTTTCTACGACATTTCTTGCCACAACCATGGTTGCTCGGTACTCCATGGACAACTGCTGCCGCAGGGGAGAAAGACCCGTCGATGCAACCGGGGGTTGCGGGGGAGAAGAAGCATAGGGCTGTGACGGTGGCTAGGGCTGTGTCGCGAAGCTGCCGCTGCCCAGCCACTTGTCCACCTCTGAGTACTCTCTGCCACCACCGCCGCCTTTGCCGGCAACCACCACCGAGTCCCCCCGCTGCCGGGATTTGCCGCCGCCATCTAGGTTGAGAGGGAGTGCGAGGGGGGAAGAGTGAGCACGAGTGCGAGTGGCTAGGTCTGGGTTTGACCTGGTTCAACCTGGTCGGGACGGGCGGCCTAACGGCCGTCACAGTGCGTGCCGTTAGCGGGCGAACCAACATGGCTCTGACAGTGAGCCATACCCGTCATAATCACAGTTAAAATCGTGACATTGCGTGACTTGATTTTTTTTTCAAACTCAATTTAAAGTTTCCGTAGTTTTTTAGCAAAAGTTTGAAAAGTGATAGTACGTACTAGTTTTTTCAGGACCTAGTCCCACCCAATTCTAGTCCCAGTTCTAGCCCCGGCAGAGTCGATTTAGAGGGAGGAGCCCTGGCGGAGTCGAGCAGAGCGAAGACTCGTCGACGTCGTCGTCGTCGTCGTCGTCGTCGTCCTCTTCCTCCCGTCCGGGCATCTCAGTGTAGCCAGCCTCCTCTACCCCTTTCCATCCCGGCCACCTAAAAATAGCACGAGACCCCTCCATGAATCTCGCGCGCTCCATTCCCTCCCGTCCTCACCTCATCACTGCCCCTCTCCTCGCCGTCCCCTCGATGCCGGCCGGCTTATACCCACCGCATGTCCAACTCCTTTGCGCCGTTTCACCTCGCTTTCCATGTCCTTCCGCGCCCCCAATGCCGCGCCAGACCCAGGTAAATCCCCATCGATTTTCTTGCTTCTTCACTACTGCTTTTTGTTGATTCATTCATCTCTATCGATTGGCTGATTCTTTTCTTGGTATGGTTAGTCGCAGCGAGGCGGCGGGCGGATGCCGTCAGTTGGCTACGCGGGATATTCCCGGACGTGCCTCTACCGCTACCGTCGGACGCCTCCGACAACGACCTGCACGCCGCGCTCTCCGACGGCAGGCTGCTCTGTGCCCTCCTCAGGAAGATTTGCCCTGGCGCCTTGCTGGACGACGCCTCCACGGACAATGTTGGCAGGTTCCGCGCTGCCGTCGAGCGGATGGGCGTGCCTACCTTCAGCGCCTTTGACCTCGAGAGGGTTGGTTCGGTTGCCGTATTATTATTAATTCTTCTTTCTTGTTATCTGTCCTTGCTTCACACTGGTGTCAATGCATCCAATCCAGGGTCAAATGACAGCTGTTGTGACCTGCATTCTTTCCCTGAAGGATCGGTTTGGATCGCGCATCGGTGAAGAACGGAACCTTACTTTCCTCACCAGAAGCGATAGCGAGGGAAGCAGAAAGTACATGGATGCCAAGCTGCAAAGAGTGCTCACCAGTCCAATTATGTCAGGTGACAACTGCCCTGCTATTGTACTTGCAGTGATATTGAGAATTTGCGATAGTGACGAGCAGTAAGTTGCTAAGCTTGTGAATAACTTGATTGCAAGTTGAAACATCTTTTGTTATCTTTGTATTGTATTCAGAACCGTCCAGTCCTTCATTAGGGGCAGATATGTATTCTCCGTCAGGGGTATTTCAGATGAAACAAGGGGGGTATGCTGATCTTCCTGGTTGTAAAATTTCAGACTTGATGAAATCCTCCAGCTTGGATGTAAGTACAATTCGGCATACTTGTTGGAGTATAAGTGAATTGTCCACCTTTCCTCATCAGCTTAAGCTTTTGAGTTGAACTGGTTGGTGCATGCAACTCAATATGGTATCAGAGCAGGTCCTAGGATCGAATCCTGGCGGGTGCGTTAATTAAAATAATTACAGTCCACTCCAATATCCACGTATGCGGCCTGAGGGAGCCTGCACGTGAGGGGGAGTGTTGGAGTATAAGTGAATTGTCCACCTTTCCTCATCAGCTTAAGCTTTTGAGTTGAACTGGTTGGTGCATGCAACTCAATAATACTGCACTCGAAACGAGATAGAGACTCTGGTACCAACTTGAGATGTTCATCTATTAGAGAGTCAATCAGTTCTCGTAGAAATTTGAATTAAACAGAAAATGTATGCTATTTTCTGGTACCAACTTGATGTTCATCATGTTTGACGAACCAACATATTTTGCAGAATGCACCCACTCAGTCCCTTCTGGGTGTCGTGAACAGCATCGTTGATGAGAGCATCGAGAGGAAGAATGGACAGATACCTTATGTAGGCTTCTAAAAAAGCAATATAAGTAGTTAGTTTGTTCTTTCCACATTTTAGAGATTTGCTTCTACATGTATTAACATCTGTCCTTGTGTAAATGAACGGAAATATTTCATTCTAGCGCATTGCTTGCTTACTGAGGAAGGTCATAATTGAAATTGAACGGCGTATGTCTTCTCAGGCTGGGCATATAAGAAATGTAAGATAAATAGTTATTCATGTTTATTTTTGTATTGAATACTCCATTGTGATCTCTTTATTGTCTGCAGCAAAATAACCTGATTAAAGCTCGCGAAGAGAAGTATCAGTCAAGGATAAGAGTGCTGGAAGCACTAGCAGGCGGGCAAAGCGGGCAAACACATGTAAATTCTAGCACCTTTGAGTCATCTATCTCCGTTTTTTCCAGAAATATTGTGCACTGCAAGTAAATTGCTTACCTTTTCTCAATAAGTTTCGAACTCTTCTCGTCTCCAGTAAATTGTAACATAGTGGGACTGAGAATAACAGCAGAAATCCATTTGTTTATTTCAAATGGCCTAAATAACAGAAAGGCTGACTTACTTTCTTGTCCACTGTGTAAAAAATTACAATTCATGCACTTGAGTGGCTATAGCTTTAGCATCATGGAGAAAGTTGATCTGTTTTTATGAAAGCCCACTCCTGTCATGCAGATGGAGAAAGATAAGCTCAAAGACAAAGGACAACTACCATATGAAGATATGGCTAGGCTGATGAAATGCCAGGAAGAGGTGGCTAGATTGATGAAGGAGAAGGAAGATATGGTTAGGTTGCTGAAAGAGAAGGAAGATATGGTTAGGTTGCTGAAGGAGAAGGAAGATATGGTTAGATTACTGAAGGAAAAGGACGATATGGTTGAGTTGAAAAAGTTCAAGGTGGAAGAAACACAACAAATAGCAGATGAGGAAAAATACAGGTTATTTAAGGAGAAGGATGATACTATAGTGACATTGAAAAAGGAGAAGCAAGAAATGGTTAGGTTGTTGAAGGAGAAGGAAGATATAGTTAGTCTTTTAATGGCAAAGGAAGATATGGTTGACTTAAAAAAGGTCATGGTTGAAGAAAGACAAAGAATATCAGATGAGGTAAAGGATAGATTACTTAAGGAGAAGGATGACACTATACTTGGAATCACAAAGGAGAAGGAAGAGATGGTTAGGTTGTTGAAGGAAAAGGAAGATATAATTAGACTGATGAAGGAGACTGATGATGTGGTTAGGTCAATAGAGAAAGAAGATATGATTAATTTAGACAATGGTAGTATTAAGGACAAAAAACAAACAACAGATGATGGTACCAATAGGTTGATCACAGAGAAGAACACTATTGTGGTTAGGTTGACAGAGGAGAAGGAAGAGGCGATTAGGTTGCTGAAAGAGAAGGAAGGTATAATTCGATTGATGAAGGAGAGGGAAGACATTTTCATGTCAACTAAGGACAAGGAAGATAAGGTTGACCAGAAGAAAGGCACAGTTGGAATCATGAAGCAATCAACCGACGAAGACACAGATACATCAATTAAGGAGAAGGGCGACATAATTAGGTTGATGAATGAAAATGAGGATTATAAGAATACAATTATGAAACTTAAGCTGGAATTAGAAGCATTAAGATCGTTGCATGAGGAGAACTGCAAGTTGTTAGAATCTAAGAAGGAAGATGTGATTAAGCTTCTTGCAGACAAAGAAGACAGTGCCAATATAATTTTGCAGCTCAGACAGGACAGGTCAACTAAGGAGAATGAGGACATTCTTTGTTTGATGAAGGAAAATGAGGATGGTAATAATATAATTGTGAAAGTTAAGATGGAAATGGAAGCATTGAGATCATCATATGAAGAAGCCTGCAAGCTGTTAGAATCTAAGGAGGAGGATGTAGTTAGGCTTCTCGCAGATAAGGAACACAATGCCAACGTAATTCTGCAACTCAGAAAAGAGCTTGAAGCAACAAAAAGATTGCATGAGACACATAGTCAGCGATTAGAGACCAGAGCTTCCCAAGTAAAGGAGGAGTTCGAACATAGGATAAAAGAAGTAGAGCTCATGCTAGAAGATTCCATCAATAGAAGAAATGAAATCGAAGAAGTATCCAAATCTCGAATCCAGTTCTGGGAGCAGAAAGGAATAGTGGCCAACCAATTTATGGGTTTGCAAGTGCAAAACGTTCAGGTATCAGTCAAATCAATTCCGTTTCTTAGTTTCCACTGGGAGTTTCTAAATTTTCTAGTTATGCAAATGGTTTTGTGTTTTATCAGGATTTGAGGCTATGTTCTGTTTCAGTTAGGCATGAAATCCTAGATTATCAAAAAAGATGGATTGAAGAACTAGCTAGCCTTGGTAAGAATGAACCCTGCGAGTAATTAGGGCTTGTCTTTACATTTTTTTCATCAATAGATCACAATTATTCCATTTTTTGATAGGACAAAACCTTACGGTGATAACAAATGCTGCAGAAAAATATCATGCAGCTCTTGCAGAAAACAGAAAATTGTTCAATGAGATCCAGGAACTAAAAGGTGCCAGTTTTGTACAATCATCAGTTCATTTTGCTTGGTAATTATATTAAATTAGGTAGTACAGCTAAAAATATTAGTCTAACATAGTATTACGAAGCAGGAAACATCAGAGTTTACTGTCGGATAAGACCTTTTCAATCTGGGGAGGATGAGAGATCCAGTTCAGTTGAATATATTGGCGACAATGGTGAACTTGTTTTATCGAACCCTACAAAACAGAAGGAAGGAAGCAAGAATTTCACATTCAACAAAGTATTTGGGCCAACCACTACACAAGGTACTCGTAACAGTGAGATCTATGCAGTTTACCTTCTCTCGAGTTTGGACTAGTATTAAAGGGGAGTTAGTGATTGTACGTTGGTACGTTCTCCCCCGCCCTCCAGGAACCACCGATCAAGGGATCTTCCCACGATTCTCTATTTATTTTTACTAATCGCATTCTCATCCAGTTTGGTAAGTACTGATTCAATCACATCTCCTTCCTTTCTTAAAATGCACTCACGTGTCTCCCCGGAGATCCACTGCCATAAAAACAAATCAATCATCAATAAAATTTTGTCTTCAGCAGCCCTAGTCGATTCACTAACATACACAGCAAAACAATTGATCTACTCTACACTACCTACAAAAGACATAACATTCTCATTTTGCTCAACCTTCGTCCATATACATCCCACGCTTAGTGCGCCACAAAAACCGGGGGAAACCGGTTCGCTACAGTTCACGCACACACGTCCGTCCTTTCCTCTATACACTGGTTTTATTTCTTGAAGATTAATCAAATCTTTATTATTAGAGAAAGATAAAGGTGTTGGTTGAGGAGGAGGAATTATTTAACGGTAAATAGAATTGACAATACTTGCCTAATGTACATGAGTATTCCAAAGGTACATGTGTACGCCCCCACAGGCAGTTAGCTAGTATGATACTATGCAGTCATATAGTGTTGTACGGCATAAATTAGTTTTCTTATCTCCTTATTTTCCTTAATAGATATGGTCTTCAAGGATATTCAGCCACTAATTAGATCAGTTCTTGATGGCTATAATGTTTGCATTTTCGCATATGGTCAAACTGGATCAGGGAAAACATACACTATGGTATGAAGCTCTCAGAACATGAACTTTAGCTTCTTATTTCTATTTGCATTGAAGAACTAATAGTATTTTTTTATATAGTCAGCGATGTGCTTACAATATCTTGTTTCAATTGATTTCTTAGATGGGGCCTGAAAATGCAACTGAGAAGGAACGGGGCGTCAATTATAGAGCACTAAATGACCTTTTCAATATCTCTCATGATCGGCGAGACACAATCACATATGAACTTACTGTTCAAATGATTGAAATCTACAATGAGCAAATCCGTGATCTCCTTGGTGGTGGTGGTGCACAGAAGAAATATCCTTTTGTTTGTCCAAAATGGCTTCACTGGATAGTAGTTTTGGTGTGTTTTCTGCATGTTCTATGTTAGCCATTGTTTTATGTGGTAATATTATTATAATGACATTAGTTGAAATAGGTCTATTTAGTATTTTGCAACTTTTAGTTGGGTATAGTAGTTTGTGTGCATTTTCTGCAAGTTCTAACGAAACTTAGCCATGGTTTTATGCATTCTGATTTCATCTGTTAATATTATTAGAAATAAAGTGTTCGGAATAGGTGTATATAATAAGTTGCAACTTTGCTTGGGTACACCATAGCCAGTACCCAGTATTCGAGAGATTTCTACCATCATACTGTTGCTTGTAGTTCAATCAATTGCCTTTTGCAGACTAAAACATGCCTTGTTCTTTTCCTTAACTTGCACACAATAGGGATTCAGAATACCATCCAGCCCAATGGAATTGCCGTTCCTGACGCAACAATGTGTCCTGTCAACTCAACTTCTCATGTTATTGAGCTAATGCAAACTGGGCATGGTAATAGAGCCATGAGTGCAACAGCCTTGAACGAGAGAAGCAGCAGATCTCACAGGTAGATTAATTTTGCCAGTTCTCTTTTTCTGCAGCAATAAACCTCCTTATCAGTGAGTAATGTTCTGCAGTGTTGTGACAATTCATGTCCGAGGCCAGGATCTAAAAACTGGGAACACTTTACGTGGTGCTCTACACCTTGTGGATCTTGCTGGAAGTGAGAGGGTGGACCGCTCTGCAGTTACAGGAGACAGGCTCAAAGAAGCACAACACATCAACAAATCTCTGGCTGCTCTTGGGGATGTTATATTTTCTTTATCACAGAAGAATGCACATGTACCATACAGGAATAGCAAGCTTACACAAGTCTTGCAAACTTCTCTGGGTATTCTTCTTCACTGAAAAACTATTTTTTTTTCTATCACATCATTATGTGTTGTATATTAGATTCATGACATGGAAATTTTTCGTGTGCAGGTGGGCATGCAAAGACTCTAATGTTTGTGCAGGTCAATCCAGACGTTTCATCTTATACAGAGACCTTAAGTACTCTTAAATTTGCGGAACGAGTGTCTGGGGTGGAACTAGGTGTTGGAAGAATCAATAAGGAGGGAAAAGAAGTCAAAGATGTCAAAGAATTGATGGATCAGGTAACATATTCTCCACACTACCAACACACACACACATATACGTTATTAAGTAAACACCAAAGCGGCGAATGCAGTGATATTGCAACATATTATCAAAACTATCTGATGATCTTGATAGCGAGGTGCGCTAATAAATTAAGGATATCATACTAGGGTGTAAAATTCTAAACAGTATGTAATGTGGCACAGGATTTTTTCTCAAAATGAAATACAATTACAGTCATTGACATCTAACGTGTTGACTTGCAGCTTTCAATGCTCAAAGATACTATCTCAAAGAAGGATGATGAGATCGAACAGCTGCAGCTACTCAATACTAGCACCTCCAGATTGAAGTCCAACAGACAAGCTGATTCCATATTGAAGCATTCGTCATCTTCTCCTGGCATGACATCACTAGGAAATGTCTCAAGTCTTGGTAGTGGAGCAGCTTCTGATCTTGACAACTTCTCTGACACTAGTGACAGGCAATCGGAAGCTGGGTCCATGCTCTCCATTGAACCTGAGGTTTCAGGTCTTGGTGATGTTGACTATGATGGAAGGTTAAGTGATGCATCTGATGGGGGTAATTCCACCGGTGCAGAAACTGACAGTTCAGTAAGTAGTATGGTGGACCAAGGTCAAGAGAAAGTGTCTAGTGCTGCGAAAGAGCGGTTGTGCGTATTTCCATTTCTCGTCGATTTGAGATTTCAATTATGCACATTTTCCAGTAAGTGGAATGACTGTTTTCTGTGACTTTCACTTTTTTTGTACCATCATGTAGGACAAAGGTGGTATCTCGAGTTCAGAAATTGACAGTCCCAAAAGCATCAAGCTTGCGGCCTAAACCAAGGGATCCTGCTGTTCCTAAACCCTCAGGTAAGATGTTTCCTAAGTTTGCACTTGGGTTACAACTTAATTTTGAAATTTTCTGAATAGGCCAAGGTTAAGAAAATAATGTTTGCGAGAAACATAACTGAGTTTGACAGCGATTCTGTTTACAGATAGTTCATAGTTTTTTGTTTTGTTTTTGCAGGTGAGATAGTTCATAGTTCACTCCTAATCTTAGTAACATACGTGTACAGTGGTCTTGATCATGTACTTACAACGGGATTTAGCTGGGTATGCATTGGCATGGAATCAATGCTTTGATTACTGGCCAGAATAAAAAGGATTGACGAACAGATACATAATCTAATCTTCAAACCCAGGCCTTGTTTGGTTGTAGGGACTAGGGAGAATGTATTCCAGGGCTCTAATCCCCTCGGGGAAATTTCATGGCCACCTGGGATCCTCTCCCACCACGGGGAGATCACCAGGTGAGTTTGGGTGACAAAGGGGAGGAGAGGAAATCATGTTCAGAAAATTTCCAGGGAGTGCCAAATTTCTTAGGAAAAACTACATTATTAAAAAATAATGCAACTAACCACGATTTTTTTAAGAAACATTTCAGTTCAATAGGACAATTTTTTCCTACTACCGGGTATAGTTACTCCCACTTGTATTTCATACGTTCTAGGTAGTATCTATCATACCGAAGTGTATGTACAATTAGTATGTGGTACTCCCTTCGTCTAAATTAGATGACTTTCATTTGTGTACATGTCTATATACACATGTGGACAAATGAAAGTCATCTAATTTGGAACAGAGGGAGTATATAATACTTCCTTTGTCCCAAATTAACTGACTCAGATTTGTCTAGATACGGATGTATCTAGACTTAGAGCATCTCAAACAGACACGCGTTAGCGCCGCTGGTAGGAACTAGGGTTCTACCGGGTCTAGGGCGTAGGCTGTAGGGGAAGGAGGGAGGTTGGCGTGGGCTTGAGCGCGGCTGCCGGCGGCAGGGCGCCGTCGTGCGCGTGAGAGGAGGCGGTGGCTGCTGTTGACGGCGGCTAGGGTTAGGGCTCGGCTCCCAAGGGAAGCCAAGCAAATAAACTTTGCTTATTCTTTGCTTAATTCCAAAACGAGTCTTACAAGAGTTTATATAAGCTGCCTATGAAAATAAACCCTAAGATAAGTTGGGCTAAGCCCTTTAACTAAACGTGCCCATTGGGCCAGGTGACGCCGGCCATAACATCTCTTCCCGCCCGCGCAAACAGCTCGTCCTCGAGCTGGAAGTCCAGAAAGTGCTGGCTGGTGTCAAGTGATTCCTTCGGCGACCACCGCGTCAAGTGGGGCGGGCAGGTTGCCCCGCACGGCAGCGGCGGCGTCCGCCTCGATGTAGTCCGCGGCCTCCAAGTAGAAGAGTTGCGGACAGACGTGGCCCCGAACATAGGGCTCGTCACAGTTGTAGCACAGGCCCTGGCGACGGCGCTCAAGTTGCTCGGCCAGTGTGAGTCGACGGAGCGGACGCGCCGCAGGCGCGCCGTCGGGCGGACGCGCCGCAGGTGCGGCGACGGGCGGCGCGGGGGCCTGGTCAGGACGGCCCGGCGCAGGAAGCGTCTGCCGGGGGGCCTGGCGGGCGGCTTGGAACGGTGGTGCCTGCTTCATGGCCACCGTGCGGCCCTCGAAAGCTCGGGCGTAGTACATGGCCGTCTGGAGGTCCTGAGGTCCCTGTAGTTCCACGTCCACGCGGATATGATCCGGTAGACCGCCCACGAAGAGCTCGGCCCGCTGGCGAGCCGTCACGCCGGATGCGTGACATGCCAGGGCCTGGAAGCGGTCGGCGAAGTCCTGCACCGTGGAGGTGAAGGGTAGGCGGCCAAGCTCCGCCAGCCGGCTTCCGCGGATTGGAGGCCCGAAGCGTAGGAGGCAGAGCGCGTGGAAACGATCCCAGGAGGGCATGCCGCCCTCGTCTTGCTCGAGAGCGTAATACCACGTCTGTGCGGCGCCTTGGAGGTGATACGAAGCGAGCCACGTGCGGTCTGACGCGAGCGTCCTTTGCCCCCGGAAAAACTGGTCACACTGATTGAGCCAGTTCAGGGGGTCGTCGGTACCGTCGTAGGTGGCGAAGTCCAGTTTGGCGTAACGCGGCGGCGCGTGGGTAGGGCCGCCGTGGTGGTACGGCTCGGCGACGCGGGGCAGTGCGGGGGTCGGCGCCGGGGCGGTGACCATGGCGCGCCCCCCGTGGAACGGAGCACCGGTGGGGTCGGTGTACGCACCGGCGAAGCTGGAGGGCTCGCCGTACTGCAGTGGTGGCGCCGGTGGCGACGGAATGTGCGGCGGCGTGTGAGTATGGCCGCCCTGGTGGTACGGCTCGGCTGCGCGGGGAAGTGTGTGCGTCGGAGCCGGTGTGTCTGCCCCGGAGCGCCCTCCATGGAACGGATCGCCGTACGGTCCGGCGAAGCCGAAGGGCCCGCCGTACGGTGGGAGTGGCGCCTGGACGTGCGGCGGCGCCCAGGCCGACGTGTAGACCGGCTGGGACGACTCGGTCGCCCAGGCTGGGAGTGGCGATGGCGACGGGGGAAACCGGAGTTGATGTAGAGGCACCCCCGGCGCGGATGTGGCAGCCCGCCCGGCGGCACTGGGCACGGCCAGCGGCTGCTGCGGCGTCCCGGCGGTGGCCGTTGGCGGCGGCAGCAGCAGCGGCGGCTGCCCGGCGAGCACGCCTGAGGACGCCTGGAACGGTGGCTGCCTATGAAAATAAACCCTAAGATAAGTTGGGCTAAGCCCTTTAACTAAAAGTGCCCATTGGGCCAGGTGACGCCGGCCATAACAGCCGCACACTATATTTTTTACAGCGCCGAAATAGCGTTTTAGCGCACCGTTGCAAGTGTGCTGTTCCAGGCGCTGTAAAATTTAGGGCGCCACGGTAGCGCTTCAGCAGGCGCTGTATCCCAGCGCGCGCACACAACGAAAACAGCATATACATAGCAAAATTGATGCAAACAAATGGATGGAGTTGAGCAACATAGGAAAGTTCAAAATATTGCATAGTTCAAAATCACTTGACCACAAGCAAAATGATGCGAATTTTAGAGTTCACACAAACAAATAAAACACCTCGAAAGATCATGCATCATCATTGTTCTCCTCCTCATTGGACTCCTCCTTATCATGCGCATCGTCTACATTGGAAAGACGGACGGTGTTCATACTCTCTCCAAAGGCATCAACCGAAGGCATTTGAGGCACACCGGAAGTCATGCGTCCACCTATGTCACCTGGAGGTGCTCCCATGCCTCCCATGAGAGACCCAAAACTCATGCCTCCCATGGTGCCCATGTCTCCCATGCCTCCCATGCCTCCCATGGTTCCCATGCCTCCCATGGCGCCCATGCCACCTATGGTAGCTCCCATGCTTCCCATGCCCATCAATCTTTTTTGGACCAAGAGTTGATCATGACAAAGGTTGATGTACTCTTTTTTCCTCTCTTCGAAGGTAGATGTGTCCATGAAGAAGATATACTTCTCATATTCCAAGAATCTAGCATGCTCCTCCATGGCCAATTTCTTCTCCTCCAATGCCACCTTCCTCTCCTCGGCCGCCACCCTCCTCTCCTCGGTCGCCGACTCTTGGCTCCTTGCCATCCTCCTCTCTTCGTTTGGTTCCTTTCTTGCCTTCACAATTGCCTCCATAGCATTTTTTATCTCAACATCTCCTCCCTTCTTCTTCTTCTTCTTCTTCTTCTTTTCTTTTGCTTGTTTGCCTCCATTTGGTCTTTTTGGCTTGGAGTAGGAAGGGGTGAGGGGGTTGTTGTTTGCGTCCATCGCCGGCGGCCGCAGCGATGGAGGGAGCGGTGGTGATTGCTGTTCGCGCGAACTGTTTTTGTTGTCCAGTGTGCTGGAGCGGGTGCACCAAATATGCAGCGCCGAGGCCAGCGCGCTGGGGCATTTTTACCATTTTTACCGTGTGCGGTGTTTTAGCGCGCTTGTTGGAGGGCTCATTTTTGTCCGATATAGCGCGTGACTCTCTTTTAGCGCGTCTGTTGGAGATGCTCTTAGTTTTAAGGGTTAATTTGATAAATGCCACTCATATTGTGGCGATTCCATATTTAGATAAACCTTCGACACTTATTTTGGGACGGAGGGAGTATATAAGATTGTTTAGATCATATTTTTTTAGCATACTCCTTTTTACTTACAAATATAATAAAAATTATGAGCTAACTTACAGTTTTTTCATGTAGTTCTATTCGGACTATCTTAGATATAGTATATGAACATATTAAAAATGGTAAAGTAGTATACATATTATCACATGGTAGTATATGTGGAGTGGGAGTAACTACACCCGGTCCTTGAAAAATCCTGAAAATTCAGGAATGATACAAATTACTTGAGGGAAACATGAAATATACACATAATCAACAAAATAGTAAAATAATTCAACCCAATCATACATGCTGACCATAAGCTTTACATGTCATGTTGCACAAGTAGCGCTAAATCGTGGATAATTAATACGTTAACTATGGTTTTAACATCGCAAATACTATCTATTGTTAGAAATCAAGCAAGAATTAGCATTAAGTTTCATTAAAAATATGCGACTTCCTCCACATGCCAAAATTATTTGTTGTTAAGAGCCATTCTGCCGAAGCTTCCACCATTTAACTTCTTTGAACATTTTTATTGGCTAGCTTTAGGCCTGGAAAGCAAAAAAGAACAATGTAGTTACTATACACTAAATTTAAACTATATATAAGCATATATTTTTATTTATATGCATGCTTCCCCAAGAAACAAATTCAAACATAATAAGCAGACAAGAAGAGCAGAAGCAGAAACAGCAACAATATATAAGATGAGTCTACCTTTTACCACCCTAGGAAACACAAGAAGATCCCATAAACCCAAGGCCAGTGATCACGATTACATCACAAAATAACACTATGCAAACTGGACTCTCTCTGCCAGTATCACCAATTCCAAAGTGAGTCGATGTTGGTAATTATGCAGCCGTTGATATACGAAAATAGCATAATATCCAGTGGAGTATGCAGTTAAGCACGTCACAGGACAAAAAATCCGTAAATGCACAACCAAGAAATACCTATTAGACAAGATAACATACTACCAGAATTTTTTGCCTATGCTCAAACCTGATAAGCTTGAAAGAAAAATAAACCTTGGTTCAATAGCTTGGTACAGAAGGGAAGAACTTGAATGGGATTAAATTTCATGTGATTTTCAGACCACATCCTTTAAAATTAAAATTAGGACAAGGCTACTACAGGCTGACTAGTCCCTTATGTGATTTTCAAACCTCATCCTATTCTTTGCCTGGATGTTTATATATATACAAAGACAGTAGGCGGAAATGCCTTATGGAGCTCGGCCTCACTGGCTCCCTTTATATTTAAACTCGAAAATTCATCAAAATTCATATTTCTATGTTTCAAAAAAATTTGAAAAAAATACAGATATACATGAAGGTATAACTCAAGTGTGTAAATTTTCAGGACGAAATTCGTTGAAATGAGGGCTGTGCAAAAATAACAAATCTGGGGGCTGTTAACACATGATACTATTCATCTTCCCAGGCCATGAATTTGTCTTTTTTACACAGGCCGCAATTCAAGATATTTCATCATGAAATTTTACACACATTTACATTACATCCTTACATACTTGCATAATTTTTTTCAGATTTTTTTGACATCGGAAAATCTGAATTTCGAATTTTTCAAAAAAACCAGGCTCCATGGAGGCCGGGAGCCAAAATGCCTCACTCGACAGTAGGCATGTACTTAGTTTAGCACAAAGACACTAGGCATGCAGCCGATTTAAAAAGCCACAACTTGGCAAGAATGTGGCAAAGTAAATAAATTAGAAAATCTGCTTTCAAGATCTGGTACATAACATCACAAAATTGTTCAGGAAAAAAAATCTGAGATTACACATAGCTAGATATATGAATCGAAGGCTTAAAATACGTACATCATATGACCACACTAGCCGCAATATTGAGACCACCATGAAACCTGACGTAATTTTCTTCAGCTTTAAACTGATGTTAAATTGCACAAGTATATTAATACATTCTGAAAATCATGTACACGATCATTGTATTTGCTCTGTTAACATTGTTAGAAGATACCACATGTGTACCCATTTGTTGTGGATGCAAACAGATGCCTAAATAAGCCAAGAGTGAAAGCTTTTATCTCGGGCAAAAATTCACCGGATTATAAGCCTGACTTAACAATTTGAGATTTGATCTAATCGATAGACACCTATCTCTATCGGTCTACAACTGCCAGCCAAATTCCCTGCAGCCGTAGCAAGATTATGAGGGAAGGGGGGGGGGGGGGGGGGGAGGAGAATGGGGATAATCTTAGTCGTACTAGGAGGACGACTATTGATTTATTTGTGCTACAATATCACAAATTGAATATGATAGTTTTTTAAGAAATCGTTGATCTAGGCAAAATCATGAATCAAATTTAAAATGTTAATTAAATGAGTGATCTTTAAAATGAAAGACATAATGAATTAAAAAATACTCCATAACAATATTTGCGTCTCAATCCTTCAATTCTAGAAGCTAGCGGCTCTTAGGAGGGTTTTGAAATTTAAAAGCTTAGTGACATGAAAGAGTAAGCATTGATTATTAACATTAAAGGCTATACAAATACCTAGATTATATCCATGCGATATTTAGTGGTAAACAAACATTTTTTGAAATGTATGTGCGATTGCACTATTACTTCATCTTTTTTCTTATTGTTATTGCAGTGCCAACAGGGCCAAGGAGAAATACAACCACCCCAGCAATTCCACCATCAAGAGCTACTAATGCAAAACGAAGACCATAGATTATGTTTCTTACCATTTTGGATAAACCATTTTCCACTTTCCTTAAATATACATTAGAAGCTCTAGAGTGTACAGTCTAGCTTGTTGTAATCATTCCCATCGAGTTTAAAATTAGATAGCGAGAACAAAATGGTGTTGTAAATATTTCTTGTGCTTCATTCACTTCTCTTTTGCTTATAAAGGTTTGAGTTGATGAGTTCACGTGTGAGATCGACAATCTTCACCAATAGACAAATGCACCTGTACACATATGTGAGAATGACAACTTTTCAAGAGACATAAATAAGTGAATGTATTTTTAGTCTTTTACTCACATGTAAAACTAACACACATAAATAAGTACTATACTATTTCCATGGGAAATCAATAAATGTGGCCTCAACTCAAAATTATGTTTTTTTTTCTTCAGCTTATCTTCCCACCAAATTCTATAATTCTACATGATGTGTCCATTGAAATTACAATTCATTCACTATGTTGTGTACATGATGATGAAGACTTGATGCGGAGCATCCAATGGACATCATCATGGACACATCTACTCGTGGGCCATTGACAAGAGCTCAAACATGTGCCATAGAAACAAAGGTGAACTTGCTCCTCGTTGAACTACAATTCCATACATGTGAGACATGGCTTCTACCTCAAAACGGTGCCCTATACTCCCTCAGGTACAATGACGAAACCGAGGATCAAGGCAGAAGAGAGGATGGAACATCCCCAGGAACCAAACGTCCATTCTCCACTGGACGTCCGACATCGGATGCTTGGACACAGGAAGTCTCGACAAAGAGAACAGAGAGCCTACGCATCGCGTTGGATGTCCGACGCCCTTCGAACATCCGATGGATCAAACTTTCTATCGCTACCGGAATTAGGGTGCAACGAAGTCAGTACGCCTACACAACATCACGCCGGATGTTCGACGGACTTCGGACATTCGAGGGGTCGAACGTCCGACGTAGACCGTGCATCCGACGCCACCGACACAGGAGATCTGCATGCCGCGACGGACGCCCGTTGATGACCGGACATTCGATACCTGTCTCCGCACACAGATATGGGCTCGGCCCATGTATCCCCCTTTCTTTCCCTTGGACTATAAATACCTACCCCCACCTCATTTTAGGGTTAGCTAAGACCATATCTAAAACTGAGAGAGCTTTGCTCCTTTTCCCCTTGGGAAATTGGTCTCCTTGAGATCCTCTCTCAACCCTACCTTCCTCTTCCTAGTAGTAGAAGAAGAGGCCCCTCTTCTAGTAGTAGAAGGAGAGGGAACTACCAAGTCACCTTATCTTGTGGATGCATGATGGATCTTGTGATGTATGGTATTTGTTTGTGGATTTGAGTGTCTCTTGTATGGATCTCGTGCCCCTTTCTCTCTTGTGTTGATTTCCCCGTGAATCCTCTTTGTGTTCTTGTGGATCCCCTTCGTGTTCTTGTGGATCCACCTCCAGATTGTGAAGATTGGGCAAATCCAAGGGTTAGTCCCATATCATTTGGTATCAAGAGAAAGGTTGCCACAATTTGGAGTCCCTTCCCCTCGTTTGCTATCCAATTTTTGTTTGTTTCTTTCCCTAATTCGAAAAACCCAACCAAAAATAGCCTCACCCAAGATTTTTCAACTTGTTGGATTTTGTGTGATTTGGTTGGTTTAAATCCATGTATGTGATGTTCACTAGATTTTCCCCCCGATTTCGCCCAAATTTTTTTCCTCTTCCCATACCTAATTTGGAGTTCATCCTGAGATCTTCCCGGATCCCGCCTTTTCGGACATCCAGCCACCTTTGGACGCTCGACACTACGGACATCCGGTGATCGACGGACGTCCGACTCCCGGAGACCGTCAACTCGGGACACTCGCCGTGGCCATCGTCCGCAATGACTACACCAATTGCATCACCTCCGATATCCGTCCTCTTGACACTGACATCGGAAACAAGGCCGGTACAACAATTCTTCGCGAGGGTAAGGTGACGTGAGGTATACATTCCATCCTAACCACCCTCTCCTTGGCATTACCTTTGAGAGCCTATCTTCCTTTTGCGAATACCATCATTGTCCTATCGAGCCTAGCACTTTGAGGATTGCTGACTCTCGCATCTTGTGCACCTTAGTAGTCATATAATCCCATGCAATTGATACTCCATGCCTTACTCCAATCCCGCGCATCAAGTTACGTCGTCACAAGAGAGTTATGTCATACAAAGAGAGAGAGAGAGAGAGAAGTGCAAAAGAAATACAAAGCTTATAAGCAAAGAGTGCGCAATAGAGATATTTCCACCAAAGACACGTAGAGTTCGCTATACTCATTCATAGGTTGGTGCACTTGTGCGAATCAAGCCCCGTTGAGAAATCGAGCTAGTGGTCTCTTTGTAGGAATTTCTGGTTTGGTCACATAATTTATCCTTGGAACGAATTTCTGAGTTTCATTCTGTAGAACCAAATGATTCAACATAATCTTTATCAAGCTATTAGTCATACCACTTAATTGTTTCAGGAGAGCTATTTTCTCAAGAAAATCCCATGTTCCGTGATAAACATTTTTCACGGGTATGGTAGTGGAAGTGTTATTCGTAACATGATGTTTCTACAATACTTATATTCGAAATTGTGAAACAACAATTGGAGTTCTTATCCATGCCATATTCTTATAGGGCATTGTTTCAACAGACATATGACGGTGCTCTATTTAGTTTGTAAGTGGTTTCTCTAGAGCGTTAAGAAGTATAGTGAATGTGAGTGTGGTTTAAGTAAATCACCGATCTCACCATGTCATGTTGGGATTCAGAAAACAATTTTAATTCCAACATGTCATATAGGGTTTGGTTATGCGTTAAGATACTCCGTAGCTATACGGGGTTTTGGGTGATGCTAGTTTATGAACTGACTTCATACACTCTATGATGTTTGCTAAAGTCCTTAACTCATTTATTTTATGATCAAATCGTTAAATATTTGATCTGTGTGTGATGACGATTCTCTTTGTGTTGAAACAATTATGAACTTATTCAAAATTTCAGACTTTATGTCTTGTATAACTATTGGTATATCTATACAAGTCATTATCACAAAGTTTTTATGTAAAATACTATTTATTGGTTCTTCACGCATCGATATGTGTTATTACCAATAGTTTACTAAACACTTGAACAATTCATTTAATAAATGATTTTGTCTATTAGATGTGTCAAATGACTCAAAGTCAAGAGATTGAATGACTTCATCGATATGAAGCTTCCGCACGCGCTTTGTTCTAATATGACTGAGTCATTTATGCTACTAAATTTTTAGCATTATCATCACATAACTTAATTTATTTAGCATTCAAGAAAATAGACATAGCATCAAGATTTCAACTTAAATAATTCACCACGAAGGGTGAAATTCAGAGAGTATTAACTTCGAACAACCATTATTCAAACCGTGGATAAGGCATCAACCGTGTAGACGACATAATACGATATTAATGTTTTACACAACCTCTGAATCATAACTTTTATTTAAACTCTAAGATAAATCTTGATAGACAACGTCGACGGCCTTGGGTCACTCGAGCACCACTTCCGACGCGTACTTGCACTTCATTTGTTCTTCTCCTTCAAATTCCGAGAATTCCCTATACGGAGTTGCGAAACATGAGCAATCGATAAGGTATCAGTTATACCTATGAAGGTGAAATAATAAAATTTTCTATTAACTTAGTATAACTTATTTATACCATTGGTGATCAGACCACTCTTCAGATCTCCCAGATACTTCTTGCAATTCGTCTTTCGGTGCCCCTTGTTCTTGTAGTAGCGACTCTCGGAATATTTAGTTGGGCCATTCTTGGTCTTTACCTGAGCTTTGGTCCTATCATCATTCTTGGCATTTCCTCCTTAGCCCTTCTTATTGAAACTAGTAGTCTTCATCATGGCCATCACATGGTTTGGATCCTTCTGCATATTTGCTTCTACAGTCTTAAGCATAGCGAACAATTCGTTTGTGGTCTTGTCAAGCCCATTCATGTTGTAATTCATGATAAAGCCGTTGTAAGACAGGGGGAGTGATGCAATGAGAATGTCAGTGCCGAGTGTCGTAGGGATCGCAAATACCAGGGCACTCAACCTCTTTGCATAACCACAAGCTTAATCACGTGCCCGCTTATTGATCTACCTTCTTCCATCTTGCATTCACACAGTTGCTTCGTTATCTCGTAACGTTCAGTTCTAGCTTGCTTCAGATACAAAGCGTTCAATTGTGTCACCATGTAAAAAACGGTGAAGTTCTCAAAACGTTTCTGGAGCTCAGTATCCATGCATGTCAGCATCAAGCATTGTACTACGGTGTGGTCATCCACTTTAGTTGCATAGAAGTTCTTATCGTCCTGCGACACATCCTCTACGGGAGCTGCTGGAAGAGCTGCTTTGAGAACATAGTCCTTCTTGGCAACTTTGAGGACACACCGAAGATTACGGAACCGGTCCGCATAGTTGCCCCCATTTGCAAAAAGCTTCGCTTTTTCAAGCATCGTTCCTAGTGGAGTCTCAATCCACCCACCTCTTTGTTACCTTTCCCATTCATAGTCCTGTGATACGACGCACCTCGGGTGGCGTTTATTTTAGATGGTTACATGGTGGGAGCATGTAACACTCTCACTGTCAGTGCACAGTAATCACCATTACTGTTGATCACTGTTGTTTCAAATTTTGCTTTGATCAACCTGGGTCAGATAAAATTTTCAAATTCCCCCTTGTGATGTTGTTAGAGCAATGTGATCATGGATCTGGATCATCAGGAATCAAAACAAGTCCAAGCCATTTGAATTGAAATTCAAACAAACCCTAAATGCCTTTTGATGGATATTAAAAAAAGGTGACAATAAAATCTTCTCCAAAAATCTTGGAACCACTTCTATAAAATCCCAAATAATCATTGGACCATGCCAATGTGGTCATGAGTATTTATTGTGCTATGGAAAATTCCAAACAAATAATAACAGTAGCAATTCCAGGCCAATTACTCATTTTATAATAAAATAAAATATCAAATGAGTTTAAAAACTCTCAAACTTTTTGTGGCACTCTAGGTATATGCTCTACTAATTATGGAACAATAATTGTATTACACAAAAATGCCTAAGCCATTTAAATAATTGCTAACAGAAAAGAATAAAAGAACTGGGGAAGATAAATACAAATGCCTAAACTACGCCCAGGGCGCAACCCCCCCTCAGCCCACCCCCTCAACTCCTTTGGGCCCGGCCCACCCCCCTCCCCTTGTCTTCTTCCCTGGGGCGCTGTTCACCTTGCGTGGAGGCCATCCCACGGCCGGCCGGCGTGCCGTGGCGGCTATCCACGACCGGCGGCGTGGATAAGACCTCCCCCGCCCCCTGCGCCTTGGAAACCCTAACCGCCCCCTCCAGATCCCCCTCGCGCTCGCCCCTCGTCGTCTCCCCGCTCGAACCGAGCCCGCCCATGGGCGCCTCGTTGCCGCGCCACCGTATCCGGCGTGGCCACCGGCCACCTCGGTCCGCGCTGGGTTGTCCAAGAGGACCGCCATCGACGACTCCTTCGATTCCATAGCGGAATCGACCTGCGAAGCACCACAACCGACACCACGGTCTTCCTCCACCAGCACGGCCGCCGCATCGCCGCCCCGAATTCGCGCCGCTCCGAAACTCCCTCAAGCCCGCTGCCCTCCTCGACGTTTCCCGGTGAGCCTACGGCCATTTCCCCTCCCCTAGCGCACAAAACCGTTGCCCGGGCGCCGTGCTGCCTCGAGGTCGCCGCCATGGCCGGCCATGCACCCGCTCCGAGGCCGCTCCGCGCGTGCCAGTGGCACTGGCATGCACCTCGTGAACCGTAGAGCCCCTCGGGTCACTTGCGCGTATACAAACCCCCCCAGATTCGTTCCCGTCGAGCTCCGAAAACGCGCCGCCGCCTCCGTCGTTGCCGACGTCGCTCCGGCAGGTCCCCGGCGAGGAGACCACCACCCAAAGACGCGCGGCGAGCTCCTCTGTCAAATGCGACCGGCCACGCCCCCTCTCGTAGACTATGGCGGGCTCGTGGCAAACCTCGCCGGAGTCAAGCCGCCGACGAGCCCCCACCGTCGCTGACCAGTGGGCCCTCCACGTCAAGGGGGGTTAACCACCCCTAACCTCACCCCCAAGCCACTGACATGCGGGCCATACACCCCTAATTAACCTGTTAATTAAAGACAATTAAAATTAATCCCTCAAGCCACTGACATGTGGGCCCCTAGCCCTTAAGTTAATCACTAGATTTATTAACTAGGTTAATTAAAATGTCTCACTGACATGTGGGACCCCCACTTTTTAATTAACTTAATTAAATTATTTAAATTAATATGGCACTGACCAGTGGGACCCACTGGTCAGATTTTAATCTGGATATTGTTTATTAAATTAATAAAAGAAAATAGGAAATGTTTTATAAAGGATTTAAATTGAATTAAAACTTTAAAACTGAATATCTTTTAAACCGTAACTCGGATTGAAAAAGTTTATACATGAAAATTGATCAGAAAAATATAACGGATACGGATACGCTATCCGTTGGTCTACCACCCCCTCTAACATACCGAACATCGAACCGCCCCCCCCTCCGGACCGTCTGTCCGATGATTGGTCCAGTACTGTTAAAGTATCCGGATGAATTTATTCCGAACACGAATGTTGTTTGTATTGTTTCAACTAGCACGGTTACACCATTCACATGTTTGTCGGATGTCCACGACACCTCCGACATGAACCATTCCCCCTCCGGACACCCTGTCCGGTAATCACCAGGAGCCGGTATTTCATCCCCAGATGAATTCCCGCTCCGAGCATAACACCTTGTACTGCGTTAGAACACCGACATTGATACATTTTCCATGTCATTCATATGTTTGCATTGCTTGCTTTGTATTTACTGTTTCTCCCCCCTTTATTCTCCGGTAGACCCCGCTGCTACCGCCGACTACACCGCTGCCGGGTACGACTACTTCGTCGACGACCCTGCCCCTACCGTCGAGCTTCCAGGCAAGCAGAGCCATTCTCTTCCCCAGATATCGCCTATCTTTTCCGTACTTTCTTGCACTAGGCAGTGTTACTGCTGTTGCTACGTTACAATCCTATTCAACTGCATAGCCTGATTTTGTCGCCCCTTGATGTACCTTCCTTATCCTATGCTGCCTGCTATATCTATATATTATATTCAGCAGTGAGCCCTGCGCATTGTTAGCTAGGATTAGATAGCGGGCCGTGGTCACTCAGGGGAGTGACGCGGATACAAAATATATACAACTGCAACAGGTACGGATCAATGCAGACGCCCTAGGGAACCTACAACGGCGAGACTCTGCCGAGTCGCTTCGAGATTGACTTACGAGGGGACTGGTTCGTAATCCACTCTCGTCGGCTCAGTAGCGTAGCATCACTGGGATGATACGAGGGTATTCCTCTTTAGTTCATCCCGCTGCTGTCTCGGCACCACCGGGGTGATACGAGAATATTCCTCTTTAGTTCATTCCGCTGATTTCTCTGTCGAACCCCTTTAAGTGTGCCATCGAGGGTGATTCCTCCTGGTTTCACTTAATGGTAGGCACTCAAATTAACTGGTGTCCTTAAAGGTAACAGTCGGGTGACCCAACGGTGCCCGCGAGCGGTATATTGTCGGGAGCGACAGGGAGGGTACGACCGACGTTACTGGCGTGCTTGGCCCCTGCTCGTATCTCGCGAGAGTTACCAAACCACGAAAGTCGAGCTGTACCAAGAGCATACACGAGACAAGGTAAGGAGACGGTTCACCTTGTTGGTAACCGCAGTGACTTAGTGGGACGACAGGGCAGGCACCGATGTACTGGTGGTCCTGACTGCTGTCGTTGACCGCGGGTCGGTTAAGTCGAGGCAACGATAACGGTTGTCACACAGGTTAATTAAAATGCTAAATGGTTCGACGGATGACTTGAGAGGCCGCAAAGGCCTGTACGCACTAGCTTCACGTGGGATAAAGAGTTATGGGCTCCCCTGCGTCGTAGTTTGTCCGAAGGCTCTTCAGACGTCAGCAGTACCGTGGCCTGCGCCGGGAAGTGGTGTCTTCTTCGTCCGGACGGTGTGTTTTTGGATTTTCTTTCGCTTCACCGGCCAGCCAGGCACCGTGCAGGAGCGTGCAAGGGTGAGGGTCCTAGTCCCCTTGGCGCATAGGATATAGTCCGGCGGATGGCCACTCTGTTGAGCCTAGGATGGGCTGCGTCGTGTCGGATAGCCCCGGTGGGGCGTTCCCTAACAAGGTTCACGCCACCCTGGAGATCCGAGCGTGCTGGCTGAACAGTAGTGCACCCCTGCAGGGATTTTAATCTATTCGAATAGCCGTGTCCACGGTAACAGGACGCTTTATGCTGAAGCTGGATCTTACCACTAGAAACTATTACTATTAAACTGTATGGTTCCGGGTCTTTTTCCTCGCAGGTAGTCGAGGAAGGGAACTCGGAGGCATTATTATTATTTAATCATTACAACTTACTATTATACAATGTTGCAGCAACTTCTGCTTCATTGTTACTGTATGCTTTATATGAACTGTTGGCTGTTTCTCTTCTCATGCTGCAAGACATCGTCGGAAGATGCTAGTCTTCGATAGGCCTAGCTTCTTACCCTTATTCTGATTTCTATATTGCAGTCCACCTATATACAGCCTCCCCTTTCCGTTGATAGAAATGCATAATGCTTAGTAGCGGATGTAAGACTCGCGGGTATGCTAGATACTCACATTTGCTTTAATTCCCCCTTTATGTTTTGCCTGATCGGCCGCTGCAGTCGACGTTGGAGCCCAGGAGAAGGAGTACCCCGGAGGCGGATACTACTACGTCGAGACCCCCACTGGCAAGGACCAGGAGTAGTTTCGGAGGCTCTCAGGCAGGAGGCCTTGCCTTTTCGATCTGTATCTCTGATGTTATTTGTGCTAGCCTTCTTAAGGCAAAACTTGACTAACTATGTATGTACTCAGATATTTTGGCTTGTATAACTTATGTATTTGGGTCCGCGTGACCCCCTTTATTGTAACATATTGGTTTATCCTTTTGTGTTCAGTGTGGTGCTGTGATATTCTCACCGTGGCACCCTAATCTCAGCCGTGTACCCTGCATGTATGATTACTGTAAACGGATTGATTTTGGGGGCGTCATAGAGCACTAACTTCTTTATATTTTAAGAGAGATCTATCTATTAAAACATGACTACTTGCTCATTCAAACATGCAAAGAAAAGGATTAACATCACAGGCAGTTTTATGTATGTGATATGCCTAGGTATAGGATAGAACGATTTCTTGATCCTACCACTTCATATTTATGCCTCTCAAATAAACCCAAACAGCCATGTCCTTCGCATCCTAGCAGACCATTGTTTGGCCATGTACCTTTCTTGCTTAAACACTGCTTAGATGCATGCTTAGGATGCTACAACTGTTTTCCTGTTACTTCTTGGATTGGGCTATCACATTATTATATTGTTTTGGATGATATGATTATTATAATGTTGACTATATTCGACGAAGGGTGGAAGGTCTAGGCTATCCCGCCTCGATGCTTTGTTCCATTAGAGTCACCTAGGATCCGAGTTTTGGGTATTGGTTATAAGACTGAGCGTGCCTATTCGTGTGTGGGATTCTATGGGGTCCCCTTGTCGTACCTACCTAGCTTCAAACAGTTCTAGTGGTGGCCCAAACTGATTTACCATTTGCAAACAATGCATGTGTCTGTCGGGTCGCTCCTAGCAGACAGTCTTTAAAACACCCTGGGCCAACAGGGACATGGTTTCCTTGTTGGTCCACCCTTGGCCGGCGAGGGCCCGGCCCCATGTGAGGTGTCCCGGTAACCCAAACCCTGTTGATACGGAGGAGGCCGATCCGAGAGCGCGACCGGCTTTAGGATTGGATGTCGACTCCTCGGGGGTCACCCGGAATTGTGCGTTTGTAGATAGAGGGACTCTGGCGTTCCGGAGATTCGGGTGTCTTCACACAGCCAAGCGGAAACCGGGTGTACATGCGATGCCTATAATGGGCAGTTGGTACACCCCTGCAGGGTTAAATATTTTCCAGAAGCCGTGTCCACGGTTATGCACGACTTGGAACCTATGTCTTGTTCATAGATAACATCAACTGAATCATAACTATAACTTGATCAAGGTGTGTGTGCCTTGACTGCTTCTTCTTCATCGGGTGATGAACGGAGGACAAGGATAGGATAGGTGTTATGTTTGCGTAAGTAGCTGATAGCAGACTTGTTGGAGGCGATTCCTCATCGAATGCTTGGCTTCTCATATTACTCTAAATAGAACGTTAGTCACTCATATAATTCTAGTGCGGCTGCAACCGCAACCACTACCCCCATCTTATCGTGAGAAGTTAGTTATCTGACTTGTTGATATAGCTCACCCCTTTCTTCTCTCTTTTACACATGTTATGCAAACGATCTTGGACTACAGAGGAGCTCGACGACCCTTCTTCTGGATGCCTTCACGAAGACTCGACGATGACTAGTTAGGTGGATCCCTGCGGAGAGCCTGGACCCATGTGGACGTAGGAATGGTGTGTTTTACCTTTGCCACTAGGCTTTTGATTTTAGTCTGTACTCAGACATGTACCTTTCGCTGATGTATTGTATTAAGGCAGTTGTATTCCGGATGTATGAGATGTTGTATCCTTGTAGTTGTAATGTTGTGATATCATGTTGAAATCCGAGACATATGGCTTCGTCATATCTCGCGGTGGGTCCGATATGTGTTTCGTCCTTGGGTCTGAAAGGAAACGTCCAAATCTGAAACAATACCGCATATCAGGTCTTACACTTGATCATGTAGGGCACGTCACAAGGGATAGGAATTGAAGCACAAGATTGGAGAGAATACATCATATAGCTACTAGTCATGGACCCATGGTCCAAGGGAGACTACTCACAGCACATCCGGGAAGCGCTCATGGTGGTGGTGAATCTCCCGGAGGTCAATCCTCCCTCTAGCAGGGTGCCGAGACGTGGTCTTCTGGTGATCCTGATCTCGGGATCGCGGCGGCGCCGGAACATAGGTGAAAACCGCGATGCGGGGTCTCTTTTGAGGTATTTTGCATCGGGGGTTAAATATAGGACAAAGGGGGGGAGGCGCCAGGCGAGGGCCCCACCACCCAGGCGGCCTGTGGGCGCGGCCTCCCCCCTGGTCGCGCCAGGTGGCTGCCTAGGAGGGGGGTGGCCCCTCTCCGGCTGCCCTTCGGTGGTTTGGAAGCTTCCGTTATGTTGATTTTTTATATATTTTTCTTGGATTTTTTTGGGCACTGTAAATATGGGTAAAAACCTGCAATTCACACACATCAGCAAACAAAAACTGGCACTGGGTGCACTGAGTTAGTATGTTAGTCAAAATATGTATAAAAAGGTATGAAAGTGTAGAAAAAAACATAACAAAGTCACCCAAATAAGCATGGAACAAGCAGAAATTATAGATATGTTTGGGACGTATAAAATCGGCACTAACATTCTCCTTGTGTCACTCCCCCTTACAATGGATTTATCATGAATTACAACATGAATGGGCTTGATAGGACAACAAACGAGTTGTTCGCTATGCTTAAAGACCGCGGAAGCATCTATGCAGAAGGATCCAAACCATATGATGACGTTAACAAGGGAAACTGGAAGAGAGATTGCAAGAAGTATCCGGGAATCTGAAGAATGGTCTGATCACCATGGGTATAAATAAGTTATACTAAGTTAATAGACAATTTCATTATTCACCTTAATAGGTATAATTGATACCATATCAATTGCACTTGTTTTGCAACTCGGTATAGGGAATTATCAGAATTCGAAGGAGAAGAGCAAATGAAGTGCAAGTCCGCGCCGGAAGTGGTGCCCAAGTCACCCAAGGCCGTCGGCGTTCTTCTATAAAGATTTATCTTAGAATTTAATAAATGTTATTTGATTCAGAGGTTGTGTAAAACATTAATATCGGATTATGTCGTCTGCATGGTGGATGACTCATCCACGTTTTGAATAATGGTTGTTCGAAGTTAATACTCTATGAATTTCACTCTTCATGGTGAATTATTTAAGTTGAAATCTTGATGTTATGTCTATTTTCTTGATTGCCGAATAAATTAAGTCATGTGATGATAATGCTAAAATTTTAGTAGCATAAATGACTTAGTCACATTAGAACAAAGCGCATGCGGAGGCTTCATATCGACGAAGTCATTCAATCTCTTGACTTTGAGTCATTTGACACATGCAATGTTTTTCTAATGGACAAAATCATTGATTAAATGAATGGTTCAAGTGTTTAGTAAACTACTGGTGATAACACATATCAATGTGTGAAGAACCAAAAAATAGTACTTTACATAAACTTTGTGATAATGACTTGTATATATATACCGATATTTAGACAAGACATAAGTCTGAAATTTTGAATAAGTTAACGGTTTCAACACATAGAGAATCATCACACATAGATCAAATATTTGACGATCTGATTGTAAACTAAATGAGTTAAAGATTTATGAAATATCATACGGTGTATGAAGTCAGTTCATATAGTAGTGCCACCCGAAACCCCGTATAGCTACGGATCTTTATTCACAACCAAAACCTATATGAAACTTTGGAATTAAAATTATTTTCTACTCTGAATCCCAACATGACATGGTGAGGTCGTGTAACGACCCAATTCGCTAAGAATCGAACTCTCTGTGCTTACTGTGCTAGTCCCTGGATCAATATCTAGCACACACAGTACATGATCTAATATGAAGAATAAACCACATGTCATAAATATTACATCGAAGATCTAGTCTTAAAATAAAACATACCTGCATAGCTCAAGGCTAGATTACAAATAGAATACATCTGAAAAACATTAAAATCTTCATGGAGTCCATCAACTCCACCGGCGAAGTTGAGTATAGACATCGTAACCCTACAACGCATCACTTACTCGTCGTATATAATCCTGCAACACCGAAGGTTACAACCCAAAATGGGTTAGTACATTTGAATGTACGACAAGCCACACGAAAAAGATACAACAGACCTAAATCTACATGCAGGGTAAGTCAAAGGAAGGCTTATGGTTTTATGTTGCAGAAAGCTGATTTTTTCCTCAATCTACCTATTAGTAAAATTTTAGTTTAACTTATTGCTTATATAAGTACGCTTTAATTGGGTGACACCAATTCTAACCTAAACCCTTTATTAAAGTTTCCCACTCAAATTTTATTAAGGTGAATCATTGATGCTAGCGAGGAAATACTTCTCGCCCTTCGTTGGTTACCCCAAGTGGAAGATTGAGATGTAGTGTAGCAGCATATTTCCCCTAACGTAGAGGATAGGTTTTATGTCTCCAGTAGGACTCCAACGACGACAAGTAGGTGGTAAAGTGAACAATGGCGCCGTTCACAACTCGGGGTTGCTTACTTTATCTGGACCCGCACAAACAACAAATAACTTTGCTCCTAACGAAGTTAAGAGAGGTTGTCAATCTCTCCGTCCTTGTTGTTTACAAAGGATCAAACGCAACAGATAGTAGATAGTGATAATTGCAACTGGAAAGTAAAACACGAAGTAAATTGAGGATGTAAGCAGTGGTGGAAATATGGACCGGGGTCCCATGATGTTCACTAGTGATGTCTCTCTTCCAAAAGACGATAAAACTACTATGCGAGGTAAAAAAATCACAGCTGGGCAATTGACACGATTACGGGCGCAAAAAGAACCCACAATCAAGCATAACACTCCCTCTTGGAGTCACTACATACTACTTGGCCAAAGCAATAAAAACAACGGAGAACATGCACGAATTACTCAAGAACAAAAATATAAAAGATAAGAACTAAATATATTACTTAATCACAATCTGAACATAGTCTTATAATCCATGAGATCCCAGCAAACTCAGCATAGCAACATCAGAAAGAATTACATATGTGCCTTGATCACCTAGGGCGCGCCGTGAGGGCGCCTGGGGCCCTGGTGGGTCCCCTCTGGCCCCGCTTAGGGACTCTGGAAGGTTCCCATACACTGATTTTTTTTGGATTTTTCCAGAATTTTTGGAGCATTTTTAATATGGGGGAAACCTGAAATAAAAAGACAGCAGAAAACAGGAACTGGCACTGGGGTGCACTGAGTTAATAGGTTAGTCCAAATATGATCAAAAGTGTATGAAAGTGTAGCAAAGGCATGGCAATATCACACAAAACATGGATGGAGCAAGCAGAAATTATAGATACGTTTGGGACGTATCAACATCCCCAATCTTAATTCCTGCTCGTCTTCGAGTAGGTAAATGATAACAAGCGTAATTTCTGTGGTGACATGCTACAAACCATATAAGAACTTTTAAGTAAATCAATCAAGGTATGTAATTCAATTCAAGTCATAATAAGCAAGAGTCCATATTAGCATTGAAAAAAGCAACATAAGAACATAAAGGTGCAAGAGCTCTCACTGTCCGTGACTCGAATGTCTCCAAATGGTGTTTGCGTGCAAGAAGTGGGGGATGGGAATACGAGAGAGAAAAATATTTATTTATTGAGAACTCAATCTACTAAATTTTCACACTTAGTCTTCTTTGGAATATTATCTTGACTCGTCCCAGACCACTAGCCAGGTACAAGTCAATTTGATCCACTCCCTTTCGATATTTTGAGCACTCATGCAATGGATGAGCGTAAGCACGAGAGTTGACACTTAGGATGACAAAGAGAGAGATACGATGGAGGAGGAAGACATAAAAGGCGTGAAAGGATCACATCAATGAGGACAATCATAGGCGAGAGAAAGCCAAATGATAGATATGATGTGAGGAGTAGGGATTGCCATGCAACAGATGGACATATGAGCTAAGAAAAGCTCTCCAATGGAACTACCAACTTGCTCACTCAAGAAGACCTAGAGCTCCTTTGAGGAGGCTAACTATTAGAATATGCAAGCCAAGTTCTATAGTGTGAAGGTCCCCACATAGCTATATGCATATATGATCATCTCTATGGAGTACAAGGTATAAGAGGGAGTACGAGTGTGGATCTTTGAAAAGGAATAGCAGTGTTGCCCCCTTCTCTCTTTTTATTTTATTTTTCTCTTTTTTTGGTGGCGTCAATGACTTTGTATTTAACTCTCATTTGTCCTCTTTGGGATCTTTTAAATTTGTCCTCTTTGGGATCTTTCCCTCACTTAAGGGCAACATTCTATTTTACAAGAAGTACATAAGATCTTTCACACTTTACAAGGTACTCAACATAAAGAAGATGTAGCTATCATGATGTATGCAAATGTATGCCTCTGCCAGTGTATCAGGAACATGTATGAGATGAAGATCAAGTCATGAGGAGGTGGATGTTGCATGGCGATATATCTCGGAAAGGCTATAGAAATGCCTTGATAGGTAGGTATGGTGGCTGTTTTGAGGAAAGATATAAGGAAGTTTATGATGACAGAGCGTATCATGCCAAGGGTTTGGATGCACCGGCGAGGTGGACGCTAACTCTAGGAATGAGAAGAGGGCAATGCACGGTACCGAAGAGGCTAGCAAATATGAGGAGGTGGAAGTGTCAACTTTCAATACTTACATTAGTCCGAAGAACTCATGCACTTATTATCGGTAACTCTCAATCTAATCAGGAGGTTCACAAAGAGACAAGTACCCCGAGGAGGAGTGTATGGGGGTTTGGTTATCCTCGCGCATCCTTGACTCATGGTACGTGAGTGTACTCTAATATCCGATCCCTCCAAAGATTAGAGATCCAACTAGTTTTTGTAGTTTTTGAAAATAAACACGGAGATCCCAAAATACGACACATATCACTAATAGGCTAGAGCTCTTGAGACCAAAACTTCAAACATTACTCACAACAATACCTCAAAACTATTGCAAGTTACTACTACAATTGAATAGCAACCTCAATTACCTACTTAAGGTCAAGACACAACTCAGTGCAAAAACCAACTCTCTTAACAAGATAAACATGAAAGCTAAAGAGAGTTCCAGCAACAAACTAAACAAAAGCTCTTGAAAAATATAAGCATGAAAACTAAGAGCTAAACATGACAACAGCTAAGAAAAGATAAAGAACACACAATAAAAGAAAGATGAGCATCAAAATCCTATGATGTGTTCTAGTTTGAAGTCGAGCGTGTTTCTCTCCCACACAAAGAAAGATGGGTTCTAACTTGTTATGAACAGCAAACAAAGCTAAAGAAAACTAAAAAGTAAACTAAAGAGCGAGACTCTCCAAGCATAGCACATAATGCGTGAAGTGATAAAAATATAGTGAGACGAGGGACGAACTGATAATTGTTGATGAAGAAGGGGATGCATAGGGGCATCCCCAAGCTTAGACGCTTGAGTCTCCTTGAATATCTATTGGGGATGCATGGGGGCATCCCCAAGCTTGAGCGTTTGACACTCGCGGATCTTCTTTCATCATCTTCCCTCGCACACTTGAAAACTCCCTTCATACATAACTCATCATAAGCTGATTAGAGAGGTTAGTACCCTTAATAAAATAATTTGCCTCTACTGGAAATAAAGATTTTATTGAAGGGATACTATTTCTCAAGATAGCCAAAAAGTTTTTACAAAGAAAAAGCTAGCGCAAGACTTGAAAAATTGAGGAAAGGCTAAACGTGGTAGAATCTGTGAAAAACAGACCAGCAGGTAGTAAATAATTTTTTCGAGGTACTTCTGCAACTCAAATAAAAAAACTCAGAACATACGCTCGAAAGCCAATTGTATGGAGCATGCTGTCAAAAACATTCAGATCAAAAACATGATCTGGTGATTTATCGTGAATTTTTCCGTCCAAGGACATAATCTGTTTTCTGGACAGCATGTCGCAACTTTTGAACTTTCTTGCAATCGGCGGCTAAACTTGGCACAAAGCTTGAAAATAAAGATACAATGATGTCGCTACAGTATTATCAATCATCAAGACCACTAAAACCATAAGTAAAAACATCTTGGGTTGCCTCCCAACAAGCGCTTTCTTTTACGCCTTTAAGCTAGGCAAGAAGCAGAAAGATCAAGTTTTATCAAGAGAAAGAGAATATCTAGCCCGTGTAACGAACTCAAAAGGTAACTTAATCTTCTTCCTTGGAAAGTATTCCATCCCATTTTTGAGAGGGAATTTAAATTTAATATTCCCCTCTTTCATGTCAATAACAGCACCAACGGTGTGAAGAAAAGGACGTCCCAAAATAATTGGACATAAAGGTTCACACTCTATGTCCATAATAGTTAAATCAATGGGCACATAATTGTCATTGAAAATGATAAGAGCATCGCCGATATTCCCTAAAGGTTTCTTTACGGAAGAATCAACAAGACAAACACTAAAAGCATAAGGATCAAAAGGTTTCAATTCAAACATATCATACATTCTTTTGGGCATAACGGAGGTACTAGCTCCAACATCACATAAAGCATAACTAGATAAGTTATTCATTTTAATTTTGATCATAGGATCCCAACCATCATCTAGCTTCCTAGGTATGTAGTCTTCTACTCTGAGCTTCTCCCTAGATTTAATGAGAGCATTAGTGATATGCTCCGTGAAGGAAACATTTAGTCTGCTAGTGTGGGGGTCTCTAGACATTTTATGTAACAAGCTAATAACTTCTGAAAGGGTACAACTATCAAAATCAATGTCACTACTATCAAAGGTGGTAGTGGTGTCATCGAGGCTCACTTGTTTGAAAGATTCAATGTTCATAGGAGTTTCTTCTTTTATGGTTGAGGTAATAGCATCACCATTAATATGTCCAATGGGACTAGGAGTGTGTTGGGTGCTAAAAGTTTGGGTATCCTCAACAACTTGGATAGTAGCAGCAGTGTGGTGTGTAGGAAGGCTCTTAATTCTATCTTTTTCCTCCATTTCTCTAGCCCATCTCTCTTTAAGTTTAGCCATCATCCTAATGTTTTCATTAATTTGCATTTGGATAGCATTAATAGGACTGGCCTTCCTCTCCTCGAGGGGAGAGGTTCTAATTTTAAGCATCTCAACATCAAGGGATAGGTTACCTACCTTCAAAGAGAGATTATCTAATTTGTCTAATTTTTCCTCTATACTCTTGTTGAAGGCCTTTTAGGTAGTGATAAATTCCTTAAGTATGCTTTCTAATTCAGAAGTGGAATTATTGTTGCTAGGATAAGTGTTGTTGTTCCCATAGTTGTTGGAGGGGAACGATCTAGGATTGCTAGCAAAATTACTCCTATAAGCATTATTGTTGAAGTTGTTTCTAGGGATAAAGTTCACATCTACTCGTTCTTCAGCAACCAAAGAATTTAAAGGGATATCATGAGGATCAATAGGAGATTCTTGGTAAGTAGAGACATAATCAAGTCAACTTTTTCATTTAGGGAGGAAATCTCCTCGACAGGGTTTACCTTCCTATCTGTTGGAGCTCGTTCGATGTGCCATTGGGAATAGTTGGTCATCATCTCATCTAATAGTTTTGTGGCAGCACCAAGTGTTGTTGACATAAAGGTTCCTCGCGCGGCCGAATCTAACAGGTTTCGCGAGGTAAAGTTCAAGCCCGCATAAAAAGTCTGGATAACCATCCAAGTAGTTAAACCATGTGTAGGTCATTTCTTAACAAGAGATTTCATATGTTCCCAAGCTTGGACAACGTGTTCATTATCCAATTGCTTAAAATTCATAATATTACTCCTCAATTGGATAATTTAGCAGGTGGGTAGTACTTCCAAATAAAAGCATCCTTGCACTTATCCCAAGAATCTATGCTATTCCTAGGCAAGGATTGAAACAAGATTTTAGCTCCTTCCTTCAAGGAGAAAGGAAAAAGCTTAAGCTTAACAATATCACCTTCTACTTCTTTATACTTTTGCATATCACAGAGTTCAACAAAATTATTTAAGTGTAAAGCAACATCATCTCCAACACCGGAGAATTGATCTCTCATAACAAGGTTCAGCAAGGCAACTTTAATTTCATAAGAGGTAGCTGAAATAGCAGGTGTAGCAATAGGAGTGCAGATAAAATCATTGTTCTTGTGACTAGTGAAGTCACACAACTTGGTGTTTTCAGTGGAACCCATAGTAGCAGCAAGTGTGACAAACATTTTTTTTATGATTTTTGATAAAGGACACTAAAGCAAGAACTGAAAGGTAAACTAACAAGATTAAAAGGCAAAGGTAAAAGATAGTGTGCAACTCCCATATCTTGAAGATTGGATTCCCCGGCAACGGCGCCAGAAATTGCTTGATGCTAGCGAGGAAATATTTCTTGCCCTTCGTTGGTTACCCCAAGTGGAAGGTTGAGTTGTAGTGTAGCAGCATATTTCCCCTAATGTAGAGGATAGGTTTTATGTCTCCAGTAGGACTCCAACGACGACAAGTAGGTGGTAAAGTGAACAATGGCGCCATTCACAACTCAGGGTTGCTTACTTTACCTGGACCTGCACAAACAACAAATAACTTTGCTCCTAACGAAGTTAAGAGAGGTTTTCAATCTCTCCGGCCTTGTTGTTTACAAAGGATCAAACACAACAGATAGTAGATAGTGATAATTGCATTTGGAAACTAAAACATGAAGTAAGTTTAGGGTGTAAACAGTGGTGGGAATATGGACCAGGGTACCATGATGTTCACTAGTGATGTCTCTCTCCCAAAAGATGATAAACCTGCTATGCAAGGTAAACAAATCACAGTTGGGCAATTGACAGGATTACGGGCGCAAACAAATGCTAACTATGCTACGAAGAAAGGAAGAGGCTCAAAAGCATGGGAAGTACGCCAAAATAAGTAGACCGAAATCCATCTGCATCTACTACTAATCATCCACCTTGAGATATGTAAGGCCCGATATGTGGTACTGTTCCAGATCTAGATGTTTCCATTCAGATCCGGGGACGAAGCACATATCGGTCCCACCGCGACATATGACAAAGTCATATATCCCGGATTTCCAACATGATATCACAACATTACAGCTACAAGGATACAACATCTCATACAATCGGCATACAACTGCCATAAATACATTACATCCGCGGACGATACATGTCCGAGTATAGACTACAATCAAATGCCTAGCGGAAAAGAGAAAAAGACATCACTCCCATAACCACACGGGTCCAGGCCCTCCGCCAGGATCCGGCTAACTAGTCGTCGTCGAGTCTCCACGTGAAACGTCGATCACCATACCTTTTATCGACCAAGTACCCTGAAAAGAGTTTGGGGGTAGTATCATGAGTAAAGAAGTACTCAACATGCAACTTTAGTGGTCAACTGACCCAGAAAGGACTTCATGACTCGTTATTCTAGGATAGCTCGTAGTTCACGCTAAGGATGGGGTATGTGGTGAGGTTGCTGCCGCACTAGAATTTATGAAGTGGCTAACGATCTAGAGAGTAAGACATGAATCCAAGCATTCGATGAGGAATCGCCTCCAACAAGTCTTGCTATCAGCTACTTACGCAAACATAACACCTATCCTATCCTTGTCCTCCCCTTCGCATCCCGACGAAGAAGAAGCAGTCAAGGCACACACACATTGATCAAGTTATTAAGATTATCTCAGTTGTTGTTGTCTATGAACAAGGAGTAGGTCTCAAGTCGTCCATAACCATGTACACGGCTTTTCGAAAAGATTTAACCCTACAGGTGTGTACCAACTGCCCATTACAAGGCTCCGCACGCACGCCCATCTCTCTCAGTTGCTACCCATCATAGGCAACCATTTTATGATTTAGTTCCGAGAGATCCGAAACGATAGGTCCCTCTAGCTAACAACGAACAAATCCGGGTGGCCTCCGGGGAGTCGACACCCAATCCAAAACCCGTCCGCACTCTCGGATCGGACTCTTCCGGCTGACGCAGGTCGGATTACCGGGTCACCTCACATGGGGCCGGGTCCTAGCTGATTGGGTGGACCAACAGGGAAACCATGTCTCCGCTGGCCCAAGTTGTTTTAAAAGATATCTGCTAGGAGCGACGCGACGGACATATATGCATGGTTTGCAAATGGTAAATCGGCTTGGTCCACCTCTAGAAATGCTTGAAGCTAGGTAGGTAAGAAAAGGGGACCCCATAGTATCCCACACACGGTTAGGCACGCTCATCAAGAGACACAATACCCGGAACTCGGGTCCTAGGTGACTCAAATGGAACAAAGCATCGGGGCAGGATAGCCTAGACCTTCTATCCTTCGTCGAATATAGTCAACATTATAATAATCATATCATCCACAACAATATAATAATGTGATAGCCCAATCCAAGGAGTAACAGGGTAACATCGTAGCATCCTGATACGTCCAAAATGTATCTATAATTTCTGCTTGCTCCATGCATGTTTTGTGTGATATTGCTATGATCTAGATACACTTTCATACATTTTTGATCATATTTGGACTAACCTATTAACTCAGTGCACCCCAGTGCCAGTTCCTGTTTTCTGCTGTTTTTCTATTTTAGTTTTCCCCCATATAAAAAGTGCCTGAAAAATTTGGGAAAATTCAGATAAAAAATCAGCGTGACGGAAGCTTCGAGAAGAGCCCGGGAGGGGCCAGAGGGGAGCCAGGGGGGCCCAGGCGGCCACCCGGCACGGCCCAACCCCTGGCCGCGCCAGGGGGGCACCTAGGGCCCCTAGCCCAACTCTGGCTGCCCCCTTTCGCCTATTTATCCCCTGTCACGAGAAAACTCCAGAAGAAGAACCCTATTCCTCGAACTCGCCTCTGTTCCTCCGCCGCCGCGCTTCCGAAGATCGGGAGCACCAGAAGACCTCTTCCCGGCACCCTGTCGGAGGGAGGATTGACCTCCGGGAGTCTCCTCTCCACCATGGATGCTCCCCGGATGTCTCGTGAGCAGTTTTCCTTGGACCATGGGTCCGTGATCAGTAGCTATGTGATGTTCTCCTCCCCTCTTTGATCTTCATTGTTTAGACCTCATGAGTTGCCCAACATGATCGAGGAACCTTTGTAATATTTCTGCTATTGCTATGTTGAGTTTGATAGGATCTGATGGATTATGAGATTATGTTCAGATTGTGATTGAGTAATATATTTGGTTTTTATCTCTTATATTTTTGTTCCTAAATAATTCTTGCATGTTCCCCGTTGTTGTTTATTGCTTTGGCCAAGTAGTAGGTAGTGACTCTAAGAGGGAGCGTTGTGCTAGATTGTGGGTTCATGCCCCCCGATGACACGCTTGAGTGACAGAAACATGAGTCTAGGGGATGTGCTGTTGCCACAAGGGGGAAAACAACGGTGCTTGTAACCGCGGTTACAAGGATTGTTTACTTTACGCAGAGTCTTTTTAATGCAGTTGTCTGTTGCTTTGGGTTTACACTTTGGGTGGGGCTCGCAACTTAATACCAGCGAGATGTTCTAGATAGATATCCCAAGGTGGATGATTAGTAGTAGATGCAGATGGATTTCGGTCTACTTACCTTGGCGTACTGCCTGTGCTTTTGAACCTCTTCCTTTCTTTTGTAGCATAGTTAGCATTGTGGTGCGTTCATAATCCTGTCAATTGCCTTTCTGTAATTTGTTTACCTCGCATAGCAATTTTATCGTCTTTTGGGAGAGAGACATCACTAGCGAACATCACGTATCCCGGTCCATATCCTTATCACTGTTTCCACACTATATTTACTTTTCTGCATTTAGTTTCAAGTTGCTATTATTATCCCTTGCGTTTTATCCTTTGTAAACAACAAGACCGGAGAGAATGACAACCTCTCTCAACTTCGTTGGGAACAAAGTTATCTGTGTCTGTGTGCAGGTCCGCGTCAGTTGCGCCGCTGACACCTACTTATCATCTCTGGAGTCCTGCTGGAGACAAACCTTGGTATCTTCACCGAGGGAAAACTACTGCTGCACTACATCTCAACCCTCCACTTGGGGTAACCAACGAAGGGGGCGAGAAGCCATCACATCCTAAGCATGCATACTAAGCAGGGGTTGAGCAATGAGCAATAGTAACATAACAGTACATGGTTTTTTGGGAGGGGACATGGCTGTATCAGTTTGAGAGAGGCTGTAGACATGTGGTAGGATCAAACATCGAACCTAACCTAGATTAGCATGCAAACCGCTGGTTATAATAGAATGGATCATAAGTAACGTATAGTCCTTGCATGTTGATAAGTCGGGTTCCGAAGGTGTAGGCGATCGCAGCTCGCACCGTCTCCGAGAGTAATCGCGGGAGCACACAGGAAGGAAACACTGGAAAGCAATCGACGATCAAGCATCTATTACTACGAAGCAATCACGAGCAATCAACAACAATAAAACAACACGAGACAGATCTACCGTCGAGAGCGATTACTAGGAGGTTAAGTGGAGTACTCGTCAAGGTTCAAGTTGTTTAGATACACAATATGAGCAAAGGTTTTTAACATGGCACCTCACTCAAACATTTCATATCACACAATCATGGCAAGAGGTGGAGGCATAAATAAACTACCTATGCTAGTCAAGTTAAATGGGGTAAAATTCCTAAGCATGGCATATACTAAGTACCCCACGAAAATAACAGCTTTTGGTACTGTTTTTCCCTAAAAAATATTTTATTATTTTTATTAGCAAGCAAGAGCAGCATAATCACAACCTACATGCAATTCTAGTCAATTTACATATAAGGAACATTTTAATCGGAGCAACAATTAAAAAGTTATTAAATAAACAGTTTATAGTGGCAAGGGTGTAATTAGCAGTAAAACAACATTTAAACAAAGTCAAACATGCCAAAAGAGCACATGTCATTAATCTACACGAAATTCTAAGCAACTTTCATGTTTAACGCGTCGCGGTCCGAGCTACCGTTAGAAAGATATCGCCACCGCAAAATATTAACACAATCTGCAAATTAATTAAAACCAGAAAAGGATAAAAAACTACTGGGCCAAAAAAGAGGCAAACAGTCCTAATAGGGGCGGCGCGCTGGATAATTAAAAGACGCACTAGGCGCTACATAGGTCATGGGCCAAGCCCAACAAAACAAAACAAACAAAAAAATAAAAAGGAAAGGGGGCGTCCTCACCTATTGGGCTCGGCCCAAGTCGGCGGAGGGGCGGAGGATAGTGCGGGGCTCGCACGGGCGGAAGAAGGCCGCAGGCCGGGGAGGCAGTATGGGCCTCTAGCTGTGCTTTGGGCCGCGAGGGCGCGCCGGCCCATGCGACGTCGCAGCGAGCGGCTGGATCGGCGAGCGCTCCTGCTCGTCTCCGTCGAGTAGAGCGGCGACGGTGGTGGCCGGCTTTGCCTCTCCGGCGAGGAGGCCCGGTGGCGCTGCGAGCCAGAGGAGGAGCGCGGGGTGTGGGATGCCGTGGATCCCGTCGGTGGCTACAGGGTGCACCGACGAGGGATCATGAGCGGCACCTGCGAGCTTGGCTCCTGATTGGGCCGGCCATGGCTTGCGGCGGCGGCTCTGGCTGCTATCTGCGAGGAGAGGAGAGACAGAGAGATGAGAGGAGGAAAGGAAGACGCGGGCTGGAGGAGCTCACTGACGGCGGGGCGCGAGGTGCAGCGACGGTCGGCTGGCGGTGAGGCGCACGGGGGACGCATCTCCATGGGAGAGACGGCGAGGCGGGCCGGTTCGGGCCCGCCGGCGGCCCTGTGGGGCCTGGGGCGCGGGTGCTGGCTAGGAGGGATCTGGGCGCGATCTAAGCCACAGATCGGCCAGATCAACGGCTGTGGTGGACCTAGGCTAGGGTTTCGGCTGTAAGAGGCTAAATGGCCAGATCCGCAATATTTCAGGGGGGTGGCAGTGAATTTTGGTCTAGGGAAACCCTAGAAGGGCTAGGGGAGAGAGGTGGTCTATATATAGGGGTCGTTGGCTAGCAGGTTTACGCAAATGCCCCCGGGTTTTGTCCATCGTGCGCGTCTGGTAGTCCACATTTCTGACCGACGGGAGTCCATACGACCTCCGATTCGGGCGAAATCTCGGACCACGCGCTCAGCGCGGCGAGCCCGTCGATTCAACCTCACTTCGTTAATGTTCCAAGAACATTTTCCGGCGCCCAATAAAATAATCCGTTTATTAAATAAACGGGGTTTTTCGTTCCGGTAGCGATGGCTGGTCTTGTGCCGGAGGTCGCGACGGTGATCGGGTTACTTTCCCGGTGCCGCAACGAGGTCGTGTGCCGTGGTGAAAAAGAGTCGGTCTCGCTTCTGATACGAGAAGGAGGGGTAAATATTCATTAATTAATAAATTGGCAAAGCAAACACTACAAACAATTCTAACAAGTAGCAAATTAAAGCATCAAACAATTTTTTTAATTTGGGCGAAAATCCCGGGCTGTTACAAGATATCTATCCAGAACATCTCGCTTATATTAAGTTGCGAGCCGCACCCAAAGTGTAACCCCAAAGCAACAGACAACTGCATTAAAATAACTTTGCGTAAAGTAAACAATCCTTGCAACCGTGGTTACAAGCACCGTTGTTTTCCCCCTTATGGCAACAACACATCCTCTAGACTCATGTTTCTGTCACTCAAGCTAGTCATCAGGGGGCATGAACCCACAATCAAACATAACGCTCCCTGTTGGAGTCACTACCTACTACTTGGCCAAAGCAATAAACAACAACGAAGAACATGCACGAATTACTCAAGAACAAAAATATAAAAGATAAGAACCAAATATATTACTCAATCACAATCTGAACATAGTCCCATAATCCATCAGATCCCAGCAAACACAACATAGCAACAGAGGAAAGAATTACATATGTGACTTGATCATGTAGGGCAGCTCACAAGGTCTAATCCATGAAGAACAAAGAGGGGAGTAGAACATCACATAGCTACTAATCATGGACCCATGGTCCAAGGTGGACTACTCATGGATCATCCGGGAAGCGTCCATGGTGGTGGAGAAGCTCCCGGAGGTCAATCTCCCTCCGGCAGGGTGCCGGGAAGAGGTCTTCTGGCGCTCCCAATCTTGGAAGCGCTTCGGCGGTGGAACATAGGAGAGATCGCGGAAAGGGGTTCTATCCTGAAGGATTTCAGGACGAGAGGTAAATATAGGCGAAGGGGGGCAGCCAGGGGGCCACCAGGGGTCCAGGCGCCCCCTGGCGTGGCCCCACCCTAGGGCGCACCGGGAGGGCGCCTGGGGCCCTGGTGGGTCCCCTCCGGCCCCCCTTCGGGAATCTGGAAGGTTCCCATACGCTGATTTTTATTGGATTTTTGTGGAATTTTTGGATCATTTTTAATACATGGGAAACCTGAAATAAAAAGATAGCAACAAACAGGAACTGAAACTAGGGTGCACTGAGTTAATAGGTTAGTTCAAATATGACCAAAAGTGTATGAAAGTGTAGCAAAAGCATAGCAATATCGCAAAAACATGCATGGAGCAAGCATAAATTATAGATACGTTTGGGACGTATCAATCATCTGTCAAGATCATCCAACAACAGTAATGCCTATTTGCTCATAGTTGTCCATAACCGGGGACACGGCTAATCATGATCAGTTTTTACACTCTGCAGAGGTTTGTACAGTTTTCCCATTGGACTCAACCCTAAGATTGAGACAAAGTCTTTCAAAAGAGTTCACCTACACCCTTTGGTAGCCGGTACACCTATCATTTCTACATCTGCTAGCTACCAGGGCCAGGCTCCATACAACGTACTCAACTAAGCCAGAACCCATATAGCCAGTGACTGTACATGGAAGCTACTAGTCACTAAGTCTGTCCGATCTTTTTGATCCTGGAAGACACCCACTTAGGGTGCATTCTCATGGGTGCAGTCCTTAGACAAGGTGCAATACCCCATGATTCCTTCGCTCCAAAGCATGCAAAACAATTGGGAGCATTTAGCCCTGGACCTGCCCTGGACCTGCCCATAGACAAGGCGCAACCTCCAGGATGCATCCCCCCCCGTCTAGAGGTGAATTCTATTTTTAAGTTGCTACTCAACTCGTTAAGATACTCACACAAACTCAATGATACATAAGATCAATCCCCGTCTACATAGCGTAGAAATAATATAAACAATCATGAACTATGGCGACAAAGAATACATGATCAGAACATATGACTATCCTACCAGGTTTGCAGCATAAATAAAATATAGTAATCATACACATGAATAGGTTGATATATTGCTATATGGATAATAAAAAATATAGGATGATGGATGGTCAAAGTGTAACTTGCCTTATACATTCGATGAAGTTCTTCGCACTCGAAATCCAGATAAATCTAGTCGTCACACTCCGAGCAATCTACCGTGAACGAAAGAAACCAAATAAACAATCATGCCAAAAGGAACAATCAAAGGAACAACAAATCAAACACAACAACGTTCAACAACATTAACAACGAGGCTTGATGTAACAGCCCGGAAATATCACCCTAATTAAAAGTTTTATTTGCTATATTGTTTTGTTGATTGCTAGAATTGTTTGCAGTATTTGTTTCGCCAATTTATTAATTGGTGAATTATTTCCCCCCTCCTTCTCTTACCAGCTCGAGTGACGAAACCTTTCCACCATTGCACACGACCCCGTTGCGACACCGGGTGTTCACCCGATCACCATCGCAACTTCCGGCACAAGACCAACCATCACCCTCGGAACAAAAACCCCATTTATTTAATAAATGGGTTATTTTGTCGGGCGGGTTTCGACATTGTTAGTTCTGTGCGAAACGCTGTAGACGACGTCAGTTCGATGCAATGAGGCAGTGTTTAGAATTTTGTGCGATTCCGACTTCGTCGGGTAGGTAAGCGATCGGAAGTGCCTGGCATAGTAGCCGGTATAATTCCAACGGGCGTATTTACGAAATGTCGTGTGTGCTATTAGCTGGCCTCCCAAATTTCCTTCTTATCTCATGAACATAGCCCACCTAAAAATCTGGCCCAAAACCCCTCTAAATAGCCCATTTTGTAGCCCATTTAGATCTTCCTAAGCACATACCATAAATAGACAAGCCCCCTTCCAAATCTGGGGAACCCTAGCCTCCTACCTTGCTTGTTTTCCGCGCCAGCCCTCTCCCCCACCGCCACCTCGCACCTCCCACCATCCCTCACTCAGATCCAGCCGCCTCAACGCGATCTTTCCGATCTGGATCGGAATCTCCACAGAGCGCCACGTCATCAGAAGCCCTAGCTTGCAGTGAAGCTCCCGAGCCGACCCCGCCCTCCTGGATCGGATTCTCCACAGAGCGCCACGTCATCCAGCCTCCTCCGGCCGGCGCGCCTCCGGTGACCGCTGCACCCGCAGATCATGGCCACCGTGCCCCTCTCCTCTCTCTCCCGCGACCCTCTCCTTCTCTTTCTCATAGCCTCTCCCCGCATGTCACCTCGGCGAAGCCATGGACGACCCTCCAGCCAGAGCTCCCGCGCAGCCTTGGACAACACGCAGGCACTTAGATCCGGTAGCCCACGACCAGATCTGCCGTCGCCGCGACCCGTTATGCTCCTCCCGCGTGCCATAGGACCGCCCGAGACCTCCTCGCCAGAACCTCCTCCCGCCGCCTCTTGCCATCGTCCTGGAGAGGACGAGAACGAGCGCTGCATCGCCCGCTCACCTGCGTTGACCCGCCAGATGGTCCGTCATGCCCCGACCAGCCCACCAATGCACCGCGGCCCAACCCGCGACTCGCCGCGCCTCTGCTCGCTCTGGGCGACACCAACCTATCCTCCACCCACCCTCCTCCTGGGCCACGACCCGCTAAGGTGAGGCAGCAACCTCCTCCTTTTTGTGTTGTCTGTTGGGCTAGGCCCGTTACTAGTTATGCTATCTCACACCCTGTGCGTTATTTAGTTTTGCTGCCCAGTTAGGCCCGTCTAGTGCAGTTTCGGCCCAGTGAACGCTTTGTAATTATCTACACATTAATTAATTTACAGAAAAACATAGGATTTTGCGATGGCGATATCTTTTTAACGGTAGCTCGGATTGCGATGCGTTCTAGATGTAACTTGCTTAGAATTTTGTCTAGTTTAAAAAATGTGCTCTTTTTTCATGTTTGCACTTGTCTACATGTTGTTGCACTTCTATTTACATGTCATGCGACTGTAAAATGCAATAGGCCATAACTTAATAACCATAACTCCAATAAAAATGTTATTTACATGTAACTTGAATAGAATTGCATGTAAAATATGATTATGCCATTGTTTGCTGTTGTAAAAAAATATAAAATATATTTAGGACATAACAATATCAAATGCTTTAATTATCGTGGGGTACTTAGTGATTTTCTATGTTTAGGAATTTACCCCACTTAACTTGACTATCATAGATAGTTTACTTTATGCTTAATCTCTTTCCATGATTGTGTGATATGCCATGCTTGTGTGAGATGTCATGTTCACAACCTTTGCTCATGTTGTGTAGCTAGACAATTTGAACCATCGTAAATGCGCAGTATCGTCGTGTGGGAGAACGAAATATATTACTCATAAAAAGCAACAGACAACATGCAAGAATTACTCAAGAACAAAAATATAAAAGGAGAAGAACCAAATATATTACTCATAACAATCTGCACATAGTCTCATAATCCATCAGATCCCAGGAAACTCAACATAGCAACAGTAGAAAGAATTACATATGTGCCTTGATCATGTAGGGCAGCTCACAAGGTCTAATCCATGAAGAACAAAGAGGGGGAGAGGAAATCACATAGCTACTGACCATGGACCCATGGTCCAAGGTGGCCTACTCACGGCTCATTCGGGAAGCGTCCATGGTGCTGGAGAAGCTCCCGGAGGTCAATCCTCCCTCCGGCATGGTGCCGAGAAGAGGTCTTTTGGTGCTCCCGATCTTGGAAGCGTGGAGGCGGTAGAACCGAGGCGAGATCGCGAAAAAGGGTTCTGTCCTCGGGGGTTTCAGGAAGAGAGAGATATATAGGCAAAGGGGGGCAGCCAGGGGGCCACCAGGGAGTGCAGGCGGCCTCCCGGCACGGCCCCAGCCTAGGCCGCGCCCCCTGGCCGCCTAGACTCCTGGTGGGGCCGTTCTGGCCCACCTTCGGGCGTCTGGAAGCTTCCAGTACGCTTATTTTTTATATATTTTTCCCGGAATTTTTCTGGCACTTTAAGTAATGGGAAAACCAGAAATACAAAAAAGCAGAAAACAGAAACTTGCACTGTGGTGCACTTAGTTAATAGGTTAGTCCAAATATGATCAAAAGTGTATGAAAGTGTATCAAAAGCATATCAATATCACCCAAAACATGCATGGAGCAAGCAAAAATTATAGATACGTTTGAGACGTATCAACACCTACCTCCCTCCCCCATGTGGAACTAAACCCTTTGGAGGGGGGATTGCGCCGGCTAGGGGGAGTGGGCCCCTCTATTGGCGCATGGACCAAGGGGGAGGCTCCTCTTCCCCTAATGGGCCCTTAGAGGCCCATATGCCTTTTTAATTCAATTTAATTATTTAAATCACATTTTTCATATTTAATTATGTAATTAAATACTAAGACATATTTAACCAATATTTTGAACAATTCAAAATTTCCAGAACCATTTTTGACCTCCACCGAATCAATTCCGGTGTTCTCTCCCGATGATCCTGAATCTATCCTTATTGCGTCGAATACCCTTAAGCGTGACACCCTACGGTTCGAGAAACAATAGACATGATCAGACACTCTCTGACCAATGACGATCATGTGGGATCTGGTTACAATCCTTGATGTGCCCCTGCGCTTCCATCAAATTAGCTTCATCGTTGTACCGTTAACGTTGAGTCCTGATCCCTTTGTCATACAGTACCTTTTTTGTCCGAGGTTTGATCATCGATATCCTTATACCAAGTTCATCCATGTCTATGACAAACATGTTTACTCATCTGCGCATATTACATCTCCAGGATCTAGTCACATGATCGAAATCTTTATGATGTAATATCACCGAGTGGGCCTAGAGTACCTATCTGTCACTCGGATGGACAAATCCCACTTTGATCTATTTGCATACTCATTAACATATCTACTTCAGAATACCTAAGATACACCTTTATGGCCACCATATTTCAGTGAAGCGTTGGATGTAAGTTAAAGCATCCTAATAGATAGTAATTATGTATGATCATTACGGTATAAGGATCTAGTCACTACGTTATAGTTATCGCAATGTTGAACTATGTGACTGGATCACATTGCGACACTTCAGGTTGGTGTGTGTCCATCATATAATTCACCTAATGATATGACCTCATTGTCAACAGACTATTATGTTTCCATGTTTAGGAAACCTTGATCGTCAATTGCCCATTGAGCTAGTATTCTAGAGTTAACTAGGGACTTGGTTGTTTGTATACCACACGTGTGATGACCCTCAACTGTAGGGCATCGAGATAGTCTTCACGGGTAAGATAACCCAATTTATGGATTCGACACAAGGGGAGCCAAAGAATATTTATAAGCTTTGACAGTTGAGTTGTTAATTCAACCGCACCTGAAATATACTTGCTTGCAACAAAATATTAATAGCAATGGTGGTATGCTAGTGGTAGTGGCGACAGCAAAAGTAAAACAGTGAAAGCAACAACTAGTAACCAGGAGGATTAAGACACTTTAGGCTAGGGAGATGGATGGTTGGGCGCTTCTTGGATAAGAGTGAGCATGTAACAGATTCTACACGAGGCAAGGCACACATAAAAACAATGATCATCTAGGAAAATATCAAACATTAGGCATGTATCCCGTAGGTAGTTGTGCGTGCTTGCAATAAGAACTTGCACACCATCTTTTGTCCTACCATCCCTCTATGAACGGGGCCAAAGGAAACTTATGGAGATTAAGGTGCTCCTGTCAAAGAGCACCAGAACAAATCAATAAACTCAATGGATACATGAAATCCTCAAATTATGGACCATCACCTTTGGTGTCCCAAGCTGTCACCTTTGGGATCGCCGGTTCCGGACCATAATAGGTGCATACAACTCATAGATAAGATCAAGAACATAAATTTAGTCATGAAAACATAAGTGGTTCAGATATGAAAACATGGCACTCGGGCCCAAAGTGACAAGCATTAAGAGCAACAAGTTGTAGCAAAGATGAAAAACACAAAAGTAGATGATAGGCAACATGCCCCCAACAATCTGACAAACTATTACATGATCAAACTCATCCAATCCCTACCATCCCCTTTTCCTACAGCAGGGAATTACTCACACATGTGAAGAGAAGTCATGCAGGGAGGATGGAGTGGTGATGGTGATGACGATGGCGACGATCTCCCCTCTCCGGAGGCCAAATCAGCCCTCCCGAGGAATAATAGAGGGCGGCGGAGGCTCCGTGACGGAAACTGGAAAAGTGACTTCTGTTCTGGGGTTTTCGCGTCCCGAGAATAAATAGGGGCATCGGTAGGGCACCAGAGGAGGGGGGAGGCCCCTAGGCGACCAGCCGTCGCGACCAGGGGTGTGGCCCCGCCAGCAGGGCGCTTGGAGCCCCTGTGCCCCCCTGTGGCCCCACTTCTGGCTCGTGGAAGCTTCGGGTGCGTGGATTTTTCCTGAATTTTCTGGGAATTTTCCAAGATACCTAAAAATCCATTTTCCTGCACACAACAAAACCATACAGGCAGCTCTGCTGAAAACAACATCAGCCCGGTTTAGTTTAGTTCAAATCATGCAAGAATGAGGTCAAAACAATAGCAAAAGTGTTTGGAAAAGTAGATACGTTTGAGACGTATCAACTCCCCCAAGCAGAACATATTGCTTGTCCTCAATCAATTCAGTTCAATGAACTGGACGCGACAAATAAAACTTTGACAAACTCTTTTGCTTCAATAGTTATATATAAGCATGTACTACGTAAAGAGTTTAGCAACTATTGAAACAATGCTATGAGGACAATGCACGAAGCAATCCTTCTTTCAAGTGATCAATCACAAACAACCAAAAGTAAATAATATGTTGCTTAAAATCAAGACAAGATCACAATCCACATAGCTTGAACATACGAGAGTGGTATTGAGCTAGCCTCCATGAGTGAAGCAAAACATAAATGCAGATCTCCTCCGGAGTTTTAAAGGAGACTAGAACTAAGAATTTCAGAACAAGCAATATCACAATCATGCATAAGACAATGTTGTACTTTGGGACAATGGATGCTACACTAAGAATGAAAATTATGCTCTCAATAGTTGGTGCTTTGAAGAAAGAAGAGGAGACTCTCGAACCGTGGCTTTTTGATGGCAAGGTTGAAAACCCGTGGTTGGAAGCGAAGACTAAACATGTGCCAGATCTCTTGGTTTTGAAAACAGAGATAAAATTATTTTGGGAAGTGCAAATTTCCAGTCAACGGTGAACAATAAAGGTCTCTCAATATCTCCCATGCCAACCATATTTATGCTTTTTGCTTACACTTTTGTTCCCTTATCCATAAATACTTTGACGGTCTATGGTCCCTTTTTATTTTTCCTCAAGTATGGAAGGAAGTTTTCTCGTTCCATCTATCATTAGCAGCATTTGGCCCATTTCATTCCATCATCAAGTATGGGGGAGGTGTAACTCTCTTTTATTTTATAAATTTGACTAGTTAAAAATTCCGTAAAAATATTTTTGGCATGGTAAATACTGATTTTCCCTCACCGCACCATGAGCTTGCAAGGATACAAAATGGAATCTTTTGAATGAATTTCGAGATGGCACAAGAAAGTCTAAGTTAGGGTTGGACGGTAAATACCACATATAGGAAGGGATGGTGGACTTAGGTGGAATAACTTGTTTGAAAAAGTTGTTTGGATACACAAGCAGAAATCCTCTTAGTGCGAGTGAAGGCTAGCAAAAGACTGGGAAGCGACCAAATAGAGAGCAATAATTGTCATAATCATGTAGAGCGACAAAACAACATTGAATCGGGCATGAAAGTGATATAACTATTCTGAAATAAAAAGATCATCAAGGCATGATAGAATTTTTAGTCATAATCATGTGTGAACATGTGCCAGGTCAATCCAAGAATACTCCGAAGGGAAATACCACTTCAATATGCCAAACCATGAACAATGCGATGCATGTAAATAATTTCAACAACACATTATGCACTCTAGCTATTTGAGATCAGCCACAAAGAAAGCATGAACACTGGGAAAGCATTGTAAACATAGCACTATGTCTCTACAAGCTGGTCTCTAGAACATAAGTACATGCATATGTACAAAAGTAGAAACAAGAAGAGTTCATACTGATTTTCCTTGTTGCTTACCTTCCGTCGATCTTCGTCATTACTGCCTTGTCACTTGCACGACCAAATGTGGGAAATATAATCAAATGCCATCGCGCACTCGAGCTGAACTCTGAAAACAAAGCAAACTAAAGAGAGAAAGGAAAATATTTTTTGGTTTTTCAAAGGTTAAAAGAAAGAAAAATAAACGATACATATTTTTGTTGTTTTTGAAAATTAAAAGAACAAAGAAGAACAGGAAAAAACTTTGAAAAGATCAAAGCGAACAAAATAAAAATGGATAATACAATGGAAAAGGGAGAAGGGAACGTACTCCCCCAAGCTTAGGATTTTGGCCTAAGTTGGTAGCAGCTACTGCCCCCAGGAGCCTCCTACTCCGGGGTGGTACGGGTAAGTCCATGAGTCGTGTTAGCCCTCCGGTGTGTACACCGAAGTCCTCGGGTCCTCCCATGAGGAATGCTCCGCGCTCCAAGCAGAGGAAGACCCCTCACCAAACTGGGTGACGGTCCCCCCTGGAAAGGTAGGAGCTCACTGTGCTCCCCCTCGTCAGGCACAACCCCCTCCATGGGGTTATGAGACTGATACTGGTCCATGAACTCATCAAACTGGATATCATTGAAGGACATCCTTTCTTGCGGGCATAATCAAACAAAAGTGGTGTAGGTAGACGGATCTCCCGAATAATAGTCTTATCAAACCTCAAAATAGAATTAAGGTTACCAAACTCGGAAGTCATGGTAACAAACTTATGCCTCTTCATAGCAACAAGATCAAGACTTGCGTAAGAAAAGGGAACATCATCAGGATATGGGGTTCCATCAAGAGACTCAAGGATAAGTGTGGCGTAAACGCCACCAAATAAATCACCCTTGTTACCATTCATAGCAAGGAGTCGAGCAATTAAGGCACCCACATTATAATCACTCCTACCAGAGAGGGCGTTCGCATAGATAGCAAAATCTGGCGCGGAACCGTTGCTCGTGTTGTCACGAGCCAACACCCCTCTGGCAATAAAATATGAAGCATACCTGAGATGGGGGAATAAAATGCTGGAAATCTTTGTACGCCAGATATCCATCGTCTCCTGGCTACAAAGGGAGTCGAAGATATTCCTCAACTCGGAGGGCTGAGAGTTCATCCTTGCCGTCTGACTAGCGTTCGGCACGACTATTATATAACAAAATCTTTCCAAAGACATGGTCATAAGCTCATCATAAATTTTAAACTCAATTACCTCAGCTTCATGATTATATCCGAAACTATTAATAAAACATGGGGTGAGTTTTTTATACTGTACCACACGGCATAGTGCTAGCCGTCTCAAACCTGCATTGGCACAAAGGCCATAAAATTCTTCCGTGATTCCCGCAGCTTCGAGAAAATCATCACACAAATACATCATTGCGCGTGCAGGACTCGTGTTTTCCAACAACTCTAAGGGCACATGATCTTCATTGTAGCTCACCCAAGCAGCCGAGGGTGAAGCTGCAGCTCTAGTAACTCGATCGGAGCGCTCGGGCTTCTTCTTCCCAAGACACCCCTTTGCTTTTCCTAGAAAACTCATTTCTGAATTTTTTGACAATTCATAAAAACAAGAAATTAAACAAAGTGAGTTGAGTCAAACTACTCTACTCACTTACCTAAGGCATAAACTTGTATCAAAACTTGGAAAATGAATTTCTACACATGCATGCAAGCTCATATAAACAGCACCAAGAACTACTAAATACTCACAAATGAAACCACCAATCAAAAATCTAATTGGAGGGGTGGAGGAGTTACATACTGATAACCCACAACTGCAGGGGATCGAGATAGTCTTCGCGGGTAAGAATAACCCAATTTATAGATTCGACTCAAGGGGAGCCAAAGAATATCCACAAGCTTTAACAGTGGAGTTGTCAATTCCACCGCACCTGAGATACACTTACTTGCAACAAGATATTAATAGTAACTGCGATATGGAAATGATGATAGAAACGGAAATAGTGGTGGTGAAACAGCGATAGTAAAACAGCAAAAGCAAACAACTAGTAACCAGCAGAATTAAAACACTGTAGGCTAGGGAGATGGATGGTTGGGCGTTGCATGGATAAGGCACATCATGTATTTAACTTGGGGCAAGGCACACAGAAAATCAATGATCATCTAGGCATAAATCAAACATCAGGAATGCACCCCATAGGTAGTTGTACGTGCTTTCAATAAGAACCCGCACAACATCTTTTGTCCTACCATCCCGCTACGAACGGGGCCAAAAGGAACTTATGGATGTTAAGGTGCTCCTGTCAAAGAGCACCGGAACAAAGCATTAACAATCAATGGATACATGGAATCCTCAAATTATAGTCCATCCCCTTTGGTGTCCCAAGCTGTCACCTTTGGGATCGCTGGTTCCGGACTATAACAGGTGCATACAACTCATAGATAGGACCAGGAACACAAATATATTCATGAAAACACATAGGGTTCAGATCTGAAATCATTGCACTCGGGCCCAAAGTGACAAGCATTAAGAGCAACAAGTTGAAGCAAAGATGATAAACAATAATCTAGATGATAGGAAACATGCCCCCAACAATCTGCTAAACTATTACATGATCTAACTCATCCAATCCCTACCATCCCCTTTGCCTACAACAGGGAATTACTCACACATGGATGGAGAAGTCATGGAGGGAGGATGGAGTGGTGATGATGATGACGATGGCGATGATCTCCCCTCACCGGAGGCCAAAACGCCTCCAGATTAGCCATCCCGGAGAAGAACAGAGGTTGGCGGCGGCTCCGCGACGCGAATTGGGAAAACGACTTCTGTTTCGGGGTTTCTCCGTATCGGGAATAAATAGTAGACTCGGTAGGGCACCAGAGGAGGGGGGAGTTGCCCAGGCGGCCAGAGGGCGCGGCCCCATCCCTGGCCGCGCCAGCAGGGCGCCTGGGGCCCCCTGGCTACCCTCCGGTCCCACTTCTGGCACAGTGGCCCTTCGGGTGCGTGGATTTTCTGTGTTTTTTCTGGGAATTTTCTACGACGTCCAAAAATCAATTTTCCTACGCAGAATAAAACCATACAGGCGGCTCTACTGAAAACAACGTTAGTTCGGGTTAGTTTCGTCCAAATCATGCAAGAATGAGGGCAAAACAATAGAAAAAGTGTTTGGAAAAGTAGATACGTTTGAGACGTATGAACTTGTAACAACCCAGTTTTCACAAAAATTAAAATTTTTGTTTTCTGTGTGAATTGTTTGATTGTCTGATTTGTTTGCGGTATTTGCATCCCTGATTTATCGATCGGCGATTATTTTCCCCCTCTTATCTCGTACCAAACGGAGACCGACCCTTGCCACCCTGACACTCGACCTTTGCGACACCGGGTTTCACCCGATCACCGTCGCGAAAACCGAACGAGACCAGCCGCAGCCAACGGAACAAAAACCCCGTTTAATAATTAAACGGGATATTTTAATAGCGCGCCGGAAAGTGTTCTCAGAACGGTTCCAGCGCGAGGTGAACGCCTCCGCTCGACTCGCTGATCGCGTAGTTCGAAGTTTTACCCGAATCGGAGGTACTGCGGACCCCCGGCGGTCAGAAACGTGAGCACCGCGAACGCGAGAGAAAAACCGGGGATGTTTTTGCAAACCGCCAGCCACCTGGGATATATAAAGACCACCACACTCCCACCCCTTTCTAGGATTTCCCTACCACAAAATTGCAGCCACCACCCTCACAATAGCCCAAATTTTCGCATCTTTCCCATTTTTTGCCCAAACCCTATCCAGATCAATCCTGGACCGTCAGATCTCGCGATCCGACGGCCCAGGCAGCTCCCCACCAACCACCTAGCTCTCTCCTCTCATCCTCCTCCAGCCCGGGCTGCGCGCCGCCCAACTCCTCCCGAGGCCACCCGGCCAACTCCGGCCGCCATGCCGCAGCAGCCGCCGGCCCCCCTCCTTCCCTCTCACCTCTCCCTCCTTCTCCTCCCTCTCATCTTCCTCCTAACCCCTCCTCTCCCGCAGGTCCAGCAGGTCAGCCGCCGGCCGACCGAGCACCGCGCCATGGCCTCCGCTCGAGCCCGACCTGCAGCCCACGGGAGCTCCTTGCGCCGCCTCCCCCTGGATCCGCGTCGGATCCGACCGTCCCCGTTCGCCTCCGCCTCCCCTTGCCTGCGTGCCCGCCGCCGCCTGCTCGCCGGCGTCAACGGCGTCGCCGTCCGGCATCTCCAGCCGCTGCCATTCGGGGTCGTGGACGGGAGGTCCCGTGCGCCTCCAACCGGCCAGGTGGGCCGGCCAGCCAGGCGCCAGGCGGCCCAACAACCCCACTGCAGCCCAGCCAGCCGGCGGCCCATCCAGCAGGCCCCCAGCTCCAGGCCTCCCCAGGCCGATTTGGGCCGCGGCCCATGGTGAGCCAGCCTGTGCCTTTTTTTTTCTTTCCTAGCTCTATTTTTTTTCCAAGTCCTGGATAAAACTGCCGCTGATCCCGTTTTGTACTGCGATTTCCCGTTGATCCGTAGCTCCGATGAACGTGCACCCAAAATGAAAGTTGCTTAGAATTGCGTGTACTTCAATTCATATTTTGTGAGCTTTTGCATTTGAGGTCATATTGATTGTGTAATTGTGTGCTAAACAGGGCATCAGATCGTTAATTGCAACTGCTGCTGTTAAACTGTCTGAAAACTGTTGCTTGATTGAAACTTCGGGCTCGCAACCGTACGTCGGAATTGAGTGATTCCTTTTGCGTTGCGTTAAGCATTGTTTCTACTTCAGTTTTATGCATTCACATGCCATAATTGCTTGCTGCATCATGATTGTATCTTGCTCCAAAGTAGCTACCCAGCTGTTAGTGTGCTGCTGTTTATATTTTGTTGCAACTTCGGTCGACGAGTGTGTCGCGACCGTTTATCGGAATTGAGTGATTCCAATTGCATATTGTTAAGCATCATGTCTACTTCCATTACATGTATTGCCTTTACATGATATGCTTGCTGGTAATATAGTTATTGAGCTCCAAAGTTGCTATGCTGCTGTTTTTGAAAGCCACCTATGTTTTTCTCTAAGTCTGTAACGTCACGATGCCATGTTGTTTGCTTAATATCTTTTGATCTATGATGCCTATTTGCATGATTATTTTTGACATGCCTTCCCTGTCATGTCTACTTTATTTTCATATCATTTGTGAGCATGTTTGCATCCATTATCCTGTTTATGCATTGCTCTAAAGTGTGCTTCCTGATGTTGGCAGTTTGTGCCCGTAACTTGTTTTGCTTGTATCTTTTTAACCGTAACTCCGTTTGGAGTGTTCTTTATATGTAACTTCATTAGTTTTTCATGTACTTTGTGTTTATGCTATTGTTTGCTGTTGTTAACCAACCTAAAATATGGCTTAGGGAAGAACAGTACCAAATTATTAAATTGTCGTGGGGAACTTAGTGGATGCCATGTTTAGGTTGTGCCTCACTTAAATTGACTAGCATAGATAGTTTACTTTGTGCTTCACCTCTTGCCATGTTTGTGTGCTATGCCATGCTTGATTGAGTTGCCATGTTAACAACCTTTGTTGATCACCTGTAGCTAAGCAACTTGAACCACCGTAAACGTGCGGTATTCGTCGTGTGTGACCGATACCCCACTTAAACTGTTAGTAACCGTTCTCGACGATAGATCCGTATCGCGTTGCCGTGTCGTGTGATGTCTTCTTGATATTGTGTTGCCCCGTAGTAATAGAGTGCTTGCTCGTTGATTGCTTTCCAGTGTTTATCGTCTTGTGTGCTTCCGCGGGTACCTTCGGAGAAGTTGCGAGCGTGCGATCGACTACACCTTCGGAATCTGACTTATCAACAGGCAAGGACTATACATTACTTATGATCCATTATATTTCAACTAGAGGTTTTCATGCTGGTCTAGGTTAGGTTCGATGTTTGATCCTACCACATGTTTACAGCCTCTTTCAAACCGATACAGCCATGTCCCTTCCCAACAAACCTTGTGCTGCTATGTTACTATTGCTCGTTGCTCAGCCCCTGCTTAGTATGCATGCTTAGGATGCTACGATGTTACCCTGTTACTCCTTGGTTTGGGATATCACATTATTATATTGTTGTTGATGATATGCTTATTATAATGTTGACTATATTCGACGAAGGATGGAAGGTCTAGGCTATCCCGCCCCGACGCTTTGTTCCAATCGAGTCACCTAGGGCCCGAGTTCCGGGTATTGGTTTTAAGACTGAGCGTGCCTAACCGCGTGTGGGATTTTATGGGGTCCCCTTTTCTTACCTACCTAGCTTCAAGCATTTCTAGTGGTGGCCCAAGCTGAATTTACCTTTTGAAACCGTGTGTGTGCTGGTCGTACGCCAGTAGTTTTCCAACCAACCCGGACCAGTGGGGACATGGTTTCCCTGTTGGTCCACCTTTGACCGGCGAGGGCCCGAGGCCTCACGTGAGGCGTCTCGGTAATCCAAACCCTGTTGAGATGGAAGAGTCCGATCCGAGAGCGTGGCCAGCTTTTGGATCGGTTGTCGACTCCTCGGGGGCCACCCGGATTTTTTCGTTGTTAGTTAGAGGGACCTGTCATTTCGGATCTCTTGGAACTAAATCATAAAATGGTTGCCTGTGATGGGTAGACTCTGAGAGAGATGGGCGTGCGTGCGGAGCCTTGTAATGGGCAGTTGGTACACCCCTGCAGGGTTATATCTTTTCGAGAAGCCGTGTCCACGGTTATGGACGACTTGGAACCTACGTCTTGTTCATAGATAACATCAACTGAATCATATTTAATAACTTGATCAACGTCTGTGTGCCTTGACTGCTTCTTCTTCGTCGGTATGAGAAGAGGAGGACAAGGATAGGATAGGTGTTATGTTTGCGTAAGTAGTTGATAGCAAGACTTGTTGGAGGCGATTCCTCATCGAATTCTTGGCTTCTTATCTTACTCTCTAGATCGTTAGCCACTTCATAAATGCTAGTGCGGCGGCAACCTCACCACTTACCCCTTCCTTACCGTAAACTACTAGTTGTCCTAGAATGACGAGTGATGAAGTCCTTGCTGGGTCAGATGACCACTAAAGTTGGATGCTGAGTACCTCTGTACTCATGATACTACCCCCAAACTCTTTTCAGGGTTCTTGATCGACAACAGGTATGGTGATCGACGTTTCACGTGGAGACTCAACGACGACTAGTTAGGCGGATCCCGACGGAGGGCCTGGACCCATGTGGTTATGGGATCGATGTTTTTCTCTTTGCCAGTAGGCATTTGCTTGTAGTCTGTACTCAGACATGTACCTTCCGTTGTTGTATTGTATTTGAGGCAGTTGTATGCCGATTGTATGAGATGTTGTATCCTTGTATCTGTAATGTTGTGATATCATGTTGGAAATCCAGGGCATATGACTTTGTCATATGTCGCGGTGGGACCGATATGTGCTTCGTCTCTCTTTTCTCTCCCCCCTCTCCCCCGGATCAACCTGGATCTCGGGAAGAGATCCCTTGTTGGTGTTGTTGTATTGTAACAACCCAGTTTTCAAAAAAATTAAAAATTTTGTTTTCGGTGTGAATTGTTTGATTGTCTGATTTTTTGCGGTGTTTGCATCCCCGATTTATCGATCGGCGATTATTTTTCCCCCTCTTATCTCGTATCGGACGGAGATCGACCCTTGCCACCCTGACACTCGACCTTTGCGACACCGGGTTTCACCCGATCACCGTCGCGAAAACCGCACGAGACCAGCCGCAGCCAACGGAACAAAAACCCCGTTTAATAATTAAACGGGATATTTTATTAGCGCGCAGGAAAGTGTTCTCAGAACGGTTCCAGCGTGAGGTGAACGCCTCCGGCTCGACGCGCTGATCGCGCAGTTCGAAGTTTTACCCGAATCGGAGGTACTGCAGACCCCCGGCGGTCAGAAACGTGAGCACCGCGAGCGCGAGAGAAAAACCGAGGATGTTTTTGCAAACTGCCAGCCACCTGGGGTATATAAAGATCACCACACTCCCACCCCTTTCTAGGATTTCCCTACCACAAAATTTTAGCCACCACCCTCACAATAGCCCAAATTTTCGCATCTTGCCCATTTTTTTCCCAAACCCTATCCTGATCAATCCTGGACCGTCAGATCTCGTGATCCGACGGCCCAGGAAGCTCCCCACCAACCACCTAGCTCTCTCCTCTCTTCCTCCTCCAGCCCGGGCCGCGCGGCTCGCAACTCCTCCCGAGGCCGCCGGCCAACTCCGGCTGCCACGCTGCAGCAGCCGCCGGCCCCCCTCCTTCCCTCTCACCTCTCCCTCCTTCTCCTCCCTCTCATCTTCCTCCTAACCCCTCCTCTCCCGCAGGTCCAGCAGGTCAGCCGCCGGCCGACCGAGCACCGCGCCATGGCCTCCGCTTGAGCCCGAGCTGCAGCCCACGGGAGCTCCTTGCGCCGCCTCCCCCTGGATCCGTGCCGGATCCGGCCGTCCCCGTTCGCCTCCGCCTCCCCTTGCCTGCGTGCCCGCCGCCGCCTGCTCGCCGGCGTCAACAGCGCCGCCGTCCGGCATCTCCAGCCGCTGCCGTTCGGGGTCGTGGACGGGAGGTCCCGTGCGCCTCCAACTGGCGAGGTGGGCCGGCCAGCCAGGCGCCCCAGGCGGCCCAGCAACCCCACTCCAGCCCAGCCAGCCGGCGGCTGATAGAGGCGAGTGTGTCCCGATGTTTCGATGAGAGGATGGAGATCGATTTTGGTGGAGTAGACTTTCACGACCCGACTACGAACGTGCGAAGACGTTGCGCCTTAGCAATCGCTAAACCAACTCCGAGAGGTTATTGATCCTGCGGATGCACGATCAACCTGACCACGAAGGTCAATTCCTGCAAGCAATCGAAGAACAAGCAAGAACTAAGAATTGCAATCTGGATATTGCGAATATAAGATGAAATATTAACAGAAGTTGGGGTTCCAATGCGGTCTTGGCCTGGTCGGATGACACAAAGGAAGAGCTCGAAGTTGCGGCTATGGCTAACTTAAATCTAATTAAAACCCAAGTCTAAACGACGCCCTAAGGGCTGTATATATGGGGGAACAGAGGGGAATTTCGTGGCCCCTTGGAGGTGGGGTCCGAAAACAACCCTAACTCGGTTTCCCCACACATACGGACTCTAAAAACAGCCTATAATGTGGTATTTCGAAATTACATGGGCCCAGCCCAATATTAAGGTGACGCAGCACCTATAATTGCCCTTGGACGAAAATAATGAAGTGACATCTCGCGTATTTCGTCCAAGACTTCATGCGCGCCTTATGGTGGCTTCAAAGTGTGATAATCACCACCGGAAGCTCCATTGTACTTTCCCGCGCGGGCACCTTCTTCTCCATGCTTGATCCCGCTCCAATGACCATCCTTCTTGTCCATGCTAGGTCCTTCATCCATAAGAAAAACAAAAGTATCTAATTTAGGCAGCATCATATGTTCATGAACAATAGAAGGATTCGCAAGAAACGAAAGTACCTGATAATTTAGTTGACGTGCACGTGCTCTAGTAACTGGTCCAGTATGTGTAGTTGGTGAGGATATGGGTGTACCATTAGTAGGGATGTCCTCATCAGCGGCCCATCCAGCAAGCCCCCCAGCGCCAGGCCTCCCCAGGACGATTTGGGCCGCGACCCATGGTGAGCCAGCCCGTGCCTTTTTTTTTATTTCCTAGCTCTGCTATTTTTTTTTCTAAGTCCTGGATAAAACTGCTGCTGATCCCGTTTTGTACTGTGATTTCCCGTTGATCCGTAGCTCCGCTGAACGTGCACCAAAAATGAAAGTTGCTTAGAATTGCGTGTACTTCAATTCATATTTTGTGAGCTTTTGCATTTGAGGTCATATTGATTGTGTAATTGTGTGCTAAACAGGGCATCAGATCGTTAATTGCAACTGCTGCTGTTAAACTGTCTGAAAACTGTTGCTTGATTGAAACTTCGGGCTCGCAACCGTACGTCGGAATTGAGTGATTCCTTTTGCGTTGCGTTAAGAATTGTTTCTACTTCAGTTTTACGCATTCACATGCCTTAATTTCTTGCTGCATCATGATTGTATCTTGCTCCAAAGTAGCTACCCAGCTGTTAGTGTGCTGCTGTTTATATTTTGTTGCAACTTCGGTCGACGAGTGTGTCGCGACCGTTTATCGTAATTGAGTGATTCCAATTGCATATTGTTAAGCATCATGTCTACTTCCATTACATGTATTGCATTTCCATGATATGCTTGCTGGTCATATAGTTATTGAGCTCCAAAGTTGCTATGCTGCTGTTTTTGAAAGCCACCTATGTTTTTCTCTAATTCTGTAACGTCACGATGCCATGTTGTTTGCTTAATATCTTTTGATCTATGATGCCTATTTTCATGTTTATTTTTGACATGCCTTCCCTGTCATGTCTACTTTATTTTCATATCATTTGTTAGCATGTTTGCATCCATTATCCTGTTTATGCATTGCTCTAAAGTGTGCTTCCTGATGTTGGCAGTTTGTGCCCGTAACTTGTTTTGCTTGTATCTTTTTAACCGTAACTCCGTTTGGAGTGTTCTTTATATGTAACTTCATTAGTTTTTCATGTACTTTGTGTTTATGCTATTGTTTTCTGTTGTTAACCAACATAAAATATGGCTTAGGGAAGAACAGTACCAAATTATTAAATTGTCGTGGGGAACTTAGTGGATGCCATGTTTAGGTTGTGCCTCACTTAAATTGACTAGCATAGATAGTTTACTTTGTGCTTCACCTCTTGCCATGTTTGTGTGCTATGCCATGCTTGCTTGAGTTGCCATGTTAACAACCTTTGTTGATCACCTGTAGCTAAGCAACTTGAACCACCGTAAACGTGCGGTATTCGTCGTGTGTGACCGATACCCCACTTAAACTGTTAGTAACCGTTCTCGACGATAGATCCGTATCGCGTTGCCGTGTCGTGTGATGTCTTCTTGATATTGTGTTGCCCCGTAGTAATAGAGTGCTTGCTCATTGATTGCTTTCCAGTGTTTATCGTCTTGTGTGCTTCCGCGGGTACCTTCGGAGACGTTGCGAGCGTGCGATCGACTACACCTTCGGAATCCGACTTATCAACAGGCAAGGACTATACATTACCTATGATCCATTATATTTCAACTAGAGGTTTTCATGCTAGTCTAGGTTAGGTTCGATGTTTGATCCTACCACATGTTTACAGCCTCTTTCAAACCGATACAGCCATGTCCCTTCCCAACAAACCTTGTGCTGCTATGTTACTATTGCTCGTTGCTCAGCCCCTGCTTAGTATGCATGCTTAGGATGCTACGATGTTACCCTGTTACTCCTTGGTTTGGGATAGCACATTATTATATTGTTGTTGATGATATGCTTATTATAGTGTTGACTATATTCGACGAAGGATGGAAGGTCTAGGCTATCCCGCCCCGACGCTTTGTTCCATTCGAGTCACCTAGGACCCGAGTTCCGGGTATTGGTTTTAAGACCGAGCGTGCCTAACCGCGTGTGGGATTTTATGGGGTCCCCTTTTCTTACCTACCTAGCTTCAAGCATTTCTAGTGGTGGCCCAAGCTTAATTTACCTTTTGAAACCGTGTGTGTGCTGGTCGTACGCCAGTAGTTTTCCAACCAACCCGGACCAGTGGGGACATGGTTTCCCTGTTGGTCCACCTTTGACCGGTGAGGGACCGAGGCCTTACGTGAGGCGTCTCGGTAACCCAAACCCTATTGATACGGAAGAGTCCGATCCGAGAGCGTGGCCAGCTTTTGGATCGGTTGTCGACTCCCCGGGGGCCACCCGGATTTGTTTGTTGTTAGTTAGAGGGACCTGTCGTTTCGGATCTCTTGGAACTAAATCATAAAATGGTTGCCTGTGATGGGTAGCAACTGAGAGAGATGGGCGTGCGTGCGGAGCCTTGTAATGGGCAGTTGGTACACCCCTGCAGGGTTAAATCTTTTCGAGAAGCCGTGTCCACGGTTATGGACGACTTGAGACCTACTCCTTGTTCATAGACAACAACAACTGAGATAATCTTAATATAACTTGATCAACATGTGTGTGCCTTGACTGCTTCTTCTTCGCCGGGATGCGAAGAGGAGGACAAGGATAGGATAGTTGTTATGTTTGCGTAAGTAGTTGATAGCAAGACTTGTTGGAGGCGATTCCTCATCGAATTCTTGGCTTCTTATCTTACTCTCTAGATCGTTAGCCACTTCATAAATGCTAGTGCGGTAGCAACCTCACCACTTACCCCTTCCTTACCGTAAACTACTAGTTGTCCTAGAATGACGAGTGATGAAGTCCTTGCTGGGTCAGATGACCACTACAGTTGGATGCTGAGTACCTCTGTACTCATGATACTACCCCCAAACTCTTTTTAGGGTTCTTGATCGACAACAGGTATGGTGATCGACGTTTCACGTGGAGACTCGACGACGACTAGTTAGGCGGATCCCGGTGGAGGGCCTTGACCCGTGTGGTTATGGGATCGATGTTTTTCTCTTTGCCTGTAGTCATTTGCTTGTAGTCTGTACTCAGACATGTACCTTCCGCTGTTGTATTGTATTTGAGGCAGTTGTATGCCGATTGTATGAGATGTTGTATCCTTGTATCTGTAATGTTGTGATATCATGTTGGAAATCCGGGGCATATGACTTTGTCATATGTCGCGGTGGGACCGATATGTGCTTCGTCCCCGGATCAGGATGGAAACATCTAGATCTGGAACAGTACCGCATATCGGGCCTTACACAACTCCCCAAGCTTAGCATATTGCTTGTCCTCAAGCAATTCAGTACAACAAACTGAACGCGACAAAGAAAACTTTGAAAAACTCTTTTGCTTCAATAGATGTATATAAGCATGCACTACGAAAAGAATTTAGCAAGTATCAAAACAATGCTATGAGGACAATGCACGAAGCAATCCTTCTTTCAAGTGATCAATCACAAACAACTAAAATTAAATAATACGCTAATGAAAATCAAGACAAGATTACTATGCACAAAACTTGAACATACTAGGGTGGTATTTCGCTAGCCTCCATGAGTGAAGCAAAACATAAATGCAGAAACTCCTCTGGAGTTTTAAAGGAGACTAGAACTAAGAACTTCAGAATAATTAATACCACAATCATGAAAAAGACAATGTAGTACTTTGGGACAATGCACATTACACTCAAAATGACAACTATGCTCTCCTAGTTGGTGCTTTGAAGAAAGAAGGTGGAGAATCTCGAACCGTGGAGTTTGATGGAAAGGTTGAAAACCCGTGAATGGAAGCAAAAACTAAACTTGTACCAGAGCTCTCGGTTTTGAAAACAGAGATAAAAAGTTTTTGGGAGGTGCATGATTCGTCAACGAATGCTAGTAGACAACTCAATCGCCCCTTACGCTAGACATGTTTCGAGGAACGTCTCCCAAGATGGAGAAGATCACATCCCCTTAGTCTCCTTTGTTTATCACTGCCAAAATTTTCTTATTTCTCATAGACAAAGCGTGAAGGAGGGTTTGTTGGTTGTGATTATCTTTTGTGAGCTGGGTGCACTCATGCCAGTCCCTCCTCGTATTAGGGGTTTGCAGATTAGACATGCAATCCCGGAATAAAACATGTCTAACATAAGACGGCCATGAATTACCTACTACTTCCTCATGATCTAAAGAAGAGGCACAACACAGGAGTGCTTTTGAATAATTTCGAGATGGTACAAGAAATTATTCGTTAGGATGGACGGTAAATACCACATAGGAAGGTATGGTGGACTCATATGGAAAAACTTGTTTCAAGGATTTTGGATGCACAAGCAGAAATCCGCTTAGTGCGAGCGAAGGCTAGCAAAAGGCTGGGAAGCGACCAACTAGAGAGCAATAACAGTCATAATCATGCAGAGCGACAAAGTAACATTGAATTGGGCATGAAAATGATATAACTATTCTGAAATTCACAGATCATCAATGCATAGTAGACTTTTTAGTCATAAACATGTGTAAGCATGTGCCAAGTCAATCCAAGAATTCTCCAAAGGGAAATACCACTTCAGTATGCCAAAGCATGAACAATGCAATGCATGTAAATCATTTCAATAACACATCATGTACTCTAGCTATTTGGGATTACCCACAAGGAAAGCATAAACACTGGGAAAGCATTGTAAACATAGAACTATGTCGCTACAAGCTGGTCTCTAAATCATAAGTACAAGCATATGTACAAAAGTAGAAACAAAAAGAGTTCATACCGGTTTTCCTTGTTGCATCCCTTCGTTGATCTTCGTCATCACTGCCTTGTCACTTGCACGATTGAACGTAGGAAATATATAATCAAGTGCAAATGCCATCACGGACTCGAGCTGAACTCTGCAACAAAGCAAACTAAAGAGATAAAAGAAAATATTTTTGTATTTTTTCAAAGGTTTAGCGAAAGAAAAAGAAAAGAGAAATCTTTTTGTTGTTTTTGCAAAATAAAAGAATAAAGAAGAACGGGCAAAAACTTCGAAAAGATCAAAGAGAACAAAATGAAAACGGATAATACAATGGAAAGGTGAGAAGGGAACGTACTGCCCCAAGCTTAGGTGTAACACCCTTAGTATCAGGCATCAGGAAAACTTTTGTTAATATTAAACCTCTGTGATTAGCCAGTCTCTAATCACCTTTGATCATGCCTTGTTCATCTTTGAATTCAAACAAACCCAAAATGCCTTTGGATGAATATTAAAAATGGGTGACAATAAAATCTTTTCCAAAAATTATGAAACAACTTTTGTAAAGTCACTAATAATCAGTGGGCCATGCCAATATGGTTTTGGGTATTTATCATGCCACTGAAAAATTCAAACAATTCATAGCAGTGGTAAAACAGTGGCAATTAACACCTTTTTAATAAAACAAAAATGCAAAAGATTTTATATAAGTCCCTATCTTTTTGTGTCATCTTAGTATTGTGCCACACTAATTATATAACCTATTACATATTTTAAAAAATTGTAAAAGTAACTAAAAAGAAATACAAAAAGAAAAGAACAGAAAAGAAAAATAAAATAAAATAAAAGGCATGCTGGCCAGTGCACTAAGTGCACAGTGCGGCCCGCGCAGCCCACCTGGCCCAGCACGGTCATCCCCTTCCCCTGTTCACCCCAGCCCGTGCGTGGCGCCATCCCCACGGTGCTCGACCCCGGCCACCGCGTGATGCGTGCAACCGAGTTGCTACAGCGCGGTCCTCGTCGTTAAGTACACGTTCCCGAGCCGCCTGGTGAACCCTAACCCTAGAACCCCCTCTCCTCGCGCCGCCATCGTCGGGAGAAGCTTGCCCGAGCTCTGTCATCGCCGTTGTCGCGCCCCGCCGTGGCCACTGGGCCCTTCCCGTCTCGCCGTCTTGTCCATTCGACGCGGCCCGGCCCGGGGGACACGTAGGAGCTTACGGCATCGAGGATGATGGCCGGAATCGAGCTCTAGCTCGCGCTCGCCGGAGTCTAGTCGCCGGCGAGTCTCCGACGAACTCCCGTGCGGCTGACTGGTGGGCCGCCCCGGTTAGTTCCACTATTAGTGACTAAACAGTCACTGACAGGTGGCCCCCACCCCTTAATTAAGCTGATAATTAGGTTTAAAGAAATAAAACCCTGTTATTAATAACATGTGTCAATGACACTTGGGCCCCACTGCCTTTTTATTAATAAAACTGATTTTTGCTAATTGTTGAGAGTATGATTTATTAGAAATGTGAGGCTGACCAGTGGGTCCGACTGGTCTGGTTTGACCAGTCAACTGTTGTGGATAATGTTAGTATTTAATTAATAAAATAAATCCAGAAATTGATTTAAATTTATTTAAATTTGGAAATTCAATATCTTTTAAACCGTAAGTCTGATTCAAAAACTTTATACATGAAAATTGATTAGAAAAATATAACGAATAGGAATACGCTATCCGTATACCAACCACACCCCTCTAACACAACGAACACCGACATCCCCCCTCCGGGCTGTCTATCGATAATTCCCAGTGCCGGGAAAAAACCTGCCGGATGAATTTATTCCGAACACGAAAGTTGTCCGGAATGGTTCAACGAACATGGATACACCCCTCTTATATTTGTCGGATGACCACGACACCTCCGGCATGAACCCTTCCCCCTCTGGACACCCTGTCCGGTAATCGCCCGGAGCCGGTAGTTCATCCCCGGATTAATTCCCGCTCCGAGCAACGTGCTTTGCACTGCGTTAGAACACCGTTAACTTTGCATACGTCATGCCATGTATTTGTTTGCTATGATTGCTTTGTATTTACTGTGTTTATCCCCTTTATTCTTCGGTAGACCCTACTGCTACCGCCGACTACACTGCTGCCGGGTACGACTACTTCGTCGACGACCCTGCCCCTACCGTTGAGCTTCCAGGCAAGCAGAGCCATTCTCTTCCCCAGATATCGGCTATCTTTCCGTACATTTCTTGCACTAGGCATGTTTACTGCTGCTGCTACGATTACAATCCTATTCAATTGCATAGCCTGATTTGGTCGCCCCTTGATGTACCTCCTTTATCCTATGCTGCCTATTATATTTATGCAATATTCAGCAGTGAGCCCTGCGCATTGTTAGCTAGGATTAGTTAGCGGGCCGTGACCACTCAGGGGAGTGAACACGGATACAATATATACAACTGCATAGGTACGGTACAATGCAGACACCGCCTAAGGCCCCCTAGCTCGGCTCTACCGAGTCAGCCTCAAGTGTGAGCTATCAAGGAGTAATCCTTGTACTCCACTCGTTGATGACTCTGTATAGCCGCTCTAGGTACCTCAGCAACGGTTGTCCTTAAAGGTAAGAAAGTCGGGCGACCCAACGGTGCTCGCGAGAGGTATATTGTTGGGAACGACAGGGAGGCTACGACCGACGTTACTGGTGTGCTTGGCCCCTGCTCGTATCTCGCGAGAGTTACCAAACTACGAAAAGTAGAGCTCTACCAAGAGCACACGCGAGACAAGGTAAGGAGACGGTTCACCTTGTCGGTAACCGCAGTGACTTGGTGGGACGACAGGGCAGGCACCGATGTACTGGTGGTCCTGACTGCTGTCGTTCACCGCGTGTCAGTTAAGTCGAGGCAACGATAACAGTTGTCACGCAGGTTAATTAAAATGCTAAATGGTTCGGCGGATGTCTTGAGTAGCCTTTTTGGCTTGTACGCACTACCTACACATGGGACGAGGAGTGTGGGCTCCCCTGCATCGTAGTGTCGTTCGAGGGTCTTCAGACGTCAGCAGTATCGCAGACTGATTGCCAGGAAGTGGTGTTGTCTTCTCTTGCTCGAGCGGTGTATTTGTATTTGCTTTGATTTTGCTTCACCGGCTAGTCACGCACCATGCAGGAGTACGTTCGGGTTAGGGTACAAAGCCCGGCGTACATAGGATATAGTCCGGCGGATGACCTCTCTGTTGATTGCCGAAGGATGGGATACTTTGTGTCGGATAGCTTTGGTGGAGCGTTCCCTAACAAGGTTCCCGCCACCCTGGAGATCCGAGCGTCGTAGAGTCACGGCAGTGCACCCCTGCAGGGAAGATTAATCTATTCGAATAGCCGTGTCCACAGTAACAGGACGCTTTATGCTGAAGCTGGATCTTACCACTAGAAACTACTACTATTAAACTATATGGTTCCAGGTCTTCTTCCTCGCAGGGAGTCGAGGAAGGGAACTCGGAGGCATTATTATTATTAATTATTACAACTTACTATTATACAATGCCGCAGCAACTTCTGCTGCATTGTTATTACATTTCTGCTATTGAACTGTTGGCTGTTTCTCTTCTCATGCTGCAAGACATCGTCGGAAGATGCTAGTCTTCGATAAGCCTAGCTTCTTACCCTTATTCTGATATCTATCTTGCAGTCCACTATATACAACCTCCCCTTTCCATTTGATACAATGCATAATGCTTAGTAGCGGACGTAAGACTCGCGGGTATACTAGATACTCACCTTTGCTTTATTTCCCCCTGTATGTTGATGGCTTCTCGCCCCCTTCGTTGGTTACCCCAAGTGAAGGGTTGAGATGTAGTGCAGCAGCAGTTTTCCCTCGGTGAAGATACCAAGGTTTGTCTCCAGCAGGACTCCAGAGATGATAAGTAGGTGTCAGCGGCGCAACTGACGCGGACCTGCACACAGACACAGATAACTTTGTTCCCAACGAAGTTCAGAGAGGTTGTCAATCTCTCTGGTCTTGTTGTTTACAAAGAATAAAACGCAAGGGATAATAATAGCAACTTGAAAGTAAATGCAGAAAAGTAAATATTGCATGGAAACAGTGATAAGGATATGGACTGGGATACGTGAAGTTCGATAGTGATGTATCTCTCCCAAAAGACGATAAAATTGCTATGCGAGGTAAACAAATTACAGAAAGGCAATCGACAGGATTATGAACGCACCGCAATGCTAACTATGATAAAAAAGAAAGGAAGAGGTTCAAAAGAACAGGCAGTACGCCCAAGTAAGTAGACTGAAATCCATCTGCATCTACTACTAATCATCCACCTTGAGATATCTATCCAGAACATCTCGCTGGTATTAAGTTGCGAGCCCCACCCAAAGTGTAAACCCAAAGCAACAGACAACTACATTAAAAAGAACTCTGCGTAAAGTAAACAATCCTTGTAACCGCGGTTACAAGCACCGTTCTTTTCCCCCTTGTGGCAACAACACATCCCCTAGACTCATGTTTCTGTCACTCAAGCATGTCATCGGGGGGCATGAACCCACAATCTAGCACAACACTCCCTCTTGGAGTCACTACCTACTACTTGGAAAAAGCAATAAACATCAACGGGGAACATGCAAGAATTACTTAGGAACAAAAATATAAAAGATAAAAACCAAATATATCACTCAATCACAATCTGAACATAATCTCATAATCCATCAGATCCTCTCAAACTCAACATAGCAATAGAAGAAATATTACAAAGGTGCCTCGATCATGTTGGGCAGCTCACGAGGTCTAAACAATGAAGATCAAAGAGGGGAGGAGAACATCACATAGCTACTGATCATGGACCCATGGTCCAAGAAAAACTACTCACAAGACATCCGGGGAGCATCCATGGTGGAGAGGAGACTCCCGGAGGTCAATCCTCCCTCCGGCAGGGTGCCGGGAAGAGGTTTTCTGGTGCTCCCGATCTTCGGAAGCGCGGCGGCGGCGGAACAGAGGTGAGTTCGCGGAATAGGGTTCTGCTTCTGGAGTTTTCTCGTGACGGGGGATAAATAGGCGAAAGGGGGCAGCCAGAGGTGGGCCAGGGGCCCCAGGCGCCCCCCTGGCGCGGCCAGGGGTGGGGCCGCGCCAGGTGGCCGCCTGGCCCCCCTTGGCTCGCCTCTGGCCCCTCCCGGGCTCTTCTCGAAGCTTTCGTCACGCTGATTTTTTATCTGAATTTTCCCGAATTTTTCTGGAACTTTTTATATGGGGGAAAACTGAAATAGAAAAACAGCAGAAAATAGGAACTGGCACTGGGGTGCACTGAGTTAATAGGTTAGTCCAAATATGATCAAAAGTGTATGAAAGTGTATCTAGATCATAGAAATATCACACAAAACATGCATGGAGCAAGAAGAAATTTTAGATACGTGTTGGACGTATCAACATCCCCAAGCTTAATTCCTGCTCGTCCTCGAGTAGGTAAATGATAACAACATAATTTCTGTGGTGACATGCTAGTAACCATAAAAGAACTTTGAAAATTAAAGCAATCAAGGTTAGAGATTCAATTCAAGTCATAACAGGCAAGAGTCTATATTAGCATTGAAACAAGTAACAAAAGAACATCAGGTGCAAGAGCTCTCGCTGTCCGTGACTCGAATGTCTCCAAATGGTGTTTGCGTGCAAGAAGGGGGATAGTGAATACGAGAAAAAAGTATTTTTGTGTTGAGAACTCAATCTACTAAAGTTTCACACTTGGTCTTCTTTGGAATCTTATCTTGACTCGTCCCCAGACCACTAGCCAGGTACAAGTCAATTTGATCCACTCCTTTTTGATATTTTGAGCACTCATGCAATGGATGAGCGTAAGCACGAGAGTTGACACTTAGGATGGCAAAGAGAGAAATATGGTGGAGGAGGAAGACAAAAAGGATGAGAAAGGATCACACCAATGAGGACAATCATAGGCAAGAGATGCCAGATGATAGATATGATGTGAGGAGTAGGGATTGCCATGCAACGGATGCACATACGAGCTAGGAAGCTCTCCAATGGAACTAGTGGGGGTGCATCTAACTTTCTCGCTCATGAAGACCTAGAGCTCTTTTGAGGAGGCTCATCCTTGGAATATGCAAGCCAAGTTCTATAGTGTGAAGGTCCCCACATAGCTATATGCATGATGATCATCTCTATGGAGTACAAGGATATAAATGGAGTACTAGTGTGGATCTCTCAAAAGAATAGTAGTGTTGCCCCTTTCTCTCTTTTTATTTCTTTTTTTTATCTTTTTCTATTTTTTTGTATTTTTTTGGTGGCCTCAATGGCTCTTTCTATATAACTCTCATTTGTCCTCTTTGGGATCTTTTAATGTGTCCACTTTGGGATCTTTTCCTCACTTAAGGGCAACACTCTATTTTACAAGAAGGTAAAGGAGATCTACCACACTTTACAAGGTACTAAAAACATAAAGAAGATGTAACTATCATGATGTATGCAATGTATGCCGCTGCCAGTGTAGCAGGAACATGTATGACATGAAGATCAAGTCATAAAGAGGTGGAAGTTGCATGGCAATGTAACTCGGAAAGGCTATGTAAATTCCTTGATAGGTAGGCATGGTGGCTGTTTTGAGGAAAGATATAAGGAGGCTTATGATGACAGAGCGTATCATGCCAAGGGTTTGGATGTACCGGCGAAGGTGGACACCAACTCTCGGAGTGAGAAGAAGGCAATGCACGGCACGGGAAGGGCTAGCAAAATAGGGAAGGTGGAAGTGCCAACTCTCAATACTTACATTAGTCCGAAGAACTCATGCAGTTATTATCGGTAACTCTCAATCTAATAAGGAGGTTCACAAAGAGCCAAGTACCCCGAGGAGGAGTGTATGGGGGTTTGGTTATCCTTGCGCATCCTCGACTCATGGTACGTGAGTGTTCTCTAATATTCGACCCCTCAGAAGAGTAGTGATCCATCTAGTAGCTAGAGTTCTTAACTAGTTTTGTAGGTTTTGAAAATAAACACGGATTTCCCAAAATACGACACCTATCACTAATAGGCAAGATCTCTTGACACCAAAAGTTCAAACATTACTCACATCAATACCTCAAAACTATTGCAAGCTACTACTAAAATTAAACAGCAACATCAATTACCTACTTTCAAGACAAGACACAACTCAGTGCAACAACCAACTCTCTTAACAAGATAAACATGAAAACTAAAGAGAGTTCCAGCAACAAACTAAAAAAAATCCAAGGCTCTTGCTAAAGACAAACTAAAACTAAGACTACACATGGCAGTAGCTATGAAAAGATAAAGAACACACAACAACAAAAAGATAGGCATGAAGAATCCTATGATGTGTTCTAGATTTTGAATGTGGAGCGTGTTTCTCTCCCACACAAAGTAAGACAGGACCTAACTTGTTATGAACAGCAAGCAAAGCTAAAGAAACTAAAAATAAAACCTAAGAGCGAGACGCTCCAAGCATAGCACATAACGCATGAAGTGATAAAAATATAGTGAGACGAAGGACGAACTGATGATTGTTGATGGAGAAGGGGATGCACGGGGGCATCCCCAAACTTATACGCTTAAGTCTCCTTGAATATTTATTGGGGATGCATGGGGGCATCCCCAAGCTTGAGCGCTTGACACTCCTGGATCTTCTTTCATCATCTTCCATCGCACACTTGAAAACTCCCTTCATACATAACTCATCATAAGATGATTAGAGAGGTTAGTACCCTTAATAAATATTTTTTCTCCACTGGATATAAATATAATGTTGAAGATATACTGTTTCTCAAGAGTGCCAAAAATTTTTTGCAAAGAAAAAGCAAGCTTAAGGTTTGCAAAAGTTAGGAGAGACAAAACGTGGCAGAATCAGTGAAAAGCAGAACAACAGATAGTAAAGAATTTTTTAGGGGTACTTATGCAACTCAAATAAAAAAACTCAGAACATACGGAAGTTTTGTAATTGTATAGAGCATACCGTGTAAAAGTTTCAGCTGAAAAAGATGAACTGGGATTTTTCTGGAATTTTTCTGGTCACGAGGACAGAATCTGTTTTCTGGACAGCATGTCACAACTTTTACTTCCCTTGCCGTAAGAGGCTATAACTTGGCACAAAGTTGAAAAATAAAGATACAATGATGTTGCTACAGAAGTAACAATCATCAAGACACAACAAAGGCAAAAAGAAAAACCTAAATTCGTTGCGGGCTGCCTCCCGAAAGCGCTTCTTTAAAGCCATTAGCTAGGCTTAATGCAAAAGAACAATGAAGTTTTATCAAGAGAAAGAGAATAACTAGCCCGAGTAACGGACTCAAAAGGTAATTTGATTTTATTTCTAGGGAAGTGTTCCATCCCCTTTTTAAATGGGAATTGGAATTTTATATTCCCCTCTTTCATGTCAATAACCGCACCAACAGTGCGAAGAAAAGGACGTCCCAAAATAATTGGACATAAAGGTTCACACTCTATATCCATAACAATAAAATCAACGGGAACATAGTTGTCATTGAAAATGATAAGAACATCGTCGATCTTCCCTAAAGTTTTCTTTATGGAAGAATCAACAAGACGAAGACCAAAAGAACAACGCTCAAAAGGTTTCAATTCAAACATATCAAATATTCTTTTGGGCATAACGGAGGTACTAGCTCCAACATCACATAAAGCATAGCAAGAGAAGTTATTTAATTTAACTTTGATCATAGGGTCCCAACCATCCTCTAGCTTCCTAGGTATGGAGGCTTCTACTCTAAGCTTCTCCTCCCTAGCTTTGATGAGAGCATTTGTGATATGCTCCGTGAAGGCAAGATTAAGTGTGCTAGTGTGGGGGTCTCTTGACATTTTGTGTAGTAAACTGATAACTTCTGAAAGGGTACAACTATCAAAATAAATATCACTACTATCAAAGGTGGTAGTAGTGTCATCTAGGCTCACTTGTTTGAAACCCTCTATGTTCATAGGAGTTTCTTCATCTATGGTTGAGGTATTAGCATCACCATTAATAGGTCCAACGGGACTAGGAGTGCATTGGGTGCTAATAGTTTGGGTTTCCTCAACAATTTGGATAGTGGCAACTGTGTGGTGTGTAGGAAGGCTCTTAATTCTATCCTCCTCTATAGGGATAAATTCCGGTTTGGCTTCCATTTGATTTATCAAGGTAGATTGGGTGTGGGACATATTCGAAACATGGGTTTCGGTGGCGGTAAGTCTAGCTTGGAGATTAGAAATCTCACTGTTCAGACTATCAAGCTGTTCACTAATGTTTTGCAGAATGGCAGTATGCTCACCTATTTTCTTAGAGAAGGCTTTGTTTTGTTCAAACTGGGTGTGCATATAGTTCTTGGTAGCTTTATCTATTTCTACCAATTTATCAAAGCTAGGTAGGTCTCTTTTCGTATAAGCAGGATTATAGGAGTTATTGCTAGGGTAGGTGTTGTTGTTTCCATAATTGGATGGAAACGGTCTGGGATTGCTAGCAAAATTTCCCCTATAAGCATTGTTGTTGAAGTTGTTTCTAGCAATAAAGTTCACATCTACTTGTTCTTGAGCAACCAAAGAATTTAAAGGAACATCATGAGGATCAATAGAGGGTTGCTTGGTAAGTAGAGACATAATTAAGTCAACTTTTTCATTGAGGGAGGTAATTTCCTCGACAGAATTTACCTTCCTACCTGTTGGAGCGCGTTCGGTGTGCCATTGGGAATAATTGGTCATCATTTCATCGAGAAGCTTTGTGGCAGCACCAAGTATAGTTGACATAAAGGTTCCTCCCGCGGCCGAATCTTACAAGTTCCGCGAGGTAAAGTTCAAGCCTGCATAAAAAGTCTGGATAACCATCCAGGTAGTCAAACCATGTGTAGGGCATTTCTTAACAAGAGATTTCATTCGTTCCCAAGCTTGGGCAACGTGTTCATTATCCAATTGCTTAAAATTCATAATATTACTCCTCAATTGGATAATCTTAGCAGGAGGGTAGTACTTCCCTATAAAAGCATCTTTGCACTTATCCCAAGAATCTATGCTATTTCTAGGCAAAGATTGAAACCAGATTTTAGCATCTCCCCTTAAAGAGAAAGGAAAGAGCTTGAGCTTAACAACATCACCTTCTACTTCTTTATACTTTTTCATGTCACATTATTCAAGAAAATTATTCAAGTGTAAAGCAGCATCATCTCCATCACCAGAGAATTGATCTCTCATAACAAGGTTTAGCAAAGCAGGTTTAATTTCATAAGAGGTAGCTGAAGTGGCAGGTGTGGCAATGGGAGGGCAGATAAAGTCTTGGTTGTTGTGACTAGTGAAGTCACACAACTTGGTGTTTTTAGTGGAACCCATAGTAGCAGCAAGTGTGGCAGATTTTTTTTGTAGTTTTTGATAAAAGACACAAAGATAAAAACTGAAAGATAAACTAACAAGACTAAAAAACAAAGGTAAAGGGTAGTGTGCAACTCCCCTATCTTAGCACTTGGAGTCCCCGGCAACGGCGCCAGAAAACCTTGCTTGATGGCTTCTTGCCCCCTTCGTTGGTTACCCCAAGTGGAGGGTTGAGATGTAGTGCAGCAGCAGTGATCCCTCGGTGAAGATACCAAGGTTTGTCTCCAGCAGGACTCCAGAGATGATAAGTAGGTGTCAGCGGCGCAACTGACGCGGACCTGCACACAGACACAGATAACTTTGTTCCCAACGAAGTTCAGAGAGGTTGTCAATCTCTCCGGTCTTGTTGTTTACAAAGGATAAAACGCAAGGGATAATAATATCAACTTGAAAGTAAATGCAGAAAAGTAAATATAGCGTGGAAACAGTGATAAGGATATGGACCGGGATACGTGATGTTCGCTAGTGATGTCTCTCTCCCAAAATACGATAAAATTGCTATGCGAGGTAAACAAATTACAGAAAGGCAATTGACAGGATTATGAACGCACCGCAATGCTAACTATGCTACAAAAGAAAGGAAGAGGTTCAAAAGCACAGGCAGTACGCCAAGGTAAGTAGACCGAAATCCATCTGCATCTACTACTAATCATCCACCTTGGGATATCTATCTAGAACATCTCGCTGGTATTAAGTTGCGAGCCCCACCCAAAGTGTAAACCCAAAGCAACAGACAACTGCATTAAAAAGACTCTGCGTAAAGTAAACAATCCTTGTAACCGCGGTTACAAGCACCGTTGTTTTCCCCCTTGTGGCAACAGCACATCCCCTAGACTCATGTTTCTGTCACTCAAGCGTGTCATCGGGGGGCATGAACCCACAATCTAGCACAACGCTCCCTCTTAGAGTCACTACCTACTACTTGGCCAAAGCAATAAACAACAACGGGGAACATGCAAGAATTATTTAGGAACAAAAATATAAGAGATAAAAACCAAATATATTACTCAATCACAATCTGAACATAATCTCATAATCCATCAGATCCTATGAAACTCAACATAGCAATAGCAGAAATATTACAAAGGTTCCTCGATCATGTTGGGCAACTCATGAGGTCTAAACAATGAAGATCAAAGAGGGGAGGAGAACATCACATAGCTACTGATCACGGACCCATGGTCCAAGGAAAACTGCTCACGAGACATCCGGGGAGCATCCATGGTGGAGAGGAGACTCCCGGAGGTCAATCCTCGCTCCGACAGGGTGCCGGGAAGAGGTCTTCTGGTGCTCCCGATCTTCGGAAGCGCGGCGGCGGAGGAACAGAGGCGAGTTCGAGGAATAGGGTTCTTCTTCTGGAGTTTTCTCGTGACAGGGGATAAATAGGCGAAAGGGGGCAGCCAGAGTTGGGCCAGGGGCCCTAGGTGCCCCCCTAGCGCGGCCAGGGGTTGGGCCGTGCCGGGTGGCCGCCTGGGCCCCCCTGGCTCCCCTCTGGCCCCTCCCGGGCTCTTCTCGAAGCTTCCGTCACGCTGATTTTTTATCTGAATTTTCCCGAATTTTTCTGGCACTTTTTATATGGGGGAAAACTGAAATAGAAAAACAGCAGAAAACAGGAACTGACACTGGGGTGCACTGAGTTAATAGGTTAGTCCAAATATGATCAAAAGTGTATGAAAGTGTATCTAGATCATACCAATATCACACAAAACATGCATGGAGCAAGCAAAAATTATAGATACGTTTTGGACGTATCATATGTTTTGCCTGATCGGCCGCTGCAGTCGACGTTGGAGCCCAGGAGCAGGAGTACCACGGAGGTGGTTACTACTACGTCGAGACCCCCGCTGACCAGGACCAGGAGTAGTTTCGGAGGCTCCCAGGCAGGAGGCCTTGCCTTTTCGATATGTATCTCTGATGTTATTTGTGCTAGCCTTCTTAAGGCAAAACTTGACTAACTATGTCTGTACTCAGATATTATGGTTTGTATAACTTATGTATTCGGGTCCGCGCGACCCCCCCCTTTATTGTAACTTATTGGTTTATCCTTTTGTGTTTAGTGTTGTGCCGTGATATTCTCACCGTGGCACCCTAATCTCAGCCGTGTACCCTGCGGTTATGATTACTGTACACGGATTGATTTTGGGGGCGTCACAAGTTGGTATCAGAGCCGACTGCCTGTAGGAAGCCACCCAACCACTACCTGGTCGAAGTTGAGTCTAGACTTTGAAAAACTATTTTTCTAACTTAATGTTTGGCTTACGGGCCCACATCGATGTCAGTACATGTGATATCTATGGTATTAGGATCCTTTTCTCCTTACCTATGCTCTAGGAATCTGCTCTCTTATCCTTGCTGGCAAGCTTTACAAACTCTGACATTAGGATCACGTTCTCTTGATTCCATCCGGCGTTTTGGTGCTTCCCCATTGATTGAGTCGTGTCGCAGGAGTTCTACCCCAGGTCCCGGACCGCGGATCTCATTCTCATTCTGGGCAGGCCGCGCGTCCTCTGGCATTAACTCCTGTGGCCAACGGTTTTCTTGCGGCGTGATTGACATAGTGGAATCTATGTCGCGTCGTGTAATCCTTACCGCGGTCTGCGCGCCGCCTAGTGAGTCATTTTTCCTTAATTTCTACGACGTTACGCTGCCCGATTTCCGATTGATTCTATGTGTGGATGTGTATGTCTTATATGACTACTCCTATATATCCGCGCCTCCTCTTTGTTGTCATTTTACCTCTTACTCGTTCCGGTATCTCGTTAAATTTTCATCGCTGAAATACCCCTGTTAAATTCTAGCAGGATGGCTGGTCGTGGTGGTCGTGGTCGTGGTCATGGTGCCAACGATCCACCTCCGCTGCCGGACTACATGGCCGCGATGATGCAACAGTTTCAGATGAACCAGGTGTTTATGCAAGGAGTCATAAACCAGCTCCAGAATCAGAACCTGAACCAGAACCAGCACCAGAACCAACCGCCTGTGGTTACTCTGCGGGATTTCATGCGTCTCAACCCCCCTCTCTTCCACCAACCTGAACAGCCGCTGGATGCCGATGATTGGCTTCGTGACATCACTCGTCAGCTGGAGTTCGCTAATGTGAGCGCTGCTGATTACGTCAACTTTGCGTCTTATTTCCTGCGTGGTCCTGCTGCTCAGTGGTGGGACACCTACAAGGGCTCGCTAGTTGAAGGGACTGTCGTCACCTGGAATGACTTCAATACCACCGTCCGTGCTCGTTATGTCCCCCAGGAGATTATGAACCGTATGAAGGCCGAGTTCCGCAACCTCGTTCACGGCAACAAAACTGTCGAGGAATATCAGAGGGAATTCCCCAATGATGCAAGTAGGCAAGAGAAGTTCCGTGATGGACTCAACCCAGATCTCCAGCTTGCGCTGGCTTTGCACGTCTTCCCCGACTTTGCTACTATGGTGAACCAGACTATCACTCTTGAGACCGCTCAGCTTAAGTTCGGTGGTTCGCCGAAGCGCCCCCGTGATGCTGGCTCACCTTCGGGCACAACACAGAAGCAACGCGTTTGGCTTCCACACAGTGTGTATCGTCGACCTGCCCCTGCACCAAGGTCGTCGTATGTTGCACCTCGCCTTCCTCCGCCCCCGCCAAGACAGCCGAAGACTGAGACTGCACCCCTCCGTCCTCAAGATGGCTTGTGCTTCAAGTGCCATCAGCCAGGTCACTTTTCTAGAGACTGCCCCCAGCGACAGAATCAACTGGTACTTCACCCTGCTGGCCGTGGAAATGGACGTGGCAACAACAGGACCCCCAACTATAACACTGGGTCTTCTGCTCACACTCGCGGACATGCTTACAACATTAATGTTGAAGAAGCTCAGGAGCAACTTGCTACCGTGATGGGTACCCTTCTTGTTAATTCAGTACCTGCTACTGTTTTATTTGATACAGGAGCATCGCATTCATTCATGTCAGAAGCATTTGCATTGTCGCATAACTTTACGATAGAAAAGATGGATCCACCGATGGTTGTCCGCACTCCGATAGGCCATTGCCACACCTCCAAGATAGTGCCCAAAACCATCGTCGAAATTGAAGGAATTGAGTTCCTTGCTTCTCCCATCCTCCTGAAGTCTTCCACCATAGACCTCATTCTGGGCATGGATTGGTTGAAAGTCCATGATGCCGCACTGTATTGTGGTACCAAGTCTGTCCAACTCTTTCACCTCTCCGGTGAGATTGTTAACCACACCACCCGGATTACCCAAGATGCGGAAACGCAGATCTATATGATGAATGCTCTGAATATCTCACCTCTTGACGGGATTGTGATCGTTCCAGTCGTTCGTGATTTTCCCGACGTCTTCCCAGAAGAACTCCCGGGAATACCCCCGATCCGAGAGGTGGAATTCGTCATCGACCGGAAGCCTGGCACCGTCCCTATTGCCAAGCGTCCCTATAAGATGCCACCTCACCACCTCCTTGAACTGAAGAAGGAGATCGACGAAGCACTTCACAAAGGATTCATTCGCCCAAGTTCCTCTTCTTGGGGAGCACCTGCGCTCTTTGTCAAGAAGAGCGATGGAACAAATCGTTTGGTCCAAGACTACCGACCCATCAACCAAGCCACCATCCAGAACAAATATACGCTTCCCCGGATCAACGATCTATATGATCAACTTGCTGGATCCACGGTGTTTTCGAAACTCGACTTGAGGTTGGGTTACCATCAGATCCGAGTCCGTGAAGAGGACATTCCGAAGACCACTTTCATTACTCGCTATGGTTCATACGAGTACACTGTCATGTCCTTTGGCTTGACGAATGCTCCAGCCACTTTCTCCTGATTGATGAACTATATATTCATGGAATACCTCGACAAGTTTGTCGTTGTTTATGTGGATGATATCTTAATATACTCCAAGAATAAAGAGGAGCATGATGAACATCTTCGTCTTATACTGGAGAAGCTTAGCGAACACAAACTCTACGCTAAGTATTCTAAGTGTGAGTTCTGGCTCCCCGAAGTGACCTACCTTGGTCACGTAATTTCCAAGGATTGCATTCCTGTCAACCCAGAACGTATCCAGGCTATTCTGGACTGGACTCCCCCCAAGACTGTCAAGCAAGTCCGAAGTTTCCTCGGACTCGCCAGCTATTGCCGTCGTTTCGTCGAGAACTTCTCCAAGATTTCCAGGCCTCTGACTAACCTGATTCACAAAGGCGTCAAGTTTGAGTGGACAGATAAATGTCAGGAAAGTTTCCAAGCCCTCAAGGACAAGCTCACTTCTCCCCCAGTGCTTGCTCCGCCTGATACTCAGAAGGACTTCGTGATATATTGTGACACGTCTCGTCAAGGATTAGGCTGTGTCCTAATGCAAGAGTGCAAAGTGATTGCTTATGGATCTCGTCAATTGCGTTCTCACGAAGATAAGTATCCAACACATGATCTTGAATTGGCAGCGGTAATTTATGCATTGAAGCTGTGGCGACATTACCTCGTCGGAAACCATTGCGAGATCTACACCGACCACCAAAGCCTGAAGTACCTATTCACTCAACCAGATCTGAATCTCCGCCAGCAGAGATGGCTCGAGACAATAGCCGACTACAACATGGGAATTTCTTACACCCATGGCAAAGCTAATGTGGTGGCTGATGCCCTCAGCCGCAAAGCCTACTGTAGTGAAATTGAAGTTCAAGTACAACAACCACTTCTGTATGAAGAGCTCCGCAAGCTGAACATCTAAATTGTTCCGCAGGGATATGTGAACGCCCTGGTGGTCAAACCAGACCTCGACACCCGCATCAAGACGGTACAACATTATGACTCTGACATTTGGAAGATTAAGCGGCGTGTCGCCAGCGGAGAGCCCTCATTCTTCACTATTGATGCAAATGATGTTATGTGGTGTACTTCAAGGTCCGTTTACTCGTTCCGGTAGCCAAGGCAAACCTGAATTACGCCCCTGATGTCATGAAATAAGCTCATGATACACCTTTGTCGATCCACCCTGGTAGTACCAAGATGTACCAAGACATTCGTCAGCGGTACTGGTGGTCTAACATGAAGCAAGACATTGCTCGTTATGTTGAAGAGTGTGACTTTTGTCGTCGCGTCAAGGAAGAACACTAAAGACCTGCTGGAACTCTGCAACCACTTTCTATTCCTGAATGGAAGTGGGACAAGATCGAGATGGACTTCGTCACTGGTTTTCCCAGATCGCAGAAAGGCCACGATGCTATCTTTGTCGTCATCGACCGCTTCTCCAAGGTTGCCCACTTTCTGCCAGTCAAGGAGACGATCTCTCCTAGTCAGTTAGCAGACTTTTATGTTTCCAGAATTGTGTCCCTCCATGGCATTCCGTTGGAGATCAGTTCAGACCGTGGCAGTATTTTCACCTCAAGGTTTTGGGATAGTTTCCAAGAAGCTACGGGCACTCATCTTAATTTCAGCACCGCCTATCACCCCCAGTCGCAAGGACAACTCGAACGAGTCAACCAAGTGCTCGAAGATATGCTTCGATCTTGTGTCATTTCATTCGGTAAGAAATGGGAGGAATCTCTTCCATTTGCTGAATTCTCGTACAACAATATCTATCAGGCTAGTCTGAAGATGGCACCCTTTGAAGTTCTTTATGGACGTAAGTGTCGAACCCCTCTAAATTGGTCAGAAACTGGAGAACGAACCCTCATTGGTCCGGACATTATACAGCATGCCGAAGATCAGGTTCGCGTTATCCGTGAACATCTGAAAGCTGCTCCGTCCCGCCAGAAGAGAAACTATGACCGCAAGCATAAGGAAATGGTCTATCAACCTGGCGAATACACGTACCTTCGTGTCACTCCCATGAGGGGCACTCACCGCTTCCGATCAAAGGCAAGTTAGCTCCTCGCTACATCGGCCCGTTCCGTATCCTTTCTAGGAGTGGACCAGTGGCATACCGATTGGAATTGCCGCCGAACCTCTCTCAAGTCCACGATGTATTCCACGTGTCCCAACTCCGATGCTGCTTCAAGGACCCTATTCGTGAAGTGGAACATGATATAATCGAGCTGCAGCAGGACTTGACTTATCAAGAACATCCGAGCCGCATTCTCGATCAGTCTGAACGCAAAACCCGCAACAAGACCTCCAAGTTCCTCAAAGTTCAGTGGTCAAATCATTCTGAAGATGAAGCCACTTGGGAGCATGAAGATCGACTTCGCATTGAATACTCCGATCTTTTCCTCGCTACCACAAGAATTCTCGAGACGAGAATTATTGTAGTGGGGGAGATTTGTAACACCCTCAGTATCAGGCATCAGGAAAACTTTTGTTAATATTAAACCTCTGTGATTAGCCAGTCTCTAATCACCTTTGATCATGCCTTGTTCATCTTTGAATTCAAACAAACCCAAAATGCCTTTGGATGAATATTAAAAATGGGTGACAATAAAATCTTTTCCAAAAATTATGAAACAACTTTTGTAAAATCACTAATAATCAGTGGGCCATGCCAATATGGTTTTGGGTATTTATTGTAAGGCCCGATATGCGGTACTGTTCCAAGTCTAGGTGTTTCCACCCAGATCCGGGGACGAAGTACATATCGGTCCCACCGCGACATATGACAAAGCCATATGCCCCGGATTTCCAACATGATATCACAACATTACAGATACAGGATACAACATCTCATACAATCGGCATACAACTGCCTCAAATATAATACAACAGCGGAAGATACATGTCTGAGTACAGACTACAAGCAAATGCCTACTGGCAAAGAGAAAAACATCGATCCCATAACCACACGGGTCCAGGCCCTCCGTCGGGATCCGCCTAACTAGTCGTCGTCGAGTCTCCACGTGAAACGTCGATCACCATACCTGTTGTCGATCAAGAACCCTGAAAAGAGTTTGGGGGTAGTATCATGAGTACAGAGGTACTCAGCATCCAACTGTAGTGGTCATCTGACCCAGCAAGGACTTCATCACTCGTCATTCTAGGACAACAAGTAGTTTACGGTAAGGAAGGGGTAAGTGGTGAGGCTGCTGCCGCACTAGCATTTATGAAGTGGCTAACGATCTAGAGAGTAAGATAAGAAGCCAAGCATTCGATGAGGAATCGCCTCCAACAAGTCTTGCTATCAACTACTACGCAAACATAACACCTATCCTATCCTTGTCCTCCTCTTCGCATCCCGACGAAGAAGAAGCAATCAAGGCACACAGACACGTTGATCAAGTTATATTAAGATTATCTCAGTTGTTGTTGTCTACGAACAAGGAGTAGGTCTCAAGTCGTCCATAACCGTGGACACGGATTTTCGAAAAGATTTAACCCTGCAGGGGTGTACCAACTGCCCATTACGAGGCTCCGCACGCACGCCCATCTCTCTCAGTTGCTACCCATCACAGGCAACCATTTTATGATTTAGTTCCAAGAGATCCGAAATAACAAGTCCCTCTAGCTAACAACGAACAAATCCGGGTGGCCCCCGGTGAGTCGACATCCAACTCAAAAGCCGACCGGGCTCTCGAATTGGCCTCTACCGTCTGGATGAGGTCGGATAGGTTGCCCAAACAGATGTGGACAACCCCCTAGCTCCCTGGGGTGGACCAACAAGAGAAACCATGTCTCCGCTGGCCCAAGTTGTTTTAAATAATATCTGCCAGGAGCGACCCAATAGACACACACACGATTTTCAAATGGTAAATCAGCTTGGGGCACCACTAGAAATGTTTGAAGCTAGATAGGTAAGAAGAGGGGACCCCATAAAATCCCACACGCGGTTAGGCACGCTCAGTCTTAAAACCAATACCCGGAACTCGGATCCTAGGTGACTCGAATGGAACAAAGCGTCGGGCGGGATAACCTAGACCTTCCATCCTTCGTCGAATATAGTCAACATTATAATAATCATATCATCAACAACAATAATAATGTGATAGCCCAAACCAATGAGTAACAGGGTAACATCGTAGCATCCTAAGCACGCATACTAAGCAGGGGCTGAGAAACGAGCAAAAGTAACATAGCAGTACATGGTTTGCTGGGAGGGGACTTGGCTGTATCGGTTTGAAAAAGGCTGTAAACATGTGGTAGGATCAAACATCGAACGTATCCTAGACTAGCATGCAAACCGCTGGGTGAAATAGAATGGATCATAAGTAATGTATAGTCCTTGCCTGTTGATAAGTCGGGTTCCGAAGGTGTAGTTGATCGCAAGCTCGCATCGTCTCCGAGAGGTACCCGCGGAAGCACACAAGACGGTAAACACTGGAAAGCAATCAACGAGCAAGCACTCTATTACTACGAAGCAAACACGAGAAAGCATCAACAAGAAGGCAACAAGAGACATCACACCTACAGAGCGGTTACTAACAGGTTAAGTGGAGTACTCGTCACACACGACGATATCGCACATTTGGAAAGGTTCAAGTTGTTTAGCTACAGGTTATCAACAAAGGTTGTTAACATGGCATCTCACTCAATCATGGCATAGCACACAAACATGACAAAAGGTGAATCATAAGATAAACTATCTATGCTAGTCAATTAAAGTGAGGCACAACCTATACATGGCATAACACTAAGTGCCCCACGACAAGTAAAGGATTTGGTACTGTTCTGTACTAAACCATATTTTAGGTTGGTTAACAGTAGCAAAAAATAGCATAAACACAAAGTACACGAAAAACTAATCAAGTTACATATAAAGAACATTCCAAACGGAGTTACGGTTAAAAAGATACAAGCAATACAAGTTTGGAACACAATCTGCCAACATCGGGAAGCACACTTTAGAGAAATGCATAAACAGGATAATGAATGCAAACATGCTCAGAAATGGTATGCAATTAAAGTAGACATGGCAGGGAAGGCATGACAAAAAGAATCATGCAAAAAGGCATCATGAACAACTAGTCATAGCTCATGCAAAATGCAATAAAACATTACTGGTCTAGGACTTAGTGAAAATCAAGAAAACAGGGAAGAAACTGTTATTTATATGATGTACAAATAGGGGTAAAACTATATGAAAAAGTGCAGCAACATGACATAGCAATACATGGGCATGAAGTAGACATGATGATGATCAGGTACAAAAAAGAATCAAGGTAATAGGCACCACAGATCAAAAGATATTAAGCATGCAACATGACATTGGAACGTTACAGACTTAGAGAAAAACAGAGGTGGCTGTCAAAAACAGTGGCATAGCAACTTTGGAGCTCAATAACTATATGACCATCAAGCATATCATGAAAATTCAATACATATAATGGAAGTAGACATAATGCTTAACAGTATGCAAAAAGAATCAATGCAATAGGTCTCATGGATGTGTCACAATCATCATGCAAACTTGCAATAAAATAACAGCAGCATCAGACTAACAGGAAATAATAGCAATTAATAGTCTGATGCCCACTTCAACACAGATTAACAACATCAAGATGGCCTCAAATCAAAATACTCACAATAGATGAACTAAAGTACACACAATTCTAAGCAATTTTCCTTTTGGGAGCAACGTGATCCGGGCTACGGTTTGATCGCAAATCTACTCGCAAAAACAGACCAGCACATAGTTAATCCAGACTTTGCCAAACTTTACAGGGTGCTAGGAAAAAAAATAACAGAGGCAAAAATAAAAGGGGGGGGGCGGCCTGGCTCACCCTTAGTGGGCTAGGCCCACTGGCCTAGAGAGGCCGACTTGGCTGGGAGCGCTCGGGCTGGGGGTGCTGGGTCGGCCCACAACGGGGAGCGGTCGAGTGGGAGGCTCTGCCTCCTCCCGATCCAGCACGGGCCGCGGCGGCGCCGCTGCATGGCTCGCCGGCCAGCCACCGAAGGTCCATCGCAGGAAAAGGAAGGCGGAGGCGGCTCGGGACGGGTGGATCCGGCCGCCGCTCGCTGGATCTGGCCGGAGGGCCCCTGGCGGCGGCGGGAAGATCTCGGCCTTGAGGTCGTCCATGGCGTGGCCGTGGCCTGGATCGCCGGCCCTGGCGGCAACCTGCGAGGAGGAGAGGGAACGCCGGTGAGGGGGAGATGAGAGGGAAAGGGGGAGAAGGGATTGGGCGCGAGGAGGAGGGGAGCCGGCGGCTGCCAGGGTTGGCCGAGGCGAGGCGGCGGCAGCGAACTCCTCGGGCTGGAGGCGGCGGCTTGGAGGAGAGAGAGAGGTAGGTGGGTGCTGACGTGGCGGCCTCTGGGCCGTCGGATCGCCAGATCTGACGGTCCAGAGCGCCTGGGGCTGATGTTTCAGATCTGAGGGGCTAGGGTTGCGAAAATGGGGCTATTTTTGGGGAAAAGTGGAGGGGGTGGCTGCAATTTTGTGGCTAGGGAAACTCTAAAAAGAGGTGGGAGTGTGGTGGTCTTTATATAGCCTAGGTGGCTGGCAGTTTGGAAAAACATCCCGAGTTTTTCTCTCGCGCGTGCGGTGCTTACGTTTCTGACCGCCGGGAGTCCGCAGGACCTCCGATTCGGGTAAAACTTCGAACTGCGCGATCAGCGCGTCGAGCCGGCGGCGTTCACGTCGCGCTCGAACCGTTTCGAGAAAACTTTCCGGCGCGCTATAAAAATAACCCATTTAATTATTAAACAGGGTTTTTCATTCCGTTGGCTGTGGCTGGTCTCGTGCGGTTTTTGCGACGATGATCGGGTGAAACCCGATGTCGCAAGGTCGACTGTCAGGGTGGCAAGGGTCGGTCTCCGTACGGTACGAGATAAGAGGGGGAAAAATAATCGCCGATCGATAAATCGGAGATGCAAACATCGCAAACAAATCAGACAATCAAACAATTCACAACGAAAACAAATTTTTTAATTTTTGTGAAATCTGGGCTGTTACAATACAACACCACCAACAAGGGATCTCGTCCCGAGATCCTGGACGATCCGAGGGAGACGGGAGAGGAGAAAAAAGGAGTCAACAATCTTCAACACCACCAACAAGGGACTCTGCTCCATGTCGACGTCGAACTTCCGTCGAGATTCTTACCGCAGAGAGACGACATTGTCGAAAAAAAGAAACCGTCAGTGACAAGAGGAAGAACGATCGCGAAAACCAGATCAAGGGATAGTGATTTTCGACGCAATTCGTAAAAACACCGGTAAAAGGAGGGATGGCAATGGATGACCCAGATGATACCCGAAATCGAAGAAGCTAAAGGTACTATAGGAATTCCCAAACCTGAGATCGGAACCGAGACAATACGCTGCAAGCAAGGCATTGTAACGATTCCGAAACTCCACACACTCGAGATCCTAGGGTTTGAAAGGGTATAATTCAAGATTAAAACATTACGACACTTGTCCTGACCAGAGCAAGGGTAAGGAGTAAAAGAATCCTACTCTCCGATAACTAACTTAGTAACTACAAAATAGCTTTTGTCTAGACTCGACTTCGGCCAGAAAAGGGATCCTACGGTCGGTAAGGCTCTGATACCAAGTTGTAAGGCCCGATATGCGGTACTGTTCCAGATCTAGATGTTTCCATCCAGATCCGAGGACGAAGCACATATCGATCCCACCGCGACATATGACATAGCCATATGCCCCGGATTTCCAACATGATATCACAACATTACAAATACAAGGATACAACATCTCATACAATCGGCATACAACTGCCTTAATACAATACAACAGCGGAAGATACATGTCTGAGTACAGACTACAAGCAAATGCCTAGTGGCAAAGAGAAAAACATCGATCCCCATAACAGCACGGGTCCAGGCCCTCCGTCGGGATCCGTCTAACTAGTCGTCGTCGAGTCTCCACGTGAAACGTCGATCACCATACATGTTGTCGATCAAGAACCCTAAAAAGAGTTTGGGGGTAGTATCATGAGTACAGAAGTACTCAACATCCAACTGTAGTGGTCAACTGACCCTGCAAGGACTTCATCACTCGTCATTCTAGGACAACTAGTAGTTTACGGTAAGGATGGGGTAAGTGGTGAGGTTTCTGCCGCACTAACATGTATGAAGTGGCTAACGATCTAGAGAGTAAGGTAAGAAGCCAAGCATTCGATGAGGAATCGCCTCCAACAAGTCTTGCTATCAACTACTTACGCAAACATAACACATATCCTATCGTTGTCCTCCTCTTCGCATCCCGACGAAGAAGAAGCAGTCAAGGCACACACACGTTGATCAAGTTATTGTGTTCTATGAACAAGGAGTAGGTCTCAAGTCGTCCATAACCGTGGACACGGCTTCTCGAAAAGATTTAACCCTGAAGGGGTGTACCAACTGCCCATTACAAGGCTCCGCACGCATGCCCATCTCTCTCAGTTGCTACCCATTATAGGAAACCATTTTATGATTTAGGTCCGAGAGATCCGAAATGATAGGTCCCTCTAACTAACAACGAACAAATCCGGGTGCCCCCCGGTGAGTCGACACCCAACTCAAAAGCCGGCCGCGCTCTCGAATAAGTCTCTATCGTCTGTCTCGGGTTTGGATAGCCGGTTGATCACACATGGGAAACCGGGTCCTCAGCCGAACAAGGTGGGCCAGCAAGGGAACAATGTCCTCACTGGTCAAGGTTGGTTTGAAAACTACTGGCGAACGACCAGCACACACACGGTTTCAAAAGGTAAATCAGCTTGGGCCACCACTAGAAATGTTTGAAGCTAGGTAGGTAAGAAAAGGGGACCCCATAAAATCCCACACGCGGTTAGGCACACTCAGTCTTAAAACCAATACCCGGAACTCGGCTCCTAGGTGACTCGAATGGAACAAAGCGTCGGGGCGGGATAGCCTAGACCTTCCATCCTTCGTTGAATATAGTCAACATTATAATCATATCATCAACAACAATATAATAATGTGATAGCCCAAACCAAGGAGTAACAGGGTAACATCGTAGCATCCTAAGCACGCATACTAAGCAAGGGCTGAGCAACGAGCAACAGTAACATAGCAGTACATGGTTTGCTGGGAGGGTACATGGCTGTATCGGTTTGAAAAAGGCTGTAAACATGTGGTAGGATCAAACATCGAACCTATCTTAGACTAACATGCAAACCGATGGTTGAAATAGAATGGATCATAAGTAATGTATAGTCCTTGCCTGTTGATAAGTCGGGTTCTGAAGGTGTAGTTGATCGCAAGCTCGCATCGTCTTGGAGAGGTACGCGTGGAAGCACACAAGACGGTAAACACTGGAAAGCAATCAACGAGCAAGCACTATATTACTACGAAGCAAACACGAGCAAGCATCAATGTGACGCCCCCAAAATCAATCCGTCTACAGTAATCATACACGCAGGGTACACGACTGAAATTAGGGTGCCACGGTGAGAATATCACAGCACATCACTAAACACAAAAGGATAAACCAATATGTTACAATAAAGGGGGTCACGCGGACCCGAATACATAAGTTATACAAGCCATAATATCTGAGTACAGACATAGTTAGTCAAGTTTTGCCTTAAGAAGGCTAGCACAAATAACATCAGAGATACAGATCGAAAAGGCAAGGCCTCCTGCCTGGGAGCCTCCGAAACTACTCCTGGTCCTGGTCAGCGGGGGTCTCGACGTAGTAGTATTCGCCTCCGGGGTACTCCTGCTCCTGGGCTCCAACGTCGACTGCAGCGGCCGATCAGGCAAAACAGTAAAGGAAATAAAGCAGGTGAGTATCTAGTATACCCGCGAGTCTTACGTCCGCTACTAAGCATTATGCATTGTATCAACGGAAAGAAGAGGCTGTATATAGTGGACTGAAAGACAGAAATCCAGAGCAAGGGTAAGAAGCTAGGCCTATCGACGACTAGCATCTTCCGACGATGTCTTGCAGCATGAGGTAAGAATCAGCCAACAGTTCATATAAAGCGTAAAGTAACAACGAAGCAGAAGTTGCTGCAACATTGTATAATATAAGTTTTAATGATTAACAATAATAATAATTCCTCCGAGTTCACCTCCTCGACATCCCAGCGAGGAAGAAAACCCGGAACCATACAGTTTAATAATAATAGTTTCTAGTGGTAAGATCCAGCTTCAGCATAAAGCGTCCTGTTACCGTGGACACAGCTATTCGAATAGATTAATCTTCCCTGCAGGGGTGCACTGCCGTGACTCTACGACGCTCAGATCTCCAGGGTGGCGGGAACCTTGTTAGGGAACGCTCCACCAAAGCTATCCGACACAAAGTAGCCCATCCTTCGGCAATCAATAGAGAGGTCATCCGCCGGACTATATCCTATGTACGCCGGGCTTTGGACCCTAACCCGAACGTACTCCTGCACGGTGCGTGACTGGCCGGTGAAGCAAAATCAAAGAAAATACAAATACACCGCTCGAGCAAGAGAAGACAACACCACTTCCCGGCAATCAGCCCGCGGTACTGTTGACGTCTGAAGACCCTCGAACGAGACTACGATGCAGGGGAGCCCACACTCCTTATCCCACGTCTAGGTAGTGCGTACAAGCCAAAAGGCTACTCAAGACATCCGCCAAACCATTTAGCATTTTAATTAACCTGCGTGACAACCGTTATCGTTGCCTCGACTTAACCGACCCGCGGTCAACGACAGCAGTCAGGACCACCAGTACATCGGTGCCTTCCCTGTCGTCCCACCAAGTCACTGCGGTTACCAACAAGGTGAACCGTCTCCTTACCTTGTCTCGCGTGTGCTCTTGGTAGAGCTCGACTTTCGTGGTTTGGTAACTCTCGTGAGATACGAACAGGGGCCAAACACGCCAGTAACGTCGGTCGTACCCTCCCTGTCGTTCCCGACGATATACCACTCGCGGGGACCGTTGGGTCGCCCGACTTCTTACCTTTAAGGACAACCGCTGTCCAGGACCCTATGGCGGCAAGACAAAGTCAGCCTCGGGTGGAGTACAAGGATTACTCCTTGATAGCTCACACTTGAGGTGACTAGGCATAACCCAGATAGGGGCCTTTGGCGGTGTCTGCTTGGTACCGTACCTGTGCAGTTGTATATATTGTATCTGTGTTCACTCCCCTGAGTGATCACGTCCCGCTATCTATTCCTAGCTAACAATGCGCAGGGCTCACTGCTGAATATATGCATAATTATAACAGGCCGCATAGGATAAAGGAAAGGTACATCAAGGGGCGACAAAATCAGGCTATGCAATTGAATAGGATTGTAATCGTAGCAGCAGCAGTAACAATGCCTAGTGCAAGAAATGTACGGAAAGATAGGTAATATCTGGGGAAGAGAATGGCTCTGCTTGCCTGGAAGCTCGACGGTAGGGGCAGGGTCGTCGACGAAGTAGTCGTACCCGGCAGCAGTGTAGTCGGCGGTAGCAGCGGGGTCTACCGAAGATTAAGATTAAGGGGGGGAGGAAACAGTAAATACACAGCAATAATATACAAACATATGCATGACATGACAGATGAAATGTTAATGGTGTTCTAACGCAGTGCAATGCACGTTGCTCGGAGCAGGAATTCATCCGGGGATGAACTGCCAGCTCCAGGTGATTACCGGACAGGGGGTACGGAGGGGTAAGGATCAAGCCGGAGGTGTCGTGGACATCCGACAAACATAAGGGGGGTGTATCCGTGTTAGTTGAACTATTCCGAACAACTTTCGTGTTCGGAATAAATTCATTCGGGTACTTTTTATCGGTACCGGGAATTATCGACAGACAACCCGGAGGGGGGGAATGTCGATGATCGGTGTGTTAGGGGGGTGTGGTTGGTATACGGATAGCGTATTCTTATCCGTTGTATTTTTCTGATCAATTTTCAGGTATAAAGTTTTTCGATCTGATATACGGATTAAAAGATATTGATTTTATAAGTTTAATCAATTTTAAAACATTAAAAATCCTTTTTCTATTTAATAATTCTTTTATTAATTATTAAATCAATTAATAATTCATTTTAATTAACTGACCAGTGGGTCCCATTGGTCAGTGACACAGTTAACAAATAGATTAATTAAATCTAATAATTCAGTGGGGGGACCCACATGTCATTGACTATTAACTAATTAACAGTTTTAATTAGCTTAAAGGGGCATGGGACCCACATGTCTGTCACTCAAGGGGGGTTATTTTGTTTTAGTTAATAGTGGGGGTTAATTTATTCTTTGATTAACTTAGGGGGGGGGGTTAACAGGGGGGGTTAGCCCCAGGCGGTCACAACCATGTCGGCCGGCCGGCGACTCACGCCGGTGGAGGAGCCGCGCCGGGCGGGGGAAGGGGGAAGAACGCGGCGGACGCCGGAGGCGCGACCGCGTGTGAGCGTGGCCTAGGGCGTGGGCAAAGGGGCCCGTGGGCGTGGCCGCGGGGAGCACGAACTCCACGGAGCTCGGCCGGCGGGGAGTCCACGGCGGGCAAGGGGACGGGGCATGAAATCGAGCAAATAGAGCATGGGGAAGACGCGCACGCTCACCGTGGAGCGCGGGTGGTCTCAAGTCAGCCGGAGGTGGTCGGGGTGGAGCTCCACGGTGTCAATGGCGCAGCGGCCGCGGTGGAGAAACGGCGGCGATGGCGAGGCCCCAGTGGACACCGGCTTCGATTGGGGGCACGGGAAGAAGGGGTCAGGCGCGGGCCAGCCCCTAGACAAGACGGCCGGGCCGGAGGTGCCCGGTGGTCGCGTCGGCTGCGGCGGCGTGGCCACGGACGCGCTCGGGTTCGCGTGGGAGGGGAGGGAAGAGCACCCGGGGAACAGGGACTGGCGGCTAGGGTTTCCAAGCGGGCTCGGGGTGGCCTCGGGGTACTTGACCCCGCCGGCCAACCGCCGTAGGCGCCACGGCGCGCCGGCCGGCCGCGGGATGGCCGCCACGGCATCCCTCGTACGTGTCGGGACCCGGGGGTAGCGTATGCAAGTCCAGTTAAGACATAGTCATATGGAGAGCCGAGAATCGCACCCACTTGTCTAAGAAGACAAGGCCAAGCACTGAACATTCTCGGAAAGCATCGTACGTGAGGGGCATCCCATCCAGGCCGGATGATCAACTGAGATGGGTCCTCATCGTCCGCACACAAGTCAAATGATATGGGTGGTGAACTCCCATATTCAAAGACAAGTCGCCTCAACCATAGTACCGACTATCTCAAAACTCTTACATAGACTTACTCCAGCCCGATCACTTAGTCGGGGTCTAGGGCGGGCTCGATCATACCACAAAGTGTGCACGAGACAGAGTCTCGAGCAATCGCATTGCGATGCCCCAAGCTACGCACATCTAAGGGCCACTTGGTGTATGAAAGACCGCCAGCCAGAACACAACTAAGGTCTCGAAAACCCATACAAAGACATGCATGTTATAAAGATACACGCAGCACACATGCCTTGTATGAACAGTAGGTACCATTGCAATTCTCTACAAAGTGTACATTTTATTTATAACTCTTATAGAGTACACACAGAGATCACATATATGTGATCCAACATTACAACATAAAGCGGAAGCAAATTATGTCTGAGTACAGACAAGTTTAACAAATTGGCTTAAGAAGCCTTATTCAAACATAAAGCCCTCCACGAGGGAACCAGTCTGCTGACTGGGACTAGACTAGCTTAACTTCAGTCGTCCAGCTCGATGAAGAAGCCACCTTCGGGGTCAGTGGCGTCATCTAAAACATAGATTAAGCAAACGTGAGTACAAAGTCGTACTCAGCAAGACTTACGTAGGAGCTATACTACTCATGCACATGTATCAAGGTAAAGGGAGGTGGGGTTCACTTGCAGAAATGCCAGCTTTGACTTGGCTAATCCTGAACTACGAGTACCAGACTTTGAGGTAAGAAGCGTACACGAGTCCACTACTTTCACCAACCAATACACCACTATGGTGCCTTCCTCGACTTCCCCACGAGGAAGCACGCCATAGCACTCACACTTATCTTGGTGTGTTTTAGAAGTATCCGGTTCAAGTTATCTAATAATCAAGCTAAGCTTTCCAAGTAGTCCATAACCGCGGACGCGGCTATTCGAATAGTTTTGATAACCTTGCAAGGGTGTACCGCTACACACACATGACCATCATTTACCGCCTTTGATCTCGACACCATTCAAGGGGTGCCAGCGAGGATGCTCACCACAACTGTTACCTCATAGCCTATCTAGTCCAAGAAAGCCGCCTACTTGGGTTGGCTACCACAATCGTGAACCCGGCCGGTTTACCGAAGTGGACCCAAGCAATGTGTGCGTGGTGCATAAGCCGGTCTCGGTTGAGCCGTTCTCTCACTTAGCATCCAGGCCACAAGCCTACCAGAACTCCGAACTACTGCGACATCTGGACATCGAAAGGGATGAGTTAATAAGTTGAGAGGGGTCAGTGAGCCCAATGTGTGGTTGTACTCTTCATCTTGGATCACCACACAAGGACTCGGACTTAGGGCGGTGTTCAACGAGACAACCCACCGTGTACTCCTACACAGCCTCTCATCGTTCACCTTGTATTAGGGTCGATTCACCAACACTTTTCTACCATCATCCACATGATTATTACCATCCCGACTCACATCACAGTAACAACATGGTATCATACTAAGCATGCAATAAGCGATAACATTTGCAGGGGCCACATGATATCATTCAACTCCTACAGTTGCTAGGCTTGTGGTTTGCTTACTACTGTGACAAAATGATAGGTCATGCAAAGGAATGGGTTCATCTATACGGTAGAAACGTAGCATGGTGATCATCCTAAACAATTCATAAGAGAGACATCAGAGGGAAGTGGGATTTTATCGACATGATCAATGGGGTTTTGCTTGCCTTGCTGACGAGGTTCGGGTTCTGGATCTTCAGCGAAGGGGGTGACCTCTTGCTCCGGTTCCACCTCTACTCGGCAAACAAAGCACGAAGTAGCAATCAATATGAATGCAATGCTCAAGCACATGATTGAATGTTAAAGCTTGAAGTATAAGTTTGGATGTGTGAGGCAATTCAATTTAAGTGGAATATATTGCATTTAGAATGCAAATTCAAATTCCACATTTGAATTCAACATTAACCAAGTTATATGTGATATAGTTTCATCATTTTGAGTTATCTTCAAATGTGTATGATATGCCTCTGATGTGTAAGTGACATGTGGCATGTTTCCATGGTTCAAGTTGCAAAAATATTTGAATTGAATTTGATTTAATTCCATTTAAATCAAATAGCAAATGCTACTGATCACATTTAAAATTCAACTCAAACAGAGTTGAGAGTTGCATATTTGGAAAGATAATTTTCTCCTGATCATTTTTCATATATTATTTGTCCAATTTGGAGTTAATATGAATTTTCTATGAATTTCCAAAGTTTGGGATATTTTCTGGATTTTCTGGAATTATTTAAACCATTTTGCTTTTCTAGAAATTCAATTAAATGAATTATTGCGTCAGCAGGGGGGGCTGACAGGTGGGGCCACCCTGTCAGTGGCTGGGTTAATTAACCCGGCTGGGTTAACTTAACCAGTGGCTTAATTAAGCCACTGGGCCCACTGGTCAGTGACCCAGGGGGTCACTTAACTAGTGATTAACCGGGGTTTTAGGGCTGACTCGCCGGCGGCTAAACGCCGGCGGCCTGGCCACGGCGGCGCTGCGCGGAACTGCTGTTCCCGTGGCCCAAATGAAGCGCCGAGACCACGGGAGCGAAGCCCGTGCTCTCGCACTTCTCCTGGTGCACGCCAACGTCCAAGACGACGACCACAGCGACGACGGTGACCTCGCCGGCGGCAACAGAAACACGGGAAGGAGGCAATCGTCGCCACGGTGCTCCAAATCCAGCAATCTTGAGCTCGTTCGATGCGTTAGACCACAGGGAAGACGTCGGACATGCTCTTGGGTACGTGTTCTTCACGGATGCTCGCCGACGACGACCTCGGCGGCTTGGTACTCCGGCGACCATAGCAAACGGTGACAGAGGGCAAGAGGGGCCGGCTAGGTTAGAGGAAACACTCACCCAAACGCAGGGAGTGCAGCGGCGCAGTCGATGGAGGCGGGGAAGGCTTGACGACGGCGAATCAAAGACGGCGAGGTTGCGGTTCCGGCGAGGTCGCGATGAAGCTTGCGTCGTTCACGAGTTCAATCAGGCGCCCATCTTCTCCAGCTTGGGGTAGTCGTCGATGAGGAGCACGAGGGACACGTTGGCTCAAGCTCTAGGGCACGGTGGCCGCGAGTTCTTGCGACGGCGAGCAGCGGCTGCTCTCGGAGAAGAAGGGGAAAACGAGGAGAGGAAGGGAGAGCACGAGAGAGGAGGGGGAAATGATTCACGGCTTCACGGCGGTTCTCCAGGACACGAAAAGATGGCACGGGGCGGCCTGGAAGGTCGAAGACATCGCGGTGGCGTCCACGGCGTCGGCGCTCTGCCACGGAGCTGCTTGGACGCGCGGGAGGAAGACGACAGAACGGTTCGGGTGGGCTGGGCCGGCTGGAGAGGTGGGCCTCGCCCCAGGCGAGAGGTAAGCCTTTTCTTTTTCTCTCTGTTTAATCTTTCCTTTCTTTTTCTGTAATTTGTTTTGGCTCTGATAAAAATACCAAACCATTTTATTAAATGCTGAAAACTTTTACATGGCCTCATAATAATATGGACAAGGCACTCATAAACTTTCAACATTTTTAAAATTCAAATGATTTGAATTTTAAATCAAATAGGGGGATTTCTTTAATTCCAAGGTACTGTTTGAATATTTGAAAAATCTATGAGCATGGGGGGGGGTCCCACATCACTTGATATGTGATCATACTCATTTATAAGACTTGTCAAAACTCTAACATGAATTTTTGGAAAAGATTTTTATCTGGCCTTTTTAATTAATTCATCTGGGGGGTGTTCCTTCTCCCATTTGGATTTTGAATTTGATTTCCTTTGAAATTTTGACATGATGCAAAGGCACTAGCTAACCCTAGCACATACCTAACAGAGGGATCTGACAACTCGCCCCCACTCAAAAGAATCTCGTCCCGAGATTCAGAAGTCTGCGGGAGGAAGGAGGGGTACTCGGCACTGAGACGGTCTTCTCTTTCCCACGTGGCTTCTCTTTCAGAGTGGTGTGACCATTGCACTTTCAGAAACCGAATCTTCTGATGACGAGTGACACGCTCTGCGGAATCAAGAATACAAATAGGGTATTCTCGATAAGAAAGGTCAACTTGGAGATCAAGCGTTTCATGGTCGACTTCGCGGATGGGGTCCTTGAAGAAACGCCTGAGTTGGGATACATGGAATACATCGTGTACTCGGGAAAGGTGCGGAGGTAGTTCAAGTTGGTAGGCAACTTCTCCACGTTTAGCAATAATGCGGAAAGGTCCAATGTAACGTGGGGCCAACTTGCCTTTGATACCGAAACGTTGGGTTCCCTTCAGAGGAGTAACCCTAAGGTAAGCCTTCTCATCCAGATTGTAGCTCTCTTTCCTATGATGGCGATCATAGTAGCTTTTCTGACGAGACTGGGCTGCTTTCAATTGATCACGAACAATGCGAACTTGATCTTCTGCTTCCTTGATCATATCCGGTCCAAAGAATTGTCTTTCACCGGTTTCAGACCAGTTTAGTGGTCTTCGACATCGTCGTCCATACAGGAGTTCAAAAGGAGCCATGTTCAGACTAGATTGAAAACTATTGTTATAAGCAAATTCGGCATATGGAAGAGAATTCTCCCAATTCTTTCCGAATGAGATAACACAAGCTCTGAGCATGTCTTCAAGAATTTGGTTAACCCTTTCGACTTGACCGCTAGACTGAGGATGGAAAGCCGAACTAAAGGAGAGATGAGTTCCCATAGCACGTTGGAAGCTTCCCCAAAATCTAGAGGTGAAAAGGCCACCGCGATCAGAATTGATTTCCAACGGAACACCGTGAAGTGATACAATTCTGGAGATGTACAAGTCCGCTAACTGACTAGCAGTTATAGACTCGCGAACCGGAAGGAAGTGAGCAACTTTGGAAAGCCTATCTATGACAACGAAAATGGCATTGTTTCCTTTCTGGGTTCTTGGAAAGCCGGTGATGAAGTCCATACCGACTTTGTCCCATTTCCACTCAGGAATGGACAAAGGTTGAAGTGTACCAGCAGGTCTTTGATGTTCTGCCTTAATGCTACGACAAACATCACATTCGGCGACAAATTGAGCAATGTCTCTCTTCATCTTAGTCCACCAAAATCTCTGGCGTAGATCTCGGTACATTTTTGTGCTACCGGGATGAATTGAGAGGGGTGTGTCATGGGCTTCTTTGAGGATGAGTTGCCTTAGTTCCCTATTCTTAGGTACTACTAAACGATTTTCAAAGAATACCGTTCCTTTGTTATCTGTGGAGAAACATTTAGCAACTCCGCTAGCAATGTTCTCCTTGATCCGGCGAACACCTCGTGCACGCCTTTGGGCAACTAAAATTTGATCCTCAAGAGTTGGTTTCGCCACCAAGGTAGAAAGATAGCCATCAGGAACAATCTCAAGATTGAGTTTGCGAAAGTTCTCATGAAGAAGTGGTTGATACTGCTGTAACATGAGGTTGTTACAGTACGACTTACGACTTAGTGCATCAGCCATGACATTGGCCTTGCCCGGGGTGTAAGAAATTGCTACGTCGTAATCTTTTATCAACTCAAACCAGCGTCTTTGCCTGAGATTAAGATCTGGCTGGGTGAAAATATACTTGAGGCTTTGGTGGTCGGAATAAATCTCACAACGATTACCAAGGAGGTAATGTCGCCAACTTGTTAGAGCATGAACTACGGCAGCGAGTTCAAGGTCATGGGTAGGATAATTCTCTTCATGTGGCCGCAACTGGCGTGAAGCATAAGCTACCACATGTCGATCTTGCAGAAGTATGCATCCTAACCGTTGCCGTGATGCGTCACAATAGATCTCTAAATCCCTTTTGGTGTCTGGAGGTGCAAGTACGGGTGCGGAAGTCAATCTTCTTTTTAGCTCTTGAAAGCTTTCCTCGCACTTGGGAGTCCATTGGAATTTCTTATCTTTCTTGAGAAGTTCAGTTAGAGGCTTTGCAACTTTAGAAAAGTTCTCGACGAAGCGACGACAATAGCTGGCTAGGCCAAGAAAACTTCTAACTTGCTTAACCGATTCAGGTGGAGTCCAGTCAAGGACGGCCTGAACTCTCTCGGGATTCACAGCAATGCCTTTTGCAGAAATCACGTGGCCTAAGTAGGTCACTTCTGGTAGCCAGAATTCACACTTGGAGAATTTAGCGTACAGGCGATGCTCTCTAAGTTTCATCAATACCAGCCTTAAGTGTTTGGCATGATCTTCTTCGTTCTTCGAGTAGATGAGAATATCATCGAGATAAACCACAACAAATTTATCTAGGTACTCCATGAAGATCGAATTCATCAAGCGTGAGAATGTGGCGGGGGCATTGGTTAAACCAAAGGATATGACGGTGTACTCGTAAAGACCATAACGAGTAGTAAAAGCCGTTTTGGGAATGTCCTCGTTTCGGATTCGGATCTGATGATAACCTAATCTTAAATCCATCTTGGAGAAGACGGAGGATCCTGCAAGTTGATCATAGAGATCATTGATCCTGGGCAGGGGGTATTTGTTCTTTATCGTCGCTAAATTTAGCGGGCGATAGTCTACGCACATCCTTTCTGTTCCATCTTTCTTCTTTACGAACAGAACGGGACAACCCCATGGCGATGAGCTAGGGCGGATGAAGCCTTTTGCCAACGAAGCATCAAGTTGGGTTTTTAGCTCAGCTAACTCATGTGGGGCCATTTTATAAGGGCGTTTGGAAATTGGTGCGGTTCCTGGAACAAGATCCACTATAAACTCTACACACCTGTCGGGTGGCATGCCCGGCAGCTCTTCAGGAAAGACATCCGGGAAGTCACGAACCACCGGAATATCTTCAAGTTCGGGAAGGGGAAGTACATTCAAGGAATGCACTTGGGTTCTTGTTCTGGGTGAGGTATAGTTGACTGTTTTTCCTGAAGGGTGGGTGAGTTTCACGGATTTTCCTCTGCAATCCAGATAGGCATTCTGTCTTGATAGCCAATCCATGCCAAGGATGACATCAATGTCTGAAGACTTGAGGGCTATGAGTGAAGCAAGGAATACAAAACCCTCAATTGCAATTTGATTACCATGGCTCACTCTATTAGTTTGCCATCTTGACCCTGGAGTTTGAATAACCATCGGGGTGGACAATTCAACAAAGGGTAACTCATGACGAAGTGCATAACTTTCCGACATGAATGAATGAGATGCTCCTGGGTCGAAAAGAACGGAAGTAGGAACAAAATTGACTGGGAGCGTACCAAGAATGACGTCAGTGGTGTCGTCAGTCTCTTCAGCGGCAACCTGGTTCAGACGTCCACGAGTTGCGGAAGGAGCGGGTTTGGCGGTGAAGACCTTCTGGGGTGGCTTGCCACGACTATTGTTGTTGTTGTTGCTGCTGCCTCCGGCACGTGGTGGAGCATTTTGGTTCTGGACCTGGTTCTGGGGACACTCTCGAGAATAGTGGCTTGCCTGACCACACTTGTAACAAGCTCCGAAAACAGTTCGCGGAGCTGGGTTGTTTGGTGGAGCTGGGTGGAACTGGGTGGGTGGACGAGGCGCCACATAGGATGGCCTCGGTGGGTTGTTCTGGCGGAACATGCTATTGGGGATCCAGATCTTGCGTTTCTGGGAACCAGAGCTGGATGAACCTTCCTCTCTAGGGTGTTTGCGGAAATCGTTGGGGGTGTTCATGTCCTCTGCCTTGATGGCCTTGTTGAAAAGGACCTGGAAGGTGGCAAAGTCATGAAGGTTGAGCTCGCGACGGAGTCCACTGTTGAGGCCACGACGGAACCTCTCTTGTTTCTTGGAGTCGGTGGAGACTTCTTCAGTTGCATAACGAGCAAGTCGGTTGAACTCACGACTAAACTCGTCCACGGTTCTTCTGCCTTGAGTGAGGTTGCAGAATTCTTCACGTTTGCGGTCCATAAGACCCTTGAGGATGTGGTGCTCGCGGAAGGACGTGCATAACTCCTCCCAAGATGCAGGTGGTCCAACTGGGCGCATATTCAGAAAATTCTCCCACCAAGAGCTTGCTGCACCTTCAAGGTGATAGGTGGCATAGTTGACCTTGTCGCCATCTGCAACATGGCTGGCTTGGAGCTTCCTCTCGATGCTGCGAAGCCAGTCATCGGCGTCAAGGGGCTCGGTGGAGTAACTGAAAACCGGGGGATGAAGCCGGATGAAGTCATTCAGGGACACCAGCTCATTGCGCTGTTGAGTGGTGTTGCGTGCGATGACTTCCAGTAGGTGGTGAGAGTCACGGCGGTTCCTCTCCACTTCCATCAGAACTTGTGCCATCGTGGGTGGGGGTGGAAGGTTGTCTTCCTCCTAGTTGTTCCCACGACCTTGGTTACGACCAACCTGGGCACGGGTTCCTTGAGACATCCTGAAGGTGAAAAACCAATGTCAACAGAGTTGATTTGAAGAGTCTAATCAAGGTATTGAAGTACTAGAAGGATTACAGAGTAAAGGAAGTAATCATCTTGACAACATGGTGATAAAGCATACAAGCCATATATTCACAAGCTGTCATACAAACCATACATCGTTTTAGTACAAGCACTAAGCTAATACAAACGTGATGAAGATGATACATCCTTCAGAGGCACTCTGACTTCCTATACATTATTTATCTAAGCCTCTGGAACTTAGACACCTTGCTTACAATATACTAAGATACTACTACATCCTCACTAAGTAAGACCACAGGCGGTCTCACTCATCTCCATCTCCATAGTAATCCTCGTAAAAGTTACCCGCATATCTCGGTAGCTGGAGGTGACCATCGGAAAACACGGAGGCTTGTGGACCCTGATATCCATTTGGGCAAGGATGGGGCCTAGGTCCAGTGTAGGGTGGAAGCAAAGGACCACGGGGTGGAAAAATTCCTCCAATCTCGGGCCAAGCAACTCGAGAAGGCATCTGGGTCCTTACTGGATAGATCGCATCGTACTCCAGTGATCCCACGCTCACAAAGGGTGCCAAGAGCGTCAGTGCTCGGTACAGACGAACACGAGTAGCGTGGAGCTCAAAACGGAGAGCACGTGCATCACGATCTCTGTCACTAGCAAACCTAGCAGTCACCTGAAGTGCTGGATCCTCTGCAGAGTGATCTGAGTAGAGTCCGGTGTAATATCCCTCTTCTCCTGGAAGTGCAGCAGGGATATAGCGGAATGAAGTCTCTCCCAGCATGGTGTGCTCCTCTCTCAGCAGTGTAATACATGAATATGCAGCATCCTGCACAGCCATGTTCTCGGTAACGCCGATGCCACGTCCAAAGTGGATAGGCTGGGTGACTCCAACGTGGTGCGGGTAGATCCGGACAATGCAGTGGAACTGCGTCTGGTTGAAGTCGTGGAACTGCTCCTCGATGGTGTACTCAGGGTACCATCGATATCCCACATAGGACATCATCTCGATCAACGTGGCAGGATGGCCACGCACACCGAGGCACCTGGTCAAACGAACAATCTGCCGAGGGGGAAGATCTGCCATCTGAAACAGAAAGGAGTTTGCAAATGCATCAGATTATGAGATAAACCTGGAATGACTCGGACAGCATAACGGCTGTAATTGTAAGAAATGACAATTTCTTTCAATATGCAAACAACACTTACATAATACGATGTAAGAAATCAGCATTATAACAATGCTAGAAAAACCTGACACAACTTTCCTACGGCTATAAGGAAGCAATCAACGAGATGTGCTAAACAGACAGAGGAGAGCCTAGTCCTATCTTCCCGTAGAACAAGATGAGGGTGACTCAGAACTCAGAACGAAGGGGGTAAGGAGAAAAAATGAAGCCTTACGTTGTTCCCATATATACCCAGAGTAACTATATAACTATAGCAAGCTAGACTCAACTTCGGCCAAGGCTACTAGTCCTACAGTCAGTCCGGCTCTGATACCAAGTCTGTCGGGACCCGGGGGTAGCGTATGCAAGTCCAGTTAAGACATAGTCATATGGAGAGCCGAGAACCGCACCCACTTGTCTAAGAAGACAAGGCCAAGCACTGAACATTCTCGGAAAGCATCGTACGTGAGGGGCATCCCATCCAGTCCGGATGATCAACTGAGATGGGTCCTCATCGTCCGCACACAAGTCAAATGATATGGGTGGTGAACTCCCATATTCAAAGACAAGTCGCCTCAACCATACTACCGACTATCTCAAAACTCTTACATAGACTTACTCCAGCCCGATCACTTAGTCGGGGTCTAGGGCGGGCTCGATCATACCACAAAGTGTGCACGAGACGGAGTCTCGAGCAATCGCATCGCGATGCCCCAAGCTTCGCACATCTAAGGACCACTTGGTGTATGAAAGACCGCCAGCCAGAACACAACTAAGGTCTCGAAAACCCATACAAAGACATGCATGTTATAAACATACACGCAGCACACATGCCTTGTATGAACAGTAGGTACCATTGCAATTCTCTACAAAGTGTACATTTTATTTATAACTCTTATAGAGTACACACAGAGATCACATATATGTGATCCAACATTACAACATAAAGCGGAAGCAAATTATGTCTGAGTACAGACAAGTTTAACAAATTGGCTTAAGAAGCCTTATTCAAACATAAAGCCCTCCACGAGGGAACCAGTCTGCTGACTGGGACTAGACTAGCTTAACTTCAGTCGTCCAGCTCAATGAAGAAGCCACCTTCGGGGTCAGTGGCGTCATCTAAAACATAGATTAAGCAAACGTGAGTACAAAGTCGTACTCAGCAAGACTTACGTAGGAGCTATACTACTCATGCACATGTATCAAGGTAAAGGGAGGTGGGGTTCACTTGCAGAAATGCCAGCTTTGACTTGGCTAGTCCTGAACTACGAGTACCAGACTTTGAGGTAAGAAGCGTACACGAGTCCACTACTTTCACCAACCAATACACCACTATGGTGCCTTCCTCGACTTCCCCACGAGGAAGCACGCCATAGCACTCACACTTATCTTGGTGTGTTTTAGAAGTATCCGGTTCAAGTTATCTAATAATCAAGCTAAGCTTTCCATGTAGTCCATAACCGCGGACGCGGCTATTCGAATAGTTTTGATAACCTTGCAAGGGTGTACCGCTACACACACATGACCATCATTTACCACCTTTGATCTCGACACCATTCAAGGGGTGCCAGCGAGGATGCTCACCACAACTGTTACCTCATAGCCTATCTAGTCCAAGAAAGCCGCCTACTTGGGTTGGCTACCAAAATCGTGAACCCGGCCGGTTTACCGAAGTGGACCCAAGCGATGTGTGCGTGGTGCATAAGCCGGTCTCGGTTGAGCCGTTCTCTCACCTAGCATCCAGGCCACAAGCCTACGAGAACTCCGAACTACTGCGACATCTGGACATCGAATGGGATAAGTTAATAAGTTGAGAGGGGTCAGTGAGCCCAATGTGTGGTTGTACTCATCATCTTGGATCACCACACAAGAACTCGGACTTAGGGCGGTGTTCAACGAGACAACCCACCGTGTACTCCTACACAACCTCTCATCGTTCACCTTGTATTAGGGTCGATTCACCAACACTTTTCTACCATCATCCACATGATCATTACCATCCCGACTCACATCACAGTAACAACATGGTATCATACTAAGCATGCAATAAGCGATAACATTTGCAGGGGCCACATGATATCATTCAACTCCTACAGTTGCTAGGATTGTGGTTTGCTTACTACTGTGACAAAATGATAGGTCATGCAAAGGAATGGGTTCATCTATACGGTAGAAACGTAGCATGGTGATCATCCGAAACAATGCATAAGCGAGACATGAGAGGGAAGTGGGATTTTATCGACATGATCAATGGGGTTTTGCTTGCCTTGCTGACGAGGTTCGGGTTCTGGATCTTCAGCGAAGGGGGTGACCTCTTGCTCCGGTTCCACCTCTACTCGGCAAACAAAGCACGAAGTAGCAATCAATATGAATGCAATGCTCAAGCACATGATTGAATGTTAAAGCTTGAAGTATAAGTTTGGATGTGTGAGGCAATTCCATTTAAGTGGAATATATTGCATTTAGAATGCAAATTCAAATTCCACATTTGAATTCAACATTAACCAAGTTATATGTGATATAGTTTCATCATTTTGAGTTATCTTCAAATGTGTATGATATGCCTCTGATGTGTAAGTGAAATGTTGCATGTTTCCATGGTTCAAGTTGCAAAAATATTTGAATTGAATTTGATTTAATTCCATTTAAATCAAATAGCAAATGCTACTGATCACATTTAAAATTCAACTCAAACAGAGTTGAGAGTTGCATATTTGGAAAGATTATTTTCTCCTGATCATTTTTCATATATTATTTGTCCAATTTGGAGTTAATATGAATTTTCTATGAATTTCCAAAGTTTGGGGTATTTTCTGGATTTTCTGGAATTATTTAAACCATTTTGCTTTTCTGGAAATTCAATTAAATGAATTATTGCGTCAGCAGGGGGGGCTGACAGGTCGGGCCACCCTGTCAGTGGCTGGGTTAGTTAACCCGGCTGGGTTAACTTAACCAGTGGCTTAATTAAGCCACTGGGCCCACTGGTCAGTGACCCAGGGGGTCACTTAACTAGTGATTAACCGGGGTTTTAGGGCTGACTCGCCGGCGGCTAAACGCCGGCGGCCTGGCCACGGCGGCGCTGCGCGGAACTGCTGTTCCCGTGGCCCAAATGAAGCGCCGAGACCACGGGAGCGAAGCCCGTGCTCTCGCACTTCTCCTGGTGCACGCCAGCGTCCAAGACGACGACCACAGCGACGGCGGTGACCTCGCCGGCGGCAACAGAAACACGGGAAGGAGGCAATCGTCGCCACGGTGCTCCAAATCCAGCAATCTTGAAATCGTTCGATGCGTTAGACCACAGGGAAGACGTCGGACATGCTCTTGGGTACGTGTTCTTCACGGATGCTCGCCGACGACGACCTCGGCGGCTAGGTACTCCGGCGACCATAGCAAACGGTGACAAAGGGCAAGAGGGGCCGGCTAGGTTAGAGGAAACACTCACCCAAACGCAGGGAGTGCAGCGGCGCAGTCGATGGAGGCGGGGAAGGCTTGACGACGGCGAATCGAAGACGGCGAGGTTGCGGTTCCGGCGAGGTCGCGATGAAGCTTGCGTCGTTCACGAGTTCAATCAGGCGCCCATCTTCTCCAGCTTGGGGTAGTCGTCGATGAGGAGCACGAGGGACACGTTGGCTCAAGCTCTAGGGCACGGTGGCCGCGAGTTCTTGCGACGGCGAGCAGCGGCTGCTCTCGGAGAAGAAGGGGAAAACGAGGAGAGGAAGGGAGAGCACGAGAGAGGAGGGGGAAATGATTCACGGCTTCACGGCGGTTCTCCAGGACACGAAAAGATGGCACGGGGCGGCCTGGAAGGTCGAAGACGTCGCGGTGGCGTCCACGGCGTCGGCGCTCTGCCACGGAGCTGCTTGGACGCGCGGGAGGAAGACGACAGAACGGTTCGGGTGGGCTGGGCCGGCTGGAGAGGTGGGCCTCGCCCCAGGCGAGAGGTAAGCCTTTTCTTTTTCTCTCTGTTTAATCTTTCCTTTCTTTTTCTGTAATTTGTTTTGGCTCTGATAAAAATACCAAACCATTTTATTAAATGCTGAAAACTTTTACATGGCCTCATAATAATATGGACAAGCCACTCATAAACTTTCAACATTTTTAAAATTCAAATGATTTGAATTTTAAATCAAATAGGGGGATTTCTTTAATTCCAAGGTACTGTTTGAATATTTGAAAAATCTATGAGCATGGGGGGGGGGTCCCACATCACTTGATATGTGATCATACTCATTTATAAGACTTTTCAAAACTCTAACATGAATTTTTGGAAAAGATTTTTATCTAGCCTTTTTAATTAATTCATCTGGGGGGTGTTCCTTCTCCCATTTGGATTTTGAATTTGATTTCCTTTGAAATTTTGACATGATGCAAAGGCACTAGCTAACCCTAGCACATACCTAACAGAGGGATCTGACACCCTCGTACGGCAGGTAGAAGAAGGGGCACGGCGGGCTTGGGGTGGGCCGGCCCAGGGGGGTTAAGGAGGGGGTGGCCTTGTGGGCTTCGCCCCCAGGCGTAGGTTTAGGTTTTCATTTTTTTTATGTTATTGCTTATTTGCATTTTATTTAAATGCTTAGGCATTTTTGTTAAATACAAATATTGTTCCATAATTAGTAGAACATATATCTGGAGTACCACAAAAAGTTTAGGGTTTTTCTAAACCCTTTTGCTAATTAACTTTATTATTAAATGAGAAATTGGCCTGGAATTGCTACTGTTATTAATTGTTTACAATTTTCAGTAGCCCAATAAATACCAATGATTACATGGGCATGGTCCAATGATTATTTGGGATTTTATAACAGTGGTTCCAAGATTTTTGGAAAAGATTTATTGTCACCATTTTTTTATATTCACCAACAGGCATTTAGGGTTTGTTTGGATTTCAATTCAAATGTCTTGGACTTTAGTTGGACAATGATGATCAAGGACCATGATTCATATTTTCTTGCAACAATATCAAAGGAGAATTTGAATTTGAACTGAACCAGTTGATCAAACAAAAGTTTTGAACAGTAGAGATGAACAGTAACAGTGATTACTGTTCACTGACAGTGAGAGTGTTACAAATCTCCCCCACTACAAGAATTCTCGTCCCGAGAATCTAAGCGGTAGAGGTGAAAAGATCGGGGTATTCCTCACGAAGACGATCTTCGTGTTCCCAAGTGGCTTCATCTTCAGAATGATTCGACCACTGAACTTTGAGAAACTTCGTTGTCTTGTTGCGGGTTTTGCGTTCAGACTGATCGAGAATGCGGCTTGGATGTTCTTGATAAGTCAAGTATTGTTGCAGCTCGATCATATCATGTTCCACTTCGCGAATAGGGTCCTTGAAGCAGCGTCGGAGTTGCGACACGTGAAAAAAATCGTGGAGTTGAGAGAGGTTCGGAGGCAATTCCAAACGGTATGCCACTGGTCCACTTCTGGAAAGGATACGGAACGGGCCAATGTAGCGAGGAGCTAACTTGCCTTTGATCCCGAAGCGATGAGTGCCTCGCATCGGGGTGACACGGAGGTACGAGTATTCGCCAGGTTGATAGACCATTTCTTTGTGCTTGCGATCATAGTTGCTCTTCTGACAAGACTGAGCAGCTTTAAGGTGTTCACGAATAACGCGAACCTGATCTTCAGCGTGCTGAATAATGTCCGGACCAATGAGGGTTCGTTCCCCAGTTTCTGACCAATTCAGAGGGGTTCGACACCTACGTCCATAGAGAACTTCGAAGGTTGCCATCTACAGACTAGCCTGATAGCTATTGTTGTACGAGAATTCAGCAAATGGAAGAGATTCCTCCCACTTCTTACCAAATGAGATGACATAAGCTCGAAGCATATCTTCAAGCACTTGATTAACTCGTTCGACTTGTCCTTGCGACTGAGGGTGATAGGCGGTGCTGAAATTCAGGTGAGTGCCCATAGCTTCTTGGAAACTATCCCAAAATCTTGAGGTGAAAATACTACCTCGGTCGGAACTAATCTCCAACGGAATACCGTGGAGCGACACGATTCTGGAAACATACAAGTCTGCTAACTGACTAGCAGAGATCGTCTCCTTGACTGGCAGAAAGTGGGCAACCTTGGAGAAGCGGTCGATGACGACAAAGATAGCATCGTGGCCTTTCTGCGATCTGGGAAAACCAGTGACGAAGTCCATCTCGATCTTGTCCCACTTCCATTCAGGAATAGAGAGTGGTGGTAGAGTTCCAGCAGGTCTTTGATGTTCTGCCTTGACGCGACGGCCAACGTCACATTCAGAAACATATCGGGCAATGTCTTGCTTCATGTTAGGCCACCAGAATTGCTGACGAATGTCTTGGTACATCTTGGTTCTTCCAGGATGAATGGACAACGGGGTATCGTGAGCCGCTCTCATGACCTTCGGGGTCATATCCAGGTTCTCATGCCTGCCCTTGCTGTGAGTAACCACTAAACGGTTCTGGTAGAACGCCGCACCTTTGCTATCAACGGTGAAGGGTGAGGGTCTCCCATTGGCGATATCGCGCTTAATCTTGTGTACGAAATCATCATAAAATTGTATACCCTTGACGGATTTGAAGAGATCCGGTTCGATAACCAGGTTATTTGCATAACCTTGAGGAACAATCTCGAGGTTTAACTTTTGAAAATCTTCATACAGAAGTGGTTGTTGTACTTGAAATTCAAGTTCACTACAGTAAGCTTTACGGCTTAAAGCATCGGCCTCCACATTAGCTTTGCCAGGGGTGTAAGAAATTCCCATGTTGTAGTCGGCTATTGTCTCGAGCCATCTCTGCTCGCGGAGATTCAGGTCGGGATGGGTAAACAGGTACTTCAGGCTTTGGTGGTCGGTGTAGATCTCGCAACGATTACCGACGAGGTAATGTCGCCACAGCTTCAATGCATAAATTACCGCTGCCAATTCAAGATCATGTGTTGGATACTTATCTTCGTGAGCACGCAATTGACGAGAGCCATAAGCAATCACTTTGCACTCTTGCATTAGGACAGAACCTAATCCTTGACGAGATGCGTCACAATATATCACGAAGTCCTTCTGAGTATCAGGAGGAGCAAGCACTGGGGGAGAAGTGAGCTTGTCCTTGAGGGCCTAGAAACTTTCCTGACATTTATCTGTCCACTCAAACTTGACGCCTTTGTGAAGCAGGTTAGTCAGAGGCCTGGAAATCTTGGAGAAGTTCTCGACGAAACGGCGGCAATAGCTGGCGAGTCCGAGGAAACTCCTGACTTGCTTGACAGTCTTGGGAGGAGCCGAGTCAAGAATAGCCTGGATACGTTCTGGGTTGACGGCAATGCCATCCTTGGAAATCACGTGACCAAGGTAGGTCACTTCAGGAAGCCAGAACTCACACTTAGAGTACTTAGCGTAGAGTTTGTGTTCTCGAAGCTTTTCTAGTATAAGGCGAAGATGTTCAGCATGCTCCTCTTTATTCTTGGAGTATATTAAGATATCATCCAGATAAACCACGACAAACTTGTCGAGGTATTCCATGAATATATAGTTCATCAATCGGGAGAAAGTGGCTGGAGCATTCGTCAAGCAAAAGGACATGACAGTGTACTCGTATGAACCATAGCGAGTAATGAAAGCGGTCTTCGGAATGTCCTCTTCACGGACTCGGATCTGATGGTAACCCAACCTCAAGTCGAGTTTCGAAAACACCGTGGATCCAGCAAGTTGATCATACAGATCCTTGATCCGGGGAAGCGGATATTTGTTCTGGATGGTGGCTTGGTTGATGGGTCGGTAATCTTGGACCAAACGATTTGTTCCATCGCTCTTCTTGACAAAGAGCGAAGGTGCTCCCCAAGAAGAGGAACTTGGGCGAATGAATCCTTTGTGAAGTGCTTCGTCGATCTCCTTCTTCAGTTCAAGGAGGTGGTGAGGTGGCATCTTATACGGGCGCTTGGCAATAGGGACGGTGCCGGGTTTCAAGTCGATGAAAAATTCAACCTCTCGGATCGGGGGTATTCCCGGGAGTTCTTCTGGGAAGACGTCGGGAAAATCACGAACGACTGGAACGTTCTCAATCCCGTCGAGAGGTGAGACATTCAGAGCATTCATCATATAGATATGCGTTTCAACATCACGGCTAATCCGGGTGGTGTGGTTAACAATCTCGCCGGAGGGGTGAAAAAGTTGGATAGAACTGGTGCCACAATAAAGTGCGGCATAGTGGACTTTCAACCAATCCATGCCCAGAATGAGGTCTATGGTGGAAGACTTTAGGAGGATGGGGGAAGCAAGGAACTCAATTCCTTCAATTTCGACGATGGTTTTGGGCACTATCTTGGAGGTGTGGCAATGACCTATCGGAGTGCAAACAACCATCGGTGGATCCATATTTTCTACCATGAAGTTATGCGACAATGCAAATGCTTCCGACATGAATGAATGCGATGCTCCTGTATCAAATAAAACAGCAGCAGGTATTGAATTAACAAGAAGGGTACCCATCACGGTAGCAGGTTGCTCCTGAGCTTCTTCGACATTAATGTTGTAAGCATGTCCGCGAGTGTGAGAAGAAGACCCAGTGTTATAGTTAGGGGTCCTGTTGTTGCCACGGCCATTTCCACGGCCAGCAGGGTGAACTACCAGTTGACTCTGTCGCTGGGGGCAGTCTCTGGAAAAGTGACCTGGCTGATGGCACTTGAAGCACAGGCCATCCTGAGGACGGAGGGGTGCAGTCTTAGTCTTCGGCTGTCTCGGCGGGGGCGGAGGCAGACGAGGTGCAACATACGACGGCCTTGGTACAGGGGCATTTGGACGATACACACTGTGTGGAAGCCAAACGCGTTGCTTCTGTGCTGTGCCCGAAGATGAGCCAGCATCACGGGGGCGCTTCGCCGAACCACCGAACTTAAGCTGAGCGGTCTCAAGGGTGATAGTCTGATTCACCATGGTGGCGAAGTCGGGGAAGACGTGCAAAGCCAGTGCAAGATGGAGATCTGCGTTGAGTCCATCACGGAACTTCTCTTGCCTACTTGCATCATTGGGGAGGTCACTTGCAGCATAGCGGGAGAGGCGGAGGAATTCCCTCTGATATGCCTCGACAATTTTGTTGACCTGAACGAGGTTGCGGAACTCGGCCTTCATACGGTTCATAATCGCCTGGGGGACATAACGAGCACGGAAGGTAGCCTTGAAGTCATTCCAGGTGACGACAGTCCCTTCAACTAGCGAGCCCTTGTGAGTGTCCCACCACTGAGCAGCGGGGCCACGCAGGAAATAGGACGCAAAGTTGACGTAATCAGCAGCGCTCACATTAGCGAACTCCAGCTGTCGAGTGATGTCACGTAGCCAATCATCAGCATCGAGTGGCTGTTCAGGCTGGTGGAAGAGAGGGGGATTGAGACGCATGAAATCCCGCAGAGTAACCACAGGCGGCTGATGCTGGTGCTGGTTCTGGTTCTGGTTCTGATTCTGGAGCTGATCTATGACTCCTTGCATAAACACTTGGTTCATCTGAAACTGCTGCATCATCGCGGCCATGTAGTCCGGCGGCGGAGGTGGATCGTTGGCACCACGACCACGACCACGACCACCACGACCAGCCATCCTGCTGGAATTTAACAGGGGTATTTCAGCGATGAACATTTTTAACGAGATGTCGGAAACGAGTAAGAGGTAAAGCGACAACAAAGAGGAGGCGCGGATATATAGGAGTAGTCATATAAGACATACACATCCACACATATAATCAATCGGAAATCGGGCAGCGTAACGTCGTAGAAATTAAGGAAAAATGACTCACTAGGCGGCGCGCAGATCGCGGTAAGGATTACACGACGCGACATAGATTCCACTATGGAAATCACGCCGCAAGAAAACTGTTGGCCACAGGAGTTAATGCCAGAGGACGCGCGGCCTGCCCAGAATGAGAATGGGATCCGCGGTCCGGGACCTGCGGTAGAACTCCTGCAACACGACTCAATCAATGGGGAACGCACCAAAAACGCCGGGTGGAATCAAGAGAACGTGATCCTAATGTCAGAGTTTGTAAAACTTACCAGCAAGGATAAGAGAGCAGAGTCCCAGAGCATAGGTAAGGAGAAAAGGATCCTAATACCATAGATATCACACGTAGTGACATCGATGTGGGCCCGTAAGCGAAATATTAAGTTAGCAAAATAGTTTTTCAAAGTCTAGACTCAACTTCGACCAGGTAGTGGTGAGGTGGCTTCCTATAGGCAGTCGGCTCTGATACCAACTTGTGACGCCCCCAAAATCAATCCGTGTACAGTAATCATACACGCAGGGTACACGGCTGAAATTAGGGTGCCACGGTGAGAATATCACAGCACATCACTAAACACAAAAGGATAAACCAATATGTTACAATAAAGGGGGTCACGCGGACCTGAATACATAAGTTATACAAGCCATAATATCTGAGTACAGACATAGTTAGTCAATTTTTGCCTTAAGAAGGCTAGCACAAATAACATCAGAGATACAGATCGAAAAGGCAAGGCCTCCTGCCTGGGAGCCTGCGAAACTACTCCTGGTCCTGGTCAGCGGGGGTCTCGACGTAGTAGTATCCGCCTCCGGGGTACTCCTGCTCCTGGGCTCCAACGTCGACTGCAGCGGCCGATCAGGCAAAACAGTAAAGGAAATAAAGCAGGTGAGTATCTAGTATACCCGCGAGTCTTACGTCCGCTACTAAGCATTATGCATTGTATCAACGGAAAGAAGAGGCTGTATATAGTGGACTGAAATAAAGAAATCCAGAGCAAGGGTAAGAAGCTAGGCCTATCGACGACTAGCATCTTCCGACGATGTCTTGCAGCATGAGGTAAGAATCAGCCAACAGTTCATATAAAGCGTAAAGTAACAATGAAGCAGAAGTTGCTGCAACATTGTATAATATAAGTTTTAATGATTAACAATAATAATAATGCCTCCGAGTTCACCTCCTCGACATCCCCGCGAGGAAGAAAACCCGGAACCATCCAGTTTAATAATAATAGTTTCTAGTGGTAAGATCCAGCTTCAGCATAAAGCGTCCTGTTACCGTGGACACGGCTATTCGAATAGATTAATCTTCCCTGCAGGGGTGCACTGCCGTGACTCTACGACGCTCGGATCTCCAGGGTGGCGGGAACCTTGTTAGGGAACGCTCCACCAAAGCTATCCGACACAAGGTAGCCCATCCTTCGGCAATCAACAGAGAGGTCATCCGCCGGACTATATCCTATGTACGCCGGGCTTTGGACCCTAACCCGAACGTACTCCTGCACGGTGCTAGCTATGATCACGTCCCGCTATCTAGTCCTAGCTAACAATGCGCAGGGCTCACTGCTGAATATATGCATAATTATAACAGGCCGCATAGGATAAAGGAAAGGTACATCAAGGGGCGACAAAATCAGGCTATGCAATTCAATAGGATTGTAATCGTAGCAGCAGCAGTAACAATGCCTAGTGCAAGATATGTACGGAAAGATAGGTGATATCTGGGGAAGAGAATGGCTCTGCTTGCCTGGAAGCTCGACGGTAGGGGCAGGGTCGTCGACGAAGTAGTCGTACCCGGCAGCAGTGTAGTCGGCGGTAGCAGCGGGGTCTACCGAATATTAAGATTAAGGGGGGTAGGAAACAGTAAATACACAACAATAATATACAAACATATGCATGACATGACAGATGAAATGTTAACGGTGTTCTAACACAGTGCAATGCACGTTGCTCGGAGCGGGAATTCATCCGGGGATGAACTGCCAGCTCCGGGTGATTACCGGACAGGGGGTCCGGAGGGGGAAGGATCAAGCCGGAGGTGTCGTGGACATCCGACAAACATAAGGTGGGTGTATCCGTGTTAGTTGAACTATTCCGAACAACTTTCGTGTTCGGAATAAATTCATTCGGGTACTTTTTATCGGTACCGGGAATTATCGACAAACAGCCCGGAGGGGGGGAATGGCGATGATCGGTGTGTTAGGGGGGTGTGGTTGGTATACGGATAGCATATTCTTATCCATTGTATTTTTCTGATCAATTTTCAGGTATAAAGTTTTTCGATCTGATATACGGATTAAAAGATATTGATTTTATAAGTTTAATCAATTTTAAAACATTAAAAATCCTTTTTCTATTTAATAATTCTTTTATTAATTATTAAATCAATTAATAATTCATTTTAATTAACTGACCAGTGGGTCCCACTGGTTAGTGACACAGTTAACAAATAGATTAATTAAATCTAATAATTCAGTGGGGGGACCCACATGTCATTGACTATTAACTAATTAACAGTTTTAATTAGCTTAAAGGGGCATGGGACCCACATGTCTGTCACTCAGGGGGGGTTATTTTGTTTTAGTTAACAGTGGGGGTTAATTTATTCTTTGATTAACTTAGGGGGGGGGGTTAACTGGGGGGGTTAGCCCCAGGTGGTCACGACCATGTCGGCCGGCCGGCGACTCACGCCGGTGGAGGAGCCGCGCCGGGCGGGGGAAGGGGGAAGAACGCGGCGGACGCCGGAGGCACGACCGCGTGTGAGCGTGGCCTAGGGCGTGGGCAAAGGGGCCCGTGGGCGTGGCCGCGGGGAGCACGAACTCCACGGAGCTCGGCCGGCGGCGAGTCCACGGCGGGCAAGGGGACGGGGCATGAAATCGAGCAAATAGAGCATGGGGAAGACGCGCACGCTCACCGTGGAGCGCGGGTGGTCTCAAGTCAGCCGGAGGTGGTCGGGGTGGAGCTCCACGGTGTCAATGGCGCAGCGGCCGCGGTGGAGAAACGGCGGCGATGGCGAGGCCCCAGTGGACACCGACTTCGATTGGGGCGCGGGAAGAAGGGGTCGGGCGCGGGCCAGCCCCTAGATAAGACGGCCGGGCCGGAGGTGGCCGGTGGCCGCGTCGGCTGCGGCGGCGTGGCCACAGACGCGCTCGGGTTCGCGCGGGAGGGGAGGGAAGAGCACCCAGGGAACAAGGACTGGCGGCTAGGGTTTCCAAGCGGGCTCGGGGTGGCCTCGGGGTACTTGACCCCGCCGGCCAACCGCCGATGGGCGCCACGGCGCGCCGGCCGGCCGCGGGATGGCCGCCACGGCATCCCTCGTACGGCAGGTAGAAGAAGGGGCACGGCGGGCTTGGGGTGGTCCGGCCCAGGGGGGTTAAGGAGGGGGTGGCCTGGTGGGCTTCGCCCCCAGGCGTAGGTTTAGGTTTTCATCTTTTTTTTTCTGTTATTGCTTATTTGCATTTTATTTAAATGCTTAGGTATTTTTGTTAAATACAAATATTGTTCCATAATTAGTAGAACATATATCTGGAGTACCACAAAAATTTTAGGGTTTTTCTAAACCCTTTTGCTAATTAACTTTATTATTAAATGAGAAATTGGCCTGGAATTGCTACTGTTATTAATTGTTTACAATTTTCAGTAGCCCAATAAATACCAATGATTACATGGGCATGGTCCAATGATTATTTGGGATTTTATAAAAGTGGTTCCAAGATTTTTGGAAAAGATTTATTGTCACCATTTTTTTTATATTCACCAACAGGCATTTAGGGTTTGTTTGGATTTCAATTCAAATGTCTTGGACTTTAGTTGGCCAATGATGATCAAGACCATGATTCATATTTTCTTGCAACAATATCAAAGGAGAATTTGAATTTGAACTGAACCAGTTGATCAAACAAAAGTTTTGAACAGTAGAGATGAACAGTAACAGTGATTACTGTTCACTGACAGTGAGAGTGTTACAATCAACAAGAAGGCAACACGAGACATCGCACCTACCGTCGAGAGCGGTTACTAACAGGTTAAGTGGAGCACTTGTCACACACGACGATACCGCACATTTGGAAAGGTTCAAGTTGTTTAGCTACAGGTGATCAACAAAGGTTGTTAACATGGCATCTCACTCAAGCATGGCATAGCACACAAACATGACAAGAGGTGAAGCATAAGATAAACTATCTACGCTAGTCAATTTAAGTGAGGCACAACCTAAACATGGCATAACACTAAGTGCCCCACGACAATTAAAGGATTTGGTACTGTTCTGTCCTAAACCATATTTTAGGTTGGTTAACAGCAGCAAACAATAGCATAAAAACAAAGTACACGAAAAAATATCAAGTTACATATAAAGAACATTCCAAACGAAGTTACGGTTAAAAAGATACAAGCAATACAAGTTTGGAACACAATCTGCCAACATCGGGAAGCACACTTTAGACCAATGCATAAACAAGATAATGAATGCAAACATGCTCACAAATGGTAGTAATTAAAGTAGACATGGCAGGGAAGGCATGGCAAAAAGAATCATGCAAAAAGGCATCATGAACAACTAGTCATAGCTCATGCAAAATTCAATAAAACATTACTGGTCTAGGACTTAGTGAAAATCAGGAAAACAGGGCCGAAACTGCTATTTTTATGCTATACAAATAGGGGTAAAACTATATGAAAAAGTGCATCAACATGACATAACAATACATGGGCATGAAGTAGACATGATGATGATCAGGTAAAAAAAGAATCAAGGTAATAGGTATCACAGATCAAAATATATTATGCATGCAACATGACATCGGAACGTTACAGACTTAGAGAAAAACAGAGGTGGCTGTCATAAACAGTGGCATAGCAACTTTGAAGCTCAATAACTATATGACCAGCAAGCATATCATGACAATGCAATACATATAATGGAAGTAGACATGATGCTTAATAGTATGCAAAAAGAATCAATGCAATAGGCCTCATGGATGTGTCACAATCATCATGCAAACTTGCAATAAAATAACAGCAGAAACACACTAACAGGAAATAATAGCAATTAACAGTCTGAGGCCCACTTCAACAAAGATTAACAACATCAAGATGGCCTCAAATCAAAATGCTCACGAAAGATGAACTGAAGTACACACAATTCTAAGCAATTTTCCTTTTGGGCGCAACGTGATCCGGGCTACGGTTTGATCGCAAATCTACTCGCGAAAACATATCAACACACAGTTTACTCCAGACTTAGCCAAAATTTAAAGGGTGCTAGGAAAAAAATAACAAAGGCAAAAATAAAAGAAATGGCGGGGGGGGGGGGGGGGGGCGGCCTGGCTCACCCTTAGTGGGCTCGACCCACTTGCTTGGAGAGGCCGGCCTGGCTGGGGGCAACCTTCGAGGAGGAGAGGACGACCCACAGCGGGGAGCGGTCGAACGGGAGGCTCTGCCTCCTCCCGATCTAGCACGGGCCGCGGCGGCGCCGCTGCATGGCTCGTCGGCGCCGCTGCATGGCTCGTCGGCCGGCCACCGGAGGCGCGGCGCAGGAGAGGGAAGGCGGAGGCAGCTCGGGACGGGCGGATCCGGCCGCCGGTCGCCGGATCTGGCCGGAGGGCCCCTGGCGGCGGCGGGCAGAGCTCGGCCTTGAGGTCGTCCATGGCGTGGCCGTGGCCTGGCTCGCCGGCCCTGGAGGCAACCTTCGAGGAGGAGAGGGAACGCCGGTGATGGGGAGATGAGAGGGAGAGGGGGAGAAGGGAGAGGGAGCGAGGAGGAGGGGAGCCGGCGGCTGCCGGGGTTGGCCGAGGGGAGGCGGCGGCAGCGAGTTCCTTGGGCTGGAGGCGGCGGCTTGGAGGAGAGAGAGAGGTAGGTGGGTGCTGACGTGGCGTCCTCTGGGCCGTCGGATCGCCAGATCTGATGGTCCAGAGCGCCTGGGGCTGATGTTTTAGATCTGAGGGGCTAGGGTTGCGAAAATGGGGTTATTTTTGGGGCAAAGTGGAGGGGGTGGCTGCAATTTTGTGGCTAGGGAAACCCTAAAAAGAGGTGGGAGTGTGGTGGTCTTTATATAGCCCAGGTTGCTGGCAGTTTGCAAAAACATCCCCTGTTTTTCTCTCGCGCGCGGTGCTTACGTTTCTCACCGCCGGGGGTCCGCAGGACCTCCGATTCGGGTAGAACTTCGAACTGCGCGATCAGCGCGTCGAGCCGGCGGCGTTCACGTCGTGCTCGAACCGTTCCGAGAAAACTTTCCGGCGCGCTATAAAAATAACCCGTTTAATTATTAAACGGGGTTTTTCGTTCCGTTGGCTGCGGCTGGTCTCGTGCGGTTTTTGGGACGATGATCGGGTGAAACCCGGTGTCGCAAGGTCGAGTGTCAGGGTGGCAAGGGTCGGTCTCCGTCCGGTACGAGATAAGAGGGGGAAAATAATCGCCGATCGATAAATCGGGGATGCAAACAACGCAAACAAATCAGACAATCAAACAACTCACACCGAAAACAAAATTTTTAATTTTTGTGAAATCTGGGCTGTCACAATGGATAAGGCACATCATGTATTTAACTTGGGGCAAGGCACACAGAAAAGGAATGATCATCTAGGCATAAATCAAACATCAGGCATGTACCCCATAGGTAGTTGTACGTGCTTGCAATAAGAACTTGCACAACATCTGTTGTCCTACCATCGCGCTACGAACGGGGCCAAAAGGAACTTATGGATATTAAGGTGCTCCTGGCAAAGAGCACCGGAACAAAGCATTAACAATCAATGGATACATGGAATCCTCAAATTATAGTCCATCCCCTTTGGTGTCCCAAGCTTTCACCTTTGGGATCGTCCGTTCCGGACTATAATAGGTGCATACAACTCATAAATAGGATCAATAACACAAATATATTCATGAAAACACATAGGGTTCAGATCTGAAATCATGGCACTCGGGCCCAAAGTGACAAGAATTAAGAGCAACAAGTTGAAGCAAAGATGATAAACAACAATCTAGATGATAGGCAACATGACCCCAACAATCTGATAAACTATTACATGATCTAACTCATCCAATCCCTACCATCCCCTTTGCCTATTTCAGGGAATTAATCACACATGGATGGAGAAGTCATGGTGGGAGGATGGAGTGGTGATGATGATGACGATGGCGATGATCTCCCCTCACCGGAGGCCAAAACAGCCTCCAGATTAGCCCTCCCGGAGAAGAACAGAGGGTGGCGGCGGCTCCGCGACGCAAATTGGGAAAACGACTTCTGTTTCGGGGTTTCTACGTCACGGGAATAAATAGGAGCCTCGGTAGGGCACCAGAGGACGGGGGAGTCGCCCAAGCGGCCAGAAGTCGCGACCCCACCCCTGCCCGCGCCAGCAGGGCGCCTGGGGCCCCCCTGGCTGCCCTCTGGTCCCACTTCTGGCACAGTGGCCCTTCGGGTGCGTGGATTTTCTGTGTTTTTTCTGGGAATTTTCTGAGACATCCAAAAATCCATTTTCCTGCGCACAATAAAACCATACAGGCAGCTCTGCTGAAAACAGCGTTAGTCCGGGTTAGTTTCGTCCAAATCATGCAAGAATGAGGGCAAAACAATAGCAAAAGTGTTTGGAAAAGTAGACACGTTTGAGACGTGTCACATACCATGGAGTATTTGCTCAAAATCTTAGCTCAAACAATGGGTTGTAGAGAGAGATCGAAAATTCCCTCCAAGAACAGTGTAAGAACAAAGTTATGCCCTCAAGAGTTTTGGATATTGTTGGTCAAAACAGTAGAGGAACTAACAAGTTTTCTAGTGTGAATCAGATGGTTAGGTTCCTGAAGTTATAGGTTGGTGATAAAGCTTCAACGAAGATTTATACTTTTACCGAAGCACATCCTCTGGAGTGCAGCTCATCACGGATCTCGACCCATAAAAAGATAAGGAATCCTGAAGCACGTCTCATCGAAGAAGATGATCAAGATGGCGCATGACTTAGTTGTTTTTGCGTAGTTCTTTTTTACTTCTTTGAGTCATAGGAAAAACCGTACTATCAAGAGGGGTTTAGTAAATGTACTCCGAAGGTTTTGATGAAAAGACTCAGATCGAATCTTAAACAGTGAGAAGCCAGAGTTGAAGAAATCTCATGTGAGCTAGGTAATGCTTCACCAGAGAAGACTTTGTTCTTTCGGCTCCTGAAGCAGAACCAAGTCCGTGAGTCAACTTTACTTGGACCGCAAGTAAAGTTGCGCATTGATTGGAAATATGACCGTTGGGGACAGGTGTCATGCTGTCACATCGGGTCACTTCAGTCATTTCGCTACTAGGGATTGCCACCTATAAATACGCCACCCCCGCCCTCATTGGCCGGCGGCTGCTCCAAGATTGATTCCCTACAGAGGAGAGAGAGAGCAACCCCACCGAAGCATTTCAAAAACCCATCCACCGAAGCATAAGTCCTATTGATCTGAGTTGATTCATTATGACTTAGGAAGAAGTTTGCTAGCCTTTTTATCTTGGAGAACTGCAATTCTCCTAGACGGTTAGAGAGTTGTTCTTCAGAGAGCGAAGAGTAATTGTCGCCTCGAAGTCCAGTTTGTCAAAGGTTTCGGTGATTTCCTCAATAATCAGCCACGAGTGAAGAACTGACCAAGCTCAAGGAGATTGGTGCAGTGGAGAAACGGACGGAGAGAGGTCAGCTCCTGTGTTCAATCACAAGTCCCTCCAACCAGACGTAGCACTTTGCAGAGTGTGAACTGGTCGAACAAACATCGCCGAGTCAAGAGTTCGTTTAACCTTCCGCACTTACATTCAGTCTATCAATTGCTTCATTGATCTGCTTCGATGCAATTGATTCGATGCTTTTGATTCGCTATGTTTTGCTTCAATCATGTTCTTCTTCGACATTTACCTTTCTGTTGAATCCTTTCGGTTACTGAGTTATGCTTCACTTCATAGTTTCATGCAAAATTTTGAAGTGATCATTTACCCCCTCCCCCTCTGATCACATACTTGGTCTAACAATTGGTATCAGAGCTGGGCACTCCTTTTTGGATTAACCTCCTGGAGTGTTTTCAAGTATGTCTTCTAGTATGTCTTTCGCAGCTATTCGCTCTGGCGAACCTATTCCTATTTTCAATGGGAAGGACTACCCGTACTGGAAGGACAAGATGAACAGAAATATCATGGCTATCAACTCAACTTCCTGGCAAGTTGTCTTGTATGGAGTCACTGTTGCTGATGAGAAGGAGATCACCCCTGAAGAAGCAACGCTGATTGATCTTGATTCTGTAGTTTGGGTTTTCATCACCAATCACTTGACACCTGAAAAGTATCATGAAGTGAAGAATATTCCAACTGCCAAAGGTGTCTGGGACTATCTTGAGAAGATTGGTGAAGGTGTTTCTACCCAGAAAGATGCCAGAATTGACACTCTCCGAAGCAAATTCTATCGCTTCAAGAGAAACGAGGGTGAAAAAGTCAGTTCTATTTACAGCAGACTCACAACTCTTGCAAATGAACTGATTTCCCTCGGTGCTGATGACATTACACCTCACTCTGTTGTGAGAACTCTGCTTCGCTCGTTAGATGACTCGTTTGATCACATTGTGCTGATGATCAAGGAAAGGACTGATTACAGACGTCTTGTTGCTTCTGATGTTCTTGAGAGACTCACTACCTTTGAAATGGAAGAAGAAGAGAAACGTGACATAAATGGTTCTCGAAGGAGATCCCATGCCCTGAAAGCAAAAGCTTCGCGTCATACTTCACCCGAAGTCAGTTCTGCTTCAGGTGTCGAATCAGATGATCCCTCCAGCATTGGAAAAGATTTAGCACTGATCATGAGACGCTTCAATCGCTTTCAAAGAAAATGCTTTTCTTCACCCAAGAAGAGTTATCCTTCAAGAAGCTCTAGTCATTCTTCCTACCGTTCATCCTCTAAAAGCTCTCCATCAAAGGACAATTGCTGTTACAAGTGCAAGAAACCAGGACACTACATTGCTGATTGCCCTCTGTGGGAAGCTGAAAACAAATCGAAGCATTCACTCAGAGACTCTTCATTGAAGCCTTACAGATCCTCCAGAAGTCATGAGTCAAAGAAACATGATTCCAGTTCAAGAAGGGAAAAGAAGAAAGATTCTGATGATGACAAGAGGAAGAAGTATCATAAGAAGCGTGAGGGTTCTTCATCGAAGACTCACTCGTCTCGTCGAAGCAGCTCTCACCGTGCCAAGGCCTATTTGGGAAAGGAGATGAACTCAGAAGATGAAGCCTCTGGTTCCGAAGCTGAACAAGACTCAAGGTCTGCTTCAGGGTCCGAATCAGATGGAGTTGCTGGTTTGGCTTTTGCTTCGGCAGATGCTTCAGTCAATGCTTCGAGCTCATTCTTCACCAACAACAGTAGTGAAGATGAAACTCCTGCATATTGCTTCATGGCCAAGGCAAAGGTATCTTCATCCAAGTCAACCTATGATACTTCTGATTATTCCTCATGTGAAAGTGATACTAGGACAAGCTATGCTAAACTTGCTAAAATTGCTTCAATTCAACAAGATGAACTTGATTCACTAAGCAAAACCATTAAGAAATCAGAAACGTTGTTGATCAATGAGATTGAGAAGAGTCAAACTTTAACTAATGAGCATGTTGCTCTGAAGGAGAAGTTTGAAGAATTATCCTCTCGGCATGATCTTCTTTCAGTTGATTATGAGAAGCTCACCTATGAATTTCTTCAGAGGAAAATGGCTCTCGAAAAACTGACAGAGGCTCATGAAGAATTGGAAAATGTTAATCTCTCTCTCATGGCTCAACAAGGTTCTGAAGCAAATCATAAAACTGAATCACCTTGTTTGGACTTCTTGGAACGAAGCAAAACTGATTCCAAAGGGAAAGCTCCTATTGTTATTGATGATACTAATGCCTCCGATGAGGAAAATCCTGCTGTTACCGAGGAACTCCTCAGGTTGAAAAACTTATTTGAAACAGGCATGTTCAAAAGTGTGCAAGGACACCAATATCTCTGTGATATCCTGAGGAAGGCTCTCCTTCACAGGAATCCCATGAATGAAGGTGTTGGTTTCGAGAGGAAGATAAATCCTGATGGCACATATTGGGAGCCTGAGCAGTATCCTAAGACTGTTTGGGTCCTAGCTAAGGAGAAACCCATTGATATTGCTAACCTTTCAGGTTTCGACTACAAAATGAACAAAGTCATTGTGGATGGATCACTTGATTCAGACTACAAACTCATGAAAGATGAACAGGGAAAAGTTTCAACTGTGTATGTAGGAACTCCACCAAAGAATGGATTATATAAGAGGCAAATATGGGTGCATAAAGCACTTGTGGAAAAGTTGCCTGCTAACCATTCTATGCAGGGAAAGTCTTCGGTACCACCGAATCATTTCTACTCTCTTGAGACAAGAAATGATCCATTGGTAACCGAATCAAATGTTCCGCAGAAGCAATACTATCGTACTGGTCGCCATACGTATCGTCCTCATAATAATCATACTAAGATTGCATATGCTCATACTTATGCTAACCATTCGCAGAGGACTTACATTTATGGTGTGCTTGATGGTACACCGAAGCAATACACTCCTGTCCGATTTAATATTTCTTCGACCAGTGCTTCAACATCTTCTCAGTCACGTGCTCGTTTGTGGGTGGTTAAGAAGAACTAATTCTTCTGCAGGGCTATGTCTCCGGTGGATCCGAATGGGTCATGGATAGTGGTTGTACAAATCATATGACCGGAGACAAGGAGTTGTTCACCGAAGAAAAACTATCTCAATCTTCTCTGAAGTACATTACCTTCGGTGATAACAACAAAGGTAAAGTGTTAGGTTTGGTTAAGATTGACATATCGAAGGATAAGCACATTGACAAGGTTATGCTAGTCCAATCTCTTGGATATAATCTTATGTCTATTTCAAAGTTATGCGATATGGGTATGCTTGTGTTGTTTTCTGCTTCGCGTTGTGTTGTCTTTTCACAGGATGACTATAAGTTTGTCTTCGAGGGATACCGAAAGGGAGATCTATACATTGTAGATTTTTCTTCGGGCCCTGCTGTATCCACTTGCTTAATGGCAAAAGCTTCATCTGGCTGGTTATTGCATCGAAGACTTGGTCATGCAGGGATGAGAAATCTTCATAACCTAGTGAAGAAGAATCATGTTATTGGTCTTACCGAAGTAAAATTCGATAAGGGTCGTCTCTGCAGTGCTTGCGAAGCTGGTAAAATGACGAAGAAACATCATTCAGCTAAGACCATCATGACTACCACTCGTCCTCTTGAATTGCTTCATATGGATCTTTTTGGTCCTCAAAATTATGCAAGTCTGGGAGGAAACAAATATGGTCTAGTTATTGTTGATGACTTCTCACATTATACTTGGGTTTCTTTTTGGATGACAAGAGCAAAGTGGTTGAAATCTTCAAATCATTCGCAAAGAGAGCTCAAACAGAATATGAATTATCTCTGAAGCATATCCGAAGTGATAATGGAACTGAATTCAAAAATACAAATATTGAAGATTTTCTTGATGATTATGGTTTTACTCATGAGTTCTCTGCTGCTTATACACCTCAACAGAATGGTGTAGTTGAAAGGAAGAATAGAACCCTCATTGAGATGGCCAGAACTATGCTTGCTGAATACAAGACTCCTATTAGGTTCTGGGCCAAAGCAATCAATACTGCATGTCACATCATTAAAAAGGTTTACCTTCACAAATTCTTGAAGAAGACTTCACATGAGCTTATCACTGGTAACAAACTAAATGTCTCATATCTTAGGGTATTTGGTGCTCCATGCTTTATTAGAGATATGAATCATAGCTCCAAATTTGCCCCTAAGGCACATGAAGGTTTTCTTCTAGGTTATGGCTCAAACTCTCACACTTACAGAGTCTATAACTCTCACTTTGGGAAAGTTATGGAAACTGTGAATGTAATGTTTGATGAAACTAATGGCTGTCAAAAGGAGCATTTGCCTCATGATCTAGATGAACCTCCTCTTGATGAAGTAATAAGGTCCATGGATATTGGTGAGATTCGCCCTGTTGAAGCCAATCAACGTCAAGTTGTTAGGGATGATGATGGTCCAATGTTCCCACACATAGCCCGGGGCGCTGGAGATCAACATCCTGAAGCTAATGATGAACAGGACGAAGAAGGTCAAAGGAACGAAGGAAATGCTAATCCTGAAGGAAATGCTGAAGCTGAAGGTGAAGCTGATCCCGAAGCTGATGCAGATCCTGAAGCAGAAGCTGAGCCTGAAGCAAATGATACAACGTTATCCCGAGTTCGAAGAAGAGTTGATGTGGATTCTATCCTCGAAGATATCAATCAACCAGGTCGTCCCACTACTCGATCTCGTACTCGTTTGGATAACTTCTGTGGAAACTTTTCTTTTGTCTCCATGCTAGAGCCTTCAAAATATGTTGAAGCCATGAAGGACCCTGATTGGTTATTAGCTATGATGGAAGAACTTCACCAATTTGAAAGGAACAAGGTCTGGTCACTTGTTGAAAGGCCAGATCCCACGAAGCACAACGTTATTGGCACCAAGTGGATATTTCGCAACAAGCAAGATGAAGACGGTATTGTGGTAAGAAATAAGGCTAGATTGGTAGCACAAGGTTACACCCAAATCGAAGGCATTGACTTTGGTGAAACCTATGCTCCAGTAGCTCGTCTCGAATCCATTCGTGTCATGCTTGCTTTTGCTAACCACAAAAATATATTGCTATATCAAATGGATGTCAAAAGTGCGTTTCTTAATGGTGAAATCGAAGAAGAAGTGTATGTTATGCAGCCCCCAGGTTTTGAAGACTCGAAGAATCCTGATATGGTGTACAGGCTTCACAAAGCTTTGTATGGACTGAAGCAAGCACCTCGTGCTTGGTATGAAACACTGAAGGATTTCCTCCTGAAGAAAGGCTTCAAACCAGGAACAACTGACCCCACTCTTTTCACTCGATCATATAACAATGATCTATTTGTGTGTAAGATTTATGTAGATGGTATTATTTTTGGCTGTACTAACACTGAGATCAGCGAAGAATTTGCAAGGATGATGTTGAAGAAATATGAGATGTCTATGATGGGAGAGTTGAAGTTTTTCCTTGGACTTCAGATTCGACAACAGAAGAATGACACCTTTATTTCACAAGAGAAATACTTGAAGGATTGCCTGAAGAAGTTTGATCTTGCTGAATGCAAGACCATTAGAACTCCCATGCCTACTAATGGTTTTCTTGATGCAGATGAGAAAGGGAAACCCTTCGATCAGAAAAAGTTTCGGTCCATGATAGGTTCTCTCTTATACTTATGTGCATCTAGACCTGACATCATGCTATCAGTTTTTATTTGTGCTCGATTTCAGGCAAATCCGAAGGAATCGCATCATATAGCTGTGAAGCGAATCCTTCGATATCTAGCACATACTCCTTCTTTGGGACTTTGGTATCCCAAAGGCACTCAGTTTGATTTGATTGGATATTCTGATTCAGACTGGGCTGGTGATAGGGTTGACAGGAAATCTACCTCAGGCACTTGTCATTTTCTTGGTAGATCTCTTGTGTGTTGGGCTTCAAAGAAACAGAACTGTGTCTCAATATCTACTGCTGAAGCTGAATACATTGCTGCTGGCTCGTGCTGCACTCAAATACTTTGGCTTAAGCAGACGCTGAAAGATTATGGTATATTCGTGAAGAAAATCCCTCTGCTTTGTGACAATGAGAGTGCCATCAAGATTGCTCACAATCCTGTGCAACACTCTCGAACGAAGCACATTGATATTCGTCATCATTTTCTTCGAGATCATGTTCAGCGCGAAGACATTGAGATTAGCCATGTAAGAACTGAAGATCAATTGGCAGACATATTCACGAAGCCATTGGACGAGAAAAGGTTTTGTGCATTGAGATGTGAGCTGAACATCTTAGACTCACACAATGTTCAGTAAGATCGAAACTTTTCACTGTATATATTCACCTTCGTTTGTGTTTCTTTTTGTTTAGTTTCGCTTGAGTTTTCCTTCGTCCAAGTTTCGCTTCGTTTGCCATTTGCTTTTTGTTTTTAGTTTGCTTTATTTTTTCGTTTCTTTTGTCCCCTATGCTTATCACTTTTAGCTTTGTTGTTGTTCTTCGAAGTGATAAGTTTCGGACCCTACCCCTCCATTCTGTTTCGCTCCCAATCTTTTCTATCTTGAATGATAAGCACAATTGAAACGGAAAGCATATTTCTTCGAGCATCATTGAGTTCCGAAGCAAATGTTTCCAACTTTATCGAAGTTTTTGCTCTCGGTCAAGACTTATTCTTCGGCCGTTGAGTCCCCGTCTTCTCCGGGTCGTTGAGATTCACTCGCGATACGCCACTTCATCTTAGCCGTTGAATCGGAAGAGTCAGTCGCTGGACACCGTTCGATTTGATCTGGCAACCGCTCTAGGTCAGGCCTATTTAAGGCGATTCCCCAGCGAAACGGTTCCCCCACGTTCAGTCTCTCTGACTTCTCCATCTTCCACCTCGAGCAACCGCAGAGCTCTCGTCCCCGTCGTCATCGTCGCCGCTTCACTGCCGGAACGCCGCCGCCGTGGACATTCCCCGTCGACGCAGAGCACTTCTCCGCTCCCCGTCGCCGTAGCCGCCTTGCGTCACCAAGTTAGGGTACACAACGCCTCTTGGATCCAATCTTGTTTCCTGTGTTCTTCATCTAGGGTTTGGATCTAAGTTTTGTTAGGGTTTTGATTTCTGTTTATAGGGCTGTTTGATCCGTGTTGGACTTTACATCTTGGGAAAGCTGTTCTTAGCATCTAAGCAATCGCATCTCCTCAGGTCAGTGCGCATGATACGATTCGTTCTCTGAACTGGATTGGGTTAGGTCTTGTTTTCGAACTTGTTCTAGCCAAATTCATAAACAGAGTTGCATCCAATCTGAGATTGATCTGGGCTCCTGTCAAATTGTTTTGGTTTTGTTCGAAACCTTTGCCAGTGCTTATTCATTCCCTCTCCTTGTTTCCCTCTTGTCTATACTTCTAATCACAGGATGTCTGACGAAGAGGCTGCAATGGGGAATGAGTCTCCGATTGTTGAAGGACTGGAAAATTACCCAGAGCCACCGAAGCCGAAGGGCAAAGGAGGCAAAACGAAGGAAGTGAATAATGCCTGAGGCATTCCCGAAGCCATTCGCATCAAGATGGGCTATGACACTCCTCCAGAAGAAACAGATCACGATAGAAAGATGAGACTGCAACGAATTCGAAGATATTGGGCCATCCGGTGGTACAAGTATAAGAGCATCCCAACTTGGAAGTGGGCAATGCAATTTGCATTCAGTCCTCCTTATAGATACACCACTGCTATGTGTGCTCAATACACTGAAGCCAACAGGAAGAAATTCTATCCGAAGCCTCCGGCTGTTCCTCACCCAAATTCACTCAAGACTCCAGATGATTATCCAGATGAGAAAATAAGGCTTTCTATTTTGGCTGAAAAGAAGAGGATTCGAGAAGAGAATAAAGCAAAAGCTCTAGCTGCTGCAGGGCTTGATGAAGCCGAACCATCGAAGCCTAAGAAGAGGCGAAAGCTTCGGAAGCTGAGTGATTCACCCCCTCCTGCTTCAGACGAGGAGGCTGAACATGAAGCCGATGACGAAGCTGAAGCAGCTGCTCCGCTTGAAGACTCGATAAATGACGATCCTGCTGATGAAGCAGATGATGAGTCAGAGCACTCACCCATCCCCCCAAGTCCTAAGAAGAAACTGAGTAAGAATCCTCTGAAGAAGAAGGCTGGAGCGAAGCCAACTTCTCCTAAGGGTGTTAAGTTTCATGAACCTACAGCACCTCCTGCTCCAAAGAGGAACATTGACTTGACGAACTTGGTAGTCGAGGCACCCCTGTCCTCCAAGCCTCCCCGCCGTCCTGTTCCATCCGAGCAGAGGACCAAGGAACGGCATGACCCGAAGGCAAAGCCTGTGGCTAAGCCTACTGCTGTGCCCGAAGCCAAAGCTCCAGAACCAGTTAAAGCCCCGAAGCCGAAGGCAACTGTGGCTAAGCCTGGTCAGACTTTTTCCCAGGTTGGCACAAAGAAGCTCTCCGAAGCTGAATTGCGGAAGAGAGACCGCATTGAAGCTGAACGTCTGCACGCCGAAGCTCAAGCCAAAGCTAAGGCTGAAAAAGAAGCCAAAGAGAAAGAGAAAGCTGATAGAGAAGCTGCTGATCTTGAAAAGCAAAGGAAGGAGCTGGCCGAGGCAAACCAGCAAGCTGAAGCGAAGCGCAAGCTAGCTGAAGCTAAAGCTCTAGAGGCTAAGGCTGCCGCCGAAGCCAAACAACTTGCTGAAGCTGAAGCCAAACGCCAAGGTCAGCTGGATATCGTTCGCACAAAGAAGGCTGAGAAACCTGCCAGGGCCGCTCAAAAGGAAGCCGCTGTGGACATGGCACCGAAGGAAATTCCCCCGAAGCCAGTCGCAGCTCCTGTCCCCGAAGCCCATGATGAAGCTGAGCATAGTGAACACAATTTTCCAGATGCTAGAGAAGGTGAGCTCTGGGACTGTTTAAGCCTGTTTCAGGTATATTGTAAGCTTGCTGAAGCTGTAAATCCCCAAGCTGTGGATATTGGGAATATCTACATTTCACCAAATCTTTCAGCCATGCTCGAAACTTTGAACAATCAGCTGAGAGATTTGCACTCAAGGGATAGATCAGAAACTACTAAGATTCTGAAATTCAAGAAGAAAGCAGATGATGAGTCTGATGAGGACTTCAAGAGCGAAGCCATAGCTACTTCGAAGAAGATTGCTATTGTTAATGAACAAACGAAGAAAAATATTCAAGTCTTTCAAGACAAGTTAAAGTCTGCCATTGAAGAATGCTGCAAGACTCACAATGCTTCAGTCATGGCTCTTGACTCAAAGAAGCGCGAAGCCATACTCAAGCAATTAGCTTCACCACTTCCTATATTGCAACAAAGGAAGAGGCGTCTCATTGCTGACACTGAAGAAGCTGATGAGGTGAGCTCTCATTCGGCAAAGAAGGCCCCTAGAAAGGCATCGCCCCCACGATGCAAAATAATCAAACTTGGCAAACCCTCATCGAAGCCATCCGCCCCCGAAGTCATTCCACCCCTTGCTCCAACTCCTCCTCCTCCTCAACCTGCTCCTCAACCGTCTGCTCAAGACAATTTCGCGCCAGAAACCTCTCCACCCCCTCAAGCCATTCCTGAAAAGGATTACTCTTCAGCTCACTCTGCTGAGGAGTCTGAAGACAAACAAGGCGAAGCCCAAAATCAAGCTGCTGATGCTGAAGCCAATGCTGATGCAGAAGTCGAAGCTGAAGCCGAAGCAAATGAGTTGGCCATCGTCACTCAACCGCAAAGGCGAATCACAGATGCTCAAAGGCATTGCATTCCTTCTCAGGACACCCAGCTGGACTCCATCTATCCAAGAGAGACTTTTCCCATATTCCTTGGAGAAGGATCTTCGTCAAGACACGGTCCTGAATTTGACATTGAAGTTCATCGCAAGAAGCTTCGATTCTTTGGCACTAGTCCATATGATTCACCAAGAACAACTGACGATCTTCGATTCTGGACTGCTGAACAGCAAATCTTGTACACGAAGCTTTACTGCCAGAAAGGTGTACTTTTCAGACACAAGTACTTGGATATGCACAGTCTAGCTTCTGCAACGTGCTTCCAAAACATCATGGAAACCATCGAATCACATAACTTGACTGGATTATTTGCCATGGAAACTCCATTCAATTCAGAGCTAGTGAAGCAATTCTATGCCACACTATATGTCTCTGGAACCCCAGAAGATACTAGCACATGGATTCTTGAATGGGTGATTCAAGGGAAAGTCTTCAGGATGCATACAGATGAATTCATGGATATTATAAACATCCCAAGACACACTGGAGAAATTGAAAAAGTTCACATGTTACCGGATCCCACTGAAGCTGAATTTGCATCTTTATTGGATCCCGAAGTCTCTGGAGATCACATGCCAGAAAACATTCGCCCGAAGCATTTAGTATTCATATCAAAGACTTGGTTTCATATCTTGTCAAACTCACTAATGCCTCTCAGTACAGCGAATGAAGAATCCAATATTCTGTACCCAACTCGTCATGCTCTATTGAAGCTCACCCATGGACATGTGTTTGACTTCGAGGATTGTTTTCTTCGGTACATGGTACAAGCTGCAGAATTGGTAAATCAACTGAAGCCATATGCCCCTTGGCTGCAAGCCATTTGAAACCATGGACGCAACGAAGATTTCACTGCGAAGCATCACCCGAAGCTGTTCTGCCCTCCGGTCCGCGATACAATGAACATCTTCAGGCGGCCAAATGACCCTTTTGCAACATATGTAGGAGTCAGACAACACGTCAATGAGCGAAACATGTCGAAGCGTTTTCAGAAAGAAGTGTACCACTTTGAAGTTGCTATTCGAAACCAACAACTGCTAGAAAACTTCATCGAAGGAAATCAGCGCCAGATGCAACATCTGTCTGATGAGATAAACAGAGTTGGTAACATTACCTGGAATATCAACCAATACTTGAAGGTTCTGAAGCGTCATTCTTGGAAAGGCCTAAGGAAATTGAACTCAGTGAAGAAACTTGAAGCCGATCGCATATTCAAGGAGTACCCACATTTGCAGAGGCACTTTTCCAGAAATGATTCGATTGATCGCCCCAACCCCAAGATACCATCACTAGACAAGATTGATGAAGTTCTCTTTGTCAACCCTGCTGAACAGATTCGCCCCGACACCTTCTCGGATGAAGACTCTCACACATCGAAGCACGAAGACGATCCTCTCGACGACAGCGACCTTGAATTGCTTCAAGCGCCGATGGACTTCGACGAGGAAGAGTCACCTGCTTCGACCAAAGGAGAAACTTCAGGCGATGCATCTTGTTCCGGCGAAGACAATGAGCAGGGTCCCAGGGTTGCAGCTAACGCATAGATGCTCTTGATCTACCTATCAACCTTTTGTCCAATTATTGACAAAAATGGGGAGAAAGTAGCATTGAGTTTAGATTCGCTGCGGGGTTTAGGGTTTTGATTCGTTAGTTTGCATGTTAAGTTACGACAAACATTCCATTCACTTCGATTGGGTTGTAACTTAAAGTTATACTTCGGTTGTGAACTGTTTTATCGTATATGTTAATAACCTCGTGCTTGCAAGTTGCTTTCCTATATTTTATCTTGCAGGTGGGTATTATCCTTAAGTTACGACAAACATTCCATTCACTTCGATTGGGTTGTAACTTAAAGTTTTACTTCGGTTGTGAACTGTTTTATCGTATATGTTAATAACCTCGTGCTTGCAAGTTGCTTTCCTATATTTTATCTTGCAGGTGGGTATTATCCTTAAGTTCACAGGTCATTGGATGATTGCATATTCTTCAAGACAAATTATCTCTGTATGCAATTGATTCACTAGGATATGTGTTAGACTTCCCATTGATGATATTCTTCAACAAGCATTTTCTTCGATTACATAAATCTTCGATGCTTGCATTCAGGGGGAGTCAAAAGCTTCATATCTTAGAGTTTGCTCTCAACTCAAATTCAAAATTCCAAATCTTTTATCGATGCCTGTTTTGTCAACAATAGTCCAAAAAGGGGGTGATTGTAAGAACAAAGTTATGCCCTCAAGAGTTTTGGATATTGTTGGTCAAAACAGTAGAGGAACTAACAAGTTTTCTAGTGTGAATCAGATGGTTAGGTTCCTGAAGTTATAGGTTGGTGATAAAGCTTCAACGAAGATTTATACTTTTACCGAAGCACATCCTCTGGAGTGAAGCTCATCACGGATGTCGACCCCTAAAAAGATAAGGAATCCTGAAGCACGTCTCATCGAAGAAGATGATCAAGATGGCGCATGACTTAGTTGTTTTTGCGTAGTTCTTTTTTACTTCTTTGAGTCATAGGAAAAACCGTACTATCAAGAGGGGTTTAGTAAATGTACTCCGAAGGTTTTGATGAAAAGACTCAGATCGAATCTTAAACAGTGAGAAGCCAGAGTTGAAGAAATCTCATGTGAGCTAGGTAATGCTTCACCAGCGAAGACTTTGTTCTTTCGGCTCCTGAAGCAGAACCAAGTCCGTGAGTCAGCTTTACTTGGACCGCAAGTAAAGTTGCGCATTGATTGGAAATATGACCGTTGGGGACAGGTGTCAAGCTGTCACATCGGGTCACTTCAGTCATTTCACTCCTAGGGATTGCCACCTATAAATACGCCACCCCCGCCCTCATTGGCCGGCGGCTGCTCCAAGATTGATTCCCTACAGAGGAGAGAGAGAGAGCAACCCCACCGAAGCATTTCAAAAACCCATCCACCGAAGCATAAGTCCTATTGATCTGAGTTGATTCATTATGACTTAGGAAGAAGTTTGCTAGCCTTTTTATCTTGGAGAACTGCAATTCTCCTAGACGGTTAGAGAGTTGTTCTTCAGAGAGCGAAGAGTAATTGTCGCCTCGAAGTCCAGTTTGTCAAAGGTTTCGGTGATTTCCTCAATAATCAGCTACGAGTGAAGAACTGACCAAGCTCAAGGAGATTGGTGTAGTGGAGAAACGGATGGAGAGAGGTCAGCTCCTGTGTTAAATCACAAGTCCCTCCAACCAGACGTACCACTTTGCAGAGTGTGAACTGGTCGAACAAACATCGCCGAGTCAAGAGTTCGTTTAACCTTCCGCACTTACATTCAGTCTATCAATTTCTTCAGTGATCTGCTTCGATGCAATTGATTCGATGCTTTTGATTCGCTATGTTTTGCTTCAATCATGTTCTGCTTCGACATTTACCTTTCTGTTGAATCCTTTCGGTTACTGAGTTATGCTTCACTTCATAGTTTCATGCAAAATTTTGAAGTGATCATTCACCCCCTCCCCCTCTGATCACATACTTGGTCTAACAAACAGCAAGAACACAAACACATGAGCATAACTCGTGTTTTGGAGAGAAAGAGAGAGAGAGAGGAAGAAGAAGTACCTGGAGGTGGGGCCCCTAGGCCCCAGGCACCCTGTGGGCGCGGCCAGGGGGCTGGCCGCGGCAGATGCCCCCCGGTACTTCTGGATCACTCTCGTCGTGGATTTTTTTTATTTTCTGGATTTTTTTCTGAAAACTTCACTGTTGAAAATTTTTAGGAGTTCAAAAAGCTCCGAAACTTTCTGAAAACTTGAAGTAGTGATTAGAATTGTGAAGCTTCAAAAACATATAAACTTGGTACAACAAAGAGAATAAAAGCTAAGGCAAATGAAACAATAACAAGATGCACTTTTTACCTATATAAACATGCTATCTAGCAAGGTTGATCAAGTCTTACCAACAAACCGGCGATATATAGAGTTGAAAGTCTCACCGATCATGAAGTGATCATTGCACCTTTACTTTAATGGAAATTGTCCCCACCATAATGGTTTTGTAATTGTGGTGCACATGTAGAGGAAAATCCGATTCTCCAATCTTCACGGTCTCGATATTGTCTATAGAATTAAGGTCATGCCTTTTGTCGATCTTCTTTGGAAAATACACCATGTTTTATTTATTATCAATGTTGAAGGTAACCTTTCCTTTATTGCAATAAATAATAGCACATGCGGTTTTAAGAGAAGGTCTACCAAGAATAATGGACCTGCTTCCATCTTCGGGCATGTCAAGCACAACAAAATCTGAAAGGATTAAGCAATTAGCAACTTCAGTAGGAACATCCTCACAAATACCTATCGGGACAACTGTTGACTTGTCAGTCATCTGAAGAGAGATATTTGTAGGGATTAGTTTTTCTAAACATAGCCTCTTATAAAGAGAAAAAGTCATAACACTCACTCCGTCTCCGAGATCACATAAGGTAGTTTTGACATAATTATTTTTTATGGAGCAAGGAATGGTGGGTATACCTGGATCAAAAAGCTTCTCAGGAATCTTGCCACTGAAAGAGTAGTTAGCAAGCATAGTAGATATTGCCTCATTAGGAACTTTTCTTTTATTAGTAACAATATCTTTCATATATTTGGAATAAGGAGGTAACTTAATAGCATCAGTCAAGGGAATTTGAAGAAAAAGAGGTTTCATCCATTCACAAAAATTATTATAGTGCTCTTCTTCTTTAGATTTCAGAGACTTACCTGGAAAGGGCATGGGTTTCTGTACCCATGGTTCTCTTTCATTCCCGTGTCTTCTTGGGATGATGTCTTCTCTAGTATACTTCTTGCGTTTATCGGGTGCTTCTTCTCGCACCTCGGGAGGATCATCCTTTTCCTTATCCTTTTTGGGATCAACACCGTCTTCAGTTTCAGCATCAGAGGTAGATATGCTGTTAGGATGAACAGCAGGTTCTTCACTTGTAATAGGATCATTAGAGTTGTCAGCTTCCTTGTGTTTCTTCTTCTTCTTTTTATTCTTTGGAGAGCTAACAATCTCGTCTTCTACCTGTACTTGAGAATTTTGCTCGATCCTCTTCGGGTGCTGATACGTGCCAAACGTATCTATAATTTCTACTTCCTCCATGCATGATTTTTGTGACTTTGCCATGTTTTGCTTGAACTTTCATACACTTTTTATCATATTTGGACTAACCTATTAACTCAGTGCACCCAGTTGCCAGTTCCTATTTTATGCTGTTTTTGTATTTCAGGTTTTCTGGCCATTAAAAGTGCAAAATAAATTCCGGAAAAATCCAATAAAAAATCTGCGACCCGGAAGCTTCCCGAATAACCAAGGAAGGAAGGGGGTGGACCCACCAGGGCCCCAGGAGGGTCCCTGGCGTGGCCCCACCCTAGCCCACGCCAGGAGGCCTCTTGGCTGCCTTGTGGCCCCTCTCGGTGCCCCCTTTCGCCTATATTTACCCCCCATGACGGAAACCCCTAATATCGATCTGCTATTCCCGTTCCCCTCTCTGTTCCACTGCCGCCGCCGTTTCAAGATCGGGGCTGCCAGGAGAAGCTGCCCCGGCACCCTTCCGGAAGGAGGAATCCCCTCCGGGAGACCGCCCATCGCCATGGACGCCTCCCGGATGTGCCGTGAGTAGTCCCCCTTGGACCATGGGTCCGTGACCAGTAGCTATGTGATGCTCTCTTCCCCTCTTTGTGCTTTCACTTTCGATACCTCGTGAGCTGCCTCACAGGACCGAGGCACTATTGTAGTTTTCTGTGTTGCTATGCTGAGTTTGCTGGGATCTGATGGATTATGAGATTATGTTCAGATTGTGATGAGTAAATTCTTGCATGTTCTCCGTTGCCGTATTTTACTTTGGCCAAGTGATTTGTTGCAACTCCAAGAGGGACAGAAACATGAGACTAGGGGATGTCGAGTGATTTGTTGCAACTCCAAGAGCTTTATGCTTGATTTTGGGTTCAGCCCCTTGATGTCGAGCTTGAGTGACAGAAACATGAGACTAGGGGATGTGCTATTTCCACCAGGGATAAAACAACGGTTCTTGTACTTCCGGTTGCAAGGATTGTTTACTTTATGCATAGTTCTTTTAATGCAATTGTTTGTTGCTTTGAGTTTACACTTTGGGTGGGATTCGCAACTTAATACCAGCGAGATGTTCTGTATAGATATCTCAAGGTGGATGATTCGTAGTAGATAGAGATGGATTTCGGTCTACTTACCTTGGCGTACTGCCCATTGCTTTTGAGCCTCTTCCTTTCTTTTGTAGCATAGTTAGCATTGCAGTGCGTTTATAATCCTATCAATTGCCCAGCTGTGATTTGTTTACCTTGCTAGCACTTTTATCGTCTTTTGGGAGAGAGACATCACTAGTGAACATCACGGGACCCCGACCCATATTCACACCATTGTTTACACCTTCAATTTACTTTCCGTTCTTACTTTTAGTTGCACTATTATCTCTTGCGTTGATCCTTTTTAAACAGCAAGGCCGGTGGAATTGACAACTCCTCTGTACTCGTTGGGAGCAAAGTTATTTGTTGTGTGTGTAGGTCCAGGTGAAGTTAGCAACCTTGGCGCCACTGTTCACTTTACCACCTTCTTGTATCTCTGCGAGTCCTACGGGAGACAAACCCTATCCTCTACATAGGGGAAATTTGCTGCTACGGTACATCTCACATTCCACTTAGGGTAACCAACGAGGAGTGAGAGATTCTCACCGTATCAGGTGCCCCTCGGGATAGAGTGGGTCTTGGGTGTGTGTTCCACCCCTAGTTTTTATACCGTAAGCCTAAATATCCTGTTTGGCATTATTAACAAGTAAATATTTTTGCACATTAGAAATTTGTTCAAGCTGAGTTTGAACCATATGAAAATGCTTAACAAGACATTTAACATCATTAACTGTTCTACCTAGAACATCAAGTAAACTTTTGATAGCAAGGGAATTATCATGCAACTGACTTTGTATCCTCATATTAAAATGGTCTTGCTTAATAATAAAATCATCAAGCTCATCTAAGCATTGCTCGGGAGGCTTACATTTAGGGATGTCACTTTCAGTAAAATCAAATAGAGAGTGTACCTCTACCAAGGGAGGATGAGTAGGTTCACGCAACTTCTCAATAGGAGGTAAATTCTTCATGTCTTCGGCTTTAATGCCTTTCTCCTTTATAGACTTCTTTGCTTCTTTTATATCTTCGAGGCTTAGGGCAAGCACGCCCCTCTTCTTCGGTGGTGGAGGTGATTCATGGACGGACCAATCTTCGTGATTCTTGGCAATCTTGCCCATTAATTCTTCAGCATCGTCCGGTTTCTTTCCCTGAAAACACAACCAGCACAACTATCCAGATAGGATCTAGATTCATCGGTTATACTAGCATAAAATATATCAAGTAATTCGTTCTTTGGGACTTCATGTCCCGGTCTAGCCTTAATTAAACCGCAATACCTCCCCCAAGCTTTAGGGAGGTGTTCATCCTGCAACTATTTAAAGTTGTAAATTCTTTGTAAAGCAGGATGTTGCATATGAGCAGCAAAATATTTATCGACAAAAGATTGAGCTAAGTCCTGAGGACTCTTAATGGAATCATAAGGTAGTGCATCATACCATGTTTTAGCGTCTTCCTTCAAAGAGAAAGGAAAAATCTTAGCCACATAAAAGTTTCGTATCCTTTCATCAGTAGTAAATAAGCCACCCAACTAGGTGAGTTTGGTCAGGTGTGCTATAGCATCATCATTTTCTCTGCCATAAAAGGGGTCAGCTTCGGCTGTAGATATAAGTGAAAGATCAACAGAGAAATCATAATCAGGATCAGTGATGCATATAGGAGATGTAGCAAATTCAGGATCAGGAGTAATCTTGTTCTTCATGGAGTGCTTTTCAAGAAGCTTCTTAACAGCTCCAGGGTCAAAGTCGACACACTCTTTGAGTTCCCTGCAAAAATCATCATCAAGAGGAATATAATCATCATCAAGGATTCTATCCTTGAGTTTATATAAGTCTGGGTAACCAAAGGTTTTTCACGTAGGAATATAGGTAGCAGGAGTCTCAGTCTCGGACTGTGCTGCAATCTTAGCAATATGGGCTTCAAGATAGTGGCCAAGAGAACTAGTATCATCAAGAATAGTGGAAGCATCATCAAAAGTATCAGACACAGTAATAGACTCAGTAGAAGTAGCATGTGGCGGTAGTGGTGAGGCAAACTTACTTATAACGGAAGGTGAATCAAGCGTAGCACTTGTACTCAGAGCGGTACCTTTTCTTGTAGTGGATGGTAACATCGGAACTTTGGGGTCTCCTGTCTTACCCATAGCGGATGAAGTGTAGCAGGCAGAATACTTCAGGTAGACTTGTAAATAAAGCTATGCTCCTCGGCATTGGCGCCAGAAAACAGTATTTGATGACCCTCAACTGTAGGGGATAAAGATAGTCTTCGCGGGTAAGATAACCCAATTTATTGATTCGACACAAGGGGAGCCAAAGAATATTTATAAACTTCGACAGTTGAGTTGTTAATTCAACCGGACCTGAAATATACTTGCTTGCCACAAAGTATTAATAGCAACGGTGGTATGATAGTGGTAGTGGCGACAACAAAAGTAAAACAACGAAAGCAACAACTAGTAACTAGCAGGATTAAAACACTGTAGGATAGGGAGATGGATGGTTGGGCGCTACATGGATAAGAGCGAGCATGTAATAGATTCTACACGGGGCAAGGCATACTGAAAAACAATGATCATCTAGGAAAATATCAAACCTTAGGCATGTATCCCGTAGGTAGTTGTGCATCCTTGCAATAAGAACTTGCACAACATCTTTTGTCCTACCATCCCGCTACGAACGGGGCCACAAGGAACTTATGGAGATTAAGGTGCTCCTGTCAAAGAGCACCGGAACAAAGCAATAAACTCAATGGATACATGATATCCTCCAATTATGGACCATCCACTTTGGTTTCCCAAGATGTCACCTTTGGGATCACCGGTTCCGGACCATAATAGGTGCATACAACTCATAGATAGGATCATGAACATAAATCTACTCATGAAAACAGAAGTGGTTCAGATATGAAAAGATGGCACTCGGGCGCAAAGTGACAAGCATTTAGAGCAACGAGTTGTAGCAAATATGATAAACACCAAAGTAGATGATAGGAAACATGCCCCCAACAATCTTACGAACTATTAAATGATCAAACTCATCCAATCCCTACCATCCCCTTTGCCTACAACAGGGAATTACTCACACATGTGAAGAGAAGTCATGGAGGGAGGATGGAGTGGTGATGGTGATGACGATGGTCCCAATCTCCCCTCTCCGGAGGCCAAATCAGCCTCCAGATTAGCCCTCCTGAGGAAGAACAGAGGGTGGCAGCAGCTCCGCGAGGGAAACTGGAAAAGTGACTTCTGTTCTGGGGTTTTCGCGTCACAGGAATAAATAAGGGCCTCGGTAGGGCACCAGAGGAGGGGGAGGCCCCCAGGCGGCCAGCCGGCGCGGCCAGGGGTGGGGCCGCGCCAGCAGGGCTTCTGGAGCCCCTGTAGCCCTTCCTATGGCCCCACTTCTGGCTCGTGGAAGCTTCAGGTGCGTGGATTTTTCCGGAATTTTTTGGGAATTTTCCGAGATACCTAAAAATCCATTTCCCCGCACACAATAAAACCATATAGGCAGCTCTGCTGAAAACAGCGTCCGTCCGGATTAGTTTAGTTCAAATCATGCAAGAATGAGGTCAAAACAGTAGAAAAAGTTGAAAGCTCAAGAATGATCAGAGGGGGAGGGGGTGAATGATCACTTCTAAAAATTCTAAGGAACTTAGAAGGAATTCATGCAAAATGCGAAGGACTAAGAACATCTCGAAGGAAATACAATATCGAAGGTAATGCATAGCTCGAAAGGATTGGGGACGAAGGGAAAAATCGAAGGCAAACAGGCAACGAGTAAATACTTAATTTAAATGCATGAAGGAAAACGAGCCTGACACGACGATGTTTGGTAAACCAGTTCACACTCTGCAAAGTGCTACGTCTGGTTGGAGGGACTGGTGATTGAACACCTGGAGCAAAAATCTCTCCGTCCTATTCTCCACTGCAACAAACTCCTCGAGCTTGTCCAGTTTTCACTCGTGGTAGATGATTCAGGACATCTCCGAGACCTTTACAAACTTCCTTCAGCAGTGACAATTTCTCTTCAACTGCTTGACAGGCGACGCCTAACCGTCTAGGAGACTTGCAGTTCTCCAAGATAAAAAGATCGGCTAATCTGAACCTAAGTCATAGTGAATTTCTCAACTCAGCTCAGGCTTGGGATTTTGGTTTTCTCTCGATGAATCTCTCTTGTGATGCTCACAGACTTCTGTCTTAGAATCTTCAGTGGAGCAGCCAACCCAAAATGGCGGGTAGGTGCGGGGTATTTATAGTTGGCGATCCCGATGGGTAAAATGACTGAAGTGACCCGATGCAACCGCTTGACGCGTGTCCACAACGGTCGGATTCCAATCACTGTGCAACTTTACTTGAGGAACAAGTAAGATGACTTACCGAACGAGTTCTCTCTCGAAGGCACGAAGTGCGATGACTTTGACTTCGAGCTATTCACTCGACTAAGTAAGATTTATCTCGGTAGGCTTTTGTGGGTTTTGGTTGAGCAGAGCAAATTCACTTCGACTAAGATCTCAACTAGCAAACCCCTCTTGATAGTACGGTTTTTCCTACGACTCAAGAAAGTAAAGAGAAACTAGTAAAAAGACTAAGTCTTCGACCAGCTTCAGCTTTCTCCTCATTGCGCTTTTACTCGAGAGAGACTTTTTCTTCGACTACATTTTTAGGGGTCGTCTTTCTTCAAAGGGTTCGGTAGATGACTGCTGTTCTGCTGCAGTTAGTTGTCCTTCGACCTTCTACTTGCAAACTCCATTCTTTCGGAACCTAAGAATCTGTTTATACTCGAAAAAAATATTAGTTCCACTTCTGCTTTGTCCAACAATGTCCAAAACCTTCGGGGGCAAAACTTGCTCTTACAATCTCCCCCTTTTTGGACGATTGTTGACAAAACAGGCATCGATAAATAGTTAAATTTTTTTGAGTTTTCGATGATAAACCAGTGCTAAGATCGGTGAAAATACTCCCCCTTGTTGTATGCACGGAAGATAAAAGTTTCCTGGGAAGTGCATATTTTGACAAGTAGAGTCGAGGGAAAAACATCAATAATCTTAGCGAGTGAAATTGCATTCCAGATAATATCCAATGAGAAACATGCAATCTCCTCGAATGACCTATGAACTTATAATAAAGATAACTTCCTGCAAAAGGTTAAGTATCGCAAGCAGCAGATAGATATCTTATGAAAAAGAGTAGCAGTTCACAGTCCTACTTAGAGTTAGTTACAACCAGATCGAATATGAATCGAAAGTTTGTTGAAACTACTCAGAAAACCTCAAAGATCAAAAGTTTGTCGAATGAAAAGCAAAGCCCTTAACCCCGTAGGCAAACTAATTTCTTCGATGCCACTACATCTCCCCCTTTTTTTCACAACGTACAAAAAGTCGAGAGAATAGGGTCGAAAGAAATCCCTACTCGCTGTGGCGGCTCCGACGACGTCGAGAGGATTCGGCGAGCGTTGGAGCACGACGAATTGGGCGAGCGCCTGGAGGAGTGATCTTCGTGCGGAAGGAGTGTTGATCTCCAGAAGATTCCAGCTGCGATTCCGGCGGGGTCCTGGGGCTTCGATGGTGTGGAGTATAAACTCTCTCTGGACGTCGAGGGGCTTCATCTTGCTCAGAGTCGGAGGAGAAGGTTTCCAAAGTGATGTCGTAATAGTCATCAACACTGAGGACATCTCTATTCTTCGGCAGTCGAGGGATATTGGGATCCGGGCGATCTACTCGATCATCATTAGTCCAATTCCTTGTCAGATGGGGAGGATATTCTTCGAAGCCACATCGTTGAAGTTGACCGAGGGAATTGAATTTGCGCAGTCCTTTCCAATCTCTACGAAGACATTCACGCAACATCTGATTGTTGTTCATGGTAATATTGCACAAATGATTAATCTCGTCCATCAAAGCTTGCTTCTGAATGAAATCTTGGTCGATGTGATGTTGAAGCATTTGCTGGGACCGAAGAGAAAATTCCATGTGATGCACTGGCTTGATAAACTTCGAGCGAACATTACGCTCAGTCAAATGGGTGCGGATGCCAGTGTGCTCAGCATATTGATCGTTGGGTCGAGCAACAATCTGCAACACTTCCCTAACAGGTGGAGTGAAAATCTTCGGGAAAATTGACACGTGGAATGGCACGTCCCGAGAGTAATTGCAGATAGCCATCAGCCATGGTGCATACAGCTTGTGGGAATTGTGATCATCCGCACAAGACCCCAAAGTTCTGATGAAGTAGTCTTCAAAATCGAAAGGGTGACCATGGACTAACTTCAACAGAGCAAGTTGTACGTCATTGGGAATAGGAAAGTCATCGTGCACATCGGGCATTGGCATCAAAGTCTTCGAAAGAATATAAAACCATGACTTTGCTTCAAAGACTAAGTGTCTTGGCTTCGGCTCAGTGGGATAGTTATCTCCTACGACATCTGGATTCATTATCGTTGAAAATTCAGCAGGAGTTGGAGCAGGTAGGTCATGAAGCTTGTGTGGTAATCCTTCGAACCGAGGTAAATTAATGATGGCCAGAAATTGATCGACAGTCATATGAAATACTTGGCCTTGAATCATATAATCAAATTTCCACGTCTTCGAGTTCTCGGGATCACCAGTGACATAGAACGTTGCATAAAATTGCTTGATAAGCTCGGGATTGTAGCCACAATCGAGAGCAAATATCTTGTGAGCATGCAGACCATCAATTGTTTCGGCAACATTCTCGAGTATAATAAATGGCTTGCTCTTGGGTCCAAAACCGAAGGCATATCGAGGTATTGATGTTGGAACACTCTAGCCTTGTTGTAGAGCACACGAGTATAATAAATGGCTTGCTCTTGGGTCCAAAACCGAAGAGAATATGCACTTCTGGGCTTCTCGTAGGGATTGGTCCCGAAGAAAAATGGCTTGTGTTCGCGCCTCTTGAAAATGGGGCCTCCTCGAGGAACATCTGAGCGGAATAGAGGCAACATTTCTCTCGGATGAGCAGAATGGAGCAGCTCATCAACAGGAAAAACTTCGGCAGCATTGTCTGGCATTTGGAAAACAGGGTCAGCAGGGCGAGGAATTGAAGATGGAATGTTGACAATGTCCTGAGCTGGGATGGCTGCAGGAGCATTTTCCTCGGCCTGTGCTTCGACGGCAACTCCTTCGTCGGCATTAGCATTCTGAGCGGCCTCTTCATTTTCCATGGCTTCCAAATCTTCGTCTAGTTGTGCGAATGCATCAACCATTTCTTCGTTGGAGGAACTTGATGAGGAGGAGGAAGAACTGTCACTTAAACCGTCATCTCCGGAACTATGTCCTTCGATGACATCTTGACGAGAGGAAACTGTCGTGATATCAACATCAGCGTCTTCTCCTTCATGCAGAGTGTGAGCAGAGGAATAATCTTTCGGAGTTTCTTGCTCGACCTGAGCAGGTTGCTCGGTCTCTGCTTGGGCTTGGGTCGCGATGGCTGGGGTGGTTGATGTAATAATGTTCGGTGGTGATGATGGTTTTGGTGGTGGCGACGAGGCTTTTTGTGGTGATGGTTGACGAGGTGGAGGTGTTTGTTGGCGAGGTGGAGGTGTGGCTTGGCGAGGTGGTGGAGTTTTCTCACGAGGAGGAGTTGGTTCCTTGGCGGGGGTTGGTGCAGTTTCTTGTCGTGCTGATGCAGCAACGACCTCGGTAGACTTGGCCTTCTTTGCATTCTTCTCGATCTCTGGCGTCCCACGCGCAGAGGTTGGGGCAGCAGACTTTCTCTTATGAGATTGTCTCTTGTACAAGGCATCATTGTGCTCTTTGCATACGGCCGACACAATTTGTCGAACCTTTTCATACACAGCGGTCAGGTTTTCCTTCTGTGCCCTTCTGGATGCTTCAGCGGTGGCAATCTTGGATTTTAAAAACTTACGGGACTCAATTTCCTCGGTTTCTTCTTGAAGTTGTCTGGAGTAAAAATTCACTTGCTCCTTGTCCTTGCGATCCTGGGTGATATATCCTTCCCAGCGAATCATGTATCGAGCAACAAGCTCTTGGATTTCAGCTGGGACATCATCCTCGGCAGTGACTTTGCTCGGAGTGGTAGCCATCTTCCAGAGGATATGAGAAATATTTGCAGCATCCCAAGGAGCATGGGCAGCAGAATCTCCTTCGTTTGAACTCTCTTCATCGGCACGAGGGCCGGACACAACAGGTGTAGCAGGGGCAGGTGCAGGAGCTGGAGCTGGTGCGGCTCGAGGAACTGGAACAACTTGAGCTTTTTGCCTAGCCTCCTTGGCCTTCTTCTCGGCCTCCTTGGTGGCTTTGGCAGCAGTAATGGTTTTGGTGACGGCACTAGGGGCCGCAGCTTTATCCTTCGAGGCGCTAGGGACCTCAGCATTTTTCTTTGCATCACTTGGGGCTACAACCTTTTCCTTCGTGACTGTGGGAGTCACAATTTTCTCGGTGGCGCTGGGGGCCACGACCTTTTCCTTCAGTGCATCAGGAATTTTTCCTTCAGCAATTTCTCGACGATACTTTTCACTGACCAAATGTAAAATGCCTAGTTGTTGAGCAACCTGGGCCTTTTGATGCTCGTTCTGGCTGTGAAAGTTCAGGAGCTTGGAATTTGTCAAGTCCTTTGCTTCTTGTTCTTTTTGCTTTTCCAGCCTTTCTTTACGTTGAACAAGTGTTTCGTCATCCTCAGCAACATGAGCTTGCTTTCCCTTCGATTTGGCCGAAGGTTTTTGTTGGCGACTTGAACTGGAAGAGCAGAAGAAATGGGCGGATCAAGTCAATATTTGCTCGAGGAGCCTGTGAGGCTGGCTCCTGGATCCTAATGCCTTCACTGCTCGGCTTCTTTTTCAGAGGAATGACCTCGACATCAGCCTCTGTATCAGGGTCTTGATCATCTGAATTGACTTCTTCATCGGAGCTCGCATCAGGTGGCGAGACAATTACCACCTTTTTCTTTCGTTTGGCTGATTTCTTGCCAGCCTTCGATTTGGCACTAGGGCCAACATCCACGGTACCCTCAGCAGCAGCAGCCTCCTTTTTAGCTTTGGCTTCTTTTCTTTTCTGTGCTCGCGCTTCCCGAGCATCAACCAGCTCTTGAAAATCGGCATGAGTTTTCAGAGAGGATGGATGAGCATCAGCTGGAGGAGGTGGTCGATTATCTTTCGTCCACTTTGGCCTTAAAGCTTTGACATCAGACCAAGGATTTTTCATAGCAAACAACCTCTCCCAGCGTGGCATAAGAGACTTGTACTCATACCAACGAAGCGCTTGAAGTCTTCGAATCTCTTGCAGACGGTTTTCTCTCGTACGTTCATCCTCAGAACCTTCAGGCGTTCTCAACTTCTTTTCGATGATCAACTCCTCTGATAATCCTTCAGAGTTGTTGGTGATTCTTGTTCGGCCTCCTACACGCTTGGGTGCTCTGACATTTCCTTCAATCCCAGACATTTTCCTGCGAAAAAGATAGGTACGAGGGAATATAGGAAAGTTGTGAACAAGTACCAGTGGTTTTCGAGGAAAATCATTTTGAGAGCAGTAAACTTATCGATAAGCAAGTCTTGCAGCGAGTTTTTCAAACAAGTGCTAGGCTAGATTTCCATCGGGTGCAAATCTAACGAAGAACTTGTATGAACGAATTGCACAACACAAGTTTATCGATACGTTTCTGAGGAAATTGCTAAAGTGAGAGAATCCGAGGGATTTCTTACCTAGCGCAGATGGGAATCGACAGAAAACGCTAGAAACTGATTTCCCAAGTTTCAATGATCCAAACAGATCAAACAGACCTAAGAAAAAGAGAGAAAATCAAGAACAAATCTAGGACTCGATGAACAGCAAAGATTGGAATCGAGTCTTAGAGCCGTGCATACCCTAACTTGGTGATGTACGGCGACTACGGCGACGCGGATGAAGTTCCTCGTCGACGGGAAGGTCTCCGGTGGCTTCCTTCCGGCAGCAAAGCGGCGAGGGAGTCGACGGCGACGAGCAGCACAGCGGCGCGCGAGAGAGAACTTCGGGAGCAGAGAGACGAAGTCGAGGAAATTGCGATGGCTGAGCCAGTGGCGAGGATCAGTATTTATAGGCAGGGGGGGTCTGACCTAACTGTCAGATCTGATCCAACGGCGCAGATTTCGCGTCTCTCCGCATTCAACGGACGGATTTTGTGGCGGTAATCGTGGGAAAATCCCAACGAACCGAAAGAAAGTTGCTCCACGTCCGAGACGAAACTCATCGAACATCGAGTATAAAAGTAGATAAACGTTCGATAGATTTTCCTTCGGAATCAATGACATTCGAAGGGAATCTTGATCGAGTACATATATACATGTTCACGAGAGAAAAGCACAGATGGGGTAGGGATAGAATAGAGGGAAAACAAGGTCCGATGCTTAATCAATCCGAGGGGAAAACAGTGATAAAACTCGGAGTGGTAAGTGTATAGGACAACACCAAACGAACAAAAACAAACGAAAAAGAAACACGATAGAAAATAAACGTAAGTAAACAACATAGAAAGAAAACATATAATACATGGTACCAATAGTTATGATCTTACTGCACATTGCGTGAGTCCAATATGTTTAACTCACACCTTAGTGCACAGAACCTCTTTTCATCCAAGGGCTTCGTAAAGATATCAGCCAATTGATCTTCGGTGCGCACATGGCTGATAACATATCTTCTCGCTGAACGTGATCTCGAAGAAAATGATGACGAATGTCAATATGCTTCGTTCGAGAGTGTTGCACAGGGTTATGGGCAATCTTGATAGCACTCTCGTTATCACATAGCAATGGAATTTTCTTCACAAGAATACCGTAATCTTTCAGCGTTTGCTTGAGCCACAGAATCTGAGTGCAGCATGAACCGGCAGCAATATACTCGGCTTCAGCCGTAGAAATAGATACGCAATTCTGTTTCTTCGAAGCCCAACAGACAAGAGATCTACCGAGAAAATGACATGTGCCTGAGGTAGATTTCCTGCCGACTCGATCACAAGCCCAGTCAGAGTCAGAATATCCAACGAGATCAAACAGGGCACCCTTGGGATACCAAAGTCCCAAAGATGGTGTGTGAGCCAGATATCGAAGAATTCGCTTGATAGCAATATGATGTGATTCTTTCGGGTTTGCCTGAAAACGAGCACACATACAAACTGATAGCATAATGTCAGGTCTAGATGCACAAAGATAAAGAAGCGAACCGATCATCGAGCGATATTTCTTCTGATCGAAAGGTTTGCCCTTCTCATCTGCATCTAGATGAACATTCGTAGGCATTGGAGTCTTGATAGTTTTGCAACTGACAAGATCGAACTTCTTCAGGCAATCTCTGAGATACTTCTCTTGAGAGATGAAAGTCCCATTCTTCTGTTGACGGATTTGAAGCCCGAGGAAGAACTTCAAGTCACCCATCATAGACATTTCATATTTCTTCGACATCATACGAGAAAATTCTTCGCTAATATCAGGGTTAGTACAGCCAAAAATAATATCATCGACATAAATTTGACACAAAAAAAGATCATTTTTGTATGCATGAGTAAAAAGAGTCGGATCAGTTGTTCCTAGTTTGAAGCCCTTCTTCAGAAGAAAATCCTTCAGAGTTTCATACCAAGCACGAGGTGCTTGCTTTAACCCATATAGGGCCTTGTGCAATCTGTACACCTTATCAGGATTCTTCGGGTCTTCGAAACCTGGTGGCTGCATAACATATACTTCTTCTTCGATTTCACCATTAAGAAATGCACTTTTGACATCCATTTGATATAGCAATATACCATTGTAATTGGAAAAAGAAAGCATGACACGAATGGATTCAAGTCGAGCAACTGGAGCATAAGTCTCACCGAAATCAATACCTTCGATTTGAGTGTAGCCTTGAGCAACCATTCGAGCTTTATTCCTTACCACAATGCCATCTTCATCTTGCTTGTTGCGAAAAATCCATTTCGTACCAATGATATTATGCTTCTTGGGATCAGGTCTATCAACAAGGGACGAGACTTTATTTCTCTCGAACTGATTAAGTTCTTCGAGCATTGCAGTCATCCAGTCTGAGTCCTTCATGGCTTCATCAAATTTCGATGGTTCTAGCATGGATACAAACGAGAAATTTCCACAGAAGTTAGCTAATCGAGTACGAGAACGAGTGGTGGGACGACCTGGTAAATGAATCTCTTCGAGTATTGAGTCGACGTCCACTCTTCTTCAAACACGAGGTAAAACTCCTTCATCATCTTGTGGATCCGGTTGTCCTTCGGGATCAGCTTGACCTTCGGGATGGACATTTTCTTCGTTTACGCATTCTCCTTCGACCTGTACATCATTTGCTTCAGGATGTTGATCTCCAGCGCCCCGGGCTATGTGTGGGAACATTGGACCATCATCATCCTTGTTTGCTTGACGTGCATTTCCATCGACAGGTCGAATATCTCCAATAGCCATGTACCTGATAACTTCATCCAAAGGTGGTTCATCCAGGTTAAGAGGTAATTGCTCTTTTTGAGAGCCGTTAGTTTCATCAAATCGAACATTTACAGTTTCTACAACTTTTCCAAGATGAGAGTTGTAAACTCTGTAAGTGTGAGAATTCGAACCATAACCTAGGAGAAAACCTTCGTGAGCCTTTGGAGCAAACTTGGCGCTGTGATTCATATCTCTGATATAACATGGAGCACCAAAAACCCTGAGATATGAAACATTTGGCTTTTTACCAGTAATAAGTTCATGTGAAGTTTTCTTCAGAAACTTGTGCAGATAAACCTTGTTAATGATATGACATGCAGTATTGATTGCTTCAGCCCAGAACCTGATAGGAGTCTTGTATTCAGCAAGCATTGTTCTGGCCATTTCAATAAGTGTTCGATTCTTTCTCTCGACCACACCATTTTGTTGCGGTGTATAAGAAGCCGAGAATTCATGAGTAAAGCCATATTCATCAAGAAATTCTTCGATATGAGTGTTTTTGAATTCTGTACCATGTCACTTCTGATATGCTTGAGAGGTAATTCATATTCAGTCTGAGCTCTCTTTGCGAAGTTTTTGAAGATTTCAACAACCTTGCTCTTGTCATCTAGAAAGAAAACCCAAGTATATCGAGAGAAATCATCAACAATAACCAGACCATACTTGTTACCTCCAAGACTAGCATAATTTTGAGGACCGAATAAATCAATATGAAGTAATTCAAGAGGACGAGTAGTAGTCATTATAGTTTTTGCTGAGTGATGTTTCTTGGCAATCTTTCCCGCTTCACAGGCACTGCATAGACGATCCTTATCGAATTTCACATTGTCAATTCCAACGATGTTCTTCTTCGAGATAAGAGTTTGAAGGTTTTTCATTCCTGCATGCCCAAGTCTTCGGTGCCATAACCAACCAGAAGTGGCTTTGGCCATTAAACATGTGGACACTGCAGGTCCCGAAGAAAAATCGACGACATAAAGATCACCTTTGCGATATCCTTCGACACGAAGGAATAATCGTCCTGTGAAAAGACAACACAACGAGAAGAAGAAAACAGTACAAGCATACCCATATCACAAAGTTTTGAGATCGACATAAGATTATATCCAAGTGATTGAACAAGCATAACCTTATCGATATGCTTATCCTTCGATATAGCAACCTTTCCCAAACCAATTACTTTTCCTTTGTTGTTATCACCGAAGGTCATATGATTTGTACATCCACTATCCATGACCCATTCGGATCCACCGGAGACATAGCCCTGTAGAAGAATTAGTTCTTCTTAACCACCCACAAACGAGAAGGTGACTTAGAAGGCATGGAAGAGCTAGATGGGGCAGCAATATTATAGCAAACAGGATTGCATTGTCTATCTGGACCATCAAGCACACCATAAATATAAGTCCTCGACGAGGGGTTAGAGTACTGGTGGGTAACAACAAATTTGGTGTTATTGTTACGATGACGATAAACATTTCTATTGATACGATAGTATTCCTTCTGGGGAACATTTGAAGCAGGCACCAAGGGTTCATTTCTATCCTCGAGAGAATAGTAGTGATTCGGTGGTACCGAGGATTTTCCCTGCATAGAATGGTTAGGGGGCAGTTTTTCTACGAGAGATTTGCGAACCCAAATCTGTCGCTTATAGAAACCATTCTTCGGAGGAGTACCAACGAATTCAGCTGACACCTTTCCTTCCTGATCTTTGACAAGCTTGTAGTCAGAATCAAGTGATTCATCAACAATAGCTTTGTCAATTTTGCAACTGAAACCTGAAAGGTTAGCAATCTAAATGGGCTTTTCTTTCGCAAGAACCCAGACAGTTTTAGGATACTGCTCGGGTTCCCAGTAGGTTCCATCAGGATTGATTTTCCTTTCGAAGCCAACTCCTTCGTTTCGGGGATTCCTGTGAAGAAGATCCTTTCGTAGGATATCACATAAGTACTGGTGTCCCTACACACTTTTGAACATGCCTGTTTCAAATAAAATTTTCAACCTGAGGATTTCCTCGGTAATGGTTTCCTCGTTCGAGGGGTTAGTATCATCAATAACAATAGGTTGCTTTCCTTTCGATCTCTCAGAAATAGACTCAATTTTACTTCATTCCAAACAGGTTAAGCAAGGTGAGGTAGATTCATTTTTAGCTTCTGAGCCTTGTTGAGCCATGAGCGTGAAATTGACACTTTCCAACTCTTCATTAGCCTCTCTCAGTTTCTCGAGAGCCATTTTCCCTTGAAGGAATTCATAGGTTAGCTTCTCGTAGTCCACTGAGAGAAGATCATGCCGAGAGGAAAGCTCATCATACTTTTCTTTCAGAGCAGCATGCTCATTCGTCAAAGTTTAACCCTTCTCAATCTCATCGATCAACAAAGTCTCAGATTTTTGAATAGTTTCACTTAGAGAATCTAGCTCATCTTGTTGGATAGAAGCAATTTTGGCAAGTTTAGCATAACTTATCCTAGAGTTACTTTCATAAGCAGATCCATCAGAAGTATCGTAGGAATTTTTAGATGAGGATACCTTAGCCTTGGCCATGAAGCAGTAAGCTGGAGATTCATCTTCGTTGCTTTGGTTGGTGAAGAACGAACTTGAAGTCTTGCTCGAAGAAAATGCTAAACCAGCAACGCCATCAGATTCAGAACCAGAACCAAAACCAGATCTTGGGTTTGATTCAGCTTCGGAACCGGATGCTTCATCTTCAGATTTCATTTCTTTACGCAGATAGGCTTTGGCACGATGGGAATTCTTTCGTCGAGAGGAATGTGATTTCGAGGAAGAACCCTCTCGATGCTTGTGATACTTCTTCTTCTTGTCATCATCAGAACCGTCTTTCTTGTCTTTTCTGGAATTTGAATCATATCTCTTCGACTCATAGTTTTTGCTCGATCTGTGAGACTTGCTCGAAGAATTGCTGTGAGAATGCTTTGATCTATGTTCAATTTCCCAGAGAGGACAATTAGCAATGAAGTGACCTGGCTTCTTGCACTTATAGCAACAGTTATCTTTCGCTGATGAGTTTTTAGTAGATGATCGATGCTGTGATGAATTGCTTGAATGTCTTGAAGAGTAGTTTTTCTTCGGTGAAGAGGAGTTCCTTCTCTCAAAGCGATTGAATCTTCTCATTATCAGTGCCAGATCTTTTCCAATGTTCTCGGGGTCATCTGAGGCACAACCCGATTCATAACTAGCTTCAGGAGAGGAGTGATGTGAAGCTCTGGCCTTCAGTGCATGAGATTTTCTTCGTGTCCCATTAATATCGCGTTTTTCATCTTCTTCCATCTCGAAGGTATTAAGTCTCTCGAGAATATCAGAGGCAACAAGATCCTTGGAATTAGTCCTTTCCTTGATCATCAGCACAATGTGATCGAAAGAATCATCAAGGGAACGGAGCAAAGTTCTGACAATAATCCGATTGGTAATGTCTTCGGCGCCGAGGGAAATCAGTTCATTTGACAGTGCAGTGAGTCTGCTGTATATGGAGCTAACTTTTTCTCCCTCGTGCCTCTTGAAACGATAGAACTTGCTTCGAAGGGTGTCAATACGAGCATCTTTCTGAGTAGAGACACCTTCACCAATCTTCTCGAGATAATCCCAAACACCTTTGGCCGAAGGAATATTCTTGACCTCATGGTATTTCTCTGGAATTAGATGATTTGTTATGAAGACCCAGACTTCAGTATCTAGCTCTATCTTCTTTGCCTCTTCAGGAGTAATGGCATTTGTGTCTTTGACAGTTACACCATTCTTGACAACTTCCCAAGCGGCAGAGTTGATAGCCATGATATTCCTCTTCATTTTGTCCTTCCAATAGGGATAGTCCTTCCCATTGAAGATAGGGATTGGTTCCCCCGAGCGAACAGCTGCAAACGACATTCTTGACAACACTCCAGGTTGTTAGACCAAAATACGCAGAGCGTAGGGAGTGCCTAGCTCTGATACCAATTGAAAGCTCAAGAATGATCAAAGGGGGAGGGGGTGAATGATCACTTCTAAAAATTCTAAGGAACTTAGAAGGAATTCATGCAAACTGCGAAGGACTAAGAACATCTTGAAGGAAATACAGTATCGAAGGTAATGCATAGCTCGAAAGTATTGGGGACGAAGGGAAACATCGAAGGCAAACAGGCAACGAGTAAATACTTAATTTAAATGCATGAAGGAAAACGAGCTTGACACGACGACGTTTGCTAAACCAGTTCACACTCTGCAAAGTGCTACGTCTGGTTGGAAAGACTGGTGATTGAACACCTGGAGCAAAACTCTCTCCGTCCTATTCTCCACTGCAACAAACTCCTCGAGCTTGTCCAGTTTTCACTCGTGGTAGATGATTCAGGACATCTCCGAGACCTTTACAAACTTCCTTCAGCAGTGACAATTTCTCTTCGACTGCTTGACAGGCGACGCCTAACCGTCTAGGAGACTTGCAGTTCTCCAAGATAAAAAGATCGGCTAATCTCAACCTAAGTCATAGTGAATTGCTCAACTCAGCTCAGGCTTGGGATTTTGGTTTTCTCTCGATGAATCTCTCTTGGGATGCTCACAGACTTCTGTCTTAGAATCTTCAGTGGAGCAGCCAACCCAAAATGGCGGGTAGGTGCGGGGTATTTATAGTTGGCGATCCCGATGGCTAAAATGACTGAAGTGACCCGATGCAACCGCTTGAAGCGTGTCCACAACGGTCGGATTCCAATCACTGCGCAACTTTACTTGAGGAACAAGTAAGCTGACTTACCGAACGAGTTCTCTCTCGAAGGCACGAAGTGCGATGACTTTGCCTTCGATCTATTCACTCGACTCAGTAAGATTTCTCTCGGTAGGCTTTTGTGGGTTTTGGTTGAGCAGAGCAAATTCACTTCGAATAAGATCTCAACTAGCAAACCCCTCTTGATAGTACGGTTTTTCCTACGACTCAAGAAATTAAAGAGAAACTAGTAAAAAGACTAAGTCTTCGACCAGCTTCAGCTTTCTCCTCGTTGCGCTTTTACTTGAGAGAGACTTTTTATTCGACTACATTTTTAGGGGTCGTCTTTCTTCAAAGGGTTCGGTAGATGACTGCAGTTCTGCTGCAGTGAGTTGTCCTTCGACCTTCTACTTGCAAACTCCATTCTTTCGGAACCTAATAATATGTTTATACTCGAAAACAATATTAGTTCCACTTCTGCTTTGTCCAACAATGTCCAAAACCTTCGGGGGCAAAACTTGCTCTTACAAAAGTGTTTGGAAAAGTAGCTACGTTTGAGATATATCAACGTGTATTAAGGTTTCCGCTTAATACAGTTATAGCACAATATAAAATGTGTTATGAACTAATGGAATATGCTAATAAACATATTTTATTTGCCTCTAGAGCACATTCACAATAGTCTCCCACTTTCACTAGAGTACAAATAATCTAGTTCCATTTTTCTATGGATCATAACTCCATATAATCTATATGGTTATTGATCATGCTTGCTTGTGGAAAAGGTTGTATCAACGGTCTGTACCATTTAGATCCGTATGTCTTTTGCAAATCGTTAATGTCACCTAGTTTGACATTACTTCATTATCTCAATATAATGATGAGGTATATATATTTTGCGGTAGAGTGAGACTTCGTTTGTTTGTGTTTCAACAATGAAATCCGATGGGTCACACGGACTTTCCCTTAGTCATGCACACTGAAACTCACTCAGTCAGAAGTCGAACTTCTTAAGCCAGAATATAACTCTTGCGACTTCTAAAGAAGCCATATCAATGTAGATTTAATACTTAGTGCATTGTATGAAACTTTGATGTCTAACCATGTTTCTTTCAACTTAGGCATTTATTAGCATGATATCTCAATTTTCCAGGTTAGTGTCAGAACTTGAACCATCATAACATTTATGGTCAAGTTCACTATCCTTTAAAAAATTAGAGATGTATCCTCAGTTCTCTCCAGACACTGAAGAATAAATTTAACTCTTCGTTCAATGATTTACTTCATAAATCATATCACAACATGTTCTTCTTACTAAAAATTTGGGTCACATTACGTCGAGTACAAAATTCTGGTTTTAAATGTAAGAACCTATGACAGAGGCATAGATCACATCCATTTCTTTCATTTAACCATTGTTCTTGTACTGAGATTAACTTGATACTTCTCTTGGATATACAAGTAAGAACTACCTTCTTGACTTGTCCCATTCTGAACTCCTTCGGAATCTTATCCAGGAAAGTATTCTGACTCAATGTTATCAAACACATTAATCTATCTTAATAGATTTTTAATGCTTAACTTCATCCATGAAAGATTTTAAATAATCATTAATACCAACTACACCATTCATAATATGTTATCCATATATAAGAATGCTGTCATGCTCCTACTCAAATATGTCAGCCACATATAAGATTAGGATAACACTCTCATAGATCCCACTCAAATACTGCAGCCACATATTAAGTTCAGGATATAATACTCCCATATCTCCCACTCAAAATATGTCGTCCACATATTAAGTTTAGAAAACTATTTAGCTCCCACTCAATTTCATGCAAATGCATGTTTCTCAATATTTTGGTTAAGTCGAAAATCACTTTGATCATCCATCAAATTGAGAATTCAGGTTACGAGACACTAGTATCCATATGTTTTCCAAAGCCATTTTGTTGTACCAATTACAACACTTCTTAAAATGCTAGGTTTGGGGAGGTCACGGTATTCATAACATTTTGGATCAAACATAGTGAATATTCTATTGACTCAAGCATCACTACATATTGTAGCCAACCTTTTGAATTTGTTACAAACATTCTTTGTGAAAAATGCATCTTGATGTCTTCCTTTGATGTTTACACTACTCCTTATAAACTTGAAGTTATTGAGAATATAAAGTAACCTCTTTACTCAATAAGATTCAAGTAATCTTAAATGTAACTCAATATATAATTTCATGACTGATGACCCACAATTGTAGGGGATCTATCGTAGCCTTTCCGATAAGTAAGAGTGTCAAACCCAACGAGGAGCAGAAGGTACTGACAAGTGATCTTGAGAAAGGAATAACTGCAGGTACTGAAAGGTAACTTTTTATGGGTTTTCTAGTATAAGAAACAAGGAAATAAAAGCAAGGAAAGTAAATGGTGCTAAGGTGCAGCAAATGTCCCAATCCCCTTGAACAAAGGATAAGCCACAGGATTAAACTTATAAGGACTAAAATGTTCCTGAGGACACACAAGAGAGGTAGTCAAGTGCTTTCGCCATATTCTGTCTAGTACTATGTTTTGTATTGATAAGTGTTGTGTGGGTGGACCTATGCTGGTGCACCTTCTAGGCTAAGACAAGTATACTCTTATGATTAAACCCCTCGCAAGCATCCACAAATACAATAGAGAAATTAAGGCAAAGCCTAACCAAATCAATAAACTTTAGGATCCAACACTCCCTCGTGCAAAAGTATGCGAACTGGGGTTCAGGTTTCTGTCACTCCGACAAGCCACCATTAGCATCCTTTATACACAATTTATTCCCCTAGGTCCTTAAAAAGGTGAAGTGTTATGTAGTCGACGTTCACATAACACCTCTAGAAGAATAACACCACAACTTAAATATTAATCAACACATATTACTTCAACATCATATGACTACTAACAACTAGAATTCTCCCATGTCCTCAAAAACTAAAGGAACCACTCACAAGACATAAAATAGATCATGATCAAAGGTGATAAATATATGATGAACAATCTGATCATAAAAATAATTCTCCAACAAAAATTAATAGCATTCACCACAAAAGAGTAATCAACACCGGTAAAGTAGAGGGGATGAATAGTGCAAGTTACAACTCGGATTGCAATGGTGAGGTGAGATGGGATGGTGGTGGAGATGGTGATGAGGATGAGGATGATGGTCATAATGATCTCGATGATGCCCGTGACGATGGCGATGACGATGAGGACGATACCCCCCTCCGGGAGGAGTTCTCCCCTACAGAATCTGCCCGCCGAAAAGGTCTTTTATTCCCTTTAGGTTTCCGCCATGGAGTGGCGGTGGAACTCCGGATCCAACTTCTGTTCTAGGGTTTTTAGGTCGCGAGAGATATATGTGTCAAAGGAGAGCCCCGGGGGTGGGATCCACCTCGCAGGCGGCCACCCGGCGCAGCCGAAGGGGGGTGCGCCACCAGGCCTCCTGATGGTCCCCCTCCAGCTCATCTTTTGCGACACTTTGTTATTTCTTTAGAAATCCATCCCCGGAAGTTTTAGGTCATTTGGAGATGTGATGATATTCCAACTCTATGTGCACTTTTCCCTGTTGATTCTTGCGTCTTCCGTTTCGGCACCGTAAAGTTGCAAACTGTGTAAAACAAGGCAAAACACTATAAGAACATCATCATAATATGAAATATATCAATGAATAGAGGTAAATTATGATGTAAAATAGTGATGCATTTTGGACGTATCAACTCCCCCAAGCTTAGACCTCGCTTGTCCCCAAGCGAATACTGAGCTCAGTGGTACATCCCAAACGTATCTATAATTTCTGCTTGCTCCATGCATGTTTTGTGTGATATTGATATGCTTTTGCTACGCTTTCATACACTTTTGATAATATTTGGACTAACCTATTAACTCAGTCCACCCCAGTGCCAGTTCCTATTTTCTGCTGTCTTTTTATTTCAGGTTTCCCCCGTATTAAAAATGCTCCAAAAATTCAGGAAAAATCCAATAAAAAAAATCAGCGTATGAGAACCTTCTAGAGTCCCGAAGGGGGACCGAAGGGGACCCACCAGGGCCCCAGGCGCCCTCCCGGCGCGCCCTAGGGTGGGTCCGCGCCAGGGGCCTCCTGGAGCCCTGGTGCCCCCCTGGCTGCCCCCCTTCGCCTATATTTACCACTCGTCCTGAAACCCTCGATGACAGAATCCCTTTTCATGATCTCGCCTCTGTTCCGCCGCCGCCGTGCTTCCAAGATAGGGAGCGCTAGAAGACCTCTTCCCAACACCCTGCCGAAGGTAGGATGGACCTCCGGGTGCTTCTCCACCACCATGGACGCTTCCCGGATGATCCTTGAGTAGTCTACCTTGGACCATGGGTACATGATCAGTAACTATGTGACATTCTCCTCCCCTCTTTGTTCTTCATGGATTAGAACTTGTGAGCTGCCCTACATAATCAAGGCACATATGTAATGCTTTCTGCTGTTGCTATGCTGAGTTTATTGGGATCTGATTATGACACTATGTTCAGATTGTGATTGACTAATATATTTGGTTCTTATCCATTATATTTTTGTTCTTGAGTAATTCCTGCATGTTCTCCGTTGCAGTTTATTGATTTGGCAAAGTAGTAGGTAGTGACTCCAAGAGGGAGCGTTATGCTTGATTGTGGGTTCGTGCCCCCTGATGACTAGCTTGAGTGACATAAACATGAGTCAAAGGGATGTGCTGTTGCCACAAGGGGGAAAACAATGGTGCTTGTAACCGCGGTTGCAAGGATTGTTTACTTTCCGCAAAGTTCTTTTAATGCACTTGTCTGTTGATTTTGGTTGACACTTTGGGTGGGGCTCGCAACTTAATACCAGCGAGATGTTCTGGATAGATATCTCAAGGTGGATGATTAGTAGTAGATGAAGATGGTTTTCAGTCTACTTATTTTGGCGTATTTCCCATGATTTTGAGCCTATTCCTGTTTTCCTAGCATAGTTAGCATTGGTTTGCCCCCGTAATCCTATCAATTGCCAAGCTGTGATTTGTTTACCTCGCATAGCAGTTTTATCGTCTTTTGGGAGAGAGATATCACTAGTGAACATCATGGGACCTCGGTCCATATTTCCCCCACTGTTTACACCCTCAATTTACTTCCTGTTTTACTTTATATTTGCAATTATCACTATCTACTATCTGTTGCGTTTGATCCTTTGTAAACAACAAGGTCAGAGAGATTGACAAACTCTCTACACTTCGTTGGGAGCAAAGTTATTTGTATTTGTGTGCAGGTCCAGTTGTCGTTGTTCACCTTACCACCCTGAGTTGTGAACGGCGCCATTGTTCACTTTACTACCTACTTGTCGTTGTTGGAGTCATACTAGAGAGAATCTAAACCTTGGTATCTTTGCCAAGGAAAATCTGCCGCTACGCTACATCTCAACCTTCTACTTGGGGTATTCAACGAAGGGTGAGAAGTATTTCCTCGCTAGCATCAAGCAATTTCTAGTGTCATTGCCAGGGAATCCGATCTTCAAGATAGGGGAGTTGCACACTATCTTTTGCCTTTTCTTTTTAGTCGTGTTAGTTTACCTTTCAGTTCCTGATTTAGTGTCCTTTATCAAAAACCACAAAAAAAGGTGGTGACAGAAATGTCCTTTACCTTGTTAGTAGTTGTCATTATGTCTGGTCCTTTTTCCTTTGTTGAGACAGCAGTGCTCACCTTTAAACAAAAAGGTGGTGAAAGTTTAAAAGATGCTTGGTATAGAATTAATGATTCTCAGAAAAGAGCCACCAAGAAGTAATCCACTACTATCCTTCTTAGAAACTTTTATGTTGGAATTACTCCTTGGAATAGGTTCGTTCTGGATACTGCTATCAATGGGAATTTCCTAGAAGCCCCAATATGGGAATCTCTTAATGTTATTGAAGATCTTGTCGGAAACCTCCCTGTTGCTAGCATTCAAGAGGACATCACTCTAGTTGACATTATGAAAACACTTGAAAAGATAGAATTAGAAATACCAAGGAAATTTAAGACAAATGAGTTGGATAGTAATATTCAAGGGAATTTGAATAGAATTGATAGCTCCATGCATCAAAACTTTGGAGACCATCAAATCCCATGATTTGGTCCTTCTAGGATAGATAAGATTGAGGAAATCATTGACACTTTAGGAACTACTTTCTCCTCAATCAAGCCAAAAAAAGGTAGAAACTCCGGCAAGGAAGGAACCTAAGTTCAATTATGTCCCTAAGGTTCCCCGACCTAAAAATAATCCACTCATTGCCAAGGGAGTTGAAACCATGGAAACATTGGAAGAAATAACCCTCTTAGATAAATTTATAAATGAAACTCCAGTTGATTTTCCGCCTTTTGGTTTTATCCCTAGAAGTATCTTCATTAGGAATTTATTGGAAATACCTCTTAAAAGTAGTTGTACGATTGAAGAGTTTTTTTTGAAAGGTTTATGATAGTGGGGGTGGAATCCCACTGCCTTTAAATTAAGAAACAAGGGGGGGGGTTACAAAGAGGGGTTACAAAAAAAGGGGGGGAGGGGTTACTAGGAGGGGTTACATGGGTATTTACAGAGGGAGATTTACATAGGGAGAGAGGGGGGCAGAAACTAGGGAACAATCAAAGGGAGTTTACAAGATGTGTGATAAAGGGAGCTAACTCTTCCCTAGACCTATATCTAAGTAGATCAAAATCAGTTTTAAACCTCTGAACCCAGGAATCCAGAGAGGGCGTGACACCCCTGAAGTGCTTGTTGTTCCTCTCTTTCCAAAGTCTCCATGCACCAACCATAAAAACCTCCATGAACATGGGTTGGGTCCAGCTACTCTTTCCTGCATGGACCATATCCAGCCTATTCCCCCTCTCAGGCCATACCATGTTCAGTTTGTCCCAGCATCTCTTGCTAAACGAGCATGAGAAGAATATGTTCTCCACGGTCTCTTCAGGGGTGTTGGTGCATAGAAGACACCCGTAGTTATTATCTATGAGCACATAATTCCTTCTCCTTAGCATGTTCCGTTTGTTAATTCTATCAGCCAAAATCAACCATGCAAACACCTTCCATTTATTATTGCATCTTGAGCGCCATATCCAATTAAAAGCATCGTCCACTTGTAAATCTTGGAAGCAATGCAGGTAGTATCGGCTAGAGGTAAACCGATTGGGTCCGCATATACTACACCATTCATCTTGCTGGCTATCCGAGAGTGTCACAACCGAACTCTCATTTTGAAGTCCAGACAATTCATGTAGTGCCTGATCAGAGAGCGGCAAGTGGAAGTTGTCGCCTAATCTTTGCGCGGTCAGGAGGTTCTGCACTGACACATCTTCATGTTTGGCAAAAGAGAAAAGCCTGGGGTATGCTTCAGCGATAGTTTCACCCAGCCAGGGGTCCTTCCAAAAGAGAGTCGAGGAGCCATCTCCCACCTTGACTGTCGTGATCGCACGGTATATGCCTGATAAAACAACAACGTCTCGCCACCAAAAGGAACCACATGGGTCCATCGCATGCGGCACCCCAGAGGTGTAGTAGGTCTGCCAAAGCAGTTGCACCCACGAAACCTCTATTTTATTGTAAAATTTATGCAATTTCTTGAGAAGAAGCCCCATATTCTGTACACGGAGATCGACAATCCCCAATCCGCCGTATTTTTTGGGCCTGCATACCAACGACCATGCTGCCAACGGGCATGCTCTGTTACCCAGTTCCCCAGTCTTAGACCATAAGCAGTGCCTTCTTAACTTATCAAGATGGTCAATAACCTTGGCAGGTAGTTTAAGCGAACACATCGAATAGACCGCGAGAGGAGAGACCACCAAATTGACAAGAGTAAGCTTGGAACCATAATCAAGTAATGTGGCCGCCACAGAGAATTTCCTCTCGACCGAGGTGATCAAGGGCATGAAGTCATCCAGTGTTGGTTTGGTTGTACCCATGGGGAGGCCAAGATAAGTGAACGACATAGAACCCAACAAGAATCCCAGCAAGGAAGCTAATTCCGCCGCACGATCAGGAGGGGTATTGATGGGTACAAGAGTAGACTTAAGGAAGTTTATACGGAGTCCCACCGATGACGCATAGTCCTGAAGGATTTGGTTGATTTTTAACACTTGATCGGTGTCAGCAGGCATCACCACTATCGTGTCATCAGCGTATTGTATGAACGAATAGTCTAGGTCTTGGTTTGGGATAGGCAACTGAATCTCCCCTCTCTAAAACTTGTCATTGATCGCTGCTTGAAGGAGGTCTGCAGCGAGTACAAAGATCAGTGGGGAGAGTGGGTCTCCCTGCCGTACCCCTTGTTTGCACTTGAACTTTCGCCAAGGGGAACCATTGAGAAGGACGTCAGAGGAGGAAGATGAGAACAGGGAGTCGATCCATCCCAACCATTTCTCATCAAAACCCATACAGCGCATGATCTCAATCATGGCAGCATGCTCAATTGTGTCGAATGCTTTGGCAAAGTCAAGTTTCAGTATAACCGCACTGCGGCCAGAGGATTGACACAAATGTAGGTACTCAAACGCCCATGCCAAGCAGTCTTGGATTGAACGCCCCTTGAGAAAGCCATATTGGTTGCGATGTATGATTTTCAGAATTATCCTTTGCAGCCTATCAGCTAGAAGTTTAGTTATAAGTTTTAAGCAGCAATTTAGCAAAGTAATCGGTCTAAAGTCATTTGGTGTTTCTGGTGACTGAATCTTTGGGATGAGAGCGATGAAACCAATGTTCAGACTTTCCAAGTTCAGTGTACCATCAAAGAAATCAAAGCAGAGTTGGTAAAAATCCTCCTTGATCAGATACCAACAAGATTTTAGAAATCCTCCACTAAAACCATCTGGTCCAGGTGCACGGTCAGACGGCATTTTTCTGATTACTTCATCAATCTCAGCCTTGGTAAACGGAACAGACAATTCTTCCAACCCATCCACTCGTTTGATAAGCGATCGTAGATCAAGAATAATATTGGTAGGGTCGGATCGCCCCAGTCTGTCCTTGTAAGCGTGATAGAGGACCGATTCCTTGCCGGTATGGTCACAGATGATTGAGCCATCAGGCATACGCAGAGAAGCAATCGAGTTCCGGCGATAGCGTTCCGTAGCTACCCGGTGAAAGAACTTGGTATTCCCATCCCCAAATCGAAAATGTCTGATGGTGCAACGTTTTTTCCAATATAGCCGTTTGCAATCAAGCAAGGACAGAAGGTGTTTTTTGAGGATCATTCTAAAGTTCCACTCTGGAACCGTAAGGGCACGTCTCTCTTCCAGCTGGTCAATTTCAGCAAGAATTCGGTTGGAATTTTCTATCAGGGTGGAGAGACGGGAAACAACTTTACTCCAGGAGCGCAACTCATATCTCAGGCATTTAAACTTTTTGCAAAGAAGAGCAGCAGAATTCAGAGCATGATGCCGTTTTCCCCAGACTTTTTTAACCACATCAAAGAACCCAGTCCTAGTAATCCAATAATCCTCAAAGCGAAAGAGTTTCGCTTTCGGGATGTGAGTTTGGATACTAATATAGCATGGGGTATGGTCGGAGACAGGCTTACCAAGTGGGAGAACAACCGTATTGGGAAATTTAGCGGCCCAATTGACTGTAGTAAAATGCCAGTCGAGTTGCTCCAAAAGCGGCTCAGATTGCATATTACTCCAGGTAAATGAACGACCTTTGATGGGGAGCTCAACAAGAGATTGTGTTCGAATGAAGTCATTGAAAACAAGCATATCCGCTGAATTACCAAACCCCCTATTATGATTGTCTGGAGCCCGAATATAGTTAAAGTCTCCAATCAAAAGCCAATCCTCATTAACCGGGATAGAGAGATTAAACATCCAGTCTGTGAATTGTTGACGTGTATGCCCAATGCAAGGTCCATATATATTAACTAATGTCCAAACATCCCCAGATTGAGTGGATGAAAACCGAACTGCCAATGCGAATTGCTCCTCAAAAATAATATCCCCCACAAAGACAGAACTCATCCAAATGATGCATAAGCCTCCAGAATTACCCACCGAGGGGATGAACACAAATTTATCAAAATTGCGCAGGCAACATAGTTTAATAAAGTCTAAATCAAAAGACTCGCGGTTAGTTTCCTGAAGGCAAACTACGGAGCAACCACTAAGATCTGATGATCTTGATGATGGCTCAATTAATACAACGTGATTCTTTTTTTTGCTTCTTTCCTAGTTTAAATGAGTAAAAGAAAGCGCTTGTTGGGAGGCAACCCAAGACGTTTTTACTTCTGTTTTTAGTGGTCTTGATGAATTTTAATACTGTAGCGACATCATTGTATCTATATTTTCAAGCTTTGTGTCAAGTTTAGCCTCCGATTGCAAGAAAGTTCAAGAGTTGCGACATGCTGTCCAGAAAACAGATTATGTCCTTGGACGGAAAAATTCACGATAAATCACCAGATCATCTTTTTGATATGATTTTTTGACATCATGCTCTATACAATTAGCTTTCGCGCGTCTGTTCTGAGTTTTTTGGTCTGAGTTGCAGAAGTTTCCCGAAAATATTATTTACTACCTGCTGGTCTGTTTTTCACAAATTCTGCCATGTTTTGCCTTTCCTCAATTTTGCAAGACTTGCACTAGCTTTTTCTTTGCAAAAACTTTTTGGAAATTTTGAGAAACAATAGCACTTCAAGAAAATCTTTATTTCCAATAGAGGAAAATTATTTTATTAAAGGTACTAACCTCTCTAATCCGCTTATGACGACTTATGTATGAAGGGAGTTTTTAAGTGTGTGAGGGAAGATGATGAAAGAAGACCAGGGAGTGTCAAACGCTCAAGTGTGTGGACCGCCTTTTTAATTTGAAAAAAATAAAATAAAATGATAGAAATGTCAAAAAAATAAAAGAAAATAAGTTTGCCATATGATATGTTGTCTAGTTGTTAGGAAAATTTACAAATATGAATTTTGACTTTTTTTTGCAAAATCTCTCGAGAATTTTGTAAAATGGGCTTAACTTTTGCATACGACCTCTGATGAAAATGTTTTTTATATGAAAAATCATCTACTCGAAAAGTTATATCCAAATTCAACTGGGTGTAACCCGTTGAACATTTTTAGAATCCTCAAAAACCTAACAGAAAAAATTTACGGGCGTTTGAAGATCTGGAGGCCAAAAAAATAAGAAAAATTTTGAAAAAATATTTGAACTTAGTAGTGGCCACTAGTAACGGAAAAAAAATTGAATTTTTTTTATTTTTTCTTTAAAATTCAAAATAGGCTAGAGGACCAATCGGGAAGTTTATTTTAAAAAAAAAATTAGATAGTAACATTGCATAATTTATAAAAAAATAAAAAAAAAATCATTTTTTTTTAAAAGTTCGAAATATGCTAATGGTCTAATCGAGAAAGTTTCAAAAAATTGTTGAAAATTTTAGCACACCCATGAACATTAACAAGGTCCTAGAAATCAACATGGTTTAATAGGATTTATATGTTTGATATATCAACAAGTGCTTGCTAGGTGAGCTGGAGTGAGAGTTGAATAGAACCGAGAAGTTAAGCGTGCTGGGGCTGGAGTAGTGCTAGGATGGATGACCCTCGGGGAAGTTAGACCACGGAGGTTAGTTTGACCTGGGATTAACCATAGTGATCGGGCATTAAGCATACTAACTTGAGATTAGGAAAAAAATAAAAAATAAACAAACTAAAAAAAATTCTTTTCCAGATCCAGATTCAAAATTCAAAATTTTAAAAAATTAATAGTGGCGCATTTTCAGAATTCGCCACCCATAAGAGCTTATAGGTGGCGCATTCTGAGATGCGCCACGCCTAAGGGCCTTAGGGGTGGTGCATCCCGAATGCGCCACCTATAAGCCCTTATTAGTTGCTTGTAGTTAGTGGTGCATCCATAATGCACCACTAAACATATAAAAAGGACGCCACTAAAAGGGCATTCCCTAGTAGTGTCCCCTTCTTCATCAACGATTATCAGTTCGTCCCTCGTCTCACTACATTTTTATCACTTCATGCGTTATGTGCTATGCTTGGAGCGTCTCGCTCTTTAGTTTACTTTTTAGTTTGTTTAGCTTTGTGTCCTCTTCATAACAAGTTAGAACCCATCTTTCTATGTGTGGGAAAGAAACACGCTCTACTTCAAACTAGAACACATCATAGGATTTTCATGCTTATCTTTCTTCTGTTGTGTGTTCTTTATCTTTTCTTAGCTGTTGTCATGATTAGCTCTTAGTTTTCATGTTTATCTTTTTCAAGAGGTTTACTTTGGTTTGTTGCTGGAACTCTCTTTAGCTTTCATGTTTATCTTGTTAAGAGAGTTGGTTGTTGCAATGAGTTGTGTCTTGACTTTAAGTAGGTAATTGAGGTTGCTATTCAATTGTAGTAGCAACTTGCAATAGTTTTGAGGTATTGTTGTGAGTAATGTTTGAACTTTTGGTGTCAACAGCTCTAGCCTATTAGTGATAGGTGTCGTATTTTGGGAAATCTGTGTTATTTTTCAAAAACTACAAAAACTAGTTGAGAACTTTAGCTACTAGATGGATGACCAATTTTTGGAGGGATCGGATATTAGAGTACACTCATGTACCATGAGTCGACGATGCGCAAGGATAACCAAACCCCCATAGACTCCTCCTCGGGGTACTTGTCTCTTTGTGAACCTCCTGATTAGATTGAGAGTCACCGATAATAAGTGCATGAGTTCTTCGGACTAATGTAATTATTGAAAGTTGACACTTCCACCTCCTCATATTTGCTAGCCTCTTCGGTACCGTGCATTGCCCTCTTCTCATTCCGAGAGTTGGCATCTACCTCGCTGGTGCATCCAAACCCTTGGCATGATATTATCTATCATCATAAACCTCCTTATATCTTTCTTCAAAACAGCCACCATACTTACCTATCAAGGCATTTCTATAGCCTTTCCGAGATATATTGCCATGCAACATCCACCTCCTCATGACATGATCTTCATGTCATACATGTTCCTGCTACACTGGCAGAGGCATACATTATCGTACATCATGATAGCTACATCTTCTTTATGTTGAGTACCTTGTAAAGTGTGAAAGATCTTCTATACTTCTTGTAAAATAGAGTGTTGCCCTTAAGTGAGGAAAAATCCCAAAGAGGACAAATGAGAGTTAAATAGAAAGAGCCATTGAGGCCACAAAAAAATACAAAAAAATAGAAAAAGAGAAAAAAGAAAATAAAAAGAGAGAAGGGGGCAACACAACTATTTCTTTTGAGAGATCCACACTCGTATTCCCTCTTATACCTTGTACTTAGAAGAGATGATCATATATGCATATAGCTATGTGGGGACCTTCACACTATAGAACTTGGCTTGTATATTCAATTGATGAGCCTCCTCAAACGAGCTCTTGGTCTTCTTGAGCGAGCAAATTGGATGCACCCCACTAGTTCTATTGGAGAGCTTTTATTAGCTCATATGTGCGTCCGTTGCATGGCAATCCCTACTCCTCACATCATATATATATTTGGCCTTGTCTCGCCTATGATTGTCCTCATTGATGTGAGCCTTTCACACTCTTTTTTTATTCCTCCTCCACCATCTTTCTCTGTGCCATCCCAAGTGTCAACTCTCGTGCTTACACTCATCCATTGCATGAGTGCTCAAAATATCAAAAGGGAGTCGATCAAATTGACTTGTACCTGGCTAGTGATGGGACGAGTCAAGATAAGATTCCAAAGAAGACTAAGTGTGAAACTTTACTAGATTGAGTTGTCAACAAATAAATATTTCTCTCTCTCGTATTCCCATCCCCCAATTCTTTCACGCAAGCAACATCTGGAGACATTCGAGTCACGGACAGCGAGAGCTCTTGCACCTTTATGTTCTTATCTTGCTTATTTCAATGCTACTATAGACTCTTGACTGTTATGACTTGAATTGAATTACATACCTTGATTGTTTTACTTAAAAATTCTTATATGGTTGGTAGCATGTCACATCAGGAATTATGCTTATTATCTTTTACCTACTCGAGGACGAGAAGGAATTCAGTGTGGGGATATTGATACGTCCCAAACTTATCTATAATTTCTGCTTGCTCCATGCATGTTTTGTGTGATATTGCTATGCTTTTGCTACACTTTCATACACTTTGGATCATATTTGGACTAACCTATTAACTCAGTGCACCCAAGTGACAGTTCCTGTTTTCTGTTGTCTTTTTATTTCAGGTTTCCCCCGTATTAAAAATGCTCCAAAAATTCCGTAAAATCCAATAAAAAATGCGTACGACAACCTTCCAGAGTCCCGAAGGGGGGTCGGAGGCGACCCACCAGGGCCCTAGGCGCCCTCCCCTCACGCCCTACGGTGGGGCCGCGCCAGGGTGCCGCCTGGACCCCTGGTGGCCCCCCTGATTGCCCCCTTTTCCTATATTTACCACTCGTCCCGAAACCCTCGATGAAAGAACCCTTTTTCGCGATCTCGCCTCTGTTCCGCCGCCACCACGCTTCCAAGATCGGGAGAGCCAGAAGACCTTTTCCCGGTACCCTGCCGGAGGGACGATTGAACTTCGGGAGCTTCTCCACCAACATGGACGCTTCCCAAATGATCCGTGAGTAGTCCACCTTGGACCATGGGTCCATGATTAGTAGTTATGTGATGTTCTCCTGCCCTCTTTGTTCTTCATGGATTAGACCTTGTGAGCTTACCTACATGATCAAGACACATATGTAATTCTTTCTGCTGTTGCTATGCTGATTTTGCTGGGATCTGATAGATTATGAGACTATGTTCAGATTGTGATTGAGTAATATATTTGGTTCTTATTTTTTATATTTTTGTTCTTGAGTAATTCTTGCATGTTCTCCGTTGCTGTTTATTGCTTTGGCCAAGTAGTAGGTAGTGACTCCAAGAGGGAGCGTTATGCTTGATTGTGGGTTCATGCCCCCTGATGACTAGCTTGAGTGACAGAAACATGAGTCTAGGGTATGTGTCGTTGCCACAAGGGGGAAACAACAGTGCTTGTAACCATGGTTTCAAGGATTGTTGACTTTACACAAAGTTCTTTTAATGCAATGTTCTGTTGCTTTGGGTTTACACTTTAGGTGGGAATCGCAAATTAATATCAGCGAGATGTTCTGGATAAATATCTCAAGGTGGAAGATTAGTAGTAGATGCAGATGTATTTCTGTCTAATTATTTTGGCGTACTGCCCATGATTTTGAGCCTCTTCCTTTCTTCGTAGCATAATTAGCATTGGTTGGCGCCCGTAATCCTGTCAATTGCCCAGCTGTGATTTGTTTACCTCGCATAGCAGTTTTATCGTATTTTGGGAGAGAGACATCACTAGTGAACATCATGGGACCTTGGTCCATATTTCCACCACTATTTACACCCTCAATTTACTTCCTGTTTTAGTTTCCAGTTTCAATTATCACTATCTACTATCTGTTGCGTTTGATCCTTTGTAAACAACAAGGCTGGAGAGATTGACAACCTCTCTGAAATTCGTTGGGAGCAAAGTTATTTGTAGTTGTGTGCAGGTCCAGGTAAAGTAAGCAACCTTGAGTTGTGAACGGCGCCATTGTTCACTTTACCACCTACTTGTCGTTGTTGGAGTCCTACTAGAGACAATCTAAACCTTGGTATCTTTGCCAAGGGAAATCTGCCGCTACGCTACATCTCAGCCTTCTACTTGGGGTAACCAATGAAGGGAGAGAAATATTTCCTCACTAGAATCACTCAGTAAACCTGTCCAAAAGTTTAGAGAGTGAAGTGTCGATAAATAAGAATACAATCAAGAAGCATCATAATTTCTCCACTAAACTCAACCATCCTCAACAGCAATCTCAACTCATAAGGCCCTTATGAAAGAGTAATATCAATTAGAATCAAAAGTAGGGCTAAGGAAACTCATTAAACCATGGCAAACATGTTCTTGGTCAAAGAACAACTGATAGCTTTTAACTTTTTCTCTTCGTCTTAAAATTTGATGAGATCATTTGAAGCTTTTGACAGAACATGTTATTAGTCAATAAGTGAAAATGCTAACACAAAGGAAGATGTTTGATGTAGCAAAGCTCAACAAACAACTTATATATCTTAATGATAATGTCAACAAAGATGTAATATGGCAATTCTCAAAGAGACAATATAAATGTATGCATCTTTGTCAACACAAGGTGTCTGCTCTTTTGTTGGATAGAAGGAAGTAGGTTTAGTGACTCAACATACAAGTAAAGGCTTGACCCTTCACAGAGGGAAGTAGGGAAAACTCATGTACTAGAGCTTTTAGTGGTTTTGAAATCAATAAGATTATAAAATAAGCTTTTGGGAGTTGCATCATTCGCAAACGAATGCTAGAATATAACCCAATACTTCTCAAACTGGACAAGTTTCAAGGAATGGCTCCCAAGATGGGGACGATTACATCCCCTTAGTCTCCTTTGTTTATCACTTCCAAAGTTTTCTTAATTCTCATGAACAAAGCATGAAGGAGGTTTTGTTTGTTGTTATTATCTTTTGTGAGCTGGGCGCACTCATGCCAGTCCCTCCTTATGTTAGGGGTTTGCAGATTAGACATGCAAACCAAAGATAAAGGTTGTCCAGTATGAGAAGATCATGAATTATCTACTACTTTGTCATGAGGTAAAACAGCGAAACAAAACAAGGAGTAATAATATTTTGAAAGTTTAAGGATAGCACATGAGTAATATACTTTAGGAGTGGCGGTGAAATACCACATATAGGAAAGGTATGGTGGACTCTTTGGAAGGTTGAGGTTTCAAGGTATGGGTGCACAAGCAGTATTCCCGCTTAGTACAAGGATTGGCTAGAAAAGGCTTTTGAAAGCAGACAAATGATGTTGACTTGGATGCAAAATAATATATAGTCTAGCATTAAGAATTGTCTTGAAACATCAAGTTGTCTTCCTTGTCAGCATAACACTTCAAGCATAAGAACATAATGGTTTTGGCTATGTCGCTACTAGAAAAACTCATGCTTGTTGTTATGACCAATGATATGTTTGCCAAGATTAAATAAAGTTTTCAAAGCCATACCTGATATATAAGATCAATACTCCCATAAGAATCAACATATAAGGTCGATTGCGTGAAGAGAATACTAAGTGCAGCGAAGAAACCAATAGACTTCTCATTAATATTCCATCATAGACAACTGCACACTCACGGATACATGACTCCATAATGGAGTGATAGACCTCAATGCAAACACCTATTTCATAGGATAACTTCCCTAGACATGATACGACACTAAACTTTGACCACTAAAGATAAAAGATAAAGATAAAGATACTGGGCACTCCCCCAAGCTTGGAACAAGCTAAGGGTATGCCATTACCCATGAAGATTTAAATCTTCATTCTTGTTGTTGTTCTTCAGGTAATTCTTAGCAAAAAGCTTCCATCGAAAAGGTCCACCCTCCACACATGATTCTTCAGTTTCCAGGATCCTGCAGCTGGCAGCTGTAAGGCCCGATATGCGGTACTGTTCCAGATCTAGATGTTTCCATCCAGATCCGGGGATGAAGCACATATCGGTCCCACCGCGACATATGACAATGTCATATGCCCCGGATTTCCAACATGATATCACAACATTATAACTACATGGGATATAACATCTCATACAATCGGCATACAACTTCCTTAATACATTACATCAACGGAAGATACATGTCTGAGTACAGACTACGATCAATGCCTATTGTCAAAGGTAAAACACACCATTCCCGTAACCACACGAGTCCAGGCTCTCCGCCGGGATCCTCCTAACTAGTCGTTGTCGAGTCTCCGCGAAGCCTTCCAGAAGAAGGGTCGTCGAGCTCCTCTGAAGTCCAAGATCGTTTGCAGAACGTACGAGAAAGAGAGAAGAAAGGGGTGAGCTATATCAACAAGTCTTGTAACTAACTTCTCATGGTAAGATGGGGGTAGTGGTGAGGTTGCAGCCGCACTAGCAATATATGAGTGGCTAACGTTCTACTCAGAGTAACATGAGAAGCCAAGCATTCGATGAGGAATCACCTCCAACAAGTCTGCTATTAGCTACTTACGCAAACATAACACCTATCATATCCTTGTCCTCCCCTTCGCTTCCCGACGAAGAAGAAGCAGTCAAGGCACACACGTTGATCAAGTTATTAAGATTATCTTAGTTGTAGTTGTCTATGAACAAGGAGTAGGTATCAAGTCATCCATAACCGTGGACACGGCTTCTCGAAAAGATTTAACCCTGCAGGGGTGTACCAACTTCCCATTACAAGGCTCCGCACGGACGCCCATCTCTCTCATTTGCTACCCATCACATGCAACCTTTTTATGATTTAGTTCCGAGAGATCCGAAACGACATGTCCCTCTAACTAACAACGAACAAATCCAGGTAGCCCCCGGGGAGTCGACAACCAATCCACAAGACGGCCACGATCTCGGATCGGACTCTTCGGTCTGGCTAAGGTCGAGGTAACTGATCCCCTCACATGTGGGCAGCCCCCTAGCTCACCAGCGTGGGTCAACAGAGAAACCATGTCTTCGATGGCCCGGGTTGTTTTAAAGGATATCTGCTAGGAGCGACCCGACAAACATATATGCATGGTTTGCAAATGGTAAATCAGCTTGGGACACCTCTAGAAATGTTTGAAGCAAGGTAGGTAAGAAAAGGGGACCCCATAGTATCCCACACGCGGTTCGGAACGCTCGTCAAGAGACACAATACCCGCAACTCGGGTCCTAGGTGACTCGAATGGAACAAAGTGTAACAGCCCAGATTTCACAAAAATTAGTTTTTTTTGTTTTCGGTGTGAATTGAGTGATTTTCTGATTTTTTTGCGGCGTTTGCATCCCCGATTTATCGATCGGCGATTATTTTACCCCTTCTTATCTCGTACCGGACGGAGACCGACCCTTGCCACCCTGAGACTCAACCTTTGCGACACCGGGTTTCACCCGATCACCCTCTCGAAAACCGCACGAGACCAGCCGCAGCTAACGGAACAAAAAACACCGTTTAATAATTAAATGGGTTATTTTTATAGCGCGCTAGAAAGTGTTCTCGGAACGGTTCAAGCGCGAGGAGAACGCCACCGGCTCGACGCGCTGATCGCGCAGTTCGAAGTTTTACCCGAATCGGAGGTACTGCGGACCCCCGGCAGTCAGAAACGTAAACACCGCGCGCGAGAGAGAAAAACCAGGGATGTTTTTGCAAACTGCCAGCCACCTGGGCTATATAAAGACCACCACACTCCCACCCCTTTCTAGGGTTTCCCTAGCCAAAAAATTGCAGCCACCCCCCTCTGAATTTTCAGATCTTCCCAAACCAGCCTCAAAATCTCGTAACCCTAGCCCAATCTGCCCTGGACCGTCAGCTCTGGAGATCCGACGGCCCGAGAGCGCGCCACGTCACCCAGCCCGGATCTGGTCCGCCTCTCCCGTGGAGGTCAACGCCCGAGGCATGGAGCTCCGCGCAGCCGCCTCCACCGGTCGGCCGCCGCGCCGCGCGCCACGGTGAGCTCCACCTTGCCGCTCTCCTTTCTCCTCTCGCCCTCACCCCGCCGTTTCCCTCTCCTCCCTCGCATGAGCCGCCACGCCGCGCTGGACCTTGCCGCCGTGCCGCCCGCGCCATGGACGGTCGAGCCCGAGCTCGACCGAGCTCCTCCTCCCACCACGCCATGGCCTCGGGCCAAACCACCTCGCCTCCCTCCGCCAGGCCGCCTCCTCTGCCGCCAGCTGGGCCAAGGCCCATTTGGCCGTGCTCTCCTTTTTTTTACTAAACCTGCTATATTTTTTCTAAGTCCTGTAAATTTTGCCACTGATTCAATTTTGCGACGTAATTTGCGATCAAACCGTAGTTCGGATGACGTTGCGCCCAAAAGGAAAATTGTTTAGAATTGTGTGTACTTCAGTTCATCTTTTGTGAGCATTTTGATTTGAGGCCATCTTGATGTTGTTAATCTGTGTTGAAGTGGGCATCAGACTGTTAATTGCTATTATTTCCTGCTAGTGTGCTGCTGATGTTATTTTATTGCAAGTTTGCATGATGATCGTGACACATCCATGAGGCCTATTGCATTGATTCCTTTTGCATACTGTTAAGCATCATGTCTACTTCCATTACATGTATTGCATTGTCATGTTTGCATTCCGGGTCATAGTTATTTTTAGCTCCAAAGTTTCTATGCTACTGTTGTTGACAGCCATCTCTGTTTTTCTCTAAGTTTGTAACTTCCCGATGCCATGTTGTTTGCTTAATATCTTTTGATCTGTGATGCCTATGACCATGATTCTTTTTTGTACCTGATCACCATCATGTCTAGTTCATGCTCATATATTGCTATATCATGTTGCTGCACTTTTGCATATAGTTTTTCTCCTGTTTATACAGCATAAAAATAACAGTTTCTGCCATGTTTCTCTGATTTTCACTAAGTCCTTGACCACTAATGTTTTATTGCATTTTGCATGAGCTATAATTAGTTGTTCATGATGCCTTTTTGTATGATTCCTTTTACAATGACTTCCCTGCCATGTCTACTTTAGTTGCATATCAATTGTGTGCATGTTTGCATTCATTATCCTGTTTATGCAATGCTCTAAAGTGTGCTTCCAGATGTTGGCAGATTGCGTTCCAAACTTGTTTTGCTTGTATCTTTTTAACTGTAACTCCGTTTGGGGTGTTCTTTATATGTAACTTGATTAGTTTTTCGTGTACTTTGTGTTTATGCTATTTTTTTCTGTTGTTAAGCAACCTAAAATATGGTTTAGGACAGAACAGTACCAAATCATTTAGTTGTTGTGCGGCACTTAGTGTATGTCATGTTTAAGTTGTGCCTCACTTAAATTGACTAGCATAGATAGTTTATCTTATGCTTAACCTTTTGTCATGTTTGTGTGCTATGCCATGCTTGAGTGAGATGCCATGTTAACAACTTTGTTGATCACCTGTAGCTAAACAACTTGAACCTTTCCAAATGTGCGGTATCGTCGTGTGTGAAGAGTACTCCACTTAACCTATTAGTAACCGCTCTCGACGGTAAGTGCGTTGTCTCGTGTTGTCTCCTCGTTGATGCTTGCTTGTGTTTGCTCCATAGTGATAGTGGTATTTCCATTTATTTCCTTTCCAGTGTTTCCTTCTGGTGTGCTTCCGCGGGTACCTCTCGGAGACGATGCGAGCTTGCGATCAACTACACCTTCGGAACCCGACTTATCAACAGGCTAGGACTATACATTACTTATGATCCATTCTATTTCAACCAGCGGTTTGCATGCTATTATAGGATAGGTTCGATGTTTGATCCTACCAAATGTTTACATCCCCTTTCAAACCGATACAGTCATGTCCCTTCCCAGCAAACCATGTACTTCTATGTTAGTATTGCTCGTTGCTCAGCCCCTGCTTAGTATGCATGCTTAGGATGCTTCGATGTTACCCTGTTACTCCTTGGTTTGGGCTATCACATTATTATATTGTTGTTGATGATATGATTATTATATTGTTGACTATATTCAACGAAGGATGGAAGGTCTAGGCTATCCCGCCCCGACGCTTTGTTCCATTCGAGTCACCTAGGACCCGAGTTCCGGGTATTGTGTCTCTTGACAAGCGTGCCTAACCGCGTGTGGGATTTTATGGGGTCCCCTTTTCTTACCTACCTAGCTTCAAACATTTCCAGTGGTGGCCCAAGCTGATTTACCATTTGAAACTATGTGTGTGCTGGTCGGCCTCCAGTAGTTTTCAAACCAACCCGGACCAGTAAGGACATGGTTCATTGCTGGCCCATCATGACCGGCTGAGGACCCGGTTTCCCATGTGTGATTAACCGGCAATCCAAACCTGTAGTCATAAGGTAGAGACCGATTCGAGAGTGCGGCCGGCTTTTGAGTCGGGTGTCGACTCACCGGGGGCCACCCGGATTTGTTCGTTGTTAGTTAGTGGGACCGGTCGTTTCGGTTCTCTTGGAACTAAATCATAAAATGGTTGCCTATAATGGGTATCAACTGAGAGAGATGGGCGTGGGTGCAGAGCCTTGTAATGGGCAGTTGGTACACCCCTACAGGGTTAAATCTTTTTGAGAAGCCGTGTCCACGGTTATGGACGACTTGAGACCTACTCCTTGTTCATAGACAACAACAACTGAGATAATCTTTATATAAGTTGATCAATGTGTGTGTGCCTTGACTGCCTCTTCTTCGCCGGGATGCGAAGAGGAGGACAAGGATAGGATAGGTGTTATGCTTGCGTAAGTACGTGGATAGATGTAATAGCCCAGTTTTCACAAAAATTAAAAATTTTGTTTTCGGTGTGAATTGTTTGATTGTCTGATTTGTTTGCGGTGTTTGCATCCCCGATTTACCGATCGGCGATTATTTTTTCCCCCTCTTATCTCGTATCGTACGGAGAACGACCCTTGCCACCCTGACACTCGACCTTTGTGACACCGGGTTTCACCCGATCACCGTCGTGAAAACCGCATGAGACCAGCCGCAACCAACGGAACGAAAAACCCCGTTTAATAACTAAACGGGATATTTTTATAGCGCGCCGGAAAGTGTTTTCGGATCGGTTCGAGCGCGAGGTGAACGCCTCCGTCTCGACGCGCTGATCACGCAGTTCGAAGTTTTACTCGAATCGGAGGTACTGCGGACCCTCGGCGGTCAGAAACGTAAACACCGCGCGCGGGAGAGAAATACCGGAGATGTTTTTGCAAACTGCCAGCCACCGGGGCTATGTAAAGACCACCACACTCCCACCCCTTTCTAGGGTTTCCCTAGCCAAAAATTGCAGCCACCCCCTCCAATTTGCCCCAAAAATCTCAAATTTTCGTAACCCTAGCTTCACCAGATCTGGAAAATTGCCCAATTCGTCCTGGACCGTCAGATCCGGAGATCCGACGGCCCCGGAGGCTGCCACGTCGCCCGGAATGGATCCCGTGGAGCTCCTCCCATGGATCCTTCTCCCTGCCCGATAAATCCATTGCCCGAGCTCACGCCCGCGAGCCCTCCCACGCCAGCGAACCGCCGCGGCCGCCGCCCTCGCAGGTCGGGCCCCCTGCCGCTCCCCTCCTCTTACCTCTCCCCTCTCTATCTCCCCTCACCTCCTCTATCGTTCTGTCCAGGAACCGCCATGGATGCCCTGAGCTTGAAGCTCGTCGCCGCCCCGCCTTGGATTGCCAGCAGCCGGATCCGGTGAGCCTCTCTGCCCGTGAGCCCCTCCACGCCGCGCCTCTCCTCCCTTCCCCTTCCCTCATCTCTCCCTTTTCTCGCAGACCAGTCGCCATGGAGGTCCTAGCCGCGCCGCTGCACGCCATGGGATTCGTCCCCGAGCTCGCCGCGCCACAGGACGACCCCGCCGGTGACCGGCCAACCCTCTGGACCCCGACGCGACCCGGTTTCCGCGCCTCCTTGGCCTCCTCCTCGCCGGACCATCGCCGGAGGCCGCCTGCCGCGCCGTCGGCCGCCGTCCCTGCCGCTGAGCTCGGGAACGGGAGGTTCCCGATCCAGCGAGCTCGGCTGGGCCCTCTCCAGCAACCGGCGCCCCTCTGCTGGCCCACCAGCGCGCGGCCCAGCGTGGCCTAGCGCCAGGCCGCAGCCCCCTCACCAGGCCACTTGGGCCACGGCCCAGAGGTGAGGTTGCCCCTTTTTTTTATTAGTTCTGGTTTTTTTCTGTTGGACCCAATAGCACTAGTTTCGGCCCGTATAGATTTTTTTTGCTAGGTTTTATTTGTTAATTGAGGCAGTTTGTATTAGCTTTTTGCGTTGCCGTATCTTTTCACCGGTAGCTCCGATGGAGACGCTTTCTACATGAAAGTTGCTCCGTTTTGCGCGTAGATTATTAAAATGTTGCTTGTTGCCATGTTTGATCTTGTTTACTTGTTGTTTATCTGCTAATTACACTGTCTGCCACTGTAAACTGTAATTGCAATAACTTTTTAACCGTTGCTCTATTTAAAATGTTTCTTATATGTAACTTTACTAGAATTGAATGTAGATTGTGTTTATACTGCTCTTGCTTGCTAATAAAAATAATAAAATATTGTTTAGGTCAAAACAGTACCAAATGCAATAATTATCGTGGGGTCCGTAATAGTTGCCATGTATAGGTTTTACCCCCCACTTAAACTGACTAGCCCAGGTAGTTTATTTATGCTTCACCCCTTGACATGTTTGTGTGATATGCCATGCTTGAGTGAGTTGCCATGTTAACATCCTTTGTTGGTCATCTGTAGCTAAGCAACTTGAACCACCGTAAACGTGCGGTATTGGTCGTGTGTGACGAGTACTCCACTTAACCTGTTAGTAACCGCTCTCGACGGTAGGTGTGATGTCTCGTGTTGCTTCTTGTTGATGCTTGTTCGTGTTTTCTTCGTAGTAATAGATGCTTGCTCATTGATTGCTTTCCAGTGTTTACCCTCTTGTGTGCTTCCGCGGATACCCTCTCGGAGACGATGCGAGCTTGCGATTAACTACACTTCGGAACCCGACTTATCAACATGCAAGGACTATACATTACATATGATCTGGTCTATTTCAACCAGTGGTTTGCATGCTAGTATAGGTTAGGTTCGATGTTTGATCCTACCACATGTTTACAGCCTCTTTCAAACCGATACAGCCATGTCCCTTCCCAGCAAACCATGGACTGCTATGTTACTATTGCTCGTTGCTCAGCCCCTGCTTAGTATGCATGCTTAGGATGCTACGATGTTACTCTGTTACTCTTTGGGTTGGGATATCACATTATTATATTATTGTTGCTGAGGATATTGATTATTATAATGTTGACTATATTCGACGAAGGATGGAAGGTCTAGGCTATCCCGCCTCGACGCTTTGTTCCATTCGAGTCACCTAGGACCCGAGTTCCGGGTATTGGTTTTAAGACTGAGCGTGCCTAACTGCGTGTGGGATTTTATGGGGTCCCCTTTTCTTACCTACCTAGCTTCAAACATTTCGAGTGGTGGCCCAAGCTGATTTACCATTTGAAACCGTGTGTGTGCTGGTCGGCCGCCAGTTGTTTACAAACCAACCTGGACAAGTGAGGACTTAGTTCCCTTGCTGGCCCACTTTGTCCGGATGAGGACCCGGTGTCCCATGTGTGATTAACCGGCTATCCAAACCTGCGACAGACGGTTGAGACCAGATCGAGAGCGCGGCCGGCTCCTGAGATGGATGTCGACTCACCGGGGGCCACCCGGATTTGATCGTTGTTAGTTAGAGGGACCTGTCATTTCGGATCTCTTGGAACTAAATCATAAAATGGTTGCCTGTGATGGGTAGCAACTGAGAGTGATGGACGTGCGTGCGGAGCCTCGTAATGGGCAGTTGGTACACCCCTGCAGGGTTAAAAAATTTCGAGAAGCCGTGTCCACGGTTATGGACGACTTGAGACCTACTTCTTGTTCATAGACAACAACAACTGAGATAATCTTAATATAACTTGATCAACGTGTGTGTGTGCCTTGACTGCTTCTTCTTCGTCAGGATGCGAAGAGGAGGACAAGGATAGGATAGGTGTTATGTTTGCGTAAGTAGATGATAGCAAGACTTGTTGGAGGCGATTCCTCATCGAATGCTTGGCTTCTTACCTTATTCTCTAGATCGTTAGCCACTTCATAAATGCTAGTGCGGCAGGAACCTCACCACTTACCCTTCCTTACCGTAAACTACTAGTTATCCTAGAATGACGAGTGATGAAGTCCTTGCTGGGTCAGTTGACCACTACAGATGGATGCTGAGTACCTCTGTACTCATGATACTACCCCCAAACTCTTTTCAGGGTTATTGATCGACAACAGGTATGGTGATCGACGTTTCATGTGGAGACTCGACGACGACTAGTTAGGCGGATCCCGGCGGAGGGCCTGGACCCGTGTGGTTATGGGATCGATGCTTTTCTCTTTGCCACTAGGCATTTGCTTGTAGTCTGTACTCAGACATATATCTTCCGCTGTTGTATTGTATTTGAGGCAGTTGTATGCCGCTTGTATGAGATGTTGTGTCCTTGTATCTGTAATTATGTGGTATCATGTTGGAAATCCGGGGCATATGGCTATGTCATATGTCGCGGTGGGACCGATATCTACTTCGTCCCCGGATCTGGATGGAAACATCTAGATCTGGAACAATACCGCATATCGGGCCTTACAATAGCAAGACTTGTTGGAGGCGATTCCTCATCGAATGTTTGGCTTCTTATCTTACTCTCTAGTTCGTTAGCCACTTCATAAATGCTAGTGCGGTAGCAACCTCACCACTTACCCCTTCCTTACCGTATACTACTAGTTGTCCTAGAATGACGAGTGATGAAGTCCTTGCTGGGTCAGTTGACCACTACAGTTGGATGCTGGGTACTTCTGTACTCATGATACTACCCCCAAACTCTTTTCAGGGTTCCTGATCGACAACAGGTATGGTGATCGACGTTTCACGTGGAGACTCGACGACGACTAGTTAGGAGGATCCCGGCGGAGGGCCTAGACCCGTGTGGTTGTGTGGATCGATGTTTTTTCTCTTTGCCACTAGGCATTTGATTGTAGTCTGTACTCAGACATATATCTTCTGCTGTTGTATTGTATTAAGGCAGTTGTATGCCGATTGTATGAGATGTTGTATCCTTGTATCTGTAATGTTGTGATATCATGTTGGAAATCCGGGGCATATGGCTTTGTCATATGTCGCGCTGGGACCGATATGTGCTTCGTCCGCGGATCTTGGTGGAAACACCTAGATCTGGAACAGTACCGCATATCGGGCCTTACAACTTGGTATCAGAGCCTTACCGACCGTAGGATCCCTTTTCTGGACGAAGTCGAGTCTAGACAAAAACTATTTTGTAGTTACTAAGATAGTTATCAGAGAGTAGGATTCTTTTTCCTCCTTACCCATGCTCTGGTCAGGACAAGTGTCATAAGTGTTTTTACTCTCGACTTACCTCCCCTTCAAACCCTAGGATCTCGAGTGTGTGGAGTATCGGAACCGTTACAATGCCTTGCTTGCAGCGTATTGTCTCGATTCCGAGCTCAGGTGGGAATTCCTGTAGTACATTTAGCTTCTCCGGTTTCGGATAACATCTGGGTCGTCCTTTGCCCTCCCTCCTTTTTCCCGGTGTTTTTATGACTTGCGTCGAAAGTCACTATCCCTTGATCTGGTTTTCGCGATCGTTCTTCCTCTTGTCACTAACGGTTTCGTTTTTCCGACGATGTCGTCTCTCTGCGGAAAGTTTTCTCGACGGAGTTCGTCGTTCGACATGGAGAAGATTCCCTTGTTGGTGGTGTTGAAGAATCGTCGACTCTCTTTTCTCTCCCCCGGATCGTCCTAGATCTCAGGACGAGATCCCTTGTTGATGGTGTTGTATTGTAACAACCCAGATTTCACAAAAATTTAAAAAATTTGTTTTCGGTGTGAATTGTTTGATTGTCTGATTTGTTTGCGGTGTTTGCATCCCCGATTTATCGATCGGCGATTATTTTACCCCCTCTTATCTCGTACCGTACGGAGACCGACCCTTGCCACCCTAACACTCGACCTTTGCGACACCGAGTTTCACCCGATCACCGTCGCGAAAACCGCATGAGACCAGCAGCAGCCAACGGAACGCAAAACCCCGTTTAATAATTAAATGGGTTATTTTTATAGCGCGCTGGAAAGTGTTCTCGGAACGGTTCCAGCGCGAGGTGAACGCCAACAGTTCGATGCGCTGATCGCGCAGTTCGAAGTTTTACCCGAATCGAAGGTACTGCGGACCTCCAGCAGTCAGAAACGTAAACACCGCGCGCGCGAGAGAAAAACCGGGGATGTTTTTGCAAACTGCCAGCCACCTGGGCTATATAAAGACCACCACACTCCCACCCCTTTCTAGGGTTTCCCTAGCCAAAAAATTGCAGCCACCCCCCTCTGAATTTTGAGATCTTCCCAAACCGGCCTCACAATCTCGTAACCCTATACGAATCTGCCCTGGACCACCAGATCTGGAGATCCCACGACCCGAGAGCGCGCCACGTCACCCAGCCCCGATCTGGTCCGCCTCTCCCGTGGAGGTCAACGCCCGAGGCATGGAGCTCCGCGCAGCCGCCTCCACCGGTCGGTCGCCGCACCGCGCGCCACGGTGAGCTCCACCTTGCCGCTCTCCTCTATCCTCTCGCCCTCACCCCGCCGTTTCCATCTCCTCCCTCGCAGGAGCCGACACGCCACGCCGGACCTTGCCGCCGTGCTGCCCGCGCGCATGGACGGTCGAGCCTGAGCTCGGCCGAGCTCCTCCTCCCACCGCGCCATGGCCTCGGGCCAAACCACCTCGCCTCCCTCCGCCAGGCCGCCTCCTCTGCCGCCAGCTGGGCCATGGCCCATTTGGGTGAGATTCGGCCCGTGCTCTCCCTTTTATTTCTAACCGTGCCATGGTCCTGTAAATTTTTTTGCTGATTCAATTTTGCGACGTAATTTGCGATCAAACCGTAGCTCGGATGACGTGGCGCCCAAAAGGAAAATTGTTTAGAATTGTGTGTACTTCAGTTCATCTTTTGTGAGCATTTTGGTTTGAGGCCATCTTGATGTTGTTAATCTGTGTTGAAGTGGGCACCAGACTGTTAATTGCTATTATTTCCTATTAGTGTGCTATTGATGTTATTTTATTGCAAGTTTGCATGATGATTGTGACACATCCATGAGGCCTTTTGTATTGATTCTGTTTGCATATTGTTAATCATCATGTCTACTTCCATTACATGTATTGCATTGTCATGTTTGCATTCCTTGTCATAGTTATTTTAACTCCAAAGTTGCTATGCTGCTGTTGTTGACAGCCACCTCTGTTTTTCTCGAAGTCTGTAACGTCCCGATGCCATGTTGTTTGCTTAATATCTTTTGATCTGTGATGCCTATGACCATGATTCTTGTTTGTACCTGATCACCATCATGTCTAGCTCATGCTCATATATTGGTATATCATGTTTCTGCACTTTCGCATATAGTTTTCTCTTGTTTATACAGCATAAAAATAATAGTTTCTGCCATGTTTCTCTGATTTTCACTAAGTCCTTGACCAGTAATGTTTTATTGCATTTTGCATGAGCTATAATTAGTTGTTCATGATGCCTTTTTGTATGACTCCTTTTACAATGCCTTCCCTGCCATGTCTAATTTAGTTGCATATCAATTGTGCGCATGTTTGCATTCATTATCTTGTTTATGCAATGCTCTAAAGTGTGCTTCCCGATGTTGGCAGATTGCGTTCCAAACTTGTTTTGCTTGTATCTTTTGAACCGTAACTCCGTTCGGGGTGTACTTTATATGTAACTTGATTAGTTTTTCGTGTACTTTGTGTTTATGCTATTGTTCTCTATTGTTAAGAAACCTAAAATATGGTTTAGGACAGAACATTACCAAATCCTTTAATTGTTGTGCGACACTTAGTGTATGTCATGTTTAGGTTGTGCCTCACTTAAATTGACTAGCATAGATAGTTTATCTTATGCTTAACCTCTTATCATGTTTGTGTGATATGCCATGCTTGAGTGAGATGCCATGTTAACAACTTTCTTGATCACCTGTAGCTAAACAACTTGAACCTTTCCAAATGTGTGGTATCGTCGTGTGTGACGAGTACTCCACTTAACCTGTTAGTAACCGCTCTCGACGGTAAGTGCGTTGTCTCGTGTTGTCTCCTCGTTGATGCTTGCTCGTGTTTGCTCCGTTGTGATAGTGGTATATCCATTGATTACCTTTCCAGTGTTTCCTTCTTGTGTGCTTCCGCGGGTACCTCTCAGAGACGATGCGAGCTTGCGATCAACTACACCTTGGGAACCCGACTTATCAACAGGCAAGGATGTCGGGACCCGGGGTTAGCGTATGCAAGACTCGCTACAACACAATCATATGGAGAGCCGAGAACCGTACCCACTTGTCTAAACAGACAAGGCCAAGCACAGAACGTTCTCCGAAAGCATCGAACGTGAGGGGCATCCCATCCAGGGCGGATGATAAACTGAGATGGGTCCTCATCGTCCGCACACAAGTCTAAATGATATGGGTGGTGAACTCCCATACTCATAGAAAAGTCACCTCAACCATACTATCTATTGTATTATAACCTTTACATAGACTTACTCCAGCCCGATCACTTAGTCGGGGTCTAGGGCGGGCTCGATCATACCTCAAAGTGTGCACGTGACGGAGTCACGAACAATCGCATCGCGATGCCTCAAGCTGCGCACATCTAAGGGCAACTTGGTGTATATAAGACCGCCAGCCAGATCAGAACTAAGGTCTCGAAAACCCATACTAAGACATGCATGACATAATCATACACGCATCACACATGTCTAGTATGAACAGCAGGTATCATTGCAATTATCTACAAAGTTTACATCTTTATTGATAACTCTTACAGAGTGCACACAGAGATCAAAAGTATGTGATTCAACATTACATCAAACACGCGGAAGCAAAGTATGTCTGAGTATAGACAAGTTTAACAAATGGCTTACAGAAGCCTTATTTATAAACAAGCCCTCCACGAGGGAACCAGTCTGCTGACTGGGACTACACTATCTTGGTCTTCAGTCGTCGAGCTCAAGGAAGAATCCACCTTCGGGGTCAGTGGGTTCATCTAAAACATAGAATAAGCAAACGTGAGTACGAAGTCCTACTCAGCAAGACTTACGTAGGAACTATACTACTCATGCACATGTATCAAGGCAAAGGGAGGTGGGGTTCATAAGAAGAAGTGCCAGCTTTGACTTAGCTATTCCTGAACTACGAGTACCAGACTTGAGGTAAGAAGCGTACACGAGTCCACTACCTGTCTCCAACCAATTACACCACTATGGTGCCTTCCTCGACTTCCCCACGAGAAAGCACGCCATAGCACTCACGCTTATCTTAGCAAGTTTTATAAGTATCCATTGAAGTTGTCTAATAATCAAGCTAAGCTTTCCAAGAAGTCCCTTACCGCGGACGCGGCTATTCGAATAGTTTTGTTAACCCTGCAGGGGTGTACCGCTACACACACATGACCATCAGTTACCGCCTTTGGCCTCGACACCATTCAAGGGGTGTCGGCGAGGATGTTCACCACAACTGTTACCTCATAGCCGATCTAGTCCAAGAAAGCCGCCTACCTGGGTTGGCTACCACTATCGTGAACCGGCCGGTTTACCGAAGTGGACCCAGATGATGTGTGCGTGGTGCATAAGCCGGTCTCGGCTGAGCCGTTCTCTCACTTAGCAGCCAGGCCACAAACCTACCAGAACTCCGAACTACTGCGACATCTGGACATCGAACGGGGTGAGGTACTAGGATGAGAGGGGTCAGTGAGCCCAATGTGTGGTTGTACTCTTCATCTTGGATCACCACACAAGAACTCGGACTTAGGGCGGTGTTCAACGAGACAACCCACTGTGTACTCCTACACAGCCTCTCATCGTTCACCTTGTATTAGGGTAGATTCACCAACACATTTCCACCATCATCATCATGATTTCTACCATCCCGACTCACATAACGGTAACAACATTGTATCACTCTAAGCATGCAATAATCAGTAACAATTGCAGGGGCCACATGATAAAAATCAAATCCTACATTTGCTAGGATTGTGGTTTGCTTAATACTGTGATAAATGATAGGTCATGCAAAGGAATGGGTTCATCTATGCGGTAGAAACGTAGCATGGTAATCATCCTAAACAATGCATAAGCGAGATTGAGAGGGAAGTGGGATTTTATCGACATGATCAATGGGGTTTTGCTTGCCTTGCTGACGAGGTTCGGTATCGGGGTCTTCAACGAAGGGGACAGCCTCCTGTTCCGGTTCCACTTCTACTCTACAAACAACAAACAATGAAGCAATATAAATACAATGCATAATCACATGGTTGAAGGTTGAAACTTGATGTATATGCTTCTGATGTGTAAGGGAATTCCATTTAAAATAAGTGTATTGCAAAGGTTTTGCAAATTCAAACTCCATTTTGAATTTAAAAGGAATCCATATGCATTGTTCTCTCTGTTCCCCCCATTTTAAATTGGTCAAACATGAAAAAAAAGTGCATATTCAGAATCCTTGCATTTTTCTGATAATTTTACATATATTATATGTTTAATTTGGAGTTGAAATGAATTAGTTATGAATTTCCAAAGTTTAATTCATTTTCTGGAATTTCTGGAATAAATTAAATCATTTAGCAATTTACTGCATCATGCCTGCGTCAACATGACGTGGGGGAAGCCCTGACAGGGGGTCTCACTGGTCAGTGGCTAGGGGGTTAATCCCCTCTGTTAAATTAAACTGCGATTAGATTACGGGTCCTGGGCCCACTGTCAGTGGGTGTTAGGGGTCATTAGGAGGGGGGGGGGGGTTAGCGCTGCTCGGGATGCTGATTCCATGGTCCAAATCGAGCGCCGCAGCCAATGGGACGTAGCCCTTGGTGATGCGCATCGAATGGGACCAAGAACAGGGCCTGGGGGGTACGGCATTGTCGTCGGTGACGAGCCCTAGCGGCGGCGAAGCCACTGGCTCGAGGTGAAGCTCGTTGTGGTGCGCCATTTGAAGCGACCGTAGGTGCAAATAGAGCAGCGGAGCAAGGCGAACATCAAAGACATGGGTGTGGGTTCGTTTGGTTCTCGGTTGCTAGCCGACGAGCAGCACAGCGGCGAGGTGCTTCGGCGTCCATGTCAATTGATGGCAGAGATGAGGAAGGAGACGATGGGCTAGCTCAGGAGAACCAGTAGCTCACCCTGAACTCAACGGAGGCAGTGGGGCGGTCGGAGATCCCGTATCGTCCTGGATCTCGGGACGAGATCCCTTGTTGGTGGTGTTGTATTGTAACAGCCCAGATTTCACAAAAATTAATTTTTTTTTGTTTTCAGTGTCAATTGTTTGATTGTCTGATTTGTTTGAGGTGTTTGCATCCCCGATTTAAAGATCAACGATTATTTTACCCCCTCTTATCTCGTATCGGACGGAGACCGGCCCTTTCCACCCTGACACCCGACCTTTGCGACACCGGGTTTCACTCGATCACCGTCGCGAAAACCGCACGAGACCAGCAGCAGCCAACGGAACGAAAAACCCCGTTTAATAATTAAATGGATTATTTTTATAGCGCGCAGGAAAGTGTTCTCGGAACGGTTCCAGCGCGAGGTGAACGCCACCGGCTCGACGCGCGGATCATGCAGTTCGAAGTTTTACCCGCATCGGAGGTACTGCAGACCCCCGGCAGTCAGAAACGTAAACACCTAGATTTGGAACAGTACCGCATATCGGGCCTTATATAAAGCATCGTGGCGGGATAGCCTAGACCTTCCATCCTTCGTCAAGTATAGTCAACATTATAATAATCATATCATTCGAAATAATATAATAGTGTGATAGCCCAATCCAAGGAGTAACAGGGCAACAGCTGTAGCATCCTAAGCATGCGTACTAAGCAGTGGTTAAGCAAGCAAGGTACATGACCAAAAAATGGTTTGCTGGGATGTAGAGGAACATGGTTGTTTGGGTTGTAATATGGAGGATTAAATGTAAGGTGGTAGGATCAAGCAATCGTCCTATCCTATACCTAGGCACAAGTGAGCTGAAAGTCACAAGCATGATATATTCTCTCCCTTACCTATTGAGAAGTCGGCACCGAAGGTGTAGTCGGTCGCAAGCTCGCATCGTCTCCGAGAGTAACCGCAGGAGCACACAAGAAGTAAACACTGGAAAGGAAATCAAAGGAGATTCCTCTATTACTACGAAGCAATCATGAGCAAGCAACAACTATAAGGCAACACGAGACAATGCAATACGATACGGAAATAGCGTCGAGAGCGGTTACTAGCAGGTTAAGTGAAGTATCAGTCACACACGACGATACCGCACATTTAGAATGATTCAAGTTGTTTAGCTACCAACATAAGAAAGGTAGTTAACATGGCATCTCACTCAAGCATGGCATGTCACACAAACATGGGAAGAGGTGAAGCATAAAGTAAACTATCTATGCTAGTCAAGTTAAGTGGGGTAAATTCCTAAACATGGCATAACACTAAGTGCCCCACGACGATTAAAGCATTTGGTAATGTTCTGCCCTAAACCATATTTTATATTGGTTATTATAAATAAAAAGTAACATAAACATGATCTACATGCAATTCTAGCCAAGTTACATATAAAGAATATTTTAATCGGAGCTACGGTTAAAAAGTTACATCCTACTACATTTACGGTGGCAAGTAGAGTAAATAACAGGTAAATAGCATGTAGACTGTAACATCCCACATGTAATTCCCAAATCATCATGTAATTTCCCTTTGTCTTTGACTTCCAATTTGACATGGTGATGGGTTGTTGCAAATTCTTGTAATGAATCCAAATGGCAAGGTGCTTGGAGCCCAATTGATTTTTGTTTGGAATTACTTTTGGATGGCTAAAGAGAGGTGATGTGGGGGTTTTCATTGCTCCATTTGTGTTCTCCCTAAGTCCAAGTTTTGCATGGGAAAATTCTTTGGATTTTTCTCCATGCCCATGTTTTTACTTTGATTTTTACCTCTTTGGAAAAATCAAATAAAAATCAAAAGCCTTTGGGATCTAATTCTTTTGCCCCTTATTTTATTTGCTCTAAATTGGGTCAAACTATTTTTTATAAAATCAAGGAAATTCCCCTCATAATAAAACATATTTGTATATGTTTTATTTCTCTCTGGCTTGCTCTAGAAAAGTCTTGGAGGCCCTATTTATTTTTTTAAAGGGAAACGGCTCCTTTTCTTCTTTTTCTCTGGATGCAGCGGGGACGGCCCACTTGGTCGGCCAAAGCCAGCCCAACAAACAGCCCCGCTGCCTTTATTTTTCCTAACCCCCTCTCTCTCTCAGCCCCCGGGCCCGCCTGCCAGAATCTTCTTCCTCCTCCTTTTCCCCACCTTTCTCTCCCGACGACAGAAAGCAGAGACGGAGAGGAGCCGGCGTGGAGCCCCCTCGCCAGCCTCCCCTCCTCGCCCCTGTATAGGCAACGCTCCCCCTCGGGAACCCTAGCCAATTCCTCCTCCTCCTCTACTGCGCTGCCGCCGCCATGGGAAGAATTGGAGCCCCCTGTTCCGCCAGTAAGAACTCAAATTGGCCGCTGCTCTGTCCCGTCAATGGCCATGCGATCGCCTGCGCGCTCTGTTGACCCTCTCCGTTCTGTTTTTCTCCGCGCAGGTCGGTGATAGGCCTCACACTGCATCCGAGCCGTCTTCCTCCCCGCCGGGACGTCTTCTTCCCCGATGGCGACTATGGCAACTCCGTCCGCCTCGTCGTGTCCGAGCCCGTCTCCAGCACCCCCACGGTGAGTGGACCATGTCCTTCCCCCTCCTTCTAGCGCAGCTCGTTCCACGTCGCCTGTCCCCACAGTTTCCCTGCCAGGACCGTGTCCCCGGGGTCGCCGCGCCCGTGGCAAGCCGTGCCGTGCGCGGGCACGCTCTGCGCGTAGTCAGAGCGTGCGCAGTGCCTCCCAGGCACCGCCGTTGTAGCCACGCATTTCCTTCCCGCCGCCACGATCACCTTCACCTGTAGCAGAGGCGCGCTCCGCCGTGAGTGTCCGGTGAACGTGGCGTCACCTCCTTTAAGGCCGTGGCTTGCGTTCTGGCGCAAAACGGAACCATGCTAGGTCAGGCTAGCTCGTGGTGGTCACCGGTGAGCCTGCGGTGGCTCCTACCTGAGGCCACGGTCGCCGCACTTTGTTGTCGCCCGGCTTGTCTGAACTTGGTTCAGTTCGACAGAAAGTCGCCCCCTTTTGTTCAGTTTTCCCGTGCAGTGTAGCTTAGGTTCCTTGCGTCCTCCGCCCCGTCGTAAGCTCTACCGTAGTCCAGCTGGTGTGTCGTCGTGTGTGTGGGTCCATCGATCCCAGGATCGAGCCCCGGATCGGGAGCAAGGAGCCCCTTTTTCCTATTTTTCCACGCCGTCGTGTTCTTCAGGTTCAGAAGCGACACCATATTCAGACTCATGCCCTTGTGCCTGATGGCCGAAGCCGACCTGCTGAGTTCGGCCCAGTGGAGGGCCGCGCGCGTGAGGAAGGAGGCCAGGCTCGGGAGTGGCCTGGGCCGGAGGCACCGAGGCTGACCCAACAGAGGCCTCCCTCCTCTTTTCTTTTTCCGTTTCCTTTTTTTCCTTTTTATTTATTCTTTTCTTTGCAAAATTCAATCTGTTTGAATTTGGCACTTTTGCCCAACATGTTGTACATGGAACTTGGGTAGAAATTCAGTGAGCGTGCTGGTGCAGTCCATTTTTCATTTTGGGCAATCTAAAAATGTGAGCTTGTGAATTGTTGCACATAGGGCACTGATACGCCCAAAACTTATCTATAATTTCTGCCTGCTCCATGCCTCTTTTGTGTGATATTGCAATGATATTGATGAACTTCCATACACTTTTGATCTTATTTGGACTAACCTATTAACTTAGTGCACCCCAGTGCCAGTTCCTGTTTTCTGCTGTTTTTCTATTTCATGTTTCCCCCTTATTAAAAGTACCAGAAATATTCTGGGAAAAATATAGGAAAAATCAGTGTACCGGAAGCTTCGCGAAGAGCCCAGGAGAGGCCAGAGGGGAGCCAGGGGGGCCCAGCCGGCCAGAGGGCGCGGCCAGGCCACTGGCCGCGCCAGGGGGGGCGCCTGAAGCCCCTATCCCAGGTCTGGCTACCCTTGGGGACGGAACCCTTTTTCGCGATCTCTCCTCTGTTCCGCCGCCGCCGCGCTTCCAAGATCGGGAGCACCAGAAGACCTCTTCCCGGCACCCTGCCGGAGGGAGGAATCACCTCCGGGAGCTTCTCCACCACCATGGATGTTTCCCGGATGAACCGTGAGTAGTACACCTTGGACCATGGGTCCATGATCAGTGGCTATGTCATGTTCTCCTCCCCTGTTTGTTCTTCATGGATTAGACCTCGTGAGCTGCCCTACATGATCGAGGCACATATGTAATCTTTCTGCTGTTGCTATGCTGAGTTTGCTGGGATCCGATGGATTATGAGATTATGTTCAGATTGTGATTGAGTTATATATTTGATTCTCTTCTTTTATATTTATGTTCTTGAGTAACTCTTGCATGTTCTCCGTTGCTGTTTATTGCTTTGTCCAAGTAGTAGGTAGTGACTCCAAGAAGGAGCGTTATGCATGATTGTAGGTTCATGCCCTCCGATGACTAGCTTGAGTGACAGAAACATGAGTCTAGGGGATGTGTTGTTGCCACAAGGGGGAAAACAACGGTGCTTGTACTTGCGGGTGCAAGGATTGTTTACTTTACACAAAGTTCTTTAATGCAGTTGTCCGTTGCTTTGAGTTTACACTTTGGGTGGTATTCACAACTTAATACCAGCGAGATGTTCTGGATAGATATCTCAAGGTGGATGATTAGTGGGTAGATGCATATGGATTTCGGTCTACTTGTCTTGGCGTACCGCCCGTGCTTTTGAGCCTCTTCCTTTCTGTTTTTTATAATTAGCATTGGTTTGCACACATAATCCTGTCAATTGCCCAGCTTTAATTTGTTTACCTCGCATGTCTATTTTATCGTCTTTTGGGAGAAAGACATCACTAGTGAACATCATGAGATCTCGGTCCATACTTCCACCACTGTTTACACTATCAATTTACTTTCAGTATTTACTTTTTAGTTGTTATCACTATCATTATTATCCCGTGCGTTTTATCCTTTGTAAAAAACAAGGCCGGAGGAATTGACAACTCCTCTGAACTTGTTGGGAGCAAAGTTATCTGTGTGTGTGCAGGTCCAGGGGAAGCAAGTGATTATCTTCAAACGGCGCCTCACATGGCGAACCACCTACTTGTCGACCCAGGAGTCCTACGGGTTCGATACTCTAAACCTTAGCATCTTCACTAAGGGAAATTTGCCGCTATCTACATCTCACATTCCACTTGGGGTAAGCAACGAGGGGCGAGAAGTTATCTCGTGTATCAGGCATCCCCTTTCTTTTCTTTTGTGTTGCAACTTGGTCTTGAGACATGTTGCGCATAGGGGAGAATTGCACATATGCATGCTAGGAGATTTCTGTCATGTGGGAATTAATATGGTGCTGCCCATTTGTAACTTGAGTTAGTACAAATGTAATGTGACCAATTGTCACATGTGCCACCATTTCTTCTTCTTTTTTTTCTTCTTTTGCACTTGTTCGAAATGGTCTTGTCATGGGTGCATTTGGTGCAGGGCTACTCAAAGGAAAGACTAGAGTCTCCAACTTGTGTGTTGTGCAGCACAACTAAGGAGGTGGTGTGCATGTCACATGTGGAACAAATTTTCTTTCTAAGCTCTTGTGCCACTAAAATTCTTTTCCTTTGGTTATCTGCTTGGGTCCCACAATGTTGGCACACCCATACAATCCTTGCATGCTTCAACTTGCCACATGGTCAATCATCTTACTCTCCCATGTGGTCTTTACTTTGATACCTTCCTTGGTGTCAATTTCACCGACACTTCTCCGTCTCCAGAATCGATAGATTTATTTTATGATACTTTAATTTGATAACTTGTTTTGTTGTTCATGCCATGCCATGTTGCTATGATATTTACACCAAAATTAGGGCTATGACCAAAGCAATAAAAATATAAGTAATTGCATATGAAGTTGTTGACGTGTCGTCAACACCTCCATTTAAAATTGACTAGCTAGGGTCACACCATGTCTATTAAACTTGATCATCTCATCCATGCTTGAGCATTGTTGATCTCGATGTTCACTTGTGTGATTTTCTTGCCGGTACCTTACGTTAGCAACTGAGACTGCCGAGGAGACTTACGTGGAGATTTCCGACACCAAGCCCGAGGACCCTGCTCCGTCTGATCCGTCGACTGATTACCCAGGCAAGGGGAAGATTTATACCATTACTTTATAGCTTTCTGCCTACCTACCTAGTTGTAGTCTAGAATGCTGTTTTGAACCTATCCACCTTGCTTATGCCACAATCAAAACCAAACAGCCATGATCCCCACATCCCAGCAAAACATTGTATTGCTAAGTTACCGCTGCTCATCCATTGCTTAGTATGATTAGGAAAACTTGATTCTTTACCCTATGCTATGGTTGGGATATCATGTTAATAAAGCAGTTGGTTGATATTTATTATTAGGATGTTAACTTATATTTGACGAAGGATGGGAGACCGGGCTGTTCCTGCCAGGTGCTTTGTTCCATTCGAGTCACCTAGGTCCCGAGTTCCGGGTATTGTGTTTCTTGATGAGCGTGCCTAATCGTGTGTGGGATTCTATGGGGTCCGCTTGTCTTCTCTACCTAGCTTCAAACAGTTCTAGTGGTGGCCCAAGCTGATTTACATTTTGCAAACGTGTGTGTGTGCTTGGTTGGTACCCCAGTAGTTTTCGAAATAACCCGGGCCAGCGTAGACATGGTTTCTCTTGTTGGTCCACCCCAGGGAGCTAGGGGGTTGTCCACATCTGTTTGGGCAACTAACCCGACCTCATCCAGACGGTAGAGGCCGATTTGAGAGCGCGGCCGTCTTTTGAGTTGGGTGTCGACTCACCGGGGGCCACCCGGAATTGTGCGTTGTTAGTTAGAGGGACTCTGACGTTCTGGAGTTTCAGGCGCTTACCTAGCCAAGTGGAAATCGGGCGTACATGTGACTCCTATGATGGGCAGTAGGTACACCCCTGCAGGGTTAAATCTTTTCGAAAAGACGTGTCCGCGGTTATGGACGACTTGAGACCTATTCCTTGTTCATAGAATAACATCAATTTGGATCATAATTAAAAATTGCCTACCGTCTGTGCGCCTTGGCTGCTTTTCTTCGTCCAGGGGGACCGAGAGAAGATCAAGGTTGTGTTAAGTTTGCCGTAAGTAGGTGGATAGCAGACTTATGACGCGATGTCACATGCATTCTTAAATCTTACCTCTACTCTAGTAGAATGATAGCCACCATATATGCTAGTGCGGCTGCCACATTTCCAAATACTGTGTCCTACCGTAGGAAGTTAGTTATCCTGTAATGATATAATCTCACCCCTTGTTTCCTTTTGTGATTTTACTGTTTTGCCTGATCGGCCGCTGCAATTGACTACTACCTCGACCTGAGCACCGGACGATACTTCGTGGAGGTGCCCCCGGATGACGATGATGAGGATGACTTCGCTCAGTAGATCCTATAGTTGGGTTCCAACGTTCCGTGGGTGGACTTGTTTATGTGTAGCCCTCTCTAGGGCCATTTGGATTTGTCTTCCGCTTGTTGCATGATGTACTGGTGGGTCCATGGACCCCTGAGATGATGTAATAAATACTAGCGGCGATGTATGCCCTGGACTCTATATTTATGTCTTAGTTTAAAGTTCATTGTTCTTATTTCTTTTGTCGAGAATCCGACAGCGACACGACTGCGAGTATCGTGAGTCGGTGGCCTTTTATGCGCTACTAACTCGAGTGGGGCGCGAAAGCGACTAACTTGAGTTAGCACAGGATCGGGGGCCTTACAACTTGGTATCAGAGCAGGACTGACTGTAGGACCCCTTACTGGTCGAAGTTGAGTCTAGAAACTATTTTGTAGTTATTAAGGACAAATCGGAGAGTAGGAACTCTTTCTTTTTCTTCTTACCCCAGCCTCCCACCCCTTTTTCGTGAGGAAGTGAAATGTTGTTTTCTCTCTGCAACTTATCCCCTTTCAAAACAAATCTAGGTTCTCGTTTACATGAGGCTCCGATTCCTCTATAAATTTTGCTAGCGACGAGAAGGGTTGGCGTACGTTGAGAACACTGAACCGCCACTTGGGATTGACAGCTCCACCTCGCTTACGGCGTACCTCAGGTGAAACTCCTATACAAGGATGGTTGGCATCCTCCGGATGTGGTTCCTCCCCCTATAGGAGACCACGCTGTCGGGCCGCTCAGGGCAGATGTCTCAACGTTCAGGTCTTCAACCACTCGTATATATTGTACTGTGCTCTCTAGCAGATTATTATCTTGGATTCGGGTGATATCGGTTTGGGGATTCAAGTAGCACCTAGCTTCCGATTTTCCGGGTTAACCTTGGTGGATTTTCAGCCTTCGGCTTCCTCATATCTCGTGAGGAAGTTTTGTTGTCAATATTGCTTTATCTTCTGGTTTCGCCGATGTTTCTACGATGTTCTCATAAGTGTTCCTGTATACAGGATGCCAAGAGCGAACATGCCGCCGCCAGAGAACCCTCTCCTTGGGAAGGCTCAGACCGCAGTGGCTTAGGGCACAGCTGCGATCTTACAGATGCTCCAGAACCAGACTGCCCAGAGGAGTGATCGGCCACAGTACACGACTTTGCAGCAGTTCCTTGCTATCAACCCCAAGGTTCTCCGAGGCTCGAGACCCGCTAGAAGCGGATGATTGGATCGCAGAGATCAAGAAGCACTTCAATGAAAACACCCTCAGAACAGTCGACTACGTCACCTTCGCCTCCTTCCAGCTTCAGGGTGCAGCAGCCAGCTGGTACGATACCTACAAGGCCAACAAGGGTGATGCTATTATCACGTGGGGAGACTTCGTCGCAGACTTCAGAGTAGCACATATTCCGAGTGGCATGATGGACAGGAAGCGAGAGGAGTTCTTGGCTCTGAGATAGGGTGACAGGTCAGTTCAAGAGTACAACCTGGCCTTCGTCAGGCTCGCCAGGTACGCTCCGGAGGAGGTTTCCATAGAGGCCAAGCGCATTGCCAGATTCTGTGGGAGTCTCAACACAGAGGTCAAGTACGCACTCACCTAGTGCAACCCCACGTTGTTCTCTCGCAGTTCGTGGATCAGGCTATCCGCCAGGAGTCAGCCAGAGCAGAGTGGGACGCAGACAGGAAGCGCCAGAGAGAGCACAACTCCGCAGTGATGGTCCACAAGAAGGCAAAAACTTGGGTTACAGTGGCGCCACCGCAGAGGCAGCAGTTCCAGCAGAGGGGCGCGGTTGTCCGCACTTTTTCGCGCCCTCCCGTCCCAGTTCAGCAGAGGCCTCGCTCTACACCACCACACGCGAGGCCACCCAGGCCGCAGCCCCAGCCCAGGGCAGGCGTGATCTGCTACAAGTGCAGAGAGCCGGGGCACACTTCTCCCAACTGCACCGATCCGGGCTTTGCTCGGCTCCCACCGCCTCCACCTCGCTCTACTCTGAGCACTGCGATGGTGAAGGCACAACCACGTGTAGTTCGGGTGAACAATGTGATGCTCACAGATGCACAACAGTCTTCAGAGATCGTTCTTGGTAGGTTGCTTGTTAATTCTGTTCCTGCGACTGTGTTGTTCGATTCCGGAGCTTCCCACTCGTTTGTTTCTCAGAGATTCGCTCACGATCAGGTTCTCACCTTGGAGAACTTGCCCAAGTTCCTGCCTATTGTTTCACCCGGTTCCAAGTCCACTTCTTCTATCTGTGCTCCATTTCTCGGCATCCGTACAAGATGTGTTCGAAGGAGTTGATTGAGCTCAAGAAGCAATTGACAGAGTTGGAGGCAGGCGGTTTTATCCGCGCGAGCACTTCCCCTTGGGGTACACCAGCTTTGTTTTTCCAGAAGAAGGATGGGAATAGCCGCTTGGTACAGGACTATTGCGGTATCAACAAGAACACCATCAAGAACAAATACCCTCTACCCCGCATCAATGATCTGTTCGAACAGTTGAATGGGGCTAATGTGTTTTCCAAAATTGACTTGAGGATGGGGTATCACCAAATCCGTGTTCGTGAAGAGGACATTTCCAAGACCGCGTTCAGCACACGTTATGTGTTGTATGAGTTCACAGTCATGACTTTCGGCTTCTCAAACGCCCTTCCAACATTCATGAGAGCTATGAACTATTTGTTCCAAGACTGGCTTGATGTGTTTGTGATCCTCTACCTCGACGACATTCTTGTCTATTCCAAGTCAGAAGCTGAACATGAGGAACATCTGTGCCTGGTGCTGCAGAAGCTGAGAGAGCACCGGTACTACGCCAAGTTCTCCAAGTGTGAGTTTTGGCTTGACAAGGTCAATTTTCTTGGCCATGTTATTTCCGCTGAAGGAATTGCGGTTGATCGAGAGAAAGTTCACACTATTCAAGAGTGGGCTCCGCCGAAGAATGTGAAGCAGCTAAGGAGTTTTCTCGGCCTTGCCAGCTATTGCAGGAGGTTTGTGCTGAATTTCTCCAAAATAGCAAAGCCAATGACGGAATTGTTGTGCAAAGGAAAAACGGCAGACTTGATCTCCAGCTTGCCAGTCAGCCTTCGAGGAGTTGAAGGAGAAGTTGACCACATCTCCAATTCTCACGCCACCAGATGAATCACAGCCTTTTCAGGTGTTTTGTGATGCCTCGTTGCAAGGTCTAGGTAGAGTTTTGATGCAAGGCAGGAATATTGTGGCTTATACCTCACGACAGTTGAAGACGAGTGAGAGAAATTATCCTATGCATGACTTGGAGCTTGCAGCAGTTGTGCACACCTTAATCACTTGGCGACACCTCCTCTTAGGGAGGAAGGTGGATGTGATCACCGACCACAAGAGTCTGAAGTACTTGTTCACTCAGCCAAATCTGAACTTGAGGCAAAGAAGATGGTTTGAAACTATTACTGATTACACAGTTGATATTCAGTACACGCCTGGGAAGGCGAATGTCATAGCTGATGCGCTGAGCCGCAAGGGCGATTGCAATAATATCCAGGTGCAGAAGATCCACCCTGATTTGTGTGAGTTCTTTCGCAGGCTCAATCTCGAGATAGTTCCAGCAGTCTATCTTTCCAACCTTGTTGTAGAACCCACTATCCATGAGAAGATCCGTGAAGCTCAGTCTAGCAGCTCAATGATACAAAAGATCAAACAGGGTATTGCCACATCAGTTCCAAAGTACGGTTGCTTTTCAGTGCATAATGACGGCACCGTGTTGTTCGAAGAGCGAGTTGTTGTTCCCAAGGAGGGAGATCTCAGAGAGGTCATCATAAAGGAAGCCCATGATTCCAAGCTGTCTATTCACCCTGGCAGTACAAAGATGTATCAGGATCTCAAGCAAAGCTTCTGATGGACTTGTTTGTCTCAGTGTCATGTGTGCAGGAGAGTGAAGGCACAACACCAGAAGCCTGCAGGGTTGCTTCAGCCACTTGAGATTCCGGAGTGGAAATGGGATCACATAAAGATGGATTTCATCACAGGCTTCCCCTTGTCGAAGAAGAAGAACAATGCCATCTTTGTTGTCATTGACAATCTTTCCAAAGTTTCTCACTTCTTTCCAGTGAAGGACTCCATTTCACCAGCTCAGTTGGCGGATTTGTACACCGGAAGAGTTGTATCTTTGCATGGCATTCCCAAGAAGATCAGTTCCGATAGAGGCAGCCTTTTCACCTCTAAGTTCTCGCAGGCCTTTCAAAAGGCAATTGGTACGACAATGTTGTTCAGTACCGCGTATGACCCTCAGACAAGTGGGCAAGTCGAGCGCGTGAACCAAATCCTAGAGGACATGCTTCGAGCATGTGTCATATCCTTTGGCATGAAGTGGGAAGAGTGCTTGCCGTATGCCGAGTTCTCTTACAACAACATCTATCAGGAAAGTTTGCAGGCAGCTCTGTTTGAAGTCTTGTATGGCCGGAAGTGCAGGACACCTTTGAACTGGTCCGAGACAGGTGAAAGGCAGTTGTTCGGCCCAGATGTGATCCAGGAGGCAGAAGACAAAGTGAAGATTGTCCGAGAGCACCGAAAGGCATCACAGTCTAGGCAGAAGGCCTATTATGACAAAAGGCACTCTGGTGTAGCTGTCCAAGTTGGCGAATTGGCATACCTCAAAGTGTCTCCATTGAGGGGAACTCACCGCTTTGGCATCAAAGGAAAGCTCGCTCCAAGATTTGTCGGACCTTTCCGCATTATTGAGACTAGAGGACCTCTTCCTTTCGGCTCGAGCTTCCAGAGAGTCTGTCCATGGTGCATGACGTGTTCCATGTGTCCCAGCTAAAGCAGTGCTTCAAACAGCCAGAGCAGGCCGTTGACTTGGGCGAGATCCAGCTGAGTGTGGACCTTTCCTACTCAGAGCGTCCAGTCCGTGTTCTTGAGACATCCGAGCGCAAGACTCGCAACAAGACCGTCAAGTTCATGAAGGTCCAGTGGGCACATCATTCGGAGAAGGAAACAACGTGGGAGCGTGAAGATCATCTCCATTCCGAGTATCCAGAGTTGTTTCGTGCTTAGATCTCGGGACGAGATCCAGTGTTGGTGGGGGAGTGCTGTAACAGCCCACATGTAATTCCCAAATCATCATGTAATCTCCCTTTGTCTTTGACTTCCAATTTGACATGGTGATGGGTTGTTGCAAATTCTTGTAATGAATCCAAATGGCAAGGTGCTTGGAGCCCAATTGATTTTTGTTTTGAATTTATTTTGGATGGCTAAAGAGAGGTGATGTGGGGGTTTTGATTGCTCCATTTGTGTTCTCCCTAAGTACAAATTTTGCATAGGCAAATTCTTTGGATTTTTCTCCATGCCCATATTTTTTACTTTGATTTTTACCTCTCTGGAAAAATCAAATAAAAATCAAAAGCCTTTGGGATCTAATTCTTTTTCCCTGATTTTATTTTCTTTAAATTGGGTCAAACCAATTTTATAAAATCAAGGAAATTCCCCTCATAATAAAACATATTTTTATATGTTTTATTTCTCTCTAGCTTGCTCTAGAAAAGTCTTGGAGGCCCTGTCTTTTTTAAAGGTAAAGGGCTCCTTTTCTTCTTTTTCTCTGGATGCAGTGGGGACGACCCACTTGGGTCGGCCGAACCCAGCCCAACAAGCAGCCCCGCTGCATTTTTTTTCCTAACCCCCCTCTCTCTCTCAGTCCCCGGGCCCTCCTGCCAGCGTCTTCTTCCTCCTCCTTTTCCCCACCTTTCTCTCCCGGTGACAGAAAGCAGAGACAGAGAGGAGCCGGCGTGGAACCCCTCCCCAGCCTTCCCTCCTTGCCCCTTTATAGGCAGTGCTCCCCCTCGGGAACCCTAGCCAATTACTCCTCCTCTTCTTCTCCGCCGCCGCCTCCATGGGAGGAATTGGAGCCCCCTGTTCCGCCGGTGAGAACTCAAATTGGTCGCCGCTCCGTCCCGTCAATGTCCATGCGATCGCCTGCGCGCTGCGTCCGAGCCGTCTTCCTCCCCACCGGGACGTCGTCTTCCCCGACGGGGATTACGGGAACTCCGTCCGCCTTGTCGTGTCCGAGCCCGTCTCCAGCACCCCCACGGTGAGCGGACCATGTCCTTTCCCCTCCTTCTAGTGCAGCTCGTTCCACGTCACCTGTCCCCGCATATTCCCTGTCAGGACCGTGTCGCCCAGGTTGCAGCGCCCGTAGCCGCGCAGTTCCTCAACGCGTAGTCAGAGCATGCGCAGTGCCTCCCAGGCACCGCCATTGTAGCCGCGCAGTTCCTTCCCGCCGCCACGATCACCTACACGTGCAGCAGAGGCGTGCACCACCGTGAGTGTCCGGTGAACGGGGCGTCGCCTCCTTTGGGCCGTGGCTTGCGTTCTGGGGCGAAACGAAATCGTGGCAGGCCAGGCTAGCTCGTGGTGATCGCTGGTGAGCCTCCGATGGCTCCTAGCTGAGGCCACGGTCGCCGTAGTTTGCTGTCGCCGGGGTTTTCTGAAGTTGGTTCAGTTCGACAGAAAGTCGCCCCATTTTCTTCAGTGTTCCCGCGCCGTGTAGCTTAGGTTCCCTGTGTCCTCCGCCCCGTCGTAAGCTCCACCGTAGTCCAGCTGGTGTGGCGTCGTGTGTGTGGGTCGATCGATCCCAGGATCGAGCCCCGGATCGGGAGCAAGGAGCCCCTTTTTTCCTGTTTTTGCCGCGCCGTCGTGTTCTTCAGGTTCAGAGGCGACACAATATTCATACTCAGGCCCTTGTTCCTGGTGGCCGAAGCCGGCCTGCTGGGTTCGGCCCAGTGGAGGTTCACGCGCATGAGGAAGGAGGCCAGGCTCGAGAGTGGCCTGGGCCGGAGGCACCGAGGCTGACCCAACAGAGGCCTCCCTCCTCTTTTCTTTTTCTGTTTCCTTTTTTTCCTTTTTGTTTATTATTTTCTTTGAAAAATTCAATCTGTTTGAATTTGGCACTTTTTCCCAACATGTTGTACATGGAACTTGGGTAGAAATTCAGTGAGCGTGCTGGTGCAGTCCATTTTTCATTTTGGGCAATGTAAAAATGTGAGCTTGTGAATTGTTGCACATAGGGCACCCCTTTCTTTTCTTTTGTGTTGCAACTTGGTATTGAGACATGTTGCGCATAGGGGGCAATTGCACATATGCATGCTAGGAGATTTCTGTCATGTGGGAATTAAGATGGTGCTGCCCATTTGTAACTTGAGTTAGTACAAATGTAATGTGACCAATTGTCACATGTGCCACCATTTCTTCTCCTTTTTTCTTCTTCTTTTGCACTTTTTCCAAATGGTCTTGCCATGGGTGCATTTGGTGCAGGGCTTCTCAAAGGAAAGACTAGAGTCTCCAACTTGTGTGTTGTCTAGCACAACTAAGGAGGTGGTGTGCATGTCACATGTGGCACAAATTTTCTTTCTAAGCTCTTGTGCCACTCAAATTCTTTTCCTTTGGTTATCTTCTTGGGTCCCACAATGTTGGCACACCCATACAATCCTTGCTTGCTTCAACTTGCCACATGGTCAATCATCTTACTCTCCCATGTGGTCTTTCCTTCGATACCTTCCTTGGTGTCAATTTCATCGACACTTCTCCGTCTCCGGAATCGATAGATTTATTTTACGATGCTTTACTTTGATAACTTGTTTTGTTTTCCATGCCATGCCATGTTGCTATGATATTTACACCAAAATTAGGGCTATGACCAAAGCCATAAAAATATAAGTAATTGCATATGAAGTTGTTGACACCATGTCTATTAAACTTGATCATCTCATTCATGCTTGACCATTGTTGATCTCGATGTTCACTTGTGTGCTTTTCTTGCCGGTACCTTACGTTAGCACCTGAGACCGCCGAGGAGACTTACGTGGAGATTTACGACACCGAGCCCGAGGACCCTGCTACGTCTGCTCCGTCGACTGATTACCCAAGCAAGGGGAAGATTTATACCATTGCTTTATATCTTTCTGCTTACCTGCCTAGCTGTAGTCTAGAACGTTGTTTTGACCATATCCACCTTGCTTATGCCACAATCAAAGCCAGACATCCATGATCCCCACATCCCAGCAAAACATTGTATTGCTAAGTTACTGCTGCTCATCCATAGCTTATTATGAGTAGGAAAACTTGCTGCTTTACCCTATGCTATGGTTGGGATATCATGTTAATAAAGAAGTTGGCTGATATTTAGTATTATGATGTTAACTTATATTTGAAGAAGGATGGGAGATCGGTCTGTTCCCGCCAAGTGCTTTGTTCCATTCGAGTCACCTAGGTCCTGAGTTCTGGTTATTGTGTTTCTTGACGAGCGTGCCTAATCGTGTGTGGGATTCTATGGGGTCCCCTTGTCTTACCTACCTAGATTCAAACAGTTCTACTGGTGGCCCAAGCTGATTTATATTTTGCAAACGTGTGTGTGATTGGTTGGTACCCCAGCAGTTTTCGAAATAACCCGGGCCAACGGAGACATGGTTTCTCTTTTTGGTCTACCCCAGGGAGCTAGGGGGTTGTCCACATCTGTTTGGTCAACTAACCCGACCTCATCCAGACGGTAGAGGCCGATTCGAGAGCGCGACCGACTTTTGAGTTGGGTGTCGACTCACCGGGGGCCACCCAGAATTGTGCATTGTTAGTTAGAGGGACTCTGACGTTCCAGAGTTTCAGGAGCTTACCTAGCCAAGTGGAAACCGGCGTACATGCAAAGCCTATGATGGGTAGTTGGTACACCCCTGCATGGTTAAATCTTTTCAAAAAGCCGTGTCCGCGGTTATGGACGACTTGAGACCTACTCCTTGCCTACCGTGTGTGCGCCTTGGCTGCTTTTCTTCGTCCAGGGGGACCGAGAGAAGATCAAGGTTGTTTTATGTTTGCCGTAAGTAGGTGGATAGCATACTTATGACGCGATGTCACGTGCATTCTTGGATCTTACCTCTACTCTAGTAGAACGATAACCACCATATATGCTACTGCGGCTGCAACCTTTCCAAATACTTTGTCTTACCGTAGTAAGTTAGTTATCCTGTAATGATATAATCTCACCCCTTGTTTCATTTTGTGCTTTTAATGTTTTTCCTGATCGGCCGCTGCAATTGACTACTACCTCGACCCGAGCACCGAACGATACTTCGTGGAGGTGCCCCCGGATGACGATGATGAGGATGACTTTGCTCAGTAGATCATATAGTTGGGTTCCGACGTTCCATGGGTGGACTTGTTTATGTGTAGCCCTCTCTAGGGCCATTTGAATTTTGACCGTACTCGGTCGTGTTTGTCTTCCGCTTGTTGCATGATGTACTGGTGGGTCCATGTCGGGACCCGGGGTTAGCGTATGTAATTCCAGTCACAATGCAATCACATGGAGAGACGAGAGCCGTACCCACTTGTCTACACAGACAAGGCCAAGCACAGATCACTCTCGGTAAGCATCGAATGTGAGGGGCATCCCATCTAGGCCGGATGATCAACTGAGATGGGTCCTCATCGTCCGCTCACAAGTCTAAATGCTTATGGGTGGTGAATCCCATACTCATAGACAAGTCGCCTCAACCATGTTATCGATTGAATCATAACCCTTACATAGACTTACTCCAGCCCGATCACTTAGTCGGGGTCTAGGGCGGGCTCGACCATACAACAAAGTGTGCACGTGACCGAGTCACGAGCAATCGCATCGCGATGCCCCAAGCTACGCACATCTAAGGGCCCCTTGGTGTATAAAAGACCGCCAGCCAGATCACAACTAAGGTCACGAAAACCCATACTAAGACATGCATGTTATAATCATACACACAGCACACATGTCTAGTATAAACAGATGGTAATCACAACATGAACTCTACAAACTCATAGTCTTTATAACTTCTGCTAAACAGAGCAGACATAGCAGTTGTATTACAAGCAAAGATCATGTGTCCGTGATCCAACATTACATCAAACATCAACGGAAGCAAATTATGTCTTAGTAAAGACAAGGTTAACAAATGGCTTAAGAAGCCTGAAAGAAAATACAATGACCCTCCAAAGGGCACAGGCTGCTGTCTGGAACTATACGACTTGGTCCACGTCGAGCTCGAGGTAGAGGACACCATCAGGGTCAGTGGTCTCGTCTCTAAAACATAGAATAAGCAAACATGAGTACAAAGTCGTACTCAACAAGACTTACATAGGAACTACACTACTCATGCACATGTATCAAGGCAAAGGGAGGTGGGGTTTCTCTTGCAGAAGTGCCAGCTTTGACTTGGCTAGTCCTGTACTACGAATACCAGAAAGAGGTAAGGAGCGTACACGAGTCCAAGTATCAGGTCTCCAACCAATACACCACTATGGATCCTTCCTCGAATTCCCCACGAGAAAACAAACCATAGCACTCACACTTATCTTGGCAAGTCTTATAAGTAACCGTTCAAGTTGTCTATGATCAAGTAAAGGTCTCCAAGTAGTCCATAACCACGGACACGGCTATTCGAATAGTTCATTAACCCTGCAGGGGTGTACTGCCACACACACGCCTCATCAGTTATCGCCTGGGGATGGACCCTTCAAGTGAGTACCGGCGAGGATGCTGCCACGACACTTCACTCATGGCACCTTCTCTAGTCCTAGGGAGTCGCCTATTTGAGTTGGGACCACGATCGTAATCCGGGCGATTTTTCCGATGTGGACTCAAACGTTGTGTGACCGCCATCAAGCTCAACTCGATCATGATCACTTGATTCAACGTGCCCACAACCTACGCCAACCACTTACCTTGGTTCCACCTGCTTGACATCGTTAAAGGGAGAACTACTTGCGAGTCCTATTCTGGTCCGGGGTGAGGTACTAGGCCGAGAGGGGTCAATGAGCCCAATGTGTGGTCGTACTCTTAGTCTTGGATAACAACACAAGAACTCGGGCTTAAGGAAGTGTTCAACGAGACAACCCACTGTGTACTCCTACACAACCTCTCATCGTTCACCTTGTTTAGGGTAGATTCACCAATACGTTTCCACCATCAATCACATGATCACTACCGTCCTGACTCACATCAAAGTAGCCTCACTGTAAACTTTAAGCATGCAATAAGCTGTAACAGTTGCAGGGGCCACATGATAACAACCAACTCCTACATCTGCTAGGATTGTGTTTTGCTTACTACTGTGACAAATTGATAGGTCATGCAAAGGAATAGGTTGAACTAGCGGTAGAACGTATCATGGTGACATCCTAAACATGCATTTGCGAGAATGAGAGGGAACTGGGATTTTATCGACATGATCAAAGGGGGGGTGCTTGCCTTGCTGACGATCACGAGGTACTAGTCTTCTGTCGTGAAGTTATACTCGTCTCCGAGATCAACTCTACCGAGAAGAAGCAATCACCGAAGCACTGGAGGTAAAGCACAATCAAGATAATACAATGCACATTCAATATGCAAAACATAGCATGTCAATGTACTGATGTGACCTATGTTTAATTTGCAACATGTTAATTGAAGTTGAATTGAAAATTAAATTCAAATTCAAACTCCAAATGTATTCAAATTGGTCCAAGTTGCATTTGCTAAAGTTTTTTCATTGTAAGCCATGTGATCATGTATGTGAAATGCTTCTGAAGTGTAGGTGATCATATTAGCATGGCAATGGTTCAATTTCATTTGGTGTGGGCTTTTGATTTGAATTATGCTAATTATTCCATATAGAAAAATGCTACTGGTTCTTCAACATAATCAATTCAAACATGATTTCAAGTTGCATATTTTGGTAGAGAATTTTATTCTGATCAATTTTCATATATTACACTTCACATTTGGAGTTACGGTTTAAAAGTTATTCAAATTCAAAGTTTTGAATATTTTCTGGAATTTCTGGATTAAAATAAATGATTTTGTATTTACTGCGTCAACACTACATCATGCTGATGTCAGTGGCGTTGACTGGTCACGCTGACCAGTGGGGCCGGCTGTCAGTGGCTGGGGTTAAATCCAGGTTTAAATTAAACCGGCTGGTTTAATTAGCCGCTAGGGGGCCCGCTGTCAGCGAGCGGAGGGGGGATTAGCACGCGGTTTAGGGCCTAATGGCCTGGCTGGCCGGCGGCTCAACGCCGGCGGCTTCTGTACGAGGCGGCGCTGCGCTGGAGGGCAGGGGGAGGGGGTTGGAGGGCACGGGCGTGTGCCCCGCGCTCGTGCACATCTCCCAGTGCACACATGGGGCTCGGGGGAGGTATGAGGCGACCACGGCGACGAGCCCGGCGGCGGCCGTGGTCCTGCTCATGGCGAACGGCGACAGGGAGCACGAGAAGGGGAGCTAGGAGGGGGAAAACGAGCGGGAGCTCACGGTGAAGGCGAAGGTGAACTCGGGGTGGCCGAGGAGTAGCTGGCGGCGGCGAATTCGTCGCCGGAGTTCCTTGTGGCCGGCGGCAAATCGAAGAAGAGGGCGTCGTCTCTGGGGCCTCCGGGCTCGATTCCGCGCTTGGGGCGACGAAGACGATGTCGAGGATGCGTCTGGACACGGTGGCGCGGCAAGAAGGGCAAGGTGGCCGCGCGGACGACGACGGCTCTGACGCCCCCAAAATCAGACCGTGTACAGTAATCATACACGCAAGGTACACAATCAAGATCAGGGACTCACGGTGGGATATCACAACACAACTCTACAAATAAAATAATACAAGATGTTTAATACAAACCAGGGGCCACGAGGGATCGAATACAACAGCTCGAGAGCACAAGTCAGCGGAAGCAATAGTATCTGAGTACCGACACAAGGTACACATAAACTGCCTTAAGAAGGCTAGAACATAAACAACAACGATCGAAAAGGTGAGGCCTCCTGCCTGGGAACCTCCAAACTACTCCTGGTCAAAGGGGAACTCGACGTCGTAGTAGGCATCGGGGGTCTTCATGTTGCGGTGGTCGGCATCGGGGATCTCCTGGTCCTGGACTCCAAGGCTCCAACGTCGACTGCAGCGGCCGATCAGGCAAAACAGTAAAGGAAATAAAGCAGGGTGAGTATCTAGTATACCCGCGAGACTTACGTCCGCTACTAAGCATTATGCATTGTATCAACGGAAAGAAGAGGCTGTATATAGTGGACAAGAAGACAGAAATCCAGAGCAAAGGTAAGAAGCTAGGCCTAACGAAGACTAGCATCTTCCGACGATGTCTTGCAGCATGAGGTAAGAATCAGCCAACAGTTTATATAAAGCATAAAGTAACAATGCAGCAGAAGTTGCTGCAGCATTGTATAATAATAAGTTTGTAGTGGTAAGACAAAGCTTCAACATCCCCGCGAGGAAGAAAACCCGGAACCATACATTTTAATAATAATAGTTTGTAGTGGTAAGACAAAGCTTCAACATAAAGCGTCCTGTTACCATGGACATGGCTATCCGAATAGATTAATCTTCCCTGCAGGGGTGCACTTGTGTTACGCTACACGCAAGGATCTCCAGGGTGGCGGGAACCTTGTTAGGAAACGCTCCACCGAGGCTATCCGACACTTCATAGCCCATCTTTCAAACTCAACAGAGAGGCCATCCGCCGGTTTAAATCCTAAGTACGCCGGTCCTTGGACCCCAACCCGAACGTACTCCTGCACAGTGCGTGACTGGCCGGTGAAGTTAACGCAAATCCAAATAAGACACCACCGCGCGAGCAAATAAGACAACACCACTTCCCGGCAATCAGCCCGCGGTACTGCTGGCGTCTGAAGAGTACTCGGACGACACTACGAAGCAGAGGAGCCCATAACTCGTAATTCCCACGGGTAGGTAGTGCGTACATGGCATATAGCCAACTCAAGACATCCACTGAACCATTTAGCATTTTAATTAACCTGCGTGAGAACCGTTATCGTTTCCTCGACTTAACTGACCTGCGGACAACGATAGCAGCCAGGACCACCAGTACATCGGTGCCTGCAACGTCGTCCCACCAAGTCACTGCGGTTACCAACAAGGTGAAACGTCTCCTTACCTTGTCTCGCGTGTGCTCCTGGAGGAGCTCGACTTTCGTGGTTTGGTAACTCTCGCGGCCAACGATCAGGGGCCAAGCACACAGGTACACTGGTCGTACCCTCCCTGTCGTCCCGTCGTAATACCACTCGCGGGCACCGTTGGGTCGCCCGACTTCTTACCTTTAAGGACACCGGTTGGTTCGAGTGCCTACCATTAAGTGAAACCAGGAGGTATCACCCTTGATGGCACACTTAAAGAGGTTTGACAGAGACATCAGAGGAATGAACTAAAGAGGTAAACCTCGTATCATCCCGGTGATGCTACGCTACTGAGCCGACGAGAGTGAAATACGAGTCCATTCCACTCGTAAGTCAAACTCGAAGCGACTCGGCAGAGTCTCGCCGTTGTAGGTTCCCTAGGGCGTCTGCATTGATCCGTACCTGTTGCAGTTGTAATATATCTTTCCCGCGATCACTCCCAAAGTGATCACGATCGTCTATTCTAAACCTAGCTAACAATGCGCAGGGTTTACTGCTGAATAATGCATAACTAATAATAGCCAGCATAGGATTAAAGGAAGGTACATCAATGGGCGACAAAAACAGGCTATGCAATTGAATAGGATTGTAATCGTAGCAGCAGCAGTAACAATGCCTAGTGCAAGAAATGTACGAAAAGATAGGCGATATCTGGGGAAGAGAATGGCTCTTCTAGCCTGGAAGCTCGCGATAGGGGTACGGTCGTCGTCGACGTAGTCGTACTCGGCAACGTTGTAGGCGGCGGCAGCACCGGGGTCTACCGGAGAATAACGGTGGGAGAAACAGTAAATACACAACAATAATAGCAATACAAATGTATGACATAGTAGATACAAAGCAACGGGGCTCTAACGCAGTGCAATGTGTATTGCTCGGAGCGGGAATTCATCCGGGGATGACATACCGGCTCCGGGTGATTACCGGACAGGGTGTCCGGAGGGGGGAAGGGTTCATGCCGGAGGTGTCGTGGACATCCGACATACGTATGGAGGGTGTATCCGTGTTAGTTGAGTTATTCTGAACAACTTTCATGTTCGGAATAAATTCATCCGGCAGGTTTTTACCGGCACCGGAGAAATATCGACAGACGGCCCGAAGGGGGAATGTCGATGTTCGGTAAGTTAGAGGGGGGTGGTAGACATATGGATAGTGTATTCGTATTCGTTATATTTTTCTGATCAAGTTTGATGTATAAATTATTTTCATCGGAGTTACGGTTTATAAGATATTGATTTTCAAAGTTTTATTCAAATTAAAAGAATTTCTGGAATTTCTTTTATTATTAAATTATAACATTATCCACAACCTTATCCATAACAGTGACTGACAGGAGGGACCCACATGTCATACACCGAGACAGAAATAAATCATTTTATTTAATTAAAAAGCCACATGTCATACTAAAAGGTTTTATTATAGCAATCTATTTAACTAAACATGGGTTAAGTGGGTTGGGCCATGTGTCATACACTTCTGTGTTAATTCAACATTTTAATTAAATCAAAGGGGAGGGGGACCCACATTTCATACTAAGGGGGTTGTTTTCTCTGTTTAATTAAGCAGATATTAGAGGGGGTGGGTGGGTTAGCAGGGTGGCCCCACACGTCAGTGGGTTAGCCCCCTGGCTAACACCACACGCCGGCGGGAGGGGAAACCACGACGGCGACCACACTACGGTGGCTGGAGCAGCGCCGGTGCGGTCACGGCCTCGCGCGCGCGCGTGCACCAGGGCACGACCGAGCACGGGGGAGCACGGCGAGGTCATGCGCGACGCACAGCAGTAGTAGCACGGGGGCGCAAGGAGCCCGAGCTCCTGGCCATGGCGGCCGGAACATGGCGCGACGGCGGCCTACGATGTCCAATCCGAAGGAAAAGGGGGGCGGTCAAAGGCGAGGCTCACAGGGGGCAGCAGGGCGGGCCAGGGGGGCTCGAGAGCGCGGTGGAAGAGCTCGGGGTGGCGTGGACCAACTGCAATGGGGGCGGCGGCTGTCGATGACCGGCGGGGAGGAATGCTTCGATTCGTTCGGTGAAGTGGCCTCCGACTTGATCCAAAGCGCGGCCCCGATGAGGACGGACGCGGCGTAGCCCCGGGACACAGAGGGGCGACCTGTGGTGGCTGGTGGCCACGCCGGTGCGCGTCGACGGCGAAGGCCGGCCTCCGGGCAAGCAGTGGGAGAGGAGGGGAGAGGAAGTTTTTCTCGATGGGGAAAGGGGAGTGAGGGCAGGGGGGGTTTCAGGGCATTTGGCCTCAGCCTTATCCAGGAGGAGACAGGGGAGCAGGTGAGGTGGGGCATGGCCTGCCCGTGGCCTCTGCCACGGCGCTGTGCGGGTAGGGCAGGTGGGGTGGTTGGGGGAAACCGGGGGAAGGTAGGAGGAGGGAGGGGGTGGGCTGGGTGGAGGAGTGGGCCTCGCCAAGTGGCGGGGTTTAGTTTAGTTTATTTTATTTTATTTTCTTAGTTTTTGTTTTTTTTATCTTGTTTACATTTTATTTGCCTACTAATACAATTTTGTAAAATATACATACTACACCAAAAATATTGTTGTAATTTAGTCTATTGCTAGAAAAATATTTGAACAATAATAAAATCATTTAGATTTTATTCAATGCAAAAAATATTATCTGGAGCTATTTTTGCTACTGTTTTTTAATTATTTATAATATTAAAACATTTTAATAAAACCCCAAATCACTTTATAAAAATTGTTTCCATAATTTTTAGTTCATTTAAAATTCCCACTTGTTTATTTTATTCCATGGCAATTTAACAATTCCCAACTATTGTTTTTTATTTTAAATATTATTCCTTTATATTACTATACCATTTTAATAAAACAACCATTGCTATATTATCATGGCCTAAGATTGCTAGGCATTTTATTTAATATGTTTCATTAACTTTGGTTTAACTATGATTTCCATTTATATATTAATTTTCAAAAACAATTGTGATAACCGCACAACATTGGTTCATAATTTCCACTGACTTGTGATTCTTGTTGAGACTAGGAGTTTACTTGGTTTAGTAAACGGGAAGATGATTTAATAATCACCCACAACTTCTTGGAGCAATAATATAATCCACAAGTAATTGAAAATTTAATCAGGGTTGTAAATTGACAGAGCTATGATCAAAGGTGATCATGTCTTGATCGTCAATAGTAATGATCACTAACAGTGGAATCACTGTAGTGATTACTGTACTAGATCTGAGGGTGTTACAACGGCGTGCTCCGGATGGGGCTCGGGGTAGTGCGCAAATTCGACGAGGGGGAAAGAGAGAGAACCTGAGAGAGGAGGGAAAAGAGAGGGGCGGCTTCCAGGCGTCCACGTCGAAGAGAAGGAGGCAGGGGGCGCTCCACGGCGAAGCAGGAGGTGGCGCCGGCCATGGCACGCAGGGCACGCAGGGCACGCAGCTCTCTGCTTGCCTGGCCGGTGTAGAAGACGAAGATGCCCCTAGTGGGCTGGGCTAGGCCAGAAGGTGAGTGGGCTGCCCAGGTAGGTGGGCTTTTGCCCTTTTTTTCTTTTTTTGTTTTCTGTTTAATTTGTTTGCCCTAAAAATAAATACTAGGGCATTTTATAAAAACCCCCAATTATTTTTATAAAACCTAGGTGACTTAGTATTAGTCAACCCCAAGTTTTGGGAATTTTTGAAATTCAAATTATTTCAATCTCAATTCCAATAGGCATTTGATTTAATTTCCAAGCTACTGTTTGGATTTTTGAAAAATCTATGAGCACAGGATTAATCCCAAATCACTTTTAAAATGTCACACTCATTTTTAGGACTTTTCAACATATCCAAAAGAATTTTGGAAAAAGATTTATTTCTGGCCTTTTTATTTAATTCATTTAGGGCTTTTCTTTTCCCCATTTCTTCTTCTTTTGCAAAAAAATTTCAGGATGCAAAAATGCAAGCTAGGTTAAACACAATCCTAATTTAGGGTTCTGACAACTCGCCCCCACTCAAAAGAATCTCGTACCGAGATTTAGAAGTCGTCGGGAGGAAGGTGGGGTACTCAGCTCGTAGACGATCCTTTCGTTCCCAGGTGGCTTCTTTCTCTGAATGATGTGACCACTGCACTTTGAGGAATCTGATCTTCTGACGTCTGGTGCTACGCTCGGCTTCATCAAGAATACGAATAGGGTACTCTCGATATGAAAGGTTATCTTGGAGATCAAGCGTTTCGTGGTCTACTTCGCGGATGGGCTCCTTGAAGCAACGCCTGAGTTGAGAGACGTGGAAGACATCATGAACCTGGGAGAGGTGAGAGGGTAGTTCGAATTGGTAGGCAACTTCTCCACGTTTAGCAAGAATGCGAAAGGGACCGATATAACGTGGGGCCAACTTGCCTTTGATACCGAAGCGGTGGGTACCCTTCAGAGGAGTAAACCGAAGGTAAGCCTTCTCATCCAGATTGAAGCTTTCTTCCCTATGATGACGATCATAATATCTTTTCTGACGAGACTGGGCTGTTTTCAATTTCTCACGAACAATGCGAACCTACTCTTCTGCATCCTGAATCAAATCCGGTCCAAAGAATTGTCTTTCACCGGTTTCTGACCAGTTTAGGGGTGTTCGACATTTCCGTCCATAGAGAAATTAAAAAGGAGCCATGCCCAAACTAGATTGGAAGCTATTGTTATACGCAAATTCGGCAAAAGGAAGAGAATTCTCCCATTTCTTTCCGAAAGAGATAACACAAGCTCTGAGCATGTCTTCGAGAATTTGATTGACCCTTTCTACTTGACCACTAGATTGCGGGTGATAAGCGGTGCTAAAGGAGAGGTGGGTTCCCATAGCATTCTGGAAACTTTCCCAAAATCGAGAAGTGAAAAGACTACCACGGTCTGAATTGATTTCCAAAGGAACACCGTGAAGTGATACGATTTGGGAGACATACAAGTCCGCTAACTGGCTAGAAGTTATAGACTCATGAACGGGAAGGAAGTGAGCAACTTTGGAAAGTCGATCAATGACAACGAAGATGGCATCATTTCCTTTCCGGGTATTTGGAAAGCTAGTGATGAAGTCCATACTGACTTTGTCCAATTTCCAGTCAGGGATAGGCAAAGGTCTAAGAGTACCAGCAGGTCTTTGATGTTCAGCGTTAACGCGACGACAAACATCACATTCAGCAATGAACTGAGCAATTTCTCTCTTCATCCTAGTCCACCAAAATCTTTGGCGTAGATCTCGGTACATTTTTGTGCTACTGGGATGAATCGAGAGGGGTGTGTCATGGGTTTCTTTGAGGATGAGGTGCCTTAGTTCCCTATTCTTAGGTACTACCAAACGATTTCCAAAGTATACCGTTCCTTTACTATCTGTGGGGAAACATTTAGCAACTCCGCTAGCAATGTTCTCCTTGATCCGGCGAACACCTCGTGCACTCCTTTGGGCAACTATGATTTGATCCTCAAGAGTTGGTTTCACTACCAAGTTGGAAAGGAATCCATAAGGAACAATCTCATGATTAAGCTTTCGTAGTTCCTCATAAATAAGTGGTTGATACTGTTGTAACATGAGGTTGTTACAATACGACTTACGACTTAGTGCATCAGCCATGACATTGGCTTTGCCTGGGGTGTAAGAAATTCCCAAGTCATAATCTTTTATCAACTCAATCCAGCGTCTTTGCCTGAGATTAAGATCTGGCTGGGTGAATATGTATTTGAGGCTTTGGTGGTCGGAAAAGATCTCGCAATGATTACCAAGGAGGTAATGTCGCCAAGTTGTCAGGGCATGAACTACGGCAGCGAGTTCAAGATCATGGGTAGGATAGTTCTCTTCATGTGGACACAACTGGCTTGAAGCGTAAGCTACCACATGTCTATCTTGCATAAGTATGCATCCTAACCCTTGCCGTGAGGCGTCACAAAAGATCTCGAAATCCTATTTGGTGTCTGGAGGCGCAAGTACGGGTGCAGAAGTCAATCTTCTTTTTAGCTCTTGAAAGCTTTCCTCGCACTTGGGAGTCCATTCGAATTTCTTTTCTTTCTTGAGGAGTTCAGTTAGAGGCTTTGCAACTTTAGAGAAGTTCTCAACGAAGCGGCGACAATAGCTTGCTAAGCCAAGAAAACTCCTAACTTGCTTAACCAATTCAGGTGGAGTCCACTCAAGGACGGCCTGAACTCTCTCGAGATTGACAGCAATGCCTTTGGCAGAAATCACGTGGCCTAGATTGGTCACTTCTGGTAGCCATAATTCACACTTTGAGAATTAGGCATATAGGCGATGCTCCCTAAGTTTCATCAATACCATCCTGAGATGTTCGGCATATTCTTCTTCGTTCTTCGAATAGATGAGAATGTCATCAAGATAAACTACAACAAATTTATCTAAATACTCCATGAAGATCGAATTCATCAAGCGCGAGAATGTGGCGGGGCCATTGGTTAAACCGAAGGACATGACGGTGTACTCATAAAGACCATAACGAGTAGTGAAAGCCGTTTTTGGAATGTCCTCCTTTCTGATTTTGATTTGATGATAGCCTAATCTCAAATCCATCTTGGAGAAGACAGAGGATCCAGCAAGTTGATCATAAAGATCATTGATCCTGGGAAGTGGGTACTTGTTCTTTATCGTCGCTAGATTTAGCGGGCGATAGTCTACGCACATCCTTTCTGTTCCATCTTTCTTCGTTACGAACAGAACGGGGCAACCCCATGGAGATGAGCTAGGGCGGATGAAGCCTTTTCCCAACAAATCTTAAAGTTGGAATTTCAACTCAGCTAACTCACGTGGGCCATTCTTTAACAGCCCAGATTTCACAAAAAATTAAAATTTTTGTTTTCGGTGTGAATTGTTTGATTGTCTGATTTGTTTGCGGTGTTTGCATCCCCGATTTATCGATCGGCGATTTTCCCCCCCTCTTATCTCGTACCAGACGGAGACCGACCCTTGCCACCCTGACACTCGACCTTCCCAACACCGGGTTTCACCCGATCACCGTCGGGAAAACCGCACGAGACCAACCGCAGCCAACGGAATGAAAACCTCGTTTCATAATTAAACGGGATATTTTTATAGCGCGCCGAAAAGTGTTTTCGGAACGGTTCCAGCGCGAAGTGAACGCCGCCGGCTCGACACGCTGATTGCGCAGTTCGAAGTTTTACTCGAATCGGAGGTACTGCGGACCCCCGGCGGTCAAAACCGTAAACACCGCGCGCGCGAGAGAAAAACCGGGGATGTTTTTGCAAACTGCCAGCCACCTGGGCTATATAAAGACCACAACACTCGCACCCCTTTCTTAGGGTTTCCCCTAAGCCAAAATTGCAGCCACCCCCCTGAAAATTCGCAGATCTGCCCATTTTGACCCCAAATCTCGAAACCCTAGCCCCTGGCCCCTCCGGAGCCGTCGGATCTGTGATCCGACGCTCCAGATCGTGCCGTGTCAGGGCCCAGTCCCAACCTCCTCTCTCCTCTCTCCCCGAGCCGCCTCCACGCCTAGGCATGCCGCGCCGCCGCTTCCTATGGCCGGCGAGCCGCCGCCCGCCGACGACCAACAGCCGCGCCCAGCCTCTCCTCTCCCTCTCCCTCCTCTTCTCTCCCTCTCTCACCCCCGTCGTTCTCCCTCGCAGGTCGCCTCGAAGGCCGCCGCCATGCACAGCCGAAGACGTCTCGAGCTCCTGCCGCCGCTGGATCCGGGCCACTCCGACCACGACGCCTCGCCAGGTCGACCGGAACCGCCGCCGCCTGCGGTCTCCCACTGTCGCAGCCTCGCCTTCTCGCGCCGACAACGGCCGTCGTTGTCGCAGCCGTACGGGATCGATGGATCCCGATCCGGCACCGTCCGGCGCCGTGGTGGGCCAGGCGCGCCCCAGCCGGCCCACTCCACCAGCCCAGCGCCCCTCGCGGTTCAGTCCGCTTCCCCGCCGGCCAGCTGGGCCTCAGCCCATGGGTTGAGCCGCCCCATTTTTTTTCTTTTATTTATTTATTGTTGCGCTGCCCCCTGTTAAGCCCAACGCACTAGTTTCGGCCCGTGAGAGTTTTTTTCCCTTTCTAGGTTTTTTTTATTTAGGAAGATTTAATTATAATTTTGTGTTTCCCGTAAGTTTTTAACGGTAGCTCGGATCGCGACGATTTAAATATGAAAGTTCCTTAGTTTTGTGGGTAGATTAATAAAATGTGATCTTTTGTCATGTGTGACTTTGTTTACATGTTTTTACCTGCTAATTACATCTTCTTGCCACTGTAAACTGTAATTGCAATAACTTTTTATCCGTTGCTCTGATAAAAATGTTTCTTACATGTAACTTGACTAGAATTGCATGTAGATTGTGTTTATGCTGCTCTTGATTTCTAATAAAAATAATAAAATATTGTTTCGGGTAAAACAGTACCAAACATATTTATTTTGCGGGGTAAATAGCGATATGCCATGTGTAGGAATTTTACCCGCTTAACTTGACTAGTATATGTAGATTATTTATGCTTCACCTCTTGTCATGTCTGTGTGCTATGACATGCTTCTGTGCTTTTCCATGTTAACAACCTTTGTTGATCACGTGTAGCTAAACAACTTGAACCTTTCTAAACGTGCGGTATCGTCGTGTGTGACGAGTACTCCACTTAACCTGTTAGTAACCGTTCTCGACGGTAGGTGCGATGTCTCGTGTTGCCTTCTTGTTAATGCTTGCTCGTGTTTGCTCTGTAGTAATAGATGCTTGCCCGTTGATTGCCTTTTCCAGTGTTTCCGTCTTGTGTGCTTCCGCGGGTACCTCTCGGAGATTATGCGAGCTTGCGATCAACTACACCTTCGGAACCCGACTTATCAACAGGAAAGGACTATACATTACTTATGATCCATTCTATTTCAACCAGTGGTTTGCATGCTTGTACAGGACAGGTTCGATGTTTGATCCTACCACATGATTACAGCCTCTTTCAAACCGATAAAGCCATGTCCCCTCCTAGCAAACCTTGTACTGCTATGTTACTATTGCTCGTTGCTCAGCCCCTGCTTAGTATGCATGCTTAGGATGCTACGATGTTACCCTGTTACTCCTTGGTTTGGGCTATCATATTATTATATTGTTATTGATGATATGATTATTATAAATGTTGACTATATTCGATGAAGGATGAAATGTCTAGGCTATCCCGCCCCGACGCTTTGGTCCATTCGAGTCACCTAGGATCCGAGTTCTGGGTATTGGTTTTAAGACTGAGCGTGCCTAACCGAGTGTGGGATTTTATGAGGTCCCCTTTTCTTACCTATCTAGCTTCAAACATTTCTAGTGGTAACCCAAGCTGATTTACCATTAGAAACCGTGTGTGTGCTAGTCAGCCGCCAGTTGCTTACAAACCACCCTGGACCAGTGAGGACATAGTTCCCTTGCTGGCCCACCTTGTCCGGCTGAGGACCTGGTTTCCCATGTGTGATTAACCGGCTATCCAAACCTGCGGCAGACGGTAGAGACCGATTCGACAGCCCGACCGGCTTTTGAGTTGGGTGTCGACTCACCGGGGGCCACCCGGATTTGTTCGTTGTTAGCTAGAGGGACCTGTCGTTTCGGATCTCTTGGACCTAAATCATAAAATGGTTGCCTGTGATGTGTAGCACCTGAGAGAGATGGACGTGCGTGCGGAGCCTCGTAATGGGCAGTTGGTACACCCCTACAGGGTTAAATCTTTTCGAGAAGCCGTGTCCACAGTTATGGACGACTTGAGACCTAGTCCTTGTTCATAGACAACAACAACTGAGATAATCTTAATATACCTTGATCAACGTGTGTGTGTGCCTTGACTCCTTCTTCTTCGTGGGGATGCGAAGAGGATGACAAGGATAGGATAGGTGTTATGATTGCGTAAGTACTTGATAGCAAGACTTATTGGAGGCGATTTCCTCATCAAATGCTTGGTTTCTTACCTTACTCTCTAGATCGTTAGCCACTTCATAAATGCTAGCGCGGCAGCAACCTCACCATTTACCCCTTCCTTACCGTAAACTACTAGTTGTCCTAGAATGACAAGAGATGAAGTTCTTGCTGGGTCAGTTGACCACTACAGTTGGATGCTGAGTACTTCTGTACTCATGATACTACCCCCAAACTCTTTTCAGGGTTCTTGATCGACAACAGGTTTGGTGATCGACGTTTCACGTGGAGACTCGACGACAACTAGTTAGGCGGATCCCGGCGGAGGGCCTGGACCCGTGTGGTTATGGGGATCGATGTTTTTCTCCTTGCCAGTAGGCATTTGATTGTAGTCTGTACTCAAACATATATCTTCCGCTGTTGTATTGTATTTAAGGAAGTTGTATACCGATTGTATGAGATGTTGTATCCTTGTATCTGTAATGTTGTGATACCATGTTGGAAATCTGGGGCATATGGCTTTGTCATATGTCGCGGTGGGACCGATATGTGCTTCGTCCCTGGATCTGGGTGGAAACACCTAGATCTGGAACAGTACCGCATATCGGGCCTTGCAACTTGGTATCAGAGCCTTACCGACCGTTGGATCCCTTTTCTGGCCGAAGTCGAGTCTAGACAAAAACTATTTGGTAGTTACTAAGTTAGTTATCGGAGAGGAGGATTCTTTTTCCTCCTTACCTTTGCTCTGGTCAGGACAAGTGTCGTAAGTGTTTTAATTCTCGTCTTATCGCTTTCAAACTTTAGGATCTCGATGAGTGTGGAGTTTCGGAATAGTTACAATGCCTTGCTTGTAGCGTATTGTCTCGATTCCGAGCTCAGGTGGGAATTCCTGTAGTACCTTCGGCTTCTCCGATTTCGGTTATCATCTGGGTCATCCATTGCCATCCATCCTTTTGCCGGTGTTTTCACGACTTGCGTCGAAAACACTATCTTTTGATCCGGTTATCTTTGTCGTTCCTCCTCTTGACACCGATGGTTTCGTATTTCTGACGATGTCGTCTCTCTGCGGAGATTTATCTCGACAGATGTTCGACGTTGACATGGAGCAGAGGCCCTTGTTGGTGGTGTTGAAGATCGTCGACTCTCTTTTCTTTCCCCTTCCCCTCTCCCCCGGATGTTCCTGGATCTCGGGACGAGATCCCTTGTTGGTGGTGTTGTATTGTAACAACCTAGATTTCACACAAAAATAAAAATTTTGTTTTCGGTGTGAATTGTTTGATTGTCTGATTTGTTTGCGGTGTTTGCATCCCCAATTTATCGATCGGTGATTATTTCCCCCCTCTTATCTCGTACCGGATGGAGACCGACCCTTGCCACCCTGACACTCGACCTTTCCGACACCGGGTTTCACCTGATCACCGTCGCGAAAACCGCACGAGACCAGCCGCAGCCAACGGAACGAAAACCCCATTTGATAATTAAACGGGATATTTTTATAGCGCATCGGAAAGTGTTCTCGGAACGGTTCCAGCGCAAAGTGAACGCCTCCGGCTCGATGCGCTGATCGCGCAGGTCGAAGTTTAACCCGAATCAGTGGTACTGCGGACCCCCGATGGTCAAAAACGTAAACACCGCGCGCGCGAGAGAAAAACCGGGGATGTTTTTGCAAACTGCCAGCAACCTGGGCTATATAAAGACCACCACAGTCCCACCCCTTTCTTAGTGTTTCCCCTAAGCCATAATTGCAGCAACCCCCCTGAAAATTCACAGATCTGCCCATTTTGACCCCAAATCCCGAAACTCTAGCCACTGGCCCCTCCGGAGCCGTCGAATCTTTGATCTGATGCTCCACATCGTGCCACGTCAGCGCCCAGCCCCAACCTCCTCTCTCCTCTCTCCCTGAGCCGTCTCGACGCCCGGGCAGGCCGCGCCGACGCTTCCTCTGGCCGGCGAGCCGCCGGCCGCCGACGACCAGCAGTCGCGCCCAACCTCTCTTCTCCCTCTCCCTCCTCTTCTCTCCCTCTCTCACCCCCGTAGTTCTCCCTCGCAGGTCGCCTCGAAGGCTGCCGCCATGGTCAGCCGAAGACGGCTCGAGCTCCAGCAGCCGCTGGATCCGGGCCACTCCGACCACGACGCCTCGCCAGGCCGACCGGAACCGCTGCCGCCTGCGGTCTTCCTCTGCCGCAGCCTCGCCTTCTCGCGCGGCTCGGGTCCTCCTCGCCGGAGAGGGCCGACGATGGCCGTCGTTGCCGCAGCCGTACGGGATCGATGGATCCCGATCCGGCACCGTCCGCCGCCGTGGTGGGCCAGGCGCGCCCCAGCAGGCCCACTCCACCAGCCCAGCGCCCCTCGCGGTCTAGTCCGCTTCCCCGCCGGCCAGCTGGGCCTCGGCCCATGGGGTGAGCCGGCCCATTTTGTTTTTTTATTAATTGTTGCGCTGCCCCCTGTTAGGCCCAACAACACTAGTTTCGGCCCGTTAGAGTTTTTTTCCCTTGCTAGGTTTTTTTTATTTAGGCAGATTTAGTTATAATTTTGTGTTGCCCGTAACTTTTTAACGGTAGCTCGGATCGCGACGATTTAAATATGAAAGTTGCTTAGTTCTGTGTGTAGATTAATAAAATGCGCTGTTTTGTCATGTTTGACTTTGTTTATATGTTGTGTACCTGCTAATTACAATTGCTTGCAACTGTAAACTGTAATTGCAATAACTTATTATCCGTTGCTCCGATAAAAATGTTTCTTACATGTAACTTGACTAGAATTGCATGTAGATTGTGTTTATGTTGCTCTTGCTTGCTAATAAAAATAATAAAATATTGTTTAGGTTAATACAGTATCAAACATATTTATTTTGCGGGGTAAATAGCGATATGCCATGTGTAGGAATTTTACCCGCTTAACATGACTAGTATAGGTAGATTATTTATGCTTCACCTCTTGTCATGTCTGTGTGCTATGCCATGCTTCTGTGCTTTTCCATGTTAACAACCTTTGTTGATCACCTGTAGCTAAACAAGTTGAACCTTTCTAAACGTGCGGTATCGTCGTGTGTGACGAGTACTCCACTTAACCTGTTAGTTACCATTCTCGACGGTAGGTGCGATGTCTCGTGTTCCCTTCTTGTTGATGCTTGCTCGTGTTTGCTCTATAGTAATAGATGCTTGCCCGTTGATTGCCTTTTCCAGTCTTTCCTTCTTGTGTGCTTCCGCGGGTACCTCTCGGAGACGATGCGAGCTTGCGATCAACTACACCTTCGGAACCCGACTTATCAACAGGCAAGGACTATACATTACTTATGATCCATTCTATTTCAACCAGCGGTTTGCATGCTAGTATAGGATAGGTTTGATGTTTGATCCTACCACATGATTACAGCCTCTTTCAAACCGATACAGCCATGTCCCCTCCCAGGAAACCTTGTACTGCTATGTTACTATTGCTCGTAGCTCAGCCCCTGCTTAGTATGCATGCTTAGGATGCTACGATGTTACCTTGTTACTCCTTGGTTTGGGCTATCACATTATTATATTGTTGTTGATGATATGATTATTATAAATGTTGACTATATTCGATGAAGGATGGAAGGTCTAGGCTATCCCGCCCCGACGCTTTGTTCCATTCGAGTCACCTAGGATCTGAGTTCCGGGTATTGGTTTTAAGACTGAGCAAGCTTAACCGCGTGTGGGATTTTATGGGGTCCCCTTTTCTTACCTACCTAGCTTCAAACATTTCTAGTGGTGGCCCAAGCTGATTTACCATTTGTTTACAAACCACCCTGGACCAGTGCGGACATAGCTCCCTTGCTGGTCGGCCGCCAGTTGTTTACAAACCACCCTGGACCAGTGAGGACATAGTTCCCTTGCTGGCCCACCTTGTCCGGCTGAGGACCCGGTTTCCCATGCGTGATTAACCGGCCATCCAAACCTGCGACAGACGGTAGAGACCGATTCGAGAGCGCGGCCGGCTTTTGAGTTGGGTGTCGACTCACCGGGGGCCACCCGGATTTGTTCGTTGTTAGCTAGAGGGACCTGTCGTTTCGGATCTCTTGGAACTAAATCATAAAATGGTTGCCTGTGATGGGTAGCAACTGAGAGAGATGGACGTGCGTGCGGAGCCTCGTAATGGGCAGGTGGTACACCCCTGCAGGGTTAAATCTTTTCGAGAAGCCGTGTCCACGGTTATGGACGACTTGAGACCTACTCCTTGTTCAAAAACAACAACAACTGAGATAATCTTAATATCACTTGATCAACGTGTGTGTGTGTGCCTTGAATGCTTCTTCTTCGTCGGGATGCGAAGATGATGACAAGGATAGGATAGGTGTTATGCTTGCGTAAGTAGTTGATAGCAAGACTTGTTGGAGGCGATTTCCTCATCGAATGCTTGGCTTCTTACCTTACTCTCTAGATCGTTAGCCACTTCATAAATGCTAGCGCGGCAGCAACCTCACCACTTACCCCTTCCTTACTGTAAACCACTAGTTGTCCTAGAATGACGAGTGATGAAGTCCTTGCTGGGTCAGTTCACCACTACAGTTGGATGCTGAGTACTTCTGTACTCATGATACTACCCCCAAAATCTTTTCAGGGTTCTTGATCGACAACAGGTTTGGTGATCGACGTTTCACGTGGAGACTCGACGACGACTAGTTAGGCGGATCTCGGCGGAGGGCCTGGACCCGTGTGGTTATGGGGATCAATGTTTTTCTCTTTTCCAGTAGGCATTTGATTGTAGTCTGTACTCAAACATATATCTTCCGCTGTTGTATTGTATTTAAGGCAGTTGTATGCCGATTGTATGAGATGTTGTATCCTTGTATCTGTAATGTTGTGATATCATGTTGGAAATCCGGGGCATATGTCTTTGTCATATGCCGCGGTGGGACCGATATGTGCTTCGTCCCCGGATCTGGGTGGAAACACCTAGATCTGGAACAGTACCGCATATTGGGCCTTACACATTCTATATGGGCGTCTGGATATTGGGGCGGTTCCTGGGATAAGATCTACAACAAATTCTACAGATCTGTCAGGTGGTATGCCTGGCAGTTTTTCTGGAAAGACATCCGGGAAGTCACGAACCATTGGAATATCTTCAAGGTCTGGAAGGGGAAGCGCATTCAAAGAATGCACCTGGGTTTTAGAGCTTGGTGAGGTGTACTTGATTGTCTGGCCTGATGGATGGGTTAATTTCACTGACTTGGCTTTACAATCACGGACATCATTCTGTCTTGATAACCAATCCATTTCTAGGATGACATCAATGTCTGAAGACATGAGGGCTATAAGTGAAGCAAGGAATACTAAACCCTCAATAGAAACTTCATTTTCATGACTCACCATGGTGGTGTGCCATCTGGATCCAGGGGCTTGCACAACTAAGGGAGTGGATAACATCGAAAAGGAGATTTCATGTGACAGTGCAAAATCCTGGGATATGAATGAATGAGTTTCTCTTGGGTCGAAAAGAACCGAAGCTGGGGTGGAATTGACAGGAAGGGTTCCGAGTACAACATCGGTTGACTTGTGGGAATCCAGAATGGATACATGATTCACATAACCATATTCATAGGCAGGAGGCTTGACACTGGAAGTTTTGGGTGTGGATTACCACGACGAAAGTCTTGCTTTGGATTAGGTGTGGTGGCTACATGATTTTGGGGACATTCTCGAAAATTGTGACCTGATTGTCCACATTGGAAACAAACACCACGTGGAATGAAAGGAACATGAGCACTTGATTGTCCAACAAAATTCCAAGGATGAAGATTGCGTTGAGGTGGACGATATATGGTGGTTGGTAGTCTAGAAGCACTTACAGCATGAATGACGTCACTGAAGGGAATCCATACACATCGTTTTCGGGAAACTAGGCCAGAAGATTGTGCAAACTCACGATCACGCTTGCGAGACTCCTCGCACAACTCATTTCCATACTCGGCCTTGAAGGATTTGTTGACTAATTCCCGGAAGTTGACGAACTCATGAAGATTCAGGTCATGACGAAGGACGGGGCTAAGTCCCTTGCGGAACCTTGCTTGTTTCTTGGCGTCGGTGGATACTTTTTCTTTGGCATAACGTGCCAGACGAGTGAACTCAGTCCGATACTCATGAACATTCATCTTTCCTTGAGTCAGATTGGAAAAGTCATCTCTCTTGCGCTCCATCAGCTGATCCAGAATATGATATCCTCGGAAGTCATCACAGAACTCTTGCCAAGTCACCACGTGACCTATGGGCTGCATTGCCATGAAATTCTCCCACCACTGAAGAGCAGCACCTTCCAGAGAATATGCCACGAAGGGCACACGATCAACGGGAGCAACATGAGCGGTCTCAAGCTTACGCTCGAGGGAACGAAGCAAATCATCGGCATCAAGGGGCTCGGAAGAACATTGGAATACTGGCGGGTTGAGGAGAATAAAGTCCTGGATGGTAACAACACTAATACGCTGACGAGAAGTGTTCTGCTCAATACGCTGGAGGAGACGTGTCTGATCACGACGATTCTTCTCAGCCTCTATCATGATTTCCTCTGCAGAAGGCGGTGGTGGAGGATCTTCATCATCTTTGTTACCGGAACTGGGATCAACACCTTGATTTTCACCTGACATTCTGTGTGCTAAGAATCAACAATCAGAATAGGATTTAGGACACAATTCTATGCTTAGATAGAAGACTATAATGCAATAGCATCAAAGTCACAAACTGTCAGAACCCTCTGTTAGGTATGTGCTAGGGTTAGTTAGTACCTTTGCATCATGTCAAAATTTCAAACGAAATCCTTGAAATCAAAATTCAAAAGCAAATGGGAGAAGGAACACCCCCCCAGATGAATTAATTCAAAAGGCCAGATAAAAATCTTTTCCAAAAATTCATGTTAGAGTTTTGAAAAGTCTTATAAATGAGTGTGATCACATATCAAGTGATGTGGGACCCACCCCATGCTCATAGATTTTTCAAATATTCAAACAGTACCTTGGAATTAAAGAAATCCCCCTATTTGATTTAAAATTCAAATCATTTGAATTTTAAAAATGTTGAAACTTCATAAGTGGTTAGTCTATATTATTATGAGGCCATATAAAAGTTTTCAGCATTTAACAAAATGGTTTGGTATTTTTATCAGAGCCAAAACAAATTACAGAAAAAGAAAGGAAAGATTAAACAGAGGGAAAAAGAAAAACCTACCTGTTGCCCACAGGCGAGGCCCGACTCGCCTTGGCCGGCCCAGCCCACCCGGGGGCGCCTTGTCTTCTACCTCCCCGCCGAGCCAAGCAGCTCGGTGGAGGCAGAGCAAGCACCGGGCGCCACCTAGACGCCGAGAGGCTTCCAGCCCCCCTGGACCTCATCTCCTCGCCAGGAGACGCGCAACGGTTGCCTGCACCTTTCCCCTCTCCTCGCGTTCGCTCTCCTCCTCTCTCTGCTTCGTTTCCAAACCGCCCCGAGAGATCGCCGCCGGCCACCGTAGTGCGAGACCGTGGCCAACGACGACGAAGAGCTTCCCCACTTTGTCCATCGAGCTCCCCACCGTCGTCTTCATCACCGTGAAAAAGGAATCGAAGCCGGAGCCCCTAAAGCCACCGGTATCGCCGTCGCCATCTCGTCGGAGCCGCGGGAGCTCGCCGTTGAATCCATCGCCACCACGTCCTCCCCGAGATCTTCATCGAATCCATCAAGCTCCTGGTGAGAAGGCGCTCCAAAGCCCCATATTTTGCCTCGGATTGCGTCTCGTAGCTAGCACCGCCATGGAAGCCGAGGTACCTCACCGCCGCGGTCGTCGTCGGCGAGCATCCGTGAAGCACACGTACCCAAGAGAATGTCCGACGTCTTCCCTGTGGTCTAACGCGTCGAACGAGCTCAAGATTGCTGGATTTGGAGCACCGTGGCGACGATTGCCTCCTCCCCGTGTTTCTGTTGCCGCCGGCGAGGTCACCGCCGTCGCTGGGGTCGTCGTCTTGGACGCTGGCGTGCACCAGGAGACGTGCGAGAACATGGGCTTCGCTCCCGTGGTCTCGGCGCTTCGTTTGGACCATGGGAACAGCAGATCCGCGCAGCGTCGCCGTGGCCAGGCCGCCGACGTTTAGCCGTCGGTGGGTTAGCCTAACCCTGAGCCTAACCCAGCCCCTAATGACCCCCAGAGTCACTTACAGGTGGGCCCAGGACCCCTCTAATCTCTCTGTTAATTTAAATTAACAGGGATTTATCCCAGAGAGGCTGACAGCCCTGGCCCACTAGTCCGTTTGACCGGGGTCAAAACCCCCTACGTCATGCTGATGCAGTGCTGGCGCAATAAAAGCTTTTCTGATTAAAAAGAATTCCAGAAATTCCAGAAAATACCCCAAACTTTGGAAATTCATAGAAAATTCATAATAACTCCAAATTGGACAAATAATATATGAAAAATGATTAGGAGAAAATTATCTTTCCAAATATGCAACTTTCAACTCTGTTGGAGTTGAATTTAAAATGTGATCAGTAGCATTTGCTATTTGATTTAAATGAAATTAAATCAAATTCAATTCAAATATTTTTGCAACTTGAACCATGGCAACATGCTACCTTTCACTTACACATCAGAGGCATATCATACACATTTGAAGGTAATTCAAAATGATCAAACTATATCACATATAACTTGGTTAATGTTGAATTCAAATGTGGAATTTGAATTTGCATTTCAAATGCAATATATTCCACTTAAATGGAATTGCCTCACACATCAAAACTTATACTTCAAGCTTCAACATTCAATCATGTGCTTCAGCATTGCATTCATATTGATTGCTACTTCGTGCTTTGTTTGTCGAGTAGAGGTGGAACCGGAGCAAAAGGTCACCCCCTTCGCTGAAGATCCAGAGCCCGAACCTCGTCAGCAAGGCAAGCAAAACCCCATTGATCATGTCGATAAAATCCCACTTCCCTCTCATGTCTCGCTTATGAATTGTATAGGATGATCACCATGTTACGATTCTACCGCATAGATGAACCCATTCCTTTGCATGACCTATCTTTTGTCACAGTAGTAAGCAAACCACAATCCTAGCAAATGTAGGAGTTGGTTGATATCATGTAACCCCTGCAATGTTACTGCTTATTGCATGCTTAGTATGACACCATGTTGTTACTGTGATGTTGATGATGGTAGAAAAGTGTTGGTGAATCGACCCTAATACAAGGTGAACGATGAGAGGCTGTGTAGGAGTACACGGTGGGTTGTCTCGTTGAACACCGCCCTAAGTCTGAGTTCTTGTGTGGTGATCCAAGATGAAGAGTACAACCACACATTGGGCTCACTGACCCCTCTCAACCTATTAACTCATCCCTTTCGATGTCCAGATGTCGCAGTAGTTCGGAGTTCTGGTAGGCTTGTGGCCTGGATGCTAAGTGAGAGAACGGATCACCCGAGACCGGCTTATGCACCACGCACACATCGCTTGGGTCCACTTCGGTAAACCGGCCGGGTTCACGATAGTGGTAGCCAACCCAAGTAGGCGGCTTTCTTGGACTAGATAGGCTATGAGGTAACAGTTGTGGTGAGCATCCTCGCTGGCACCCCTTGAATGGTGTCGAGATCAAAGGCGGTAAATCATGGTCATGTGTGTGTAGCGGTACACCCTTGCAAGGTTAACAAAACTATTCGAATAGCCGCGTCCGCGGTTATGGACTACTTGGAAAGCTTAGCTTGATTATTAGATAACTTGAACCGGATACTTCTAAAACACACCAAGATAAGTGTGAGGAAGTTGAGGAAGGCACCATAGTGGTGTATTGGTTGGTGAAAGTAGTGGACTAGTGTACGCTTCTTACCTCAAAGTCTGGTACTCGTAGTTCAGGATTAGCCAAGTCAAAGCTGGCATTTCTGCAAGTGAACCCCACCTCCCTTTACCTTGATACATGTGCATGAGTAGTATAGCTCCTATGTAAGTCTTGCTGAGTACGTCTCTGTACTCACGTTTGCTTAATATATGTTTTAGATGACGCCACTGACCCCGAAGGTGGCTTCTTCATCGAGCTCGACGACTAAAGTTAAACTAGTCTAGTCCCAGTCAGCAGACTGGTTCCCTCGTGGAGGGCTTTATGTTTGAATAAGGCTTCTTAAGCCAATTTGTTAAACTTGTCTGTACTCAGACATAATTTGCTTCCGCTTTATGTTGTAATGTTGGATCACATGTTTGTGATCTCTGTGTGTACTCTATAAGAGTTATAAATAAAATGTACACTTTGTAGAGAATTGCAATGGTACCTACTGTTCATACAAGGCATGTGTGCTGCGTATATGGTTATAACATGCATGTCTTTGTATGGGTTTTCGAGACCTTAGTTGTGTTCTGGCTGGCGGTCTTTCATACACCAAGTGGCCCTTAGATGTGCGCAGCTTGGGGCGTCGCGATGCGATTGCTCGAGACTCCGTCTCGTGCACACTTTGTGGTATGATCGAGCCCGCCCTAGACCCCGACTAAGTGATCGGGCTGGAGTAAGTCTATGTAAGAGTTTTGAGATAGTCGATAGTATGGTTGAGGCGACTTGTCTTTGAATATGGGAGTTCACCACCCATATCATTAGGCTTGTGTGCGGACGATGAGGACCCATCACAGTTGATCATCCGGCCTGGATGGGATGCCCCTCACGTACGATGCTTTCCGAGAATGTTCAGTGCTTGGCCTTGTCTGCTTAGACAAGTGGGTGCGGTTCTCGGCTCTCCATACGACTATGTCTTAACTGTACTTGCATACGCTAACCCCGGGTCCCGACAGACTTGGTATCAGAGCAGGACTGACTGTAGGACTAGTAGCCTTGGCCGAAGTTGAGTCTAGCTTGCTATAGTTATATAGTTACTCTGGGTATATAAGGGAACAACATAAGGCTTCTTTTTTTTCTCCTTACCCCTTCGTTCTGAGTTCTGATTCACCCTCATCTTGTTCTACGGGAAGATAGGACTAGACTCTCCTCTGTCTGATTAGCACATCTCGTTGTTTGCTTCCTTATAGCCGTAGGAAAGTTGTGTCGGGTTTTCCTAGCATTGTTGTAATGCTAATTTCTTACATCGTATTATGTAAGTGCTGTTTTTCATGATTGAAAGAAATTGTTACAGCCGTTATGCTGTCCGAGTCATTCCAGGTTTATCTCATAATCTGATGCATTTGCAAATTCCTTTCTGTTTCAGATGGAAGATCTTCCCCCTCGGCAGATTGTTCGTTTGACCAGGTGCCTCGGTGTGCGTGGCCACCCCGCCACGTTGATCGAGATGATGTCCTATGTGGGATATCGATGGTACCCTGAGTACACCATCGAGGAGTAGTTCCACGACTTCAACCAGACGCAGTTCCACTGCATCGTCCGGATCTACCCACACCACGTTGGAGTCACCCAGCCTATCCACTTTGGACATGGCATCGGCGTTACCGAGAACATGGCTGTGCAGGATGCTGCATATTCATGTATTACCCTACTGAGAGAGGAGCACACCCTACTGAGAGAGACTTCTTTCCGCTATATCCCAGCTGCACTTCCAGGAGAAGAGGGATATTACACCGGACTCTACTCAGATCACTCTGCAGAGGATCCAGCACTCCAGGTGACTGCTAGGTTTGCTAGTGATCGAGATCGTGATGCACGCGCTCTCCGTTTTGAGCTCCACGCCACCCGAGTTCGTCTGTACCGAGCACTAACGCTCTTGGAACCCTTTGTGAGCGTGGGATCAGTTGATTATGATGCGATCTATCCAGTGAGAACGCAGATGCCTTCTCGAGTTGCTTGGCCCGAGATTGGAGGCATTTTTCCACCCCGTGGTCCTTTGCTTCCACCCTACACTGGACCTAGGCCCCATCCTTGCCCAAATGGATATCAGGGTCCACAGGCCTCCGTGTTTTCCGATGGTCACCTCCAGCTACCGGGATATGCGGGTAACTTTTATGAGGATTACTATGGAGATGGAGATGAGTGAGACCGCCTGTGGTCTTACTTAGGTAGGATGTAGTAGTATCTTAGTATATTGTAAGCAAGGTGTCTAAGTTCCAGAGGCTTAGATAAATAATGTATAGGAAGTCAGAGTGCCTCTGAAGGATGTATCATCTTCATCACGTTTGTATTAGCTTAGTGCTTGTACTAAAACGATGTATGGTTTGTATGACAGCTTGTGAATATATGGCTTGTATGCTTTTATCACCATGTTGTCAAGATGATTACTTCCTTTTCTCTGTAATCCTTCCAGTACTTCAATACCTTGATTAGACTCTTCAATCAACTCTGTTTGACTATGGTTTTTCACCTCAGGATGTCTCAAGGAACTCGTGGCCAGGTTGGTCGTAACCAAGGTCGTGGGAACAACCAGGAGGAAGACAACCTTCCACCCCCACCCACGATGGCACAGGTTCTGATGGAGGTCGAGAGGAACCGCCGTGACTCTCACCACCTGCTGGAAGTCATCGCACGCAACACCACTCAGCAGCGCAATGAGCTGGTGTCCCTGAACGACTTCATCCGGCTTCATCCCCCGGTTTTCAGTTACTCCACCGAGCCCCTTGACGCCGATGACTGGCTTCGCAGCATCGAGAGGAAGCTCCAAGCCGGCCATGTTGCAGATGGCGACAAAGTCATCTATGCCACCTATCACCTTGAAGGTGCAGCTAGCTCTTGGTGGGAGAACTTTCTGAATATGCGCCCCGTTGGACCGCCTGCATCTTGGGAGGAATTCTGTACGTCCTTCCGCGAGCACCACATCCCCAAGGGTCTTATGGACCACAAGCGTGAGGAGTTCTGTAACCTCACTCAAGGCAGAAGAACCGTGGACGAGTTTAGTCGTGAGTTCAACCGACTTGCTCGTTATGCAACTGAAGAAGTCTCCACCGACTCCAAGAAACAAGAGAGGTTCCTTCGTGGCCTCAACAGTGGACTCCGTCGCGAGCTCAACCTTCATGACTTTGCCACCTTCCAGGTCCTTGTCAACAAGGCCATCAAGGCCGAGGACATGAACACCCCCAACGACTTTCGCAAACACCCTAGAGATGACGGTTCATCCAGCTCTGGCTCGCAAAAGCGCAAGATCTGGATCCCAAACAGCATGTTCCGCCAGAACAACCCACCGAGGCCATCCTATGTGGCACCTCGTCCACCCACCCAGTTCCACCCCGCTCCACCAAACAACCCAGCTCCACGCACTGTTTTCGGAGCTTGCTACAAGTGTGGTCAGGCAGGCCACTACTCTCGCGAGTGCCCCCAGAACCAACTCCAACACCAGAACGTTCCACCCCGTGCCGGAGGCAACAACAACAACAACAATGGTCGTGGCAAGCCACCCCAGAAGGTCTTCACCGCCAAACCCGCTCCTTCCGCCACTCGTGGACGTCTAAACCAGATTACTGCTGAAGAGACTGACGACACCACTGACGTCATTCTTGGTACGCTCCCAGTCAATTTTGTTCCTACTTCCGTTCTTTTCGACCCAGGAGCATCTCATTCATTCATGTCGGAAAGTTATGCACTTCGCCATGAGTTACCCTTTGTTGAATTGTCCACAACGATGGTTATTCAAACTCCAGGGTCAAGATGGCAAACTAATAGAGTGAGCCATGGTAATCAAATAGCAATTGAGGGTTTAGTATTCCTTGCTTCACTCATAACCCTCAAGTCTTCAGACATTGATGTCATCCTTGGCATGGATTGGCTATCAAGACAGAATGCCTATCTGGATTGCAAAGGCAAATCCGTGAAACTCACCCACCCTTCGGGCAAAACCATCAACTATACCTCACCCAGAACAAGAACCCAAGTGCATTCCTTGAATGTACTTCCCCTTCCCGAACTTGAAGATATTCCGGTGGTTCGTGACTTCCCGGATGTCTTTCCTGAAGAGCTGCCAGGCATGCCACCCGGCAGATGTGTAGAATTTATAGTGGATCTTGTTCCAGGAACCGCACCAATTTCCAAACGCCCATATAAAATGGCCCCACATGAGTTAGCTGAGCTAAAAACCCAACTTGATGCTTCGTTGGCAAAAGGCTTCATCCGCCCTAGCTCATCGCCATGGGGTTGCCCCGTTCTGTTCGTAAAGAAGAAAGATGGAACAGAAAGGATGTGCGTAGATTATCGCCCGCTAAATTTAGCGACGATAAAGAACAAATACCCACTACCCAGGATCAATGATCTTTATGATCAACTTGCAGGATCCGCTGTCTTCTCCAAGATGGATTTGAGATTAGGTTATCATCAGATCAGAATCCAAAACGAGGACATTCCCAAAACGGCTTTTACTACTCGTTATGGTCTTTACGAGTACACCGTCATGTCCTTTGGTTTAACCAATGCCCCCGCCACATTCTCACGCTTGATGAATTCGATCTTCATGGAGTACGTAGATAAATTTGTTGTAGTTTATCTTGATGATATTCTCATCTACTCGAAGAAAGAAGGAGATCATGCCGAACACTTAAGGCTGGTATTGATGAAACTTAGAGAGCATCGCCTGTACGCTAAATTCTCCAAGTGTGAATTCTGGCTACCAGAAGTGACCTACTTAGGCCACGTGATTTCTGCAAAAGGCATTGCTGTGAATCCCGAGAGAGTTCAGGCCGTCCTTGACTGGACTCCACCTGAATCGGTTAAGCAAGTTAGGAGTTTTCTTGGCCTAGCCAGCTATTGCTGTCGCTTCGTCGAGAACTTTTCTAAAGTTGCAAAGCCTCTAATTGAACTCCTCAAGAAAGATAAGAAATTCTTATGGACTTCCAAGTGCGAGGAAAGCTTTCAAGAGCTAAAAAGAAGATTGACTTCCGCACCCGTACTTGCACCTCCAGACACCAAAAGGGATTTCGAGATCTATTGTGATGCATCACGGCAAGGGTTAGGATGCATACTTCTGCAAGATCGACATGTGGTAGCTTATGCTTCACGCCAGTTGCGGCCACATGAAGAGAATTATCCTACCCATGACCTTGAACTCGCTGCCGTAGTTCATGCTCTAACAACTTGGCGACATTACCTCCTTGGTAATCGTTGTGAGATTTATTCCGACCACCAAAGCCTCAAATATATTTTCACCCAGCCAGATCTTAATCTCAGGCAAAGATGCTGGATTGAGTTGATAAAAGATTACGACGTAGTAATTTCTTACACCCCAGGCAAAGCCAATGTCATGGCTGATGCACTAAGTCGTAAGTCGTATTGTAACAACCTCATGTTACAACAGTATCAACCACTTCTTCATGAGGACTTTCGCAAGCTCAATCTTGAGATTGTTCCTCATGGCTATCTTTCAACCTTGGTGGCGAAACCAACTCTTGAGGATCAAATTTTAGTTGCCCAAAGGCGTGCACGAGGTGTTCGCCGGATCAAGGAGAACATTGCTAGCGGAGTTGCTAGATGTTTCTCCACAGATAGCAAAGGAACGGTATTCTTTGAAAATTGTTTGGTAGTACCTAAGAATAGGGAACTAAGGCAACTCATCCTCAAGGAAGCCCATGACACACCCCTCTCAATTCATCCCGGTAGCACAAAAATGTACCGAGATCTACGCCAGAGATTTTGGTGGACTAGGATGAAGAGAGACATTGCTCAATTTGTTGCCGAATGTGATGTTTGTCATCGCATTAAGGAAGAACATCAAAGACCTGCTGGTACACTTCAACCTTTGTCTATTCCCGAGTGGAAATGGGACAAAGTCGGTATGGACTTCATCACCGGCTTTCCAAGAACCCAGAAAGGAAACAATGCCATCTTCGTTGTCATAGATAGGCTTTCCAAAGTTGCTCACTTTCTTCCGGTTCGCGAGTCTATAACTGCTAGTCAGTTAGCGGACTTGTACATCTCTAGAATTGTGTCTCTTCACGGTGTTCCTTTGGAAATCAATTCTGATCGCGGTAGCCTTTTCACCTCTAGATTTTGGGGAAGCTTCCAACGTGCTATGGGAACTCATCTCTCCTTTAGTACAGCTTTCCATCCTCATTCTAGCGGTCAAGTCGAAAGGGTTAACCAAATTCTTGAAGACATGCTCAGAGCTTGTGTTATCTCATTCGGGAAGAATTGGGAGAATTCTCTTCCATTTGCCGAATTTGCTTATAACAATAGTTTTCAATCTAGTCTGAACATGGCTCCTTTTGAACTCCTTTATGGACGACGATGTCGAACACCACTAAACTGGTCTGAAACCGGTGAAAGACAATTCTTTGGACCGGATATGATCAAGGAAGCAGAAGAGCAAGTTCGTATCGTTCGTGAACAATTGAAAGCAGCCCAGTCTTGTCAGAAAAGCTACTATGATCGTCATCATAGGCAAGAGAGCTACCATCTGGATGAGAAGGCTTACCTCCGGGTTACTCCTCTGAAGGGAACCCAACGTTTCGGTATCAAAGGCAAGTTGGCCCCACGTTACATCGGACCTTTCCGCATTATTGCTAAACGTGGAGAAGTTGCCTACCAACTCGAACTACCTCCGCACCTTTCCCGAGTACACAATGTATTCCATGTGTCCCAACTAAGGCGTTGCTTCAAGGACGCCATCCGCGAAGTCGACCATGAAACGCTTGATCTCCAAGATGACCTTTCTAATCGAGAATACCCCGTTCGTGTTCTTGATTCCGCAGAGCGTGTCACTCGTCGTCAGAAGATTAGGTTTCTGAAAGTGCAATGGTCACACCACTCTGAAAGAGAAGCCGCGTGGGAGAGAGAAGACCGTCTCAGTGCCGAGTACCCCACCTTCCTCCCGCAGACTTCTGAATCTCGGGACGAGATTCTTTTAAGTGGGGGCGAGTTGTCAGAACCCTCTGTTAGGTATGTGCTAGGGTTAGTTAGTACCTTTGCATCATGTCAAAATTTCAAAAGAAATCCTTGAAATCAAAATTCAAAAGGAAATGGGAGAAGGAACACCCCCCCCAGATGAATTAAATCAAAAGGCCAGATAAAATCCTTTTCCAAAAATTCATGTTAGGGTTTTGAAAAGTCCTATAAATGAGTGTGATCACATATCAAGTGATGTGGGACCCACCCCATGCTCATAGATTTTTCAAATATTCAAACAGTACCTTGGAATTAAAGAAATCCCCCTATTTGATTTAAAATTCAAATCATTTGAATTTTAAAAATGTTGAAACTTCATAAGTGGTTAGTCTATATTATTATGAGGCCATATAAAAGTTTTCAGCATTTAATAAAATGGTTTGGTATTTTTATCAGAGCCAAAACAAATTAGGGAAAAAGAAAGGATAGATTAAACAGAGGGAAAAAGAAAAACCTACCTGTTGCCCACAGGCGAGGCCCAACTCGCCTTGGCCGGCCCAGCCCACCCGGGGGCGCCTTGTCTTCTACCTCCCCGCCGAGCCAAGCAGCTCGGTGGAGGCAGAGCAAGCACCGGGCGCCACCTCGACGCCGAGAGGCTTCCAGCCCCCCTGGACCTCATCTCCTCGCCAGGAGACGTGCAACGGTTGCCTGCACCTTTCCCCTCTCCTCGCGTTCGCTCTCCTCTTCTCTCTGCTTCGTTTCCAAACCGCCCCGAGAGATCGCCGCCGGCCACCGTAGTGCGAGACCGTGGCCAACAACGATGAAGAGCTTCCCCACTTTGTCCATCGAGCTCCCCACCGTCGTCTTCATCACCGTGAAAAAGGAATCGAAGCCGGAGCCCCTGAAGCCACCGGTATCGCCGTCGCCATCTCGTCGGAGCCGCGGGAGCTCGCCGTTGAATCCGTCGCCACCACGTCCTCCCCGAGATCTTCATCGACTCCATCAAGCTCCTAGTGAGAAGGCGCTCCAAAGCCCCATATTTTGCCTCAGATTGCGTCTCGTAGCTAGCACCGCCATGGAAGCCGAGGTACCTCACCGCCGCGGTCGTCGTCGGCGAGCATCCGTGAAGCACACGTACCCAAGAGAATGTCCGACGTCTTCCCTGTGGTCTAACGCGTCGAACGAGCTCAAGATTGCTGGATTTGGAGCACCGTGGCGACGATTGCCTCCTCCCCGTGTTTCTGTTGCCGCCGGCGAGGTCACCGCCGTCGCTGGGGTCGTCGTCTTGGACGCTGGCGTGCACCAGGAGACGTGCGAGAACATGGGCTTCGCTCCCGTGGTCTCGGCGCTTCGTTTGGACCATGGGAACATCAGATCCGCGCAGCGCCGCCGTGGCCAGGCCGCCGGCGTTTAGCCACCGGTGGGTTAGCCTAACCCTGAGCCTAATCCAGCCCCTAATGACCCCCAGAGTCACTTACAGGTGGGCCCAGGACCCCTCTAATCTCTCTGTTAATTTAAATTAACAGGGATTTATCCCAGAGAGGCTGACAGCCCTGGCCCACTAGTCAGTTTGACCGGGGTCAAAACCCCCTACGTCATGCTGATGCAGTGCTGGCGCAATAAAAGCTTTTCTAATTAAAAAGAATTCCAGAAATTCCAGAAAATACCCCAAACTTTGGAAATTCATAGAAAATTCATAATAACTCCAAATTGGACAAATAATATATGAAAAATGATCAGGAGAAAATTATCTTTCCAAATATGCAACTTTCAACTCTGTTGGAGTTGAATTTAAAATGTGATCAGTAGCATTTGCTATTTGATTTAAATGAAATTAAATCAAATTCAATTCAAATATTTTTGCAACTTGAACCATGGCAACATGCTACCTTTCACTTACACATCAGAGGCATATCATACACATTTGAAGATAATTCAAAATGATCAAACTATATCACATATAACTTGGTTCATGTTGAATTCAAATGTGGAATTTGAATTTGCATTTCAAATGCAATATATTCCACTTAAATGGAATTTCCTCACACATCAAAACTTATACTTCAAGCTTCAACATTCAATCATGTGCTTGAGCATTGCATTCATATTGATTGCTACTTCGTGCTTTGTTTGTCGAGTAGAGGTGGAACCGGAGCAAGAGGTCACCCCCTTCGCTGAAGACCCAGAGCCCGAACCTCGTCAGCAAGGCAAGCAAAACCCCATTGATCATGTCGATAAAATCCCACTTCCCTCTCATGTCTCGCTTATGAATTGTATAGGATGATCACCATGTTACGATTCTACCGCATAGACGAACCCATTCCTTTGCATGACCTATCTTTTGTCACAGTAGTAGGCAAACCACAATCCTAGCAAATGTAGGAGTTGGTTGATATCATGTAACCCCTGCAATGTTACTGCTTATTGCATGCTTAGTATGATACCATGTTGTTACTGTGATGTGAGTCGGGATGGCAGTGATCATGATGTTGATGATGGTAGAAAAGTGTTGGTGAATCGACCCTAATACAAGGTGAACGATGAGAGGCTGTGTAGGAGTACACGGTGGGTTGTCTCGTTGAACACCGCCCTAAGTCTGAGTTCTTGTGTGGTGATCCAAGATGAAGAGTACAACCACACATTGGGCTCACTGACCCCTCTCAACCTATTAACTCATCCCTTTCGATGTCCAGATGTCGCAGTAGTTCGGAGTTCTGGTAGGCTTGTGGCCTGGATGCTAAGTGAGAGAACGGCTCACCCGAGACCGGCTTATGCACCACACACACATCGCTTGGGTCCACTTCGTTAAACCCGCCGGGTTCACGATAGTGGTATCCAACCCAAGTAGGCGGCTTTCTTGGACTAGATAGGCTATGAGGTAACAGTTGTGGTGAGCATCCTCGCTGGCACCCCTTGAATGGTGTCGAGATCAAAGGCGGTAAATGATGGTCATGTGTGTGTAGCGGTACACCCTTGCAAGGATAACAAAACTATTCGAATAGCCGCGTCCGCGGTTATGGACTACTTGGAAAGCTTAGCTTGATTATTAGATAACTTGAACCGGGTACTTCTAAAACACACCAAGATAAGTGTGAGTGCTATGGCGTGCTTTCTCGTGGGGAAGTTGAGGAAGGCACCATAGAGGTGTATTGGTTGGTGAAAGTAGTGGACTCGTGTACGCTTCTTACCTCAAAGTATGGTACTCGTAGTTCAGGATTAGCCAAGTCAAAGCTGGCATTTCTGGAAGTGAACCCCACCTCCCTTTACCTTGATACATGTGCATGAGTATTATAGCTCCTATGTAAGTCTTGCTGAGTACGTCTTTGTACTCACGTTTGCTTAATATATGTTTTAGATGACGCCACTGACCCCGAAGGTGGCTTCTTCATCGAGCTGGACGACTGAAGTTAAACTAGTCTAGTCCCAGTCAGCAGACTGGTTCCCTCTTGGAGGGCTTTATGTTTGAATAAGGCTTCTTAAGCCAATTTGTTAAACTTGTCTGTACTCAGACATAATTTGCTTCCGGTTTATGTTGTAATGTTGGATCACATGTTTGTGATCTCTGTGTGTACTCTATAAGAGTTATAAATAAAATGTACACTTTGTAGAGAATTGCAATGGTACCTACTGTTCATACAAGGCATGTGTGCTGCGTGTATGGTTATAACATGCATGTCTTTGTATAGGTTTTCGAGACCTTAGTTGTGTTCTGGCTGGCGGTCTTTCATACACCAAGTGGCCCTTAGATGTGCGCAGCTTGGGGCATCGCGATGCGATTGCTCGAGACTCCGTCTCGTGCACACTTTGTGGTATGATCGAGCCCGCCCTAGACCCCGACTAAGTGATCGGGCTGGAGTAAGTCTATGTAAGAGTTTTGGGATAGTCGATAGTATGGTTGAGGCGACTTGTCTTTGAATATGGGAGTTCACCACCCATATCATTAGGCTTGTGTGTGGACGATGAGGACCCATCACAGTTGATAATCCGGCCTGGATGGGATGCCCCTCACGTATGATGCTTTCCGAGAATGTTCAGTGCTTGGCCTTGTCTACTTAGACAAGTGGGTGCGGTTCTCGGCTCTCCATACGACTATGTCTTAACTGTACTTGCATACGCTAACCCCGGGTCCCGACACAAAAGGACAGCATAACGGCTGTAAAGGAATGGAAAATGAGACAACGAACAAGATAAAAGACATAACTTCCAAAGAAGCACTATGGAATGATGACTCTGGAAGACCACAACACTCCTACAACTACGAAGAAGCAAAGAACGAGATATCCTAGTAAAGACATAGATGAGCCTAGTCCTATCTACCCTTATAATAAGATGAGGATGACTCAGAACTCAGATCGATGAGGGAAAGGAGAAAAAGAAGTCTTACGATGTTCCCTTACACCCAAAGTAACTATATAACTATAGAATGCTAGACTCGACTTCGGCCAAGGTTAGATAATCCTACACGAAGTCCTACTCTGATACCAAGTCTGTCGGGACCCAGGGTTAGCGTATGTAATTCCGGTCACAATGCAATCACATGGAGAGCCGAGAGCCGTACCCACTTGTCTAAGAAGACAAGGCCAAGCACAGATCACTCTCGGTAAGCATCGAACGTGAGGGGCATCCCATCCAGGCCGGATGATCAACTGAGATGGGTCCTCATCGTCCGCTCAAAACTCTAAATGCTTATGGGTGGTGAATCCCATACTGATAGACAAGTTGCCTCAACCATGTTATCGATTGAATCATAACCCTTACATAGACTTAATCTATCTCGATCACTTAGTCGGGGTCTAGGGCGGGCTCGATCACACAACAAAGTGTGCACGTGACCGAGTCACGAGCAATCGCATCGCGATGCCCCAAGCTGCGCACATCTAAGGGCCACTTGGTGTATAAAAGACCGCCAACCAGATCACAACTAAGGTCACGAAAACCCGTACTAAGGCATGCATGTTATAATGATGCACGCATCACATATTTCTAGTATAAACAGTTGTAATCACAACATGAACTCTAAAAAATCATAGTCTTTATCACTTCTGCTAAACAGAGCAGACATAGCAGTTGTATTACAAACAGAGATCACGTGTCTGTGATCCAACATTACATCAAACATCAACGGAAGCAAATTATGTCTTAGTAAAGACAAGGTTGACAAATGGCTTAAGAATCCTGAAAGAAAATACAACGACCCTCCAAAGGGCACAGGCTGCTGTCTGGAACTATACGACTTGGTCCACGTCGAGCTCGAGGTAGAGGCCACCATCAGGGTCAGTGGTCTCGTCTCTAAAACATAGAATAAGCAAACGTGAGTACAAAGTCATACTCAGCAAGACTTACATAGGAACTACTCTACTCATGCACATGTATCATGGCAAAGGGAGGTGGGGTTTCACTTGCAGAAGTACCAGCTTTGACTTGGCTAGTCCTGTACTACGAATACCAGAAAGAGGTAAGGAGCGTACACGAGTCCAAGTATCAGGTCTCCAACCAATACACCACTATGGATCCTTCCTCGACTTCCCCACGAGAAAACGAACCATAGCACTCACACTTATCTTGGCATGTTTTATCAGTAACCGTTCAAGTTGTCTATGATCAAGTAAAGGTCTCCAAGTAGTCCATAACCGTGGACACGGCTATTCGAATAGTTCGTTAACCCTGTAGGGGTGTACTGCTACACACACGCCTCATCGGTTAGCGCCTGGGGATGGACCCTTCAAGTGAGTACCAGCGAGGATGCTGCCACGACACTTCACTCACGACACCATCTCTAGTCCTGGGGAGTCGCCTATTTGAGTTGGGACCACGATCGGAATCCGGCCGATTTTTCCGATGTGGACTCAAACGTTGTGTGACCGCCATCAAGCTCAACTCGATCATGATCACTTGATTCAACGTGCCCACAACCTACGCCAACCACTTACCTTGGTTCCACCTGCTTGAGATCGTTAAAGGGTGAACTACTTGCGACTCCTGGACTGGTCCGGGGTGACGTACTAGGCCGAGAGGGGTCAGTGAGCCCAATGTGTGGTCGTACTCTTAGTCTTGGATAACAACACAAGAACTCGGGCTTAAGGCACTGTTCAACGAGACAACCCACTGTGTACTCCTACACAGCGTTCACCTTGTTTAGGGTAGATTCACCAACACGTTTCCACCATCAATCACATGATCACTACCATCCCGACTCACGTCAAAGTAGCCTCACTTTAAACTTTAAGCATGCAATAATCTGTAACAGTTGCAGGGGCCACATGATAACAACCAACTCCTACATCTGCTAGGATTGTGGTTTGCTTACTACTGTGACAAAATGATAGGTCATGCAAAGGAATAGGTTGAACTAGCGGTAGAACGTATCATGGTGACATCCTAAACATGCATTTGCGAGAATGAGAGGGAACTGGGATTTTATCGACATGATCAAAGGGGGGTGCTTGCCTTGCTGACGATCACGAGGTACTAGTCTTCTGTCATGAAGTTAAACTCGTCTCCGAGATCAACTCTACCGAGAAGAAGCAATTATTGAAGCACTGGAGGTAAAGCACAATCAATATAATACAATGCACATTCAATATGCAAAACATAGCATGTCAATGTACTGATGTGACCTATGTTTAATTTGCAACATGTTAATTGATGTTTAATTGAAAAGTATATTCAAATTCAAACTCCAAATGTATTCAAATTGGTCCAAGTTGCATTTGCTAAAGTTTGTTCATTGTAAACCATGTGATCATGTATGTGAAATGCTTCTGAAGTGTAGGTGATCATATTAGCATGGCAATGGTTCAATTTGATTTGGTGTGGGCTTTTGATTTGAATTATGCCAAATATTCCATATAGCAAAAGTCTACTGGTTGTTCAACATAATCAATTCAAACATGATTGCAAGCTGCATATTTGCATAGAGTATTTTATTTTGATCAATTTTCATATATTACACTTTGCATTTGGAGTTACGGTTTAAAAGTTATTCAAATTCAAAGTTTTGAATAATTTATGGAATTTCTAGATTAATATAAATGATTTTGTATTTACTGCGTCAGCACTGCATCATGCTGACGTTTGTGGCGTTGAATGGTCCAGCTGACCAGTGGGGCCGGCTGTCAGTGGCTGGGGTTAAATCCCGGTTAAAATTAAACCGGCTGGTTTAATTAGCCGCTAGGCGGCCCGCTGTCAGTGAGAGGAGGGGGGGGGATTAGCACGCGGTTTAGGGCCTAATGGCCTGGCTGGCCGGCGGCTCAACGTCGGCGGCTTATGTACGCGGAGGCGCTGCGCCGGAGGGCACGGGGAGGGGGTTGGAGGGCACGGGCCTGTGCCCCGCGCTCGTGCGCATCTCCTAGTGCACACAGGGGGCTCGGGGGAGGTCCGAGGCGACCACGGCGACGAGCCTGTAACACCCTCAGTTGCCTGTAACAGTAATCACTTTTACTGTGGACTAATCACTGTTGCTAATCACTATGCAAACCTTGCCATGATCCATTTCCTTTTGATCATATTAAAAAAAAACCTTTTGGTTGCTATGAAAAATATGTTGCAATTAAACTTTGCCCAAAAATCATGGGACCACTTTTATAAAATCGAAAATAATCATTGGGTCATGCCCATATGGTTATAGTATTTTATTTTGCCACTGGAAAATTCAAACAATTGAAACACCAAGCAAAACAGCCCCATTTGACAATTGAATATTATAAAGAAATGGTAAATGGTTTTATTTTAAGCCTAAACTTTTTGTGGCACTCTGGAAATTTACACTCCTAATTATGGGCCAGGTCACACATTTTTTAAAAATGTTAAAGCAATTAAAACCAATACAAAAGGAAAAGAACAGAATGGAAAATAAGAAGAAAAAGGAAAATGATTAAAGCTCGCCTGGGGCGAGGCCCACCTCAGCCCAGCCCACCCCCCATCCCTTGTCTTTTTCCCCAACCACCCCCACCTGCTCCCGTACTGCCGAGCTCGCCGACGACGCTGGCGAGCTGGCCCCGCCTCCACCTGCTCCCTCCCGACGCCGACGGGATAAGGCCACCCCGGTCTACCCCCTGGACAACCCTGCATCCCCATTCCCCTCCTCCTCGCCTCGCACGCTTCGGGGAAAATCCTCCCGAGCCGCCGCCGTTCACTGTCGTGGCCACCTGCGACCACTCGACGAACTAGCCCAAGCCACCGTGTCCAGCGAGCTCGTCGTCGTCGACTTCGTCTTCCCCGTGGAGGAATCGAGCCGCAGGCCACCACAGCAACCGCACCGTCAAAGTTTTCGTCTTCGACTCCGATGAGATCCCCGACGAAATCCGGCAGCTCCAAGCCCTCCCCGAGCCCATTTCCACCCTCTACGTGATCCCGGTGAGCTTCTCACCCGTCGCCGACCGCCCTTTGAAGCCCGTAGGGTCCCAACGCGAAAGCCCCCTTTTGCTTGCTCCGGCCGCCGTGGTTCGTCTTCGTAGCCGTGCTTCCAAGCCGTTCCAGCGCACGATTTTGGCACTCACGCGTTCGTAGTGTTCCGTAGGTTCAATTCCACCCCGTGGCGCGCTCGATTTCGTCTCGGAACGCAAGACGCCATGGACGCCCGAGCTCGGCCTCCCGCCATTGCTGACCATGTGCTCGACTGTGTCCACCTTGACCTCCTCCCCCACCGTGGCTCGAAGCTACGCGTCTCCCCGAACCCATAGCAACAAACGGTGTCGAGTTTGGCCATCGGAATCGAGCGCTACCTCGAGTTCGCCGGAGTCCAGTCGCCGGCGCGACTCCGGCGGACCTCCCAGTCGCTGCCATGCGGGACCCCCTGGTCAGATACGTGCTTAGCACTAATCCCCCTCGGATAAGTCACTGACAGTGGGCCCCCCTTGGGCTGTTTAATTAAATTAAACTTGATAATTACCTCTGTGACACTGACAACTGGGCCCCAGCTGTAAGTCATTTAGAAATAAATAAAATTAAAAAAACTAGTCACTAACATGTGGGTCCAGAGGCTATTTTTGATTTAATAAAATGTTTTATAAATAAACAGAGGCTGACATGTGGGTCCCACATGTCAGGCACTGTTTTGGATAATGTTTTGGATAATGTTTTGGATAATGTTCTGGATAATGTTGAATAAATAATAAAAGAAATTCAGAAAATCATTTAAATGATTTAAAAATTTGAAATTCAATAACTTTTAAACCGTAACTCGGATTCAAAAACTTTATACATGAAAATTGATCAGAAAAATATAACAAATACGAATACGCTATCTGTATGCCTATCACACCCCTCTAATACATCGAACATCGAACCGTTCCCCCTCCGGACCGGCAGTCCGATAAATTGTCCGGTACTGTTAGAGTACCCGGATGAATTTATTCCGAACACGAATGTTTCTCGGAATAGATCAACTAGTACGGATACACCCCCCGTATGTTTGTCCGGTACCCACGACACCTCCGGCTTGATCCTTCCCCCTCCGGACACCCTGTCCGTTAATCATCCGGAGCCGGTAGTTCATCCTCAGATGAATTCCCGCTCCGAGAAACGTGCATTGCACTGCGTTAGAACACCGTTAACATTTCATCCGTCTTGTCATGCATCTGTTTGTATATGCTTGCTGTGTATTTACTGTTTCTTCCCCCCCCCCCCCCTTAATCTCCGATAGACCCCGCTGCTGCCGTCGACTACACCGCTGCTGAGTACGACTACTTCGTCGACGACCCTACTACTACCGTCGAGCTTCCAGGCAAGCAGAGCCATTCTCTTCCCCATATATTGCCTACCTTTCCGTACATCTCTTGCACTAGGCATTGTTACTGCTGCTGCTACGATTACAATCCTATTCAATTGCATAGCCTGATTTTTGTCGCCCCTTGATGTGCCTTCATTTATCCTATGCTTCCTATTATTATTATGCATTATTCAGCAGTGAGCCCTGCGCATTGTTAGCTAGGATTAGATAGAGGGCCGTGGTCACTCAGGGGAGTGAACGCGGATACAAATATTATAACTGCACAGGTACGGTACAATGCAGACACCGTCTAAGGCCCCTATCTGGGTTATGCCTAGTCACCTCAAGTGTGAGCTATCAAGGAGTAATCCTTGTACTCCACTCGAGGCTGACTTTGTCTTACCGCCTTAGGGTCCTGAACAACGGTTGTCCTTCAGGTAAGAAGTCGGGCGACCCAACGGTGCCCGCGAGAGGTATTGCGACGGGACGACAGGGAGGGTACGACCAGTGTACTGGTGTGCTTGGCCCCTGATCGTTGGCCGCGAGAGTTACCAAACTACGAAAGTCGAGCTCCTCCAGGAGCACACGCGAGACAAGGTAAGGAGACGGTTCACCTTGTTGGTAACCGCAGTGACTTGGTGGGAAGACAGGGCAGGCACCGATGTACTGGTGGTCCTGGCTGCTGTCGTTGTCCGCGAGTCAGTTAAGTCGAGGCAACGATAACGGTTGTCACGCAGGTTAATTAAAATGCTAAATGGTTCAGTGGATGTCTTGAGTTGGCTATATGCCATGTACGCACTACCTACCCATGGGAATTACGAGTTATGGGCTCCTCTGCTTCGTAGTGTCGTCCGAGTACTCTTTAGACGCCAGCAGTACCGCGGGCTGATTGCCGGGAAGTGGTGTTGTCTTATTTGCTCGCGCGGTGGTGTCTTATTTGGATTTGCGTTAACTTCACCGGCCAGTCACGCACCGTGCAGGAGTACGTTCGGGTTGGGGTCCAAGGCCCGGCGTACTTAGGACTTAAACCGGCGGATGGCCTCTCTGTTGAGTTTGAAAGATGGGCTATGAAGTGTCGGATAGCCTCGGTGGAGCATTTCCTAACAAGGTTCCCGCCACCCTGGAGATCCTTGCGTGTAGCGTAACACAAGTGCACCCCTGCAGGGAAGATTAATCTATTTGAATAGCCGTGTCCACGGTAACAGGACGCTTTATGCTGAAGCTGGATCTTACCACTAGAAACTATTATTATTAAACTGAATGGTTCCGGGTTCTCTTCCTCGCGGGGATGTCGAGGAGGTGAACTCGGAGGCATAGTTAATTATTACAACTTATTATTATACAATGCTGCAGCAACTTCTGCTGCATTGTTACTTTATGCTTTATCTAAACTGTTGGCTCATTCTTACCTCATGCTGCAAGACATCGTCGGAAGATGCTAGTCTTCGTTAGGCCTAGCTTCTTACCCTTGCTCTGGATTTCTGTCCTTCAGTCCACTATATACAACCTCTTCTATCCGTTGATACAATGCATAATGCTTAGTAGTGGACGTAAGACTCGCGGGTATACTAGATACTCACCTACTTTATTTCCTTTAATGTTTTGCCTGATCGGCCGCTGCAGCCGACGTTGGAGCCCAGGAGCAGGAGTACCCCGGAGGCGCCTACTACGACGTTGAGTTCCCCGTTGACCAGGAGTAGTTCGGTGGATCCCAGGCAGGAGGCCTCGCCTTTTCGATCTGTATCTCTGATGTGATTTGTGCTAGCCTTCCTAAGGCAAAACTTGACTAACTATGTCTGTATTCAGATATTATGGCTTGTATGACTTATGTATTCGGGTCCGCGTGACCCCCTCTATTGTAACATATTTTTTTATCCTTTTGTGTTTAGTGTTGTGCTGTGATATTATCACCGTGGCACCCTAATCTCAGTCGTGTACCTTGTGTGTATGATGACTATACACGGTCTGATTTTGGGGGCGTCACAGAGCCCGGCGGCGGCCGTGGTCCTGCTCATGGCGAACGGCGATAGGGTGCACAAGAAGGGGAGCTAGGAGGGGGAAAACGAGCGGGAGCTCACGGTGAAAGAGAAGGTGAACTCGGGGTGGCCGGGGAGTAGCTGGCGGCGGCGAATTCGTCGCCGGAGTTCGTTGCGGCCGATGGCGAATCGAAGAAGAGGGCGTCGTCTCTGGGGCCTCCGGGCTCGATTCCGCGCGTGGGGCGACGAAGACAACGTCGAGGATGCGTCTGGACACGATGGCGCGGCGAGAAGGGCACGGTGGCCGCGCGGACCACGACGGCGTGCTCCGGCTGGGACTCGGGGCAGTGCGCGAATTCGACGAGGGGGAAAGAGAGAGAACCAGAGAGAGGGGGGAAAGAGAGGGGCGGCTTCCAGGCGTCCACGTCGAAGAGAAGGAGGCAGGGGGCGCTCCACGGCGAAGCAGGAGGTGGCGTCGGCCATGGCATGCAGGGCACGCAGCTCTTTGCTTGCCTGGCCGGTGTAGAAGACGAAGATGCCCCTAGTGGGCTGGGCCAGGCCAGAAGGTGAGTGGGCTGCCCAGGTAGGTGGGCTTTTGCCCATTTTCTTTTGTTTTTATTTTATTTGTTTTCTGTTTAATTTGTTTGCCCTAAAAATAAATACTAGGGCATTTTAGAAAAACCCCCAATTATTTTTATAAAACCTAGGTGACTTAGTATTAGTCAACCCCAAGTTTTGGGAATTTTTGAACTTCAAATTATTTGAATCTCAATTCAAATAGGCATTTGATTTAATTTCCAAGCTACTGTTTGGATTTTTGAAAAATCTATGAGCATGGGATTAATCCCAAATCACTTTTAAAATGATCACACTCATTTTTAGGACTTTTCAACATATCCAAAAGAATTTTGGAAAAAGATTTATTTCTGGCCTTTTTATTTAATTCATTTAGGGCTTTTATTTTCCCCATTTCTTTTTCTTTTGAATTTTTTTTCAGGATGCAAAAATGCAAGCTAGGTTAAACACAAACCTTATTTAGGGTTCTGACAGTCCATGGACCCCTGAGATGATGTAATAAATACCAGCGGCGATGTATGCCCTGGACTCTATATTTATGTCTTATTTTAAATTTCATTGTTTTTATATCTGTTGTCAAGAATCCTACAGCGACACGAGTGCGAGTGTCGTGAGTCGGTGGCCTTTTATGCGCTACTAACTCAAGTGGGGCGCGAAAGCGACTAACTTGGGTTAGCACCGCATCGGGGGCCTTACATAGACAAACTCAAACATGGCAAAGCAGCACATTGTATTAATCTACGCATAAAACGGAGCAACTTTCATGTATAAAGCGTCTCCATCCGAGCTACCGGTGAAAAGATATAAGCATCGCCAAAGTATAAATAGATCTACCAATTATATATAGAAAATAGAGCTAATAGTGCTCCTGGGCCGAATCTAAGCTAAACGGGCCGAACCAGGGGGCGCTACGCACTAAAAGACGCCCAAGGGCACAACACAGAACTGGGCTAGGCCCAACAAGAAACAAAAGAACAAATAAAAAAGAAAAGGCTAGCTCACCTCGCGGCCAAGGCCCAGTTGCAGCGGTGGGAGAGGGATAGTGCCGCTTCGCCCACGGGCGAAGGAGAGCGGTTGGGCCGGCTTGGGCGATGGGCCGCTAGGTTGGGGCGTGCCGGCCCACTTGCTGGAGGAGGCCCAGCCGAGCGAGCGATCCTGCAGGCGAGCGGGCAGCGGTGGTTTCGGGATCCTCCCGTGCGGGCATGCTGCGGAGCCGGTGGCTACTCCGGCGAGGGACGGGGCGTCGCAGGGCGGAGAGGCCAGGACGGGTGCTAGAACGGGCAGTGGAGGCGTGGGAGGGGATCCGGCCGGATCTGACGCAACAGAGCTCGTCGTCGGCTCGGCGCGAGCTCCTGGATGGCCTTCTATGGCGGCAACCTACACAAGACGGACAGAAGAGAGATGAGAGGGAGGAGGAGAGGGAGGAGAGGAGACACATCAGCTCACCGTGGAGGAGGGCGCGGCGGTGCGGCTTCTCGGCGGCCGTAGGGGCGGGCGGCGCTCGGGCTCGGACAGGGAGAGTGTAACAGCCCATGAGCAATAATTAGAAATCATCATGAGATTGTACTTTGTCTGTTTACTTTGTAACTTGGCATGGTACTAAAGATTATAATTTCATGTGATGATTTAATTTTCCAAGTGTTTTTGGACCCATTTGATTTGAATTTGAATTCAAACAGAAGGGCTCAAGAGAGGTGTTTGATGAATTGTTCCTTTTGCAATTGTGCTCCCCTAAACCCCAAACTTGGCATAGCCTTTTCCTTTCCCTTGACAAGGGTTTTAAAAATCCTCACAACATTTTTGCCATCACTAAAATGTGGGTTGTAGTTCAAAGTGAGTTTTTATTTCAAAAATAACTCCACATTTTAATTGTTGCAAAATTTTCCAAACCAATTTTATCAATTGGCTAATATTGCAAGGATCATTTTACATATTTTTATGTATTTTTAAATCTTGTAAATATTTCTGAAAAAGCCCATGTCCTTTTCTGTTTTATTTTAACTAAAAAAGGGCAAGGAGGGTTTTTTTTTCTCCTTTTCTTCCCTCTCACTGTTGCAGGCCCAGCCCACCTAGGCCTTTCTCCTCTTCTCGGGCCAGAGCCCAGCTCCGAAGGGGTACGCGGGAGCCAGCGCCAGCCGTCGATATTTATCCAACGACGCCCCTTCATCGTATTTCCAGCATGGACAGGAGGTCCCCTCCCCCTCCTCTCTCACGGGCTAGTCCGGCCACGGGAGGTGGAGCCCTCCGGCCAGGGACGGAGCTAGGCCCTTTAAAAAGCATCCGGAGACGCCTCGGGGAACATAGGGTTCCCCTCCTCCAGTTTTTCCCCTCGGAATGCTACTGCCGCGCTCAATTCCATCGTTCTGCTCCGCCGTGACCGCAGGTGACCGAAGGCAACTTGCCGTCGTTGAGCCAAGTCGTCGGCCGTGCCTTCGCGGTTGTCATCCTACGCGAATTCCTAACCCCTTCCCGTCGGCGTGTTGACTGCAGGAGCTCCGCTGCGGTCCCGCTATGAGGCCGGCCTCAGCGCCGCCGTTCTGCTTCGCCGTCGACCAGCTGCCCCGTTGTCTCCTCCAAGGCGTCGAGGTCGTCCCCGAGCACCCCAAGGTGAGCACCTGGTGCTCCCTTGTTCCCCTCGTGGTCGCAACCAGTAGGTCGCCGTAGTCCTCGTTTCCGGCCGCCGTGTCTCGGGTCCCCGTCAAGCGGGTGGTCACCATGACTAGGGCATCGCCAAGCTGTGTGTGGACGTGCTATGGGCACGTCCAGGTCGCATTTGTGGCCTCAAAGGACTAGCCTTTGGGTGCTTGCGTGTAGGTGCTCTGAACCGGGTTCAGATCAGCAGCCGCGGGGTACTTTCGGCGAGGCTGGGGTCTGTTCCCGTGCGCTCCGGTGAGGGCTCGAGGTGTTTGGGCGTAGCAGGAGGTCCCAGGAGGGCGTAGCAACTCGCAGTATCACGGGGGAAGCCCAGTGTGCGAGGCTAGAATCGCCCGAGTTAGTCGTCGTGCACTGTTCTGAAGATGATCTTCAGTACAATCGCCGCAGTGAAGTTCAGAGGAGGAAGACGAGCGATCCAGTGCACCATCTTGGATGTGCGGGCAGCTACGTGTAGCCGGAGGTGCTGTCTTGCGTTTCAGAGCCGCATCAGAGACGCCGGAGCACCACCGTCGAGGCCAGCGTCGTCGCAAGTCGCCGCCGTGTTGGGTTCATTTGCTGGCGTCATTTTTCTTCAGTGTTGCGCGGGTTCGGACAAAGGGGAGGTGCTCTACAGTGTTGGGCCTCGCCCTTTGTCAACAACAACAGCAGTACCGCAGTGTCCTTGGGCCTGGGAGGAGGTGAAGAAGGTCTTGGGCTCGATTCCCAGCCGAGGCGCTGCTTTTTTTTGTCTCCAGCAGATCTTGGCCTGGCCCAAGAGGCCAGTACCCAGTTGGCTTGTAGGCTGGAGAGAGAGGAGAGGAGAATTTGGGACTTTCGGACGAGAGCAACCCACCTGGGCAGAGATCTCCCTTTTCTTTTCTTTTCTTTTCTTTTCTTTTCTTTTCTTTTTCTTTTTCTTTTTCTGTTTAAATTCAGATTTGATTTGAATTCAAAATTCAAATCTGACTTTGAACTTTTATTTCTTTTCTGCCACATCATAGCATCCCATATATGAATTTGGGGTAGAATTTCCCATTGAATGCCATGGTGAGGTCCATTTTGCAAATTGAGCCTTAAAATATTGACGTGTTGGCAATTTGCATTAAGGCCCTTCATTTCTTTTGATTTGCAAACTGTGTTTTTCTATTTTAACTTGATGCATGCCATGTATCTAAATGGGGTAGAAAAATCTACTGATCAACATGGTCACCTCTGTTTTTTTTATGTTTGAGATACATAAAAATTGGAACAATGTGGAGGGGAGTTGCACCCACATGTGACCTTGCCCTGTTTGATTTTGCCCCTTGTCATCCTTTGATCTTTTTTGGGTCCCACAAGTTGGCACACCCATGCATCCTTTCCATGCCTCATCTTTCCACAGGATCAACCACATCTTGCACCTCATGTGGCCTTCCTTTGATACTCCCTTGGTTTTAATTTCACCGACACTTCTCCGCCTCCGGAATCGATAATTTATTTCACGATGCTTATTATTGTTAAATTGTTGTTATTGTTTAATGCCATGCCATGTTGCCATGTTATTTACACAAAAATAAAGGCTGTGACCAAAGCCATAAAAATATAAGTAATTGCATATGAAGTTGTTGACGTGTCGTCAACACCTCCATTTAAATTTGACTAGATAGGGTCACACCATGTCTATTAAACTTGATCATCTCATCCATGCTTGAGCATTGTTGATCTCGATGTTTACTTGTGTGCTTTCCTTGTCGGTACCTTACATTAGCACCTAATACTGTTGAGGAGACTTACGTGGAGATTTCTCACACCGAGCCCGAGGACCCTGCTACGTCTGCTCCGTCGACCGATTACCCAGGCAAGGGGAAGATCTATACCATTACGTTATAACTTTCTTCCTACCTGCCTAGCTGTAGTCTAGAACGTTGTTTTGATCCTAACCACTTTGCTTATGCCCCAATGAAAACCAAACAGCCATGATCCCCACATCCCAGCAAAATATTGTATTGCTAAGTTACCGCTGCTCAGCCATTGCTTAGTATGAGTAGGAAAACTTGCTGCTTTACCCTATAATATGGTTGGGATATCATGTTAATAAAGAAGTTGGTTAATATTTATTATTAAATTGATGTTAATTATATTCGACGAAAGATGGAAGGCTGGGTTGTTCCCGCCTGGTACTTTGTTCCATTTGAGTCACCTAGGATTGAGTTCCGGGTATTGGTTCTTTGTTTGAGCGTGCCTAATCGTGTGTGGGCTTCTATGGGGCCCCCTTGTCTTACCTACCTAGCTTCGTACAATTCTAGTGGTGGCCCGAGCTGATTTACATTCGCAACGTGTGAGTGTTGGTGGTACCCCAGCTGTTTTCAAACCAAACCAGACAAGTAGGGATATGGCTCCCTTATTGGTCCAAGACTGACCGGCGAGGGCCCGGTCCTCATGTGAGGCTTAACCGGTAACCCAAACCCTATTGATACGGAAGAGGCCGATCCGAGAGCGCGACCGGCTTTTGTATTGGATGTCGACTCCCCGGGGGCCACCCGGAATTGTGTGTTGTTAGATAGAGGGACTCTGACGTTCCGGAGTTTCAGGCGCTTACCTAGCAAAGTGAAAACCGGGCGTACATGCGAAGCCTATGATGGGCAGTTGGTACACCCCTGCAGGGTTAAATCTTTTCGAAAAGACTTGTCCACGGTTATGGTCGACTCAGAGCCTACGTCTTGTTCATATAATAACATCAAATTGGATCATAACTAAAACTTGCCTACCGTGTGTGTGCCTTGGCTGCCTTTCTTCGTCCAGGGGGACCGAGAGAGGATCAAGGTTGTGTTATGTTTGACGTAAGTAGGTGGATAGAAGACTTATGACACGATGTCATGTGCATTCTAGGACCTTACATCTACTCTAATAGAACGATAGCCACCATATATGCTAGTGCAACTGCAACCTTTCCAACTACACTTGTCTTATCCATAGGAAGATAGTTATACTATAATGATATAATCTCACCCCTTGTTTCCTTTCTTCTTTTACTGTTTTGCCTGATCGGCCGCTTCAGTTGATTACTACCTCGACCCGAGCACTGGACGTTACTTCGTGGAGGTGCCACCGGAGGAGGATGATGAGGAGGAATTCGCCCAGTAGATCCTATAGTTGGGTTTCGATGTTCCGTGGGTGGACTTGTTTATGTGCAGCCCTCTCTAGGGCCATTTGGATTTTGACCGTACTCAGTCGTGTTTGTCTTCCGCTTGTTGCATGATCTACTGTTGGGTCTTTGACCCCTGAATTGATGTAATAATTACCAGCGGTGATGTATGCCCTGGACTCTGTTTATGTCTTAGTAAAGTTCATTGTTCTTATATCTGTTGTCGAGAACCCGACAGCGACATGAGTGCGAGTGTCGTGCGTCGGTGGCCTTTTATGCGCTGCTAACTCGAGCCGGACACGAAAGAGACTAACTTTAGTTAGCACCGCATCGAGGGCCTTACAACTTGGTATCAGAGCATGATTGACTATAGGACCCCTCACTGGCCGAAGTTGAGTCTAGAAACTATTTTGTAGTTACTAAGGAAAAATCGGAGAGTACGAACTCTTTCTTTTTCTTCTTACCCCACCCTCCCACCCCTTTTTCCGTGAGGAAGTGAAACGCAATTTTCTCTCTGCAACTTATCCCCTTTCAAAACAAATCTAGGTTCTCGTTTACATGAGGCTCCGATTCCTCTATAATTTTTTGCTAGCGACGAGAAGGGTTGGCGTACGTTGAGAACACTGAGCCGCCACTTGTGGTTGACAGCTCCACCTCGCTTATGGCGTACCTCAGGTGAAACTCCTATACAGGGATGGTTGGCATCCCCCTATAGGAGACTGCTTCGGCGGGCCGCTCATGGCAGATGTCTCAACGTTCAGACCTTCAACCACTTGTTTTTATTGTTGTGTGCTCGCCAGCAGATTATTATCTTCGATTCGGATGATCTCGGTTTGGGGATTCAAGTAGCACCTAGCTTTCGACTTTTCGGGTTAACATTGGTGGATTTTCAGCCTTCGGCTTCCTCATACCTCATGAGGAAGTACTGTTGACAGTATTGCTTTATCTTCTGGTTTCATCAATGTTTCTACCATGTTCTCATAAGTGTTCCTGTATACACGATGCCAAGAGGGAACATGCCGCCGCCGGAGAACCCTCTCCTTGGGGAGGCTGTGACTGCAGTGGCTCAGGGCACAACTGCGATCTTACAGATGCTCCAAAACCAGATTGCCCAGAGGAGTGATCGGCCACAGCACACGACTTTACAACAGTCCCTTGCTATCAACCCCCAGGTTCTCAAAGGCTCGAGACCCGCTGGAAGCGGATTATTGGATTGCAGAGATCAAGAAGCACTTCAATGAGAACACCGTCAGACCAGTCGACTACGTCACCTTCGCCTCCTTCCAGCTTCAGGGTGCAACAGCTAGCTGGTACGATACCTACAAGGCCAACAAGGGCGATGCGGTAATCACGTGGGGGACTTCGTCATAGACTTCAGAGTAGCGCATATTCCGAGTGGCTTGATGGACAGGAAGCGAGAGGAGTTCTTGGCTCTGAGACAGGGTGACAGGTCAGTTCAGGAGTACAACCTGGCCTTCGTCAGGCTCGCCAGGTACGCTCTGGAGGAGGTCTCCACAGAGGCCAAGTGTATTGCCAGATTCCGTGGGGGTCTCAGCACAGAGATCAAGTATGCGCTCACCCAGTGCAACCCTACGATGTTCTCACAGTTCGTGGATCAGGTTATCCGCCAGGAGTCAGCAAGAGCAGAGTGGGACGCAGACAGGAAGCGCCAGAGAGAGCACATCTCCGGAGTGATGGTCCACAAGAAGGCAAAGACTTGGGTCACAGAGGCGCCACCGCAGAGGCAACAGTTCCAGCAAAGGGGGGCAGTTGTCCGCACTTTTGCCCGCCCTCCCGTCCCAGTTCAGCAGGGGCCTCGCTCTACACCACCACGCGCGAGGCCACCCAGGCCACAGCCCCAGCCCAGGTCAGCCGTGATCAGCGACAAGTGCGGAGAGCCGGGGCACACTTCTCCCAAGTGCACAGATCCGCGCTGTGCTCGGCTCCCACCGCCCCCACCTTGCTCTACTCCGAGCACTGCGATGGTGAGGGCACAACCACGTGCAGTTCGAGTAAACAACATGATGATGACACATGCGCAGCGGTTTTCAGAGATCGTTCTTGGTAGGTTGCCTATTAGTTTAGTTTCTGCGATAGTTTTGTTCGATTCCGGAGCTTCCCACTCTTTCTTATCCAGAGCTTTTGTTGAGCGTGCTGAGTTACATCCGCAAGGTTTATCTCAGCAACTATCTATTTTTTCTCCGGGATCCAAGACGAATACGTCTGCCTTTGTCCCAGATGTGGAGATTCATATCCAGGGACTTCCCTTCTCAGCTTCTTTGATCGTGTTGACCCATTCCGACATTCATGTCATCTTAGGCATGGATTGGCTTCTGCAGCACAAGGCCAATATTGATTGTCCAACCAGATCCGTGAAGTTGACACATGATTCCGGCGCAGAAATCTTGTACACTTGTGGCTCAATGGTGGGAGAAGCACAGTTGTACTGATGAGTACATCCCTACTAATGTTACACCCATATCCTCACCAACTACACATATTGGACCAGTTACTAGAGCACGTGCACGTAAACTAAATTATCAGGTACTTTCGTTTCCTGCGAATCCTTCTATTGTTCATGAACATATGATGCTGCCTAAATTAGATACTTTTGTTTTGCTTATGAATGAAGGACCTAGCATGGACAAGAAGGATGGTCATTGGAGCGGGATCAAGCATGGAGAAGAAGGTGCGCGCGTGGGAAAGGACAATGGAGCTTCCAGTGGTGATTATCGCACTTTGAGGCCACCATAAGGCGCGCATGAAGTCTGGACGAAATACGCAAGATGCCACTTCATTATTTTCGTCCAAGGGCAATTATAGGTGCTGCGTCACCTTAATATTGGGCTGGGCCCATGTAATTTCGAAATACCACATTATAGGCTGTTTTTAGAGTCCGTATGTGTGGGGAAACCGAGTTAGGGTTGTTTTCGGACCCCACCTCCAAGGGGTCAAGAAAATCCCCTCTGTTCCCCCATATATATAGCCCTTAGGGTGTCGTTTAGACTTGGGTTTTAATTAGATTTAAGTTAGTCATAGCCGCAACTTCGAGTTCTTCGTTTGTGTCATCCGACCAGGCCAAGACCGCATTGGAACCCCAATTTTCGTTAATCATTCATCTTATATTTGCAATATCCAGATTGAAATTCTTAGTTCTTTCTTGTTCTTTCGATTGCTTGCAGGAATTAGACCTTCGTGGTCAGGTTGATTGTGCATCCGCGGGATCAATAACCTCTCGGAGTTGGTTTAGCGATTGCTAAGCCGCAACGTCTTCGCACGTTCGTAGTCGGGTCGTGAAAGTCTACTCCACCATAATCGATCTCCATCATCTCCTCGAAACATCGGGACACCTTCGCCTCTATCAAGTGGTATCAAATTTCCAAGTTGATCGGTGAGATTTACCAGTTTTTCGTAGTCTAGATTGGTTCTGTTCTACATACCTACAGTCCACGAAAAAGCCAAAAAAAATTTAGGGTTAGATCATCACGTCCCACGACAGTCCTAGCCTTTGTCTAGTTTTCTTTACAGTTGTTTGCTTTGTTGAATTTGCGGTTGCATTGTTGTGTCGAGTTGTTGATCTTAGCGTCTAGTTCCTTAGAGTTTCGAGTTCTGATCACAGTTTGTCACGCCGCCGCTGCACTAGTTCCATCCGTCCGCTGCCACCGGTCCGAGTCCAGAAACACCACCACGTTCCGCCAACCCGAGTCCATATACACCACCACGACCTACCAATCCGAATTGAGTTCCATCTCCCGTTCGATTTGTGATAGCTCCGTAGCCAGAATAGTTGTGAGTTGATTAGAGTCGGATTTCACCAATCTTTGTCGTACGTAGAAGGGGGTGATTTCCAAAAAAAAAGAGTCTGGCACGCTTTCTAGAGAAGTTTTTAGGCCAAAAATTTCAGGGGTAAAAAACTTTCGTGCCCATACCTTCCTTAGGTCCAGAAACTCATTTTGAGACGTTCGCTACCATAGTGATTTTTTCGCACTTTTCAGCCACCGCAGTCCCGCATCGCAAAAAAAAAAGAAAAAAAAAGAGAGAAAAAAATTCAGAGTGTGCTTCTCAGTTGTTTACGTGCCGCGCCGTGCTTTCGTTGGTGTTTTAGGCTCGCGTCTCTAGTACGGTCTAGCCTAGGATCAGCACAGTACCGACGTTGAGTGTTTATTCAGCTTTGCATCTCTGTTTTGATTACTGTTGAGCTTTTTCTACCATACTTGTCAGCCTTCCTACAGCTCCACATATATTCTACATCGTGCGTTTTGACACCTCCTGGCCATCGCTCTACCACATCTCTGAGAGTTTTGACCCGTTGGTTGTACATCACCACCTGCTGCTAGGTAAGAATCGGTAAGAACGAAAGAAAAGCTTGAGGGATTTGTGCTTTCCACCACCCCACATCCCATTAGTAGAAGTAGGATCATATTTTTGTGTGTTTTCTATTTCTGCTAACCATGCCAGGATCACATGATGAAGTGGCGTGGGATGCGCCCGATTGGGAGAACATGACAAACAAGGAGCTACATGATAAATTTGCACAAATGATGTCTGAACAAGTGAATGACATCGAGAACATATTTACAGAGGCGATTGATGGCGTGGAGAAGATGATCGACACCAAGCTCGACGCCAAGTTTACTGAGTTGATCGCACGCCTACCTACACAGCCTGCTGCCGCTCCAGCACAGCCACCGCCACCACGACGTGCATGACGTATTATGTTTCCGGGCGGACAAGCTGCTGGTATTGTTGCTCCTCTTGCTGCTGCAGTTGCTTCTACTGCTGCTGCTTCGGACGTCGGCCAGGACGACAACTACGAGGGTGATTACGAGGAGGAGGTGGAACAGGAAGCGGCCTATGAGCAGCCAGATGGACGTCCACGTCCCAACATTCGCCACGGTCGACACCAACCACCCCCTCAGGTACGCGATGATGAATATGTGCCTAAACTTAAATTGAATCTTAAGCCATTTGAGGGTAGATATATTCCTGATGCTTATCTTACTTGGGAGTTAGAAACTGAACAACGCTTTACATGTTTACAATATCCTGAGAATAGACGTGTTACTGCTGCTGTTTGTGAATTTACGGGGTTTGCATCTATTTGGTGGTCTGAACATTGTAGATTGCATGCTAATAATATTCCAACTACTTGGGCTGCTTTAAAAGATGCTATGCGTACTCGCTGGGTTCCTCCTTATTATCAACGTGAATTGCTACAAAATTTACAGCGTTTGAGACAAGGAAAAAATTCTGTAGAGGAACATTATCAGGAATTAAAAACTGGATTGATTAGATGTGGCCTAGTAGAGGATAATGAAGCTATGCTTGCACGTTTTATGGGTGGATTAAACAAGGAGATACAAACTATTCTAGAATACAAGGACTATGCTACTATCACTCGTTTGTTTCATCTTGCTTGTAAAGCTGAACGTGAAGTGCAGGATCGACAGGCCACTACGAGACCTAACTTTTCGGCAAGACGAAATACATCATGGACATCGCGTGGAGCTTCTACATCCACACGTCCTGCTGCCCCACCATCTACTTCAGCTGCTCATTCTTACAGGGAGCCACCAAAACAGCCAGCGCCACCATTCAAGGGTGCACAGAGTGGTCCAGCGGCGAGTTCTTCTTCATCCATGGCTTCCATAGGGCAAACACGAGATCGTGATATTAAATGTCGCAGGTGCCAAGGTGGAGGTCACTTCGCCAAAGACTGTCCCTCCAAGCGTGTGATGACTATTACGGCGGATGGTGGGTATGAGTCAGTGAGTGACTATGACGAGGAGACTTTAGTTCTCATTGCTCATGAGGAACAGGGTGCCCATGATGATGCTTATGATATAGAGTATATGGCTCCTGATGATGCGGATAAATATGCTAGTTTGGTTGCTCAACGTGTGTTAAGTGTGCAGGTAACGAAGGCCGAGCAAAACCAGAGGCATAATTTTTTCCACACAAAGGGAGTGGTGAAAGAACGTTCGGTTCGCATCATTATTGACGGAGGGAGTTGCAACAACTTGGCTAGCATGGAGTTGGTGGAGAAGGTATCTCTCACCACAAGACCACACCCCCATCCGTACTATATTCAGTGGTTTAACAATAGTGGTAAGATTAAGGTAACGCGTTCTGTTCGTGTGCACTTTAGCATTGCTGCACATGCTGATTATGTTGATTGTGATGTGGTACCCATGCAAGCATGCTCTCTTTTACTTGGTAGACCATGGAAATTTGGTAGGAATGTTGTACACCATGGTAGGACAAATCAGTTTACTCTGGTTCATCAGGATAAAAATATTGCTTTACTTCCTATATCTCCTGAAAAAATTGTGAAAGATGATCTTGCTAGAGCTAGTAAAGCTAAATAGGAGAAAAATAAGAGTGAAAATGACATAGCAGCTAATGAATTTGAGCAACAACATAAGACTAATAGCAAATCTTCTTCTGCTGTTTCTAATGAAATTAAATTGACTAGTCCAACTTTTCTTGCTACTCAGGTTGATATTTCGGATTTGGATGTTAGTCAATATGTGTGCTATGCTTTTGTGTGCAAAGAAGCTTTGTTTTCATTTGAGGAATTGCCTCCTTCTTTGCCTCCTGTTGTCACTGACCTTTTGCAGGAGTTTATTGACGTCTTTCCACAAGACGTGCCACCGGGATTACCACCTATTCGAGGGATTGAGCATCAGATTGACTTAATTCCCGGTGCTTCGCTGCCTAACCGTGCGCCATACCGTACTAATCCGGAGGAGACGAAGGAGATTCAGCGTCAAGTACAAGAGCTACCCGACAAAGGTTACATACGTGAATCCCTTAGTCCTTGTGATGTTCCTGCTATATTAGTTCCTAAAAAGGATGGAACATGGCGTATGTGTGTTGATTGTAGAGCCATTAATAATATTACTATTCGTTATCATCATCCTATTCCTAGGTTAGATGATATGCTTGATGAATTAAGTGGCTCTACCATGTTTTCCAAAGTTGATTTGCGTAGTGGATAACATCAAATTCGCATGAAATTAGGAGATGAATGGAAAACGGCATTTAAAACTAAGTTTGGATTATATGAGTGGTTAGTCATGCCTTTTGGGTTAACTAATGCACCTAGCACTTTCATGAGATTAATGAACGAGGTTTTACGTGCTTTCATTCGACGATTTGTGGTAGTCTATTTTGATGATATACTGATTTATAGCAAATCTTTGGAGGAACATTTGGATCATTTATGTGATTTTTTATTGCTCTACGTAATGCACGTTTGTTTGGTAACCTTGGAAAGTGCACCTTTGCACCGACCGAGTATCGTTTCTTGGCTATGTTGTTACTCCGCAGGGAATTGAAGTTGATAAAGCCAACATCGAGGCGATTGAGAGTTGGCCGCAGGCCAAAACGGTCACACAAGTGAGGAGTTTTCTTGGCCTCGCTGGATTCTATAGGCGTTTTGTAACAGATTTCAGCACCATTGCTGCACCTCTCAATGAGCTTACACACAAGGATGTGCCTTTTACTTGGGGTACCGCACAAGAATAAGCCTTCACGGTATTGAAACATAAGTTAACACATGCTCCTTTGCTCCAACTTCCTGATTTTAATAAGACTTTTGAGCTTGAATGTGATGCTAGTGGGATTGGTTTGGGAGGTGTGTTATTACAAGATGATAAACCTGTTGCATACTTTTCTGAAAAATTGAGTGGGCCTAGTCTGAACTATTCTACTTATGATAAGGAATTATATGCTCTTGTTCGGACTTTAGAAACTTGGCAACATTATTTATGGCCCAGAGAATTTGTTATACATTCTGATCATGAATCTTTGAAACACATAAGAAGTCAAGAAAAACTTAATCGTAGACATGCTAAGTGGGTTGAATTTATTGAGACTTTCCCTTATGTCATTAAACACAAGAAGGGGAAAGATAATATTATTGCTGATGCTTTGTCTCTTCGTTATACTATGTTTTGACAACTTGACTTCAAGATATTCGGTTTAGAGACAATCAAAGATCAATATGTACATGATGCGGAATTTAAAGATGTATTGCAGAATTGTAGAGAGGGTAGAACATGGAACAAGTTTGTGCTTAATGATGGATTTGTGTTCCGTTCTAACAAGCTATGCATTCCAGCTAGCTCTATTCGTCTTTTGTTGTTGCAGGAGGCGCATGGAGGAGGATTAATGGGACACTTTGGCGTGAAGAAGACGGAGGACGTACTTGCTACACATTTCTTTTGGCCAAAGATGAGACGGGATGTTGAGCGTTTTGTTGCTCGCTGCACTACATGTCAAAAAGCTAAGTCACGACTCAATCCTCATGGTTTATACATGCATTTACCTGTACCCAGTGTTCCGTGGGAGGACATATCCATGGACTTTGTTTTAGGCTTGCCTCGAACAAAGAAGGGGAGGGATAGCATATTTGTTGTCGTGGATAGATTTTCTAAGATGGCACATTTTATACCATGTCATAAAAGCGATGATGCTGCTAATGTTGCTGATTTATTCTTTCGTGAGATTATTCGCTTACATGGTGTGCCCAATACTATTGTCTCGGATCGTGATACTAAGTTTCTTAGCCATTTTTGGAGATGCTTATGGGCTAAGTTGGGGACTAAACTACTTTTTAGTACTACATGTCATCCCCAAACTGATGGACAAACTGAAGTGGTCAATAGGACATTGTCTACTATGCTTAGGGTTGTTTTAAAGAGTAACTTGAAAATGTGGGAAGAATGTTTACCTCATATTGAATTTGCTTATAATCGTTCATTGCATTCTAACACTAAAATGTGCCCTTTTGAGATTGTTTATGGTTTTCTACCTCGTGCACCTATTGATTTGCTGCCTCTTCCATCTTCGTAGAAAGCATGTTGTGTTTGAACCAGGAGATATTGTTTGGTTACATCTACGTAAAGATAGGTTTCCTGGTTTGCGCAAGTCTAAGTTAATGCCACGAGCTGATAGTCCCTTTAAGGTTTTGCAGAAAATTAATGATAATGCATATAAACTTGAGCTACCTGCAGCCTTTGGGGTTAGTCCCACATTTAATATTGCAGATTTGAAGCCTTATTTCGGAGAAGAAGATGAGCTTCCGTCGAGGACGACTTCAATTCAAGAAGGGGAGGATGATGAGGACATCCCTACTAATGTTACACCCATATCCTCACCAACTACACATATTGGACCAGTTACTAGACACGTGCATGTCAACTAAATTATGAGGTACTTTCGTTTCTTCCGAATCCTTCTATTGTTCATGAACATATGATGCTGCCTAAATTAGATACTTTTGTTTTGCTTATGAATGAAGGACCTAGCATGGACAAGAAGGATGGTCATTGGAGCGGGATCAAGCATGGAGAAGAAGGTGCGCGCACGGGAAAGGACAATGGAGCTTCTAGTGGTGATTATCGCACTTTGAGGCCACCATAAGGCGCGCATGAAGTCTTGGACGAAATACGCGAGATGTCACTTCATTATTTTCGTCCAAGGGAAATTATAGGTGCTGCGTCACCTTAATATTGGGATGGGCCCATTTAATTTTGAAATACCACATTATAGGCTGTTTTTAGAGTCCGTATGTGTGGGGAAACCGAGTTAGGGTTGTTTTCGGACCCCCACCTCCAAGGGGTCACGAAAATCCCCTCTGTTCCCCCATATATACAGCCCTTAGGGCGTCGTTTAGACTTGGGTTTTAATTAGATTTAAGTTAGCCATAGCCGCAACTTCGAGTTCTTTGTTTGTGTCATCCGACCAGGCCAAGACCGCATTGGAACCCCAATTTTCGTTAATCATTCATCTTATACTCGCAATATCGAGATTGCAATTCTTAGTTCTTGCTTGTTCTTTCGATTGCTTGCAGGAATTAGACCTTCGTGGTCAGGTTGATCGTGCATCTGCGGGATCAATAACCTCTCGGAGTTGGTTTAGCGATTGCTAAGGCGCAACGTCTTCGCACGTTCGTAGTCGGGTCGTGAAAGTCTACTCGACCATAATCGATCTCCATCATCTCACCGAAACATCGGGACACCTTCGCCTCTATCATGTACGCCTTGAATGCAGGAGTCGCACCTTTACTCGAAGAAGTCAAAGTTGTCTGTCAGTTCCCAGACGTCTTTCCAGAGGAGTTGCAAGGAATTCTCCCAGTTTGAGCTATTGAGTTCGTTATTAAGCTAGAGCCTAGTACCCAGCCAATTTCTCGGCATCCGTACAAAATGTGTTCGGAGGAGTTGATTGAGCTAAAGAAGCAGTTGACAGAGTTGGAGGCAGGCGATTTATCCGCGCGAACACTTCCCCTTGGGGTGCACCAGCCTTGTTTGTCAAGAAGAAGATGGGACTAGCCGCTTGGTCCAGTACTATCGCAGTATTAATAAGAAGACCATCAAGAACAAGTACCCTTTACCCCGCATCAATGATCTGTTCGAATAGTTGAATGGGGAAAAGGTGTTTTCCAAGCTCGACTTGAGGATGGGTTACCACCAAATCCGTGTTCGTGAAGAGGACATTCCCAAGACCGCGTTCATCACACGTTATGGGTTGTATGAGTTCACAGTCATGACTTTCGGCTTCTCAAACGCCCCTCCAACATTCATGAGAGCTATGAACTATTTGGTGCAAGAATGGCTTGATGTGTTTGTTATCCTCTACCTCGACGACATCCTTGTATATTCCAAGTCAGAGGTTGAGCATGAGGAACATCTTCGCCTGGTGCTGCAGAAGCGGAGAGAGCACCGGTACTATGCCAAGTTCTCCAAGTGTGATTTTTGGCTCGACAAGGTCAATTTTCTTGACCATGTTATTTCCGATGAGGGAATTGCGGTTGATCCAGAGCGAGTCCGCACTATTCAAAAGTGGTCTCCGCCGAAGAATGTGAAGAAGTTAAGGACTTTTCTCGGCCTCGCCAGCTATTGCAGGAGGTTTGTGCAAAATTTCTCCAAAATAGCAAATCCAATGACTGAATTGTTGTGCAAGGGCAAGCGATACACTTGGTCACCAGCTTGCCAGTCAGCCTTCGAGGAGTTGAAGAAGAAGTTGACCACAGCTCCAATTCTCACACCGCCAGATGAATCACAACCTTTTCAGGTGTTTTGTGATCCCTCTTTGCAAGGTCTAGGCGGAGTTTTGATGCAAGGCAGAAACATTGTGGCTTACACCTCACGCCAATTGAATACGAGTGAGAGAAATTATCCCACGCATGAATTGGAGCTTGCAGCAGTTGTGCACGCCTTAATCACTTGGCGACACCTCCTCTTAGGGAGGAAGGTGGATGTGTTCACCGAACACAAGAGTCTGAAGTACTTGTTCACGCAGCCAAATCTAAACTTGAGGCAAAGAAGATGGCTTGAAACCATTACTGAGTACACAGTTGATATTCAGTACACGCCTGGGAAGGAGAATGTCATAGCTGATGCGCTGAGCCGCAAGGGCGATTGCAATAATATCCAGGTGCAGAAGATCCACCCTAATTTGTTTGAGTCCTTTCGCAGGCTCAATCTCGAGATAGTTCCAGCAGGCTATCTTGCCAACCTTGTTGTAGAGCCCACTATCCATGAGAAGATCCGTGAAGCTCAGTCTAGCAGCTCAATGATACAGAAGATCAAACAGGGTATTGCCGCATCAGTTCCAAAGTACGGTTGCTTTTCTATGCATAATGACGGCACCGTGTTGTTCGAAGAGCGAGTTGTTGTTCCCAAGGAGGGAGATCTCAGAGAGGTCATCATGAAGGAAGCCCATGATTTCAAGCTGTCTATTCACCCTAGCAGTACAAAGATGTATCAAGATCTCAAGCGAAGCTTTTGGTGGACTCGTATGAAGCGGGATGTTGCCCGTTACGTGACTCAGCGTGATGTGTGCAGAAGAGTGAAGGCACAGCACCAGAATCCTGCATGGCTACTTCAGCGACTTGAAATTCCGGAGTGGAAGTGGGATCACATCGAAATGGACTTCGTCACCGCGTTTCCAAGGTCGCAGAAGGGAAATAATGCAATCTTAGTTGTCATTGATAACTTGTCTAAAGTTGCGCATTTTCTGCCTGTCAAAGAAAGTATCTCGGCTGGCCAGTTGGCGGAGTTGTACACCGCGAGAATTGTTTCACTGCACGGCATTCCCAAGAAGATAAGTTCTGATCATGGAAGCATCTTCACGTCAAACTTCAGGAAGGCCTTTCAAGAGGCATTGGGTACAAAGATTGTCGTCAGTACCGCATATCACCCTCAGACTAGTGGGCAGGTTGAGCGTGTGAACCAAATCCTCGAGGACAAGCTTCGAGCATGTGTCATATCCTTTGGCATGAAGTGTGAGGAATGCTTGCCGTATGCTGAGTTCTCTTACAAAAATAGCTATCAGGCAAGTCTGCAGGAAGCACTATTTGAGGTCTTGTATGGACGGAAGTGCAGGACACCTTTGAACTGGTCCGAAACAGGATAAAGGCAGTTGTTCGGCCCAGATGTGATCTAGGAGGCAGAGGACAGAGTGAAGATTGTCCGAGATCACTTAAAGGCAACACAGTCTAGGCAGAAGGCCTATTATGACAAAAGGCACCGTGGTGTAGTTTCCCAAGTTGGTGATTGGGCGTACCTGAAAGTGTCTCCATAGAGGGGAACTCACTGCTTTGGCATCAAAGGAAAGCTCACTCCAAGATTTGTCGGACCTTTCCGCATCCTTGAGACTAGCGGACCTCTTGCCTTTCGGCTCGAGCTTCCAGAGAGTCTGTCCATGGTGCATGACGTGTTCCATGTGTCCTAGCTAAATCAGTGCTTCAAGAAGCCAGAGCAGGTCGTTGACTTGGGAGAGATCCAGCTGAGTGTGGACCTTTCCTACTCAGAGCATCCAGTCCGTGTTCTTGAGATGTCCGAGCGCAAGACTCGCAACAAGACCTTCAAGCTCATTAAGGACCAGTGGGAACATCATTCGGAGAAGGAAGCAACGGGGAGCGTGAAGATCGTTTCTGTTCCGAGTATCCAGAGTTATTTCAGGCTTAGATCTCGGGAGGAGATCCTGTGTTGGTGGGGGAGTGCTGTAATATCCCATGAGCAATAATTAGAAATCATCAAGAGATTGTACTTTGTGTGTTGACTTTGTAACTTGGCATGGTACTAAAGATTATAATTTCATGTGATGATTTAATTTGCCAAGTGGTTTTGGACCAATTTGATTTGAATTTGAATTCAAACAGAAGGGCTCAAGAGAGGTGTTTGATGAATTTTTTCCTTTTGCAATTGTGCTCCCCTAAACCCCAAACTTGGCATAGCTTTTTCCTTTCCATTGCCAAGGGTTTTAAAAATCCTCAAAACATTTTTGCCATCACTAAAATGTGGGTTGTAGTTCAAAGTGAATTTGAATTTCAAAACTAACTCCACATTTTAGTTGTTGCAAAATTGTCCAAACCAATTTTCTAAATTGGCTAATATTGCAAGGATCATTTTACATATTTTTATGTATTTTTAAACCTTGTAAATATTTCTTAAAAACCCCAAGTCCTTTTCTGTTTTATTTTAAATAGAAAAGGGCAAGCAGGGTTTTTTTCCACCTTTTCTTCCCTCCCCCTGTTGTAGGTCCAGCCCACCTCTGGCCAGGGACGGAGCTAGGCCCTTTAAGAAGCAGCCGGAGACACCCCGGGGAACCTAGGGTTACCCTCCTCCAGTTTTTCCCCTCGGAACGCTGCCGCAGCGCTCAATTCCATCGTTCTGCTCCACCGTGACCGTAGGTGACCGACGAAAATTCGCCGCCATTGAGCCAAATCGTCGGCCGTGCCTTCGCGGTTGTCATCCTGCGCGAATTCCTAACACCTTCCCATCGGCGTGTTGGCTGCAGGAGCTCCGCTGCGGTCCCGTGACGAGGCCGCCTGCAGCGCCGCTGTTCTGCTTCGTCGTCGACCCGCTGCCCCGTCGTCTCCTCCAAGGCGTCGAGGTCATCCCCGAGCACCCCAACGTGAGCACCTGGTGCTCCCCTGTTCCCCTTGTGGTCGCAACCAGTAGGTCGTCGTAGTCCTCGTTTTCGGCCGCCGTGTCTCGGGTCCCCTCCAAGCGGGTGTTCACCGTGACCAAGGGATGGCCGAGGTGTGCGTGGACGTGCTATGGGCACGTCCAGGTCGCGTTTGTGGCCTCAAAGGACTAGCCTTTGGGTGCTTCCTTGTAGGTGCTCTAAACCGGGTTCAGATCAGCAGTCGCGGGGTACTTCCGGCGAGGCTGGGGTCCGTTCCCGCGCGCTCCGTTGAGGGCTCGAGGTGTGTGGGCGTAGCAGGAAGTCCCAGGAGGGTGTAGCAACTCGCAGTATCGATGGGGAAGCCCGGTGTGCGAGGCTAGCGTTGCCGGAGTTAGTCGTCGTGTGCTGTTCTGAAGATGATCTTCAGTACAGTCGCCGTTGTGAAGTTCAGAGGAGGAAGACGAGCGATCCAGTGCGCCATCTTGGCTGCACAGGTAGCTACGTGTAGCCGGAGGTGCTGTCTTGCGTTTCCGAGCCGCATCAGAGACGCCGGAGCACCACCGTCGAGGCCAGCGTCGTCGCAAGTCGCCGCCGTGTCGGGTTCAGGTGCTGGCGTCGTTTTTCTTTAGTGCTGCGCAGGTTCAGACAGAGGGGAGGTTCTCTACAGTGTTGGGCCTCGCCCTTTGTCGACAGCAGCATCAGTAGCGCAGTGGCCTTGGGCCTGGGAGGAGGAGAAGCAGGTCTTGGGCTCGATTCCCTGCAAGAGGCGCTGCCTTTTTTTTGTCTCCAGCAGATCTAGGCCTGGCCCAAGAGGCCAGTGCCCAGTGGGCTTGCAGGCTAGAGAGAGAGGAGAGGAGAAGTTGGGCCTTTCGGTCGAGAGCATCCCACTGGGGCAGAGCTCTCTCTTTTCTTTTCTTTTTCTTTTTCTTTTTCTGTTTAAATTCAAATTTTATTTGAATTCAAAATTCAAATCTTACTTTGAACTTTTATTTATTTTCTACCACCATCATAACATCCCATATATGAATTTGGGGTAGAATTTCCCACTGAATGCCATGGTGAGATCCATTTTGCAAATTGAGCCTTCAAATATTGACGTGTTGGCAATTTGCATTAAGACCCTTCAGTTCTTCTGATTTGCAAACTGTGTTTTGCTATTTCAACTTGAGCCATGCCATGTATCAAAATGGGGTAGAAAAATCTATTGTTCAACATGGTCACCTCTATTTTTTGATGTTTGAGATACATAAAAACTAGAACAATGTGGAGGGGAGTTGCACCCACATGTGACCTTGCCCTTTTTTATTTTGCCCCATGTCATGCTTTGATCTTGTTTGGGTCCCACAAGTTGGCACACCCATACATCCTTTCCATGCCTCATCTTTCCACAGGATCAACCACATCTTGCATGTGGCCTTCCTTTGATACTCCCTTGGTGTCAATTTCACCGACACTTCTCCACCTCCGGAATCGATAATTATTTCATGATGCTTATTATTGTTAAATTGTTGTTATTGTTTATTCCATGCCATGTTGCGATGTTATTTACACCAAAATTACGGCTATGACCAAAGCCATAAAAATATAAGTAATTGCATATGAAGTTGTTGACGTGTCGTCAACACCTCCATTTAAATTTGACTAGATAGGGTCACACCATGTCTATTCAACTTGATCATCTCATCCATGCTTGAGCATTGTTGATCTCGATGTTTACTTGTGTGCTTTCATTGCCGGTACCTTACGTTAGCACCTGATACTGCCGAGGAGACTTACGTTGAGATTTCTGACACCGAGCCCGAGGACCCTGCTACGTCTGCTCCGTCGACCGATTACCCAGGCAAGGGGAAGATCTATACCATTACCTTATAACTTTCTGCCTACCTGCCTAGCTGTAGTCTAGAACATTGTTTTGATCCTATCCAATTTTCTTATGCCCCAATCAAAACCAAACAACCATGATCCCCACATCCCAGCAAAAACATTGTATTGCTAAGTTACCGCTGCTCAGCCATTGCTTAGTATGAGTTGGAAAACTTGCTGCTTTACCCTATACTATGGTTGGGATATCATGTTAATAAAGAAGTTGGTTGATATTTATTATTAAATTGATGTTAATTATATTCAATGAAAGACGGAAGGCTGGGATGTTCCCGCCTGGTGCTTTGTTCCATTTGAGTCACCTAGGATCCGAGTTCCGGGTATTGGTTCTTTGTTTGAGCATGCCTAATCGTGTGTGGGGTTCTATGGGGCCCCCTTGTCTTACCTACCTAGCTTCGTACAATTCTAGTGGTGGACCGAGCTGATTTACATTTGCAACGTGTGAGTGTTGGTGGTACCCCAGCTGTTTTCAAACCAAACCGGACCAGTGGGGACATTTCTCCCTTATTGGTCCAAGACTGACCGGCGAGGGGCCGGTCCTCATGTGAGGATTAACCGGTAACCCAAATCCTGTTGATACGGAAGAGGACGATCCGAGAGCGGGGCCGGCTTTTGGATTGGATGTCGACTCCCCGGGTGCCACCCGGAATTGTGTGTTGTTAGATAGAGGGACTCTGACGTTCCGGAGTTTTAGGCACTTACCTAGCCAAGTGGAAATTGGGCGTACATGCGAAGCCTATGATGGGAAGTTGGTACACCCCTGCAGGGTTCAATCTTTTCGAAAAGCCGTGTCCACGGTTATGGACGACTCAGAGCCTACGTCTTGTTCGTAGAATAACATCAAATTGGATCATAACTAAAAAAATTGCCTACTGTGTGTGCCTTGGCTGCCTTTCTTCGTCCAGTGGGACCGAGAGAGGATCAAGTTTGTGTTATGTTTGCCGTAAGTAGGTGGATAGAAGACTTATGACACGATGTCACGTGCATTCTTGGACCTTACCTCTACTCTAATAGAACGATAGCCACCATATATGCTAGTGCGGCTGCAACCTTTTGATGAGGACATCCCTACTACCCTTGCACCTCCAACACCTAATGAAGAACCAATGATGAGTAAGTCCAATGAAATCAGAATTGGACCTATTACAAGAGCTCGTGCAAAGCTACTAGAACAACAGGTGAACTTATTCCTCATAGAATCTGATGTTTTACTTCGTGAGGATTTTATACTGCCTAAGTCCTCGTATATATGTGTTATCAGGTACCAAGGAGTTATACAAGAGGAAGAGAAGGAACAAGGGCAAGTTGCACGAGGAGAGAGTCGCGAGAAGATGAAGCAAAAGGAGGAAGTGTTGAAGACGTCGGACGACCGGATTGCAAGTCGGACCGTCCGACCTCGGCCCGGACCGTCCGAGTACCAAGTCGGACCGTCCGACTTATGACGCCAAACATTAGTAGCATTTACGGCTTAGGTCGGACCGTCCGAGTTACAGGCCGGACCGTGCGTCCTGAGGCCGGACCGTCCGTAACTAACTTCTCACGGTAATATGAGGGTAGTGGTGAAGTTGCAGCCGCACTAGCAATATATGAGTGGATAACGTTCTATTCAGAGTACGATGAGAAGCCAAGCATTCGATGAGAAATCGCCTTCAACAAGTCTGCTATCAACTACTTACGCAAACATAACACCTATCCTATCCTTGTCCTCCCCTTTTCTTCCCGACGAAGAAGAAGCACTCAAGGCACACACACGTTGATCAACTTATTAAGATTATCTCAGTTGTAGTTTTCTATGAACAAGGAGTAGGTCTCAAGTCGTCCATAACCGTGGACAAGGCTTCTCGAAAAGATTTAACCCTGCAAGGGTGTACCAACTTCCCATTACAAGGCTCCGCACGCACGCCCATCTCTCACAGTTGCTACCCATCACATGCAACCATTTTATGATTTAGTTCCGAGAGATCCGAAACGACAGGTCCCTCTAACTAACAACGAACAAATCTGGTTGCCCCCTGGGCAATCAACACCCAATCCAAAAGTCGGCCACGCTCTCGGATCAGACTCTTCCGTCTGGCTAAGGTCGAGGTAACTGATCTCCTCACACATGGGCTGCCCCCTAGCTCACCAGTGTGGTCCAACAGAGAAACCAAGTCTCCGCTGGCCCGCGTTGTTTTAAAGGATATCTGCTAGAAGCGACCCGACATACATATATACATGGTTTGCAAATGGTAAATCAGCTTGGGCCACCTCTAGAAATGTTTGAAGCTACGTAGGTAATATAAGGGGACCCCATAGTATCCCACACGCGGTTAGGCACCCTCGTCAAGAGACACAATACCCGGAACTCGGGTCCTAGGTGACCCGAATGGAACAAAGCATCGGGGCGGGATAGCCTAGACCATCCATCCTTCGTCGAGTATAGTCAACATTATAATAATCATACCATCCACAATAATATAATAGTGTGATAGCCCAATCCAACGAGTAACAGGGGAATAGTTGTAGCATCCTAAGCATGCATACTAAGAAGTGGTTAAGCAAGCAAGGTACATGGCTACACAAAGGTTTGCTGCGATGTAGAGGAACATGGTTTTTTGGGTTGTAATATGGAGGATTAAATGTAAGGTGGTATGTTCAGGCAATCGTTTTATCCTATACCTAGGCACAAGTGAGCTGAAAGTTATAAGAATGATATATGCTCCCCCTTACCTGTTGAGAAGTCGACACCGAAGGTGTACTCGATCGCAAGCTCGCATCATCTCCGAGAGTAACCACAGGAGCACACAAGAAGTAAACACTAGAAAGGCAATCAACGGAGATGCATCTATTACTACGAAGCAATCACGAGAAAGCAACAACAAGAAGGCAACACGAGACAACGCAATACGATACGGATCTGCCGTTGAGTGAGGTTACTAGTAGGTTAAGTGAAGTATCAGTCACACACGACGATACCGCACATTTAGAATGGTTCAAGTTGTTTAGGTACCAACATGATCAAGGATGTTAAAATGGCATCTCACGTAACCATGGAATGTCACACAAACATGGCAAGATGTCAAGCATAAAGTAAACTATCTATGCTAGTCAAGTTAAGTGGGGTAAATTCCTAAACATGGCATAACACTAAGTGCCCCACGACGATTAAAGCATTTGATACTGTTCTTCCCTTAACCATATTTTATATTTGTTATTAGCAAGAAAGAGAAGCATAAACATGATCTACATGCAATTCTAGCCAAGTTACATTTAAAGAAAATTTTAATCCGAGCTACGGTTAAAAAGCTACGGCCTATTACATTTACGGTGGAAAATAATGTAAATAACAGGTAAACAACATGTAGACAAACTCAAACATTGTAAAGGAGCACACTTTGTTAGTCTACGCGTAAAAAGGAGCAACTTTCATGTAGAAAGCGTGTCCATCTGAGCTACCGGTGAAAAGATATAAGCATCACCAAAATATAAATAGATCTACCAATTATATAAAAATATAGAGCTAATAGTGCTCCTGGGCCGAATCTACGCACTAAAAGACGCCCAGGGGCACAACACAGAACATGGGCTAGGCCCAATAGGAAACAAAACAAACAAATAAAAAATAAAATACTGTCTCACCTCGCGGGCCGTGATCCAGCTGCAGCGGTGGGCGACGGATAGCGCCGCTTCGCCCGCGGGTGAAGGAGCGCGGTTGGGCTGTCTTGGGTGATGGGCCGCCAGACTGAGGCGCGCCGACCCACTTGCTGGAGGAGGTCCAGCTGGGCGAGCGCTCACGCAGGCGAGCGGGCAGCGGCGGTTTCAGACTCCTACCGTGCGGGCATGCTGCGGAGCCGATGGCTACTCCGGTGAGGGACGAGGTGTCGCAGGGCGGAGAGGCCAAGACGGGCGCTTGAACGGACTGGGGATGCGCAGGAGGAGGGGATCCGGCCGGATCTGACACGGGGGAGGTCGTCGGTGGCTCGGTGCGAGCTCCTGCATGGCCTTCCATGGCGGCGACCTACACCATATGGAGAGAAGAGAGATGAGAGGGAGGAGGAGAGGATACACATCGGCTTATCGGGAGGAGGGCGCGGCGGCGCGGCTGCTCGTCGGCGGCCGGAGGCGCGGGCGGCGCTCGGGCTCGGGCAGGGAGAGGCTAGGGCATGGCCATGGCTCGGGAGGAGGAGCGCCGCAACGGTCTGGATCGGAAGGATCTGGTGACGTGGCTGGCCCTGGGCCGTCCGTTCCGGATCGGACGGTCCAAAGCGTCTGATCTTGATCTGGGGTGGGGGTTGACTAGGTGGCGACGTTGGAGTGGGTTGCTGCTAAAACGAGGAGGGTGGCGGCTAGGGTCTCCAAATAGGCTGTGTAACCCTGCTATTTATAGCAGGGGCAGTTACGAGGGGGTTTTGGGCTTCGAAATGGTCCATTTCGGGTCTAGTTTTTGGGTGGGCTAGAATCCAAAGATAAGAGGGGTATCCGGCAGGTCATCTAACAGCGCATGTGGCATTTTTGTAAATAAGCACCTAGACTTACAACAGCTACTATGCCTGGCGCATCCAATCGTTTACCTACCGACAAAGTCGGACTCGCACGAAATTCAGAACACCGGCTCATAGCCTCGAACTGACGTCGTCTACAACATTGTGAACCAAACCGAGAACGTCGAATACCGCCCCACAAAATAACACATTTAAATATAAATGGGGATTTTCGTTCCGATGGCGATGGCTGGTCTTGGGCCGGAAGTTGCGGCGATGCTCGGGCAAAACCCGGTGCCGCAAAAGGTCATGTGCCATGGTGGGAAGGGCTCGGTCATGCATCCGATACAAGAAAGAGGGGGAAATATAATCGCCAATTAATAAATCGGCGAAGAAAATACTACAAACAATTCTAGCAATCAACAAAATAAAACAACAAACAGAATTTTTAATTTGGGTGAAAATCCCGGGCTGTTACAGTAGCTAAACTCATGCGCGGAAATTTAGTTCATACTCACAGTTCTGGTTGTGTAGGTCATAGATGTTCCCTTGAAGCTCGAACACTTTGGTCTCCAATGCGGCCATGCTTGACCACACTTCCTTCATATCCTACTCATGTTGTGCCTTTAGCTCGGCGATGATGTCGATGTTGGCTTCAAAACCACGCTCGACCATCTTCTTGTACTTGAAGACTTCTTACTGCACTTCTTTCAACCTTTCCTTGATACTTCCCTCCTTGACTGGTCCCTTCAGATCTTGTTTGTGGAGGACACTATCCTCCACCCAAAGAGTTTGAGGATGCATCTTCACCTCTGCGAGGTAAGGGTTGATGACGTTGACGAGGAACTTGTCCTTGGGGGAACTTGGGGAAGCCATGTCACCTACGTTTTGCTGAAATTTTTCATGGGAACAACAGATCGAAAAGAAAACGCACGGAATCGTAAGATACAGAGCCGGGGCGATCTTGGCAAATATATAGCAAAAGTTTCCGCACCGAAAGGAAACTAGGGAGCCAAAGGGGAGTCGGATACGGGCTCCTAGTGGTCTAGGAGGCCAATTGGCGCGACCATGAGGTGGCTCGCGCCACCAGGCTGCGTGGGCCACAGGGTGCTCCTCTCCGGCTCCACTTCGACTTAGAATTTTCCTAACTTTTCAAAAACTGATAATACAGAACTTTTATTGATGTTTACGAAGTTCTCTTACCTTATTACATACCTATTTGGTTTTTGCTGCTGCTGATGTCTGACATAGTGTTGCAATATTTTCTTCATGAGTATCTATCTGTATCACATACACCCACATTGATGGGGTCTCCTGCCATGATATTCTTCAGTCTTTCCCCATTCACAACTGTGGTTCGGTTCCTTCAAAATTGTTAATCTTGATTTCACCGTAGCGGTAGACTTATTCGATTGGTACGGTCCTTCCCACATGGAAAGTAATTTACTTGGAGAAAACCTGAAACGAGATCTATACAACAAAACTTTATCACCAACATTAAATTCACAGTTCAAAATTCTCTGGTAATTCCACTTCTTTAACTTTTCCTTAAACATTTTCTCGCTCTCGTAAGCTTCACTTCTCCACTCATCTAGAGAGGTCAAGTTCATGAGACACTTTTCACCCGCAAGTTTGGGGTAAGCATTAAGCTCTCTAACATCCCAGAAAGCTTTGTGCTCTAATTCTAAAGGTAAATGGCAAGCTTTGCCATAGACCATCTTATAAGGAGACATGCCCATGGGGTTTTTGTAAGCAGGCCTATACACCCACAAGGCATCTCCTAGCTTATTGGACCAGTCCTTTCTAGAACTGTTCACTGTCTTTTATAAGATCAACTTGATCTCCATATTTGTGAGCTCAACTTGCCCACTTGTTTGAGGGTGGTAAGGTGAAGAAATTCTATGATTGACATCATACTTTGCTAAATATTTTCCAAAAGCACCATGTGTGAAATGTGATCCTCCGTCAGTCATGAGGTACCTTGGTACACCAAACCTAGGAAAGATTACATCTTTGAGCATATTTAAAGATGTCTTGTGATCAGTACTCTCAGTGGGGATTTCTTCAACCCACTTGGTTACATAATCTACATCTACTATAATGTGGGTGTACTTGTGTGAAGGAGGAAAAGGACCAATAAAATCAAAACCCCAGAAATCGAAAGGCTCAATAACTAGAGAATAATTCGTAGGCATCCCATTTCTCCTACTAATATTACCAACTATCTGACACTTATCACAAGATAAAACATAATTTCTAGCATCTTTAAAGAGAGTAGGCCAATAAAAACCTAATTGGAGAACCTTTTTCACAGTCCTCTCACCAGCATGATGACCTCCATAAGGACTGTCATGACATTGTCTCAAGATGTCCTTCTGCTCATGCTCTGGTATGCATCTCCTCACAAATCCATCCGCACCTTCTCTAAAAAGATGTGGGTCATCCCGAAAGTAATGCCTCAAGTTGTGGAAGAATTTCTTCGTTTGCTGAAATGTTAAACCTGGAGGCAAAAACTTTGCAACAATAAACTTAGCATAATCTGAAAACCAAGGATCAGAAAGAGATTGTACCCTCAAAACAACCAGTTGTTCATCATGAAAGCTATCATTAACTGGGATAGGATCATGTGGCATGGTCTCCATCCTGGAGAGGTTGTCTGCCACCTGATTGTCTGCTCCCTTCCTATCAACATTCTGCAAATCAAATTCTTGAAGAATAAGAACCCATCTAATAAGCCTTGGTTTGGCATCCTTCTTCTCCATAAGATACTTAATAGAAGCATGGTCAGTATGAATAACGACTTTTGAATCAACAATATAGGGTACAAACTTATCACAAGCAAACACTACTGCTAAAAACTCTTTCTCCGTAGTAGCATAATTCATTTGAGAACTATCAAGGGTTTTTCTAGCATAATGTAGAACATTCAATTTCTTATAAACCCTTTGTCCTAAAACAGATCCAACAACAAAGTAACTAGCATCACTCATGATTTCAAAAGGTAAACTCCACTCAAGTGGTTGGACTATAGCAGCGGTTATCACAGCTTTCTTAAGAAGTTCGAAGGCTTCGTTACAATCTTCATCAAACACAAAAGGAATATCCTTCTACAGAAGATTAGTGAGGGTCTCGAAGTCTTAGAAAATTCCTTAATATATCTTCTATAGAAACCAGTATGACCGAGGAAACTTCGAATACCTTTGATGTCCTTTGGATAGGGAATCCTCTCGATTTCTTCAATCTTTTCCTTGTCACCTCAATTCCCCTTTCAGAAATCTTGTGGCCAGGAACAATTCCCTCATTGAACATGAAGTGTCACTTCTCCCAATTGAGTACCAAGTTTGTCTCCTCACATCTCTGCAAAACTTTATTAATATTGTGGAGACAATGGTCAAAGGAGGTTCCATAGACGGAGAAATCGTCAATGAAAACCTCCACAATTTCCTCACAAAAACCATGAAAGGTAGAAGACATACACCTTTGAAAAGTAGCAGGAGCATTGCATAAACTGAAAGGCATACATCTATAAGCATAAGTACCAAAAGGAACATGAATTTGAGAGAAGCCAGAATATCCATCAAGATAACAAAAGTGAGTGTTTTTGGATAATCTTTCAAGCATTTGGTCGATGAATGGCAACGGGTAGTGATCCTTCCTGGTTGCTTTATTCAACTTCCCGTAATCAATACACATTCTATATCCAATAACAATTCTTTGAGGTATTAGTTCATTCTTATCATTAGGAACCACAATCATACCTCCTTTCTTAGGAACACAATGTATTGGAATTAGCCAATTGCTATCAACTATCGGGTAGATGATACATGCGGCTAGAAGCTTGAGGACTTCGGTCCTCACCATATCTTTCATCCTCGGGTTTAATCATAGTTTATGATCAACAACAGGTTTAGCATCAGGTTCAAGATTGATAGTATGTTGACAAATAGATGGACTAATCCCCTTAAGATCATCAAGGGTGTAGCCGATAGTGCCTCGGTGTTTACGAAGGGTTTCCAATAATCACTCTTCTTCATATCTTGAAAGGTTAGCATTGATAATAACATGATATACTTTCATTTCATCTAAGTAAGCATACTTGAGCATATCGAGAAGAGGTTTTAGATCAAACATCAGGTCTTCCTTCGATTGTGATAGAATTCCAAAAGGTTCAAATGGAACTTTGTGCTTCAGGGTAGCAGGTTCTCTCAAGAAGATATCATCTAGTTTGTTCATTTCCTGCATATGAGTGTCATTCTCGTGGTCCTCCATATATTGCTGCAAAGGATCGTCAGGAGAAATAGCAATAGAATAAATATCTTCAATAATATTATCATTACTAGGTAGATCAGTACCACGAGTTTTCTTGGAGAATTTCAAAAAGTTAAATTCATATGGTTCACCATTGAATTCAATGGATACTTTACCTTTCCTGCAATCTATTATAGCTCCACAAGTCTTGGGAAAAGGTCTACCAAAGATAATAGGGAAAAACTATCTTGCACTGAACCAAGTACTAGAAACTCGTTAGGATATTTTACCTTTACACACAGGACTTCAACATCTCTCACTGTTCCAATAGGAGAGATAGTTTCTTTGTTTGCAAGATGAATAGTAACATCAACGTCTTCAATTTCACATGGTAAAATCTCATTTGTGATCTCTTGATAAAGTGAAAAAGGAATAGCACTAGCACTAGATCCCAAATCACATAGCCCATAATAATTATGATCTCCTATTGTAACAGATATCACTGGAGTAACTGAAATTGGCCCTATATTCTTGGATGTTCCAGGGTTAGTGGAAATATGTGATGCCCCCAAAATCAAGCCGTGTATAGTAGTCATACACGCAGGGTACACGACCGAAATATGGGTGCCACGATGAGAATATCACAGCACAACACTAAACACAAATAACATAACTCTGATATTAAAAACCAGGGATCACGAGGATCCGAATAAAAAACTTATACAAACCATAATATCTGAGTACAAACATAGTTAGTCAAGTTTTTCCTTAAGAAGGCTAGCACAAATAACATCAGAGATACAGATCGAAAAGGCAAGGCCTCCTGCCTGGGAACCTCCGAACTACTCCTGGTCAACAGGGAACTCGACGTCGTAGTAGGCGCCTCCGGGGTACTCCTGCTCCTGGGCACCAGCGTCTGGTTGCAGAAATCCGAGTATATAAAAAATGGGTGGGGCAATAAAGCAAGGGTGAGTATCTAGCATACCCGCGAGTCTTACGTTTGGATAATAAGAATTTATGCATTTGTATCAATGCAAAGGGGAGGCTATATAGTGGACTGAATTGCAACCAGAATAAGGGTGAGAAGCTAGCCTATCGAAGACTAGAATCTTCACGCGGTTCTTGCAGCATGAGAAGAGAATATCCAACAACTTATATAAAGCATAATGTAACAATGCAGAAGTAGTTGCTGCAGTATTGTATAATAGTAAGTTGTAATAATTATCAATGCCTCCGAGATCACTTCCTCGACGTCCCTGCGAAGAAGAAAACCCAGAACCAACAGTTTAGTAATGTAGTTGTTTGTAGTAGTAGGATCTGGCTTCAGCATAAAGCGTCCTGTTACCGTGGACACGGCTATTCGAATAGATTAATCTTCCCTGCAGGGGTGCACTTCTGTTACACTACAACGCACAGATCTCTAGGGTGGCGTACACCTTGTTAGGGAATGCCCCACCGAGGCTATGCGACACAAAGTAGCCCATCCTTCAAACTAAACAGAGGGGCCATTCGCCGTTCTAGATCCTAAGTACGCAGGGTTTGGACCCCAACCCTGACGTACTCTTGCATGGTGCGTGACTGGCCGGTGAAGCAAAATCAAATACCACCGCTCGAGCGAAAAAGACACACCACTTCCCGGCAATCAACCCGCGGCACTACTGACGTCGAACGAGACTACGATGCAGGGGAGCCCATAACTCCTTGCCCCACTTGTAGGCAACACGTATTAGCCTAAATCTACTCAAGTCATCCACCGAACCATTAGTCATTTTATTATCTCACGGACAACCATTATCGTTGGCCGAATAATTCACACAACGGACAACGAACAGTAGCCAGGACCACCAATACATCGTTGCCTGCCCTGTCGTCCCGTCAAAGCACGCGGTTACCAACAAGGTGAACCGTCTCCTTACCTTTTCTCGCGGGTGCTCTTGGAAGATCTCGAGTTTTGTGGTTTGGTAACTCTCGCGGACAACGACCAGGGTCCAAGCCCACCAATACATCGGTATTCCCTCCCTGTCGTCCCGTCGCAATACGACTCACGGGCACTATTGGGTCACCCGACTTCTTACCTTTAAGGACAACAGTGGTTCGGGACCCTAGCACTACTAGAGAAAAGGCTATAAATGGAATTCTTATTAGTGGCGCATTTCTTATTTAATGCGCCACTATGTTGTAAGGGGGGCGCACTGGTTAAAAATGAGCCACATATAAGCTCTTATAGGTGGCGCATTTTTAAAAATGCGCCACCCCTAAGGTTGGGCCAGCCCTGGATCCTCTTATACGTGGCGCATTTGGAGAAATGTGCCGCCCCTAAGAACCTTATAGGTGGCGCATTCTGGAAATGCGCCACCCCTAAGAGCTTATGGGTGGCGCATTCTGGAAATGCGACACCCATAAGAAATTATTAGTGGCGCATTCAGAATGCGCCACCCATAAGGACTTATTAGTGGCGCATCTAGCATATGCGCCACTACTAACCTAAAAAATGTGAGGGGAAAATTCCCAATACACAAATACACCCCCCCTGTGGACCGCCTTTTCAGTTTGAAATAACATAAAAGAAAATGATAGAAATGTAAAAAAAAAATAAGATTCCCATGTAATATGTGGTCTAGTTATTAGGAAAATTTAAAAACATGTATTTCGACTTTTTTTACAAAATCTCTCGAGAATTTGTAAAATATGCATAACTTTTGCATACGAACTCCAATGAGAAAGAGTTTTATATGAAAAATCATCTACTCAAAAAGTTATATCCCGTTGAACATTTTTAGAATCCTCAAAAACTTAACAGAAAAAGAGTTATGGGCGTTTCAAGATCTAGAGCCAAAAAATTGATTTTTTTTCAAAAATTATTAGTGCCGCGTTTTGTATGAAATGCGCCACTAATAACAGAAAAAAAATATTTTTTTACAAAAAGTTCAAAATAGGCTAGAGGGCCGATTGGGAAGTTCTTCCACCATTGAAGAGCAGCACCTTCCAGGAAGTATACCGCGAAATTTACTCGGTCATCGGGAGAAAAATGTGCAGTATCAAGCTTACTCTCGATGGAACAGAGCCAATCATCAGCTTCAAGGGGCTCAGAAGAACATCGGAATACCGGTGGCTTGAGGAGGATGAAGTCCTGAATGCTCACAACCACATTACGATGATGGGCGGTATTCTGCTCGATGAGCTCCAGAAGGCGTGTTTGATCACGTCTATTCCGCTCAGCTCCCATCATGATTTCCGCCGCAGAAGGCGGTGGTGGAGGTTCATCATCATTTCGATTCCGAACACGGTCTTGATTCCGAAGAACAACAATACGAGTTCCACCTGACATCCTGTGTGATAAAGATCAACAATCAGAAGGGGTTGTATGATTGAATCAAAGACAAGAAGGACATGATGAAGACGGAAAAGATTATAATGCGAAGGCAAAGATTCCTAGAAACACGGAATAAATCAGGCAGCATAACGGCTACACCGGGATAGAAAATGAAACAACCTCGAAGAAATTGGACAGAACTTCTTCAAGGAACTCAACAGAACGAAGACTCTGGACAACCACAACAATCCTACGGCTATAAAGAAGCAATCAACGAGATTTTCTAGTCAAACATAGATGAGCCTAGTCCTATCTTCCCGTAGAACAAGATGAGGGTGACTCAGAACTCAGATCGACGAGGGTAAGGAGTAAAAGAAGCCTTACGTTGTTCCCTTTATACCCAAGTAACTATATAACTATAGAATGCTAGACTCGACTTCGACCAAGGGTTTAATATTCCTACAAACAGTCCTGCTCTGATACAAAGTCTTTCGGGACCCGAAATATGCGTATGTAATTCCCGTCACAACTCAATCACATGGAGAGCCGAGAGCCGTACCCACTTGTCTAAGAAGACAAGGCCAAGCACAGAACACTCTCGGAAAGCATCATACGTGAGGGGCATCCCATCCAGGTCGGATGATCAACTGAGATGGGTCCTCATCGCCCGCTCACAAGTCTAAATGATTATGGGTGGTGAAACCCCATACTCATAAACAAGTCGCCTCAACCATGTTATCGATTGAATCATAACTCTTACATAAATAGACTCCAGCCCGATCACTTAGTCGGGGTCTAGGGCAGGATCGATCATACAACAAAGTGTGCATGTGATAGAGTCACGAGCAATCACATCGCGATGCCCCAAGCTGCGCACATCTAAGGGCCACTTGGTGTATAAAAGACCGCCAGCCAGATCACAACTAAGGTCTCGAAAACCCATACTAAGACATGCATGTTATAATCATACACGCAGCACACATGTCTAGTATGAATAGCAGGTATCATCACATAACTCTATAAATTACTTCTTTATTGACTTACACATAGAGCATACAAAGATCACATGTCTGTGATCATCATTACATCATACAACGGAAGCAAATTAGGTCTGAGTACAGACAAGTTTAACAAATGGCTTAGAGAAGCCTTGTTCAACATACATGCCCTTCCACGAGGGACCAGACTGCTGTCTGGGACTATAGTAACTTAGTCAACGTCGAGCTTCAGGAAGGTGACTCCATCGGGGGTTGCGTTCTCATCTAAAACATAGAAGAAGAAAACGTGAGTACAAAGTCGTACTCAGCAAGACTTACATCAGAACTATACTACTCATGCTCAAGTATCAAGGTAAAGGGAGGTGGGGTTTCATCATGCAAAAGTGCCAGCTTTGACTTGGCTAGTCCTGTACTACGAGTACCAGACTTGAGGTAAGAAGCGTACACGAGTCCACTACCAAGTCTCCAACCAATAAACCACTATGGATACCTCCTCGACTTCCCCACGAGGAGCACACCATAGCACTCACGCTTATCTTGCGAGTTTTAGAAGTATCCATTCAAGTTGTCTAATAATCAGGTACAAGTTCCAAGTAGTCCATGACCGCGGAAGAGGCTATTCGAATAGTTTTGTTAACCTTGGAAGGGTGTAAACTATACACACATGACCATCAGTTAACGCCAGGTCTCGTCACCATTCAAGGGGTGCCGGCGAGGATGTTCACCACGGCACTTCTCTCACAACCGGTCTATTCCAGGAGTCGACTATCTGAGGTAGATCCCGCTCGAGAGCCAGGCCGGATCAACGATACAGACTCAGACAATGGAGGCAACCGAGACTCCATCCGAGAAGATGGTTTCACTATCTCACAGATCCACCCACATATCTATATGATGCAACCTTTCATCCATTCTTTTTCTATGCATATGCCAAATGGAAAGCCCGAACTAATGTGACTCTTGGACGTCAACACGGATCAAGGTACTAGGCCGAGAGAGGTCAGTGAGCCCAATGTGTGGTTGTACTCTTTGTCTTTAATTACCATACAAGAACACGGTGCTTAAGGCGGTGTTCAACGAGACAACCCACTGTGTACTCCTACACAGCCTCTCATCATTCACCTTGTATTAGGGTGGATTCACCGACACGGTTTCACTTTCATCAACACCATGTTCACTATCATCCCGACTCATATCAAAAGCATCCTCATTGTAAACTCTAAGCATGCACTACTAGGGAAATAGCTATACATGGAAATCTTATTAGTGGCGCATGAGATGCGCCACGCCTAAGGGCCTTAGGGGTGGCGCATCCAGAATGCGCCACCTCTAAGCCCTTATTAGTGGCTTGTAGTTAGTGGCGCATCCCTAAGAGCAGAGGAGTGATCGCGAAAAAGGGTTCCGTCCTCCAGGGTTTCTCTTCACGGGAAATAAATAGGCGAAGGGGGCAGCCAGAGGTGGACCAAGGGCCCCAGGCGCCCCCTGGCACGGCCTAGGGGGTGGCCGCGCCAGGTGGCCGCCTGGGGCCCCTGGTCCACCTCTGGCTGCCCCCCTTCACCTATTTATTTCCCGTGACGAGAAACCCTCGAGGACGAAACCCTTTTTCGCGATCTCTCTTGGCCGCGCCAGGTGGCCGCCTGGGCCACCCCTGGCTCCCCTCTGGCCCAACCAGGGATCTTCGGGAAGCTTCCTGTACGCTGATTTTTCCTATATTTTTCCCGGAATTTTTCTGGCACTTTTAATATGGGAGAAACCTGAAATAGAAAAACAGCAGAAAACAGAAACTGGCACTGGGGTGCACTGAGTTAATAGGTTAGTCCAAATATGATCAAAAGTGTATGGAAGTTCATCAATATCATAGCAATATCACACAAAAGAGGGATGGAGCAAGGAAAAATTATAGATACGTTTTGGACGTATCAACATCCCCAAGCTTAATTCCTGCTCGTCCTCGAGTAGGTAAATGATAAAAGCATAATTTCTGTGGTGACATGCTAACAACCATATAAGAACTTTTAAGTAAAGCAATCAAGTCATGTAATTCAATTCAAGTCATAACAGGCAAGCTTCTATATTTAGCATTGAAACAAGCAACATAAGAACATAAAGGTGCAAGATCTCTCGCTGTCCGTGACTCGAATGTCTCCAAATGGTGTTTGCGTGCAAGAAAGGGGTTAGGGATATACGAGAAAAAGTATTTTTTTGTTGAGAACTCAATCTACTAAATTTTCACACTTGGTCTTCTTTGGATTCTTATCTTGATTCATCCCCAAACAACTAGCCAGGTACAAGTCAAAATGATCCAGTCCTTTTCGACATGTTGAGCACTCATGCAATGGATGAGCGTAAGCAAGAAAGTTGACACTTAGGATGACAAAGAGAGAATATGGAGGAGTAGGAAGACAAAAAGGATGTGAAAGGCTCACATCAATGAGGACAATCATAGGATAGAGAAAGCCAAATGATAGATATGATGTGAGGACTAGGGATTGCCATGCAACGGATGCACATATGAGCTAAGGAGCCCTCCAATGGAACTAGTGAGGGTGCATCCAACTTGCTTGCTCAAGAAGACCTAGAGCTCATTTGAGGAGGCTCATCATTCGAATATACAAGCCAAGTTCTAAAGTGTGAAGGTCCCCACATAGCTATATGCATAAATGATAATCTCTATGGAGTACAAGATATAAGAGGGAGTACGAGTGTGGATCTCTCAAAGGAATAGTAGTGTGCCCCCTTCTCTCTTTTTATTTATTTTTCTCTTTTTTCCATTTTTTTTCTATTTTTTGGTGGCCTCAATGGCTCTTTGTATTTCTCTCATTTGACCTCTTTGGGATCTTTTAATTTTTCATCTTTGGGATCTTTAAAATTGTCCACTTTGGGATGTTTTCCTCACTTTAGGGGCAACACTCTATATATTACAAAAGTATAGAAGATATTTCACACTTTACAAAGTACTCAAATCATAAAGAAGATGTAACTATCATGATGTATGCAAATTTACGTCTCTACAAGTGTAGCAGGATATGCAATGATACTAGCGCGTCATGTAGCAATGATTAGGGCAAGGCCCAACTAGCGTGCGGCTCATAGATCAAGGAAGTAGCATGTATGACATGAAGATCAAGTCATGAGAAGATGTATGTTGCATGGAAATATATCTCGGAAAGGCTATGGAAATGCCTGGATAGGTAGGTATGGTGGCTGTTTTGAGGAAGGATATAAGGGGGTTTATGATGACAGAGCGTATCATGCCAAGGGTTTGTATGTACCGGCGAAGGTGGACGCCAACTCTCGGAGTGAGAAGAAGGCAATGCAAGGCACAGGAGAGGCTAGAAAAATATGGGAAGGTGGAAGTGTCAACTTTCGAATACTCACATTAGTCCGAATAACTCATGCACTTATTATCGGTAACTCTCAATCTAATAAGGATGTTCACAAAGAGACAAGTACCCAGAGGAGGAGTGTATGGGGGTTTGGTTATCCTTGCGCATCCTCGACTCATGGTACGTGAGTGTAATCTAATATTCGACCCCTTAGAAGAGTAGTGATCCATCTAGTAGCTAGAGTTCTCAACTAATTTTGTAAGTTTTGAAAATAAACACGGATTTCCCAAAATACGACATCTATCACAAATAGGCTTAAGCTATTGACACCAAAAGTCCAAACATTACTCAAAACAACACCTCAAAACTATTGCAAGTTACAACTACAAAAAGAATAGCAACCTCAATTACCTACTTCAAGTCAAGACACAAAACTCAGTGCAACAGGCAAACTCTCTAAACAAGATGAACATGAACACTCAAGAGAGTTCCAGCAACAAACTAAACAAAAGCTCCTTGAAAAGATAAGCATGAAAGCTAAGAGCAAAACATGACAGTAGCTAAGAAAAGATAAAGAACACACACAAAAAAGATAAGCATGAAAAGTCCTATGTTGTGTTCGAAATTTTGAAAGTGGAGCGTGTTTCTCTCCCACACAAAGAAAGGTGGGTTCTAACTTGTTATGAACAGAAAAGCAAAGCTAAAGAAAACTAAAAATAAAACCTAAGAGCGAGACGCTCCAAGCATAGCACATAACGCATGAAGTGATAAAAATATAGTGAAACGAGAGACGAACTAATAATTGTTGATGGAGAAGGGGATGCACGGGGGCATCCCCAAGCTTAGACGCTTGAGTCTCCTTGAATATTTCTTGGGGATGCATGGGGGAATCCCCAAGCTTGAGCGCTTAACACTCCTGAATCTTCTTTCATCATCTTGCCTCGTACTCTTGAAAACTCCCTTCATACATAACTCATCATAATCTGATTAGCGAGGTTAGTACCCATAATAAATCATTTTTTCTCTACTGGAAATAAAGATAATCTTGAAGGGCTACTGTTTCTCAAGATTGCCAAAAAGTTGTTGCAAATAAAAAGCAAGCTTAAGGTTTGCAAAATGAAGAAAAGGCAAAACAGGACAGAATTTGTGAAAAATAGACCAGCAGGTAGTAAAGAATTTTTTAGGGATACTTCTACAACTCAAATAAAAAAATCATAACATACGAAAGTTTCGTAATTTTATAGAGCACGCTGTGTAAAAAATTTCAGCTCAAAAAGATGAACTGGAATTTTTTCTCTGATTTTTGTAGTCACGAGGACAGAATCTGTTTTCTGGACAGCATGTCACAACTTTCACTTCCCTTGTCGTATGAGGCTATAAAAGGCACAAAGCTTAAAAAGTAGAGATACAATGATGTTGCTACAGTAGTAACAATCATCAAGACCATTAAAAACAGAAGAAAAACAAAAGGGAAATCCTAAATTCGTTGCGGGCTGCCTCCCGAAAGCGCTTCTTTAAAGCCTTTAGCTAGGCTTAATGAAAATAGATCAAGTGTTTTCAAGAAAATAACTAGCCCGTGTGACGGACTCAAAAGGCAAATTAATCTTTTTCCTAGGGAAGTGTTCCATCCCTTTCTTGAGAGGGAATTGGAATTTTATAATCCCTTCTTTCATATCAATAACGGCACCCACGGTGCGAAGAAAAGGACGTCCGAAAATAATTGGACAAGAAGGTTCACATGCAATGTCCATAATAGTAAAGTCAACGGGAACATAATTGTCATTTACAATGATAAGACCATCATCTATCTTCCCGAAAGGTTTCTTTAAGGAAGAATCAACGAGACGAACACCAAAAGAACAAGCATCAAAAGGTTTCAATTCAAATATATCATACATTCTTTTGGGCATAACAGAGGTACTAGCTCCAACATCACATAAAGCATAAGAAAAAAGTTATTCAACTTAATTTTAATCATAGGATCCCAACCATCTTCTAGCTTTCTAGGTATGGAGGCTTCTACCCTAAGCTTCTCCTCCCTAGCTTTGATGAGAGCATTAGTGATATGCTCCGTGAAGGAAAGATTAAGTGTGCTAGTGTGGGGGTCTCTAGACATCTTGTGAAGGAAACGAATAACTTCATAAAGGGTGCAATTATCAAAATCAAGGTCACTACTATCAATTAAAGTGTTAGTGGTGTCCTTTAGGCTCACTTGTTTGGTATCTTCTATAGTCATAGGAATTTCTTTTTCTACGGTTGAGGTCATAGCATCACTATTAATAGGTCATATGGGACTAGGGGTGCATTGGGTGCTAAGTGTTTGGATATCCTCAACCACTTGGATAGTAGCAACAGTATGGTGTGTAGGAAGGCTCTTAATTCTATCTTCTTCATCCTTTTCTCTATCCCATCTCTCTTTAAGTTTAGCCATCATCCTAATGTTTTCATTAATTTGCAATTGGATAGCAGTCATAGGAGTGACCTTCCTCTATTCAAGGGGAGAAGTTCTAATTTCAAGAAATTCTGCTTCGTGGGCTAAATTGTCTACCTTCGATGAGAGGTTATATAGTTTGTCTAGTTTTTCCTCTACACTCTTGTTGAAGGCTTTTTGGGTAGTGAAAAAGTCTTTAAGCATACTTTCTAATTCAGAAGTGGAGTTTTTGGTGCTAGGATAAGTGTTGTTCCCATAGTTGTTGGAGGGGAACGGTCTAGGGTTGCTACCAAAATTACTCCTATAAGCATTCTTGTGGAAGTTGTTTCTAGAGATAAAGTTCACATCTACTTGATCCTGAGCAATCAAAGAATTTAAAGGTACATCTTGAAGATCAATAGGAGATTTCTTGGTAAGTAGAGACATAATCAAGTCAACTTTTTCATTTAGGGAGGAGATCTCCTCGACAGAGTTTACCTTCCTACCTATTGGAGCTCTTTCGGTGTGCCATTGGGAATAATTAGTCATCATCTCATCGAGAAGTTTTGTGGCAGCACCAAGTGTAGTTGACATAAAGGTTCCTCCCGCGGCCGAATCTAGCAAGTTCTGCGAGGTAAAGTTCAAGCCTGCATAAAATTTTTGGATAACCATCCAATTAGTCAAACAATGCGTAGGGAAATTCTTAACAAGAGATTTCATGTGTTCCCAAGCTTGGGCAACGTGTTCATTATCCAATTGTTTAAAATTCATAATAAATCTCCTCAAATGGATAATCTTAGCAGGGGGATAGTACTTCGTGATAAAAGCATCCTTGCACTTATCCCAAGAATCTTTGCTATTCTTAGGCAAGGACTGAAACCATATTTTAGCTTCATCTCTCAAGGAGAAAGGAAAAAGCTTAAGCTTAACAATATCACCATCTACTTCTTTGTACTTTTGCATATCACAAAGCTCAATAAAATTATTTAAGTGCAAAGCAGCATCATCTCTAGCACCAGAGAATTAATCTTTCATAACAAGGTTAAGGAAAGCATGTTTAATCTCATATGAAGGTGCTGAGGTAGCACGTGTAGCAATAGGAGTGCAGATAAAGTCACTGTTGTTGTGACTAGTAAAGTCACACAACTTGGTGTTCTCAGAGGAACCCATAGTAGCAGCAAGCAAGATAACTATTTTTTGATTTTTGATAAAGGACACTAAAGCAAAAACTGAAAGGTAAACTAATAAGACTAAAAAGCAAAGATAAAAGATAGTGTGCAACTCCCCTATCTTGAAGAGTGGAGTCCCCAGCAACGGCGCCAGAAATTGCTTTTGATGGTGCGATAGTTGGCGGTTATAGCTTCGCTTGCGTCACGAGACTTTAGTTCTCGCCCCTCCTTGGTTACCCAAAGTGGAAGGTTGAGATGTAGAGTTGCGGCAATTTCCCTCGGTGAAGATACCAAGGTTTGTCTCCAGTAGGACTCCGGTAACGACAAGTAGGTGTCAATGGCGCCAGAGATTGGCGGTTGACGTGGACCTACACACACAACAAATAGCTTTGCTCTCAACGAGTACAAAGGGGTTGTCAATCCCTCCGGCCTTGTTGTTTACAAAGGATAAAACGCACGGGATAATAATGATAGTGATAGCAACGAAAAAGTAAATAAAGTAGTAAATTGATAGAGAGTGTAAACAGTGTAGGAAATATGGACCGGGGTCCTATGATGTTCACTACTGACGTCTCTCTCCCAAAAGACGATAAAATAGCCATGCGAGGTAAACAAATTACAGCTGGGAAATTGACAGGATTATGTGCGCAAACCAATGCTAATTATGCTATAAAGAAAGGAAGAGGCTCAAAAGCATGGGCGGTACGCCAAGACAAGTAGACCGAATCCATCTGCATCTACCTACTAATCATCTACCTTGAGATATCTATCCAGAACATCTCGCTGGTATTAAGTTGCGAATCCCACCCAAATTGTAAACTCAAAGCAACGGACAACTGCATTAAAAAACTTTGCGTAAAGTAAAAACTCCTTGCACCCGCAAGTACAAGCACTGTTGTTTTCCCCCTTGTGGTAACAACACATCCCCTAGACTCATGTTTCTATCACTCAAGCTAGTCATCGGGGGGCATTAACCCACAATCATGCATAATGCTCCCTCTTGGTGTCACTACCTACTACTTGGCCAAAGCAATAAACAGCAATGGAGAACATGCAAGAATTACTCAAGAACATAAATATAAAAGAAGAGAATCAAATATATAACTCAAACACAATGTGAACATAATCTCATAATCCATCAGATCCCAGCAAACTCAGCATAGCAACAACAGAAATATTACATAAGTGCCTCGATCATGTAGGGCAGCTCACGATGTCTAATCCATGAAGAACAACGAGGGGAGGAGAACATCACATAGCTATTGATCATAGACCCATGGTAGACTACTCACGGATCATCCGGGAAGCATCCATGGTGGTGGAGAAGCTCCCGGAGGTGATTCCTCCCTCCTGCAGGGTGCCGGGAAGATGTTTTCTGGTGCTCCCGATCTTGGAAGGGCAGCGGTGGCGGAACAGAGGAGAGATCGCGAAAAAGGGTTCCGTCCTCGAGGGTTTCTCGTCACGGGAATTAAATAGGCGAAGGGGGGCAGCCAGAGGTGGACCAGGGGCCCCAAGCACCCCCCTGTCGCGACCTAGGGGGTGGCCACGCCAGGTGGCCGCTTGGGCCACCCCTGGCTCCCCTCTAGCCCCACCAGGGCTCTTCGCGAAGCTTCCTGTACGCTGATTTTTCCTATATTTTTCCCGGAATTTTCAGGCACTTTTAATATGGGGGAAACTTGAAATAGAAAAACAGCAGAAAACACGAACTGGCACTGGGGTGCACTGAGTTAATAGGTTAGTCCAAATATGATCAAAAGTGTATGGAAGTTTATCAATATCATAGCAATATGACGCAAAAGAGGCATTGAGCAAGAAGAAATTATAGATACGTTTTGGACGTATCAGTCCTCCCGGGTCGAAGTTCTTCAGGAGTGTGTTGCAATGCTATATGTTGCATCTTCAAGACTTGAGTGCCAACTCGGTGCACAATATATTTCACTTTCAAGTGTTTTGTGAGGCCTACTTACAAATCAGTCCGACTCTTAGTTTGTTTGCCGAATTCTACTACTGCAACAAGCAAACTAAGTATATTGGAGGGTCGGCTTTAGAATGTGGAGGAGTTTCTATCCAGAAGCGGGCCAAGTCGATGTTCCCCGCTCCTCGGCTCACTAGCAAGGTGAAGGACTCACAGAAGTCCTATTTTTATTGTTCTGCGAAGGAGATTCCTGGTGAGCATGCTCTGCCCGGCTTTCGTGAGAGCCGACTGGTGTTCCATGATAGACTGAATCTGTACCCTAAGGACAAGCACCAAAAGAGGAACGAGCAGATAATTGCTCGGATGAAGGCCTTGTTTGTCCACGGGCTTACTGGCAAGGATTTGACTCAGTGCTGGGTTGGTTGGCATATCCAGCCTCTCAGCCAAAGAGATCGTCTTATGCGTGAATACACTGGGAAAGATGACCCCATGTGCTTTGATCATAATTAGCTTTCTGCTGATGAGATAGCGAGATCTTGCAAGAAATTTCTTCAGGAGAAGCTTGATGATCTGAAGAGAGTCGGTCTCGCTCCGTTTTGCGTTGCTAACCCGACTCCAGAGGTATGTTCTTGCCTCATACTTTGTTCCACCGTTTACTTGAAGTATGTTTTTTATTTTTGAATTTCCATTCTTCCAGGATGATGACCCATGGTGGACTGCAGGACAAGATTTTGTTGGTGGTGCCAAGATTCCGAGTCATACAGTAAGAGTCGATCATTCTTCTTTTATGAAATGTATTTCCTTTTCCTGACCCTTCTCGTTCTTCATAGGGTGACTCGGGTGATAACGAAGATGAAGAGGAGGAAGAGGAGGTAGACCAGGATAAAGTTCCTCCTGTTGAAGCCGACTCTCACAAAGAGAGTCAAAATGTAGATCCACCGATGTGTATCTTTTTAGATCTTCTATGTTTGTAGGATTTTTGTACCCTTATGTTGTATCTTTTTCAATAGGCACAGGGCTCAAAGAGACGTACTCGTGAGCCTCGCCGGGTTCTGGAGGACCCTATCTTGATTCTGGAGAATGAGCCTCACCGGGTTCGAAGCAAGGCTGCCGATGCGTCGACTCCTGCTCGTGAGTCGGGAAATCTTAGGGACGGTCTGCCGCAAGCCGGCAATTCTTCTTCAGAGGGATCTTCTGCTCAAGCTCCTATTCCTATCAACTTCGGGTGAGTGTCTTTATCGCTTCTGACTTTATCGACTTATGTTAATAATTTTGACGAGTCATGTCTTTTTCTCTGAGCAGTGCTCAGATTGATCCTAAGGATCTGGCCGACTCTGAAGTCATAAAGGAGTCGGCAGATTTTTCGGAGACTGAGATTTTGAAAAGGGCCGGCTTGAATGAGTCGAGTCCTTCCGGACCCTACAAGGATACTTCTCCTGTTGATAATACCGAGAAGCCGGCTCAAATTGTTGAGGAGGCCCCAAGTTCTACTCCGGCTCCTGGGGAGAAGGTGATTGATGAAGAAGTGACAATTACAGGGACTCACCAAGGCTTCCCACCTGCTCAGACAGTGTTGACTAAGATTTTGGATAGTAAAGAGCAGGTGAAGAGTCGATCACGTGAGCTAACTTCTGAGAAAATTTCTCTTGAGGAGTTATACAAGCGATCACTCGCCTGTACCACTGAGCAGCATAACATAGTTTTTTAGCTTCGACAGCACTATGAGGTATTCTTCTATGTTGTCTATGTCATATAATGTCTGTAGCCCCCATAAGCCGGCATGGTTTGTTTTAATAAACCATGGTGGGTTGTGTTTCTTAGGGAGTCATCATAAGTCGGAAAAGCTAGAGTCGATAAATTTTTTTGGGCTATAGCCCCCATGAATCGGTGAGATTTCACCGGGTTAAAATTTTGAAGGTGTATCCCCCAAGTAGCTGGTTAGGCAGGGTGTCTGAGCAGATACTTAATGATTTGTCTATTTTTTACAGGCTCTTGCTTTGAAACTCGGAAATGACGCTTGTCAGGTGAAGGAGAGATGTAGAGCCGAGATGTCCAAGCGTTAGCAGGCTGAAATGTAAATTGACCAGCTGCTTGACGAGCTGAAGAAGAAAGAGGATGAGCTTAGTCGGGAGAAAGCCGACTTTGCTGAGATTCAAAATGCTTTGACAAAGGCATCTGATGACATGTAGGCTCAGCGTGATGCGGCCAAAAATAAGCTAGAGTCGGTTGAAAAGATGTTGGAAACGTTGAAGGGCAGCGTCAACCGACTCGCATCAGCCATATTTGGTGAGTCAGAAAAGCTCTTGGTAATTTTTGGTTCTCCGACTCTCTGTGCTATTTTGCTGACCTGGTTTCGTCTGTCTATTTCTGCAGGGAAAGAGCATGACATTGTGAAGGAGTCACCTGCGATGAAGTTGACTTGTAGCTTATCTATTGTGAAGCAGCTTTTTGAAGGTGCCTACAAGGCTATAGGTGCGACCCAGCCGAAGCCCCCAAACATGAAGAGAATCACTGATATGATGAGGCCTCTTTCGGTTGTGCGTGGCTGGGTGAAACTTGGTAAGCACTCAGCTTGCCGGATGGGCGTGATGCGAGGCCTGGATTTTTCCAAAGCATATCATCCTAGCTTGAAGCCGGAATTGTTGGTTGCTGGCTTTCCTGAGTTCAAGGCCGACAACTCGAAGTTCTCCAAAGATGACCACACCAAGATTTGTAGAGAGACTCGTTCTGCTGCGACCAAGATAGCTGATGAGATGGAGTTGTCTTACATAGAAGCCGGTAATGATGATACCAATAAGCGGCGCCGAGTCGTGCCAGTTCCCACCGAGTTTGCTCTTCTTCCGTCTCCGAAGAAGGTCTCAGAACCGGCTGGTTCTATCGAGCCGGCTTCAAGTGCGGAAGAAGATGAGCGGAAGATGGATGATATCCCTGATGAGAACTTGGTTGTAATGTATAATGCCGTCATGTCATCTGCAGGTGCTGCCGGGTCGTCATCACATAGCAAGGCCGGTGATCAGGCGTAGTCTTTTAAGTTGACTGGCTCTTGAAAAACTTCATGATACTTTTGATACGGCCGTAGTGCCAGGTTTGTAAAATTGGGAGACTTGTCCCGGGTTTCGTGACCAGTGTGTTGGTCAAGTACTTTGATGCTACCTTGCCTTCTGGCAATTTAATGTTGATCTTTCGATGGTGCAAGTCGATCTTCAGTTCCTGTCTTTGTGATTTTGTTGACTTGCAATTATTCTTTTCTCATTGGAAGAGTTTGGCCTCAGTTGAGTTGGTTTCTATACCTGTCTTTGCTATGATTGCAGCCAATTATCCTTGTGAGTAGGAAAGTCGGCGTATGCGCCATAATGCCCAGACCTTGTGATAAGGAGTTTATGCAAAGTTTCTCCTCAAGAGTCGGCGTATGCATCTGGGTGTTGTACCGAGTCTTATCTTTTGAAAAGTAAGCTTTCGAAGTGTAGTCCCTCGAGAACCGGTATGAACATCATTGTGTCATATCGGGTCTTTGATTTTTGAAGTGTAGTCCCCATGAGTCGGTATGTGCACCTGAGTGTGTGTGCCGAGTCACATAGGTCTAATTTTTGTTTATAAGATTTTTTTTAATTATTCATGATCCTATGAATGCAAGAGTATAATGTAAAGGCTAGGAGAAGTCGACTTCAACCTCATCTTCTCACATTGAGAGAGATTATTGGTTAGAAAAGTCAAAAAATCTCTGTAGAGCTGGCTTTCCAGTAACTATCGTGCCTGTCTCGTAGGACTAAATTCGATAGATGGTTTATGTAAACCTCTAAGTTTAGACTGACCGGTTACGCGTTTGTCAACGAAGCTCTATACTGTAAAGGCCGGGTGTCGTGGCCAAGTCATGTGTATGCCAAGATATTGTCGGGATGTAAGGGTTGATGGGAGCCATCGAACCCCCCTTTTATCTTTAGTTAAACAAACACAAATTTTTACATGTATATGCCGCCTTTTTCCGGTAGAAGTCGATGAGTATCATCAGGCTCCCCTCTTTCACCTTGATAAAGCATATGCATGCCCAAAGTCGTAGAGGCTTTATCAATCCCCCAGGTCTCTGAGAATTTTTAGTAATGCAATATGTAATGCGATGTAATATGATGCGATGTGATGCAATATTTATTAAAGATTATGAAAAAGTTATTTTATGCATAATTATGGCGAGAACCGGTACGTCGAAGTCGATTTTATGGTGTTTTAGCCTGTTTGCGATCAAAGTTGACTTTATGGCTTTTAGCCTATTTGCGATCAAAGTCGACTTTTGGAGTTTAGCCTTTTTGCGTTCAAAGTCGAATTTTTGGAGTTTAGCCTTTTTGCGATCAAAGTCGACTTTATTATGCGGTGATGCCGATTGCGACAGATGTCAACTTATATACATATATGGCGTGAGCCGGTTGCGATCGAGGATCGGTTTTGACATGTGGAGAAAGCCTAATTGCGTTGAAAAACGGCTTTAATATATAGTGGTAACTAGTTGCGATCTAGGATCGTCTTATATAAAGAACAAGAAACAAAAATCCGGCTTTTATTGTGGGCGGGTCCACGTTCTTGACCTCCTGTAGTAGCACGAGTCGACAGGGGCTTCGTCGTACTGATTGGCCTTTTGGATGCTTTCCTCAATTTTGTATTCTTGCATGAAGTTGCACTATTCCCAAGTGTGTCTATTGGGGCGACCAGGTTTGGAATTCTTAGGGCACGATCCTTGGATGGCTTGTGTGCAGTCCTGGTACCTTTGTCCCTGCTGGGATGGTTGGGCATGGCTCTGGGGATTGTTGTCGAGGCGTTTGCGCTTCTTATTGTGCGTCCAGCTTTGGTTTGGAACTATCCCATACTTTGCTTCATACGACAGCGTTTACGAGCCCTCTCAGGTCTTCGGCTACCTCCTTTACACGTTTCAGCGCGTTGGTTATAGGTGTGAGCCGGCCGGTTATCGACTCTTGAGGGTTGTAGTGCTGTGATTGTTGTGAGAGCCAGTACTGAGCTTCTGCGAGAGTTCGACGTTCCTGACCTATCTCCTTCTGCAGCCTTGTGGTTTTTTCCTCATATTCTTCCAATTCTTTATCAGGATTGGCTCTGTTCCGGCTCAATCGCGGCCATTTGGTGGTTTGTGTGTCTGAGTCGTCCGATAGATTCTGGACATTGTCTATATTAGGAGGCGGGCTCCTATCTTCTAAATAATGTCGTCGTCTTCGATCGTCTGTTGCGAAAATGACTTCTTCCCGTGGGGACTTGAAATAGGGAGAATCTGGATTATATTCCTCTAGGTCAGATACGAGTCCCCCTTGTTTGACGGATCGGATCGACCCGGTGTCTTCATACTGATCTTCTCCTTGGTATGAGTCGGTTTCAGCGAGATTCTCTATGGTGTTGTCAGCCGGGATCTCATCGGTGTGTTCTGGCTCTGGGGATCCACCGATGAATCCTACCAAGGCATGACGGGGGGTGGTATTTTGCCGACGCATACCTGGAGAGTCGCCTGTTTGCTGATAAGTGGCTGATGCGTTTTTCAGGCCATAAGGCATGATGGAGACCAGGTTTGAGGTTTCCGTGCGGGCTTCTATGCTTGGATCTGGTTCGGCTTTATCTATTTGGCCGATGAAGATGTGGATGGATCCGATATGGACCTGAAACCCTAATTCGATAGAGTCGGATTCAGGACCCCAAGTGGGGTCGTCGACGCAGAGCTTCCCGCGCCGGCTTCTAGTGATCCGTCCGGCAACGAATCCCTGCATGCCTTGTAGAGCTCTCTCCAAGATCTCAACACCTGCAAGCGCAAGCCACACGGTGGGCGCCAACTGTCGTGGGAAAGTTACGGCAGATGTCCGAAGAGTCAAACTTAACATGGGACCTTTACTGCGAGGAGATCGTGGAGAGAGTCGATATTGACAAGAGACTCAGCGATTTACCCAGGTTTCAGCCCCTCTTTGTCTCGAGGTAAAAGCCTACTCGCGCTTCCTCTTATTATGAGTTCCGACTCTCGAAAGAAGAGTCGGTTTGGCTGATTACAAGAGAGTCGATCGAAAGCTTTAATCTCGATGAGATCTAGGTTTTGACGACAAGTGTCTAGTCCTATCATGAGCTAAGATTATTCGTGACCCCGGAATCCATGGACCTCATCTTATAATAGCGTCGGGTCTCAGGTTTCCGTGAGTCCGACTCCGACACAAGGTGGAGTTCTATTCTACTTTACAAATACGTTATATGTTATACAAGGCAACTAGAATTGCTTCTATGGCTTTGATCTTCTTTCCTTGGCGCAACCGTCGTTGGGCCGGGTCTTCCTCCGTGGACCTTCAGTAGGCGAGTCAGCCCATAGACCTAATGCCGGGTCTGGGCTCTAATCCATCCCCCCGACAGGGCTAACTGCTGAATATTGCATTAGTAATAATAGACAACATAGGATAAAGGAAGGTACATCAAGGAGCGACAATGACAGGCTATGCAATGAATAGGAATTAACGTAAGAGCAGCAGCAGCAATGCCTAATTGAAGAAGTGTACAGAAAAGATAGGCGATATCTAGGGAAGGAGAATGGCTCTTCTTTCCTGGAAGCTCGACGGTAGGGTTACAGTCGTCGACGATGTAGTCGTACTGAACAACAGTGTAGTCGGCCGCGGGGTCTACCGGATAATAAGGGGGGGGGGAGAAATAGTAAATACAAAGAAATCATATGCAAAGAGATGCATGGCATAACAGACGAAAAGATAACGGTGTTCTAACAGAGTCCAATGTGCTTTACTCGGATCGGGAATTCATCCGGGAATGAACTGCCATCTCCGGGTGATTATCGGCAGACGAACCGGAGGGGTAAGGTTCCATGTTCGGTATGCTAGACGGGTGTGGTGGGGGTATGGGTAGCGTATCCGTATTCGTTGTATTTTTCTGATCAATTTCATGTATAAAGTTTTTCCATATGAGCTACGTATTAAAAGATATTAATTTATAAAGATTTAAATCATTTAAAAGAATTTCTGGATTTCTTTTATTATTAAATTAGAATTATCCACAATAGTGTATTTGACTGGTCAAACTGACTAGTGGCACATGTCATAGGGAGGGGCATTTAAATTCATTTTATTTTATTAACATAATAGAGGGGACCACATGTCAGCCACTTCATTTTTATAAATCATTTATTTAATTAACTCTGCCAGTGGGGCCTAGGTGTAAGTGACACACTGCTTATCAATCAATTTAATTAATTGGAGAATTGTTAATGAATTGGGGCCTATGTGGTAGTGAGGTTAGGGGGGCTTACTTCTAATTAGTTAGAGGTTAATCTAATGGGGTGACCCCCAATGGTCAGCGGCACCACGCCAACCACACGCAGCACACGGGAACCAGCGCACGGCGATGGCGATGGCCAGGCCGGCAGCAGTGGAGGGGGACGAGTGGAGTGGCGAGGGAGTGGTGGGGAAACAGCCATCACAGGCAGGCGCGTGGGGGGTGGGGCTGGGGGGTGTGGGGTTCTAGGGGCAGGCAGAGCGAGCCGGGCACGGGCAGTGGCATGACAAGGGCGTGCCTGGCCATGGCGGCCACGGTTGGGCATGACTCCACGGGGGAGGGAGCTACGGCGGCCAAATCGATCGGGGAAAAAGGGGAATGGGCGCAGCTCACAAGGGGGGAGCCGATGGAGAGCTCGTACGGGGTTGGTGTGGGCCGGAGGCGGCGAATCGATGAGGGGAGGTGGCGGTTGCCGGCAACGGTGAAGGAGAAGAAGGTGCGGCGCGATCCTTTAGGCCTCCCGGGTCCGATTGCAGGCACGGGGTGACCAAGTCGATGCCGAGGAGGCGCCTCGACAAGCCGCCAACCTCCGGGGTTCGTGCTCGCCGCTTCAATGGCGACGGTGCGGTGACATCATTCCTCGTGTATGAGGGAGATGGGAGGCAGTGAGCGAACGGGATGGGATAGGGTTGGTCCAGAGTAGGGGCAAGGGGTCTTATACCCGTCGAGGCTTCCGTGGATGGCCGCCACTGCGATGGCCGCGGCCATGGTCGGCCTAGATGCATGCCACGGTTCCTCCCGTGAACAGGAGGAAGGAAATGAAGGGGAGAGGGAGGTGGGCTGGTGGTTGGGCCCGGGTGGGCTTCGCCCTGGGAGGGATTTAGTCATTTTCCATTTTGTTTGTCTTTTCTTTTCTTTCCTTTTCTATTTTATTTTTGTTTGGCAATTGTTTGATTTTATAAAAATGTGTAACTTGTTCCTAAATAAGGGTTACACCATATGCTTGAATTGTTTAATTATTTATATGCCATAATATATATCCATCACCATGGTATCTTGGTCTGCTGATTTTTGTGCATTTAACAAAATTGTTTGCACAATTTTTGGAAAAAGTTTTATTTATCACTTTGTTTTTAGTACCAATCAAAGGGGATTTTGAAATGATCAAATGAAAAGATGATCAAAGTGAGATTAGCAACAGTGTCATTAGAAAAAGTGATTACTGTTACATGACACTGAGGGTGTTACAAATCTCCCCCACTACAAGAATTCTCGTCCCGAGAATTTAAGAGGTAGAGGGGAAAAGATCGGGGTATTCTTCACGAAGGCGATCTTCGCGCTCCCAAGTGGGCTCATCTTCAGAATGATTCGACCACTGAACTTTGAAGAACTTGATTGCTTTTTTGCGGGTTCGACGTTCAGACTGATCAAGAATGCGTCTCGGATGTTCGTGATAAGACAAGTCCTGTTGCAGTTCCAACACTTCATGATCCATTGCTCGGATAGGATTCTTGAAGCAGCGACGGAGTTGCGACACGTGAAAAACATTGTGGACTTGGGAGAGGTTCAGCGGAAATTCCAATCGGTATGTCACTGGTCCACATCGGGAGAGGATAAGGAACGGGCCGATGTAGTGAGGAGACAACTTGCCTTTATCCCGAATCGATGAGTTCCCCTAATGGGAATGACACCGAGGTAAGCTTGATGGCCCGGTTGATAGACCATTTCCTTGTGCTTGCGGTCATATTTTCTCTTCTGGCGGGACTGAGAAGCCTTCAAATGTTCATGGATAACGCGAAATTGTTCTTCAGCATGTTGGATAATATCCGGACCAATGAATGTTCGTTCCCCAGTTTCTGACCAATTCAGAGGAGTTCGACACTTACGTCCATAAAGAACTTCAAAGGACAGCAAATAGAAGAGATCCCTCCCATTTCTTACTGAATGAAATGACACAAGCTCGAAGAATGTCTTCAAGAACTTGATTTACTCATTCAACCTATCCTTGCGACTGGGGGTGATAAGCGGAGCTGAAGTTTAGGTGAGTGCAAATAGATTCTTGGACACTATCCCAAAATCTTGAGGTGAAAATGCTGCAACGGTCTGAACTGATCTCCAACGGAATACCGTGGAGGGACACAATTCTTCTAACTGACTAGCAGAGATCGTCTCCTTGACTGGCAGAAAGTGGGCAACCTTGGAGAATCGGTCGATGACGACAAAGATAACATCATGACCCTTCTGTGATCTGGGAAAACCGGTGACGAAGTCCATCTCAACTTTGTCCCACTTCCATTCAGGAATATTAAGTGGTTGCAGAGTTCTAGCAAGTCTTTAATGTTCGTCCTTGACGCGACGACAAACATCACATTCTTCAACATAACGGGAAATGTCTTGTTTCATCTTAGACCATCAGAAACGCTGACGAATGTCTTGGTACATCTTGGTACTACCAGGGTAAATCGACAAAGGTGTGTCGTGAGATTTTTTCCTGATGAACGGCATCAAGTACGTGTATTCCTGGCTTATTGGAACCACTAGATGATTCTTGAAGAACACGACCTCTCCATTAGCAACAGTGAAGGGAGAGGACTTTCCCTCTGCGATTTTGTGCCTAATCTTCTTTATTAAATCATCATAAGGTTGTATTGTCTGGACGCAGTACTCGAGGTTTGAATTAATAACCAGAGAATTCCCATGTCCCTGCGGAATGATCTTGATGTTCAGCTTGCGTTGCAATTCATACTTAAGTGGCTGCTGTACTTGAACCTCAAGTTCACTACAGTAGGCTTTGCGGCTCAAGGCATCTTCCCTCACATTAGCTTTGCCAGGGGTATAATGAATATCCATGTAGAAATCGGCTATTGTCTCGAGCCATCTTTGTTGGCGGAGATTCGGGTCTGGCTGAGAAAACAGGTACTTCAGGCTTTGGTGGTCGGTGTAGATCTCACAACGATAACAGACGAGGTTATGTCTCCACAACTTCAATGCATAAATTACGATTGTCCATTCGAGATCATGTGTTGGATAATTATCTTCATGAGAACGCCACTGCCGCGAGCCATAAGCAATCACGCGGCGCTCTTGCATTAGGACACAACCTAATCCTTAACGAGACGCGTTGCAGTATATCACGAACTCCTTCCGAGTATCAAGGGGAGCAAGCACTGACGCGAGCCATAAGCAATCACGCGACGCTCTTGCATTAGGACACATCCGAATCCTTGAAAACATTCCTGACATTTGTCTGTCCACTCAAACTTGACACCTTTGTGAAGCAGATTAGTCAGAGGCTTCGCAATCTTGGAGAAGTTCTCGACAAAACGGCGGCAATAGCTAGCGAGGCCGAGGAAAGTTCTCACTTGCTTGACAGTCTTGGGAGGAGTCCAGTCAAGAATAGCCTGAATACGTCATGGGTTGACGGCAATGCCATCCTTGAAAATCACATGACCAAGGTAGGTTACTTCGGGAAGCCAGAACTCACACTTAGAATACTTAGCCTAGAGTTTGTGTTCTCGAAGCTTTTCCAGTATAAGACGAAGGTGTTCAACATGTTCTTCATCATTCTTGGAGTATACCCTGATATCATCCAGATAAACCACGACAAACTTGTCGAGATATTCCATGAATATATAGTTCATCAATCGGGAGAAAGTGGCTGGAGCATTGGTTTGGCCAAAGGACATGACGGTGTACTCGTATGAACCATAGCGAGTAATGAATGTGGTCTTCGGAATGTCCTCTTCACACACCTGGATCTGATGGTAACCCAACCTCAAGTCGAGTTTCGAGAACACCGTAGATCCAACAATTTGATCATATAGATCGTTGATCCGAGGAAGAGGATACTTGTTATGTATTGTTGCTGGGTTAATAGGTCTGTAATCTTGGACCAAACGATTCGTGCCATCGCTTTTCTTGACAAGGAGCGAAGGTGCTTCCCAATCAGAGGAACTGGGGCGAATTAATCCTTTCTGAAGGGCCTTGTCGATTTCCTCCTTAAGTTCAAGGAGTTCATGTGGCAGCATATTGTAAGGACGCTTGGCAATAGGAACGGTGACTGGCTTCAAGTCGATGAAGAATTCAACCTCTCTGGTCGGCGGTATTCCCGGCAGTTCTTGTGGGAAGACTCGAGATATTCAAATCATTCATCATAAAGATCTGTGTTTCAGCATCACGGGTAATTCGGGTGGTGTGGTTAACAATCTCGCCAGAGGGGTGAAAAATTTGGACAGACTTGGTGCCACAATACAGTGCGACATCGTGAAATTTCAACCAATCCATTCCTAGAATGAGGTCCATGGTGGAAGACTTCAGGATGATGGGGGACACACGGAATACAATTCCTTCAATTTCAATGGTGGTTTCTGTCACTATCTTGGAAATGTGGCAATGGCCTATCAGGGTGCGGACAACCATCGGTGGGTTCATCTTTTCTAACGTGAAGTTATGCGGCAATGCAAATGCTTCCGACATGAATGAATGCGATGCTCCTGAATCAAATAAAACGGTAGCAGGTACTGAATTAACACGAAGGGTACCCATCAAAGTAGCGGGTTTTTCCTGAGCTTCCTCAACATCAATGTTGTAAGCATGTCCACGAGCATGAGCAGCAGACCCAATATTATAGTTGGGGGTCTTGTTTTTGCCACGACCATTTGGGCGGCCAGCAAGGTGAACTACCCGTTGATTCCGTTTCTTGGGACATTCTCTGAAAAAATGACCAAGTTGGTGGCATGTGAAGCATAATCCATCCTGAAGACGAAGGGGTGCAACATTGGGTGGTAGAGGTAGAGCTCTTGGCATCGGTAGAGGCGGAGGCAGATGGGGTGCATCATAAGAAGGCCTTGGAGCGGGGGAAGGTGACAGGGTCGCACTGTTAGGGACCCATATGCGACACTTATGTGTTGCTCTCGAAGATGATCCAATGTCACGATAGTGTTTCCGCGAGTCCTTGTGCTCCATATGGGTAGTCTCGACGGTGATAGCCTTGTTTACCTTGGTGGCGAAGTTTGCAAAATCAAGAACGGCAAGAGCGAGCCTGAGGTCTGCGTTGAGTCCACAGTGGTGATTTCTTCTTGCGCATAGCGAGAGAGGTTGAGGAACTCGCGCTGATAGGGTTCAACTGTCATGTTGCCCTGAGTGAGCTTGCGGAATTCTTCCCTCTTGTGATCCATGATTCCCTGAGGAATGTAGCGGGCGCGGAAGGCGGACTGAAATTCATCCCAGGTGATGACTTCTCCAACTGGCAGTGAACGCTTGTGGGTTCTCCACCACTGATCAGCGGAGCCTTTCAGGTGGTAGGACACAAAGTTCACAAAGTCGGCTGGATCAACATTAGCAGACTCCAGCTCATTAGTGATGTCGCGAAGCCAGTCATCAGCATCTAATGGCTTAACAAAGTTGCGGAACATAGTGGGGTTGAGGCGGGTGATTCGTGCAGAGTCACTGCGGCATGCTGATGGTGGTGCCCATGTTGGTTCTACTGTGGCAACTGAGCCATGATATTCTCCATGAACTAACGGTACATCTCGAACTTCTGCATCATTGCGGCCATGTAATCTGGCGGCAGAGGTGGATCGTTGGCACCATGACCACAACCACGACCAGCCATCCTGCTAGAATTTAACAGGGGTATTTCGGCGATGACAATTTACCGAGGTAATGGAAACAAGAATGAGGTAATGCGACAATGAAGAAGCAGTGGAGCGGATATATAGGGGCATTCATTTAAGACACACAAATCCACACACAGATTCAATAAAAATCGGGCAGCATAACATCGTAGAAATTAAGAAAAAATGACACAGTAGGCGGCGCGCAGACCACGGTAGGAATACACAACGCGACATAGCAAAGCCTATGTCAATCATGTCGCAAGAAAACTGTTGGCCACAGGAATTAAGCCATTGAACTACGGCCTGCCCTGAATGAGAAAGGGGATCCAGTGGTCCGAGATACTTCTCCGAAATCCCTGCGACACGAGTCAATAGAGGGTTTAGAAGCAGAACGCCGGGTGGAAAATAATCTCGGTGCAACTTTCATCAGCGATCAAATTGTTAATGATGTCGACCGCAATGTCGATGCCCAATAATAGCAACGGGTTATCACAGACAAGAGGGTACACCGAGTATAGCAAAGGTAGGGAATTTTGTGGATAATCCAACTCTCCGGGTAGATGCGACCTCGAGATCCTAAGGTCAGAGTTAGCAAAATTTCACGAAAGGATAAGAGAGTAGAATCCCACAGTAAAGGTACGGAGAAAAGGATCCTAATATCACCCAGTTTGCGATGTGGGCCTGTAAGCCACAACATCAGTGCTACTAAAATAGTTTTACAAAGACTAGACTCACTTCGGCAAAGGAGTGGGTAGGGGTTTCCTACAGCCAGTCGGCTCTGATACCAACTTGTGATGCCCCCAAAATCAAACAGTGTACAGTAATCATACAGGAAGGGTACACGACCGATATTAGGGTGCCACGATGAGAATAGGACAACACAACACGAAAAACAAATAAGATAAATCTGATATTACAAACCAGGGATCACGAGGATCCGAATACATAAGGTATACAAACCATAATATCTGAGTACATACATAGTTAGTCAAGTTTTTCCTTAAGAAGGCTAGCACAAATAGTAGGCGCCTCCGAACTACACTTGGTCAACGTGGAACTCGACAACGTAGTAGGCGCCTCCGGGGTACTCCTGCTCCTAGGCGCCAGTCTGGTTGCAACAATCCGGTATATAAAACAAAGGGGGGAAATAAAGCAAGGGTGAGTATCTAGCATACCCACGAGTCTTACGTCCGGCTACTAAGCATTTATGCATTTGAATCAATGGAAAGGGGAGGCTATATAGTGGACTGAATTGCAAGCAGAATAAGGGTGAGAAGCTAGGCCTATCGAAGACTAGAATCTTCACGCGGTTCTTGCAGCATGAGAAGAGAATAGCCAACAGTTTTTATAAAGCATAAAGTAACAATGCAGCAGAAGTTGCTGCAGCATTGTATAATAGTAAGTTGTAATAATTATCAATGCCTCCGAGATCACTTCCTCGACGTCCCTGCAAGGAAAAAACCCCAGAACCAACAGTTTAGTAATGTAGTAGTTTGTAGTACTAGGATATGGCTTCAACATAAAGCGTCCTGTTACCGTGGACACGGCTATTCGAATAGATTAATCTTCCCTGCAGGGGTGCACTTCTACTACTCTACAACGCACAGATCTCCAGGGTGACGTACACCTTGTTAGGAATTCCCCACCGAGGCTATCCGACACAAAGTTACCCATCCTTCAAACTCAACAGAGAGGCCATCCACCGATCTAAATCCTAAGTACGCAGGGATTTGGACCCCAACCCTGACGTACTCCTGCACGGTACGTTGATACGTCCCAAACGTATCTATAATTTCTGCTTGTTCCATGCATGTTTTGTGTGACTTTGCCATGTTTTGCTTGAACTTTCATACACTTTTGAGCATATTTGGACTAATCTATTAACCCAGTGCACCCAGCTGCCAGTTGCTGTTTTCTGCTGTTTTTGTATTTCAGGTTTTCCGGCCATTAAAAGTGCTCCAAAAAATCCAGGAAAATCAGATAAAAAATCAGCGTCGCGGAAGCTTCCGGAAACACAAAAGAAGCGGAGGGGGCCACCACAGGGACTCCAGAAGGGTCCCTGGCGCGGCCCCACCCTAGGACACGCCAGGGGGGCTCCTGGCTGCCCTGTGCGTCCCCTCGACACCCCCCTTCGCCGATATTTACCCCTCGGAGTGGAAACCTGTCGGGACCCGGGGTTAGCGTATGCAAGTCCCGCTACGACACAGTCATATGGAGAGCCGAGAACCGTACCCACTTGTCTAAGCAGGCAAGGCCAAGAACAGAACATTCTCAGAAAGCATCGTACTTGAGGGGCATCCCATGCAGGCCGGATGATCAACTAAGATGGGTCCTCATCGTCCGCACACAAGTCTAAATGATATGGGTGATGAACTCCCATATTCACAGACAAGTCGCCTCAACCATACTGTCGACTATCTCATAACTCTTACATAGACTTACTCCAGCCCGATCACTTAGTCGGGGTCTAGGGCGGGCTCGATCATACATAAAAGTGTGCACGAGACAGAGTCTCGAACAATCGCATCGCGATGCCCCAAGCTGCGCACATCTAAGGGCCACTTGGTGTATAAAAGACCGCCAGCCAGTTCACAACTAAAGTCTCGAAAACCCATACAAAGACATGTATGTTATAAACATACACGCAACACACATGCCTTGTATGAACAGCAGGTATCATTGCAATTCTCTAAAAAGTATACAACTTTATTAATAACTCTTACAGAGTGCACACAGAGATCACAAGTCTGTGATCCAACATTACATCAAACATGCGGAAGCCAAGTAGGTCTGAGTACAGATGAGTTTAACAAATGGCTTCGAGAAGCCTTCTCTATAAACAAGCCCTCCACGAGGGAACCAGTCGTCTGACTGGGACTACACTAGCTTGGTCTTGGTCTGAGTCTTCAATCTTCGAGCTTCGGGTAGAAGCCACCATCAGGTAGGTGGGTTCATCTAAAACATAGAATAAGCAAACGTCAGTACAAAGTCGTACTCAGCAAGACTTACATAGGAGCTATACTACTCATGCACATGTATCAAGATAAAGGGAGGTGGGGTTTCACTTGCAGAAGTGCCGGCTTTGACTTGGCTAGTCCTGAACTACGAGTACCAGACTTGAGGAAAGAAGCGTACACGAGTCCACTAGATCTCTTCAACCAATACACCACTATGGTTACTTCCTCGACTTCCCCACGAGAAGCCCACCATAGCACTCACGCTTATCTTGGTGAGTTTTAGAAGTATCCAGTTCAAGTTGTCTAATAATCGAGCACAGCTCTCCAAGCAATCCTTAACCGCGGACGCGGCTATTCGAATAGTTTTGTTAACCCTGCAGGGGTGTACTTCTACACACACATGTCATCAGTTACCGCCTTTTGCGTGTCACCGTTCAGAAGGTGACAACGAGGATGCCACCACAACACTTCGCCCACAACTCCGTTCTAGTCCAGAGAGTCGCCTATCTGAGGGGGATCCAGATGGAAGTCCGGCCGAGGTTCCAGTACAGCCTCAAACGATGTGTGCAGGGTCCCAAGCCGGTCTTGAAAAGCCGTTCATCCACTTCGCAGACCGTGCCACAGCCCTACCAAAACTCCGAACTACTGCGACTTCTGGGGTTCGAACGGGGTGAGGTACTAGGATGAGAGGGGTCAGTGAGCCCAATGTGTGGTTGTATTCTTCTTGTTGGATCACCACACAAGAACTCGGACTTAAGGCGGTGTTCAACGAGACAACCCACTATGTACTCCTACACAGCCTCTCATCGTTCACCTTGTATTAGGGTAGATTCACCAACACAGTTTCACTTTCATCAACACCATGTTCACCATCATCCCGACTCACAAAAGAGTAACCTCATTGTAACTCTAAGCATGCAATAAGCAGTAACAGTTGCAGGGTTACATGATATCAACCAACTCCTACATGTGCTAGGATTGTGGTTTGCTTACTACTGTGACAAAATGATAGGTCATGCAAAGGATTGGGTTCAACTATGCGGTAGAAACGTTATCATGGTAATCATCCTATACAATGCATAAGCGAGACATGAGAGGGAAGTGGGATTTTATCGACATGATCAATGGGGGTTTGCTTGCCTTGCTGACGAGGTTTCGATAACGGTGTCTTCAACGAAGGGGGTGGCCTCCGATTCCGGTTGCACGTCTATCAGCAACATGAAAATCATAGGATCAACATAATGTACAATGCACAATCACATGAATAAGATTGTAATGGTGATGATCATGGTTGCATTGTGTGGACAATTCTATTTAAAAGGAGTATATTGCAATTGAATTGCAAATTCAAACTCCTTTTGATTTATCGATGAATTTCAAATGCATTTGAAGGCATGAAAGTTCATTTGAAAAGGTTGATCATGAAGTGATGTTGTAAGGGTGAGGTAAAGCCTCTGATGTGTGGATGAAACTATATAAAAGAAGTGTGTTGCAAAGTCATTTGCAAATTCACTCCAAATTTGAATTTGAAAAGGATCCATCTGCATGTTTGCTACTGTTCACCCATTTTAAAATGGTCAAACATAGCAACCATTTGCATATTCATAATCCTTGTACTTTTCTGATAATTTTAGACATATTATTTGTCCAATTTGGAGTTAAAATGAATTAGTTATGATTTATTGAAGTTTAAGCTATTTTCTGGAATTTTCTGAAATAATTTAAATTGGGAAAAGATTTATTGCGTCACTTCTGCGTCAGCATGACGTGGGGGGGCTCTGACCAGTGGGTCCACCCTGTAAGTCTCACAGGGGTTAAAACCCTATTAGTTTAAACTAACAATGGTTTAGGAGGGCCAGGGGCCCACCTGTCATTGGGTCAAGGGGGGGATTAGGGGGTGATTAAGGCCTCATCGGCCGGCGGCTAGCCGCCGGCGTCCTGTGCGCGGCGGCGCTCTGTCGGAACGGTGCTACGGGCCACAGGGAGGGAAGAGGAGGGCACCAGGGGGTGCCTATCGCTCGTGCGCTTCGCGTGGAGCACGCCGGGGACCTCGGGGAGGCCTCGGGCCAAGCCGGCGAGCAAGCCCGCGGCGGACGGCCGCTGCCCTAGACGAAGACGGCGAACTACGACGCGAGAAGAGGAACGGGAAGGTGCAGGAGCATCGTGAGGCTCACCTGAACCCAATAGTGGGCGCGGCGAGGTCGGAGGAAGCTCGGCGCGGACGAATTGCTCGTCGGAAACAATGGCGACCGGCGGCGGGATCTTGATGCGGCCGTCTCCTCCGGTGCGGCTCAGGTTCAATTGATGCAGTGGAATGAGGAAATCGACGCCGCTGGAGAGGATGGACAACGTGGCACCTCGCGGGGAGCTTGGTCGCCGCGTCGGGGCTCCGCCGCGCTCCGGCTAGGCTACGGTTGCGTGCGGGATTCGGCGAGGAGGAAGAACGGGAGCTCGTCTCTGCGAGGAGAAAGAGGAGCGGGGTGACGTGGGTGTCTGCGTGGCGAGAGGAGGAGGCAGGGGGTGGCCTAGAAGCCCTCCGGCGTCGCGGTGGCATCGGTCGTGTCCTCTCAGCGCGCCACCGAGCAGGTTGGGGAAGACGACAAGCCCAGGTGGGCTTGGGCCGTGGGGAAAACAAGTTGGGCCAGTGGTCTGTAGGGTTGGGCTAGGATTCCTTTTCTAATTTCTCTAAGTTTTTCTTCTGTTTTTCCTTTTCTGGCTTGTGTTTTGCTCTGGATAAAATAGCAAAGCATTTCATAAAATCTTCAAATCTTTTATGTGGGCTTAGTAGACATATAGCTAGCCACTCACAAGTTTTGCAGATTTTTGAAATTTATTTAATTTGAATTTCAAATCAAATAGGGGTATTATTTAATTTCCAAGGCACTGTTTGAATATTTGAAAAATTCATGAGTATGGGAATAAACCCAAACCACTTTTGCAATGATCAGCAAAAATTCTAGGAATTTTCCAAGCATTCAAATGATTTTTTGAAAAATATTTTTATCTGGCCATTTGATTTAATTTCTCAGGGCTTTTCTTTTCCCCATTTTTGAATTTTCTTTTGAATTTTTGCATGATGCAAAGGGGCACTCAAACCCTAGCACTTACCCAAGTTGGGGTTCTAACAACTCGCCCCCGCTCAAAAGTCTCTCGTCCCGAGATTCAGAAGTCGTCGGGAGGAAGGAGGGGTACTCGGCACGGAGGCCGTCTTCTCTTTCCCAGGTTGCTTCTTTCTCGGAGTGATGTGACCATTGCACTTTAAGGAACTTGATCTTGTGACGACGAGTGACACGCTCTGCTGAATCAAGAATACGAACAGGGTACTCTTGATAAGAAAGGTCATCTTGGAGATCAAGCGTTTCATGGTCGACTTCGCGGATGGGGTCCTTGAAGCAACGCCTGAGTTGTGACACATGGAATACATCATGTAATCGGGAAAGGTGAGGGGGTAGTTCAAGTTGGTAGGTAGCTTCTCCACGTTTAGAAAGAATGCGGAAAGGTCCGATGTAACGTGGGGCCAATTTGCCTTTGATACCGAATCTTTGGGTTCCCTTCAGAGGAGTAACCCGAAGGTAAGCCTTCTCATCAAGATTGTAGCTCTCTTGCCTATGATGACGATCATAGTAGCTTTTCTGACGAGACTGGGCTTCTTTCAAGTGATCACGAACAATGTGAACTTGCTCTTCTGCTTCCTTGATCATGTCCGGTCCAAAGAATTTTCTTTCACCGGTTTCTGACCAGTTTAAAGGTGTTCGACATCGTCGTCCATAAAGGAGTTCAAAAGGAGCCATGTTCAGACTAGATTGAAAACTATTGTTATAAGCAAATTCGGCAAATGGAAGAGACTTCTCCCAATTCTTTCCGAATGAGATAACACAAGCTCTGAGCATGTCTTCAAGAATTTGCTTAACCCTTTTGACTTGACCACTAGACTGTGGATGGAAAGCTGTACTAAAGGAGAGATGAGTTCCCATAGCATGTTGGAAGCTTTCCCAAAATCTAGAGGTGAAAAGGCTACCACGATCAGAATTGATTTCCAAAGGAACACCATGAAGGGATACAATTCTAGAGACATACAAGTCTTCTAACTGGCTAGCAGTTACAGACTCGCGAACTGGAAGGAAGTGAGCAACTTTGGAAAGCCTATCTATGACAACGAAGATGCCATCGTTTCCTTTCTGGGTTTTTGGAAGGCCGGTGATGAAGTCCATACCGACTTTGTCCCATTTCCACTCTGGAATAGGCAAAGGTTGAAGTGTACCAGCAGGTCTTTGATGTTCTGCCTTAATGCGACGACAAACATCACATTCGGCAACAAATTGAGCAATGTCTCTCTTCATCCTAGTCCACCAAAATCTCTGGCGTAGATCTCGGTACATTTTTGTGCTACCGGGATGAATCGAGAGGGGTGTGTCATGGGCTTCTTTGAGGATGAGTTGCCTTAGTTCCCTATTCTTAGGTACTACTAAACGATTTCCAAAGAATACCGTTCCTTTACTATCTGTGGAGAAACATCTAGCAACTCCGCTAGCAATGTTCTCCTTGATCCGGCGAACACCTCGTGCACGGCTTTGGGCAACTATGATTTGATCCTCAAGTGTTGGATTCGCCACCAAGTTGAAAAGAGATCCACGAGGAACAATCTCAAGATTGAGCTTTCGAAATTCCTCATGAAGAAGTGGTTGATACTGTTGTAACATGAGGTTGTTACAATACGACTTACGACTTAGTGCATCAGCCATGACATTGGCTTTGCCTGGGGTGTAAGAAATTCCTAAGTCATAATCTTTTATCAACTCTATCCAGCGTCTTTGCCAGAGATTAAGATCTGGCTGGGTGAATATCTATTTGAGGCTTTGGTGGTCGGAATAGATGTCACAACGATTACCAAGGAGGTAATGTCGCCAAGTTGTCATGGCATGAACTACGGCATTGAGTTCAAGATCATGGGTAGGATAGTTCTGTTCATGTGGACGCAACTGGCGTGAAGCATAAGCTACCACATGTCGATCTTTCATAAGTATCCATCCTAACCCTTGCCGTGAAGCATCACAATAGATCTCGAAATCCTTTTTGGTGTCTGGAGGTGCAAGTACGGGTGCAGAAGTCAATCTTCTTTTTAGCTCTTGAAAGCTTTCCTCGCACTTGGGAGTCCATAGGAATTTCTTCTCTTTCTTGAGGAGTTCAGTTACAGGCTTTGCAACTTTAGAAAAGTTCTCGACGAAGCGACGGCAATAGCTGGCTAGGCCAATATAACTCCTAACTTGCTTAACTGATTCAGGTGGAGTCCAGTCAAGGACAGCCTGAACTCTCTCGGGATTCACAGCAATGCCTTTTGCAGAAATCACGTGGCCTAAATAGGTCACTTCTGGTAGCCAAAATTCACACTTGGAGAATTTAGCATACAAGCGATGCTCTCTAAGTTTCATCAATACCAGCCTTAGGTGTTCGGCATGTTCTTCTTCATTGTTCGAGTAGATAAGAATGTCATCAAGATAAACTACAACAAATTTATCTAGGTACTCCATGAAGATCGAATTCATCATGCGTGAGAAAGTGGCGGGGGCATTGGTTAAACCAAAGGACATGACGGTGTACTCGTAAAGACCATAACGAGTAGTAAAAGCCGTTTTGGGAATGTCCTCGTTTCGGATTTTGATTTGATGATAACCTAATCTCAAATCCATATTGGAGAAGACAGAGGATCCTGCAAGTTGATCATAAAGATCATTGATCTTGGGCACTGGGTACTTGTTCTTTATCATCGCTAAATTTAGCGGGCGATAGTCTACGCACATCCTTTCTGTTCCATCTTTCTTTGTTACGAACAGAATGGGCCAACCCCATGGCAATGAGCTAGGACGGATGAAGCCTTTTTCCAACAAAGCTTCTAGTTGGGTTTTAAGCTCAGCAAACTCACGTGGGGCCATTTTGTATGGGCGTCTGGAAATTGGTGCGGTTCCTGGCATAAGATCTACTATGAATTCTACACATCTGTCGGGTGGCATTCCCGGCAGCTCTTCAGGAAAGACATCCGGGAAGTCACGAACCACCGGAACATCTTCAAGGTCGGGAAGGGGAAGCACATTCAGAGAATGCACCTGGGTTCTTGTTCTTGGTGAGGAGTAATCTATTGTCTGGCCTGAAGGATGTGTAAGTCTAACTGTCTTGGCTTTACAATCAAGAAAAGCATGTTGTTTTGATAACCAATCCATACCAAGGATGACATCAATGTCTGAAGACTTGAGGGCTATGAGTGAAGCAAGGAATACTAAACCCTCAATTTCAATTTGATTGCCATGGCTTACTCTATTAGTTTGCCATTTGGAACCAGGAGTTTGAATGATCATAGGGGTGAACATTTCTTCAAATGATACATCATGCCGAAGTGCATAACTCTCCGACATGAATGAGTGAGAATCGCCTGGGTCAAAAAGAACAGAAGTGGGAACAAAAATGACTGGGAGCGTACCAAGAATTACGTCAGAAGTACCATCAGTTTCCTCAGCTGAGATTTGGTTCACATGTCCAAGATTTTCTGAGGTGGATGGCTTGGCAGTGGAAACCTTCGGGGGTGGTTTGGCACAAATAGTGGGGTTCCTTTTGGCATGGGGTGGAGCATTCTGATTTATGGAACAATCACGAGAATAGTGACCAGGCTGGCCACATCTAAAGCAGGCTCCAAAGATAGTGCGGGGAGCTGGGTTGTTTGGTGGAGCTGGTGGACGAGGCGGCACAAGGGATGGCCTCGGTGGGTTGTTTTGGGGAAACAAACTGTTAGGAATCCAGATCATGCGCTTCTGAGGGCGTGAGCTGGAAGAAGGGGCAAGCTCAAGAGCATGCTTGCGAGACTCCTCGAAAATTTCATTGCCATGCTCAGCTCTGAAGGATCTGTTGACTAAATACTCAAAGGTGGCAAATTCGATGAGGTTGAGATCATGACGAAGGATGGGGCTAAGTCCCTTGCGGAACCTTGCCTGCTTTCTAGCATCGGTGGTGATCTCGTCTTGGGCATAACGAGCAAGACGGTTGAATTCCCTCACATACTCATGAATGGACATCTCTCCTTGATTCAGATTGCAGAACTCTTCCTTCTTGCGCTCCATCAACTCATCCAGAATGTGGTACCCTCGAAAGGCAACACAGAACTCCTGCCAAGTCACTACGTGACCATCTGGCTACATTGCAACATAGTTCTCCCACCACTGAAGAGCAGCACCTTCCAAGAAGTATACCGCGAAAATAAATCGGTCATCGGGAGCAACATGTGCAGTGTCAAGCTTACGCTCGATGGAACGGAGCCAATCATCAGCTTCAAGGGGCTCAGAAGAACATCGGAATACCGATGGCTTGAGGAGGATGAAATCCTGAATGCTGACCACCACATTACGATGGTGGGCGGTATTCTGTTCGATGAGCTCCAGAAGGCGTGTTTGATCACGTCTATTCCGCTCAGCTTCCATCATGATTTCCACCGCAGAAGGCGGTGGTGGAGGTTCATCATCATTTCGATTCCGACCACGGTTTCCATTCCGAAGAACAACACTACGAGTTCCACCTGACATCCTGTGTGATAAAAATCAACAATCAGAACAAGTTGTACGATGGAGGCAAGGATAAAAGGATATGATTTAGGCGGAAAGGATAAAATGCGAAGGCAATGATTCAAAGAAACACGGAACAAATCCGGCAGCATAACGGCTACACCGGGATGGAAAATGAAACAACCTCGAAGAAATTGGATAGAACTTCTTCAAGGAACTCAAAACACGAAGACTCTGGACATCCACAAAAATCCTACGGCTATAAGGAGGCAATCAACAAGATGTTCTAGTAAGACATAGACGAGCCTAGTCCTATCTTCCGTAGAAAAGGTAAGGGTGACTCAGAACTCAGATCGATGAGGGTAAGGAGAAAAAGAAGCCTTACGTTTTTCCCTTATATACCCATAGTAACTATATAACTATAGAAGGCTAGAATCGACTTCGTCCAAGGCTGATAATCCTACAGTCAGTCCTGCTCTGATACCAAGTATGTCGGGACCCGGGGTTAGCGTATGCAAGTCCCGCTACGACATAGTCATATGGAGAGCCGAAAACTGTACCCACTTGTCTAAGCAGACAAGGCAAGGCACAGAACATTCTCGGAAAGCATCGTACGTGAGGGGCATCCCATCCAGGCCGGATGATACACTGAGATGGGTCCTCATCGTCCGCACACATGTCTAAATGATATGGGTGATGAATTCCCATATTCACAGACAAGTCGCCTCAACCATACTATCGACTATCTCATAACTCTTACATAGACTTACTCCAGCCCGATCACTTAGTAGAGGTCTAGGGCGGGCTCGATCATACATCAAAGTGTGCACGAGACAGAGTCTCGAACAATCGCATCGCGATGCCCCAAGTTGCGCACATCTAAGGGCCACTTGGTGTATAAAAGACCGCCAGCCAGATCACAACTAAGGTCTCGAAAACCCATACAAATACATGTATGTTATAAACATACACGCACCACACATGCCTTGTATGAACAGCAGGTATCATTGCAATTCTCTACAAAGTATACAACTTTATTAATAACTCTTACAGAGTGCACACAGAGATCACAAGTCTGTGATCCAACATTACATCAAACATGCGGAAGCAAAGTAGGTCTGAGTAAATACAAGTTTAACAAATGGCTTAGAGAAGCCTTCTCTATAAACAAGCCCTCCACGAGGGAACCAGTCGTCTGACTGGGACTACACTAGCTTGGTCTTGGTCTGAGTCTTCAATCTTCGAGCTTCGGGTAGAAGCCACCATCAGGTAGGTGGGTTCATCTAAAACATAGAATAAGCAAACGTGAGTACAAAGTCGTACTCAGCAAGACTTACATAGGAGCTATACTACTCATGCACATGTATCAAGATAAAGGGAGGTGGGGTTTCACTTGCAGAAGTGCCGGCTTTGACTTGGCTAGTCCTGAACTACGAGTACCAGACTTGAGGTAAGAAGCGTACACGAGTCCACTAGATCTCTTCAACCAATACACCACTATGGTTACTTCCTCTACTTCCCCACGAGAAGCACACCATAGCACTCACGCTTATCTTGATGAGTTTTAGAAGTATCCAGTTCAAGTTGTCTAATAATCGAGCACAGCTCTCCAAGCAGTCCTTAACCGCGGACGCGGGTATTCGAATAGTTTTGTTAACCCTGCTGGGGTGTACCGCTACACACACGTGTCATCAGTTACCGCCTTTTGCGTGTCACCGTTCAAGACGTGACAGCGAGGATGCCACCACAACACTTCGCCCACAACTCCGTTCTAGTCCAGAGAGTCACCTATCTGAGCGGGATACGTATGGAAGTCCGGCCGAGGTTCCAGTACAGCCTCAAACGATGTGTGCAGGGTCCCAAGCCGGTCTTGAAAAGCCGTTCTTCCACTTCGCAGACCGTGCCACAGCCCTACCAGAACTCCGAACTACTGCAACTTCTGGGGTTCGAACGGGGTGAGTTACTAGGATGAGAGGGGTCAGTGAGCCCAATGTGTAGTTGTACTCTTCTTCTTGGATCACCACACAAGAACTTGGACTTAAGGCGGTGTTCAACGAGACAACCCACTGTGTACTCCTACACAGCCTCTCATCGTTCACCTTATATTAGGGTAGATTCACCAACACAGTTTCACTTTCATCAACACCATGTACACCATCATCCCGACTCACAAAAGGGTAACCTCATTGTAACTTTAAGCATGCAATAAGCAGTAACAGTTGCAGGGTTACATGATATCAACCAACTCCTACATTTTCTAGGATTGTGGTTTGCTTACTACTTTGACAAAATGATAGGTCATGCAAAGGATTGGGTTCAACTATGCAGTAGAAACGTTATCATGGTAATCATCCTATACAATGCATAAGCGAGACATGAGAGGGAAGTGGGATTTTATCGACATGATCAATGGGGGTTTGCTTGCCTTGCTGACGAGGTTTCAATAACGGTGTCTTCAATGAAGGGGGTGTCCTCCGATTCCGGTTGCACGTCTATCAGCAACATGACAATCATAGGATCAACATAATGTACAATGCACAATCACATGAATAAGATTGTAATGGTGATGATCATGGTTGCATTGTGTGGACAATTCTATTTAAAAGGAGTATATTGCAATTGAATTGCAAATTCAAACTCCTTTTGATTTATCGATGAATTTCAAATGCATTTGAATGCATGAAAGTTCATTTGAAAAGGTTGATCATGAAGTGATGTTGTAAGGGTGAGGTAAAGCCTCTGATGTGTGGATGAAACTAGATAAAAGAAGTGTCTTGCAAAGTCATTTGCAAATTCACTCCAAGTTTGAATTTGAAAAGGATCCATATGCATGTTTGCTACTGTTCACCCATTTTAAAATGGTAAAACATAGAAACTAGTTGCATATTCATAATCCTTGTATTTTTATGATAGTTTTAGACATATTATTTGTCCAATTTGGAGTTAAAATGAATTAGTTATGATTTATTGAAGTTTAAGCTATTTTCTGGAATTTTCTGAAATAATTTAAATTGGAAAATGATTTATTGCGTCACTGCTGCGTCAGCATGACGTGGGGGGGGCTCTGACCAGTGGGTCCACCCTGTAAGTCTCACAGGGGTAAAAACCCTGTTAGTTTAAACTAACAATGGTTTAGGAGGGCCAGGGGCCCACCTGTCTTTGGGTCAAGGGGGGGATTAGGGGGTGATTAAGGCCTAATCGGCCGGTGGCTAGCCGCCGGCGTCCTGTGCGCAGTGGCGCTCTGTCGGAACAGTGCTACGGGCCACGGGGAGGGAAGAGGAGGGCACCAGGGGGTGCCTCTCGCTCGTGCGCTTCGCGTGGAGCACGCCGGGGACCTCGGGGAGGCCTCGGGCCACGCCGGCGAGCAAGCCCGCGGCGGACGGCTGTTGCCCTAGATGAAGACGGCGAACTACGACGCGAGAAGAGGAACAGGAAGGTGCAGGAGCATCGTGAGGCTCACCTGAACCCAATAGTGGGCGCGGCGAGGTCGGAGGAAGCTCGGCGCGGACGAATTGCTCGTCGGAAACAATGGCGATCGGCGGCGGGATCTTGATGCGGTTGTCTCCTCCGGTGCGGCTCGGGTTCAATTGATGCAAGGGAATAAGGAAATCGACGCCGCTGGAGAGGATGGACAAGGTGGCACCTCGCGGGGAGCTTGGTCGCCGCGTCGGGTCTCCGCCGTGCTCCGGCTAGGCTACGATTGCGTGCGGGATTCGGCGAGGAGGAAGAACGGGAGCTCGTATCTGCGAGGGGAAAGAGGAGCGGGGTGACGTGGTCGTCTGCGTGGTGAGAGGAGGAGGCAGGGGGTGGCCTAGAAGCCCTCCGGCGTCGCGGTGGCGTCGGCCGTGTCCTCCCAGCGCGCCACCGAGCAGGTTGGGGAAGACGACAAGCCTAGGTGAGCTTGGGCCGTGGGGAAAACAAGTTGGGCCAGTGGCCTGTAGGGTTGGGCTAGGATTCCTTTTCTAATTTCTCTAAGTTTTTCTTCTATTTTTCCTTTTCTGGCTTGTGTTTTTCTCTGGATAAAATAGCAAAGCATTTTATAAAATCTTCAAATCTTTTATGTGGGCTTAGTAGACATATAGCTAGCCACTCACAAGTTTTGGAAATTTTTGAAATTCAATTAATTTGAATTTCAAATCAAATAGGGGTATTATTTAATTTCCAAGGCACTGTTTGAATATTTGAAAAATCCATGAGTATGGGAATAAACCCAAACCACTTTTGCAATGATCAGCAACAATTCTAGGAATTTTCCAAGCATTCAAATGATTTTTGGAAAAATATTTTTATCTGGCCATTTGATTTAATTTCTCAGGGCTTTTCTTTTCCCCATTTTTGAATTTTCTTTTGCATTTTTGCATGATGCAAAGGGGCACTCAAACCCTAGCACTTACCCAAGTTGGGGTTCTGACAAAACCCCTAAGACGGACTCCTTTTTCAATATCTCGCCTCTGTTCCGCCGCCGCCGCCGTTTCAAGATCGGGGCTGCCTGGAGAAGCTGCTCCGGCACCCTGCCGAAAGAAGCTACCCCCTCCGGGAGACCATCCATAGCCATGGACGCCTCCCGTATGTACCGTGAGTAGTTTCCCTTGGACCTTGGGTCCGTGACCAGTAGCTATGAGATCTATCTCTCCCTTCTTTGTGCCTCCGCTTTCGAGTCCTCGTGAGCTGCTTCACATGATCGAGGCATCTATGTAATTTCTGTTGTTGCTATGATGAGTTTGTTGGGATCTGATGGATTATGAGACTATGTTCAGATTGTGATGAGTAATATATTTGGTTCTTCTCTTTTATATTTTGTTCTTTAGTAAATTCTTGCATGTTCTCCGTTGCGGTATTTTCTTTGGCGAAGTATTTTATTTGCAAATCCAAGAGGGAGCGTTATGCTTGATTGTGGGTTCAGCCCCCTGATGTCTAGCTTGAGTGACAAAAACATGAGACTAGGGGATGTGCTGTTTCCACCAGGGATAAAACAACGGTGCTTGTACTTGCGGGTGCAAGGATTGTTTACTTTACGCAAAGTTCTTTTAATGCAGGTGTCTGTTACTTTGAGTTTACACTTTGGGTGGGATTCGCAACTTAATACTAGCGAGATGTTCTGTATAGATATATCAAGGTGGATGATTCGTAGTAGATGCAGATGGATTTTGGTCTACTTACCTTGGCGTACTGCCCATTGCTTTTGAACCCTTCCTTTCTTTGCAACATAGTTAGCATTGCGGTGCCTCCAAAATCCTGTCAATTGCCCAACTGTGATTTGTTTACCTCGCTAGCACTTTTATCGTCTTTTGGGAGAGTGACATCACTAGTGAAAATCACGGGACCCCGGTCCATCTTCATATCATTGTTTGCACCCTCAATTTAATTTCAGTCTTTTCTTTCAGTAGCCACTATTATTATCTCTTGCGTTGATCCTTTGTAAACGACATGGCCGGAGGAATTGACAACTCCTCTGTACTCGTTGGGAGCAAAGTTATTTGTATCTTTGTGCAGGTCCAGGTGAAGTAGCAACCTCGGCGCCACTGTTCACTTTACCACCTTCTTGTATCCGTCGGAGTCCTACGGGAGACAAACCTTGGTATCTTTTCCAAGGGAAAACTTGTTGCTACTCTACAATATCCAACCCTGCACTTGGGGTTATCAACGAGGGCTTGAAGAGTATAACACTCTCTTGCCACCAGCAAGTTTTCTGGCGCCGTTGCCGGGGACTCCAGTCTACAAGATAGGGGAGTTGCACACTATCTTTTACCTTTGCTTTTTAGTCTTGTTCGTTTACCTTTCAGTTTTTACTTTTGTGTCCTTAATCAAAAATACCAAAAATACATGTTACCTTGTCAGTAGGTACCACTATGGCTGGTCCTTTTTCCTTTGGTGAGGCAGAAGTGCTTACCTTTACTCAAAGAGGTGGTGAAAGTTTGAAATATGCTTGGTATAGAATTAATGATTCTCAAAAAAGAGCCACCAAGAAGCAATCCACTACTATCCTGCTTAGAAATTTTTATGTTAGGATTACTTCTTGGAATAGGTTTCTTTTAGACACTGCTATCAATGGAAACTTCATAGAGGCCCCAGTTTGGGAAGCCCTTAATGTTATTGAAAATCTTGTTGGTAGTCTCCCCATTGTTAGTATTAAGGAGGACATTACTTTAGCTCACATTATGAGAAAACTCAAAAAAATAGAGCTAGAGATGCCAAGTATCGATAGGGGGAATGAGTTGGATCGTAAGATTCAAGGGAATTTGAATAGGCTAGATAATTCTATGCAGAAAATTGTCAAAACTTTGGAGACTATCAAATCCCTTGATGAAAAGTCTTCTAGGATAGAAAAGATTGAGGAAGTTATTGAAACTTTAGGAACTACCTTTTCCTCAATCAAAACCAAAAAGGATGAAACTCCGGGAAAGAAGGAACCTAAGTACATTTACGCACCCAAGGTTCCCCGAGCTAAAGCTAGCACACCCATTGCCAAGAGAGTTGAAATGGTGAAAACTTTGGAGACACCTATGTTTAACTTTAATGAAACTCCAATTGATTTCCCTCCTTTTGATTTTATTCCAAGAAGCATTTTCATTATTATTTTATTTGAGAAACCCATTAAGACTAGTTGTACTATTGAAGAGCTTTTTGATGATCACGATGATGGTTCAATTGATGCAACTTGATCTTCTGCTTTAAGCCTAGCTAATGGCTCTAAAGAAGCGCTTTCGGGAGGCAGCCCGCAACGAATTTAGGTTTTTCTTTTTTCTTTTGTTCTATTCTTAGTGGTCTTGATGATTGTTACTACTGTAGCAACATCATTGTATCTTTACTTTTCAAGATTTGTGCCAAGTTTAGCCTCATACGGCAAGGGAAGTAAAAGTTGTGACATGGTGTCCAGAAAACAGATTCTGTCCTCGTTACCAGAAAAATTCCAGAAAAATCCTAGTTCATCTTTTTGAGCTGAAATATTTACACAGCGTGCTCTATACAATTACGAAACTTCTGTATGTTCTGAGTTTTTGGATTTGAGTTGCAGAAGTATCCCTAAAAAAATTCTTTACTACCTGCTGTTCTGTTTTTCACAGATTCTGCCACGTTTTGTCTCTCCTAACTTTTGCAAACCTTAAGCTTTCTTTTTCATTGCAAAAACTTTTTGGAAATCTTGGGAAACAGTATCTCTTCAAGTTTATCTTTATTTCCAGTAAGGGAATAATTATTTTATTAGGGTACTAACCTCTCTAATCAGCCTACAATGAGTTATGTATGAAGGAGTTTTCAAGTGCGCGATGGAGGATGATGAAAGAAGATTCAGGAGTGTCAAGCGCTCAAGCTTGGGGATGCCCCCACGCATCCCCAATAAATATTCAAGGAGACTCAAGCATCTAAGCTTGGGGATGCCCCCGGTGCACCCCCTCCTTCATCAACAATTATCAGTTCGTCTCTCGTTGCACTATATTTTTATCACTTCATGCGTTATGTGCTATGCTTGGAGCGTCCCGCTCTTTACTTTTCTAGGTTTGTTTTTGCTTTCTTTGCTGTAGTAACAAGTTATAACCCAACTTACTCTTTTGTGTGGGAGAGAAACACGCTCCGCTTGAACTAGAACTCCTCATAGGATTTGCATGCTTATTCTTTTAGCTGGGAGCTGTTCTTTTTCTTTTCTTAGCTGTTGTTCTATTTAGTTGTATTGCTTTAGTTTTTCTAGAGCTTTTCTTTTGTCTTAGGTTGAACTTTCTATAGGTTGCATGTTTTATATTGTTAGAGAGTTTGCCTGTTGCACTGAGTTCTGTGTCTTGACTGAAAGTAGGTAGTTAAAGTTGTTGTTCTCTTTGTAGTAGTAACTTGCAATAGTTTTTGAGGTATTGACTAGAGTAATGTTTGAACTTATGGTGTCAAGAGCTCTTGCCTATTAGTGATAGATGTCGTATTTTGGGCAATCCGTGTTTATTTTCAAAAACTACAAAACTAGTTGAGAACTCTAGCTACTAGATGGATCACTAACCTCTGGAGGGTTCGAATATTAGAGTACACTCACGTACCATGAGTCGAGGATGCGCAAGGATAACCAAACCCCCATACACTCCTCCTTGGGGTACCTGTCTCTTTGTGAACCTCCTTATTAGATTGAGAGTTACCGATAATAAGTGCATGAGTTCTTCGGACTAATGTGAGTATTCGAAAGTTGACACTTCCACCCACCTATACTTTTTCTAGCCTCTCTTGTGCCGTGCATTGCTTTCTTCTCACTCCGAGAGTTGGCGTCCACCTTTGCCGGTACATCCTAACCCTTGGCATGATACGCTCTGTCATCATAAACCTCCTTATATCTTTCCTCAAAACAGCCACCACATACCTACAAGGCATTTCCATAGCCTTTCCGAGATACATTGCCATGCAACATCCACCTTCTCATGACATACATGCTACTTGCTTGATCGATGAGCCGCATACTAGTTGGGCCATGCCCTAATCATTGCTACATGACGCGCTAGTATCATTGCATATCCTGCTACCCTGGCAGAGGCATACATTTGCTTCATGATAGTTACATTTTCTTTATGTGAGTACCTTTGTAAAGTGTGAAAGATCTCCTATATTCTTGTAAAATATAGAGTATTGCCCCTAAAGTGAGGAAAAGATCCCAAAGAGGACAAAATCAAAAGATCCCAAAGAGGACAAATGAGAGTTAAATAGAAAGAGCCATTGAGGCCACCAAAAAAATACAAAAAAGAAGAGAAACAGAGAAAAAAAAGAGAGAAGGGGGCATACTACTATTCCTTTTGAGAGATCCACACTAGTACTTCATCTTCTATCCCTTGTACTCCATAGAGATCATCATCATGCATATAGCAATGTGGGGACCCTTCACACTATAGAACTTGGCTTGTATATTCCAATGATGAGCCTCCTCAAACGAGTTCTAGGTCTTCTTGAGCAAGCAAGTTAGATGCACCCCCACTAGTTCCCTTGGAGAGATTTTAGCTCACATGTGCATCCGTTGTATGGCAATCCCTACTCCTCAAATCATATCTATCATATGGCCTTCTCTCGCCTATGATTCTCCTCATTGATGTGAGCCTTTCACACCTTTTTGTCTTCCTCCTCCACCTTCTTTCTATTTCGCCTTTTAGGTGTAAACTTTCTTGATCACGCTCATCCATTGCATGAGTGCTCAAAATATTGAAAGGGAGTCGATCAGTTTGACTTGTACCTGACTAGTGGTCTGGGGATGAGTCAAGATAAGAATCCAAAGGAGACTAAGTGTGAAACTTTAGTAGATAGTTGTTCTCAACAACCTTACTTTGTCTCTCGTATTTCCCTATCCCTTGCTTGCACGCAAACACCATTTGGAGACATTCGAGTCACAGACTGCAAGAGCTCTTGTACCTTTTATTCTTTTGTTACTTGTGTCGATGGTAATATAGACTCTTGTTTGTTAAGACTTGACTTGAATTGCATGCTTTGATTGCTTTACTAAAAAGTCCTTTTATGGTTGTGTGGCATGTCACCATAGAAATTATGCTTGTTATCATTTACCTACTCGAGGACGAGCAGGAATTAAGATTGGGGATGTTGATACGTCCCAAACGTATCTATAATTTCTGCTTGCTCCATGCATGTTTTGTGTGACTTTGCCATGTTTTGCTTGAACTTTCATAGACTTTTGAGCATATTTGGACTAATCTATTAACCCAGTGCACCCAGCTGCCAGTTGCTGTTTTCTGTTGTTTTTGTATTTCAGGTTTTCCGGCCATTAAAAGTGCTCCAAAAAATCCAGGAAAATCAGATAAAAAATCAGCGTCGCGGAAGCTTCCGGCAACACCAAAGAAGCGGAGGGGGGCCACCACAGGGACTCCAGAAGGGTCCCTGGCGCGACCCCACCCTAGGCCACGGCAGGGGGCCTCCTGGCTGCCCTGTGGGTCCCCTCGACACCCCCTTCGCCTATATTTACCCCTCGGGGTGGAAACCCCTAAGACGGACTCCTTTTTTGCGATCTCGCCTCTGTTCCGCCGCCGCTGCTGTTTCAAGATCGGGGCTGCCTGGAGAAGCTGCTCCGGCACCCTGCCGGAAGAAGCTACCCCCTCCGGGAGACCATCCATAGCCATGGACGCCTCCCGTATGTACCGTGAGTAGTTTCCCTTGGACCTTGGGTCCGTGACCAGTAGCTATGTGATCTATCTCTCCCTTCTTTGTGCCTCCACTTTCGAGTCCTCGTGAGCTGCTTCACATGATCGAGGCATCTATGTAATTTCTGCTGTTGCTATGCTGAGTTTGTTGGGATCTGATGGATTATGAGACTATGTTCAGATTGTGATGAGTAATATATTTGGTTCTTCTCTTTCATATTTTGTTCTTTAGTAAATTATTGCATGTTCTCCATTGCGGTATTTGCTTTGGCCAAGTATTTTATTTGCAACTCCAAGAGGGAGCGTTATGCTTGATTGTGGGTTCAACCCCCTGATGTCTAGCTTGAGTGACAGAAACATGAGACTAGGGGATGTGCTGTTGCCACCAGCGATAAAACAACGGTTCTTGTACTTGCGGGTGCAAGGATTGTTTACTTTATGCAAAGTTCTTTTAATGCAGTTGTCTGTTGCTTTGAGTTTACACTTTGGGTGGGATTCGCAACTTAATACCAGCGAGATGTTCTGGATAGATATCTCAAGGTGGATGATTCGTAGTAGATGCAGATGGATTTCGGTCTACTTACCTTGGCATAGTGCCCATTGCTTTCGAACCCTTCCTTTATTTGCAGCATAGTTAGCATTGCGGTGCCTTCATAATCCTGTCAATTTCCCAACTGTGATTTGTTTACCTCGCTAGAACTTTTATCGTCTTTTGGGAGAGAGACATCACTAGTGAAAATCACGGGACCCCGGTCCATCTTCATATCATTGTTTACACCCTCAATTTACTTTCAGTCTTTACTTTCAGTAGCCCCTATCATTATCTCTTGCTTTGATCCTTTGTAAACGACAAGGCCGGAGGAATTGACAACTCCTCTGTACTCGTTGGGAGCAAAGTTATTTGTATCTGTGTGCAGGTCCAGGTGAAGTAGCAACCTTGGCACCACTGTTCACTTTACCACCTTCTTGTATCCTTCGGAGTCCTACAGGAGACAAACCTTGGTATATTTGCCAAGGGAAAACTTGCCGCTACTCTACTATATCCAACCCTGCACTTGGGGTAATCAACGAGGGCTTGAAGAGTATAACACTCTCTTGCCACCATACGTGACTGGACGGTTAAGCAAAATCAAATACCACCGCTCGAGCGAAAATGACACACGACTTCTCAGCAATCAGCCCGTGACACTTCTGACGTCTGAAGAGTTCTCGAACGAGTCTGCGATGCAAGGGAGCCCATAACTCCTTGCCCCACGTGTATGAAGCGCGTATTAGCATTAAGCCACTCAAGTCATCCACCGAACCACTAGTCATTTTATTATCTCGCGGACAACCATTATCGTTGCCCGACTAATTCACACAACGAACAATGAACAACAGCCAGGACCAGCAGTACATCGGTGCCTGCCCTGGCGTCCCGTCAAAGCACGCGGTTACCAACAAGGTGAACCGTCTCCTTACCTTTGTCTCGCGGGTGCTCTTGGAAGAGCTCGACTTTCTTGGTTTGGTAACTCTCGCGGACAACGATCAGGTTCCAAGCCCACTAGTACATCGGTATTCCCTCCCTGTCGTCCTGTTGCAATACCACTCCCGGGCACCGTTGGGTCACCCGACTTCTTACCTTTAAGGACAACCATGGTTCAGGATCCTAGGGCGGCACTACAGAGTCAGCAACGAGCAGAGTACAAGGATTACTCCTCGATAGCTCACACTTGATGTGGCTCGGCAGGGCCGTGGTAGGGGCCTTTGGCGGTGTCTGCACTGTACCTTACCTGTTGTAGTTATAATAAGTTATATCCGCGTTCACTCCCAGAGTGATCATGGCCCGCTATCTAAACCTAGTTGAATAACATGGCATAGGGCTAACTGCTGAATATTGCAGAAATAATAATAGGAAGCATAGGATAAAGGAAGGTACATCAAGGGCAACAATGACAGGCTATGCAATGAATAGGAATTAACGTAATAGAAGCAACATCAATGTCTAATGCAAGAAATGTACGAAAAAGATAGGCGATATCTAGGGAAGGAGAATGGATCTTCTTGCCTGGAATCTCGACGGTAGGGGTATGGTCATCGACAACGTAGTCGTACTCAGCATCGGTGTAGTCGGCGGCAGCCGCGGGGTCTACCGGCGAATAAGAGGGGAGAAACAGTAAATACAAAGAAATCATATGAAAACAAATGCATGACATGACAGACGAAAAGGTAACGATGTTCTAACGCAGTGCAATGTACTTTGCTCGGTGTCAGAATTCATCAGGGGATGACTTGCCTGCTCCGGGTAATTATCGACAGACGAACCGGAGCGGGAAGATTCCATGTTATGTATGCTAGAAGGGTGTGGTGGGTGTATGGGTAGCGTATTTGTATTCGTTGTATTTTTCTAATCAATTTTCATGTATAAAGTTTTTTCATCTGAGCTACGTATTAAAAGATATTAATTTCTAAAGTTTTAAATCATTTAAAAGAATTTCTGAATTTCTTTTATTATTAAATTAGCATTATCCAGAACAGTGCATTTGACTGGTCAAACTGACCAGTGGGACCTACATGTCAGAGGGAGGGGCATTTAAATTCATTTTATTTATTTAACAGAACAGAGGGGCCCACATGTCAGCCACTTCATTTTTATAAATCATTTATTTAATTAACTCTGCCAGTGGAGCCTAGCTGTCATTGACACACTGCTTATTAAGAAAATTAATTAATCGGAGAATTGTTAATGAATTGGGGCCCATGTGGCAGTGAGGTTAGGGGAGTTAACTTCTAATTAGTTAGAGGTTAATCTAATGGGGTGGGCCCCAATGGTCAGCGGCACTAGGCGACCCACACGGAACACACGGGTACCAGCGCACGGCCATGGCCGTGGCTGAGCCAGCAATAGTGGAGCGAGCGGAGTGGCGCGGGCGTGTTGGGGAAGTGGCCATCACAGGCAGGCACGCGCGCGGGGGAGAGGGCATTTCCAGGGGTGGCCAGAGCGCGCCGGGCATGGGCAGAGGCACGACAAGGGCGTGCCCGGCCATGGCGGCCACGACGGGGCAACGGCTCCACGGGTGAGGGAGCTACGGAGGCCAAATTGAGCGGGGAAAAGGGGAATGGGTGCAGCTCACAAGGGGGAGCCGATGGCGAGCTCGTACGGGGTTAGGGTGGGCTGGAGGCGGCGAATCGATGAGGGAAGGTGGCGGTTGCCGGCGACGGTGAAGGAGAATAAAGTGCGGCACGATCCTCTAGGCCTCCCGGGACCGATTGCAGGCACGGGGTGACCAAGTCGACGCTAAGGAGGCGCCTCGACAAGCTCTCGACCGCCGTGGTTCGTGCTCGCCGCGACAATGGCGATGGTGCGGCGACAGCAGCGCTCGGGAACGAGGGAGATGGGAGGGAGTGAGCGAACGTGATGGGCTAGGGTTTTTCCAAAGGAGGGGCAAGTGGTCTTATACCCGTCGCGGCTACACTGGATGGCCGCCACGGCGATGGTCGCAACCATGGTCGGCCTAGATGCGTGCCACGGTTCCTCCCGTGAACAGGAGGAAGGAGATGAAGGGGAGAGGGAGGTGGGCTGGTGGTTGGGCCCGGGTGTGCTTCGCCTTGGGCGGGATTTAGTCATTTTCTGTTTTTGTTTGTCTTTGCTTTTCTTTTCTGTTCTGTTTGGCAATTGTTTAATTTTATAAAAATGTTTAACTTGTTCTTCAATTAGGGTCACACCATATGGCAGTGCCACAAAAAGTTTTGGTCATAACTAAATTCATTTAGGATTTCATTTGAATATGCAATGATATAAAGGGGTTGTTCTGACCACTGCTTGAATTGTTTAATTATTCATATGCCATAATTTATATCCATCACCATGTTATCTTGGTCTACTGATTTTTTTGCATTTAACAACAAAAATTCCACAATTTTTGGACAAAGTTTTATTTATCACTTTGTTTTTTAGATCAATCAAAGGGGATTTTGAAATGATCAAATGCAAAGTTGATCAAAGTGAGATTAGCTAAAGTAATTTTCATTAGCAAAACTGATTACTGTTACATGATATTGAGGGTATTAAAAAATATCACAAAATTTTATATTGGAATCCTTAATATCATTAGTAACAAGATCCTGAAGAAATGCAACTTGAGGGTCGACCTTAATCAGGTCCTCATGCTCATCAGTCGCTCTTTCACTTTTATTCAATATACTTGTGACAAAGGAATGCTCCCTCATCCTTTCGGGAAAAGGGGGCGTTTCATATAAAACTACAGGAAAGATAGGGTCAACAACATGAATATCAATAGGTGAATCCTTAAAGGGCTTATGATGTTGATCCTCCTTCTTCTTATAAGAATCAATATGAGAGGCAAAGTCTTTGCAAAAAACAATTAGAAGCTGGGAATCAAGACCAATTTTAGCACAAAAGGTATTGAAGTAGTTAGTTTTCACATAGCTCTCAATGTAATCATGCTCACAATTTATAATGGGTTCGATATCTTTATCAATCTCCCAATCTTCAGTGTTCTTCTGGATCCTCTCAATAAGATCACATCTATCCTCAACGATTCTATACAGAAATACCCCACTAGAGGAGGCATCGAGCATCTCTTTATCCTGACGAGAAAGTCTTGCATAGAAATTTGTAAGAATAATTTCCTTGCGGAGCTCATGATTGGGACATTTGAGCATTAGGTTCTTCAATATTCCCAAGCTTGGGCAATGCTTTCTCCGTCACGATACCAAAAGCTATAAATATAGTTCCTGTCTCGATGTACTTCATGAAGAGGATAAAACTTTGCATAAAAGAGAGGCATAAGCTCTTGCCAATTTCATTAATGAGAGTTATCGAGGAGCCTATACCAATTAAAAGCCTTATCTTTCAATGATAGAGAGAATAGTTTTCTCATGAAAAAACATCCATGGATATCCATGAAAAAAAATCCTACAAGCATAAATAAGGAACATAATTGTGAAAGATAGAGCAAGTGATCGCCTGTATGTCTATCTCTTGCATATCGATTAGCTAAGACATAATCAACAATACCAATAGGTATTCTGAAAGGAACAATTTCTATCGGTGGGGGAGCCTTCTCCACCACAATAGCTGGTGGGGTGGTGCCCCACAGGAAAATAACCAAGAGCGGAGTTATCCATACGGAAAAAAGTAGCAACAATAAAATAAAAAAAATCATGAACATCGTAAAGGTTTCCTTACCAATTTCACTTACCAATAGCGCTACACTCCCTGGCAACGATGCCAGAAAATGGTCTTGATGACCCACAAGTGTAGGGGATCTATCGTAGCCTTTTCGATAAGTAAGAGTGTCAAACCCAACGAGGAGCAGAAGGTACTGACAAGTCATCTTGAGAAAGGAATAACTGCAGGTACTGAAAGGTAACTTTTTATGGGTTTTCTGGTATAAGAAACAAGTAAATAAAAGCAAGGAAAGTAAATGGTGCTGAGGTGCAGCAAATGGCCCAATCCCCTTGAATAACCGATAAGCCGAAGGATTAAACTTATAAGGACTAAAACGTTCCTGAGGACACACGGGAGAGGTAGTCAAGTGCTTTCACCATATTCCGTCTAGTACTATGTTTTGTGTTGATAAGTGGTGTGTGGGTGGACCTATGCTAGTGCACCGTCTAGGCTAAGACAAGTACACTCTTATGGTTAAACCCCTTGCAAGCATCTGCAATTACAAGAGGGAAAATAAGGCAAAGCCTAACCATAGAAATAAACTTTAGGATCCAACACTCCCTCGTGCAAAAGTATGCGAACTAGGGTTCAGGTTTCTGTCACTCCGGCAACTTACCATAAGGATCCTTTATACACAATATATTCCCCTAGGTCCTTAAAAAGGAGAAGTGTTATGTAGTCGACGTTCACATAACACCACTAGAAGAATAACACCACAACTTATATATCAATCAACACATATTACTTGAACATCATATGACTACTAAGAACTAGACTTCTCCCATGTCTTGAAGAACTAAAGGAACTACTCACAAGAAATAAAATAGATCATGATCAGTGGTGATAAATATATGATGAAAAATATGATCATAACAATAATTCTCCAACAAAACTTAATAGCATTCACGACAAAAGAGTAATCAACACCGGTAAAGTAGAGGGGATGAATAGTGCAAGTTACAACTCAGATTGCAATGGTGAATTGAGATGGGATGGTGGTGGATATGGTGATGAGGATGATGGTGATGATGATCTCGATGAATCCCGTCACGATGGTGATGACGATGAGGACGATCTCCCCCTCTGGGAGGAGTTTTCCCCAGCGGAATCTGTCCGCCGAAAAGGTCTTTTCTTCTCTATAGGTTTCCACCAAGGAGCGGCGGCGGAACTATGGATCCAACTTCTGTTCTGGGGTTTTTAGGTCGCGAGATATATATGTGTCAAAGGACAGTCCCGAGGGTGGGACCCACCTCCCAGGAAGCCACCCGACGCTGCCTAAGGGGGGCCGCGCTTCCAGGCCGCCTGGAGGCCTGGTGGTCCCCCTCCGGCTCATCTTTTGCGACACTCCGTTATTTATTCAGAAAATCCTTCCCCAAAAGTTTCAGGCCATTTGGAGATGTGCTGATATGCCAACTCTATGTGCACTTTTCCCCGCTGATTCCTTCGTCTGCTGTTTCGGCACCAGAAAGTTGTAAACTGTGTAAAACAAGCCAAAACACTATAAGAACATCATCATAATATGAAATATATCAATTAATAGAGGTAAATTATGATGTCAAATAGTGATGCATTTTTGATGTATCAATGACTGATAGTCATTTCTTGTACTTAGGTTCACCATCGATTCTTCGTAGTTCGTAGGTATGTCTCGTTCCATTAACATGACAAGGGAATCACGAAAATTATTTTTCACAAGTGCAAAATATGTATTGTTGAATCCTACTTTGTTTAGTAAAAGCTTCAACTGAAACGTCATGATCATGTTGGGGATCGGTGCAGAAAAAAAAAATTTCCTACCTACGAGTCCCGAACCCAAGATCTATGATATGCTGATGTATGTAACGGAAGGAATCGGTGTTCATACCTTTGAAGACCGAAAGAGGGAAACGTTCCTCGAACGTGGTTGGCGTAGACTCTGATCCTACGACCTCCCTGTCGTGTTGAAGAACCTTCGACGATGAAGTAGCACCACACGTGTAGTGCCTCGCGGGATTACACATGTACGGTGCAACCGACGTCCCTCCGGGCTCCGAATCAGAAGAGCAGCGGAAAGAAGATTGATCCGGATCCCGATTCCGGCAGCGCGACGGCGTCCGGATGATGGTGAAACCCCCAACCAGGTGCAAACTCCAAACCAGGGGAGTCCGCTCTAGGTCGGAGAAAAAGAGAGAGAGAAACTAAATGTTGTGTCGAAAAAGGCACCCCACCCCTCCTTATATAGGCCAAGGAGGGGCTCCACCCCCTCCCCTTCCCCCATGTGGGACTAAACCCCCAAGCGGGGGAGTGGTGCGGCTAGGAGGGGGGATGGGCCCCTCCCTTGGCGCCAAGCCCAAGGGGGGAGGCTCCCCCTTCCCCTCATGGGCCTTTTAAAGCCCAAATACCTTTTCACCTTTTTAATTAATTAATTAAATCATTTTTAATATTTAATTCTGTCAATTAAATAATAAAACATATTTAAACATTAATATATATTATTTTGAACCTTTCAAAATATCCGGAACAGCTTCCGGCACCTCCCGTTACATTTCCGGTGTTTTCTCTCTTTTCACCGATGATCCCGAATCAATCCTTAATGCATCGATTGCCCTTAAGTGTGACACCCTACGGTCCGGGAAACAGTAGACATGATCGAGACACTCTCTGACCAATGACCATCATGTGGGATCTGGTTACAATCCTTGATGTGCCCCTACGCTTCCATCGAATAAACTTCATTGCTGTTGAACCGTTAACAATATGACTTGATCCCTTTGTGCTTCGGTACTATGTTTCTCCGAGGTATGATCGTCGGCATCCAATACCTAGTTCTTCCTTGTCTCCGACATAACATGTTTACTCATCTGGGAATATTACATCTCTTGTGACCTAGTCACTTGCTTGCAAGCTATTGATGCAACACCACCAAGTGGGCCCAGAGTACCTATCCATCACTCGGATTGAAAAATCCCGCTCTGATCTATTTCATACTCCTCAACATATCTACTTCAGAATACCCAAGATACACCTTTTCAGTTACCATGTTTCAATGTAATGGTTAATGCACTCAAAGCATCCTATTAGATAGCAATTATGTATGATCATCACGGTCTAAGGATTCCGTCACTATGTTATTAAGTCATCGCAATGCTGAACTTATGTGACTTGATCACACTGCAATGCTTAAGGTGGGTGTGTGTCTGTCACATCATTCTCCCAATGATATGACCTCATTGTCAATAGAATATTATGTTCTCATGATCAGGAAACCATGATCATCAATTGCCCAATGAGCTAGTATGCCTGAGTTTAACTAGGGACAAGGTTGTTATATATCACACGGGTATTAATGTTTCCGCTTAATACAGTTCTTGCACAATATATAACGTATTATGAACAAACAGATATGTGACAAATATCTTTATTAATTTGCCTCTAGGGCACATATCCAACAGTCTCCCACTTGCACTAGAGTACAAATTACACTAGTTTACATCAGGTATGTATCTAACACCAATAATCTCTCGGTGTTGTTCAAACTTGGCTTTTGGAAGAGGTTTATTCATTGGGTCTGACGGATTCAGATCCGTATGTATTTTGCAAATCGTAGTATGACCATCCTTGATGTAGTCCCACGTCACATGGAAACGCCGGAGAATATGCTTGGCTGTAGAGTGAGTCCTCGGCTCCCTTGCGTTAGCAATGACACCCGTATTGTCGCAATAAATTCTAACAGGGTCAGTGCAACTAGGGAATACGCCAAGCTCGATGAAGAACTTCTTCAGCCAATGCGCTTCGTTTGACGCTTCGCAAGCGGCAATATACTCCGACTCCATCGTAGATTGGGCGACGAATGATTGCTTGCCGCTCCTCCAGCTAATCGCACCACCATTCAACATAAACACGTATCCCGTCTGGGATTTTGAGTCATCGGGATCAGTACGAAGACTGGCATCGACGTAACCTGTTACGGCGAGCTCTTCTTCACATCCTCCATAGACAAGAACCAGATCCTTAGTTCTTCGTAAGTACTGAAGGACGTTCTTCACTGCAATCCAATGATCCATTACACGATTACTTTGGAAACGATTAGTCAGACTAACCGCCAGGGCCACATCTGGTCGAGTACACAACATAACATACATGATAGAACCTATGGCTGAGGCATAGGGCTTTGAGGACATTTCCTCCCTTTCTTTTGCTGTTGCTGGGCATTGAGTCACACTCAATTTACTTCCTTTCATAACGGGCAAGAGGCCTCTCTTGGCGTTATCCATATTGAACCTCTTCAATATCTTCTCAAGGTAAGTTCTCTGACTCAGTGCTAATAGGCGTCTTGATCTATCTCTATAGATTCTAATGCCTAATATGTATGCAGCTTCACCTAGGTCCTTCATGGAAAATTTTCCATAAAAATATTCCTTTACCCCCTCTAGAAATTTCACATCATTCCCTATCAATAATATGTCATCCACAAATAGTACTAGGAATGCCACAGAACTCCCACTCGCATTCTTATAAACACATAATTCTTCTTCATTTTGGACAAATCCAAAAGCTTTGATCACCTCATCAAAACGAAGATTCCAGCTCCGAGATGCTTGCTTCAACCCATAAATGGACCGTTGAAGTTTGCATACCTTACCAGCGTCCTTAGGATCAATAAAACCTTCTGGTTGTACCATATACAACTCTTCCTCAATGTTACCATTTAGGAACGCGGTTTTCACATCCATCTGCCATATTTCATAATCGTAATAGGCAGCAATTGCTAGCATTATCCGGATAGAATTTAGTATCGCTACGGGAGAGAAAGTCTCTTCGTAGTCAACTCCTTGAATTTGTCGGAAACCTTTGGCGACAAGTCGAGCTTTATAGACCGATACGTTTCCGTCTGCGTCAGTCTTTTTCTTGAATATTCACTTATTCTCGACGGCCTTTCGGTCCTCGGGAATATCCACCAAAGTCCATACTTTGTTGGCATACATGGAGTCTATCTAGGATTTCATGGCTTCCAGCCATTTCTCGGACTCGGGTCCCTCCATTGCTTCTTTGTAGTTCGCAGGTTCGCCAGGTTCATTTAACATGACTACATTGACAAGTTGCCCATAAAACTCAGTTTTTACTCGGGCTCTTGATGACCTGCGGGGTACAATAGGATCCTCTTCATCTTGATCATGATCATCATGTATGTCACGATCGTTATGAATATCATGTTGACCGTTCTCTTCAGCTCCCACTACGGAAGATGGTTCCGGAAAAACTTCCATTCCCATTTCTTCCACTTGGAGTGATTGGTCAATCATCTCATTGAGGTCTATTTTCCTCCCACTCAATTCTTTCGAAAGAAACTCTTTCTCAAGAAAGTATCCAGTCTTGGCGACAAACATTCTGCCCTCAGACTGGTTGTAGAAGGTGTATCCAACGGTTTCCCTTGGATATCCCACAAAGATGCACTTATCCACTTTTGATTCGAGTTTGTCAGGCTGAAGTTTCCTAACATAAGCCTTACAAACCCAAATCTTTAAGTGAGACAACTTTGGTTTCTTGCCATGCCATTCCTCAAATGGTGTTGTCTTTACGGATTTGGACGGTGCCCTATTAAGAATGTAAGAGGCGATTTCTAATGCATACCCCCAGAATGACATAGGTAAGTCGGTATGAGACATCATCGATCGTACACTATCCAATAGAGTTCGATTACGTTGCTCAAAAACACCATTACGCTGAGGTGTTCTTTCCGGCGTAAGTTGTGGTACGATGCCACAAGTCTTAAGATGATCGCCAAACTCGTGACTTAAATACTCGCCTCCTAGATCGGATTGAAGGTGCTTGATTTTCTTCCCGAGTTGATTCTCGACCTCACTTTGAAATACCTTGAACCTTTCAAAGGTTTCAGACTTATGTTTCATTAAGTAGATATACCCATATCTGCTTAAGTCATCTGTGAAGGTCACGAAGTAACAAAGACCATTACGTGTGGGGACGTTCATAGGTCCACGTACATCTGAATGTATGATCCCTAACAAGTCTTCCGCATGCTCCATTGTTCCATCGAATGGAGTCCTTGTCATCTTGCCCATAAGGCATGGTTCACATGTGTCAAGGAATCAAAATCCAATGACTCCAGAAGTCCATCATCATGAAGCTTCTTCATGCGCTTTTCACCAATATGGCCAAGTCGAAAATGCCACATCGTCATGTGTTCTTCGCCACGAGGTTTTAATCTTTTGGCCTCTACGTTATCAATATGAAGTATATCACAATCGAGATTAAGAATGAATAAGCCATTTTTCTCCGGTGCGTGAACATAAAACACATCAACCTTATAAATCGCACAACCAATTGTATCTGACTTAAAAGAATAGTGGTCTCGCTTCAAGCAAGAACCACTAACGATGTTCACACTCAATGCGGGTACATAGTAGCACTTATTCAAAATCAAAACTAATCCCGAAGGGAGACTAAGATGCTTCATGCCGACCGCCACCACTTCGATCCGGCAGCCGTTTCCCACGCGCATCGTCACTTCATCTTTCATCAAGCTTCGCCTATTCCGTAGCCCCTGAGAGGAGTTAGAAATATGAGCAACAGATCCTGTATCAAATATCCAGGATTTGTTCCCAGCGCTTGTTAATAAAAGATCAATAACGTGTATATCAAATATACCTTTGTCTCTTCTGACAATCTTGCCAGCCTTCTTATCCTATAGGTACTTGGGGCAGTTGTTTTTCCAGTGATCATCACCCTTGCAGTAGAAGCACTCAACACCGGGCTTGGGTCCAGGTTTGGGTGCCCTACGAGGAGTGAAAACTGGCTCGTCACCCTTCTTGCCAGACTTCTTGAATTCAACGGTCTTGTTGACCATGAATACAGCATGCTCATTCTTGATCTCAACCTCAGCAGTTTTCAGCATGGAGAACAACTCAGAAGGGGTCTTAGTCATCCCCTGCATGTTGTAGTTCAACACAAAGCCTTTGTAGCTAGGGGGCAGTGACTGCAGCACCCTATCAACAGCAAGTTCATCTGGAATCTGACATTCCAGAGCATTCAAGCGTTAAACGTAGCCAGACATCTTGAGCACGTGCTCACTAACACTGCTATGCTCATCCATCTTTGCTGAGAAGAAAGCTTCAGAAGCCTCATAACGTTCAGCCCTGGCTTGGGGGTGCAAAGACGTCCTTGAGGTCGGTGATTATCTCATATGCACCCATCCTCTCAAAGTGTTTCTGCAGCTCAGCCTCCATGGAGTAAAGCATTCCACTCTGGACAAGGTTGTAATCATCCGTCTTGGAGACGTAGAAATTCTTCTCATCTTGACTAGCGTCTGCTGGTGGTTCGTCACCAAACGCGGCCTCTAGTACGTATGCCATCTTGAGGGGAACGAGGAGAATCCTCAGAGTGCGGAACCAGTTGGTGAAGTTTGACCCATCGGTTTTCAGTTTGTCTTTGTCTAGGAATGACCCTAAGTTGAATGAGGGGCGAGGTGCAGCCATCTACAATGGTTATTTTCAAAACACATATTTAGACTTTGTTCATAATTGGAGTTCAATTTTAATTAATTCTAAAACTCCCACTTAGTTAAACATCTCTCCAAATTTACTAAGTGATTAACATAATCCTAGTTTGAATGATCGTCCTCAAATATCACACGGCCGAAGACACATCTCCCTAGGTAGGCCATCATGCCAATCATATTCGTTATATGACTCATGCTTAACCTTTCGGTCATCCGTATCCCAAGCTCATATCTACATATGTCAAGCCTTCCAGTCGAACCTTAGTGTATGGCTGTTCATTAAGGCCTGCCTATCATAAAGAGATCCTTCCAGGCGTTGCCCAATAAGGGAGAATACAATCATGGTATTGAGAGAGATTATCCTATCATGCTACCGTCGCATATCTAGCATATTAGCAAGACAGGAAGTAAAATTGTAAATCATACAAGCTATGATCCCCCCTTACATGCAAATTAAAGTTAAAACACCTTCTACTTTATCTTTTTCAAGTTTTACGTGGCTGCTAAGGGGTTTCGAGAGAGAACCGCTTTCTATCCTGCGAAAACAAGCCACAACACCAATCCTGCAATCGTCTCTATTACACCCCTGTCAGGGCCCTCCGTTGCAAACGTCTTCGCGTCGCTAATGTTAGAGAGACAGACACCCCCAGCCACTTATATGGTACAAGCCATATGTCATGCGTGGAACCAGTCTCGCGTAAAAGCGTCAGGTCGGTCGGGGCCGCTTCATCAGGACATTTTCGCAACGCTAAACGAGTACACGTGGGAGGGTAACAATTGGAGAATTGATGCCCACATCCTAGATGTGTTCTACCCGTACAATACATCTACGCATAGCCTTGCTCATGATACCACTGTTGGGGATCGGCGTAGAAAACAAAAAATTTCCTACCTACGATTCCCAAACCCAAGATCTATGTTATGCTGATGTATGTAACGGAAGGAATCGGTGTTCTTACCTTTGAAGACCGAAAGAGGGAAACATTCCTCGAACGTGGTTGGCGTAGACTCTGATCCTACAACCTCCCTGTCGTTTTGAAGAACCTCCGACGATGAAGTAGCACCACACGTGTAGTGCCTCGCGGTATTACACACGTACTTTACAACCGACGTCCCTCCGGGCTCCGAACCAGAAGAGCAGCGGAAAGAAGATTGATCCGGATCCCGATTCCGGCAGCGCGACGGCGTCCGGATGATGGTGAAACCCCCAACCAGGTGCAAACTCCAAACCAGGGGAGTCAGCTCTAGGTCAGAAAAAGAGAGAGAGAAACTCAATGTTGTGTTGCAAAAGGCCCGCCCACCCCTCCTTATATAGGACAAGCAGGGGATCAACCCCCTCCCCTTCCCCCATGTGGGACTAAACCCCCAAGGGGGGGAGTGGTGCGTCTAGGAGGGGGGATGGGCCCCTCCCTTGGCGCCAAGCCCAAGGGGGGAGGCTCCCCTTCCCTCATGGGCCTTTTAAGGCCCAAATACCTTTTCACCTTTTTAATTAATTATATAAATCATTTTAATATTTAATTCTGTCGATTAAATAATAAAACATATTTAAACATTAATATATATTATTTTGAACCTTTCAAAATATCCGGAACAGCTTCCGGCACCTCCCGGTACATTTCCTTTGTTTTCTCTCTTTTCACCGATGATCCTGAATCAAGCCTTAATGCATCGATTGCCCTTAAAGTGTGACACCCTATGGTCCGGGAAACAGTAGACATGATCGAGACACTCTCTGACCAATGACCATAATGTGGGATCTGGTTACAATCCTTGATGTGCCCCTACGCTTCCATCGAATAAACTTCATCGTTGTTGAACCGTTAACAATATGACTTGATCCCTTTGTGCTTTGGTACTATGTTTGTCCGAGGTATGATCGTCGGCATCCAATACCTAGTTCTTCCTCGCCTCCGACATAAGATGTTTACTCGTCTGTGAATATTACATCTCTTGTGACCTAGTCACTTGCTTGCAAGCTATTGATGCAACACCATCGAGTGGGCCCAGAGTACCTATCTGTCACTCGGATTGACAAATCCCGCTCTGATCTATTTCATACTCCTCATCATATCTACTTTGGAATACCCAAGATACACCTTTTCAGTTACCATGTTTCAGTGTAACGGCTAATGCACTCAAAGCATCCTAATAGATAGCAATTATGTATGATCATCACGGTCTAAGGATTCAGTCACTATGTTATTAAGTCATCGCAATGTTGAACTTATGTGACTTGATCAGACTGCAATGCTTAAGGTGGGTATGTGTCCATCACATCATTCCCCTAATGATATGACCTCATTGTCAATAGACTATTATGTTCTCATGATCAGTAAACCTTGATCATCAATTGCCCAATGAGCTAGTATGCCTGAGTTTAACTAGGGACCAGGTTGTTATATATCACACGTGTATTAATGTTTCCGCTTAATACAGTTCTAGCACAATATATAATGTATTATGAACAAACAGATATGTGACATATATCTTTATTAATTTGGCTCTAGGGCACATATCCAACAGATTATTATCATCATTTTCTCCTCTAATGATAGAGCTTTGGTTCCGGAACATATTCGTTGCGCTACTCTAACATTTGGAGGCAAGGTCAATTTCCTTGGTTGAACTTTCACTATCTTCCATTAACACATTTATCAAGAACACTTCTTGACAAACACCAAACTTAGCAACACAAGTTTTTCTCTTTTGGTTCTAGTTGTGGAAGATACATCCATAGTTATTTAAGGATACACTACAAAGATAATTTATCACATAAATCATTTTCCTAGAAACCACGGAACACCATAACTTATATAGTGTTAGTTTCCACGAATTCAGATGGTTCCCTATACTTAAGTGAGTGTTTTCATATTAAATTAATAACTCTAAACAATAACAACGTAACTAGGTAAGATATAACTTATATCATATACTATTCAAGGGTATGATTATATTGTCCAGGCACATCAACAATATTGAAGTGTCTCAAAGATTATAATTTGTGGAACAAATTTCACACAAGTCTGTATGACCAATGCTAACTCAAAACATGTGTCACTTTGATCAAATCATAGAGACTTGTCTTTCTTGTTAATTTAATACCTGTCTTCATTCTGAAATCCCTTTGATCACATCAAACTATTTCAGACACATGTTCCATTAGTGAATCCACATATTCATCTAAGTCCACATATGAAGTTTACAAAATAATGAAATTTACTACATGCTAAAATATGATACGTCACTATGTATGATATACAAAAATCATTGCAAACTCTATTTTTTTTAAAGAATGTGAAGTTTCGGTCATCTCACCTAAAGAGACATGGGTTGCATGTGTCAAGAGATCAAGTGTGTCAAGACTTCATCAAACCAATCATGACTTAAACGGTAGTGTCATTATTAAGTTTGGATAATACTTGGCATTACAAGTTGTAAGGCCCGATATGCGATATTGTTCCAGATCTAGATGTTTCCATCTAGATCCGGGGACAAAGCACATATCGGTCCCACCGCGACATATGACAATGTAATATGCCCCGGATTTCCAACATGATATCACAACAGTACAGCCACAAGGATGCAACATCTCATACAATCGGCATACAACTTCCTTAAATACATTACATCAGCGGAAGATATATGTCTGAGTACAGACTACAATCAAAAGCCTAGTGGCAAAAGGAAAATCATCGATCCCCATAACCACACGGGTCCAGGCCCTCCGCCGGGATCCGCCTAACTAGTCAATGTCGAGTCTCCACGTGAAAAGCCGATCACCATACCTGTTGTCGACCAAGAACCCTGAAAAGAGTTTGGGGTAGTATCATGAGTACAGAAGTACTAAGCATCCAACTTTAGTGGTAAACTGACCCAACAAGGACTTCACCACTCGTCATTCTAGGACAACTAGTAGTTTACGGTAAGGATGGGGTAAGTGGTGAGGTTGCTGCCGCACTAGCATTTACGAAGTGGCTAACGATCTAGAAAATAAGATGAGAAGCCGAGCATTCAATGAGGAATCGCCTGCAACAAGTCTTGCTATCCGCTACTACGCAAACATAACACCTATCCTATCCTTCTCCTCCCTTTCGCATCCCGACGAAGAAGAAGCAGTCAAGGCACACACATGTTGATCAAGTTTATTAAGATTATCTCAGTTGTTGTTGTCTATGAACAAGGATGAGGTCTCAAGTCGTCCATAACCGTGGACATGGCTTCTCGAAAAGATTTAACCCTACAGGGGTGTACCAACTGCCATTACAAGGCTCCGCACGCACGCCCATCTCTCTCAATCAGGCCCGTTAAATACACTCATTGAATAGTTGTTCCGAGAGATCTAGTACGGCAGGTCCCTCTATCTAACAACGCACAAATTCGGGTGGCCCTCGGTGAGTCAACATCCAACTCAAAAGACGGTCGAGATCTACCCTCGTCCGGGCAGGCTCCCTAGCTTCTAGGTGTGGACCATTAGGATATACCATCCCACTGGCCCGGTTTGTTTTAAATCCACTAGCTGCAGACCAGTTACGCACACGGTTTATCAAATGGTAAAATCAGCTTGGGCCACCACTAGAAATGTTTGGAGCTAGGTAGGTAAGACAAGGGGACCCCATAGTACCCCACACGCGGTTAGGCACGCTCGCCAAGAGACACAATACCCGGAACTTTGGACTTAGGTGACTCAAATGGAACAAAGCATCGGGGCGGGATATCCTAGACCTTCCATCCTTCGTCGAGTGTAGTCAACATTATAATAATCATATCATCCCCAACAAATATAATAGTGTGATAGCCCAAACCAAGGAGTAACAGGTAACATTTGTAGCATCCTAAGCATGCATACTAAGCAGGGGCTGAGCAACGAGCAACAGTAACATAGCAGTACAAGGTTTGCTGGGAGGGGACATGACTGTATCGGTTAAAGAGAGGTTGTAAACATGTGGTAGGATCAAACATCGAACCTAACCTAGACTAGCATGCAAAGCGCTGTTTATAATAGAATGGATCATAAGTAATGTATAGTCCTTGCCTGTTGATAAGTCGGGTTCCGAAAGTGTAGTTGATCGCAAGCTCGCATCGTCTCCGAGAGTATCCGCAAAAGCACAGAAGAGGTAAACACTGGAAAAGGCAATCGGCGAGCAAGCATCTATTACTACGAAGCAATCACGAGCAAGCAACATCAAGAAGGCAACATGAGAGAACTCATGGTATCACATCTATCGTCGAGAGCCGTTACTAGCAGGTTAAGTGGAGTATTCGTCACACACGACGGTACTGCACGTTTTACGATGTTTAAAGTTTTTTAGCTACACAACATGAGCAAAGGTTGTCAACATGGCATCTCACTCAAGAATGGCATGTCACACAAACATGGCAAGAGGTGACTCATAAATAAACTATCTAATCTAGTCACTTTAAGTGAGGGATAAAACCCATACATGGCAACTATTACGGACCCCACGATAATTATTGTATTTGGTACTGTTCTTCCCTAAACATAATTTTATTATTTTATTTGGCAAGCAAGAACAGCATAAACATGATCTGCACGAAATTCTAGTCAAGTTTCATGTAAGAAACATTTTAAACGGAGCAACGGTTAAAAAGTTACGTCCTATTATATTTACAGTGGCAGGCAACATTTTATAAATACGTACGGCGATCACCTACCTGGCGAAGTCGGAATTACACCGGCTACAATGCCTGGCACATCCGATCGTTTACCTGCCCGACGAAGTGGGCATCGCATGAAAATCGAACCACCGCCTCACTTCACTAAACCGACGACGTCTACATCGTTTAACGCCAAAAGAGAACGTCGAGCAACTCCGATAAAATAACCCATTTTAATATAAATGGGGGTTTCGCACTGCGGGTGATGGTTGGTCCTGTGCCGGAAGTCATGACGGTGATCGGGTGACTTTCCCGGTGCCGCAACGAGGTCGTGTGCCATTGGGAAAAGGGTTCGGTCTCGCATCCGGTATGAGGAAGAGGGGGAGAATATTCACTGATTACTAAATCACCGCAGCAAACACTTCAAACAATACGAGCAAACAATAAAATAACGCAACAAACAATTTTTTTAATGTGGGAGAAAATCCCGGGCTGTTACAAGGACATGGTTGTTTGGGTTTATTTGAGAGGCATGAATATGAAGTGGTAGGATTAAGCAATCGTTCTATCCTACACCTAGGCGCGAGTGAGCTGAAAGTTATAAGCATGATATATGCTCCCCCTTAATTGATGAGAAGACGAAACCGAAGGTGTAGTCGATCGCAAGCTCGCATCGTCTCCGAGAGTTACCCGCGGAAGCACACAAGATGTAAACACTGGAAAACGCAATCGACGAGCTAGCATCTTAAGAGAAAGCAAGCACGAGCAAGCATCAACAATAATGCAACACGAGACAGCGCACTATGGTTTCGCATCTATCGTCGAGAGCGGTTAATAACAGGTTAAGTGGATTATTCGTCACACACGATGATACCGCACATTTAGAAAGGTTCAAGTTATTTAGCTACACAACATGAGCAAAGGTTGTTAACATGGTAAGAGGGGTCAAGCATAAGAAATCTACCTATACTAGTCAAGTTAAGCTTGTCAAATTCCTACACATGGCATATCACTATTTCCCCGCGACAATTATAATAATTTGGTACTGTTCTTCCCTAAACACAATTTTATTGTTTTTACTAGCAAGAAAGAGCAGCATATCCATGATCTACACAAAATTCTAGTCAAGTTACATGTAAGAAATATTTTAAACGGAGCAACGGTTGAAAAGTTATGGCATCTTACATTTTACAGTGGCAGGCAATGTAAATATAAGATAAACATCATGTAGACAAGTGCAAGCATGGCAAAGGATTACTTTTTATTAAACTACAAAAAATTCTAAGCAAGTTTCATGTTTAACGCGTCGCGATCCGAGCTACCGTTAAAAAGATATTCGCATCGCAAAAATATAACACAATCTGCAATAAATATAACAAGAAAAAAAATACTACTAAGAGTCTCTGGGCCAAATCTTCTCTATAAGGGCCAAAACTAGGTGGGAGCAGAATAACTAAACGTCGCAGTGAGCGCAACTTAATAGAGCGGCCTACTAGGCCGAGCCCAACAACAAAAAGGCAAAAAAGGGAAGCAGGAGCGCTACTTTGCGGGCCAAGGCCCAAGCTGGGGGTGGGCGCGGTGTGGAGGAGGACCTGCGGCGGTGGCCGGCGGTGCTATGGCCGAGCGGTTGCTCACCGGCAATGAACGGTAAAGGAAGGCGGCGGAGCTCGGGCATGGATGGGCTTCGGCGGGCCCACGGTGGCGGCTCCAGGGCCCTGCGGGGCCTGGACGGGGGAGGTGGCTGGTGGGCGACGTGGACGCATCTGGTCCGTCCGTTTCCAGATCTAATGGCCTGAATAGCTTCAGATCTAGGTTTTAGGGCTGTGAGTGGCTATGGGCAGAATTTTAGGGGGGTGGCTGCAATTTTGGTCTAGGGAAACCCTAGAAGGGTTAGGCGAGAGTGGTGGTCTTTATATAGACATGCCTGGCTGGCGGGTTTATGAAAATGCCCCCGGGTTTTCTCACATTACTGGATAAACATAATTTGCCGTCAGATTTTGGATTTGCCGTCAACATTTTCACGGGGCCGACGGCAAAGGGACTATGCCCTCAGCCGAAAAAAATGTTGACGGCATAGAGAATTGTTGCCGTCGGCTCAATCTAAGTCGTTAGCCAGCTGAAGGCAAAGGAGCAAAATACTGATGGCATAGGGAGGCTGGAGGCATAGGGAGCATCCCTGGCCCACGTTCGAACACTGCTTAATGGAAGTCGGCTATGCTGTCAGCCAGCTGACGGCAAAGCCTAATGGTTGTCTTTGCCGTCAGCTGGCTGACGGCATAGCCCGTGGTTATCCCAACGTGGACACGACCTAGCCGGCCCCAGTTCTCTTCTCTCTCACCTCTCGCATTAGCTGTCCCGACCTGCCGCCGCCGTCGACCTGCGCCCGCCCCAACTCGTCACCGCCATCCCGCGCCTGCCCCGCCCCGACCACCCGCCGTCGCGCAGCACCAGGCCCGCCCCGACCCGCCGCCATCGCCCCGCCCCCGAGTCATCGCCGGAGGCCTCCCCTCTCCGCCCCGCCGCATCCGCCGTCGCCATCCCTGGGTTGCGGTCTCCATCTCTGCCTCCACCGCTGCCGCCCAGCCAGCCGTCCCCTCCCCGGTACTACATCTCCCTCCCCTCTCTTCCTTCACTCCTCTCTCTTCCTCCCGTGATCTCTAACCACCCAAGATCCATAGGTCCGTCGCGCCGCTGTCCGTCGTCGCGTCGTCGATGGTGACCCGCGCCGTGTCTTCCCCACGCCGCCGCCCATCCGTGAGCCGTAGAAGACGATCGTAGACCTGCCTTCGCCATACTCAGGTGAGTACTGACCTCCTTTTTTTATTTTTTTTTGCAATTTTTAGTTACTAGGAAAATTTGTGTCAAGCGACCATTACTTGTGCACTTCTGATTTTTGAGATTGAAGTGATCCAAGCAAACATTTTAATTTCCAAATAAAAATGGAAATGATCAAGGAGGGGGCAGGATAATTTATTTAGTTTAGGCCAATAAAAATGCCTCTTTGGATAGTTTAGATGAAAAAAACTTGGAGAGGCCGGAAAGGATCACGGAGGGACTATTGGGAACAATGTAATGAAGATATTGCCAACAATTTCATTTTTTGTGTAGTGGGAGAACTAATTGTAATTGTGCTAATAATCTGAAGACCTCAGTGCCGATATTTCAGCATGACTCCTAAAGCTGAATGTAGAAAATAAAAAACATTTGAACATGGTTGTTGAGATAATGCAGGGACATAGGTATATCTGAAATTTTCTTGGTAGTACTACCTGAGGAGGGCCGACCCGACCCGAGCCCCAGGGAAGGGAGAGGGAACTTTTGGAAGAAGTTAGAATTAGTTAGCTTAATTATGTTAGTATTACTTTGAAAAATAATAGTAATTTTGTTAATCATGTCATCTCCTCCTCCCCCTTTATATTGCTCTGTTCCGGCCTTCGTGCCGATGACACTATCTAGCTAGGTAGTTTTACTATTGAAATGCAAAGTCTTTGCGTAACAAATATGTGTCTCCCGTTCGAATGGGTTACGGTTATAACTATGCATGCATTTGCATATTTATAACGGATATTCTTTCGAATTGTCCAACGTTATCCATGGAAAGCCCGGGTATGTGTAGATTGGGTCATTTTCCCATGTTTTTCTCCGGATCCGATGCAGAGTTTCGACAGCGCCTCCTTGTTGTTCTCCGGGTACACATCCTCTCGATTAGTTTCCGAGACGTGTATCAGGAGAATAGCGGGGAGGTGCTGCCGAAATTTTTAGTTGGATCGGGAGCAGAGCATGGGAAAATGACGCAATCTACACATACTCGGGTGGGATTAGGACCCATCTTTACCTAGTAGCTGGTAGGTGTGCATGCCGTGCATCCCAATGTTTTAACCATGATTAAAAAATGGCCATAATTAATTTGACATACTTGATGAACTGATAATTTATATTGTTTATATGTGGATACTATATAGCTAGCTTGCCAGAATGACTGATCGTGAATGGATGTACTCCGGTCACCCTAGTCAGAAAGACATGACCGATGAATCGTTGAGCAAAACCTATGAATTCCTGCAAACGGCATTTTATAAAGGCCAGCACTAAGTTCAAGAATTATTCGCGACAGACAAAGGATGTAATGGGTAAACACCTGCAGATGCGTGGTTTTACTCCCAGCAAGTCGGTCTACCAACGTGGTATGACACGAGTTCCGAACCGATTGGAGTTCCAGCATAGGGCGTTGATTGCACCAGATGGCGAGAAGTAAGTTGATATATATTGTGTACCTTATATCATTATGTTTTACTAAGTAGCTAATGTCTTTGCCTTCTCATTATGCAGGGGGTGGAATTATCCGGAGAATACCCGGAATCCAAACTGCCTCCTTAGTGCTTTGCTTAGGGAGCACTTTCCCGGGATAGTGCAGTTGCCCGGTGAGGGTATGGTTCCCGAGCCAGGACTCAAGTGGGAGCACTACCAAGCCGCTCGGCTCCTGGAAAACACACACGTGAACGGTGTTCTTTGCACGAGCGTGGCCGACAAGGTGTTGGCTCATTTTCGGGTAACTATTATTTTGCCCAATAAAAAGTATACAATGTTATATCTTGTTATTTCCAATTCATATGTGCATCTATATGGAATAATTGAAGAATTACCATAGGGTCGAGGAGGGGACGGAGGAGGCAACCAAGAAGAACCTCGAGAAAGAGTGCAAGAGGTTATTGAACAACACGAGGCACAAGATACGTGTTCAGGCCATTTGAGATTGGTACGCCAAGAAAAACGAGCCGAAGACAAAGGCTGAATGTCGAAAGCTTTACCCTGATAAGACCGAGTACATGGAGGTACATACATTCCTTAGTTACATTCTTTATTAGTTTTGTTAGGGCTAGTTAGGTCTATTTAGTTACAATACTTAGTTTCATTCTTCATTAACTTACATTCATAGGTGCCCCCCGAGATGGTTGGCCGATAAGATAGATAGTTGGGAGATGATTGTGGACAAGTGGAGCACAGAGTCTTGGTTGACCACCCACAATGTGGACAAGGAGCGTCGTGCCCAATTGGTTGGTGTGCCACACCACGAAGGAAATTCCAACATCAAGCAATACGCCAAAAAATGGGTATGTGTGCCTTGTTTTCTTTCATCATTAATTCATTTGTGCATGATTTTGGTTGTACTAACTCTTTTCCTTTTATTGTAGGCCAAACACCATAACCAGCCCGAGCCTCAGGGATACGCCGCGTTTGGAATGGCCCATAAGGGCTCGTACAAGACGGCCACACCATATTCTAAGGCGGACGGGTCGTCGGCGAATATAGACCTGTCCGCCTACAACAAGATGACATCTTATTCTGAGGTTGTCATAGAGATGTGCAGCCCTGAATTTGACCCGAGCCAGAATCCTATGGATGCGGAGGCGTTGATGATCTCTGGTGGCGGTAAGAGTCATGGCACCGTGGCCATGTGTGATGGCTTCGTCCCTATCACTGAGACTCTATCTCAGATCAAGGCGAGGCAAACGAGCTCGGCTCCTGTAACGGCAACGCGCGAGGCCATTTGATCTTGCCATCGAGGTTAGTTTTCCTTCATTATGTCTTTAGTTCATTTGTCCCTGGATGGATGATGATGAGAAGTGGTTGCAGGCCGCACTTGAGAAGGAGAGGGAGGCCATCAGACTATTGTTGGAGGAGAGGGACCAGAATACGCAGAGGTTGCTGGAGGAGGAGAGGGCACGCAATAATGCCCATGCGAAGGCCATGCAAAACTTCGTTGCGGTAAGTCAGTTGTGTGAGAAGCAACAAGGCTATTTCTTTGACTCCTCGAAAACTTATTTGCAGGCTATGTGTGATAAGCAAGGTTTTCCACCCCCTCCGCCGATGCCTTCTCCGGTAGGAACGGACAGTTCCCTTTCAATGACCAACCTTGCACGGTCTTATACCATTGTATGTCGCCGTGCTAACCACATATTTTAACTTTTGCCTTGTTGCAGCATCATTCTAGAGTTGCATCCCACAATCCCTCTCCTGGTGAGAGCCCTAGCAACCCGGGACCAACCGATATGGTGCTTCTCCTCCGTGACTTGGCATTCGGTAAGTTATTCCTCTCCTTCTTATTCTTCTTTTTGTTTAGCTCAACTTAGATTAGTCCATGCTTTAGTTAGCTTAGAAAATTCTAGTTACGGAAAAAATTACATAATTAGCTTACTTACATAAAAAATTACATAATTAGCATACTTACCTCAAAAATGACATATACTTTGCTTACTAGTTGATATTAGCGCTCAAAAATGACATAATTACTTGATAACACCAGAAATAGCATAATTAGTTGATATTAGAGCTCAAAAATGACATAATTACTTTAGAAATTTTCAAAAGAAACCAAAAGAGAAGAACAAAGAAGAAGAAATCTTCTTATTCTTCCGTTTTCTCTTCTTTCTTTTTCTCCATCTTCTTCGTCTTTGTAAGAGCAAGTTTTGCCCCCGAAGGTTTTGGACATTGTTGGACAAAGCAGAAGTGGAACTAATATTGTTTTCGAGTATAAACAGATACTTAGGTTCCGAAAGAATGGAGTTTGCATGTACAAGGTCGAAGGACAACTCACTGCAGTAGAGCTGCAGTCATCTACCGAATCCTTTGAAGGAAGACGACCCCTAAAAATGTAGTCGAAGAAAAAGTCTCTCTCGAGTAAAAGCGCAACGAGGAGAAAGCTGAAGCTGGTCGAAGACTTAGTCTTTTTGCTAGTTTCTCTTTATTTCTTGAGTCGTAGGAAAAACCGTACTATCAAGAGGGGTTTGCTAGTTGAGATCTTTGTCGAAGTGAATTTGCTCTGCTCAACCAAAACCCACAAAAGCCTACCGAGAGAAATCTCACCGAGTCGAGCGAATAGCTCGAAGGCAAAGTCTTTGCACTTCGTGCCTTCGAGAGAGAACTCGTTCGGTGAGTCAGCCTACTTGTTCCTCAAGTAAAGTTGCGCAGTGATTGGAATCCGACCGTTGTGGACACGCGTCAAGCGGTTGCATCGGGTCACTTCAGTCATTTTACCCATCGGGATCGCCAACTATAAATACCCCGCACCTACCCGCCATTTCTGGTTGGCTGCTCCACTGAAGATTCTAAGACAGAAGTCTGAGAGCATCCCAAAGAGATCCATCGAGAGAAAACCTACACCCAAGTCTGAACTGAGTTGAGCAATTCATGGAGACTTAGGTTGATATTAGTCGATCTTTTTATCTTGGAGAACTGCAAGTCTCCTAGACGGTTAAGCATCACCTGTCAAGCAGTCGAAGAGTAATTGTCACTGCTGAAGGAAGTTTGTAAAGGTCTCGGAGATGTCCTGAATCATCTACCACGAGTGAAAACTGGACAAGCTCGAGGAGTTTGTTGCAGTGGAGAAGAGGACGGAGAGAGTTTTGCTCCAGGTGTTCAATCACCAGTCCCTCCAACCAGACGTAGCACTTTGCAGAGTGTGAACTGGTTTACCAAACATCGCTGTGTCAGGCTCGTTTTCCTTCTAGCATTTACTTCAAGTATTTACTCGTAGCCTGTTTGTCTTCGATGTTTTCCTTCGCTCCAAATCCTTTCGAGCCGTGCATTACTTTCGATACTGTATTTCCTTCGAAATGCCTTTAGTCCTACGTTGTTTACATGATTTCCTTCTAAGTTCCTTAGAATTTTTAGAAGTGATCATTCACCCCCTCCCCCTCTGATCATTCTTGAGCTTTCAATTGGTATCAGAGCTAGGCACTCCCTACGCTCTGCGTATTTTGGTCTAACAACCTGGAGTGTTGTGAAGAATGTCGTTTGCAGCTGTTCGCTCGGGGGAACCAATCCCTATTTTCAATGGGAAGGACTATCCCTATTGGAAGGACAAAATGAAGAGGAATATCATGGCTATCAACTCTGCCGCTTGGGAAGTTGTCAAGAATGGTGTAACTGTCAAGGACACTGATGCCATCACTCCTGAAGAGGCAAAGAAGATAGAGCTAGATGCTGAAGTCTGGGTATTCATCACAAATCATCTGATTCCTGAAAAATATCATGAGGTCAAGAATATTCCTTCGGCCAAAGGTGTTTGGGATTATCTCGAGAAGATTGGTGAAGGTGTCTCTACTCAGAAAGATGCTCGAATTGACACCCTTCGAAGCAAGTTCTATCGTTTCAAGAGGCTCGAGGGAGAAAAAGTTTGTTCCATATACAGCAGACTCACTGCGCTGTCAAATGAACTGATTTCCCTCGGTGCAGATGACATTACCAATCGGATTATTGTCAGAACTTTGCTCTGTTCTCTTGATGATTCCTTCGACCACATTGTGCTGATGATTAAGGAAAGAACTGATTTCAAGGATATGGTTGCCGCTGATATTCTTGAAAGGCTTAATACTTTCGAGATGGAAGAAGATCAGAAACGTGACGTCAATGGGAGTCGAAGAAAATCTCATGCACTGAAAGCCAGAGCTTCACATCACTCCTCTCCTGAAGCTAGTTCTGAATCGGGTTGTGCCTCAGATGACCCCGAGAACATTGGAAAAGATCTGGCACTGATAATGAGAAGATTCTATCGCTTTCAGAGAAGGAACTCCTCTTCACCGAAGAAAAACTATTCTTCAAGACATTCTAGCAAGTCATCTCAACATCGATCATCATCCAGAAACTCTTCAGCGAAAGATAACTGTTGCTATAAGTGCAAGAAGCCAGGTCACTTTATTGCTGATTGTCCTCTCTGGGAAATTGAACATAAATCAAAGCACTCTCACAGCAGCTCTTCGAGCAAGTCTTACAGATCGAGCAAAAATCACGATTCGAAGAGATATGATTCAAGGTCCAGAAAAGACAAGAAAGATGGTTCTGATGATGACAAGAAAAAGAAGTATCACAAGCATCGAGAGGGTTCTTCATCAAAATCTCATTCCTCTCGTCGAAAGAATTCGCACCGAGCCAAAGCCTATCTGGGTAAAGAGATGAACTCTGAAGAAGAAGCATCCGGTTCTGAAGCAGGATCAAAGTCAAGATCAGGTTCTGGTTCTGGTTCTGAATCTGATGGTGTTGCTGGGATAGCATTCGCCTCGAACAAGAATTCAAGTTCATTCTTCTCCAACCAGAGCAGTGAAGATGAATCTCCAGCTTACTTCTTCATGGCCAAGGCTAAGGTATCCTCATCAAAAAAATCCTACGATACTTCTGATGGATCTGCTTATGAAAGTGACTCTAGGATAAGCTATGCTAAACTTGCTAAAATTGCTTCTATCCAACAAGATGAACTAGATTCTCTAAGTGAAACTATTCAAAAATCTGAGACTCTGTTGATCAATGAGAATTAGAAGGGTCAAACTTTGACTAACGAGCATGTTGCTCTGAAGGAAAAGTATGATGAGCTTTCCTCTCGGCATGATCTTCTCTCAGTGGACTACGAGAAGCTAACCTATGAATTACTTCAAGGGAAAATGGCTCTCGAGAAACTGAGAGAGGCTAATGAAGAGTTGGAAAGTGTCAATCTCACGCTCATGGCTCAACAAGGCTCAGAAACTAAAAATGAATCTACTTCACCTTGCTTAACCTATTTGGAACGAAGTAAAATTGAGTCTATTTTTGAGAGATCGAAAGGAAAGCAACCTATTGTTATTGATGATGCTAATCCCTCGGACGAGGAAACCATTACCGAGGAACTCCTCAGGTTGAGAAATTTTTTTGAAACAGGCATGTTCAAAAGTGTGCAGGGACACCATTATCTGTGTGATATCCTTCGAAAGGCTCTTCTTCACAGGAATCCTCGAAACGAAGGAGTTGGCTTCGAAAGGAAAATCAATCCTGATGGAACCTACTGCAAACCCGAACAGTATCCTAAAACTGTCTGGGTTCTTGCGAAAGAAAAGCCCATTGATATTGCTAACCTTTCAGGTTTCAGTTGCAAAATTGACAAAGCTATTGTTGATGAATCACTTGATTCTGACTACAAACTTGTTAAAGATCAGGAAGGAAAGGTGTCAGCTGAATTCGTTGGTACTCCTCCAAAGAATGGATTTTATAAGCGACAGATTTGGGTTCGCAAATCTCTCGTAGAAAAACTGCCCCCTAACCATTCTATGCAGGGAAAATCCTCGGTACCACCAAATCACTACTATTCTCTCGAGGATAGAAATGAACTCTTGGTGCCTGCTTCAAATGTTCCCCAGAAGGATTACTATCGTATAGATAGAACTGTTTATCGTCATCTTGACAATCGTACCAAAATTGCCATTACCCATCGCTACTCTAACCCCTCATCGAGGAATTATATTTATGGTGTGCTTGATGGTCATGATCGACAATGCAATCCTGTTCGATATAATATTGCTGATCCATCTAGCTCTACCATGCCTTCTAAGTCACCTGCTCGTTTGTGGGTGGTTAAGAAGAACTAATTCTTCTGCAGGGCTATGTCTCCGGTGGATCCGAATGGGTCATGGATAGTGGATGTACAAATCATATGACCGGAGACAAAGAGTTGTTCGCCGAGGAAAAACTATCTGAATCTTCACAGAAATATATTACCTTCGGTGACAACAACAAAGGAAAATTACTTGGTTTGGGTAAAGTTGCTATATCGAAAGACAAGCACATTGATAAGGTTTTGCTTGTACAATCTCTAGGATATAATCTTATGTCTATATCGAAACTTTGTGATATGGATATGCTTGTTCTGTTTTCTGCGTCTCGTTGTGTTGTCTTTTCACAGGATGATTATTCCTTCGTGTTCGAAGGATATCGCAAGGGTGATCTTTACGTCGTTGATTTTTCTTCGGGACCTGCTGTGTCCACATGTTTAATGGCCAAAGCCACATCTGGTTGGTTATGGCACCGAAGACTTGGTCATGCAGGGATGAAAAATCTTCAAACTCTTATCTCGAAGAAGAACATCGTTGGAATTGATAATGTAAAATTTGATAAAGATCGTCTATGCAGTGCCTGTGAAACAGGAAAGATTGCCAAGAAACATCACTCTGCAAAAACCGTCATGACTACTACTCGTCCTCTTGAATTACTTCATATGGATTTATTCGGTCCTTAAAATTATGCTAGTCTTGGAGGTAACAAGTATGGTCTGGTTATTGTTGATGATTTCTCTCGATATACCTGGGTTTTCTTTCTAGATGACAAGAGCAAGGTTGTTGAAATTTTCAAAACTTTCGCAAAGAGAGCTCAAACTGAATATGAATTATGTCTCAAGCATATCAGAAGTGATAATGGTACAGAATTCAAAAATACTCATATCGAAGATTTTCTTGATGAATATGGCTTTACTCATGAATTCTCGGCTGCATATACACCGCAACAAAATGGTGTGGTCGAGAGAAAGAATCGAACACTTATTGAAATGGCCAGAACAATGCTTGCTGAATACAAGACTCCTATCAGGTTCTGGGCCGAAGCTATCAACACTTCATGTCATATCATCAACAAGGTTTATCTGCATAAGTTTCTGAAGAAAACTTCACATGAACTCATCACTGGTAAAAAGCCAAATGTGTCTTATCTCAGGGTTTTTGGTGCTCCATGTTATATCAGAGACATGAATCACAGCTCCAAGTTCGCCCCAAAGGCACACGAAGGTTTTCTTCTAGGTTATGGTTCAAATTCTCACACTTACAGAGTTTACAACTCACATCTTGGAAAAGTTGTAGAAACTGTAAATGTTCGATTTGATGAAACTAACGGCTCTCAAAAGGAGCAATTACCTCTTAACCTGGATGAACCTCCTTTGGATGAAGTTATCAGGTACATGGCTATTGGAGATATTCGGCCTGTCGAAGGAAATGCTCAACAAGCAAACAGGGATGATGATGGTCCAATGTTCCCACACATAGCCATGGGCGCTGGAGATCAACATCCTGAAGAAATTGATGCACAGGTCGAAGGAGAGCGCATAAACGAAGAATATGATGATCCCGAAGGACAAGCTGATCCCGAAGATCAACCTGATCCACAAGATGAAGAATCTTTTCCTCGTGTTCGAAGAAGAGTGAATGTCGACTCAATTCTCGAAGAGATTCGTTTACCAGGTCGTCCCACCACTCGTTCTCGTACTCGATTAGCTAACTTCTGTGGAAATTTCTCGTTTGTATCCATGCTAGAACCTTCAAAATTTGATGAAGCCATGAGAGACTCAGACTGGATGACTGCTATGCTCGAAGAACTTAACCAGTTCGAGAGAAATAAAGTCTGGTCTCTTGTCGATAGACCTGATACCCCGAAGCATAATATCATTGGTACGAAGTGGATTTTTCGTAACAAGCAAGATGAAGATGGCATAGTGGTAAGGAATAAAGCTCGACTAGTTGCACAAGGCTACACCCAAATCGAAGGTATTGATTTTGGTGAGACTTATGCACCAGTTGCTCGTCTTGAATCCATTCGCGTCATGCTTGCTTTTGCCAATTACTATGGTATATTGCTATATCAAATGGATGTCAAAAGTGCATTTCTTAACGGTGAAATCGAAGAAGAAGTGTATGTTATGCAGCCACCAGGTTTTGAAGACCCAAATAATCCTGATAAAGTGTACAGATTACACAAGGCCCTATATGGGTTAAAGCAAGCACCTCGTGCTTGGTATGAAACGCTGAAGGATTTTCTTCTTAAGAAGGGCTTCAAACCAGGAACAACTGATCCGACTCTTTTTACTCGTGCATACAAAAATGATCTCTTTGTGTGTCAAATTTATGTCGATGATATTATTTTTGGCTGCACTAACCCTGATATTAGCGAAGAATTTGCTCGTATGATGTCGAAGAAATATGAAATGTCAATGATGGGAGAATTGAAGTTCTCTCTCGGGCTTCAAATCCGTCAACAGAAGAATGGTACTTTCATTTCACAAGAGAAGTATCTCAGAGATTGCCTGAAGAAGTTTGATCTTGTCGGTTGCAAAACTATCAAGACTCCAATGCCTACGAATGTTCATCTAGATGCAGATGAGAAGGGCAAACCTTTCGATCAGAAGAAATATCGCTCGATGATCGGCTCGCTTCTTTACCTTTGTGCATCTAGACCTGACATTATGCTATCAGTATGTATGTGTGCTCGTTTTCAGGCAAATCCGAAGGAATCTCATCATATTGCTGTCAAGCGAATCCTTCGATATCTGGCTCACACACCAACCTTGGGTCTTTGGTATCCCAAGGGTGCCCAGTTTGATCTCGTTGGTTATTCAGATTCCGACTGGGCTGCTGATCGAGTCGACAGGAAATCTACCTCAGGCACATGTCATTTTCTCGGTAGATCTCTTGTCTGTTGGGCCTCGAAGAAACAGAATTGTGTATCTATTTCTACGGTTGAAGCCGAGTATATTGCTGCCGGTTCATGCTGTACTCAGATTCTGTGGCTCAAGCAAACGCTGAAAGATTATGGTATTCTTGTGAAGAAAATTCCATTGCTTTGTGATAACGAGAGTGCAATCAAAATTGCTCATAATCCAGTGCAACACTCTCGAACGAAGCATATTGATATTCGTCATCATTTTCTTCGAGATCATGTTCAGCGAGAAGATATTGTTATCAGTCATGTTCGCACCGAAGAACAATTGGCTGATATATTCACAAAGCCCTTGGATGAAAAGAGGTTCTGTACACTGAGGTGTGAGTTGAACATCTTGGACTCACGCAATGTGCAGTAAGATCATAACTATCGGTACTATGTATAATACCTTATTATTGTTATTTACTTTCGTTAATTTTCTATCGTGATTCCTTTTCGTTTATTTTTGTTCGTTTGGTGTTGTCCTATACACTTATCACTCCGAGCTTTTATCGCTGTTTTTAACCTCGGATTGACTAAGTATCGGACCCCGTTTTCCCTCTATTCTATCCCTACCTATTCTGTGCTTTTTCTCTCGTGAACATGTACATATTGTACTCGATCAAGATTCCCCTCGAATGTCACTGATTCCGAAGGAAAATCTATCGAAGTTTTATCTACTTTTATCCTCGATGTTCGATGAGTTTGGTCTCGGACGTGGAGCAACTTTCTTTCGGTTCGTTGGGATTTCCCGCGATTACCGCCACAAAATCCGTCCGTTGAATGCGGAGAGACGCGAAATCTGCGCCGTTGGATCAGATCTGACAGCTCGGTCAGAACCTCCCTTATAAATACTGATCTACTCCACTGTCTTAGACATCGCTATTCCTTCAACTTCGTCTCTTCGCCTCCAGAAGCTCTCTCTCTCGCGCGCCGCCGTGCTGTCTCGTCGCCGTCGACTCCCTCGCCGCTTAACTGCCGGAAGGAATCCGCCGGAGGCATTCCCGTCGACGAAGATCATCATCCGCGTCGCCGTAGTCGCCTCACATCACCAAGTTAGGGTATGTGTGGCTCTGGAGTCGATTCATCTCGTTCTGTTCATCGTTTCCAGCTTTTGTGTTAATCTTTTTTCTGATTTCTTTTAGGTCTGTTTGATCCGTTTGGATCTTCGAAACTTGGGAAATCTGTTTCTAGCTTTTCTGTCGATTCCCCATCTGTCCTTGGTAAGAAATCCCTCGGATTCTCTCACTTAGGCAAATCCTACAGTATCGCTTCGATAGATTTAATCTTGTGCGATTTATTCATTCAAGTTCTTCGTTAGATTTCCACCCGATGAAAATCTAGCCTAGCACTTTCATGAAAATTTGCGATAAGACAAATCTCTCGATAAGATTGCTGCATTCAAAATGTTTTTCCTCGAAATTGTTGGTACTTGTTCACAACTTTCCTATATTCCCTCGTATCCTTCTTTTTCGCAGGAAAATGTCTGGTAACGAAGGAAATATTAGAGTTCCCAAGCGTGTGGGAGGCCGAACAAGAATCACCAATAACTCTGAAGGTTTGTCTGAGGAAGTGATCATTGAAAAGAATTTGAGAACGCCGTCTGGATCTGAGGATGATCGTACAAGAGAAAATCGTCTGCAAGAGATTCGAAGACTTCAAGCTCTTCGTTGGTATGAATACAAGTCCCTTTTGCCTCGTTGGGAGAGGCTGTTTGCTTTGAAGAATCCTTGGGTTGATGTCAAAGCTCTAAGGCCAAAGTGGACGAAATTTAATCGACCACCTCCTCCAGCTGATGCTCACCCTTCTGCCCTCAAAACTCCTGATGATTTTAAAGAGCTCGTTGAAGCACGTGAACTTCGAGCACAAAAGAGGAAAGAAGCTAAAGCTCGAAAGGAAGCAGCTGCTGCTAAAGCTGGCGAAGAAGTTGGCCCTAGCGCCAAACCGAAGGGTGGCAAGAAGTCAGCCAAGAGACAGAAAAAGGTTGTAATAGTTTCACCTCCTGATGCAAGCTCCGAAGGAGAAGCTAATTCAGATGATCAAGACCCTGGTACAGAGGCTGATGTCGAGGACTTACCTCTGAAGAAAAAGCCGAGCAGTAGAGGCATAAGGATCCAGGAGCCAGCTCCACAGGCTCCTCGAGGAAATATTGACTTGACCAACTTGGTCACAGATCCACCCATTTCATCTGCTCCACCTGTTCCTGCTCGCCAACCAAAACCTTCGGCTCCATCGAAGGGAAAGCAAGCTCAAGTTGGTGAAGATGATGAAACGCTTATTCAGCGAAAGGAAAGGCTGGCCAAGCAAAAGGAACAAGAAGAGAAAGAATTGATTAATGCCAAGCTCCTGAACTTTCACAGTCAGCCCGAGCATAAAAAGGCTCTGGTTGCTCAACAACTGGGAATTCTTCACTTGGTCAGTGAAAAATATCGACGTCAGATTTCTGCAGGCACTATCCCTAGTGACCCGAAAGAAAAGTTCATCGAGAAAGTTGTGACTCCCACAGTCACGAAAGAAAAGGTAATAGCCCCTAGTGCTTCGAAGAAGAATGCTGAGGCCCCTAGTGCCTCGAAGGATAAAGCAGTGGTCTCAAAACCCATTGCTGCTGCCAAGGCCACCAAGGAAGCCGAAAAGAAAGCCAAAGAGGCAAGACTGAAGGCTCAAGCTGCTCCAGTTCCTCGAGCTGCACCAGCTCCTGCCTCTGTTGCACCTGCTGTTTCCGGCCCTCGTGCCGATGAAGAAAGTTCCAATGAAAGAGAATCAAATGCCAATGCTCCTTGGGATGCTGCACATATATCTCACATTCTCTGGAAAATGGCTACTACACCGAGCAAAGTCACTGCCGAGGATGATGTTCCTGTTGAAATCCAAGAGCATGTTGCTCGATACATGATCCGCTGGGAAAGTTATATCACCCAGGATCGAAAGGATAAAGAGCAAGTCAGGTTTTACACCAGGCAACTCCAAGAGGAAACCGAGGACATTGAGTCCCGAAATTTTTTCAAGTCCAAGATTTCTTCTGCTGAAGCTTCGAGGAGGACTCAGAAGGAAAATTTAACTGCTGTGTTTGACAAGGTAAAACAAGTTGTGTCTGCTGTTTGCAAAGAGCATAATGATGCTCTGTTCCAAAGACAATCTCGAAAGAGAAAGTCTGCTGCCCCAACCTCTGAGCGTGGGACGCCAGAGATCGAGAAGAACGCCAAGAAGTCCAAGTCCACCGAGGTCGTTGCTACCACAGAACGACAAGAAACTGAACCAAACCCCACCAAGCAACCCACTCCTCCCCGTAAGAAAACTCCACCACCTCGCCAAACAAGTTCACCGCCTCGACAAACAACTCCACCCCCTTGTCAAGCTCCACCTCCACCCCGACAACAAACACCTCCACCTCTACCTCCATCTCCACCCCGTCAACCCTCACCACCAAAAGCCTCGCCACCACCTCCAAACCCACCATCTCCACCTCATGTCATTCCATCGACCACCCCCTCCACTGAAATCCAAGCTCATGCAGAGACCGAGCAAGTTGCTCGTGTCGAGCAAGAAACTCAAGTCCAGAAAGATTACTCCTCTGCCCGGACTATGCCTGAAGGAGAAGATGTTGATGTTGACATCACGACAGTTTCCTCTCGACGAGATCCTGTCGTAAGCAATAGTTCTGGAGATGACAGTTCAACTGATAATTCTTCATCCTCCTCATCCAGTTCTTCGAACGAAGAAATTGTTGATGCGTTTGCTCAATTTGATGAAGACTTGGAGGCCATGGAAATTGAAGAGGCCGCACAAAATGCTCTAACCGACGAAGGAGATGCCTTCGTAGCTCAGACCGAGGAGAATGCTCCTGCAGTCATTCCGGCTCGGGATATCGTAAACATTCCATCATCTATCTCTCGACCTGCTGAACCAGAGTTCCAGATGCCAGATAATGCTGTTGAGGTTTTTCCCATTGATGAGCTGCTTCACTCTGCTCATCCGAGAGAAATGCTGCCTTTGTTCCGCTCATATGTTCCTCGAGGAGGTCCCATCTTCAAAAGGCGCGAACACAAGCCATTTTTCTTCGGTACCAATCCCTACGAGAAGCCCATAAGTGCTTATTCTCTTCGGTTTTGGACCCAAGAGCAAGCTATCTACTATACTCGTGTGTTGTACAACAAGGCAAGAGTTTTCCAGCATCAATATCTTGATATGCCTTCGGTGTACTCCACTACTTGTTTCGAGAACATTGCCGAGACAATTGATAGCCTGCATGCTCACAAGATGTTTGCTCTCGATTGTGGTTACAATCCCGAGCTTATCAAACAGTTTTATGCAACACTTTATGTCTCTGGAGATCCTGAGAACTCGAAGACATGGAAATTTGACTATATGATTCAAGGCCAAGTCTTTCACATGACTGTCGACCAATTTCTGGCTATCATCAATTTACCTCGGTTCGAAGGATTACCTCACAAACTTCATGACTTACCTGCTACAACTCCTACTGAATTCTCTACGCTGATGGATCCAGAAGTCGTAGGAGATCACTACCCCACTGAGCCGAAGCCAAGACACTTGGTATTTGAAGCAAAGGCATGGTTTTATATTCTATCGAAGACTTTGATGCCAATGCTTGATGTGCACGATAATTTTCCAATTCCAAATGATGTGCAACTTGCTCTGTTGAAGTTAGTCCACGGTCATCCCTTCGATTTTGAAGACTACTTCCTCAGAACTTTGGTATCTTGTGCTGATGACCACAATTCCCACAAGCCATATGCACCATGGCTGATGGCAATCTGCAATTACTCTCGGGACGTGCCATTCCCCGTATCTATTTACCCGTAGATTTTCACTCCACCTGTTCGAGAAGTATTGCAGGTTGTTGCTCGACCCAACGACCCTTTTGCTGAGCACACTGGCATCCGCGCCCACTTAACTGAGCGCAATATTCGCTCGAAGTTTATCAAGCCAGTGCATCATATGGAAGTTTCTCTTCGGTCCTAGCAAATGCTTCAACATCACATTGATCAAGATTTTATTCAGAAGCAAGCTCTGATGGATGAGATCAATCACTTGCGTAACATTACCATGAACAACAATCAAATGTTGCGTGAATGCCTTCGCCGTGATTGGAAAGGTCTTCGGAAGTTCAATTCCCTCGGTCAACTTCAACGTTGCGGGTTCGAAGAATATCCTCCCCATCTGAACAGGAATTGGACCAATGATGATCGAGTAGATCGACCGGATCCCAATATCCCTCGCGTACCGAAGAACAGAGATGTGCTAAGTGTCGATGATTATTATCATATCACTTTGGACAATTTATCCTCTGACTCCGAGCAAGAAGAAGAAGCCCCTCCTCAACGTCAACCCAGAGCTCACTCGCCACTTCCTCGAAGCCCCAGGACCCCGCCGGAATCGTAGCTGGAATCTTCAGGAGATCAACATTCATTCCGCACGAAGATCACTCCTCTAGGCGCTCGTCCAATTCGTCGTGCTCCAACGCTCGCCGAATCTTCTCGTCGTCGCCAGAGCCAGCGTCGCGAGTAGGGATTTCTTTCGACCCTATTCTCTCGATCTTTTTGTACGTTGTGACAAAAAGGGGGAGATGTAGTAGCATCGAAGAAATTAGTTTGCCTACGGGGTTAAGGGTTTTGCTTTCCATTCGATAAACTCTTGATTTTTGAGGCTTTCTGAGTAGTTTCAACAAACTTTCAATTCACATTCGATCTGCTTGTAACTAACTCTAAGTAGGACTGTGAACTGCTACTCTTTTCATAAGATATCTATCTGCTACTTGCGACACTTAACCCTTTTGCAGGAAGTTATCTTTCATATAAGTTCACAGGTCATTCGAGGAGATTGCATATTACTAATTGGATGCTATCTGGAATGCAATTTCTCTCGCTAAGATTTTTGATGTTTTTCCCTCGACACTACTTGTCAAATATGCACTTCACAGGAAATCTTTATCTTCCGTGCATACATCAAGGGGGAGTACTTCATCGATCTTAGCACTGGTTTATCATCGAAAACTCAAAACTTTTTCAATTATTTATCGATGCCTATTTTGTCAACAATCGTCCAAAAAGGGGGAGATTGTAAGAGCAAGTTTTGCCCCCGAAGGTTTTGGACATTGTTGGACAAAGCAGAAGTGGAACTAATATTGTTTTCGAGTATAAACAGATACTTAGGTTCCGAAAGAATGGAGTTTGCATGTACAAGGTCGAAGGACAACTCACTGCAGCAGAGCTGCAGTCATCTACCGAATCCTTTGAAGGAAGACGACCCCTAAAAATGTAGTCGAAGAAAAAGTCTCTCTCGAGTAAAAGCGCAACGAGGAGAAAGCTGAAGCTGGTCGAAGACTTAGTCTTTTTGCTAGTTTCTCTTTATTTCTTGAGTCGTAGGAAAAACCGTACTATCAAGAGGGGTTTGCTAGTTGAGATCTTTGTCGAAGTGAATTTGCTCTGCTCAACCAAAACCCACAAAAGCCTACCGAGAGAAATCTCACCGAGTCGAGCGAATAGCTCGAAGGCAAAGTCTTTGCACTTCGTGCCTTCGAGAGAGAACTCGTTCGGTGAGTCAGCCTACTTGTTCCTCAAGTAAAGTTGCGCAGTGATTGGAATCCGACCGTTGTGGACACGCGTCAAGCGGTTGCATCGGGTCACTTCAGTCATTTTACCCATCGGGATCGCCAACTATAAATACCCCGCACCTACCCGCCATTTCGGGTTGGCTGCTCCACTGAAGATTCTAAGACAGAAGTCTGAGAGCATCCCAAAGAGATCCATCGAGAGAAAACCTACACCCAAGTCTGAACTGAGTTGAGCAATTCATGGAGATTTAGGTTGATATTAGTCGATCTTTTTATCTTGGAGAACTGCAAGTCTCCTAGACGGTTAAGCGTCACCTGTCAAGCAGTCGAAGAGTAATTGTCACTGCTGAAGGAAGTTTGTAAAGGTCTCGGAGATGTCCTGAATCATCTACCACGAGTGAAAACTGGACAAGCTCGAGGAGTTTGTTGCAGTGGAGAAGAGGACGGAGAGAGTTTTGCTCCAGGTGTTCAATCACCAGTCCCTCCAACCAGACGTAGCACTTTGCAGAGTGTGAACTGGTTTACCAAACATCGCTGTGTCAGGCTCGTTTTCCTTCTAGCATTTACTTCAAGTATTTACTCGTAGCCTGTTTGTCTTCGATGTTTTCCTTCGCTCCAAATCCTTTCGAGCCGTGCATTACTTTCGATACTGTATTTCCTTCGAAATGCCTTTAGTCCTACGTTGTTTACATGATTTCCTTCTAAGTTCCTTAGAATTTTTAGAAGTGATCATTCACCCCCTCCCCCTCTGATCATTCTTGAGCTTTCAGTCTTATTCTTCTTATTCTAGTTGCTTAGATTAATTTAGAATTTTTTTCTTCTGCATATTGTATTCGTTCATTTCCATAACATCAATATATCTACATTTTGCAGATTTTGATATAATATGGAAGGATGCTCAACTAGACTCTTTTCTCGTGTAGTGTTGGACAATGTGATGCACCACTTGTCTATGTAGTGCTGGACAATGGAAGTATTTTGTCTATGTGTTGAAATTTGTGATGAACATGTGATTTTGTCTATGTGTTAAACTTTGTGATGCACCGCAGTTTAATTTGTGTTGGATTTTGTGATGTGTGATACTTGTGTGTATGTGATGCACTTGATGGGTGATGTTTATTGACAGTTGAATTCCTGTTTATATAAATGTTTTTGCAAATGCAGGGAATTAACAGAAAACAAACAAAAAAGCAGAGAGGGTCTTTGCCGTAACCTTACTGACGGCAAAGCCTTTGCCGTCGGTGGGCTGACAGCAAAGGAGGACACGTGGCAGCAGCCTTTGTAATCGGGAAACTTTGAGAATACCAAATGTCCCAGGTTATCGGCTTTTCCGTCAGCTGTATACTGGCTGACAGCAAAGAGGGGCCCCACATGGCAGCGCTCGCAGCATCCCTGGCAAGGATGGCCCACCAGCAGTAATCCTTGCCGTCAGCCTCGGGCCAGCTGAAGGCAAAGCGTGCCGTTAACCCTCTAACGGGGCTAGGCTTGCGACGTTGCTGTCAACTCTCTCTGACGTCAGCTCGCGGCCCATAGCTGACGGCAACGTCTTTGCCGTCGGTCGATTTTCAGCTGACGGCAAAGAACTTGTTTGCCGATAAATTCGTGGCCAGTCTCTTTGCCGACAGCAAACTGACGACAAAGCCTTTGTCGTCGGTTAACCAGGCCTTTGCCGGCAGATTCCAGTAGTGTCGCACGCGTCCGATGCTCCATGTTTTTGACCGCTGGGAGTCCATACGACCTCCGACTCGGACGAAATATCGAACCACACGCTCAGCGCGGCGAGCCTGTCAGTCATACCTCACTTCGATAACGTTTCGAGCATATTTTCCGGTGCCCAATAAAACAATCCATTTAATTATTAAATGGGGTTTTTCGTTCCAATGGCGATGATTGGTCTCGTGCCGAAAGTTGCGACAGTTCTTGGGTGACAACCGGTGTCGCAACGATCGTGTGCCATTTGAGAAAAAGGTTTAGTCACGCACTCCGGTAGGAGAAAGAGGGGGAGAATATTCACCGATTAATAAATCGGTGAAGCAAATACTACAAAAAATTCTAACAAGCAACCAAATAAAGCAACAAACATTTTTTTTAATTAGGGTGGAATTTCCGGGATGTTACAGTTCTCTATACAATTAGATTTCGTGCATCTTTTATGAGTTTTTTGATTTGAGTGGCAGAAGTACCCCAAAAAAATTATTTACTACCTACTAGTCTATTTTTCACAGATTCTGCTCAGTTTTGCATTTTCCAGTTTTTCAAATCTTGCGCTAGTTTTTTCTTTGCAAAAACTCTTTGGGAATCTTGAGAAACGGTATGTCTTCAAGAATATATTAATTTCCAGTAGAGGAAAATTATTTTATTATGGGTACTAACCTCTCTAATCAGCTTATGATGAGTTATGTATGAAGGGAGTTTTTAAGTGTGCGAGGGAAGATGATGAAAGAAGATCTGGGAGTGTCAAACGCTCAAGCTTGGGGATGCTCGCATGCAAGCCCAATAAATATCCAAGGAGACTCACGCATCTAAGCTTGGGGATGCCCCCATGCATGCCCTTCTCCATCAACAATTATCAGTTCGTCCTTCGTTCCACTATATTATTATCACTTCATGCGTTATTTGTTATGCTTGGAGCATCTTTCTCTTTACTTTTTAGTTTTCTTTAGATTTGTTTGTTGTTCATAACAAGTTAGAACCTAGCTTTATTTGTGTGGGAGAGAAACACGCTCCACTTTAACCTAGAACACATCATAGGATTTTCATGCTTATCCTTCGTTTTTGTGTGTTTTCTTTATCTTTTCGTAGCTGTTGTCATGTTTAGCTCTTGTGCTTTCATGTTTATTTCTTTTAAATAGCTTTTAATTAGTTTTTTGCTGGAACTCTCTTGAGTCTTCATGTTTATCTTCTTTAGGGAGTTGCCTTGTTGCACTGAGTTGTGTGTCTTTACTTGAAGTAGGTAATTGAGGTTGCTATTCAATTGTAGTAGTAACTTGCAATAGTTTTGAGGTATTTTTTGAGTAATGTTTGAACTTTTGGTGTCAAGAGATTTAGCCTATTAGTGATAGATGTCGTATTTTGGGAAATCCGTGTTTATTTTCAAAAAACTACAAAAACTAGTTGAGAACTCTAGCTACTAGATGGATCACTAATCTTTGGAGGGTTCGAATATTAGAGTACAATCATGTACAATGAGTCGAGGATGCGCAAGGATAACCAAACCTCCATACACTCCTCCTCGGGGAACTTGTCTCTTTGTGAACCTCATGATTATATTGAGAGTTACCGATTATAAGTGCATGAGTTCTTCGGACTAATGTACGTATTCGAAAGTTGACACTTCCACCTCCTAATATTTTGCTAGCCTCTTCAGTACCGCGCATTGCCCTTTCTCACCTCAAGAGTTGGCGCATACTTAGCCTATGGATCCAAACCCTTGGCATGATACGCTTTGTCAGCATAAACCTCCGTATATCCTTCGTCAAAACAACCACCATACCTACCTATCAAGGCATTTCCATATCCTTTCTGAGATACATTGCCATGCAACATCCACCTTCTCATGACTTGATCTTCATGTCATGCATGCTTTTTCTTGATCGATTAGCTTCATGCTAGTTGGGCCTTGCCCTAATCATTGCTACATGACGCGCTAGTATCATTGCATATCCTGCTACACTGGCAGAGGCATACATTTGCATACATCATGATAGCTTCATCTTCTTTATGTTGAGTACTTTTTAAAGTGTGAAAGATCTTCTATACTTCTTGTAATATATATATTGTTGCCCCTAAAGAGAGGAAAAGATCCCAAAGTGGACAAATTAAAAGATCCCAAAGAGTAAAAATGAGAGTTAAATAGAAAGAGCCATTGAGGCCACCAAAAAAATAAAAAAAAGAGAAAAAAAGTGAAAAAAAGAAAATAAAAAGAGAGAAGGGGGCACACTACTATTCCTTTCGAGAGATCCACACTCGTACTCCCTCTTATATCTTGTACTCCATAGAGATCATCATACATGCATATAGCTATGTGGGGACCCTTACACTATAGAACTTGGCTTGTATATTCCAACCATGAGCCTCCTCAAATGATCTCTAGGTCTTCTTGAGCAAGCAAGTTGGATGCACCCCCACTAGTTCCATTAGAGAGCTTTCCATAGCTCGCATGTGCATCCGTTGCATGGCAATCCCTAATACTCACATCATATCTATAACTTGGCTTTCTCTCACCTATGATTGTCCTCATTGATGTGAGTGTTTCACACCTTTTTGTCTTCCTCCTCCATCATTTCTCTCTTTGCCATCATAAGTGTCAACTTTATTTCTTAAGCTCATCCACTACATGAGTACTCAAAAAGTCGAAAGGGAGTGGATCAGTTTGACTTGTACCTGGCGAGTGGTCTAGGGACGAGTCAAGATAAGATTCCAAAGAAGACTAAGTTTGAAACTTTAGTAGATTGAGTTCTCAACCAAAATAAATAGTATGTTTTAATCTATCGTAATCCCATCTCCCATTCTTGCACATAAACACCATTTGGAGACATTCGAGTAACGGACAGCGAGAGCTCTTGCACCTTTATGTTCTTATGTTGCTTGTTTCAATGCTAATATAGACTCTTGCTTGTTATGACGTGAGTTGAATTACATGTCTTGATTTCCTTACTTAAAAGTTCTTATATGGTTGGTAGCATGTCACCAAATAAATTATTCTTGTTATCATTTACCTACTCGAGGACGAGCATGAATTAATCTTGGGGATGTTGATACGTCCCAAACGTATCTATAATTTCTGCTTTTATGTTTTGGGTGATATTGCTATACTTTTGATGCACTTTCATACACTTTTTATCATATTTGGACTAACCTATTAACTCAGAGTACCCCACTGCCATTTTATGTTTTCTGCTGTTTTTGTATTTCAGGTTTTCCCATTACTTAAAGTGCCAGAAAAATTCTGGGAAAATATAAAAAAAATCAGCGACACCGAAGCTTCCAGACGCCCGAAGGGGGCTGGGGGGTCCCACCTGGTGCGTAGGCGGCCAGGGGGCCGCCTGGACCCCTTGGTCCACCCATGGCTTCCCCCTTCGCCTATTTTTACCTCTTGTCCCGAAACCCCCAAGGAGAGAACCCTTTTTCGCGATATCCACTCTGTTTCGACGCCGCCGCGCTTCCAAGATCGGGGATCCCAGGAGACCCTGTCTCGGCACCCTGTCGGAGGGAGTATTGACCTCCGGGAGCTTCTCCACCACCATGGACACTTCCTGGGTGAGCCGTGCGTAGTCCACCTTGGACCATGGGTCCATGATCAGTAGATATGTGATATCCTGTCCCCCTCTTTTCTCTTCATTGTTTAGACCTTGTGAGCTGCCCTACAGGATCAAGGCACATATGTAATTCTTCTGCTGTTGATATGTTTAGTTTGCTGGGATCTAATGGATTATGAGATTATGTTCAGATTGTGATGAGTAATAAATTTGGTTCTTCTCCTTTTATATTTATGTTCTTGAGTATTTTTTGTATGTTCTCCATTGTTGTTTATTGCTTTGGCCAAGTGGTAGATTGTAACTCCCAGAGGGAGCGTTATGCATGATTGTGGGTTCATGCCCCCTGATGACTAGCTTGAGTGACAGAAACATGATTCTAGGGGATGTGATGTTGCCACAAGGGGGAAGACAACGGCGCTTGTACTTGAGGTTGCAAGGATTGTTTACTTTACGCAAAGTTTTTTTAATGCACTTATCTGTTGCTTTGGGTTTACACTTTGGGTGGGGCTCGCAACTTAATACCAACCAGATGTTCTGGATAGATATCTCAAGGTGGATGATTAGTGAGTAAATGTAGATGGATTTATGTCTAATTGTCTTGGCGTACCGCCCATGCTTTTGAGCCTCTTCCTTTCTCTTGTAGCATAGTTATCATTACGGTTAGTTTTTAATCCTGTCAATTGCCTTGCTGTAATTTGTTCACCTCGCATAGTTTTTTATCGTATTTTGGGAGAGAGACATCACAAGTGAACTTCATGGGACCCAGGTCCATATTTCCACCAATATTTCCACCCTCAATTTACTTCCTGCTTTTACTTTTCGCTGCAATTATCACTATCATTATCTGTTGCGTTTGATGCTTTGTAAACAGCAAGGGTGGAGAGATTGACAACCTCTCTGTACTCTTTGGGAGCAAAGTTATTTGTTTCTGTGTGCAGGTCCAGGTAAAGTAAACAACCTCTATTGTGAACGGCGCCATTGTTCACTTTACCACCTACTTGTCGTCGTTGGAGCCCTACTAGAGACATAAACCCTATCCTCTACCTTAGGGGAAATTTGCTGCCACACTACATCTCAACCTTCCACTTGGGGTAACCAGCACTACTTCAGTTCCAGCATTCGTCTCCAAGGAAATACTGAACTCCACGGCCGACATCAAGTTGGCCCGCCTAGGTATCAACAAAAATGCCATCTCTTGCTTTGAAGGCCAAGGAGATTCAAGTGCGTGTTGAAGATGATGAAGAAGAAGTTGGCCCGGAAGATACCAAGTATGCATTCAATGATCACATTGCTCTTGCATCAAGGAAATGTTGGGGCAACAAGAAGAACTTCAAGTCAAACTCAGGTAGCTTCAAGCCTAAGGGCCAAAGGATAAGGACATGTTTCAATTGTGGAAATGTTAGTCACTTCGTTGCGGATTTTCCATATGAGAAGAGATAAGACCATGTTGGCAAGCTCATCCGGATGGAAAATTCCAAGTCACCATCAAACAAGACCTTTGTGAAGAACCAGCCCGAATGTTTTATGGCTCATGAATAATATCTCTCCGATGATGACGATGATGAAGGTGGTGAGATTGTGGCAACGACTACCGTTTCTATCGTCACCAAGCCCCCTCCATCAAAATCACTCTTCAACTCCCCCAATGAGAACCCTCACATCATCCACAAGTGCCTTATGGCCAAGACTACCTCGGTAACTCCTCCGTCTAAACCATTTATTTCCACTAACCCATCTTTGTTGGATTGTGTAGAAGAAAAGGAGGAGAGCAAGGAAAAGGAAGAAAATGAGTTTGAGCTCTTCATGTCAAAGCTCAAAGGTGAGACCAAGAGGAAATTTGTGACCCTCTTGGAACAATTAGGTGGAGCTCATGCTCACATTAAGCAACTTGATGAAACCATCACCGAGATCCAAGGGCATAGTCGTGACTAGGAGGATGAGATTGGAGAGTTATCTGAATCTCTTGAGGAAGAGCGCGAGCTTAAGGTGTCTATTGAGGAGACATATACTATTGATATTGCTAAGCTAAAACTTGACCTTAAACATGCTAATGCTATTGCTTGTGACCTCAAAACTAAAAATGAAGAACAAGTTGAGGCTCATGAAAGACTTCTTGAGGATCATGAGGAAGTCGAAAAGGATCAGAAATCCTTAAAGCATGAACTCATGACTCTCATGAAGGCACATGAGGAAGTAAACATTCAAATCACCAACGAGATCACTACTTTCCCTCCTATCATTGTGCTTGAGACGCCAAGTTCATCTAACCGTTGTTGTGAGCATGCTCTAGTTGAGGAAAACTCTAGATTGAAGGCACAACTCGAGAAGGGACTTGTCTCTTCCATTCAAGGAAAGAAATCTCTCAACCATCTCTTGAGTTCTCGCAAGGAGGTCATTGGTAAGGAATGCATTGGTTTTGGTGCTAGTTCATCAAAGAAGAAGAACAACAACAACAAGAAGAGCAAGGTGTCTACTCCCTCCAAGGAGAATATATTTGTCAAGGAAGTGGAGAAGCCAAAAGAGGAAGTGGCAAAGTCCATTGAGGGTGGTGTAGCCAAAAGGGGCAATGCCATCCCCAATGACATTGCCGGTCCTACTAACCTTTCTTATATTCTTGGTTGCACTAATGATGGCATGTTTATGCCAATTTGTTGGTTCTTATGATGGATACATTGCATGGTCTATTTGGGTTCCTAAGACCCTAGTTACTAACGCAAGAGGACCCATTCGTGAATGGGTCCCTAAACCATAGAATTGATCTCATGTAGGTGGCGGCTTCAGGTGGAGGTTCAAGGATACTTGATACCGAGGCTACAAGTCATATGACCGGAAGCAAGGACTTGTTGGTGGACATTGACTTTCAATCATCTCGTGACACCCTAGTCCAATTTGGTGATGTAAAAACTTCAAAGGTATTAGGTCACAGAAAAGTAATCATTTCTCCGAATACAACTATCGTGAATGTTTTACTAGCCGAGACTTGTTCTTTCAATTTACTTTCTGTTCGTCAACTTGCCAAGATGGGCCTTTGTACTTTATTTGATGTGGACATGGTCATTGTGATGTGGAGCAAAACTCTTAAAGTAGCCTTTGTTGGACATGTGGATGCCGGTATGTATGTGGTGGATTTCTCATGAGTCCCCACCAAAACCTCCATATGTCTAATGGCTACAGTTGACGTGGGATGGATGCTACACCTCCATCTAGCCCACGTCAATATGAGGTCTTTGCAAACACTTCTTAAAGGTGAGCATGTCATTGGACTAACAAATGTTAGTTTTGCCAAAGATCGTGCTTGTAGGGCTTAAATTGAAGGAAAGCTACATGAGAAGAAACATCCCGTCAAAAATATCATTACCACCAAAAGGCCTTTGGATCTCATTCACATGGATCTATTTGGGCCTTCGACATATGATAGTCTTGGCGGAAAGAAATATTGCTTGGTGATTGTGGATGACTATTCAAGATATACATGGGTCTATTTCGTCAAGAGGAAGAGTGAGACCCCAAAAACCGTCATCGAGTTTGCCAATGAAGCCCAACGTCAACACAGTTCAAAGATATTGGCTATTAGGCGTGATAATGGTACCGAGTTCAAGAATTATACCCTGGATGAATTTTTTGGTGATGAGGGGATCAAACATCAATATTCTGCTGCTTATGCCTCTCAACAAAATGGTGTTGCAGAGAGGAAGAATCGCACTCTCATTGATGCAGCAAGAACCATGATGACGGAGTTCAAGATTCAATACAACTTTTGGGCAGAGTCCATCAACACCGCTTGCCATGCAACCAACCGTCTTTATCTCCGCATGATCTGGAACAAGACTCCATATGAAATTATCATCGGAAAGAAACCCAACTTAATGTATTTTCGGGTCTTCGGGTGTAGCTGTTTCATTCTCAAAAAGGGCGCTCGTTTGTCTAAATTTGATTCTAAAATACATGAGGGCATATTTCTTGGTTATGCTTCAAATTCTCACGCGTATAGGGTCTACAACAAGTCCTCCAGGCTTGTTGAAGAATCTAGTAACGTGGAGTTTGATGAACATAATGGCTCCCAAGTGGAGGAAAGTGATCTTTTGGTTGTAGATGATGAAATTCCTCCTCAAGCCATAAGAATAATTGGTGTGGGTATTATCCTACCCATTGAGGAACTCCTTGTGGTGGAAGGAGAAGGTCAATGATCTACTCATGTGGAGCCATCATCTTCACAAGATCAACAACCAATCCAAGAAAAAATTGAAGGTCCTCCCCCAAATGAACAAGATCAAGGTCAAGAACAAATCATTGATGAGTGTGATGCACCAAATGATGACCAAGATCAAGTTCTCGTGCAAGGGAAAGCTGAAGGTGATGAGAAAGTCCCTTGAGGACCCCATGTTCCCCAATCATGTCTATAAACTAGATAAGGAGCTCTATGGCCTTAAGCAAGCACCGCGAGCTTGGTATGAGCACCTTACCGAGTTCTTAGTCGATTTTGGATTTGAAATTGGGAAAATCGATCCCACTCTTTTTACTAAGAGGGTTGGTGGGGAATTGTTCATATGCAAACTATATGTTGATGATATTATCTTTGATTCGGTTAACAAATCTTTTAATGAAGAGTTTGCTAAGTTAATGACCGACAAGTTTGAGATGTCTATGATGGGAGAGTTGGAGTTCTTCCTCGGTTTTGAAGTGAAGCAATTTCCAAGAGGAACCTTCATCAACCACGCAAAATACACTCAAGACATGCTCAAGAGGTTCAAGTATCATGATCTCAAGGGGGCCAAGACCCCCATGCCCGTCAACTGTCAACTTGACCTCGACCAGAACGGAAAAGAGGTAGACTAAAGGGAGTATCGTTCTATGATTGGTTCTTTGTCGTATCTTTGTGCATCTAGGTCGGATATTATGTTGAGTGTGGGCATGTGTGCAAGATTTCAATCCGCACCAAAGGAAAGCCACATAGTGGTTGTCAAAAGAATCTTTCGATATTTGGTTCATACCCCAAACTTTGGCTTTTGGTGTGTCGGGACCCGGAATATGCATATGTAATTCCTGTTACAACACAATCATATGACGACACGATAGTCGTACCCACTTGTCTAAGGAGACGAGCCCAAGCACAGAACACTCTCGGAAAGCATCGTACGTCATGGGCATCCCATCCAGGCCGGATGATCAACTGAGATGGGTCCTCATCGCCCGCTCACAAGTCTAAATGATTATGGGTGGTGAAATCCCAAACTCATAGACAAGTCGCCTCAACCATATTATCGATTGAATTATAACACTTACATAAACACACTCCAGCCCGATCACCTAGTCGGGATCTCAGGTGGGCTCAATCATACATCAAAGTGTGCCACGCGACAAAGTCACGAGCAATCACATCGCGATGCCCCAAGCTGCGCACATCTAAGGGCCACTTGGTGTATAAAAGACCGCTCACAAGAACACAACTAAGCTACCGAACCCCACACTAAGACATGCACGTTATAACCATACACGCAGCATACATGTCTAGTGTAGACAGCAGGTACTCATCACATTAACTATACGAAGTATATCTTTATTGACTTATACATAGAGTACAAAGATCATATGACTAGTATCCATCATTACATCAAACAACGGAAGCAAATTAGGTCTGAGTACAAACAAAATTAACAAATGGCTTAGAGAAGCCTTGTTCAACATACATGCCCTTCCACGAGGGACCAGACTGCTGTATGGAACTATACTAACTTAGTCAACGTCAAGCTTCAGGAAGGTGACTCCATCGGGGTTAGGGGTCTCATCTAAAACATAGAATAAGCAAACGTGAGTACAAAGTCGTACTCAGCAAGACTTACATCAGAACTATACTACTCACGCTCAGGTATCAAGGTAAAGGGAGGTGGAGTTTCAAAATGCTGAAGTGCCAGCTTTGACTTGGCTAGTCCTGTACTACGAGTACTAGACTTGAGGTAAGAAGCGTACACGAGTCCACTACCAAGTCTCCAACCAATACACCACTATGGATACTTCCTTGACTTCCCCACGAGGAAGCACGCCATGGCACACACGCTTATCTTGCGAATTTTATAGTATCCATTCAAGTTGTCTAATAATGAGGTACATGTTCCAAGTAGTCCATAACCGTGGACGCGGCTATTCGAATAGTTTTGTTAACCTTGCAAGGGTGTAAGCTAGACACACATGACCATCAGTTACCGCCAGGTACTCGTCACCATTCAAGGGGTGACGGCGAGGATGTTCACCACGACACTTCTCTCACAACCGGTCTATTCCAGGAGTCGACTATGTGAGGTAGATCCCGCTCGAGAGTCCAGTCGGATCAACGATACGGACTCAGACAATGTAGGCAACCGAGACGCCATCCGAGAAGATGGTTTCACTATCTCACAGATCCACCCACATATCTATATGATGCAACCTTTCATCCATTCTTTTTCTATGCATATGCCAAATGGAAAAAGAGTTACTAGGCTGAGAGGAGTCAGGGATCCCAATGTGTGGTTGTACACTTTGTCTTGGATTACCATACAAGAACTCGGGCTTCAGGCGGTGTTCAACGAGACAACCCACTGTGTACTGCTACACAGCCTCTCATCGTTCACCTTGTATTAGGGTAGATTCACCAACACAGTTTCACTTTCATCAACACCATGTTCACTATCATCCCGACTCACATCAAAAGAATCCTCATTGTAAACTCTAAGCATGCAATAAGCAGTAACAGTTGTAGGGGCCACATGATATCAAACAACTCCTATGTCAGCTAGGATTGTGGTTTACTTACTACTATGACAAGATGATATGTCATGCATCGGATATGGGTTCAACTATGCGGTAGAATGGATAACAAGGTGATCATCCTAATCAATGCATAAGAGAGAATGAGAGGGAAGTGGGATTTTATAGACATGATCAATGGGGGTTTGCTTGCCTTGCTGACGATACACGGGTTTAACGGTCTTCTGCTTCGGGGGTGACCTCCGTCTCAGAAACACTGTTACCGGAACAATCATCAACAAAGGGGGACAACATTGAAATAAAATGCACAAGCACATGATAAGGTTGTCCATGATGTATATGGTACTGGTTTGTGGCAATTCATCTTAATTGAAGTGTATTGCAATTGAATTGCAAATTCAAACTTCAAATTCAAATTCAAATTAAGCCTTATGCACATTTGCTTCTGTTCACCCATTTTAGAATGATCAAACATAAAAGAAAATTACATATTCTTAATCCTTGCATTTTTCTGATAATTTTTCGCATATTATATGTTAAATTAGGAGTTAATATGAATTTTCTATGATTTATTGAAGTTTAAAGTATTTTCTGCAATTTTTGTATTAAATTAAATATGGACAAATGAATTATTGCATGGGCATGACGTCACTGTGACATAGGGGGGCTGACTGGTGGGCCAGGCCTGACAATGGTAGAGAGGCTAATCCTCTTTGTTTAATTAACAGAGAGGGGTTTAGGGGGGTCTGGGGCCCAACATGTCAGTGATTGTAGGGGTAATTAGGGGGGTTTAATTAGCCATAATGGTTAGCTCGCCACCGGTGACCAAATCCGAGGCGGAGCGTCGCCGGAGTTGGGTAAACGGCCACGGGAGGGCACGGGCTTTCTCCAGGATGCACCTCGCCTGCTCCCGCGCACGATGAAGCCAACACGGGGACTCCAAGGGCACGGTGGCGACGGCAGCTTCAAAAGGCGCGGCGGACAGAGCTCTGTGCGATGGCTATGGTGCACCATGCCACGGGAGGGGTCGGGAGAAGAGGGGGAAAACACGCGAGCTCGACCTGAGTGTGCTGGAGATGTTGAAGACGCCGGAGGAAGTGAGCCGGCGACGTAATTTGTTGAGGAGGTCCACGGCAGCCGGTGACGGGATGTTGAGGATGACGACGCCTCCAGTGGGACTTGACCCAAATTGGCGGCGTGGCTTGGCGATGAAAGCGGTGAAGGCTTCACTGTACACGTCGGCTTGCCGGGAGGGGGTCGTTGGCCATGCGGTTGCGCGTCGGCGGCGCGGTCAAGCTCTCGGTTGCGCGCGAGATCTCGACGGGGAGGAAGACGCACAACGAGCGCGAGGAAGGAAAAGGTGCGGGGGCTTCTGGAGACCTGCGTGGCGCGAGGAGAGAGCAGGGGAGGGTCTAGGGCGGACGTGCCCCTCTCCGACGTCGGCATGGCAGCCACCGAGCTGCTTGCCACGTGCGGGGGGAAGAAAACAAGCCCCCAGGTGGGCTTGGGCCGGGGAGGGATAAGTTGGGCCCAATGCCTGGGTAGGTGGGCTGGGATTTCCTTTTTCCTTTTTCTTCTTTTTTCTTTCTGTTTTCTATTTTATACTTTCTGTTTTGCTTTGAAATAAATAGCAAAGCATTTTTATAAATACCCAAATATTTTATGTGGCCTTACTAGACATATAGCTAGCCACTCAAAAGTTTTGGGCATTTTTTAAATTCAAATAAATTGAATTTCAAATCAAATATAGGTTTTAATATAATTCCAAGGCACTTATAATATTTTTGAAGAATCAGTGAGCCTTGAGTGGGACCCACTCCATTTTATATGTGATCTTACTTATTTATAGGACTTTTCAAAAATATCAGTGTGATTTTTGGAGCAACTTTTTATCTGGCCGTTTGAATTAAATTACATTAGGGCTTCTGCTTTCCCCATTTGGATTTCTTTTGAAATTTTTGCATGATGCAAAGTTACTTGCTAACCCTAGCACATACCTAACTTGGGGTTGTGACAACTCGCCCCCACTCAAAACAATCTCGCCCCGAGATTCAGAAGTCGTCGGGAGGAAGGTGGGGTACTCGGCACTGAGGTGGTCCTCTCTTTCCCATGTTGATTCTTTCTCGTAGTGATGTGACCATTCCACTTTCAGAAACCTAATCTTCTGACGACGAGTGACACGCTCTGCGGAATCAAGAATACGAAGGGGGTACTCTCGATAAGAAAGGTCATCTTGGAGATCAAGTGTTTCATGGTCGACTTCGCGGATGGGGTCCTTGAAGCAACGCCTGAGTTGTGACACATGGTATACATCATGTACTCTGGAAAGTGCGGGGTAGTTCAAGTTGGTAGGCAACTTCTCCACGTTAGCAAGAATGTGGAAAGGTCTTATGCAACGTGGGTCCAACTTGCCTTTGATACTGAATCGTTCGGTTCCCTTCAGAGGAGTAACCCTAAGGTAAGCCTTCTCATCCAGATTGTATCTCTCTTGCCTATGATGACGATCATAGTATCTTTTTTGACGAGACTGAGCGACTTTTAATTGATCACGAACAGTGCGAACTTGCTCTTCTACTTCCTTGATCATATCTGGTCCAGGAATTGTCTTTCACCAGTTTCTGACCAGTTAAGGGGCGTTCAACATTTTTGTCCATATAAGAATTCAAAAGGAGCCATGTTCAGACTAGATTGGAAGCTATTGTTATAAGCAAATTAGGCAAATGGAAGAGATTTCTCCCAATTCTTTATGAATGAGATAACACAAGCTCTGATCATGTCTTCAAGAATTTGGTTAACCCTTTCAACTTGACCGCTAGACTAGGGATGATAACCGGTGCTAATGGAGAGGTGGGTTCCCATAGCATTCTGAAAGCTTCCCCAGAATCTAGAGGTAAAAAGGCTACCAAGATCAGAATTGATTTCCAAAGGAACACCATGAAGAGACACAATTCTAGAGACATACAAGTACGCTAACTGACTAGCAGTTATAGACTCGCGAACTGGAAGGAAGTGAGAAACTTTGGAAAGTCGATCAATGACAACAAAGATGGCATCATTTCCTTTCTGGGTTTTTGAAAAGTCGGTGATGAAGTCCATACTGACTTTCCCATTTCTGGCAAAGGTTTAAGAGTACCAGTAGGTCTTTGGTGTTCTGCCTTAATGCGACGACAAACATCACATTCAGCAACAATTGAGCAATGTCACTCTTCATCCTAGTCCACCAAAATCTCTGGCGTACATCTCCGTACATTTTTGTGCTACCGGGATGAATTGAGAGGGGTGTGTCATGAGCTTATTTGAGAATGAGTTGCCTTAGATTCCTATTCTTAGGTACTACCAAACGATTTTCAAAGAATACCGTTCCTTTGGTATCTGTGGAGAAACATTTAGCAACTCCGCTAGCAATGTTCTCCTTGATCCGGCGAACACCTCGTGCACGCCTTTGGGAAACTATGATTTGATCCTCAAGAGTTGGTTTCGCCACCAAGTTGAAAAGAGATCCACGAGGAACAATCTCGAGGTTGAGCTTTCGAAATTCCTCATGAAGAAGGGGTTGATACTGTTGTAACATGAGGTTGTTACAATACGACTTACGACTTAGTGCATCAGCCATGACATTGGCTTTGCCTGGGGTGAAAGAAATTCCTAAGTCATAATCTTTTATCAAATATATTCAGCGTCTTTGCCTGAGATTAAGATCCGTCTGGGTGAATATGTGTTTGAGTCTTTGGTGATCGGAATATATCTCACAACGATTACCAAGGAGGTAATGTCGCCAAGTCTTCAGGGCATGAACTACGCCAGCGAGTTCAAGATCATGGGTTGGATAGTTATCTTCATGTGGGTGCAACTGGCGTGAAGCGTATGCTACCACATGTCGATGTTGCATAAGTATGCATCCCAACCCTTGCCGTGAAGCGTCACAATAGATCTCGAAATCCTTTTTTGGTGTCTGTAGGTGCAAGTACGGGTGCAAAAGTCAATCTTCTTTTTAGCTCTTGAAAGCTTTCCTCGCACTTGGGGGTCCATTGGAATTTTTTATCTTTCTTGAGGAGTTCAGTTAGAGGCTTTGCAACTTTGGAGATGTTCTCAATGAAGCGGCGGCAATATCTTGCTAAGACAAGAAAACTCCTAACTTGCTTAACCGATTCAGGTGGAGTCCAATCAAGGACAGCCTGAACTCTCTCGGATAGAAAGCAATGCCCTTTGCAGAAATCACGTGGCCTAAATAGGTCACTTCTGGTAGCCAAAATTCACACTTAGATAACTTGTCATAAAGGCGATGCTCTGGAAGTTTCATCAATACCAGCCTAAGATGTTCGGCATGTTCTTCTTCGTTCTTCGAGTATATAAGGATGTCATCAAGGTAAACCACAACGAACTTGTCCAAATACTCCATGAAGATCGAATTCATCATGCGCGAGAATGTGGCAGGGGCATTGGTTAAACCGAAGGACATTACGGTGTACTCGTAAAGACCATACCGAGTAGTAAAAGCCGTTTTGGGAATGTCCTTGTTTAGGATTTTGATTTGATGATAACCTAATCTCAAATCCTTCTTGGATAAGACAGAGGATCCTGCAAGTTGACCATAAAGATCATTGATCCTGGGCAGTGGGTACTTGTTCTTTATTGTCGCTAGATTTAGCGGGCAATAGTCTACGCACATCCTTTCTGTTCCATCTTTCCTTGTTACGAACAGAACGGGGAAACCCCATGGCGATGAGCTAGGGCGGACGAAGCCTTTATCGAACAAAGCTTCCAGTTGGGTTTTAAGCTCAGCTAACTCATGTGGTGCCATTCTATATGGGCGTCTAGAAATTGGGGTTGTGCCTGGCATAAGATCACCTATGAATTCTACACATTTGTCGGGTGACTAGGTTTAAGGAGTTGGGTTACTGGGTAGTTTTCCTAGAGGATGACCACAGCTTTCTAGGGGATGCAAAAGATATGTCAGAGTAGCAGAGTACCCTAACATGATGGTTGGTTTGGTTATTCCGGCTAGATGACATCTAAACTGGGGGAAGAACTGCAAATGCATCAATATAGGTTTCTAGAAGAAAACCTACAACAAACTCTATGGAAGTTTCGGGTACGCCACTTAAAAGATCTTCTAGAAATACAACCAAAATAGAGAGAAGGATTTTGCAAATGCATCAGATTATGAAGAAACCTGGGATGACTCGGACAACATAACGGCTGTAATTGCAAGAGAAATGGAAATCCTCGCAACATTTCAACAACACTTACATAGGAAGTCTCAAAATAGGAAGCACAACGACTCCAGACAACCCAGCACAACTTTCCTACGGCTACAACGAAGCAATCAACGAGATGACCTAGAAAGACATAGATGAGCCTTGTCCCGTGTTCCCGTAGAAAATATGAGGGTGACTCAGAACTCAGATCGATGAGGGTAAGGAGAAAAAGAAGTCTTACATTGTTCCCTTATACCAAGAGTAACTATATAACTATAGAATGCTAGACTCGACTTCGAGCAAGATTTGATAATCTTACAGACAGTCCTGCTCTGATACCAAGTCTATCGGGACCCGAAATATGCATACGTAATTCCTGTTACAACACAATCATATGGAAAGCCGAGAGTCGTACCCACTTGTCTAAGCAGACAAGGCCAAGCACAGAACACCCTCGGAAAGCATCATACGTGAGGGGCATCCCGTCCAGGCCGGATGATCAACTGAGATGGGTCCTCATCGCCTGCTCACAAGTCTAAATGATTATGGGTGGTTAAATCCCATACTCATAGACAAGTCGCCTCAACCATATTATCGATTGAATTATAACACTTACATAAACAGACTCCAGCCCGATCACCTTGTCGGGATCTCGGGCGGGCTCAACCGTACATCAAAGTGTCCCACGTGACAGAGTCACGAGCAATCGCATCGCAATGCCCCAAGCTGCGCACATCTAAGGACCACTTGGTGTATAAAAGACTGCTGGCAAGAACACAACTAATCTATCGAACCCCACACTAAGACATGCACATTATAACCATACACGAAGCATACATGTCTAGTGTATACAGCAGGTACTCATCACATGAACTCTACGAAGATCAAATGACTATGATCCATCATTACATCAAACAACGGAGGAAAATTAGGTCTAAGTACAAACAAGATTAACAAATGGCTTAGAGAAGCCTTGTTCAATATAAATGCCCTTCCACGAGGGACAACATAAATACCAAACCATCATCTATCATCCATCCTCCAAACCAACAAAGGAAAGGAGGAGGAGGGAGACAAGTCACCTTGGTTATAATCCAAGATCAGCAACTTCTCCACAATTAGAGGGGGGCTGGAGTTGATGTTGAGCAGCAACATCTCCACAATCCAGACCACAATTGCACAGCTGAAAGTACCACAGAAAAATTTCAATTCAATCAAAGGTCTAGTTTCAGTTTTAGTTTAAAGATCCGGCTCCAGTTTCAATTAGCAGTTTCAGTTTAAACACTACATTTTGAGTTTTAGTGTACAAATCAGCAGGAGTTCAATTAGAATTCCAGGATCACATCAATTTTTGGCTCCTATAGTACTCCTATATTACAGAATCACATCAACAATATTACCTGTTGTAAGGCTGCATCATCATCCACAATATCAGCTTCCTAAGTTCACTTTCTTCTTTGCCTTTCAATGAAAAAAAGGAGAGAAATGAAAACGATGGTGTATAGTACCTTGACAGATTTTTTTCTTGAAACACTATGTACTCAGCGAGGGTCTCAGGAAAAACATACTGCTAACATCAATGATATGCAACCAAGGTCCTGGATTAGTTGATTTGTTCCACGGAGAAAGGGGGCACCTTTTGACGAGACCTAGAGGAAGCCTTGAACCCCTTCTCGTCTTCTTGGTCACTGTCCAACGAGCTCTCCGCGACACTTGGTGGAAATAGACAGATCTTTGCTGAAAAAGCATCAGAGATGTGAAACAAAGAGAAGCATAGGCAGGAAGCTGGGAGAAGCACCAACGACATGAAGACCAACCTGCTCATAGATAAAGAGAAGTTGTCATCACATAATTTATAACTACTTGTACCAAATTTAAAAGAATACATGTTGGTTCAGCATGTCAAATAAGGAATGCCAGGAGCCCATTTGTGCAAGATTAAGACCCTATCAATGTGGATTTACTTGTTCCCATAAGAAACCAAAATAATAGTTGCATCAGGAGCTTAATGCAAGTGGTTCAAACTAGTCAAGGCAAACACCACATGAAACAACAGTGTTAACGCTCTCCTATACATGACTTGGAAAATATCTAGCGACGAGAGCTTCAGAATAGTGGCACTGAATGGCTTAGAAAGATCACATCAAGGTAGCGAAGCATTCTCAAATGGCATCATGTACACAATTAAGCTAACCTAGCACAAGCATGACCAGAGAAATTTAGAAATAAAAATGCACCCCCTTAAATAGGTGACATGTACAGTTTCGTAGTAGTCCTGCTTGAGCTGCTCAGAGGAAGGGATCGTGTTTCAATATTTTCTACAACAAAATAACTAGTCCCATGGGTTCTACAGATGAGATCCGAGGGAAAGAAGATTGAGGTCTTGGATTCAAAACTTCGAGGAATAGGGTATGAAGAGAAAATACAAAAGGTGCTTGAAGCCGCTTGCAAGTGTGTTGACCATAATCAATTCAGGAGGCCAACTATCATAGACGTAGTCTCCTGCCTGACCAGTGTAAACTCTGACCAGGAGATGTAAAAGATCGTCCAAGACACAGTGAACTTCAAGTGATAGATAATCCAGTTTTTTTTGTGCACGAGGTACTTGCAAATTGTATGATTTTTAGTTTCACTAGAACTACTGCTTCTGATAATCTTAAGGTTTGTTTTGTACATAGGATGATAGACTGCCATTCTGATATTTGTAAGTCTTTTAAAGAAAAAGTTTTGTAAAATTCATCTTACTGTTGATGTTTGTTGAAGTACTAATATGTTTAAGTCTCACAAACATAATATTAGGGAAGCATTGATAATGGTTTTCACTCAAGTGAAGATGTTATGTGTTGTCATATGTTTGCTTTGTATTAGAGGATTCTACAAACCATTGGAGTTGGAGGTAAATTACCGCGGTACTTGGCACAAAATATGGTTGGTTGGTTCAAGTGGCGAATGAAGCGGAACAAGAATTTGAGAATCTAATGCAACTTCCATCTTTCAAGTATATACTAGTCGGCATGACAGAACAATAATAGATATACTTATGTTTGACAATCATGGGGCAAAGTATAAACATATGAACTACTACTATTGTACTTTGTAAGGTTTGAAAATGAACCATCACCATCTGCATTATAGATACTATGAACCATCACCATTTGCATTGTAGAAGTTGGACGTGAATTACCAATAAATTATGTGTACATAAAATGTTTGATTGGTCCAATCGAATTGAATGGAATGGCACTAGCATGTATGGAGGACTTTTTAAATTCATACGACACAGCATGCACTACAGTATGAAGCCACTAGCAGAACACGAGAGGAGCGACGATCAGAAGCATCGGCATACCACGTTCAAGGATTCACGCGCCCAAAAAATCACCAACCTCGCCGCTCCGGCGCTTACACGCGTCAAAACGTGTTACAAGGCTGGTCAACCCGCTTCCAATAACCAGCGTCCGGGTCGGCATTTCGCCGAACGGCCAGAGTGCGTCTCTGCCGAGGTTGTCAATGCTCGCCATGAAAGCCCGGCACATTGCGCCGGAGGGGTATATGGCGGCGCGAGCGAGGATGCTACCTGCAGGCAGCAAATTAGGTGCAGCAAGAAAAGATATTTGCATTAGTTTTTGGCTAACGTAGATTACAAATTGAGTGGGTGTAGGGAGAGGGGGTGCTACCTGCAGGGAAGGGAGCCATTGCCCTGAAGCAGGAAGCGGGGGCAATGACACACAGATCGACGAGGTCAACCTCTCCTGCTGCTTGGAAACGAATAACTCGCAAATCAATGACACACAGATCACGGAGGAAATCAAAAGAGGAAGGGAGACAGATTTGACCTTGAGATTCGACACCGGCGGCGGCTGTAGGGAGTTGGGCACCGTGGCTTGGTAGCTGTAGGGAAGAAGGCGAGCATAGGTCCGGGCCCTGCGTCCTTGGAAGTCGAGCAAGCAGTGGGGCAACGTGGCTTGGTAGATGTAGGGAAGAAGGCGAGCATAGGTCCGGGCCCTGCGTCCTTGGATGTCGAGCAAGCAGTGGGGCACCGACGTTCGTCCCGAGCGGCAGCTACAGGGTGCGTCTCCCGGTTCCCGAATCCGGCGGGCTCCTTGCCTCGTCGCCTGCGCATCCTGTGTTGCGCCTCTTGACCGCGGCAAGGAAGACCTCCTAGTCATGGAGTTTTGGCACTGATCTCATGTATAGGGAAGGGGAGGCGATGTCAAAAGAGAAGGAAGGGAGGGGGAGAGGGGACGGCCGGTGGCTCGGTCACGGGCTTACCGGAGAGAACGAGGACGGTGCGAAACGCTAGATGGCGGCCCCTCGGCGTAGGACCGGCTAAGGCAGACGGGAGCGAGCTCCTGCTCGGGAGCAAGCAGGTAGGCACGGGTGTAGAGGCTTGACTTTCTCCGCTTCCAGGTGTGCTCCGGTTAGTACCAACGGAGGATTAAGAGGGGCTGGCGGCGGATCTTTCTACAGGTGGGTCGGGAGGGAGGGCGATGGGATACATGATGGGGACGGGGACAACGGCGGCAGAGATATGGTTTGGGCTAGGGTTTCGCAGGCCGCCCTCGTGGTGAGGGGACTTAACCGAATTTTTTGGGTGTGAAGGAGGGAAAGCGGGAGCGTGGGAGGGAAAATATTGGTAATGAATAAAAAAATATAAGTAAATGTGAACAATGAATAAACAAAAATATAAAAGATTACATGATATATTTAAGACTTCAATTAAAATAGACTCTAAAGATATAAAAAAATGTGTGGAATTAGTCGACGTGGCGATGAGATGGATCGAGAGAGAGTGAGAGGATATAGGGTTTGCTCGGGGGAGGCAATTGATACGTCACAAACGTATCTATAATTTATGCTTTCTCCATATATGTTTTGTGTGATATTTCTATGATCTAGATACACTTTCATACACTTTGGATCATATTTGGACTAACTTATTAACTCAGTGCACCCCAATGCCAGTTCCTGTTTTTTGCTATTTTTCTATTTCAGGTTTCCCCACATTAAAAGTGCTCCAAAAATTCGAGAAAAATCCGGAAAAAAAATCAGCGTACCGGAACCTTCCAGAATTACCAAGGTGGGTCCAGAGGGCCACCGCCAAGGGCCCAGGCGCCCGGGTGGAGCGCCCTAGGCCTATATATTCTCCGTGACGGGATTCTTCCGAAGACAACCCTTTTTCACGATCTCGCCACTGTTCTGCCTCCGCCGCGCTTCCAATATCGGGAGCGCCAACAGACCTCTTCCCAGCACCCTGCCGGTGGGAGGATTGACCTCCAGGAGCTACCCCTCCACCATGGATGCTTCCCGGATGATCCGTGAGTAGTCTACTTTGGACCATGGGTCCATGATCAATATCTATGTGATGTTCTCCTCCCCTCTTTGTTCTTCGTGGATTAGACCTTGTGAGCTGCCCTACATGATGAAGGCACATATGTAATTCTTTCTACTGTTGCTATGCTGAGTTTGCTGGGATCTGATGGATTATAAGCCTATGTTCCGTTTGTGATAGAAAATATATTTGGTTCTGATCTTTTATATTTTTGTTCCTAAGTAATTCTTGCATGTTCTCCATTGCTGTTTATTTCTTTGGCCAAGTAGTAGGTAGTGACTTGTAAGGCACGATATGCGGTACTGTTCCAGATCTAGGTGTTTCCACCCAGATCCGGGGACGAAGCACATATCGGTGCAACCATGACATATGACAAAGCCATATGCCCCGGATTTCCAACATGATATCACAACATTACAGATACAAGGATACAACATCTCATACAATCGGCATACAACTGCCTTAATACAATACAACAGCGGAAGATACATGTCTGAGTACAGACTACAATCAAATGCCTAGTGGCAAAGAGAAAAACATCGATCCCATAACCACACGGGTCCAGGCCCTCCGCCGGGATCCGCCTAACTAGTCGTCGTCGAGTCTCCACGTGAAATGTCGATCACCAAACCTATTGTCGATCAAGAACCCTGAAATGAGTTTGGGGCAGTATCATGAGTACAGAAGTACTCAGCATCCAACTGTAGTGGTCAACTGACCCAACAAGGACTTCATCACTCGTCATTCTAGGACAACTAGTAGTTTACGGTAAGGAAGGGGTAAGTGGTGAGGTTTCTGCCGCACTAGAATTTATGAAGTGGCTAACGATCTAGTGAGTAAGATAAGAAGCATAGCATTCAATGAGGAATCGCCTCCAACAAGTCTTGCTATCCACCTACATACGCAATCATAACACCTATCCTATCCTTGTCCTCCTCTTCGCATCCCGACGAAGAAGAAGCAGTCAAGGCACACACACACATTGATCAAGTTATATTAAGATTATCTCAGTTTTTGTTGTCTATGAACAAGGGGTAGGTCTCAAGTCGTCCATAACCGTGGACACGGCTTCTCGAAAAGATTTAACCCTGCAGGGGTGTACCGACTGCCCATTACAAGGCTCCGCACGCACGCCCATCTCTCTCAGTTGCTTCCCATCATACGCAACCATTTTATGATTTAGTCCCAAGAGATCCGGAACAACAGGTCCCTCTAACTAACAACGCACAAATCCGGGTGGCCCCCGGTGAGTCGACATCCAACTCAAAAGTCGGCCGCGCTCTCGAATCGGCCTCTACCGTCTGTACGAGGTCGGGTTAGCTAGCCAAACAGATGTGGGCAGCCCCCTAGCTCCCTGGGGTGGACCAACAAAGAAACCATGTCTCCGCAGGCCCAAGTTGTTTTAAATAATATCTTCCAGGAGCTACCCGACAGACACACACACGATTTTCAAATGGTAAATCATCTTGGGCCACCACTAGAAATGTTTGAAGCTAGGTAGGTAAGAAAAGGGGACCCCATAAAATCCCACACGCGGTTAGGCACGCTCAGTCTTAAAACCAATACCCGGAACTCGGATCCTAGGTGCTCGAATGGAACAAAGCGTCGGGGCGGGATAGCCTAGACCTTCCATCCTCCATCGAATATAGTCAACATTATAATAATCATCATCAACAACAATAGTAATAATGTGATGTCCCAAACCAAGGAGTAACAGGGTAACATCGTTGCATCCTAAGCATCCATACTAAGAAGGGGCTGAGCAACGAGCAATAGTAACATAGCAGTACAAGGTTTGCTAGGAAGGGGCATGGTTGTATCGGTTTAAAAGAGGCTGTAAACATGTGGTAGGATCAAACATCGAACCTAACCTATACTAGCATGCAAACCGCTGGTTGAAATAGAATGGATCATAAGTAATTTATTGTCCTTGCTTGTTGATAAGTCGAGTTCCGAAGGTGTAGTCGATCGCAAGCTCGCAACGTCTCCGAAGGTACCCGCGGAAGCACACAAGACGATAAACACTAGAAAGAAATCAACGAGCAAGCATTCTATTACTACGGGGCAGCAAAAAATCAAGAATACATCACACGACACGGCAACGCGATACGGATCTATCATCGAGAACGGTTACTAACAGTTTAAGTGGGGTATCGGTCACACACGACGAATACCGCACGTTTACGGTAGTTCAAGTTGTTTAGCTACAGGTGATCAACCAACGGTTGTGAACATGGCAAGGCGCCCAAGAATGGCATAGCACACAATACTGGCAAGAGGTGAAGCACAAAGTAAACTATCTATGCTAGTCAATTTAAGTGAGGCACAACCTAAACATGGCATAACACTAAGTGTCGCACGATGATTTAAAACATTTGGTACTATTCTGTCCTAAGCTATATTTTATGTTGGTTAACAACAAAAAACAATAGCATAAACACAAAGTACACGAAAAACTAATCAATTTACATATAAGGCTCACTCCAAACGGAGTTACGGTTAAAAAGATATAAGCAAAACAAGTTACGGGCACAATCTGCTAACATCACGAAGCACACTTTAGAGCAATGCATAAACAGGATAATCAAAGCAAACATGCTCACAAATGATATGGAACTAAAGTAGACATGACAAGGAAGGCATGGCAAAAAGAATCATGCAAATAGGCATCATAGATCAAAAGATATTAAGCAAACAACATGGCATCGCAAAGTAACAGACTTAGTGAAAAACAGAGGTGGCTGTCAAAAACAGCAGCATAGCAACTTTGGAGCTCCATAACTATATGACCAGCAAGCATATCATGACAATGCAATACATGTAATGAAAGTAGACATGATGCTTAACAATAGGCAATTTGAATCACTCAATTCCGATAAACGGTCGCGACACACTCGTCGACCAAAGTTGAAACAAAATATAAACAGCAGCACACTAACAGCAGGATAGCTACTTTGGAGCAAGATACAATCATGATTCAGCAAGAAATTATGGCATGTGAATGCATGAAACTGAAGTAGAAACAATTCTTAACGCAATGAAAAAGGAATCAATCAATTCCGACGCACGGTCGCGAAGCAACCGTCGCCCGAAGTTTCAATCAAGCAACAGTTTCAGCAAGTTTAACAGCAGCATTTGCAATTAACTATCTGATTCCCTCTTTAGCACACAATTACACAATCAAGATTACCTCAGATGCAAATGCGCACAAAATATGGAATGGAGTGCACACAATTCTGAGCAATATTCGTTTTGGCGGCACGTTCATCCGAGCTACGGTTATCTAGCAATCGTTAGCGCAAAACAGATCACAGCAGTAAATACACAGGACTTAGAAAAAATAACAGAGGTCTAGGGAAAAAATAAAAAGGGGCCTCACCCCTGTTGGGCTCGGCCCATGGCGGTGGCTGGAGAGGCCTGCTGGGGGCGCTCGGGCTGGGGGCCAGCTGGGTCGCGCGGCTTGGTGGGCCGCCTGGGGGCTCGGGCCCACGTGGCCACGCTGGAGGAGACCGGCCGGCTCGGGCGCGGCCTCTCCAGAACAGCGGAGACGGCTGTTGGTGGCTCGGCTCGCCGGCCGGCCACCGGCGGCAGGCGGCGGCCGCGGATCCGGAGGAAGGTGGCGCCGGCGGGCTTCCAGGGCGACGGAGGGAGGAGCAGGGGCCATCCTTGGTCCGGGTGGCCCATGGCCATGGCGCGGCTCAACGAGCTCCATGGCTCCGGCGGCGGGGTACCTACGCGGGGAGCGGCCGTGTGAGAGGAGGAGAGGGAGGAGGTAGCGAGGGAGAGGAGGAGGTGGCCGGGGCGCGGCTGCTGGTCACTGTCGTGCGGTCGGAGTTGGCCTCGGCTTGCTCCACAGTGGAGGCGGCGCGGGCATGAGGAGAGAGGTGGGTGGAGGCTGAGGGGCTCCCTGGGCCGTCGGATCGCGAGATTTGACGGTCCAGGATGGATCTGGCTGGAATTGCTAGAAAAAATGGGCAAAATGCGAAAATTGGGGCTATTGTGAGCGGGGTGGCTGCAATTTTGTGGCTAGGGAAACCCTAGAAAGGGGTGGGAGTGTGGTGGTCTTTATATAGCCCAGGTGGCTGGCAGTTTGCAAAAACATCCCCGGCAGTACCTCCGATTCGGGTAAAACTTCGAACTGCGCGATCAGCGCGTTGAGCCGGAGGCGTTCACCTCGCGCTGGAACCGTTCTGAGAACACTTTCCGGCGCGCTATAAAAATATCCCGTTTAATTATTAAACGGGGTTTTTGTTCCGTTGGCTGCGGCTGGTCTCGTGCTGTTTTCGCAACGGTGATCGGGTGAAACCCGGTGTCACAAAGGTCGAGTGTCAGGGTGGCAAGGGTCGGTCTCCGTCCGGTACGAGATAAGAGGGGGAAAATAATTGCCGATCGATAAATCGGGGATGCAAACACCGCAAACAAATCAGAAAATTAAACAATTCACACCGAAAACAAAATTTTTAATTTTTGTGAAATCTGGGCTTTTACATGACTCCAAGAGGGAACGTTATGCTAGATTGTGGGTTCATGCCCCCTGATGACACGCTTGAGCGACAGGAACATGAGTCTAGGGGATGTGTTGTTGCCACAAGGGGGCAAACAACGGTGCTTGTAACCGTGGTTGCAAGGATTGTTTACTTTACGCAAAGTTCTTTTAATGCAGTTGTCTGTTGCTTTGGGTTTACACATTGGGTGGGGCTCGTAACTTAATACCAGCGAGATCTTATGGATAGATATATCAAGGTGGATGATTAGTAGTAGATGTAGTTGGATTTCGTTCTACTTATTTTGGCGTACCTCCCATGCTTTTGAGTCTCTTCCTTTCTTTGTAGCATTGTTAGCATTACGGTGCGTTTTTAATCCTGTCAATTGCCCAGCCGTGATTTGTTTATCTCGCATAGTAGTTTTATCGTCTTTTTGGAGAGAGACATCACTAGTGAACATCATGGGACCCCGGTACATATTCTCATCACTATTTACACGCTCAATTTATTTCTTGTTTTTAGTTTCAAGTAGCTATTATCATTATCATTATCCCTTGCGTTTGATCCTTTGTAAACAACAAGACCAGAGAGATTGGCAACCTCTCTGAATTTCGTTGGGAGAAAAGTAATTTGTGTCCGTGTGCAGGTCCACGTCAACCGCTAAATTTCTAGCGCCGTTATCACCTACTTTGCCTTATTCGGAGTCCTACAGGAGACAAACCCTATCCTCTACATAGGGGAAATTTACTGCTATCCTACATTTCACCTTCCACTTGGGGTAACCAACGAAGGGCGAGCAGCCATTATCATCTTTCGCACATCAGCAATGACATGCTGCTTTTTTTCGGATCCACGCGATTCTAATCGGCATCGCACGACTCGTTGTGCTCTAGCAGCTATCCAACGGGCCTAAGGTAACTGTGAATAATGAATAAATATAAATCCACAAGTGCTTGATAGTTTGCTCTTTATGTTTTTCAAAAATCATTTTTAGATACACAGGTTGCTATTTCGTTAGAGATTCATTGAGAGTTTTGAAAAATTGAACCCCAAACCAAGAACGACCATGCCAACAGTTTTGACCATATTTTGAAATTGGCATAAAATTTTAAAAAGGTAAAAAATATGTTAAACCAATGCGCTGCGTCAGCATTTGTGGCCTAGTTAACAAAAAATAATTAAATTTATAATGCCCCAAATGTCCTTAAAAAGTGTTTTCATAAATTAGCTATCATGTACGAAGATACGTGGATTTTATGCTAAATGGCAAATGGTATAGCCACATCCGTGGCATAGTTTTTTAAATGATCTCATAGTTTTTGGGGATTTTAATTAACTTTTATTTCAGTTATTAATATTATAACTATTATATTAATAGAAATTAATTATATTTGCCTCTTTTTAATATTTTAATTAAACATATTTTGGTATAGAGGTATTTTTATTTATTTAAATCCTAATTAATTCCAGAAGCAATTATTCATTTAGGATTTCTTTTATTAATGCTAAGTTTTAGTGGTGGTCATTATTAGCTATTTTAATAATAGAGTTGTGATCCTATATTTTTATCTTGTCTAGTGCTTTAGCATGACGAAGAAGCAACAGAACATGACATAGCAATCATAGAGAGGTAATAATAAGTATGACATATCAAGCATAGCAATGTACATAGCAAGCATGTCATGGCAATTATTAATACTAACACATCACAACTAGCAATGTTTTTGTTAGCCCTAAACTTTGTACTCTAATTATCTTAATAATTAAATTTGGGATATTACATTATTTAATTTCCAAATCCAAGAATAGTTTTTAAAAATCCTAGAGAATCAGGATGGGTGCCACAACCCAGTAGATGAATGGGGTGGATTCGAGTGGATCCCACAACGATCTAAATTGGTCGTAATCAACTAAAAATAACAGTGTAACTTGTGTGGATCAGTTTACGACGATTTCATCTTATGCGATTATGACATCTTGACTCACATCGTCGTAATTTTATAGGGATTTCACCCCCTGAAACAGTTTACGACCATCTTGTATGAAATCGTCATAGATTTATGACGAATTCATCCACGACCACTCAGTGAACGTCATTTATGAGCATAGTTCTTGTAGTGAGGCTTCACATGTACGCCCGGTTTCAACTTGGCGGGTGAAGGTGCCTGAAACTCCGGAACGTCAGAGTCCCTCAAACTAACAACGCACAATTCCGGGTGGCCCCCAGTGAGTCGACATCCAACTCAAAAGCCGACTGCGCTCTCGAATCGGTCTCTACCGTATGACTCCAGGTTCGGATTACCGTAGGCATCACTATGCCCGGTTCCTTAGCCGGTTAGGGTGGACCAACAAGGGAACTCTGTCCTCACTGGCCCGGGTTGTTTTAAATCTGCTGGAGCACTAACCAGACGCACACACGAGTTTCAAATGGTAAATCAGCTCGGGCCACCACTAGAATCGTTTGGAGCTAGGTAGGTAAGACAAGTGGACCCCATAGAATCCCACACACGATTAGACCCGCTCATCAAGAAACACAATACCCGGAACTCGGGACCTAGGTGACTCAAATGGAACAAAACACCTGGCGGGAACAGCCCGGTCTCCCATCCTTCGTCAGATATAAGTTAACATCATATTAATAAATATCAACCAATTTCTGATAATAGCATGATAATCCACCAAGCAGCAATGGGTATAGGAGAAGGTAAAGGGCCTACACATACTAAGAAATGGTTAAGCAAGCAAGGTACATAACAAAACAAGGTTTTTCTAGGAGGTCGGGGCATGGCAATTTGGCTTTAATAGAGAGGCGCAAGTATATGGTGGTAGGATCAGACAACCGTTCTAAATACAGAGAGGCAAGCGATCTGAAAGCTATAATGAATGATATATAAACCCCCTTGCCTGGGTAAGTAGTCGACGGAGCAGACGTAGCAGGGTCCTGATACGTCCCAAACGTATCTATAATTTTTGCTTGCTGCATGCATGATTTGTGTGACTTTGCCATGTTTTGCTTGAACTTTCTTAAACTTTTGATCATATTTGGACTAACCTATTAACTCAGTGCACCCAGTTGACAGTTCCTGTTTTCTTTTGTTTTTATATTTCAGGTTTTCCGGCCATTAAAATTGCCAAATAAATTCTGAAAAAATTATATATAAAATCAGCGTCCCGGAAGCTTTCCGAAAAACCGAGGAAGGAAGGGAGTGGACCCACCAGGGCCACAGGAGGGTCCCTGCCCCCCCTCCCGCCTAGGACGCGCCGGACACCCTCCTAGCTGCCCTGTGGCCCCCCTCGGTGCCCCCGTTGGCCTATATTTAGTGCCCGCGGAGGAAACCCCTAATATCGATCTGCTATTCCCGTTCTCCTCTCTGTACCGCCGCCTCCACCGTTTCAAGGTCAGGGCTGGCAGGAGAAGTTGCCCCGGCACCCTGCCGGAAGGAGGAACCCCCTCCGGGAGACCATCCACCACCACGGACGCCTCCCGGATGTGCTGTGAGTAGTCCCCCTTGGACCATGGGTCCATGACAAGTAGCTATCTGATCTTCTCCTCCCCTCTTTGTGCTTCCAGTTTCGAGACCTCGTGAGCTGCCTCACATGATCGAGGCACCTTTGTAATTTTCTGTCTTGCTATGCTGAGTTTGCTGGGATCTGATGGATTATGAGACTATGTTCAGATTGTGATGAGTAATATATTTGGTTCTCTTTTATATTTGTGTTCATGAGTTAATTCTTGCATGTTCTCCGTTGCCGTATTTTACTTTGGCCAACTGATTTGTTGCAACTCCAAGAGGGGGCGTTATGCTTGATTGTGGGTTCAGCCCCCTGATGTCTAGCTTGAGTGAAAGAAACATGAGACTAGGGGATGTGTTATTGCACCCAGGGGTAAAACAACGGTGCTTGTACCTGCGGGTGCAAGGATTGTTTACTTTACGCAAAGTTCTTTTAATGAAGTTGTTTGTTTCTTTGAGTTTACACTTTGGGTGGGATTCACAAATTAATACCAGCGAAATGTTCTGGATATATATCTCAAGGTGGATGATTCGTAGTAGATGGAGATGGATTTCCGTCTACTTACCTTGGCGTACTGCCCATTTCTTTTGAGCCTCTTCCTTTATTTTATAGCATAGTTAGCATTCCGGTGCGTTTATAATCATGTCAATTGCCCAGCCGTGGTTTGTTTACCTCGCTAGCACTTTTATCGTCTTTTGGGAGAGAGACATCACTAGTGAACGGCATGGGACCCTGGTCCATATTTCCACCATTGTTTATACCCTCAATTTACTTTCAGTTCTTACTTTCAGTTGCACTTTTATCTCTTGCGTGGATCCTTTGTAAATAGCAAGGCCGGTGGAATTGACAACTCCTCTGTACTCGTTGGGAGCAAAGTTATTTGTTGTGTGTGCAGGTCCATGTGAAGTAAACAATCTTAGATTGTGAACGGCGCCATTGTTCACTTTACCACTTTCTTGTATCTCTTGGAGTACTACGGGAGACAAACCCTGTCCTCTACATAGGGGAAATTTGCTTCTACGCTACATCTCACCTTCTACTTGGGGTAACCAACAAGAAGTGAGAGAACTATCTTCCTCACCGTATCAAGATAATTTCTGGCGTCATTGACGGGGACTCCAGTCTACAAGATAGGGGAGTTGCACAATATCTTTTATCTTTTCTCTTTAGTCTTGCTAGTTTACGTTTCTGTTTTTATCTTTGTGTCTTGTATCAAAAAAAATAGTATGTCTAGTTAATTACGTGCCAATCAATGTCTGACATCTTTGAAACCAGATCTTATTGGCATGGAGGATTCACCGAGGATCAACAAAAGTGGTACAAGGAACACCGCTTGTCGCAAAAGGGGATACACTTATGGAAACAAATACATCAGTTGCATGAGTATGCTAGAAACTTGTGGTCAATATATAATATATCTTTCTGCAGGGATGAATCTTGTTGCTTTATGAGGCGCAAACACCTTGCTTTCCAATGTGAGTACATTGATGATGAAACCTAAGCTTCATATGCTAAGACAAACTATGATTTTTATGATGCAGAGCAAATAGAAGAATTTGTTGCTTATAAGGGTGCCTATGAAATTACTTCTCTTCTTAAAAATATTAATGATGCCCCTTACAAATCTGAGATTCTAGCTATACTTACCTATTTTTTGGAAAATTACGATGCAAATTATTATATTACTGATCATCTTGAGAGAATCTCTCCCCAAAGGAAGAGACTAATGATTTGCAGGACTCTATGGAAGAAGAAATTGTTGAACCTGAAAACTCCTTGGATGAAAAAGAGGAGAGTGACGAACAAAAGGAGGAAGAATGGAGCCATCCACGTCTACCTTCTAATGAGAGTAACTCTTTGACTCTTACCTTATATGAGTGTTATGATCCTATGGATTCTTTTGAAATATCCCTTTTTGATGAAGTTGATGCATTCTATGCTTATGGCCGTGATGCCACTACTGATGATGCTTACGGAGATGAACTTGCTATAGTTCCTCATATTAAGTGTGAATTTTTTTCTATTGCACCCACACTTGATTTTCCTATTATCCTTTTCAAATCTCCAACTCATATTCCGGAGAATTTTCCTCTTATGAAAGCTCAATGTGATGGGTTGCATATATCTTATATTCCCAAAGACTGTGTTGAAAACTACACACGTGTGCTTGTAGATCATGAACAATATGATTTATGTGATAGTTATATTCTTGATGTTGTTTATGATACTACCGAAAATTACTTTGAGAGAGGAAAGTTTGGTTGTAGAATCTTTCATATTATAAAAACACCTCTCTTTATGATGAAACTTTTGAAGTTGTTGTTCTTTTACCTTCCTAAGCTTGTCACTTTGTGCTTCCATGATTTATTTCCTAACAACTTTCCAATGCATAGGAAGTGGGTTAGGATTAAATGTTTTTTCATATTTGCTTCTTGATGCTCTCTTTTGCTTCAAATTCTTATTCTTGTGAGAGCATCTTCTATAATCTTTATGCCTAGCTTAAAGGCGTAAAAGAAAGCGCTTGTTGGGAGGCAATCCAAGATGTTTTTACTTCTGTTTTTATTGGTCTTGATGATTTTTACTACTCTAGCAACATCATTGTATTTTATTTTCAAGATTTGTGCCAAGTTATAGCCTCATATGACAAGGGAAGTGAAAGTTGTGACATGGTGTCCAGAAAACAGACTTTGTCCTCGTGACGGGAAAAATCATAGAAAATTACCAGTTCATCTTTTTGAGCTGAATTTTTTACATAGCATGATCTATACAATCACAGAACTTTCTTATGTTCTGAGGTTTTTTATTCAAGTTGCAGAAGTAACCCTAAATAATTCTTTACTACCTTCTTTTCTGTTTTTCACAGATTCTGCCATGTTTTGTCTCTCCTAACTTTTGCAAACCTTAAACTTGCTTTTTATTTGCAAAAACTTTTTGGAAATCTTGATAAACAGTAGCTCTTCAAGAATATCTTTATATCCAGTGGGGAAAATTTATTTCTTAAGGGTACTAACCTCTCTAATCAGCTTATGATGAGTTGTGTATGAAGGGAGTTTTCAAGTGTGCGATGGAAGATGATGAAAGAAGATCCTGGAGTGTCAAACTCTCAATCTTGGGGATGCCCATGTGCACCCCCAATAAATATTCACGGAGACTCAAGCATCTTTACTTTTCTTAGGTTTGTTTTGCTTTGTTTGCTATAGTAAAAAGTTATACCCCAGCTTTCTTTTGTGTGGGAGAGAAACACGCTCTGTTTGAACTAGAACTCCTCATAGGATTTGCATGCTTATTTCCTTAGCTGTGAGTTGTTCTTTTTCTTTTCTTAGCTGCTGCCCTGTTTATTTGTAGTGCTTTATTTTTCTTCTAGAGCCTTTCTTTTGTCTCAGGTTGAACTTTCTATAGGTTGCATGTTTATCTTGTTTAGAGAGTTTGCCTATTGCACTGAGTTTTTTGTCTTGACTAGAAAGTAGGTAGTTGAAGTTGCTATTCTCTTTGTAGTAGTAACTTGCAATAGTTTTGAGGTATTGACTAGAGTAATGTTTGAACTTATGGTGTCAAGAGCTTTAGCCTATTAGTGATAGATGTCGTATTTTGGGCAATCCGTGTGATTTTCGAAAACCAAAACCCCTGTTGAGAACTCTAGCTACCAGATGGATCACTAACCTCTGGAGGGTTCGAATATTAGAGTACACTCATGTACCATGAGTCGAGGATGCGCAAGCATAATCAAACCCCCATACACTCCTCCTCGGGGTACTTGTCTCTTTTTGAAACTCCTAATTAGATTGAGAGTTACCGATAATAAGTGCATGAGTTCTTCAGACTAATGTGAGTATTCGAAAGTTGACACTTCCACCTCCCATATTTTTCTAGCCTCTCCTGTGTCGTGCATTGCCTCCTTCTCACTCCGAGAGTTGGCGTCCACCTTCGCCGGTACATCCAAACCCTTGGCATGATACGCTCTGTCATCATAAACCTCCTTATATCTTTCCTCAAAACATCCACCATACCTACCTACAAGGCATTTCCATAGCCTTTCCGAGATACATTGCCATGCAACATCCACCTTCTCATGACTTGATCTTCAAGTCATTCATGATACTTTCTTTATCGATGAGCCGCATGCTAGTTGGGCCTTGCCCTAATCATTGCTACATGACGCGCTAGTATCATTGCATATCCTGCTATCCTGGCAGAGGCATACATTTGCATCATAATATTTACATCTTCTTTATGTGAGTACCTTTGTAAAGTGTGAAAGATCTCCTATATTCTTGTAAAATATAGAGTGTTGCCCCTAAAGTGAGGAAAAGATCCCAAAGAGGACAAAATTAAAAGATCCTAAAGAGGACAAATGAGAGTTAAATAGAACGAGCCGTTGAGGCCACCAAAAAAATACAAAAAATAGAAAAAAGGAGAAAAAGAAAGAAAAAAGAGAGAAGGGACCCTACTATTCCTTTTGAGAGATCCACACTAGTATTGCATCCTCTATCCCTTGTACTCCATAGAGATCATCATACATGCATATGGCTATGTGGGGACCCTTCACACTATAGAACTTGGCTTGTATATTCCAATGATGAGCCTCCTCAAACGAGCTCTAGGTCTTCTTGAGGAAGCAAGTTGGATGCACCCCCACTAATTCCCTTGGAGAGCTTTTAGCTCACATGTGCATCCGTTGCATGGAAATCCCTACTCCTCACATCATATCTATCATATGGCCTTCTCTCGCCTATGATTGTCCTCATTGATGTGAGCCTTTCAAACCTTTTTGTCTTCCTCATCCACCTTGTTTTTGTTTCGCCTTTTAGGTGTCAACTATCTTTCTCATGCTCATCCATTGCATGAGTGCTCAGAATATCGAAAGGGAGTGGATCAGTTTGACTTGTACCTGGCTAGTGGTCTGGGGACGAGTCAAGATAAGAATCCAAAGGAGACTAAGTGTGAAACTTTAGTAGATAGTAGTTCTCAACAACCTTTTTTCTCTCTTTTTCCCAGTCCCCTGCTTGCACGCAAACACCATCTAGAGACATTCGAGTCACGGACAACGAGAGCTCTTGCATCCTTTGTTCTTTTGTTGCTTGTGTTAATGCTAATATAGACTCTTGCTTGATAAGACTTGAATTGAATTGCATGCTTTGATTGCTTTACTTAGAAGTCCTTATATGGTTGTGTGGCCACAGAAATTATGCTCTACATAGGGGAGACAAACCCTATCCTATACATAGGGGAAATTTGTTGCTACTCTACATCTCACCTTCCACTTGGGGTAACCAACGAGAAGTGAGAGAACTATCTTACTAACAGTATCAGTTCCTCGGGCTCGGTGTCGGACAGCTCCACGTAAGTCTCCTCGGTAAGCTTAGGCTCTAACGTACGGTACCGGAAAGGAAAAGCACCACAAGTAAACATCGAGATCAAAGGTGCACAAGCCTGGATGGGATGATCAAGTTTAATTAGACATGGTCTAAGCCTAGCTAGTCAAATTTAAATGAAGGTGGTGACGACACGTCAACAACTCCATATGCATTTGTTAAGTTAGTATGGCTTTGGTCACAGCCTTAGCATTTGGTGTAAGTGACATGGAAACATGGCATGGGAAGTTAACAAAAGCAAGTAAACACTAAAAACTGCATCGTGAAAAAATATACTATCGATTCCGGAGACGAAGAGGTGTCGATGGAGTTGACACCAAAAGGAAGTATCAATGGGAAAGGGTCAATGTAAGGCCCGATATGCAGTACTGTTTCAGGTTCGGACGTTTCCGCCCGAACCCGAGGACGAAGCACATATCGGTCCCACCGCGACATATGACAAAGCCATATGCCCCGGATTTCCAACATGATCTCACAACATTACAGATACAAGGATACAACATCTCATACAATCGGCATACAACTGCCTCAAATATAATACAACAGCGGAAGATACATGTCTGAGTACAGACTACAATCAAATGCCTACTGGCAAAGAGAAAAGAATCGATCCCATAACCACACGGGTCCAGGCCGTCCGCCGGGATCCGCCTAACTAGTCGTCGTCGAGCCTCCACGTGAAACGTCGATCACCATACCTGTTGTCGATCAAAACCCTGAAAAGAGTTTGGGGGTAGTATCATGAGTACAGAGGTACTCAGCATCCAACTGTAGTGGTCATCTGACCCAGCAAGGACTTCATCACTCGTCATTCTAGGTCAACTAGTAGTTTACGGTAAGGAAGGGGTAAGTGGTGAGTTTGCTGCCGCACTAGCATTTATGAAGTGGCTAACGATCTAGAGAGTAAGATAAGAAGCCAAGCATTCGATGAGGAATCGCCTCCAACAAGTCTTTCTATCAACTACTTACGCAAGCATAACACCTATCCTATCCTTGTCCTCCTCTTCGCATCCCGACGAAGAAGAAGCAGTCAAGGCACACACACACGTTGATCAAGTTATAATAAGATTATCTCAGTTGTTGTTGTCTATAAACAAGGAGTAGGTCTCAAGTCGTCCATAACCGTGGACACGGCTTCTCGAAAAGATTTAACCCTGCTGGGGTGTACCAACTGCCCATTACGAGGCTCCGCACGCACGTCGATCACTCTCAGTTGCTACCCATTATAGGCAACCATTTTATGATTTAGTTCCAAGAGATCCGAAACAACAGGTCCCTCTAGCTAACAACGAACAAATCCGGGTGGCCCCCGGTGAGTCGACACCCAACTCAAAAGCCGGCCACGCTCTCGAATCGGCCTCTACCGTCTGGATGAGGTCGGATAGGTTGCCCAAACATATGTGGACAACCCCCTAGCTCCCTGGGGTGGACCAACAAAGAAACCATGTCTACGCTGGCCCAAGTTGTTTTAAAACAATATCTGCCAGGAGCGACCCGACAGACACACACACGGTTTTCAAATGGTAAATCCGCTTGGGCCACCACTAGAAATGTTTGAAGCTAGATAGGTAAGAAAAGGGGACCCCATAAAATCCCACACGCGGTTAGGCACGCTCAGTCTTAAAACCAATACCCGGAACTCGGATCCTAGGTGACTCGAATGGAACAAAGCGTCGGGGCGGGATAGCCTAGACCTTCCATCCTTCGTCGAATATAGTCAACATTATAATATTCATCATATCATCAACAATAATATAATAAAAAAAATGTGATATCCCAAACCCAAGGAGTAACAGGGTAACATCGTAGCATCCTAAGCATGCATACTAAGCAGGGGCTGAGCAACGAGAAAAAGTAACATAGCAGTACATGGTTTGCTGGGAGGGGACATGGCTGTATCGGTTTGAAAGAGGTTGTAAACATGTGGTAGGATAAAACATCGCCTAACCTATTCTAGCATGCAAACCGCTGGTTGAAATAGAATGGATCATAAGTAATGCAAGTCTTTGCCTGTTGATAAGTCGGGTTCCGAAGGTGTAGTCGATCGCACGCTCGCATCGTCTCCGAGAGGTACCCGCGGGAGCACACAAGAAGTAAACACTAGAAAGCAATCAACGGTGCACCACTATTACTACGGAGCAATACAAGAGCAAGCATCAACAAGAAGCAACACGAGACATCGCACCTACCGTCGAGAGCGGTTACTAACGATTTAAGTGGAGTACTCGTCACACACGACGATACCGCACATTTACGGTGGTTCAAGTTGCTTAGCTAAAGGTGACCAAACAACGGTTATTAACATGGCAACTCAAGAAAGCATGGCATAGCACACAAACAGGTCAAGAGGTGAAGCACAAAGTAAACTATCTATGCTAGACAATTTAAGTGAGGCACAATCCTAAACATGGCATACACTAAGTGCCGCACGATGATTAAAAGATTTGGTACTGTTCTGTCCTCAACCATATTTTATCTTGGTTAACAACAGCAAACAATAGCACAGACACAAAGAACACGAAAAACTAATCAAGTTACATATAAGGCACACTCCAAACGGAGTTACGGTTAAAAAGATATAAGCAAAATAATTTACGGGCACAAGCTGTATAAACAGGGGTAAATCTATATGCAAAAGTGCAGCAACATGACATAGCAATACCTGGGATGAAAGTAGACATCATGCTTAACAAAATGCAATTGGAATCACTCAATTCCGATGAACGGTTGCGAAGCAATCGTCATCCGAAGTTGCAATAAAATAACAGTTTCAGCAATAGCAGCACAACAACATCAGGATAGCTACTTTGGAGCAAAATATAAACATGATGCAGTAGGCAAATATGGCATGTGAATGCATGAAACTGAAGTAGAAACATTGGTTAACGCAACGCAAAAGGAATCAAAGCAATAGACCTCATGGATTTCTTACAATCATCATGCAAAGTTGCAACAAAATAATAACAGCAGCACAATAACAGGAATTTAAAGCAATTAACGGCCTGATGCCCACTTTGAACAGCAAAAACTATATCTAAACAACCTCAAAACAATTAACTCACAAAAGACGGATTAAAGTACACGCAATTCTAAGCAATTCGTCTTTTGGGCGCGACGCGATCCGAGCTATGGTTTAACGGGAAACAACGTCGCTAAAATGAATCAGCAGCACAATATTTTCCAGACTTAGTAAAATCTGAAAAATGGAAAATACAACGAAAAAAAAAAGGAACCGGCCTCACCCCACTGGGCCGAGGCCCACTCGGCTGGATCTGGCGGCCTGGCTGGCTGCTGGGCCACGCAGGCAGGCCGGCCCACGTGGCCGCTTGAGCGGGCGAGGCGGTCGGCTCGGGGAGGCCGAGCTCCTCCCGAGCGGGGCTGCGGCGGCGGCGGTGGCCTGCCGGCCGGCCACCGGCGGCGAGCGGCGTTGGGCGAGGAGGCCGGAGGAGGGGCAGACCGGGCGCGGCGTGCAGGCGTCGTGGCGGCCGGAGGGAGCGGCGCCGGTGAGCCCCCGGGGCGGCGCGAGCTCGGGCGGAGCTCCGTCGGGGCTTCAATGGCGGGCGGCTGCCGTGGCTTCCCGCCGGCGCGGCGCGGCGTCCCTGCGAGAGAAGGAGAGGGCAGGGGGTCAGAGGAGGAGGAGGAGAGAAGGGAGGGGGAGAGGAGAGATGGCCGGCGCTGCTCGCCGGCGGCGCGCTCCGGCGACCGGAGTGGAGCGGAGGCTCCATGGATGCACGGGGAGGAGAGGGCCTCCTAGCCCAGATCGGGCCCTGGCGGCGGCTGCGCGGGCCCGGCGCGGCCCGGACGCGGTTGGTAGAGCTGGGGGCGTGACCTGAGCCCTCAGATCTGGATCTGATGGTCCAGATCGGGGGCTGAGATTAGGGTTTCGAGATCTGGGGGTTTGGGGGCTAATTTGAGCAAAGTGGAGGGGGGTGGCTGCATATTTTACATGGGGTAAACCCTAATTGGGTGTGGGAGGCTGATGGTCTTTATATAGGCAGTGTTGGCTGGTTTGTTGAAGCAAACGCCCTCGGTACCCCTCTCACGTGTCCGGTGATCGCGTTCGTGACCGCCGAAGTTGCATACGGACTCCGATTCCGATGAAATCTCGAACCACGCGCTCAGCGCGTCGAGCTCTTCGATCGTACCTCACTGCGGTGACGTTCCGACAACATTTTCCGGCGCGCTATAAAAATAACCCGTTTAATTATTAAACGGGGTTTTCCGTTCCGTTGGCTGCGGCTGGTCTCGTGCGGGTTTTCGCGACGGTGATCGGGTGAAACCCGGTGTCGCGAAGGTCGAGTGTCAGGGTGGCAAGTGTCGGTCTCCGTCCGATACGAGATAAGAGGGGGAAAATAATCGCCGATCGATAAATCGGGGATGCAAACACCGCAAACAAATCAGGCAATCAATCAATTCACACCGAAAACAAAATTTTTAATTTTTGTGAAATCTGGGCTGTTACAGTCAACATAGGGATCAAGACATGCTCAACAAGAGACAACGTGATGGAAGGAAACAGAAGACTTCGAGAGGACAAACATGTGGACGCTCAAAGAATTGAACAAGATAAAGGTGGCAAGGGCAATCATTTCTAAAATGGGGCATACCAAAATACGGCAAGGTCACATGTGTGTTCATCTCCTCCTCCCCTGACTTGAAATTTTATGTTGCTCAAAACATAAAACAGAGGTGACCATGCTATTCAGCGGATTTTTCTAGCCCAGTTTCATATATAATATTTTCCCATGTCATTTGAAAACAAATTTGAATTTTGAAATCAAATCAAACTTTGAAAAGGAAAAACAAAAAAGTAAAAGAAGAAAGAATGAAAAAAATGAGACACAGCACCTGGGCTGTTCTCGGGCACAACAGACCCAACTCTGCACTGCAGTGGGCTCAGCCCACTCGGATTGGGCATCCTGGGCCACTGACATGCGGGGCCTAGATGTCAGCCTCCTATCCTTTACAAAAAAAGGGTGGGGAAATGTCCCCCGAGGGTTTCAAACCCTCTACGCTACGCTGCCTCGCTTTCTCCCTTTCCACTGCGCTACGCTTGGGTTTTCGACAGAACACACACGCGATGCAGGTTAAGTTGTTCCTCGCGGCTAACTGAATTTTCTTCAGACCATGCTGAAACTGCTCGCCGACGGGATCTTACGGAGAGGCTACGCTCATGTCTACCCTGCCATCGACTCTCCTGCGACTTGAGGGATGAAGCCTACATAACCACGACAACGTAGACATGCAGGACGGTCTCGGTGGTGCTCTGATGCGTACTTGAGCTCGCCTGGAGCAGCACGGCAGCAAACGCGCGAAAGTTAAGAGACAGCCGTGCAACACCTGTTTCGATGAAATGGCATCGTGTATAGGGCTCCAGCGACTCGGGTGAGACTTGGAGTCAAAAGAGGGCACTGCCACGCACACGTGGGTGCCCTGAGCTCATCGCAAGATGGCCAAGGGGCGCCTTTCTCTCGCCGGCAGCAGCACGGCGACGACGATACGCTATAGACGCGGCGCCAACAATAGCACGAGCCAAGGTGGATCCTTGCGTGCCATACGCGCGAACTGGACCTAACTAGAGCACGTGCGAGTATGTCCAGGACATGCCATGAACAAGGCGGCCATGGATTGCTCGCCGGCGACAACACTCGACGGGCAGAGAACCACGCCGCGCTCGGGAGCAAAGGCTACGCGCTACTGGACACGGAGAGGACGACAAGGCTCACCGGGAGGGGGTTGGAGTCAAGCTCACAATCCCGCAGAGGTGGAGGACGACGCTACCGTCGTCGGGGAAGAAGACACCCGTGGCAGCCGACGTCGTCGCGAGGAGGATACCGACCGGCTTGCTCCAACCTACGAGGGGAAATCGACGCGGGTGAGCTCTTCGTGCGTGCACACAAGCGCATGCTAGTCGTCATGGAGAGACGGCGGCGAATTTGACCTTACCGGCGGGGTACAGGGGAGACGCCTCTCGGCCCTGGCGGTGGCGGCACGCAACAATGGAGGGGGAAATGGGGAACCTACGGTTCCTGGGGCCTAGGGGCATGCTCGATATATACGGGGGGGAGCCCCCTGGCCACGTCGACCGGCGAAGACGTTGATGCTCCCACTGGCTGTGAGAGAGGAGGAAGAGGGGACCGTGGCCACGGTGGAAAGGCGATGAAGGAGCACCGCCCGATGAAGATCCTACGGCCGAAAATGCCCCTGCGTACCGCTTCGGTGGCAGAGGCCAGATGGGCTACGGGGAGGAGATGGGAGGCCTGCTGGGCTGGGCCTGGACGGTCCTCTCTCTCCAGAAATAGAGAAATAAGTTTTATGTTTTAAAATAAACAAATACTTCTAGGAATTATTGAGGGCATTTCCCAACAGAGAAAAATTATAGAAAAAATCTGCCCCTGGACCCTTGCAATATTCTCCATTTTCTAAAAATGGTTTGACCAATTTTGGAGCAAAAAAAATGTGGGGCCATTTTGAAATTCAAATTCACTTTGAATAGGGACCCACATCTTTGGGGGGGCTAAAATTGGAGCAAGGTTCTTAAAAGGCTAGGGAAGGGGAAAGGTTGAGCTATGCCAACTTTGGGGTTTAGGGGAGCACACAAGCACATGGGAAAATTCACCCAACCCCTTTCTTTAGCCACCAAGTTTGGATTCAAAGTCAAATCAAATGAGCTCAAAAGCACATGGCACTCAAAATCATCACATGAAATTACATCAACTTGCAACACAACAAGTTTGGAAGTCATTGGACCAAGCAAAATTACATCATGGAATATAAAATTGCTTATGGGCTGTTACAGCTCTCCCCTACCTACGCAGGATCTCGTCCCGAGATCTAATCCTGAAACAACTCTGGATACTCGGAATGGAGATGATCTTCACGCTCCCAAGTTTCTTGTTTCCCCGAATGATGTGCCCACTGCACTTTCAAGAACTTGACAGTCTTGTTGCGCGTCTTGCGCTCGGAAGTCTCAAGAACACAGACCGGACGCTCTGAGTAGAAAAGGTATGCACTCAGCTGGATCTCGCCCAACTCAATAGCCTGCTTTGGCTGTTTGAAGCACTGCTTTAGCTGGGACACGTGAAACACATCGTGCACCATCGCTAGCCTCTCGAGAAGCTCGAGCCGAAAGGAAAGAGTTCCCCTAATCTCGAGGATACGAAATGGGCCGAAAAATCTGGGAGCCAGCGTTCCCCTCAATGGGGACACTCTTAGGTATGCCCAATCGCCAATATGGAAAGCTACAGCTCGGTGCCTTTTGACATAATAGGCTTTCTTCCTTGACTCTGCTGCCTTTAGGTGCTCTCGGACAATCTTCACTTTATCCTCTGCCTCCTGGATCACATCTGGACCGAACAATTGCCTTTCTCTTGTCTCGGACACGTTCAGAGGTGTCCTGCACTTCCGGCCATATAACACCTCAAAAGGTGCTGCCTGCGGACTTGCCTGATTGTTGTTGTTGTAAGAAAACTCAGTATACGACAAGCATTCCTCCCATTTCATGCCAAAGGAAATGACACATGCTCGAAGCATGTCCTCGAGGATTTGATTCACGCGCTCAACCTGCCCGCTGGTCTGAGGGTGATAAGAGGTACTGAACAACACTGTCGTACCAATCGCCTGTTGAAAGGCCTGCCAGAACTTGGAGGTGAAAAGACTGCCTCTATCAGAACTGATCTTCTTGGGAATGCCATGCAAAGACACAACTCTTGCGGTGTACAAATCCGCCAAATGAGCAGCTGAAATGGAGTCCTTCACTAGAAAGAAGTGGGAAACTTTGGAAAGATTGTCAATGACGACAAAGATGGCATTGTTCTTCTTCTCCGACAAAATAAAGCCTGTGATGAAATCCATCTCTATGTGATCCCATTTCCACTCCGGAATCTCAAGTGGCTGGAGTAACCCTGTAGGCTTCTGGTGTTGTGCCTTCACTCTCCTGCACACATCACACTGAGACACGAAACGGTCAACATCCCGCTTCCAGGGTGAATTGCTAGATTGGAATCATGGGCTCCTTCATGATGACCTCTCTTAGATCTCTCTCCTTGGGAACAACAACTCTCTCCTCGAAGAACACGGTGCCGTCATTATGCATTGAAAAGCAACCGTACTTGGGAACTGAGGCGGCAATACCCTGTTTGATCTTTTGAATCATTGAGCTGCCAAACTGAGCTTCACGTATCTTCTCATGAATAGTGGGCTCTACCACAAGGTTGGCAAGGTAGACTGATGGAACTAGCTCGAGAATGAGCCTGCGAAAGGACTCACACAAACCAGGGTGGATCTTCTGCACTTGGATATTATTGCAATCGCCCTTGCGGCTTAGCGCATCAGCTATGACATTGGCCTTCCCAGGCGTGTACTGAATATCAACTGTGTACTTCATACTCTTTGGTCGGTGAATACATCCACCTTCCTCCCTTAGAGGAGGTGTCGCCAAGTGATCAAGGCTTGCACAACTGCTGCAAGATCCAAGTTATGCGTGGGATAATTCCTCTCACTCGTCTTCAACTGTCGTGAGGTATAGGCCACAATGTTCTTTCCTTGCATCAAAACACCGACTAGCCCCTGCAATGAGGCATCACAAAACACCTGAAAAGGTTGTGACTCATCTGGCGGTGTGAGAATTGGAGATGTGTTCAACTTCTTCTTCAACTCCTCGAAGGCTGACTGGCAAGCCGGCGACCAAGTGTATCGTTTGCCTTTGCACAACAATTCATCCATTGGCTTTGCTATTTTGGAGAAATTCTGCACAAACCTCCTGCAAGAGCTGGCGAGGCCGAGGAAACTCCTTAGATGCTTCACATTCTTCGGCGGATCCCACTCTTGAATTGTGCGGACTCGCTCTGGATCAACCGCAATACCCTCAGCGGAAATGACATGGCCAAGAAAGTTGACCTTATCAAGCCAAAACTCACACTTGGATAACTTGGCATAGTACCGGTGCTTTCTCTGCTTCTGCAACACCAAGCGAAGATGTTCCTCATTTTCATCCTTCGACTTGGAATACACAAGTATATCGTCGAGATAGAGGATGAAAAATACATCGAGCCACTCTTGGAACAAATAGTTCATAGCTCTCATGAAGGTTGGAGGGGCGTTTCAGAAGCCAAATGTCATGACTGTGAACTCATACATCCCGTAACGTGTGCTGAAAGCGGTCTTGGGAATATCTTCTTCTCGAACTCGAATTTGGTGATAACCCATCCGCAGGTCAAGCTTGGAAAAGACCTTTTCCCCATTGAGTTGTTCGAACAGATCATTGATGCGGGATAAAGAGTACTTTTTCTTGATGGTCTTTTTGTTGATCCCTTGATAGTCCTAGACCAAGCGGCTAGTCCCATCTTTCTTCTTCACAAACAAAGCTGGGGTACCCCAAGGGGAAGTGCTCGCGCGGATGAAACCGCCTGCCTCGAACTCTGTCAATTGCTTCTTGAGCTCAATCAACTCCTCCGAACCCATCTTGTACGGATGCCGAAAAATCGTCTGAGTACCAGGCTCTAACTCAATAACGAACTCAATAGCTCGAACTGATGGAATACGTGGAAACTCTTCTAGAAAGACGTCTGGAAACTCACAGACAACTTTCACTTCTTCGAGAAAAGTTGTGACTCCTGCGTTCAAGGCATACAACTGAGTTGCCCCTGCCCTTGAGTCACAAGTGTACCAGATCTCTCCACCTGAATCATGTGTCAACTTGACGGATCTTCACGGGAAATCAATTTTGGCCTTGTACTGCACAAGCCAATCCATACCCAGAATGACATCGATGTCGGAACGAGGCAAGACAACCAGGAATGTTGAGAAGACAACACCCTGGATACAGATCACCGGAAGTGGTGATGGAAGCAACTCGGACTGAAGGTCATTAGATGAAGCAAATAACTGAGATATGAACGAATGGGATGCTCCGGAATCAAATAACACAGTCGCAGGAACAGAACTAACAAGCAACCTACCAATGGGAATCTCTGAAGACTGCTGAGCATCTGCCATCATCACGTTGTTAACTCGAATTGTACATGGAAGGGCCCTCACCATCGCATTGCTCGGAGTAGAGAGATGTGGGGGCGGTGGGAGGTTAGCAAAGCGCGGATCGGTGCACTTGGTGGAATAATTCCCCGGCAGTCGGCACTTGTAGCAGATCACGGCCGGCTTGGTCTGGGGCTGCGTCCTGGGTGGCCTCGCGTGTGATGGTGTAGAGCGAGGGACCTACTGAACTGGGACGGGAGGGCGGGCAAAAGTGCGAACAGGTGCCCCCTCGGCTGGAACTGCTGTCCCTACGGTGGCGCCTCTGTGACCCAAGTCTTCGCCTTCTTGTGGGCCATCACTGTTGTGTTGTACTCTCTCTCTCTCTTTCTCTCGGCATCCCAATCTGCCTTAGCTGACTCCTGTCGGATCGCTGAGTCGACGAACTCTGAGAACAGCTTTGGGTTGCACTGTGTGAGTCCATACTTGATATCTGAGCTGAGACCCCCGTGGAACCTGGCAATACACTTGGCCTCTGTGGAGACCTCCTCAGGAGTGTACGTGGCGAGCCTGTCGAAGGCCAGGTTGTACTCCTGGACTGACCTCTCACCCTGTATCAGAGCCAGGAATTCCTCTCTCTTCCTGTCCATCAAGCCACTCGGAATATGCGCTGCTCTGAAGTCTCTGACGAAATCCTCCTAAGTGATCACAACATCGCCTCTGTTGCCCTTGTAGGTAGTGCACCAGCTCCCTGCTGCACCCTGAAGCTGGAAGGAGGCGACGGTGACGTAGTCGACTGGCCTGACGGTGTTCGCGATGAAGTACTTCTTGATCTCTCCCAGCCAATCAACTGCCTCCAGCAAGTCTCGTGCCTCTGAGAACCTGGGGGGATTGATAGCGAGGAACTGCTGCAAGGTCGTGTGTTGTGGTCGATCATTCCTTTGGGCGATCTGGTTCTGGAGCATCTGCAAGATCGCAGCTGTAAGGCCCGATATGCGGTATTGTTCCAGATCTAGGTGTTTCCACCAAGATCCGGGGACGGGTCACATATCGGTCCCACCGCGACATATGACAAAGCCATATGCCCCGGATTTCCAACATAATATCACAACATTACAGATACAAGGATTAACATCTCATACAAGCGGCATACAACTGCCTTAATACAATTATAACAGCAGAAGATATATGTCTGTGTACAGACTACAATCAAATGCCTAGTGGCAAGGAGAGAAACATCGATCCCATAACCACACGGGTCCAGGCCCTCCGCCGGGATCCACCTAACTAGTCCTCGTCGAGTCTCCACGTGAAACGTCGATCACCGTACCTGTTGTCGATCAAGAACTCTGAAAATAGTTTGGGGGTAGTATCAGGAGTACAGAAGTACTCATCATCCAACTGTAGTGGTCATCTGACCCACCAAGGACTTCATCACTCGTCATTCTAGGACAACTAGTAGTTTACGGTAAGGATGGGGTAAGTGGTGAGGTTGCTGCAGCACTAGCATTTATGAAGTGGCTAACAATCTAGAGAGTAAGATAAGAGCCAAGAATTCGATGAGGAATCGCCTCCAACAAGTCTTGCTATCAACTACTTACGCAAACATAACACCTATCCTATCCTTGCCCTCCTCTTCGCATCCCGACGAAGAAGAAGCAGTCAAGGCACAAACACACACGTTGATCAAGTTATATTAAGATTATCTCAGTTGTTGTTGTCTATAAACAAGGAGTAGGTCTCAAGTCATCCATAACCGTGGACACGGCTTTTCAAAAAGATTTAACCCTGCAGGGGTGTACCAACTGCCCATTACAAGGCTCCGCACGCACGCCCATCTCTCTCAGTTGCTACCCATCACAGGCAACCATTTTATGTTTAGTTCCAAGAGATCCGAAATGACAGGTCCCTCTAGCTAACAACGAACAAATCTGGGTGGCCCCGGGGAGTCGCCACCCAATCCAAAATCCTGCCACGCTCTCGGATCGGACTCTTCCGTATGACGCAGGTCAGATTGCCGGTTAATCACACATGGGAAACCGGGTCCTAGCTGATCGGGTGGACCAACAGAGAAACCATGTCTCCACTGGCCCAAGTTGTTTTAAAACAGCTGGGGGCCCAACCAAGCACACACACGGTTTTCAAATGGTAAATCAGCTTGGGCCACCACTAGAAATGTTTGAAGCTAGGTAGGTAAGAAAAGGGGACCCCATAAAATCCCACACGCGGTTAGGCACGCTCAGTCTTAAAACCAATACCCGGAACTCGGATCCTAGGTGACTCGAATGGAACAAAGCGTCGGGGCGGGATAGCCTAGACCTTCCATCCTTCGTCGAGTATAGTCAACATTATAATACTCATATCATCAACAACAATATAATAATATGATATCCCAAACCAAGGAGTAACAGGGTAACATCGTAGCATCCTAAGCATGCATACTAAGCAGGGGCTGAGCAACGAGCAATAGTAACATAGCAGTACATGGTTTGCTGGGAGGGGACATGGCTGTATCGGTTTGAAAGAGGCTGTAAACATGTGGTAGGATCAAACATCGAACCTAACCTAGACTAGCATGAAAACCGCTGGTTGAAATAGAATGGATCATAAGTAATGTATAGACCTTGCCTGTTGATAAGTCGGGTTCCGAAGGTGTAGTTGATCGCAAGCTCGCAGCGTCTCCGAGAGGTACCCGCGCCAGCGCACAAGACGGTAAACACTAGAAAGCAATAAAAGAGCAAGCATCAACAAGAAGGCAACACGAGACATCGCACCTACCGTCGAGAGCGGTTACTAACAGGTTAAGTGGAGTACTCGTCACACACGACGATACCGCACATTTAGAAAGGTTCAAGTTGTTTAGCTACACAAGATGAGCAAGGTTGTTAACATGGCATCTCCCTCAAGCATGGCATAGCACACAAACATGACAAGAGGTGAAGCATAAATAAACTATATAATCTAGTCACTTTAAGTGGGGGGTAAAACCTATACATGGCAACTATTATGGACCCCACGATAATTATTTCATTTGGTACTTTTTTGTCCTAAACAATATTTTATTATTTTATTTAGCAATCAAGAACAACATAAACACAATCTACATGCAATTCTAGTCAATTTACATATAAGGAACTTTTAAAACAGAGCAACGGTTAAAAAGTTATTAAAGAAACAGTTTACAGTGGCATGCGATATAATTAGCAGTCAAACAGCATGTAAACAAAGTCAAACATGGAAAAAAGCAACATTTTAATAATCTACACGAAAATCTAAGCAAGTTTCATATTTAACGCGTTGCGATCCGAGCTACGGTTGAATAGTTATCGCCCTCGCAAAAATACTAGAACAAACTGCAAATTAAAAAAAAAGCCTAGGAAACAACAAAAAAAAACATTGCTTGGCCGAAACAGCAGCAAAACGGGCTAAACAGCGTACTATACTACGCAAACGAGCGTCACATAGTAGCAGCAAACTAACTGGGCCAAGCCCAACAGTAAACTAGGCAAATAGGAAAAAAACGGGGCGCTCACCTCGGGTCTGGCCCAACCGGCAGGGGGCTGGAGAGGCCGGCGGGCCTGGCTGGCGAGGTGGGCCACGGCTGGACCGCATTGGCTGGCCCACTCGGCTAGGTGCGAGCAGCAACGAGACCTCGTCCTGACGGGATCGAGACGCTCCAGCGGCGACGGCCTCGCAGAGCACCGACGAGGCGAGGCGCAGGTGGCCGGACTCCGGCGGCGCGGGACGCGGCGAGGGAGGGGGGCCCGGCGAATCCATCTAGGGCGGCGGCGGTTGTCCATGCATGGCGACGAAGGCGGTGAAGCTCGGGCGGCGGGGTGGAGTCCAGGGGGAGGCTGCAATTTTGGACTAGGGAAACCCTAGAAAGGGTTGGGAGTGTGGTGGTCTTTATATAGCCCAGGTGGCTGGCAGTTTGCAAAAACATCCCCGGTTTTTCTCTCGCGCGCGCGGTGTTTACCTTTCTGACCGTCGGGGGTCCGCAGGACCTCCAATTCGGGTAAAACTTCGAACTGCGCGAGCGCGTCGAGCCGGTGGCATTCATCTCGCGCTGGAATCGTTCCGAACTTTCCGACGCGCTATAAAAATAACCCGTTTACTTATTAAATGGGGTTTTTGTTCCGTTGGCTGCGGCTGGTCTCGTGCGGTTTTTGCGACGGTGATCGGGTGAAACCCGGTGTCGCAAATGTCGAGTGTCAGGGTGGCAAGGGTCGGTCTCCGTCCGATACGAGATAAGAGGGGGGAAAATAACCGCCGATCGATAAATCGGGGATGCAAACACCGCAAACAAATTAGACAATCAAATAATTCTCACCGAAAGCAATTTTTTAATTTTGTGAAAACTGGGCTGTTACAGCATCCGTGCCCTGAGGCACTGCGGCCACGGCCTCCCCAAGGATAGGGTTCTCCGGCGGTGGCATGTTCCCTCTTGGAATCCTGTATACAAGAACACTTATGAGAACATGGCAGAAATATTGTGAAACCCGACGATAAAGTAATATTGACAACAAAACTTCCTCACGAGGTATGAGGAAGCCGAAAGCTGAATATCCAATAAGGTTAACCCGGAAAGTCCGAAAGCTAGGTGGTACTTTAATCCCAAAACCGAGATCATCCGAATCCAAGATAATAATCTGCTAACGAGCACACAACAATATATACGTGTGGTTGAAGACCTAAAGGTTGATACATCTGCCCTGAGCGGCCCACCGAAGCGGTTTCATATAGGGGGAGGAACCTCATCCGGAGAATGCCAACCATCCCTGTATAGGAGTTTCACATCAGGTACGTGATGGCGTGGAAGTGGTAATGGCTTCTCGCCCTTCGTTGGTTACCCCAAGTGGAAGGTGAGATGTAGGATAGCAGCAAATTTCCCCTGTGTGGAGGATAGGGTTTGTCTCCCATAGGACTCCGACAATGATAAGTAGGTTTCAGCGGCTCAACTGACGCGGACTGCACACAATACAATTAACTTTGCTCCCAACGAAGTTCAGAGAGGTTTTCAATATCTCCAGTCTTGTTGTTTAGAAAGGGTCAAACACACAAGGCATAATGATAATGATAGCAACTGAAAGGAAATACTAAAAAAGGAAATAGCTTGTAAACAATAATGAGAATATGGACCGTGGTCCTGTGATGTTCACTAGTGATGTCGCTCTCCCAAAAGACGATAAAACTGCTATGCAAGGTAAACAAATTACAGATGGGAAATTGATAGGATTATAAACGCACAACAATGCTAACTATCCTATAAAAGAAAGGAAGAGGCTCATAAGCATGGGCAGTACGCCAAAATAAGTAGACCGAAATCCATGTGCATCTACTACTAATCATCGAGGTTGAGATATCTATCCAGAACATCTCGGTGGTATTAAGTTGCGAGGCCCACCCAAAGTGTAAACCCAAAGCAACAAACAACTGCATTAAAATAACTTTGCGTAAAGTAAACAATGCATGCAACCGCGGTTACAAGCACCGTTGTTTTCCCCCGTGTGGCCACAACACATCCCCTAGACTCATGTTTCTGTCACTCAAGCGTGTCATCAGGGGGCATGTACCCACAATCAAGCATAGCGTTCCGTCATGGAGTTACTACCTACCACTTGGCCAAAGCAATAAACAACAACAGATAACATGCAAGAATTACTTAGGAACAAAAATATAAGAGATCAAAACCAAATATATTACTCTATCACGATCTGAACATAATCTCATAATCCATCAGATCCCATCAAACTCAGCATAGCAACATCAGAAGAATTACATAAGTACCTCGATCATGTAGGGCAGCTCACGAGGTCTTAACCATGAAGAACAAAGAGGGGAGGAGAACATCACCTAGCTACTGATCACAGACCGATGGCCCAAGGTAGACTACTCACGGCACATCCGGGAAGCGTCCATGGTGGAGGGGAAGATCCCGGAGGTCGATCCTCCCTCCGACAGGGTGCCGGGAAGGGTCCTGACGGTACTCCCGATCTTGGAAGCGCGGCGGCGGCGGAACAGAGGAAAATTCGTGAAATACGGTTCTGTCTTCGGAAGTTTCCTATGACGGAGAATAAATAGGAGAAGGGTTGCAGCCTATGGGGCCACCAGGGGCCTAGGCGCCCCCCTGGCCGCGCCGGGTGGCCGCCTAGGTGCCTGGTGGTGGGCCCCTGGCCTTCCTTAGGGCTTCTGGAATCTTCCGACACGCTGATTTTTTATCTGATTTTTCCCGTATTTTTGGAGCACATTTTATATGGGGGAAAACTGAAATAAAAAATAAAAGAAAACAGGAACTGGCACTTGGGTGCACTGAGTTAGTAGGTTAGTCCAAATATGATAAAAAATGTATGAAAGTGTATCGAGATCATAGCAATATCACACAAAACATGCTTGGAGCGAGCAGAAATTATCGATATGTTTGAGATGTATCAACATCCCCAAGCTTAATTCCTGCTCGTCCTTGAGTAGGTAAATGATAACAGGCATAATTTCTGTGCTGATATGCTAGCAACCATATAAGAACTTTGAAAAGTAAAGAAATCAAGGTATGTAATTAAATTCAAGTCATAACATGCAAGAGTCTATATTAGCATTGAAACAAGCAACGAAAGAACATTAGGTGCAAGAGCTCTCGCTGTCCGTGACTCGAATGTCTCCAGATGGTGTTTGCGTGCAACAAGGGGATAGGGAATACGAGAAAAAAGTATTTTTTGTGTTGAGAACTCAATCTACTAAAGTTTCACACTTGGTGTTCTTTGGAATTTTATCTTGACTCGTGCCCAGACCACTAGCCAGGTACAAGTCAATTTGATCCACTCCTTTTCGATATTTTGAGCACTCATGCAATGGATGAGCGTAAGCATGAGAGTTGACACTTAGAATCGCAAAGAGAGAAATATGGTGGAGGAGAAAGACAAAAAGGATGAGAAAGGCTCACATCAATGAGGACCATAATAGGCGAGAATGCCAAATCATAGATATGATGTGAGGAGTAGGGATTGCCATGCAATGGATGCACATATGAGCTGAAAAGCTCTCCAATGGAACTAGTGGGGTGCATCTAACTTTCTTGTTCATGAATACCTAGAGCTCTTTTGAGGAGGCTCATCCTTGGAATATGCAAGCCAAGTTCTATAGTGTGAAGGTCCCCACATAGCTATGTGCATGATCATCTCTGGAGTACAAGGATAAGAGGGAGTACTTGTGTGGATCTTTCAAAAGGATATTAGTGTTGCCTCTTTCTCTCTTTTTATTTTTCCTTTTCTCTTTTTTTCTATTTTTTCTATTTTTTGGGGGCCTCAATGGCTCTTTCTATTTAACTCTCATTTGTCCTCTTTGGGATCTTTTATTTTGTCCACTTTGGGATCTTTTCCTCACTTAAGGGCAACACTCTAATTTACAAGAGGGTATAGAAGATCTTTCACACTTTACAAGGTACTCAACTCATAAAGAATATGTAGCTATCATGATGTATGAAATGTATGCCGCTGCCAGTGTAGCAGGAACATGTATGACATGAAGATCAAGTCATGAAGAGGTGGAAGTTGCATGGAAATATATCTCGGAAAGGTTATGTAAATGCCTAGATAGGTAGGTATCGTGGTTGTTTTGAGGAAAGCTATAAGGAGGTCAGTGATGACAGAGCGTATCATGCCAAGGTTTTGGATGTACCGGCGAAGGTGGAAGCCAACTCTCGGAGTGAGAAGGAGGCAATGCACGACATAGGATAGACTCTCGGAGTGAGAAGGAGGTGGAAGTGCCAACTTTCAATACTTACAATAGTCCTAAAAACTCATGCACTTATTATCGGTAACTCTCAATCTAATTAGGAGGTTCACAAAGAGACAAGTACCCCGAGGAGGAGTGTATGGGGGTTTGGTTATCCTTGCGCATCCTCGACTTATGGTACGTGAGTGTACTCTAATATTCGACCCGTCAGAAGAGTAGTGATCCATCTAGTAGCTAGAGTTCTCAACTAGTTTTTGTAGGTTTTTTGAAAATAAACACGGATGGACTGAAATACGACACTTATCACTAATAGGCTAGAGCTCTTGACACCAAAAGTTCAAACATTAATCACATCAATACCTCAAAACTATTGGAAGTTACTACTAAAATTAAATAGCAACCTCAATTACCTATTTCTTAAAACAAGACATAACTCAGTGCAACAACCAACTCTCTTAGCAAGATAAACATGAAAACTAAAGAGAGTTCCAGCAATAAACTAAATAAAAGCCAAGGCTCTTGTTAAAAACAAACTAAGACCAAAACTAAACATGGCAGCAGCTATGAAAAGATAAAGAACACACAACAACAAAAAGATAGGCATGAAGAATCCTATGATGTGTTCTAGATTTTGAAACCGGAGTGTGTTTCTCTCCCACACAAAGTAAGACGGAATCTGACTTGTTATGAACATCAAGCAAATCTAAAGAAAACTAAAAATAAAACCTAAGAGCGAGACACTCCAAGCATAGCACATAACGCATGAAGTGATAAAAATATAGTGAGACGAAGGACGAACTGATGATTCTTGATCGAGAAGTGGATGCACGGGGGCATCCCCAAGCTTAGATGTTTGAGGCTCCTTGAATATTTGTTGGGGATGCATGGGGGCATCCCCAAGCTTGAGCGCTTGACACTCCCGAATCTTCTTTCATCATCTTCCATCGCACACTTGAAAACCCCCTTCATACATAACTCATCATAAGTTGATTAGAGAGGTTAGTACCCTTAATAAATAATTTTTCCCCACTGGATATAAAGATATTCTTGAAGAGATACTGTTTCTCAGGATTGCCAAAAAGGTTTTTGCAATGAAAAAGAAAGCTTAAGGTTTGCAAAATTAAGGAGAGACAAAACGTGGCAGAATCTATGAAAAACAGAACAGCAGGTAGTAAAGAATCTTTTAGGGGTACTTCTACAACTCAAATCAAAAAAACTCAGAACATACAAAAGTTATGTGATTGTACAGAGCACGCTGTGTAAAAAATTCAGCTCAAAAAGATGAACTGGTGATTTTTTTCAAATTTTTCCATCACGAGGACAGAATCTGTTTTCTGGACACCATGTCACAACTTTCACTTCCCTTGTCATATGAGGCTATAACTTGGCACAAATCTTGAAAATAAAGATACAATGATGTTGCTACAGTAGTAACAATCATCAAGACCACTAAAAACAGAAGTAAAAACATCTTGGGTTGCCTCCCAACAAGCGCTTTCTTTTACGCCTTTAAGCTAGGCATAAGGCAAAAGAAGAATCAAAGGTCTCCAATCTCGTCAGAATCGTAAAAACCTTCAAATTGATTTTCAATAAGAAATTTCTTCTTCTTCCTAGGGAAGAGGTACTTACCTTTCGCCTTACCGCGTAAGCGTATGAACCCGTTACCAATATCAATGAAGCCTTTCATGGCTCGGAGGAAGTTGCTTCCAAGCACAATGTTGCTTTGGTTTGGCTCCATGATGAAGAAATCCATCGATGCAATCCTATGAAGGAATGTAACTTGGACTTCTTTCACCTTTCCTTTAACCTCTGAAATATCTCCATTAGCATGTTCATGATGAGATGACAATTTATCCATATCTATTTTAAAAGAATCATAATCTAATTTTGGCATAGTAGAAACCATGGATCCAATGTCACAAAAAGCAAGGAAGTCTTCGTTAGAGATGATAATCCTAACAAAGGGCTCCCAATCATCATCCATCTCCAACATTTATTTCTTGTTGGACTTAAGTTTTTCTACTTCCCTTAAATCTAGAGCATCCATCCTCTTTTCAATAGTGGCAAGTCTATCTATAAAAGTATCAATACTACGATCATAAATAAATAACTAGATAGACTATGCAAAATATCAAGAGCACTAGCTTCATCACACTCTAAGAAGTCTCCTTCAGCTATAATATCAAGAATTTTTTACACCACTTAAAAGGACCATGGTAAACATTCCTAAGAACAATTTTTATAGGTATCCAAGGCATAATTGTTTTATGTGCTTCAGAAATTTGTCCCATGCCTTCTTCATATTGTCTCCATCCCTTTGACGGAAATCTAGAACTTCCGATTCCTGCAAAGCACCAAGTCCTAGCATGTTCATCTAAACAAGGAGGAATACTAACAGCAAGATAAATAAGTTTTTTGTGATTTTCGATATAAGACACTAAAATAAAAACAGAAAGGTAAACTAACAAGACTAAAAAGTAAAGGTAAAGGATAGTGGGAAACTACCCTATCTTATCACTTAGAGTCCCCGGCAACGGCGCCAGAAATTTGCTTGATGGCGTGGAAGTGGTAATGGCTTCTCGCCCTTCGATGGTTACCCGAAGTGGAAGGTGAGATGTAGGATAGCAGCAAATTTCCCCTATGTGGAGGATAGGGTTTGTCTCCCATAGGACTCCGACAATGATAAGTAGGTGTCAGCGGCTCAACTGACGTAGACCTGCACACAATACAATTAACTTTTCTCCCAACAAAGTTCACAGAGGTTGTCAATCTCTCCGGTCTTGTTGTTTACAAAGGGTCAAACACACAAGGGATAATGATAATGATAGCAACTGAAAGTAAGTACTAAAAAGGAAATAGCTTGTAAAAAATAATGAGAATATGGACCGAGGTCCCGTGATGTTCGCTAGAGATGTCTCTCTCCCAAAAGACGATAAAACTTCTATGTGAGGTAAACAAATTACAAATGGGAAATTGACAGGATTATAAACGCACCGCAATGCTAACTATCCTACAAAAGAAAGGAAGAGGCTCATAAGCATGGGCAGTACGCCAAAATAAGTAGACTGAAATCCATCTGCATCTACTACTAATCATACAACTTGAGATATCTATCCAGAACATCTTGCTGGTATTAAGTTGCGAGCCCCACCCAAAGTGTAAACCCAAAGCAACAGACAACTGCATTAAAAGAACTTTCCGTAAAGTAAACAATCCTTGCAACCGCGGTTACAAGCACCGTTGTTTTCCCCCTTGTGGCCACAACACATCCCCTAGACTCATGTTTCTGTCACTCAAGCGTGTCATCAGGGGGCATGTACCCACAATCGAGCATAACGTTCCCTCTTGCAGTTACTGCCTACCACTTGGCCAAAGCAATAAACAGCAACGGAGAACATGCAAGAAGTACTTAGGAATGAAAATATAAGAGATCAAAACCAAATATATTACTCTATCACGATCTGAACATAATCTCATAATCCATCAGACCCCATCAAACTCAGCATAGGAACAACAGAAGAATTACATAATTTCGTCGATCATGTAGGGCAGCTCACGAGGTCTAAACCATGAAGAACAAAGAGGGGAGGAGAACATCACGTAGCTACTGATCACGGACCCATGGTCCAAGGTAGACTACTCACGGCACATCCGGGAAGCGTCCATGGTGGAGGGGAAGCTCCCGGAGGTCGATCCTCCCTTCGACAGGGTGCCAGGAAGGGTCCTGACGGTGCTCCCGATCTTGGAAACGCGGCGGCGGCGGAACAAAGGAGAATTTGCGAAATAGGGTTCTGTGGTCGGTACTTTCCCGTGACGGAGAATAAATAGGCGAAGGGGGGCAGCCAGGGGCCCAGGCGTCCCCCCTGGCGCGGCCACGCCCCTGGCCGTGCCAGGTGGCCGCCTGGGTGCCTGGGTGCCTGGTTGTGGGCCCCTGGCCCTCCTTCGGGCTTCTGGAGTCTTCCGACACACTGATTTTTTTTCTGATTTTTCCCTTATTTTTGGAGCACTTTTTATATGGGGGAAAACTGAAATAAAAAACAGCAGAAAATAGGAACTGGCACTGGGGTGCAGTGAGTTAGTAGGTTAGTCCAAATATGATAAAAAATGTATGAAAGTGTATCTAGATCATAGAAATATCACACAAAACATGCATGGAGCGAGAGCCCCATGTAAATGAGAACCTAGATTGGTTTTGAAAGGGTAAGTTGCAGAGAGAAAAACAGTGTTTCACTTCCTCACGGAAAAAGGGGTGGGGGGTGGGGTAAGAAGAAAAAGAAAGAGTTCCTAATCTCTAATTTTTCCTTAGTAACTTCAAATTAGTTTCTAGACTCGACTTCGGCCAGTAAGGGGTCCTACAGTCAGTCCTGCTCTGATACCATGTTGTAAGGACCCCGATGCGGTACTATCTCGAGTTAGTCGCTTTCGCGTCCAACCTGAGGTAGAAGCGCATAAGTGGCCACCGATGCACGATACTCACACTCGTATCGCTATCGGATTCTCGACAACAGGTAAACGAAGCATGAACAATAACTAAGACATAGAATACATAAGTCCAGGGCATAGACTCGCCACTTGTATTTATTACATCATCTTAGAGATCATAAGATCCAACAATACATCATAACATCATGAAGAAGACACACACGACGGGGTACGGTCAAGATCCAAATGGCCCTAGAGAGGGATGCACACAAAACATGTCGTCCACCCGCGGATCGTCGAAACCCAACTGTAGGCCTCCTGAGCGTTGTCGTCGTCGTCCTCCTCCGCCGCAACCTCCACGAAGTACTTGCCAGTGCTCGTGTCAAAGTCGTAGTCTGAAGACCCAAACGTTTGTACATAACATGAAAGAAAAATCAAGGAGTGAGTATATATCAATACAGTATAACTAACTTCTCACGGTAAGGAACGGGTAGTGGTTGAGGTTGCAGCCGCACTAGCATATTTGAGTGGCTAACGATCTATTTTGGAATAAGGAAGAGATCCAAGAATTCGTTGATGATAGCATCAATAGGGCTCTATTCCACCAATTTACGTCATACATAACACAACCTTGTCGCTCCGGACGAAGTAGAGCAATCAAGGAAACTCACACGTTGGCAATTTTATAAGCATGATTAAGTTGATGTTATTCTATGAACAAGGAGTAGTTCTCAAGTCGTCCATAACCGCAGACACGGATTTTCGAAAAGATTTAACCCTGCAGGGGTGTACCAATTTCCCATTATAGGCTTTGCACGTACGCTCGGTTTCCACTTGGCGGGTGAAGGCGCCTGAAACTCTGGAACGTCAGAGTCCCTCTAACTAACAACGCACAATTCCGGGTGCCCCCGGTGAGTCCACATCCAACTCAAAATCCGGTCGCGCTCTCGAATCGGTCTCTACCGTATGACTCCAGGTTCGGATTACCGTAGGCATCACTGTTCCCGGTTCCTCAGCCGGTCAGGTTGGACCAACAAGGGAACTCTATCCTCGCTGCCATGGGTTGTCTTCAATCTGCTGGAGCGCTAACCAGACACACACACGAGTTTCAAATGGTAAATCATCTCGGGCCACCACTAGAATCATTTGGAGCTAGGTAGGTAAGACAAGGGGACCCCATAGAATCCCACGCATGATTAGGCACGCTCATCAAGAAACACAATATCCGGAACTCGGGACCTAGCTGACTCGAATGGAACAAAACACCTGGCGGGAACAACCTGGTCTCCCATCCTTCGTCAAATATAAGTTAACATCATATTATTAAATATCAACTAATTTCTGATAATAGCATGATAATCCACCAAGCAGCAATTGGTATATGTAACAACCCAGTTTTCATAAAAATTAAAAAATTTGTTTTCGGTGTGAATTGTTTGATTGTCTGATTTGTTTGCGGTGTTTGCATCCCCGATTTATCGATCGGCGATTATTTTTCCCCCTCTTATCTCGTATCGGACGGAGACCGACCCTTGCCACCCTCACACTCGACCTTTGCGACACCGGGTTTCACCCGATCACCGTCGCAAGAACCGCACGAGACCAGCCGCAACCAACGGAACGAAAACCCCGTTTAATAACTAAACGGGATATTTTTATAGCGCGCGGGAAAGTGTTCTCGGAACGGTTCCAGCGCGAGGTGAATGCCTCCGTCTCGACACGCTGATCGCGTAGTTCGAAGTTTTACCCGAATCGGAGGTACTTTGGACCCCCGGTGGTCAGAAACGTGAGCACCGCGCGCGAGAGAAAAACCGGGGATGTTTTTGCAAACTGCTAGCCACCTGGGCTATATAAAGACCACCACTCTCCCACCCCCACTTAGGGTTTCCCTAAGCCAAAATTGCAGCCACCCCCCTCCACTTTGCCTAGTTTTGCCTCCCAGATTCCCAGATCCCGAAAATTTTGCCCTCAAGCGCTCTGGACCGTCAGATCTGGCGATCCGAAGGCCCAGAGGCCGCCACGTCAGCGCCTCCACCAACCTCTCTCTCCTCTCTCTCCCTCCATCCCGTGGGCAGCCGTCGTCCACCCAGCTCGCGCCCGCGGCCTCCCCTCTCCTTCCCCGCGCTCCTCCCCTCCTCCTTGGACCACACCGCCGTCTGTCCTCTCGCCGGCAGGTCGCCGACAGCCGCCCTAAGCCGCCAAGCGCCATGGCCGAACCGCCGTCGAGGAGCTCGCCCCACCGCCGCCTTTGAGCAAGCGGGCAGCCTTCGCGCCCGGATCCGGCGGGTCTCCTCTCCACCGCCCCGCCCAGCCTCCCCTGCCGCGCCTCCTCCCTCGCCGGAGCACTAATGCTGGTCGCCGGCAAGGCCTTGCGCCGCCGCCGCCCTGTACGCGGTCGGGATCCTCCCCGATCCAATGCCCGTGCCTGCTCGCTGTGCGTGGACGCACGTGGTGGCCCGGCGTGCCCACCACGGCCCAGCCAGCCACGGCCCCCAGCCGGCCCGTCCAGCGCGCCCCTGGCCCATGGCCTCTCCGGCCAGATGGGCCTGGCCCAATGTGAGGTCTTTTTCTTTTTTTTTAGTTGTTTTTTTCCTGGATGTCAATTTCTGCTAAGTCTGAATTATTGTGCTGCTGATTCAATTTTGCGCCGTAGTTTACGAGTAAAACGTTGCCCGGATCGCGTTGCGCCCAAAATGAAAGTTGCTTAGAATTGCGTGTACTTTAATTCATCTTTTGTCAGAATTTTGATTTGAGGGCATCTTGATGTTGAAAATCTGTGTTGAAGTGGGCATCAGGCCGTTAACTGCTACTAATTCCTGTTAAGTGCTGCTGTTATTATTTTGTTGCAACTTTGGTTGATGATTGTGACAAATCCATGAAGGCTATTGCATTGATTCTTTTTCCTATGTGTTAAGCATCATGTCTACTTCCATTATATGTATTGAATTGCCATGATATGCTTTCTGGTCATATAGTTGTTGAGCTCCAAAGTTTCCATGCTGCAGTTTTTGACAGCCACCTCTGTTTTTCTCTAAGTCTGTAACGTTCCGATGCCATGTTGTTTGCTTAATATCTTTTGATCTATGATGCCTATTTTAATGATTCTTTTTGCCATGCCTTCCCTGTCATGTCTACTTTAGTTTCATATCATTTGTGAGCATGTTTGCATTGATTATCCTATTTATGCATTGATCTAAAGTGTGCTTCGTGATGTTGGCAGATTGTGCCCGTATCTTGTTTTGCTTGTATCTTTTTAACCGTAACTCCGTTTGGAGTGTTCTTTATATGTAACTTGATTAGTTTTTCGTGTACTTCGTGTTTACGCTATTGTTTGCTGCTGTTGACAAACCTAAAATATGGTTTAGGGAAGATCAGTACCAAATCCTTTAATTGTTGTCGGGAAAGTAGTGCTATGCATGTTCAGGGGTTGCCCCACTTAAAATGAATAGCCTAGGTAGTTTACTTTGTGCTTCACCTCTTGACATGTTTGTGTGCTATGCCATGCTTGCTTGAGTTTCCATGTTAACAACCTTTGTTGATCACCTATAGCTAAGCAACTTGAACCACCGTAAACGTGCGGTATTCATCGTGTGTTACCGATACCCCACTTAAACTGTTAGTAACCGTTCTCGACGATAGATCCGTATCGCGTTGCTGTGTGATGTGATGTCTGATTGCTCATGTTTTCCTTGTAGTAATAGATGCTTTCTCGTTGATTGCTTTCCAGTGTTTATCGTCTTGTGTGCTTCCGCGGGTACCTCTCGGAGACGATGCGAGCTTGTGATCGGCTACACCTTCGGAAGCCGACTTCTCAACAGGAAAGGACTATACATTACTTATGATCCATTCTATTTCAACCAGCGGTTTGCATGATAGTATAGGTTAGGTTCGATGTTTGATCCTACCACATGTTTACAGCCTCTTTCAAACCAATACAGCCATGTCCCCTCCCAGCAAACCTTGTACTGCTATGTTGCTATTGCTCGTTGCTCAGCCCCTGCTTAGGATGCTACGATGTTACCCTGTTACTCCTTGGTTTGGGATACCAACTTATTATTATTGTTGTTGATGATATGATAATTATAATGTTGACTATATTCGACGAAGGATGGAAGGTCTAGGCTATCCCGCCCCGACGCTTTGTTCCATTCGAGTCACCTAGGATCCGAGTTCCGGGTATTGGTTTTAAGAATGAGCGTGCCTAACCGCGTGCGGGATTTTATGGGGTCCCCTTTCCTTACCTATCTAGCTTCAAACATTTCTAGTGGTGGCCCGAGCTGATTTACCATTTGAAACCCCGTGTGTGTGCTTGGTGGATCCCCTCGCAATTTTTAAACAACTTGGGCCAGTGGAGACTTTGTTTCTCTGTTGGTCCACCCGATCAGCTAGGACCCGGTTTCCCATGTGTGATTACCTGCAATCCGACCTGTGTCATACGGAAGAGTTCGATTCGAGAGCGTGGCCGGCTTTTGGATTGGGTGTCGACTCCTCGGGGGCCACCCGGATTTGTTCGTTGTTAGTTAGAGGGACCTGTCATTTCGGATCTCTCGGAACTAAGTCATAAAATGGTTTCCTATAATGGGTAGCAACTGAGAGAGATGGGCGTGCGTGCGGAGCCTTGTAATGGGAAAGTGGTACACCCCTGCAGGGTTAAATCTTTTCGAGAAGCCGTGTCCACGGTTATGCACGAGTTGAGACCTACTCCTTGTTCAGAGACAACAAAAACTGAGATAATCTTAATATAACATGATCAATGTGTGTGTGCCTTGACTGCTTCTTCTTCGTCGGGATGCGAAGAGGAGGACAAGGATAGGATAGGTGTTATGTTTGCGTAAGTAGTTGATAGCAAGACTTGTTGGAGGCGATTCCTCATCGAATGCTTGGCTTCTTATCTTACTCTCTTGATCGTTAGCCACTTCATAAATGCTAGTGCGGCAGCAACCTCACCACTTATCTCATCCTTACCTTAAACTACTAGTTGTCCTAGAATGACGAGTGATGAAGTCCTTGCTCGGTCAGTTGACCACTACAATTGGATGCTGAGTACTTCTGTACTCATGATACTACCCCCAAACTCTTTTCAGGGTTTTTGATCGACAACAGGTATGGTGATCGACGTTTCGCGTGGAGACTCGACGACGTCTAGTTAGGCGGATCCCGGCGGAGGGCCTGGACCCGTGTGGTTATGGGATCGATGTTTTTCTCTTTGCCAGTAGGCATTTGATTGTAGTTTGTACTCAGACATGTACCTTCCGCTGTTGTATTGTATTTGAGGCAGTTGTATGCCGATTGTATGATATGTTGTATCCTTGTATCTCTAATGTTGTGATATGATGTTGGAAATCCGGGGCATATGACTCCGTCATATGTTGCGGTGGGACCGATATGTGCTTCGTCCCCGGATCTGGATGGAAACATCTAGATCTGGAACAGTACCGCATATCGGGCCTTACAGTAGAGCAGCAGGTAAAGGGCCTACACATACTAAGCAATGGTTAAGCAATCAAGGTACATAGCCAAACAAGGTTTTGCTAGGAGGTTGGGGGCATGGCTATTTGTGTTTAATAGAGATGCACAATTTTATGGTGGTAGGATGAAACAACCGTTCTAAATACAGCTAGGCAAGCGAGCTGAAAGCTATAAGGAATGATATATAAACCCCCTTGCCTGGGTAAGTAGTCGACGGAGAAAACGTAGTAGGGTCCTCAGGCTCGGTGTCGGACAACTCCACGTAAGTCGCCTCAGCAAGATCATGCTCCAACGTACGTTACCGGCAAGGAAAAGCACCACAAGTAAACATTGAGATCAAAGGTGCACAAGCATGGATGGGATGGTCAAGTTTAATTAGATATGGTGTGACTATAGCTAGTCAAAATTAAATGAAGGTGGTGACGACACGTCAACAACTCCATATGCATTTGTTAAGTTATTATGGCTTTGGTCACAACCTTAGCATTTGGTGTAAGTGACATGGCAACATGACATGGAATGTTAACAAAAGAAAGTAAACACTAAGAACTGCATCGTGAAAAAATATAATATCGATTCCGAAGACGAAGAGGTGTCGATGGAGTTGACACAAAAAGGAAGTATCAATGGGAAAGGGTCAACATGGGGATCAAGACATGCTCAACATGAGAAAACATGATGGAAGGGAAACAGAAGACTTTGAGAGGACCAACAGTTGGAGGCTCAAAGCATTGAAAAAGACAAAGGTGGCAAGGGCAATCATTTTTTAAATGGGGCACACCAAAATAGGGCAAGGCCACATGTGGGTTCATCTCCTTCTCCACTGACTTGAAATTTTATGTTGCTCAAAACATAAAACAGAGGTGACCATGCTATTCAGAAGATTTTTCTAGCCCAGTTTCATATATAATATGTGCCCATGTCATTTGAAAACAATTTTGAATTTTGAAATCAAATCAAATTTTAAAAAGGGAAAATAGAAAAGGAAAAGAAGAAAGAAAAAAAGGAGACACAACACCTGGGCTAGTCTCGGGAAGAAGCGGCCCAACTCCTTTCTCCTCTAGACTGCAGTGGGCTCAGCCCACTCGGATTGGGCAGCCTGGGCCACTGACATGCAGGGCCCAGATGTCAGCCTCCTATCCTTTACAAAAAAAGGGTGGGGAAATGTCCCCCGAGGGATTCAAACCCCCGACGCTACGCTGCCTCGCTTGCTCCCGTTCCACTGCGTTACGCGTGGGTTTTCGACAGAATTCACACGCGATGCAGGTTGAGGTGTTCCTCGCGGCTAACTGAATTTTCTTCAGACCACGCCTATGGGATCTTACGGCGAGGCTACGCTCGTGTCTACCCTGCCATTGACACGCCTGGGATTTGAGGGAGGAAGCCTGCACACCCAAGTTTAGAGATGGCCATGCAACACCTGTTCCGACATTGATGGGGTTGTGTACAGGCCTCCGGCGACTCGGGTGAGACTTGGAGGCGCAAGAGGGCACTTCCACGCACATGCAGGTGCTCTGAGCTCATCGCAAGGTGGCCAATGGGGCGCCTTTCTCTCGCCGACGGCAGCACGGCGACGACACACTACAGACGCGGTGCCAACAACAGCACGAGCCAAGGTGGCTCCTTGCGTGCCAAACGCGCGAACGGGACCTAACTAGAGCACGCGCGAGCAGGTCCAGGACACGCCATGAACAAGGCGGCCATGGATTTCTCGCCGGCGACGACACTCGACGGGCAGAGAACAACGAAGTTCTTGGGAGAAAAGGCTACGCGCTACTGGACACGGAGAGGACGACGAGGCTCACCGGGAGGGGGTTGGAGTCGAGCTCGCAGTCCCGCAGAGGTGGAGGACGAGGCGACCATCGTCGGGGAAGAAGACACCCGTGGTGGCCGACGTCGTCTCAAGGAGGATACGGGCCGTCTTGCTCCAACCTGCGAGGGGAAATCGATGTGGGTGAGCTCTTCATGCGCGCACACGAGCGCACGCTCGTCGTCATGGAGAGACGGCGGTGAATTTGACCTCACCGGTGGGGAAAGGGGGAGATTTCCCTCGTCCCTGCAGGCGGCGGCGTGCAAAAATTGAGGGGGAAATGGGGAACCTAGGGTTCCTGGGGTCCCGGGGCGTGCTAAATATATAGGTGGGGGAGCCCCCTGGCCACGTCGACTGCCGTCAACGTCGACGCTCCCGCCGGTTGTGAGAGAGGAGGAAGAGGGGACCGTGGCCACGGTGGAAAGGCAATGATGGAGGACCGCCCGATGAAGATCCTACGGCCGAAAACGCCCTCGCGTACCGCTTCGGTGGCACATGCCAGATGGGCTGCGGGGAGAATATGGGAGGCCTACTGGGCTGTGCCTGGCCGGTCCTGTCTCTCCAGAAATAGAGAAATAAGTTTTCTGTTTTCAAATAAATAGATACTTCTACGAATTATTGAGGGAATTTCCCAACAAAGAAAAATCATAGAAAAAATATGCCCCTGGACCCTTGCAATATTCTCCATTTTCTAAAAATGGTTTGACCAATTTTGGAGCAACAAAAATGTGGGGCCATTTTGAAATTCAAATTCACTTTGAATAGGTACCCACATCTTTGGGGGGCTAAAATTGGTGCAAGGTTTTTAAAAGGATAGGGAAGGGGAAAGATTGAGCTATGACAACTTTAGGGTTTAGGGGAGCACACATACATATGGGAAAAATTCACCCAACACCTTTATTTAGCCACCAAGTTTGGATTCAAAGTCAAATCAAATGAGCTCAAAACCACATGGCACTCAAAATCATCACATGGAATTACATCAAATTGCAACAGAACAAGTTTGGAAGTCATTAGACCAAGAAAAATTACATCATGGAATATAAAATTTCCTCTGCGCTGTTACATGTGGTATCCCAAGGGCTCAAGCTTCAACCTCGTTGGATACACGGATTCGTATTGGTTGGGAGACAAAGTGGAGAGGAAGTTGGTAGGTCTTTGGTAAGTTGGTCTTCCAAGAAGCAAAATTGTGTCTCTCTCTCAACCACCAAAGTCGAGTACATTGCCGCCGCAAGTTGTTATGCACAATTATTATGGATGAGGAATACTTTAAAGGATTACGGTGTCACTTGTGACGAAGTGCATCTTTTATGTGACAATGAAATTTATATCAAGATCGCCGACAACCCTGTTCAACATAGCAGGACGAAGCATATTTAGATTCGTAATCATTTTATGAAGTGGGATGATATTGCTCTTTCATATGTGGGCACCGGAGATGAAATTGTGGATATTTTCACCAAACCCTTAGATGAAGCAAGATTTCAAGAGTTAAGGAATGAGCTCAATATCATTGATTCGAGTAATGTGGTTTGAGAAACTTGCCCACACACCCTATCTCAACATAGTCTCTAGTTTGGATGTAGTTATGAACATAGGGGGAGTGTTGCTTAACTCATAGGCAACTACTCCACCTATTATGCGGAAAGAGATAAATTTCTTTCACTATGGTCATTTTCGGCGGCTATCATGGTCTCCCAAGGTGGCAACGGTGCTTCAAATAAGAGCATTGGCAATGAACCCAAGATACATCTTTGTGGTGTGATACCATATAAGCTCAAACATGGTGGCCTCGGCCACCGCCCCTCCCCTTAGGATTTCTCGTGCGTTTCTTTATGTTTTTTTATCTCGGAATGTCCCCATCCAGCTGCTATTTGTAGAGCCCCCCACCTATGCTCATCCCCCTAAGACTCCCGTTGCAAAAGCTCACCCAGTTTGAATCTGGATTGTGTTGTACTGCTGCCAGCGGTACTACTGCCCGTGGCATGGTACTACCGCGCAAGCGGTACTACTGTCCCCGGTGCGGTACTACCACTGTATCGAAGGGGGTATTTAACCGAACGGGTACGGGGAGTTCCTCCCCATACCCATTCCGTTGCTAGTCCCCATCTCTCCGCAGTAGCGCCACCGTCCCCGGCCACCACTCCCAGTGGGCCAATTCTGTGCCATCCTCTTCGTCCTCCTCCGGGGGGATCGATCCGCACCCTCCCCGTGTTCCATGGATCCCGGTATTGTCCCGTTCCTCTCTATCTCTCTCTTTGGTTCAGTTTTTTGAATCTTGTGGCTAGGGTAATACTCTTAGATCCACTAGGTTTTTGGCTTCATCTAGGCACTTTTAGGACATAGTATGAGTGCTAGATAGGAATGAGGTACTCTTGTTGGTTTGTTGTGAAGTTTTGGCATCATGGTAGTACCGTATCTGAGATCCGTGCTCACAGGCGCCCGTGCTGGACAACTGCGGGACTACTGCCCGTGCGGTACTACTGCTGGTATCCAGCGGTTCTACCTCTTGGGGCACGGTACTACCGTGCTGCATGAACCTGACAGCCTACCAACATCAGTTCCTAGTTCACATGCTTCCAAGTTTTTCATCTCATGTGTCTTGATTTTCCCTCGCTCTTGGTTTTGTTCACGTGATGGCTCTCCTCACAATCCCAAGTGCAAGGCCACCAATCAGGCAGGTACCTCCGTGAAGAAAACTGCCAACAAGAAGAAGGAATTTGTCAATACAGTGTCAGAGATCCCTGTGCCAGAGTACAAGGTGTATCACAAGGTCAACCCATACAGCGTGCCTCGAGATTCATCTCTTAAGGACACTATGTTCTGGAACAAGTCTCAGCGTGATGTGTTCAATATGGTGCTAAAGGAAAAGAAGAACCTCTTTTTTCCCCATGTGAAGTCCGTCAGCCTGCAGTATATGAGGGACAACGAGGACTACTTCAGCGAGGCGCTGGCTTTGTGTGATCAGTTTGGGATATCCAACATCATATCCTTTAACAAGGATTTCGATGTCGAGCTCTGGCCCATTTTAATGCTACTATTTACTTCACCAACAGAGATTACCGGACCATGATTTGTATGTGTCATGAGGAGCGGGTGAGTTGCACTTTGGAGGTCTTCATGAAGGCGCTGGACATTCCGTTCATCACGTTGGATGTGCCGGTTGGTCTTCGTCCCCACACTAAGGGGGTAGCGAGGAACAAGAGTGAGTTGGCCCCTTCTTAGACCCCTATCCACTACACTGATGCATAGGGCAGAGAGTAGTATAGGGTGGTTCTCACCCCATTCTTGGACATCATGCACATGATCTTCCAGACTTCTTTGTTTCCCCATGTGGGAAATCTTGACATGGTTCATAACTATTAGGTGAACATGCTTCTTCTTTGCATGGAGTACAGGGGCACTATGCAAACTCTGGATGTGTGTGACATTATGTGGGAGGATCTCTACCTGGCCGTGATGGAACGGAAGGTCTCGATTTATGGCCCTTATCTTCAGGTTCTCTTCGAGACTGCATGGGAAACCGAGTTTGTGGACGAACGCCTACCAGTTGGGAAACTCACCACAAACGAGGTGATTCAGCTACGCAACAAGGACAATTGGGTTGGGGGCATGGTCCTAGTCATGCTTCTCCAACCAGTTCTGACGAGGACATAGTTGAGGAGCCTGCTGCAGGTGCTGGCTCAGTTCCCAATACTCGCTCTGGTGCCAGGTTTGGCAGTGGTGTTGGGTTGTCTACTAGGTACCATGAGCAGCCTCGGTGGGTGACGACCCTCAACTGTAGGGGATCGAGATAGTCTTCATGGGTAAGATAAACCAATTTATTGATTCGACACAAGGGGATCCAAAGAATATTTATAAGCTTTAACAGTTGAGTTGTCAATTCAACCGCACCTAACATATACTTGCTTGCAACAAAATATTAATAGCAACGGTGATATGAAAGTGATAGTGGAAACAACAATAGTAAACAACTAGTAACCAGTAGGATTAAAACACTGTAGGCTAGGGAGATGGATGGTTGGGCGCTGGTTGGATGAGAGTGAACATGTAATAGATTCTAACACGGGGAAAGGCACACAGAAAAGCAAGCATCATCTAGGAAAATATGAAATGTTAGGCATGTATCCCGTAGGTAGTTGTGTGTGCTTGCAATAAGAACTTGTACAAAATCTTTTGTCCCACCATCCCGCTATGAACGGGGACAAAAGGAAATTATGGAGATTAAGGTGCTCCTGTCGAAGAGCACCGGAACAAAGCATTAACACTCAATGGATACATGAAATCCTCAAATTATATTCCTTCCCCTTTGGTGTCCCAAGCTGTCACCTGTGGGATCGCCGGTTTGGACCATAATAGGTGCATACAACTCATAGATAGGATCAAGAACATAAATAACTAATGAAAACACAAGTGGTTCAGGTCTTAAAACATAGCACTCGGGCCCAAAGTGGCAAGCAGTAAGAGCAACAAGTTGTAGCAAAGATGATAAACACCAAAGTAGATGATAGGCAACATGCCCCCAACAATCTGACAAACTATTACATGATCTAACTCATCCAATCCCTACCATCCCCTTTTCCTACAACAGGGAATTAATCACACATGAGAGGAGAAGTCATGGAGGGAGGATGGAGTGGTGATGATGATGACGATGGCGATGATCTCCCCTCACCGGAGGTCCAAACAGCCTCCAGATTAGCCCTCCCTGAGAAGAACAGAGGGTGCCGGCGGCTCCGTGACGGAAACTGGGAAAATGACTTCTATTCTAGAGTTTCCTCGCGACCTGAATAAATAGGGGCTTCAAAAGGGCACCAGAGGGGGGAGGACCCACCCAGGCGGCCTCTCGACGCGGACAGGGGTGGGGCTGCGCCGGCAGGGTGCCTCGGGCCCCCCTGGCTGCCCTATGGCCCCACTTCTGGCTCGGGGCCCCTCCGGGTGCGTGGATTTTCTGTGATTTTTCCTGAAATTTTCTGAGACACCTAAAAATCCATATTCCCAGACATAAGAAAACCATACAGGCAACTCTGTTAAAAACAGCGTCAGTACGGGTTAGTTTAGTTCAAATCATGCAAGAATGAGGGCAGAACAATAGCAATAGTGTTTGCAAAAGTACATACGTTTGAGACATATCAACTCCCCCAAGATTAGCATATTCCTTGTCCTCAAGCAATTCAGTTCAACGAACTGGACGCGACAAAGAAAACGTTGACAAACTCTTTTGCTTCAAAAGATGTATATAAGCATGTACTACGAAAAGAGTTTAGCAAGTATTGAAACAATGCTAAGAGGAAAATGCACGAAGGAATCCTTCTTTCAAGTGATCAATCACAAACAACCAAAAGTAAATAATATTCTGCTAAAAATCAAGACAAGATCACAATGCCAATAGCTTGAACATACTAGAGTGGTATCTCGCTAGCCTCCATGAGTGAAGCAAAACATAAATGCAGAAACTCCTCCGGAGTTTTAAAGGAGGCTAGAACTAAGAATGTCAGAACAAGCAATATCACAATCATGCAGAAGACAATGTGGTACTTTGGGACAATGCATGTTACACTAAGAATGACAATTATGCTCTCGATAGTTGGTTCTTTCAAAAAATAAGGGGAGACTCTCGAACCATGGCTTTTGATGGCAAGGTTGAAAACCTGTGGTTGGAAGCAAAGACTAAACATGTACCAGAGCTCTTGGTTTTGAAAACAGGGATAAATTTCTTTTGAGAAGTGCAACTTTCCAGTCAACGTTAGACGGTAAAGGTCTCTCAATATCTCCAATTCCAACCATATTAATGGCGGTTCCCATGCTTTTTTCTTACACTTATGTTCCCTTATCCACCTATCCTTTGACGGTCTATGGTGCCTTTTTATTTTGCCTCAAGTATCAAAGGAAAGTTTCTCGTTCCATCTATCATTAGCAGAATTTGGCCCATTTCATTCCATCATCAAGTATGGGGGAAGTGTAACTTTTTTATAAAATGTGAAACAAGTGAGAACTGGGCATTCTCCAGACTGGCCTCTGCCTCATAAATTTGACTAGTGAAATCTTTGTCAAGGAGTAACACATTTTTGGCATGGAAGATACTGATTTTCCCTCTCACCGCACCATGAGCTTGTATGGTTACAAAAAGGAAGCTTTCGAATAAATTTCGGGATGGTACAAGAAAGTCTGAGTTAGGGATGGAAGGTAAATACCATATATAGGAAGGTATGGTGGACTCATGTGGAATAACTAGTTTGAAAAGGAGTTTGGATGCACAAGCAGAATTCCTCTTAGTGCGAGCAAAGGCTAGAAAAAGAGTGCGAAGCGACCAACTAGAGAGAAATAAAAGTCATAATCATGCAGAGCGACAAAGCAACATTGAATCGGGCATGAAAGTGATATAAATATTCTAAAATAAAAAGATCATCAAAGCATGATAGAATTTTTAGTCATAAACATGTGTGAACATGTGCCAAGTCAATCCAAAAATTCTTCGAAGGGAAATACCACTTCAATATGCCAAACCATGAACGATGCACTACATGTAAATAATTTCAACAACACATTATGCACTGTAGCTATTTGACATTATCCACCAGGAAAGCATGAACCACTGGGAAAGCACTGTAAACATAGCACTATGTCGCTAGAAGCTGGTCTCTAGATCATAAGTACATGCATATGTACAAAGGTAGAAACAAAAAGAGTTCATACCGGTTTTCTTTGTTGCTTCCTTTCTGTCGATCTTCATCATTACTGCGTTGTCACTTGCACGGCCGAACATGGGGAATATAATCAAATGTCATCATGGACTCGAGATGAACTCTGAAAAAAAAGAAAACTAAAGAGCGAAAGGAAATCTTTTTGGGTTTTTTCAAAGGTTAAATGAAAGCAAAAGAAAGGGGAAATCTTTTTTTGCTTTTTTCAAATTAAAGAGAAAACAAAGAAGAACAGCAAAAACTTCGAAAAGATCAAAGCGAAGAAAATAAAACGGATAATACAATGGAAAAGGAAGAAGGGCACGTACTCCCTCAAGATTAAGCTTTTGGCCTAAGTTGGTAATATCTACTGTGGTCCCCAGGAGCCTCTAAGTCCGGGGTGATATGAGTGAGTACAAGGGTCGTACGAGGCTTCAGGTGCGTACACTGAAGTCCTGTGATCCTCCCACGAAGAAGGCTCCGCGCTCCAAGAAGAGGAAGACCATTCGCACCACTGGGTGACGGTCTCCCCCGGGAAAGGTGGAAACTCACCGTGCTCCTTCTCATCGGGCACAACCCCCTCCATGGGGTTATGAAACTACTGCTGAACTACAAACTCATCGAACTGGGTATCGTTGAAGGACCATCCGCTCCTACGAGTATAATCAAACCAAAGATGTGCAGTAGACGAATCTCTCGAATAGTGGTCAGTCCAAATCTCAAAATATAATTAAGGTTTCCAAACTCAGAAGTCCTGGTAACAAACTCATGCTTCTTCATGGCAGCAAGATCAAAGCTAAAATAAGTAAAAGGCTCATCATCAGGATGAAGGGTGCGCTCAAGAGACTCAAGGATAAGTGTGGCGTAAACGCCACCATGGATATCTCCCTTCTTGCCATTAGAAGCAAGGCGACGAGCAATTAAGGCACCCACATTATACTTACTCTCCCCTCAGAGGGCGTTCGCAAGGATGGAAACATCCGGGGCAGAACTGTTGCTCGTGTTGTCACGAGCTAACACCCCTCTAGCAATAAAATACACGAAATACCTGATGTGGGGGAATAAGTGTCAGAACCCTCTGTTAGGTAATGTGCTAGGATCAAAGTCACCTTGCATTCATCAAAGAATATCAAATGGGAGAAGGAACACCCCCAGATGAATTTAATTCAAATGGCCAGAATAAAAGTTGCTCCAAAAACTCCTTTTGCATTTTTGAAAAGTCTCATAAATGAGTGTCATCACATATCAAGTGATGTGGGACCAACCCCATGCTCATGGATTTTTCAAATATTCAAACAGGAGCTTGGTTTTAAATTTAAACCCCTATTTGAATTAAAGTTCAAATAAGTTGAATTTTAAAAATGTTCAAACTTTACAAGTGGCTAGCCCAATATATTATGAGGCCATGTAAAAAGTTTTAGCATTTTATAAAATGGTTTGCTATTTATTTAGCGGTGCCAAAACAAATAGCAGAAGAAAAACAGAAAAGAAATAAAAACAGAAAAGCTCACCTGGCCATTTCGGCCCAACTCATCGCCCGTGGCCCACTAGCCTGGCCCAGCCGCAGCCCCCCGTTGTCGTCTTCCCGCCGCGTCGACAAGCACCTCGGTGGAGGGCATGCCGACGCCGGCGAGCACCAGCCTGCCTGGCTGGCGCCCTCCTGAGCCTTCTAGCCGCGCCTGGAGACGCTCTGGAACCCGCCACGTTCATTCCCCCTCCCTCCAAAGTCTCTCCCGCCCCCTGTGCGATTTCCCCAAACCAACCGAGCGCCGCCGTAGTTCGTCGTCGACGGGAAACGCAGCCAACGCCGGAGACAAGCCAGGAGACCGTGTCCCCCTTGCGCAATGCCGTCGTCCACACCAAGCTGGAGAAGATGGTGACCTAATCGAGCGTGGAGCTGTCGCAATCGTCGTCTTCATCTCGCCAGAGCCGCCGCGCGATTTCTTCGATTCCGAACACCGTGAATCATCTCCGACCGCGCCACTGCCTTCGTTGAGTTCAGGGTGAGCTACTGGTTCTCCTGAGCTAGCCCATCGTCTCCTTCCTCCTCTCTGCCGTCTTTTTCCATGGACGCCGAAGCACCTCGCCGCCGTGCTGCTCATCGGCGAGCAACCGAGAACCAAACGAACCCACGCCCATGTCTTTGATCTTTGCCTTGCTCCGCTGCTCCGTTTGCACCTACGGCCGCTTCAAATGGCGCACCACAGCGAGCTTCACCTCGAGCCAGTGGCTTCGCCGCCGCTAGGGCTCGCCGCCGCCAACGATGCCGTACCCCCCAGGCCCTGTTCTTGGTCTCATTCGATGCGCATCACCAAGGGCTGCGTCCCAGTGGCTGCGGCGCTCGATTTGGACCACGGAATCAGCATCCCGAGCAGTGCCGCCGCGGGATTTGGTCATCGGCGACTCGCCGCCCGCGAGATGACGTGGACGTCATTAACTTAGCGCTAACCCCCCCCCCCTCCTAATGACCCCTAACAACCAATGACAGTGGGCCCAGGACCCCTAATCTAATCGCAGTTTAATTTAACAGAGGGGATTAACCCCCCTAGCCACTGACCAATGGGACCCCCCTGTCAGGGCTGCCCCCACGTCATACTGACGCAGGCATGACGCGGTAAATTGCTAAATGATTTAATTTATTTCAGAAATTCTAGAAAAAGAATTAAACTTTGGAAATTCATAACTAATTCATTTCAACTCCAAATTAAACATATAACATATGTAAAATTATCAGAAAAATGCAAGGATTCTGAATATGCACTTTGTTTTCATGTTTGGCCATTTTAAAATGGGGGAACATATAGAACAATGCATATGGATTCCTTTTAAATTCAAAATGGAGTTTGAATTAGCAAAACCTTTGCAATACACTTCTTTTAAATGGAATTCCCTCAGACATCAGAAGCATATACATCAAGTTTCAACTTTCAACCATGTGATTGTGCATTTTATTTATCTTGCTTCCTTGTTTGTTGTTTGTCGAGTAGAAGTGGAACCGGAACAGGAGGCTGCCCCCTTCGTGGAAGAATCCGATACCAAACCTCGTCAGCAAGGCAAGCAAACCCCCATTGATCATTTCGATAAAATCCCACTTCCCTCTCAATCTCGCTTATGCATTGTTTAGGATGATTACAATTCTATGTTTCTACCGCATAGATGAACCCATTCCTTTGCATGACCTATCATTTGTCACAGTACTAAGCAAACCACAATCCTAGCAAATGTAGAAGTTGATTGTTATCATGTGGCCCCTGCAATTGTTACTTCTTATTGCATGCTTAGAGTGATACAATGCTGATACCGTTATGTGAGTCGGGATGGTAGCAATCATGATGATGATGGTGGAAATGTGTTGGTGAATCTACCCTAATACAAGGTGAACGATGAGAGGTTGTGTAGGAGTACACAATGGGTTGTCTCGTTGAACACCTCCCTAAGTCCGAGTTCTTGTGTGGTGATCCAAGATGAAGAGTACAACCACACATTGGGCTCACTGACCCCTCTCAACCTACTAACTCATCCCTTTCGATGTCCAGATGTCGCAGTAGTTCGGAGTTCTGGTAGATTTGTGGCCTGGCTGCTAAGTGAGAGAACGGCTCAACCGAGAACGGCTTATGCACCACGCACACATCATCTGAGTCCACTCCGGTAAACCGGCCGGGTTCACGATAGTGGTAGAAAACCCAGGTAGGCGGCTTTCTTGGACTAGATCAGCTATAAGGTAACAGTTGTGGTGAGCATCCTTGCTGACACCCCTTGAATGGTGTCGAGATCAAAGGCGGTAACTGATGGTCATGTGTGTGTAGCTGTACACCCCTGCATGGTTAACAAAACTATTCGAATAGCCGCGTCTGCGGTAAGGGACTGCTTGGAAATCTTAGCTTGATTATTAGACAACTTCAATGGATACTTATAAAACTTGCCAAGATAAGCGTGGGTGGTATGGCGTGCTTTCTCGTGGGAAGTTGAGGAAGGCACCATAGTGGTGTAATTGGTTGAACAGATGTAGTGGACTCGTGTACGCTTCTTACCTCAAGTCTGGTACTCGTAGTTCAGGACTAGCTAAGTCAAAGCAGGCAATTCTGCTTATGAACCCCACCTCCCTTTGCCTTGATACATGTGCATGAGTAGTATAGTTCCTACGTAAGTCTTGCTGAGTATGACTTTGTACTCACGTTTGTTTTTTTATGTTTTAGATGAACCCACTGACCCCGAAGGTGGATTCTTCCTCGAGCTCGACGACTGAAGACCAAGCTAGTGTAGTCCCAGTCAGCAGACTGGTTCCCTCGTGGAGGGCTTGTTTATAAATAAGGCTTCTCTAAGCCATTTGTTAAACTTGTCTTTACTCAGACCTACTTTGCTTCCGCATGTTTGATGTAATGTTGGATCACAGACTTGTGATCTCTGTGTGCACTCTGTAAGAGTTATCAATAAAGATGTAAACTTTGTAGAGAATTGCAATGATACCTGCTGTTCATACTAGACATGTGTGTTGCGTGTATGATTATGTCATGCATGTCTTAGTATGGGTTTTCGAGACCTTAGTTGTGATCTGGCTGGCGGTCTTTTATACACCAAGTGGCCCTTACATGTGCGCAGCTTGGGGCATCGTGATGCGATTGTTCGTGACTCCGTCACGTGCACACTTTAAGGTATGATCGAGCCCGCCCTAGACCCCGACTAAGTGATCGGGCTGGAGTAGGTCTATGTAAGGGTTATAATACAATCGATAGTATGGTTCAGGCGACTTGTCTACGAGTATGGGAGTTCACCACCCCTATCATTTAGACTTTTGTGCAGACGATAAGGACCCATCTCAGTTGATCATCCGGCCTGGATGGGATGCCCCTCACGTTCGATGCTTCCCGAGAACGTTCTGTGCTTGGCCTTGTCTGCTTAGACAAGTGGGTACGGTTCTCGGCTCTCCATATGATTGTGTTGTAGCGAGTCTTGCATACGCTAACCCCGGGTCCCGACAGACTTGGTATCAGAGCAGGACTGACTGTAGGATTATCATCCTTGGCCGAAGTCGAGTCTAGCTTGCTATAGTTGTATAGTTACTCTGGTTATATAAGGGAACAACATAAGGCTTCTTTTTTCTCCTTACCTTCATCGTTCTGAGTTCTGAGTCACCCTCATCTTGTTCTACGGGAAGATAGGACTAGGCTCATCTATGTCTTACTAGAACATCTCGTTGTTTGATTCCTTTTAGCCGTAGGAAAGTTGTGTTCGTCTTGCTAGAGTTGTTGTGCTTCCTGATTTCTTACATCTTATTATGTAAGTGTTGTTTCTACATTGCAAGAAAAGACATTTCTTACAATTACAGCCGTTATGTTGTCCGAGTCATCCCAGGTTTCTACATAATCTGATGCATTTGCAAAATCCTTCTATCTTTTTCGGATGTCTTTCCAGAAGATTTGCTAGGTGGCATTCCCGACAGTTCCATAGAGTTTGTTGTAGGTTTTGTTCTAGAAACCTATACTGATTCATTTGCAGCTCTTCCACCCACTTTAGATGTCTTCTAGCCAGAAGAACCACACTAACCATCCTGTTGGGGTACCTTGCTACTCTGACATATCTGTTGAAGCCACTAGTAGGTCGTGGTCATCCTCTAGAAAACCATCTAGTAACCAAACTCCTTAAACCTATCCACCGGACAGATGTGTAGAGTTCATAGTGGATCTTATGCCAGGAACCGCACCAATTTCCAGACGCCCATACAAAATGGCCCCATGTGAGTTAGCTGAGCTTAAAATCCAACTTGAAGCTTTGTTGGTAAAAGGCTTCATCCGCCCTAGCTCATCGCCATGGGGTTGCCCTGTTCTGTTCGTAACGAAGAAAGATGGAACAGAAAGGATGTGCGTAGACTATCGCCCGCTAAATCTAGCGACGATAAAGAACAAGTACCCACTGCCCAGGATCAATGATCTTTATGATCAACTTGCTGGATCCTCTGTCTTCTCCAAGATGGATTTGAGATTAGGTTATCATCAAATCAAAATCCGAAACGAGGACAGTCCAAAAACGTCTTTCACTACTAGTTATAGTCTTTACGAGTACACCGTCATGTCCTTTGGTTTAACCAATGCCCCTGCCACTTTCTCGCGCATGATGAATTCGATCTTCATGGAGTACCTAGATAAATTTGTTGTAGTTTATCTTGATGACATTATCATCTACTCGAAGAACGAAGAAGAACATGCCGAACATCTCAGGCTGGTATTGATGAAACTTAGAGAGCATCGCCTTTATGGCAAATTCTCCAAGTGTGAATTTTGGCTACCAGAAGTGACCTACTTAGGCCACGTGATTTCTGCAAAAGGCATTGTTGTGAATCCCGAGAGTGTTCAGGCCGTCCTTGACTGGACTCCACCTGAATCGGTTAAGCAAGTTAGGAGTTTTCTTGGCCTAGCCAGCTATTGTCGCCGCTTCGTTGAGAACTTCTCCAAAGTTGCAAAGCCTCTAACTGAACTCCTCAAGAAAGAGAAGAAATTCCTATGGACTCCCAAGTGCGAGGAAAGCTTTCAAGAGCTAAAAAGAAGATTGACTTCTGCACCTGTACTTGCGCCTCCAGACACCAAAAAGGATGTCGAGATCTTTTGTGATGCCTCACGGCAAGGGTTAGGATGCATACTTATGCAAGATAGACATGTGGTAGCTTATGCTTCAAGCCAGTTGTGTCGACATGAAGAGAACTATCCTAACCATGATCTTGAACTCGCTGCCGTAGTTCATGCCCTGACAACTTGGCGACATTACCTCCTTGGTAATCGTTGTGAGATCTTCTCCGACCACCAAAGCCTCAAATATATATTCACCCAGCCAGATCTTAATCTCAAGAAAAGACGCTGGATTGACTTGATAAAAGATTACGACGTAGGAATTTCTTACACCCCAGGCAAAACCAATGTCATGGCTGATGCACTAAGTCGTAAGTCGTATTGTAACAACCTCATGTTACAACAGTGTCAACCACTTCTTCATGGGGAATTTTGCAAGCTCAATCTTGAGATTGTTCCTCATGGCTATCTTTCTACCTTGGTGGCGAAACCAACTCTTGAGGATCAAGTCATAGTTGCCCAAAGGCGTGCACGAGTGTCGGGACCCGGGGTTAGCGTATGCAAGCCTCGCTCCAACACAATCATATGGAGAGCCGAGAACCGTACCCACTTGTCTAAGCAGACAAGGCCAAGCACAGAACGTTCTCGGAAAGCATCGAACGTGAGGGGCATCCCATCCAGGCCGGATGATCAACTGAAATGGGCCCTCATCGTCCGCACACAAGTCTAAATGATATGGGTGGTGAACTCCCATACTCATAGACAAGTCGCCTCAACCATACTATCGATTGTATTATAACCCTTACATAGACTTACTCCAGCCCGATCACTTAGTCGGGGTCTAGGGCGGGCTCGATCATACATCAAAGTGTGCACGAGATAGAGTCTCGAACAATCGCATCATGATGCCCCAAGCTGCGCACATCTAAGGGCCACTTGGTGTATAAAAGACCGCCAGCCAGATCACAACTAAGATCTCGAAAACCCATACTAAGACATGCATGTTATAAACATACACACAGCACACATGCCTTGGATGAACAGCAGGTATCATTGCAATTCTCTACAGAGTATACATCTTTATTAAATAACTCTTACAGAGTGCACACAGAGATCACAAGCATGTGATCCAACATTACAACAAACAAGCCGAAGCAAGTAGGTCTGAGTACAGAGAAGTTCAACAAATGGCTTAGAGAAGCCTTTATATAAAAACAAGCCCTCCACGAGGGAACCAGTCGTCTGACTGGGACTACTCTAGCTTGGTCTTGGTCTGAGTCTTCATCCTTCGAGCTTCAAGTAGAAGCCACCATCGGGGTCGGTGGGTTCATCTAAAACATATATTAAGCAAACGTGAGTACAAAATCGTACTCAGCAAGACTTACATAGGAACTATACTACTCATGCATATGTATCAAGGTAAAGGGAGGTGGGGTTTCACTTGCTGAAGTGCCAGCTTTGACTTGGCTAGTCCTGAACTACGAGTACCAGACCTTTGAGGTAAGAAGCGTACACGAGTCCACTACATCTCTTCAACCAATTACACCACTATGGTTACTTCCTCGACTTCCCCACGAGAAGCACACCATAGCACTCACGCTTATCTTGCGAGTTTTAGAAGTATCCAGTTCAAGTTGTCTAATAATCAAGCTAAGCTTTCCAAGCAGTCCTTAACCGCGGACGCGGCTATTCGAATAGTTTTGTTAAGCCTGCAGGGGTGTACCGCTACACACACGTGCCATCAGTTACCGCCTTTTGCGTGTCACCGTTCAAGAGATGACAGCGAGGATGCCACCACAACCGTTACCTCATAGCCGATCTAGTCCATGAAAGCCGCCTATCTGGGTTGTCTGCCACTATCGTGAACCCGGCCGGTTTACCGAAGTGGACCCAGACGATGTGTGCGTGGTGCAAAATCCGGTCTCGGATGAGCCGTTCTCTCACTTGGCTACCAGGCCACAATACCTACAGAAATCCGAACTACTGCGACATCTGGACATCGAAGGGGATGAGTTACTAAGCCGAGAGGGGTCAGTGAGCCCAATGTGTGGTTGTACTCTTCATCTTGGATCACCACACAAGAACTCGTACTAGGGCGGTGTTCAACGAGACAACCCACTGTGTACTCCTACACAGCCTCTCATCGTTCACCTTGTATTAGGGTGGATTCACCAACACGTTTCACTTTCATCAACACCATGTTTATCATCATCCCGACTCACATCACAGTAACATCATGGTATCATACTAAGCATGCAATAAGCGATAACATTTGCAGGGGCCACATGATATCAACCAACTCCTACATCTGCTAGGATTGTGGTTTGCTTACTACTGTGACAAGATGATAGGTCATGCAAAGGACATGGGTTCAACTATGCGATAGAAACGTTATCATGGTGATCATCCTAAACAATGCATAAGAAAGACATGAGAGGGAAGTGGGATTTTATCGACATGATCAATGGGGGTTTGCTTGCCTTGCTGACGAGGTTTCGATAACGGAGTCTTCAACGAAGGGGGTGATCTCGAGCTCCGGATCCACTTCTATCAGCAACACGACAATCATAGGATCAACATAATGTACAATGCACAATCACATGAATAAGATTGTAATGGTGATGTTCAAGGTACTGATGTGTTGAGCATTCTATTTAAAAGGAGTATATTGCATTTTAATGCAAATTCAAACTCCAGTTGATTTATCGATGAATTTCAAATGCATTTGAATGCATGAAAATTCATTTGAATTTGTTGATCATGAAGTGATGTGGTATAGTTGAAGTAAAGCTTCTGAGGTGTGGATGAAACCGTTGGAATTAAGGGTGTTGCAAAATCATTTGCAAAATCACCCCAAATTTGAATTTGAAAAGGATCCATATGCATGTTTGCTACTGTTCACCCATTTTAAAATGGTCAAACATGAAAACAAATTGCATATTTTTAATCCTTGTATTTTTCTGATAATTTTAGACATATTATTTGCTATATTTGGAGTCAGGATGAATTAATTATGAATTTCCAAAGTTTATTGCATTTTCTGGAATTTCTCTGATTTATTAAATGATTTAATTGGTTTACTGCATCAGCATTGCGCCATCATGGCGTCAGCAGGGGGCTTTGACCCCGGTCAAACTGACCAGTGGGCCAGGGCTGTCAGCCTCACATCTAATTTCCCTGTTAGATTAATCTAACAGAGAGGATTAGAGGGGGCTGGGCCCACCTGTAAGTGACCCAGGGGGGTGGATTAGGTGCTAATCACCCCGGCCACGTCGAACCTGCCGGCGGCTAGCCGCCGGTGACCAGAAACGCGGCGGCGCCCCTTGGGATTGCACATCTGGCCACCATCTGCCACGCTGCGACCACCAAAAGGCGGCCCGTGCACGCCCGCTTCACCCAGCACCAACGGGGAGGCTCGGGAGGGGTCGGAGCCCCGCCGGCGTCGAGATTTGCGGCGATGGAGCTACGGCTGCGAGTTGGTTTTCGTTACAAGTCGCGAAAAGGAGCGGGGTTAGGCTGGTTCGAAGCAGTGGAGAACGGGGATCACGGTGCGCGCGCTGGTGCAAATTAAACACGGGGTTTAGGGGTTTTTGAAGAGGGGCTCACCCCGAGGTGATTGGTGAAGACGGCGCGGTCGGAGAGGCAACAATGGCGACGAATTTGACGGTGATCTTCTCGGCGTCCGGCGAGAACTCGAGGAAGAATCCGGCGGCTTGGGGTCGAATTGGCTCGCGATCTTCCGCGCAGTGATGAAGACGAAGGCGGCGAGGAGGAAGGACAGCTTGGTGCGGCCTGGAGGTGACGATGGCCACGCGTTCTTCACGGCATGGCGACGGCGGCGCTCGGGTCGTCGTCGGGTTCGTCGCAGGAGCGAGAGGGAGAGGCTCTGGAGGGGAGGAATGGAGGCGTGGCACTCGGGTGCGTCTCCAGGTGCGCGTAGAAGGGTCGAGGAGGGCAGGTGGAGGCTGGGGAGACGACGTCGTGCCCGGCTGTCTCGGTGGCATTCCACCGAGCAGCTTGGAGGCGCGGGGAGGAAGACAACAGGGGAGGGGTCCAGGTGGGCTGGACTGGGCCAGAAGAGGTGGGCCTCGCCTGTGGCGCCAGGTAAGCTCTCTGCTTTCTTTCTTTTTATTATTTCTGCAATATGTTTGACCTAGATAATAAAAATAGCTAGGCATTTTATAAAATGCCACAATTTTTTTTATGCCCTCATAAAATAGAGAGCTAGCCACTTATAAAATTTGAGCATTTTTGAAATTCAAATAATTTGAACTTCAAATCAAATAGGGTTTTATTTAATTTCCAAAGCCACTGTTTGAATATTAGAAAATTCCATGAGCATGGGATTGCTCCCAAACCATTTTTAAAATGATCAGTACCATTTATAGGAATTTTCCAAACATTCAAATGATTTTTGGAAAAAGATTTTTATCTGGCCATTTGATTTAATTTCTCAGGGCTTTTCTTTTCCCCATTTTTGAAATTTTCTTTTTGAATTTTTGCATGATGCAAGGTAGCACTTGATCCTAGCACAAACCTAACTTGGGGATGTGACAACTCGCCCCCACTCAACAGAATCTCGTCCCGAGATTCAGAAGTTTGCGGGAGGAAGGTGGGCTACTCAGCACTGAGACGGTCTTCTCTTTCCCACGTAGCTTCTCTTTCAGAGTGGTGTGACCATTGCACTTTCAGAAACCTAATCTTCTGACGACGAGTGACACGCTCTGCGGAATCAAGAATACGAATGGGGTATTCTCGATAAGAAAGGTCATCTTGGAGATCAAGCGTTTCATGGTCAACTTCGCGGATGGGGTCCTTGAAGCAACGCCTGAGTTTGGGACACATGGAATACATCATGTACTCGGGAGAGGTGAGGGGGTAGTTCAAGTTGGTAGGCAACTTCTCCACATTTAGCTAGAATGCGGAAAGGTCCGATGTAAGGTGGGGCCAACTTGCCTTTGATACCGAAACGTTGGGTTCCCTTCAGAGGAGTAACCCGAAGGTAAGCCTTCTCATCCAGATTGTAGCTCTCTTGCCTATGATGACGATCATAGTGGCTTTTCTGACGAGACTGGGCTGCTTTCAATTGATCACGAACAATGCGAACCTGCTCTTCTGCTTCCTTGATTACATCCGGTCCAAAGAATTGTCTTTCACCGGTTTCTGACCAGTTTAGTGGTGTTCGACATCGTCGTCCATATAGGAGTTCAAAAGGAGCCATGTTCAGACTAGATTGAAAACAATTGTTATAAGAAAATTCGGAAAATGGAAGAGATTTCTCCCAATTCTTTCCGAATGAGATAACACAAGCTCTGAGCATGTCTTCAAGAATTTGGTTAACCCTTTCGACTTGTCCGCTAGACTGAGGATGGAAAGTTGTACTAAAGGAGAGATGAGTTCCCATAGCATTCTGAAAGCTTCCCCAAAATCTAGAGGTGAAAAGGCTACCATGATCAGAATTGATTTCCAAAGGAACACCATGAAGTGATACGATTCTAGAGATGTACAAGTCTGCTAACTGGCTAGCAGTTATAGACTCACGAACCGGAAGGAAGTGAGCAACTTTGGAAAGCCTATCTATGACAACGAAGATGGCATTGTTTCCTTTCTGGGTTTTTGGAAAGCCGGTGATGAAGTCCATACCGACTTTGTCCCATTTCCACTCGGGAATAGAAAAAGGTTGAAGTGTACCAGTAGGTATTTGATGTTCTGCCTTGATGCGACGACAAACATCACATTCGGCAACAAATTGAGCAATGTCTCTCTTCATCCTAGTCCACCAAAATCTCTGGCGTAGATCTCGGTACATTTTTGTGCTACCGGGATGAATTGAGAGGGGTGTGTCATGGGCTTCCTTGAGGATCAGTTGCCTTAGTTCCCTATTCTTAGGTACTACCAAACGATTTTCAAAGAATACCGTTCCTTTGCTATCTGTGGAGAAACATTTAGCAACTCCGCTAGCAATGTGCTCCTTGATCCGGCGAACACCTCGTGCACGCCTTTGGGCAACTATGATTTGATCCTCAAGAGTTGGTTTCGCCACCAAGGTAGAAAGATTGCCATGAGGAACAATCTCAAGATTGAGCTTGCGAAGGTCCCCATGAAGAAGTGGTTGATACTGTTGTAACATGAGGTTGTTACAATACGACTTACGACTTAGTGCATCAGCCATGACGTTGGCTTTGCCTGGGGTGTAAGAAATTACTACGTCGTAATCTTTTATCAACTCAATCCAGCGTCTTTGCCTGAGATTAAGATCTGGCTGGGTGAAAATTTATTTGAGGCTTTGGTGGTCGGAATAAATCTCGCAACGGTTACCAAGGAGGTAATGTCGCCAAGTTGTTAGGGCATGAACTACGGCAGCGAGTTCAAGGTCATGGGTAGGATAGTTCTCTTCATGTGGCCGCAATTGGCGTGAAGCATAAGCTACCACATGTCGATCTTGCAGAAGTATGCATCCTAACCCTTGTCGTGATGCGTCAGAATAGATCTCGAAATCCTTTTTGGTGTCTGGAGGTGCAAGTACAGGTGCAGAATTCAATATTCTTTTTAGCTCTTGAAAGCTTTCCTCGCACTTGGGAGTCCATAAGAATTTCTTATCTTTCTTGAGGAGTTCAGTTAGAGGCTTTGCAACTTTAGAAAAGTTCTCGACGAAGCGACGGCAATAGCTGGCTAGGCCAAGAAAACTCCTAACTTGCTTAACCGATTTAGGTGGAGTCCAGTCAAGGACGGCCTGAACTCTCTCTGGATTCACAGCAATGCCTTTTGCAGAAATCACGTGGCCTAAGTAGGTCACTTCTGGTAGCCAGAATTCACACTTGGAGAATTTAGCATACAGGCGATGCTCTCTAAGTTTCATCAATACCAGCCTTAGGTGTTCGGCATGTTCTTCTTCGTTCTTCGAGTATATAAGGATGTCATCGAGGTAAACCACGACGAACTGGTCCAAATACTCCATGAAGATCGAATTCATCATGCGTGAGAAAGTGGCGGGGGCATTGGTTAAACCAAAGGACATGATGGTGTACTCGTAAAGACCATAACGAGTAGTAAAAGCCGTTTTGGGAATGTCCTCGTTTCGGATCTTGATTTGATGATAACCTAATCTCAAATCGATCTTGGAGAAGACAGAGGATCCTGCAAGTTGATCATAGAGATCATTGATCCTGGGCAGGGGGTATTTGTTCTTTATCGTCGCTAAATTTAGCGGGCGATAGTCTACGCACATCCTTTCTGTTCCATCTTTCTTCGTTACGAACAGAACGGGGCAACCCCATGGCGATGAGCTAGGGCGGATGAAGCCTTTCTCCAACAAAGCTTCCAGTTGGGTTTTAAGCTCAGCTAACTCACGTGGGGCCATTTTGTATGGGCGTCTAGAAATTGGTGCGGTTCCTGGGGCAAGATCTACAATGAACTCTACACATCTGTCGGGTGGCATTCCCGGCAGCTCTTCAGGAAAGACATCCGGGAAGTCACGAACCACCGGAATATCTTCAAGTTCGGGAAGGGGAAGTACATTCAAGGAATGAACTTGGGTTCTTGTTCTGGGTGAGGTATAGTTGACGGTTTGGCCTGAAGGGTGGGTGAGTTTCACGGATTTGCCTTTGCAATCCAGGTAGGCATTCTGTCTTGATAGCCAATCCATGCCAAGGATGACATCAATGTCTGAAGACTTGAGGGCTATGAGTGAAGCAAGGAATACTAAACCCTCAATTGCAATTTGATTACCATGGCTCACTCTATTAGTTTGCCATCTTGACCCTGGAGTTTGAATAATCATCGGGGTGGACAATTCAACAAAGGGTAACTCATGACGAAGTGCATAACTTTCCGACATGAATGAATGAGATGCTCCTGGGTCGAAAAGAACGGAAGTAGGAACAAAATTGACTGGGAGCGTACCAAGAATGACGTCAGTGGTGTCGTCAGTCTCTTCGGCGGCAATCTGGTTCACACGTCCACGAGTGGCGGGAGGAGCGGGTTTGGCGGTGTAGACCTTCTGGGGTGGCTTGCCACGACCATTGTTGCTGTTGTTGCCTCCGGCACGTGGTGGAGCATTCTGATGCTGGAGCTGGTTCTGGGGACACTCGCGAGAGTAGTGGCCTGCCTGACCACACTTGTAACATACTCCAAAGACAGTTCGTGGAGCTGGGTTGTTTGGTGGAGCTGGGTGGAACTGGGTGGGTGGACGAGGCGCCACATAGGATGGCCTCGGGGGGTTGTTCTGGCGGAACATGCTGTTTGGAATCCAGATCTTGCGCTTCTGGGAGCTAGAACTGGATGAACTATCATCTCTGGGGTGTTTTCGGAAATCGTTGGGGGTGTTCATGTCCTCGGCCTTGATGGCCTTGTTGACAAGGACTTGGAAGGAGGCAAAGTCATGAAGATTGAGCTCACGACGAAGTCCAGTGTTGAGGCCACGACGGAACCTCTCTTGTTTCTTGGAGTCGGTGGAGACTTCTTCGGTAGCATAACGAGCCAGTCGGTTGAACTCACGACTAAACTCATCAACGGTCCTTCTGCCTTGAGTGAGGTTGCAGAACTCCTCACGCTTGCGGTCCATAAGACCTTTGGGAATGTGGTGCTCGCGGAAAGAAGTGCAGAATTCCTCCCAAGATGCAGGCGGTCCAACGGGACGCATATTCAGAAAGTTCTCCCACCAGGAACTAGCTGCACCTTCGAGGTGATAGGTGGCATAGCTGACCTTGTCACCAGTTGCAACACGGCCTGCTTGGAGCTTCCTCTCGATGCTGCGAAGCCAGTCATCGGCGTCAAGGGGCTCGGTGGAGTAACTGAAGACCGGGGGATGAAGCCGGATGAAGTCGTTCAGGGACACCAGCTCATTGCACTGCTGAGTGGTGTTGTGTGCGATGACTTCCAGCAGGTGGTGAGAGTCTCGGCGGTTCCTCTCGACTTCCATCAGAACCTGTGCCATCATGGGTGGGGGTGGAAGGTTGCCTTGCTCCTGGTCATTCCCACGACCCTGGTTACGACCAATCTGGCCACGGTTTCCTTGAGACATCCTGAAGGTGAAAAACCAAAGTCAAACAGAGTTGATTGGGAGAGTCTAAACAAGGTATTGAAGTACTGGAAGGATTACAGAGCAAAGGAATTAATCATCTTGACAACATGGTGATAAAGCATACAAGCCATATATTCACAAGCTGTCTTACAAGCCATACATCGTTTTAGTACAAGCACCGAGCTAATACAAATGTGATGAAGGTGATACATCCTTCAGAGACACTCTGACTTCCTATACATTATTTATCTAATCCTCTCGAACTTAGACACCTTGCGTACAATACACTAAGATACTACTACATCATCACTAAGTAAGACCACAGGCGGTCTCACTCATCTCCATCTCGATAGTAGTCCTCATAAAAGTTACCCGCGTATCCTGGTAGCTGGAGGTGACCATCGGAAAACACGGAGGCTTGTGGACCCTGATATCCATTTGGGCAAGGATGGGGCCTAGGTCCAGCATAGGGTGGAAGAAAAGGACCACGGGGTGGAAAAATGCCTCCAATCTCGGGCCAAGCAACTCGAGAAGGCATCTGAGTCCTCACTGGATAGATCGCATCAAACTCAACTGATCCCACGCTCACAAAGGGAGCATAAAGTGTCAGTGCTCGATACAGACGAACACGGGTGGCGTGGAGCTCGAAACGGAGAGTGCGTGCATCACGATCTCTGTCACTAGCAAACCTAGCAGTCATCTGAAGTGCGGGATCCTCTGCAGAGTGATCTGAGTAGAGTCCGGTGTAATATCCCTCTTATCCTGGAAGTGCAGCAGGGATATAGCGGAAAGAAGTCTCTCTCAGCAAAGTGTGCTCCTCTCTCAGCAGTTTCATACATGAGTATGCAGCATCCTGCACAGCCATGTTCTCGGTAACGCCAATGCCATGTCCAAAGTGGAGAGGCTGAGTGACTCCAACGTGGTGCGGATAGATCCGGACAATGCAGTGGAACTGGGTCTGGTTGAAGTCGTGAAACTGCTCCTCGATGGTGTACTCAGGGTACCACCGATATCCCACGTAGGACATCATCTCGATCAACGTGGCGGGATGGCCACGCACACCGAGGCACCTGGTCAAACGAACAATCTGCCGAGGGGGAAGATCTGCCATCTGAAACAGAAAGGAGTTTGCAAATGCATCAGATTATGAGATAAACCTGGAATGACTCGGCCAACATAACGGCTGTAATTGCAAGAAAAAGACAATTTCTTACAACATGGAAACAGCACTTACATACGATGTAACAAAACACGGAGCATAACCACTCTATAAAACCGATCACAATGTTCCTACTACTATGAGGAAGCAAACAACGAGATGTTCTAATCATACAGAGGAGAGCCTAGTCCTATCTTCCCGTAGAACAAGATGAGGGTGACTCAGAACTCAGAACGAAGGGGTAAGGAGAAAAAAGAAGCCTTACGTTGTTCCCCTATATACCCAGAGTAACTATATAACTATAGCAAGCTAGACTCAACTTCGGCCAAGGCTACTAGTCCTACAGTCAGTCCTGCTCTGATACCAAGTCTGTCGGGACCCGGGGTTAGCGTATGCAAGCCTCGCTACAACACAATCATATGGAGAGCCGAGAACCGTACCCACTTGTCTAAGCAGACAAGGCCAAGCACAGAACGTTCTCGGAAAGCATCGAACGTGAGGGGCATCCCATCCAGGCCGGATGATCAACTGAAATGGGCCCTCATCGTCCGCACACAAGTCTAAATGATATGGGTGGTGAACTCCCATACTCATAGACAAGTCGCCTCAACCATACTATCGATTGTATTATAACCCTTACATAGACTTACTCCAGCCCGATCACTTAGTCGGGGTCTAGGGCGGGCTCGATCATACATCAAAGTGTGCACGAGATAGAGTCTCGAACAATCGCATCGCGATGCCCCAAGCTGCGCACATCTAAGGGCCACTTGGTGTATAAAAGACCGCCAGCTAGATCACAACTAAGGTTTCTAAAACCCATACTAAGACATGCATGTTATAAACATACACACAGCACACATGCCTTGTATGAACAGCAGGTATCATTGCAATTCTCTACAAAGTATACATCTTTATTAAATAACTCTTACAGAGTGCACACAGAGATCACAAGCATGTGATCCAACATTACAACAAACAAGCCGAAGCAAGTAGGTCTGAGTACAGAGAAGTTCAACAAATGGCTTAGAGAAGCCTTTATATAAAAACAAGCCCTCCACGAGGGAACCAGTCGTCTGACTGGGACTACTCTAGCTTGGTCTTGGTCTGAGTCTTCATCCTTCGAGCTTCAAGTAGAAGCCACCATCGGGGTCGGTGGGTTCATCTAAAACATATATTAAGCAAACGTGAGTACAAAATCGTACTCAGCAAGACTTACATAGGAACTATACTACTCATGCATATGTATCAAGGTAAAGGGAGGTGGGGTTTCACTTGCTGAAGTGCCAGCTTTGACTTGGCTAGTCCTGAACTACGAGTACCAGACTTTTGAGGTAAGAAGCGTACACGAGTCCACTACATCTCTTCAACCAATTACACCACTATGGTTACTTCCTCGACTTCCCCACGAGAAGCACACCATAGCACTCACGCTTATCTTGCGAGTTTTAGAAGTATCCAGTTCAAGTTGTCTAATAATCAAGCTAAGCTTTCCAAGCAGTCCTTAACCGCGGACGCGGCTATTCGAATAGTTTTGTTAACCCTGCAGGGGTGTACCTCTACACACACGTGCCATCAGTTACCGCCTTTTGCGTGTCACCGTTCAACAGATGACAGCGAGGATGCCACCACAACCGTTACCTCATAGCCGATCTAGTCCATGAAAGCCGCCTATCTGGGTTGTCTGCCACTATCGTGAACCCGGCCGGTTTACCGAAGTGGACCCAGACGATGTGTGCGTGGTGCAAAAGCCGGTCTCGGATGAGCCGTTCTCTCACTTGGCTACCAGGCCACAATACCTACAGAAATCCGAACTACTGCGACATCTGGACATCGAAGGGGATGAGTTAGTAAGCCGAGAGGGGTCAGTGAGCCCAATGTGTGGTTGTACTCTTCATCTTGGATCACCACACAAGAACTCGTACTAGGGCGGTGTTCAACGAGACAACCCACTGTGTACTCCTACACAGCCTCTCATCGTTCACCTTGTATTAGGGTGGATTCACCAACACGTTTCACTTTCATCAACACCATGTTTATCATCATCCCGACTCACATCACAGTAACATCATGGTATCATACTAAGCATGCAATAAGCGATAACATTTGCAGGGGCCACATGATATCAACCAACTCCTACATCTGCTAGGATTGTGGTTTGCTTACTACTGTGACAAGATGATAGGTCATGCAAAGGACATGGGTTCAACTATGCGATAGAAACGTTATCATGATGATCATCCTAAACAAAGCATAAGCGAGACATGAGAGGGAAGTGGGATTTTATCGACATGATCAATGGGGGTTTTCTTGCCTTGCTGACGAGGTTTCGATAACGGAGTCTTCAACGAAGAGGGTGATCTCGAGCTCCGGATCCACTTCTATCAGCAACACGACAATCATAGGATCAACATAATGTACAATGCACAATCACATGAATAAGATTTTAATGGTGATGTTCAAGGTACTGATGTGTTGAGCATTCTATTTAAAAGGAGTATATTGCCATTTAATGCAAATTCAAACTCCAGTTGATTTATCGATGAATTTCAAATGCATTTGAATGCATGAAAATTCATTTGAATTTGTTGATCATGAAGTGATGTGGTATAGTTGAAGTAAAGCTTCTGAGGTGTAGATGAAACCATTGGAAATAAGGGTGTTGCAAAATCATTTGCAAAATCACCCCAAATTTGAACTTGAAAAGGATCCATATGCATGTTTGCTACTGTTCACCCATTTTAAAATGGTCAAACATGAAAACAAATTGCATATTCTTAATCCTTGTATTTTTCTGATAATTTTAGACATATTATTCGCTATATTTGGAGTCAGGATGAATTAATTATGAATTTCCAAAGTTTATTGCATTTTCTTGAATTTCTCTGATTTATTAAATGATTTAATTGGTTTACTGCGTCAGCATTGCGCCATCATGGCGTCAGCAGGGGGCTTTGACCCCGGTCAAACTGACCAGTGGGCCAGGGCTGTCAGCCTCACATCTAATTTCCCTGTTAGATTAATCTAACAGAGAGGATTAGAGGGGGCTGGGCCCACCTGTAAGTGACCCAGGGGGGTGGATTAGGTGCTAATCACCCCGGCCACGTCGGACCTGCTGGCGGCTAGCCGCCGGTGACCAGAAACGCGGCGACGCCGCTCGGGATTGCGCATCCGGCCACCATCTGGCACGCTGCGACCACCAAAAGGCGGCTCGTGCACGCCCGCTTCACCCAGCACCAACGGGGAGGCTCGGGAGGGGTCGGAGCCTCGCCGGCGTCGAGATTTGCGGCGATGGAGCTACGGCTGCGAGTTGGTTTTCGTTACAAGTCGCGAAAAGGAGCGGGGTTAGGCTGGTTCGAAGAAGTGGAGAACGGGGATCACGGTGCGCGTGCTGGTGCAAGCTGGAGCTCACGAGAACGAGCTTGGGCTCATCCATGGCAGAGGCCGAGCTCGGCTCTCATGGCAGTCGACGGAGGGGGCCCAAATTAAACACGGGGTTTGGGGGTTTTTGAAGAGGGGCTCACCCCGAGATGATTGGTGAAGACGGCGCGGTCGGAGAGGCAACAATGGCGACGAATTTGACGGTGATCTTCTCGGCGTCCGACGAGAACTCGAGGAAGAATCCGGCGGCTTGGGGTCGAATTGGCTCGCGATCTTCCACGCGGTGATGAAGACGAAGGCGGCGAGGAGGAAGGACAGCTTGGTGCGGCCTAGAGGTGACGATGGCCACGCGTTCTTCACGGCATGGCGCCGGCGGCGCTCGGGTCGTCGTCGGGTTCGTCGCAGGAGCGAGAGGGAGAGGCTCTGGAGGGGAGGAATGGAGGCGTGGCACTCGGCTGCGTCTCCAGGTGCGCGTAGAAGGGTCGAGGAGGGCAGGTGGAGGCTGGGGAGACGACGCCGTGCCCGGCTGTCTCGGTGGCATTCCACCGAGCAGCTTGGAGGCGCGGGGAGGAAGACGACAGGGGAGGGGTCCAGGTGGGCTGGACTGGGCCAGAAGAGGTGGGCCTCGCCTGTGGCGCCAGGTAAGCTCTCTGCTTTCTTTCTTTTTATTATTTCTGCAATATGTTTGACCTAGCTAATAAAAATAGCTAGGCATTTTATATACTGCCACAATTTTTTTTATGGCCTCATAAAATAGAGAGGTAGCCACTTATAAAATTTGAGCATTTTTTAAATTCAAATAATTTGAACTTCAAATCAAATAGGGTTTTATTTAATTTCCAAAGCCACTGTTTGAATATTAGAAAATTCCATGAGCATGGGATTGCTCCCAAACCATTTTTAAAATGATCAGTACCATTTATAGGAATTTTCCAAACATTCAAATGATTTTTGGAAAAAGATTTATATCTGGCCATTTGATTTAATTTCTCAGGGCTTTTCTTTTCCCCATTTTTGAAATTTTCTTTTTGAATTTTTGCATGATGCAAGGTAGCACTTGATCCTAGCACAAACCTAACTTGGGGATGTGACAACGAGGTGTTCGCCGGATCAGGGAGAACATTGCTAGCGGAGTTGCTAAATGTTTCTCCACAGATAGTAAAGGAACGGTATTCTTTGGAAATCATTTGGTAGTACCTAAGAATAGGGAACTAAGGCAAGTCATCCTCAAAGAAGCCCATGACACACCCCTCTCGATTCATCCCGGTAGCACAAAAATGTACCGAGATCTACGCCAGAGATTTTGGTGGACTAGGATGAAGAGAGACATTGCTCGATTTGTTGCCGAATGTGATGTTTGTCGTGGCATTAAGGCAGAACACCAAAGACCTGCTGGTACACTTCAACCTTTGCCTATTCCAGAGTGGAAATGGGACAAATTCAGTATGGATTTCATCACCGTCTTTCCAAAAACCCAGAAAGGAAATGATGCCATCTTCGTTGTCATAGATAGGCTTTCCAAAGTTGCTCACTTCCTTCCCGTTCGCTAGTCTATAACTGCTAGCTAGTTAGCGGACTTGTACGTCTCTAGAATTGTGTCTCTTCATGGTGTTCCTTTGGAAATCAATTCTGGTCGTGGTAGCCTTTTCACCTCTAGATTTTGGGGAAGCTTTCAGAATGCTATGGGAACTCATCTCTCCTTTAGTACAGCTTTCCATCCTCAGTCTAGCGGTCAAGTCGAAAGGGTTAACAAAATTCTTGAAGACATGCTCAGAGCTTGTGTTATCTCATTCGGAAAAAATTGGGAGAAGTCTCTTCTATTCGCCGAATTTTCTTATAACAATAGTTTCCAATCTAGTCTGAACATGGCTCCTTTTGAACTCCTATATGGATGACGATGTCGAACACCTTTAAACTTGTCAGAAACCGGTGAAAGACAATTCTTTGGACCGGATATGATCATGGAAGCACAAGAGCAAGTTCGCATTGTTCGTGATGAATTGAAAGCAGCCCAGTCTCGTCAGAAAAGCTACTATGATCGTCATCATAGGCAAGAAAGCTACAATCTGGATGAGAAGGCTTACTTCGGGTTACTCCTCTGAAGGGAACCCAACGCTTCGGTATCAAAGGCAAGTTGGCCCCACGTTACATCGAACCTTTCCGCATTCTTGCTAAACGTGGAGAAGTTGCCTACCAACTTGAACTACCCCCGCACCTTTCCCGAGTACATGATGTATTCCATGTGTCACAACTCAGGCGTTCCTTCAAGGACCCCATCCGCGAAGTCGACCATGAAACGCTTGATCTCCAAGATGACCTTTCTTATCGAGAATACCCCGTTCGTATTCTTGATTCCGCAAAGCGTGTCACTCGTCGTCAGAAGATTAAGTTTCTGAAAGTGCATTGGTCACACCACTCTGAGAGAGAAGCCACGTGGCAAAGAGAAGACCGTCTCAGTGCCGAGTACCCCGCCTTCCTCCCGCAAAATTCTGAATCTCGGGACAAGATTCTGTTGAGTGGGGGCGAGTTGTCAGAACCCTCTATTAGGTAATCTGCTAGTATCAAAGTCACCTTGCATTCATCAAAGAAAATCAAATGGAATTCAAATTCAAAATCAAATGGGAGAAGGAACACCCCCCAGATGAATTTAATTCAAATGGCCAGAATAAAAGTTTCTCCAAAAATTCTTTTTGCATTTTTGAAAAGTCTCATAAATGAGTGTGATCATATATCAAGTGATGTGGGACCAACCCCGTGCTCATGGATTTTTGAAATATTCAAACAGGAGCTTGGATTTAAATTTAAACCCCTATTTGAATTAAAGTTCAAATAAGTTGAATTTTAAAAATGTTCAAACTTTACAAGTGGCTCGCCTAATATATTATGAGGCCATGTAAAAAGTTTTAGCATTTTATAAAATAGTTTGTTATTTATTTAGCAGTGCCAAAAAATAGCAGAAGAAAAACATAAAAGAAATAAAAATAGAAAAGCTCACCTAGCCATTTTGGCCCAACTCATCGCCCGCGGCCCACTAGCCTGGCACAGCCCGCAGCCCCCGTTGTCGTCTTCCCGCCGCGTCGACAAGCACCTCGGTGGAGGGCATGCCGACGCCGGTGAGCACCAGCCTGCCTGCCTGGCGCCCTCCCGAGCCTTCTAGCCGCACATGGAGACGCTCTGGAACCCGCCACGTTCATTCCACCTCCCTCTGCAGTCCCTCCCGCCCCCTGTGCGATTTCCCCAAACCAACCGAGCGCCGCCGTAGTTCGTCGTCGACGGGAAACGCAGCCAACGCCGGAGACAAGCCAGGAGATCGTGTCCCCCTTGCGCAATGCCGTCGTCCATGCCAAGCTGGAGAAGATGGTGACCTAATCGAGCGTGGAGCCGTCGCAATCGTCGTCTTCTTCTCGCCGGAGCCGCCGCGCGATTTCTTCGATTCCGACCAACGTGAAGCATGTCCGACCGTGCCACTGCCTCCGTTGAGTTCAGGGTGAGCTACTGGTTCTCATGAGCTAGCCCATCGTCTCCTTCCTCCTCTCTGCTGTCTTTTGCCATGGACGCCGAAGCACCTCGTCGGCGAGCAACCGAGAACCAAACGTGGATGTCATTAACTTAGCGCTAACCCCCCCCCCCTCCTAATGACCCCTAACACCCACTGACAGTGGGCCCAGGACCCCTAATCTAATCGCAGTTTAATTTAACAGAGGGGATTAACCCCCCTAGCCACTGACCAGTGGGACCCCCCTGTCAGGGCTGCCCCCACGTCATGCTGACGCAGGCATGACGCAGTAAATTGCTAAATGATTTAATTTATTCCAGAAATTCCAGAAAATGAATTAAACTTTGGAAATTCATAACTAATTCATTTGAACTCCAAATTAAACATATAACTTATGTAAAATTATCAGAAAAATGAAAGGATTCTGAATATGCACTTTCTTTTCATGTTTGACCATTTTAAAATGGGGGAACGGATAGAACAATGCATATGGATTCCTTTTAAATTAAAAATGGAGTTTGAATTTGCAAAACCTTTGCAATACACTTCTTTTAAATGGAATTCCCTCACACATCAGAAGCATATACATCAAGTTTCAACCTTCAACCATGTGATTGTGCATTGTATTTATATTGCTTCCTTGTTTTTTGTTTGTCGAGTAGAAGTGGAACCGGAATAGGAGGCTGCCCCCTTCGTTGAAGACCCCGATACCAAACCTCGTCAGCAAGGCAAGCAAACCCCCATTGATTACGTCGATAAAATCCCACTTCGTTCTCAATCTCGCTTATGCATTGTTTAGGATGATTACCATGCTATGTTTCTACCGCATAGATGAACCCATTCCTTTGCATGACCTATCATTTGTCACAGTAGTAAGCAAACCACAATCCTAGCAAATCTAGGAGTTGATTGTTATCATCTGGCCCCTGCAATTGTTACTACTTATTGCATGCTTAGAGTGATACAATGCTGATACCGTTATGTGAGTCGGGATGGTAGCAATCATGATGATGATGGTGGAAATGTGTTGGTGAATCTACCCTAATACAAGGTGAACGATGAGAGGCTGTGTAGGAGTACACAGTGGGTTGTCTCGTTGAACACCGCCCTAAGTCTGAGTTCTTGTGTGGTGATCCAAGATGAAGAGTACAACCACACATTGGGCTCACTGACCCCTCTCAACCTACTAACTCATCCCTTTCGATGTCCATATGTCGCAATAGTTCGGAGTTTTGGTAGATTTGTGGCCTGGCTGCTAAGTGAGAGAACGGCTCAACCGAGACCGCCTTATGCACCACGCACACATCATCTGGGTCCACTTCGGTAAACCGGTCGGGTTCGCGATAGTGGTAGCCAACCCAGGTAGGCAGACTAGATAGGCTATGAGGTAACAGTTGTGGTGAGCATCCTCGCTGACACACCTTGAATGGTGTCGAGATCAAATGCGGTAACTGATGGTCATGTGTGTGTAGCGGTACACCCCTGCAGGGTTAACAAAACTATTCGAATAGCCGCGTCCGCGGTAAGGGACTGCATGGAAAGCTTAGCTTGATTATTAGACAACTTCAATGGATACTTATAAAACTTGCCAAGTTAAGCGTGAGTGCTATGGCGTGCTTTCTCGTGGGAAGTCGAGGAAGGCACCATAGTGGTGTAATTGGTTGAAGAGATGTAGTGGACTCGTGTACGCTTCTTACCTCAAGTCTGGTGCTCGTAGTTCAGGACTAGCTAAGTCAAAGATGGCACTTCTGCTTATGAACCCCACCTCCCTTTGCCTTGATACATGTGCATGAGTAGTATAGTTCCTACGTAAGTCTTGCTGAGTACGACTTTGTACTCACGTTTGCTTATTCTATGTTTTAGATGAACCCACTGACCCCGAAGGTCGCTTATTCCTCGAGCTCGATGACTGAAGACCAAGCTAGTGTAGTCCTAGTCACCAGACTGGTTCCCTCGTGGAGGGCTTGTTTATAAATAAGGCTTCTCTAATCCATTTGTTAAACTTGTCTGTACTCAGACCTACTTTGCTTCCGCATGTTTGATGTAATGTTGGATCACAGACTTGTGATCTCTGTGTGCACTCTGTAAGAGTTATCAATAAAGATGTAAACTTTTTAGAGAATTGCAATGATACCTGTTGTTCATACTAGACATGTGTGTTGTGTGTATGATTATGTCATGCATGTCTTAGTATGGGTTTTCGAGACCTTAGTTTTGATCTGGCTGGCGTTCTTTTATACACCAAGTGGCCCTTAGATGTGCGCAACTTGGGGCATCGCGATGCGATTGTTCGTGACTCCGTCACGTGCACACTTTGAGGTATGATCGAGCCCGCCCTAGACCCCGACTAAGTGATCGGGCTGGAGTATGTCTATGTAAGGGTTATAATACAATCGATAGTATGGTTGAGGCGACTTGTCTATGAGTATGGGAGTTCACCACCCATATCATTTAGACTTGTGTGCGGACGATGAGGACCCATCTCAGTTGATCATCCGGCCTGGATGGGATGCCCCTCACGTTCGATGCTTTCCGAGAACGTTCTATGCTTTGCCTTTTGTGCTTAGACAAGTGGGTACGGTTCTCGGCTCTCCATATGGTTGTGTTGTAGCGAGTCTTGCATACGCTAACCCCGGGTCCCGACATTAAGATGCTGGAAATCTTCGAACGCCGGATACCCTTTGTGTCTTGGCTGCAAAGAGAACTGAAGATGGTTATCTGCTCGGTAGGCTGAGAGTACATCTTTGTCGTCTGTGCAACGTGCATCACACCTATTATTTCGAAAAATCTTGCCAAAGACATGGTTAAAAGATCATTGTAAATTTTAAACTCAACAATTCGAGCATCATGATTATACCTGAAACTATTAATAAAATAGGAGGTGAGTTTATGATACTGAGCAACACGGCATGTTTCTAGCCATGTCAAACCTGCATTATCAGAAAGGCTGTAAAACTCCTCCTTGATTCCTGCAGCTTCGAGGAAAAAATCGCACATATATGTCATTGCACATGTTGGACTTGTTTCTTCCAACAACTCTAGGGGCACATGATCTTCATTATAGCTCACCTTTGCAACTGAGGATGAAGTTTCAGCTCTAGTAACTCGATTAGTGCGCTCGGGCTTATTCTTCCCAAGCCACCCCTTTCCTTTTCCTAACAAGCTCATTTCTGAAATTTTTGAAAATTTACAAAAACAAGGATTTAAGAAAAATGCGTTGAGGAAAACTACTCTACTCACTTACCTAAGGCATAAATTTCATCAAAACTAGGAAAATAATTTTCTACACATATTAATAGCACCAAGAACTACTAAATACTCACAAACGAAGCCACCAATCAAAAATCTAATTCGAGGGGTGGAGGAGTCACATACCAGGGAGTATTTTCTCAAAATCTCAGCTCAAATGATGGGGTGTGGAGAGAGATTGAAAATCGCCTCCAAGAACAGCAAGAACGAAAGTTCCAGGTGCAGAACTCGTGTTTTTGGGGAGAGAGGAAAAGAAGGGAGGAAGAAGTACCAGACTGGCTGCCCTGTAGGCTCCAGGCGCCCTGTGGGCGCGGCCAGGGGCAGGCCGCGCCAGCTGGCCGCCTGAGCCACTGGTGGCCCCCCTAGTCGGCCTCAGGTGCCTCTAGGTCACTTTTGTAGTGGAAAATTTGATTTTAATTTTTGTGGAATGTTTCTAACAACTTCACTGTTGAATTTTTTTCGAGGTTCAAAAAGCTGCAAAACTTTCTGAAAACTTGAAACAATGGTTAGAAATGTGAAGCTTCAGAAACATAAAAACTTGGTACATCAAGGAGAACAAAAGCTAAAGCAAATGAAAACATAACAAGCTCCACTTTTTACCTATATAAAACATGTTAGCTAGCAAGGTTGATCAATTCTTACCAACAAACTGGCGATATATAGAGTAGAAAGTGTCACCTCTTATAAAGTGATCATTGTACCTTTACTTTAATGGTTATTGTCTCCACCATAATGGTTTTATATTTGTGGTGCACATGTAGAGGACAATCCCATTCTCCAATATTCATGGTCTCGATTTTCTCTATAGACTTAAGGCCATGCCTTTTGTGGATCTTCTTCAAAAAATACACCGTGTGTTCTTTGTCATCCACATTGAAGATAACCTTTCCTTTATTGCAATCAATTATAGAGCCTGCGGTGTTAAAAAAGGTCTACCAAGAATAATAGACTTGCTCCCATCCTCGGTCATGTGAAGCACAACAAAATCTGTAAGGATTAAGCAATGAGAAACTTACCGGAACATCCTAAAAAATACCAATCGGGATGATTGTTGACTTGTCAGCCATCTGAAGAGAGATATTTGTAGGGATTAGTTTATCTAAAAAAGTCTCATATAAAGAGAAAAAGGCATGACACTCACTCCTGCTCCAAGATCACATAAAGCAGTTTTGACATAATTATTCTTTATGGAGCAAGGAATGGTGGGTATACCTAGATCGCCAAGCTTTTTAGGTATCTTGCCACTGAAAGAGTAGTTAGCAAGCATAGTTGATATTGCCTCATCAGGGACTTTTATTTTATTATTAAAAATATCTTTCATATATTTTAATAAGGAGGTAACTTAATAGCATCAGTCAAAGCAATTTGAAGAAAAAGAGGTTTGATCCATTCACAAAATTTATTATAGAGATCTTCTTCTTTGGTTTTGAGAGACTTACCTGGAAAGGGCATGGGCTTTTGTACTCATGGTTCTCTTTCCTTCCCATGTCTCCTTGCGATGAAGTCTTCTCTAGTGTACTTCTTGCGTTTATCGGCTGCTTTTTCTTCTCACACCTCGGGAGGATCATTCTTCTCCTTATCTTTTTCGGGCTAAGCACCATCTTTAGTCTCAGCATCAGAGGTAGATATTCTATTTGTATCAGCAACAAGCTCATCTTCATCTATGGGCTCGTTTGAATTGTCAGCTTCCTTGCGTTTCTTCTTCTTCTTCTTTTCCGGAGAGCTAAAATTTTCTTCTTCTAGTATTTGAGAATCTTGCTCGATCCTCTTTGGATGCCCCTCTGGGTATAGAGGGTCCTGGGTGTGTCTTCCACCCCGAGTATTTATACCATAAGCCTGTAATTTATCTTGTTGGGCATTGTTAGAAAGAAAATCTTTTTGCACATAGAATTTTTGTTCAAGTTGAGTTTGAACCATATGAAAATGCTTAAGAAGACATTTAACATCATGAACTGTTCTACCGAGAACATCAAGAAGACTTTTGATAGCAAGAGTATTATCATGCAACTGAATTTGTATCCTCATATTAAAATGATTTTTCTTCATAATAAAATTATCAAGCTCATTTAAACATTGATTAGGAGGCTTACCTTGAGGTAGGTCACTTGCATTGAAATATAAAAGAGAGTGTACCTCTACCAAGGGAGGGTGAGTAGTAGGCTCACACTACTTCGGGACTTAGGACAAGCATGCCCCTCTTCTTTGGTGGTGGAGGTGGTTCAGGGATAGACCAATCTTCGTGGTTCTTGGCAATCTTGCCCATTAGTTCGTCAACATAGCCTGGTGTTCTTTCCCTGAAAACACAACCAACACAACTATCCAGATAGGACCTAGATTCATCAGTTAGACCAGCATAAAATATGTCAAGTAATTCATTTTTAGGGACTCCATGTACTGGTCTAGCCTTAATTAAGCTGCAATACCTCCCCCCAAGCTTTAGGGTGGTGCTCATCCCCCACCTATTTAAAGTTATAAATTCATTGTAAAGGAGCATGTTGCATATGAGCAGGAAAGTAATTATCAACAAAAGATTGAGCTAAGTTGTCGGGACCTGGAATATGCGTATGTAATTCCAGTCACAACTCAATCATATGGAGAGCCGAGAGTCGTACCCACTTGTCTAAGCAGACAAGGCCAAGGAAAGAACACTCTCGGAAAGCATCGAACGTGATGGGCATCCCATCCAGGCCGGATGATCAACTGTTATGGGTCCTCATCGCCCGCTCAAAAGTCTAAATGATTATGGGTGGTGAAATCCCATACTCATAGGCAAGTCGACTCAACCATATTATCGATTGAATCATAACACTTACGTAAACAGACTCCAGCCCGGTCACCTAGTCGGGATCTCGGGCGGGCTCAATCATACCACAAAGTGTGCCACGTGACAGAGTCAGGAGCAATCGCATCGCGATGCCCCAAGATGCGCACAGCTAAGGGCCACTTGGTGTATAAAAGACCGCCGGCAAGAACACAACTAAGATATCGAACCCCACACGAAGACATGCTTGTTATAATCATACACGCAGCATACATGTCCAGTCTAAACAGCAGCTACACATTTCATGAACTCTACAAACTATATCTTTATTGACTTACACATAGAGTACACAAAGATCATATGACTATGATCCATCATTACATCAAACAACGGAAGCAAATTAGGTCTGAGTACAGACAAGATTAACAAATGGCTTAGAGAAGCCTTGTTCAACACACATGCCCTTCCACGAGGGACCAGACTGCTGTCTGGAACTATACTAGCTTAGTCAACGTCGAGCTTCAGGAAGGTGACTCCATCGGGTCTGGGTTTCCATCTAAAACATAGATTAAGCAAATGTGAGTACAAAGTCGTACTCAACAAGACTTACATCAGAACTATACTAATCATGATCAAGTTTCAAAGTAAAGGGAGGTGGGGTTTCAACATGCAGAAGTGCCAGCTTTGACTTGGCTAGTCCTGTACTACGAGTACCAGACTTGAGGTAAGAAGCGTTCACGAGTCCACTACCAAGTGTCCATCCAATACACCACTATGGATACTTCCTCGACTTCCCCACGAGGAAGCACGCCACAGCACTCCCACTTATCTTGGCAAGTTTTAGAGTATCCATTCAAGTTGTCTAATAATCAGGCACAACTTTCCAAGGAGTCCATGACCGCGGACGCGGCTATTCAAATAGTTTATTAACCCTGCAGGGGTGTACCGCTACACACACATGACCATCGGTTATCGCCAAGTACTCGTCACCATTCAAGGGGTGCCGGCGAGGATGTTCACCACGACACTTACCTCACGGCACCGTTCTAGTCCAAGAGTCAACTGTCTGAGTTCCAAACCCAACTGGAATTCCGGCCGAGCTTCCAGTCAGGACTCAAATCATGTAGGCACGACTGACAAGCCCACCTCGACGGATGGTTCTCCGCTTGACAAGCCATGTTCTACAAGCCCTACCATGAATGCCACATTTAATTTCCTTTATATTTCTATGCATATGCCGAATGGAAAACCCGAACTAGGTGTGACTCCTGGACTTGGATCGGGGTGAGTTAATAGGTCGAGAGGGGTCAGTGAGCCAAATGTGTGGTTGTAGTCTTTGTCTCGAATTACCATACAAGAACTCGGGTTTAAGGCAGTGTTCAACGAGACAACCCACTGTGTACTCCTACACAGCCTCTCATCGTTCACCTTGTATTAGGGTAGATTCACCAACACAGTTTCACCTTCCTCAACACCATGTTCACTATTATCCCGACTCACATCAAAAGTATCCTCATTTTAAACTCTAAGCATGCAATAAGCAGTAACAGTTGCAGGGGCCACATGATATCAATCAACTCCTATGTCAGCTAGGATTGTGGTTTGCTTACTACTGTGACAAGATGATAGGTCATGCATCGGATATGGGTTCAACTATGCGGTAGAATCGATAACAAGGTGATCTCCTAAACATACATAAGAGAGACTGAGATGGAAGTGGGATTTTATAGACATGATCAATGGGGTTTGCATGCCTTGCTGACGAGGGTCGTACACGGTATCTTCAACGGAGGGGGTGATCTCGGGTTCCGGCCCCACCTCTATTCGATAGAAAACAATGCAAACAAGCTATCAAAAGAATGTACAATGCACACACACATGATCAAGTGGTATAATATGATGTACATGTTGCTAATGTGTGGACAATTCCATTTAAATGAAGTGTATTGCATTTGAAATGCAAAACCAAACTCCAACTTGAATTTCAAATAAATTCATATGCATTGTTGTCACTATTCACCCAAGTAAACTTGGTCAAACATGAAATTAAGTTGCATATTCAGAATCCTTGCATTTTTCTGATAATATTAGACATACTATTTGTCCAATTTGGAGTTAAAATGAATTAGTTATGAATTTTTGAAGTTTAATTCATTTTCTGACTTTTCTGGAATTCTTTTAATTAGAAAAGATGTTATTGCGCCAGCACTGCATCAGCATGACGTTAGGGGGGCTTTGACCCCCCTCAAACTGACCAGTGGGCCAGGGCTTTCATAGGCTCAGGGGTTAATCCCCGTTTAGTTATAAAAGAGGGGGTTTAGTTAGTGGGCTGGCCCCACATGTCATTCACCTAGGGTCAACTAACCCGAGGGGTTAGGGCCCTAATGACGGCCACGTCAGCGCGCTCGCCGGCGGCTCAACGCCGGTGGCCAGAAGCCACGGTGGAGCCCGCACGGACGGCGGCTCGGGCCACCGTTTGGTGCGCCAGAGGCACCAAACGCGAGCCCTTGCTCGTACGCATCGGCTGGGACATGTGGTCGACCAGGAGGTGGCCGGATACGAGGCCGGCGACGAGCTTTGCTGCGGCCGGAGCTCTGTCGATGGCGAGAAGGCGAGGCATAGCACAGGGAAGGCATAGCACAGGGAAGGCATAGGGAGGGGGCAAACGAGGCGCAAGCTCACCCTAGGAGCAATGGCAACGATGGCGAGGTCGGAGGGGGCTCGGCGGTGAGGAATTTCTCGCCGGGATCTCCTGCGGCCGGCGGCGAGAGGTTGAAGAGGGCATCGTCGTCGGGGCCGTTTAGTAAGGCCTGATATGTGGTACTGTTCCAGATCTAGATGTTTCCATCCAGATCCGGGAACGAAGAACATATCGGTCCCACCGCGACATATGACATAGCCATATGCCCCGGATTTCCAACATGATATCACAACATTACAGATACAAGGATACAACATCTCATACAATCGGCATACAACTGCCTTAAATATAATACAACAACGGAAGATACACGGCTGGGTACAGACTACAACCAAATGCCTAGTGGAAAAGAGAAAAACATCGATCCCATAACCACACCGGTCCAGGCCCTCCGCTGGGATCCGCCTAACTAGTCGTGGTCGAGTCTCCACGTGAAACGTCGATCACCATACCTGTTGTCGATCAAGAACCCTGAAAAGAGTTTGGGGGTAGTATCATGAGTACAGAAGTACTCAGCATCCAACTGTAGTGGTCAACTGACCCAGCAAGGACTTCATCACTCATCATTCTAGGACAACTAGTAGTTTACGTTAAGGATGGGGTAAGTGGTGAGGTTGCTTGCGCACTAGCATTTATGAAGTGGCTGACGATCTAGAGAGTAAGATAAGAAGCCAAGCATTTGATGAGGAATCGCCTCCAACAAGTCTGCTACCCACCTACTTACGCAAACATAACACCTATCCTATCCTTGTCCTCCTCTTCGCATCCCGACGAAGAAGAAGCAGTCAAGGCACACACACGTTGATCAAGTTATATTAAGATTATCTCAGTTGTTGTTGTTGTCTATGAACAAGGAGTAGGTCTCAAGTCTTCCATAACTGTGGACACATCTTCTCAAAAATATTTAACCCTGCATGGGTGTACCAAATGCCCATTACAAGGCTCCGCACGCACGCCCATCTCTCTCAGTTGCTACCCATCACAGGCAACCATTTTATGATTTAGTTCCACGAGATCCGAAACGACAGGTCCCTCTAGCTAACAACGAACAAATCCGGGTGGCCTCCGGGGAGTCGACACCCAATCCAAAAGCTTGCCACGCTCTCGGATCGGACTCTTCCGTATGGCCAAAGTCAGGTTTAGTCTCACCTATATAACATGAGAATTCCCTAGCTCACAAGTGTGGACCAACAGAGAAACCATGTCTCCGTTGGCCCGGTTTGTTTAAAACTACGAGGGGATCCACCAAGCACACACACGGGGTTTCAAATGGTAAATTAATTCGGGCCACCACTAGAAATGTTTGAAGTTAGGTAGGTAAGAAAAGGGGACCCCATAAAATCCCACACGCGGTTAGGCACGCTCAGTCTTAAAACCAATACCCGGAACTCGGATCCTAGGTTTCTCGAATGGAAAAAAGCGTCGGAGCGGGATAGCCTAGACCTTCCATCCTTCGTCGAATATAGTCAACATTATAATAATCATATCATCCACAACAATATAATAATGTGATAGCAAAAAACCAAGGAGTAACAGGAGTTAATAGTCGTAGCATCCTAAGCATGCATACTAAGCAGGGGCTGAGCAACGAGCAATAGTAACATAGCAGTACAAGGTTTGCTGGGAAGGGACATGGCCGTAGCGGTTTAAGAGAGATTGTAAACATGTGGTAGGATCAAACATCAAACCTAACCTAGACTAGCATGCAAACCACTGTTTGAAATAGAATGGATCATAAGTAATGTATAGTCCTTACCTGTTGATAAGTCAGGTTCCGAAGGTGTAGTCGATCGCACGGTCGCTTCGTCTCCGAGAGGTACCCGCGGAAGCACACAAGACGATAAACACTGGAAGGCAATCAATGAGCAAGCATCTATTACTACGAAGCAAACACGAGCAAGCATCAAGAAGAAGGCAACACGACACATCGCACCTACCATCGAGAGCGGTTACTAACAGGTTAAGTGGGGCATTCGTCACACACGACGATACCGCACGTTTACGGTGGTTCAAGTTGTTTAGCTACAGGTGATCAACAAAGTTGTTAACATGGCATAACACTCAAGCATGGAATATCACACAAGCATAGCAAAAGGTGAAGCGTAAATAAACTATCTAATCTAGTCACTTCAAGTGAGGGGTAAAACCTATACATGGAAAACTATTGCGGACCCCACGATAATTATTTGCATTTGGTACTATTCTGCCCTAAAAAATATTTTATTATTTTTATTAGCAAGCAAGAGAAGCATAAACAAAATCTACATGCAATTCTAGTCAAGTTACATATAAGGAACATTTTAATCGGAGCAACGGTTAAAAAGTTATTGAAATAACAGTTTACAGTGGCACGCGGTGTAATTAACAGTCAAACAACATGTAAACAAGCTCAAACATAAACAATAAGCACATTTTATTAATCTAAACAAAATTCTAAGAAACTTTCATGTTTAAAGTGTCGCGATCCGAGGTACCGTTTAAAAGATACGGGCATCGCAAGAAAAAAAATATATATATATAATCTGCCAAAAAAATAAACTAGAAAGGTAAAAAAAATAGCTAACGGGCCGAAACTGCACTGAGCGCTGAATAACTATCTCTCGCCACAGACGCAACAAACTACTCGGGCCGGCTCACCATGTGGGTCTCGGCCCAATTGCGAAGGGAGGCGCTGGATAGCTAGCCATCGCCTAGGGCGAGCGGGCGCTGCGGGCCGTACGGGAGGGAGCTGGGCCGCATGGCGCCTTGGGCCGCATGGGCGTGCTGGAGATCGAGCCCAGCCACAGTTCCTGGGTGGCCGCTTCGTCCCGATTGGGTAGATCCCGAGAAGGGGAACGACGGCGGTGGTTGGCTTCCGGCGAGGAAGCAGGCGGAGTGACGTGGGAAGGCGGGGTCGACTCGGATCTGGTCGGAGATAGGCTGCCTCGGTCGGATCTGGCCGGAAAAGGGGCTAGCCGGCAAGGTTCATGGGCAGGGCCGTGACTTCGGCTCCGGAATCCATGGCGGCGGCGTCCCTGGACAGAGAAGGGAGAGATGAGGGAGAGGAGAGGAAGAAGAGGGGAAGGGGAGAGGAGAAAAGGAGAAGGGAGAGAGGGAGGGCGTGGCTGGCGAGGTCGCCGGAGTGTGGCGGCTGGTGCCGACGATGAGGCGACAGGGTGGCTCAGGCTCGGGGAGCCTCCACGGGAGAGGAGCTCGGGCGTGGGCTTCGGGCAGATCCATAGGGCGACGTGGCGCATTCAGAGCCACCGATCTGGAGATCCAATGGTTGTGGTTGCTTCACATCTAGGGTTTCGGGAATTTGGGATAAAATGGGCAGATTTGAGTTTTGTGAGGGGGTGGATGATATTTTTGGCTAGGGAAACCCTAGAAAGGGGTGGGAGTGCGGTGGTCTTTATATAGCCCAGGTGGCTGGTAGTTTGCAAAAACAACCCCGGTTTTTCTCTCGCGCTCGCGGTGTTTACGTTTCTGACCGCCGGGGGTCCGCAGAACCTCCGATTCGGGTAAAACTTCGAACTGCGCGATCAGCGTGTCGAGGCGGCGGCGTTGACCTTGCGCTGGAACCATTTCGAGAACACTTTCCGGCGCGCTATAAAAATAACCCGTTTAATTATTAAACGGGGTTTTCGTTTCGTTGGATGCGGCTGGTCTCGTGCGGTTTTCGCGACGGTGATCGGGCGAAACCCGGTGTCGCAAAGGTCGTGTGTCAGGGTGGCAAGGGTCGGTCTCCGTCCGGTACGAGATAAGAGGGGGGGAAATAATCGACGATAGATCAATCGGGGATGCAAACATCGCAAACAAATCAGACAATCAAACAATCCACACCAAAAATAAAAAAAATTAATTTTTGTGAAATCTGGGCTGTTACAATACAACACCACCAACAAGGGATCTCGTCCCGAGATCCAGGACGATCCGGGGGAGAGAGGAAGGGGGAAAGAAGAGAGCTGACGATCTTCAACACCACCAACAAGGGACTCTGCTCCATGTCGAATGACGAACTCCGTCGAGATACTTTCCGGAGAGAGACGACATCGTCAAAAAAAAAAATCCGTCAGTGACAAGAGGAAGAACGATCGCGAAAACCAGATAAAGGGATAGTGATTTTCTAAGCAAGTCATAAAAACACCGGTAAAAGGAGGGATATAAACGGATGACCAAGAGGATATCTGAAATCGTAGAAGCTAAAGGTACTACAGGAATTCCCAAACCTGAGATCGGAATCGAGACAATACGCTGCAAGCAAGGCATTGTAATGGTTCCGATACTCCACACACTCGAGATCCTAGAGTTTGAAGGGGGGTAAGATAAGAATTAAAACAGTTACGACACCCCTCCTGACCAGAGCAGTGGTAAGGAGTAAAAAGATTCCTACTCTCCGATAACTAACTTAGTAACTACAAAATAGTTTTTTTTTCTAGACTCGACTTCGGCCAGAAAAGGGATCCTACGGTCGGTAAGGCTCTGATACCAAGTTGTAAGTCCCGATATGCGGTATTATTCCAGATCTAGATGTTTCCATCCAGATCCGTGAACAAAACACATATCGGTCCCACCGCGACATATGACATAGTCATATGCCCCGGATTTCCAATATGATATCACAACATTACTGACTAGCAGTTATAGACTCGCGCACTGGAAGGAAGTGAGCAAATTTTGAAAGTAGTTCAATGAAAACGAAGATGGCATCATTTCCTTTCTAGGTGTTTGGAAAGCCGGTGATGAAGTCCATACCAACTTTTTCCAATTTCCACTCGGGAATAGGCAAAGCTTGAAGAGTACCAGCAGTTCTTTGGTGTTCGGCCTTAATGCGATGACAAACATCACATTTGGCAACATATCGAGCAATGTCTCTCCTCATCCTAGTCCACCAAAATCTCTGGCATAGATCTCGGTACATTTTTGTGCTACCGGGATGAATCGAGAGGGGAGTGTCATGGGCTTCTTTGAGAATTAGTTGCCTTAGATCCCTATTCTTAGGTACTACCAAACGATTTTCAAAGAATACCGTTCGTTTACTATCTGTGGAGAAACATTTAGCAACTCCGCTAGCAATGTTCTCCTTCATCCGGCGAACACCTCGTGCACGCCTTTGGGAAACTATGATTTGATCCTCAAGGGTTGGTTTCGCCACCAAATTGAAAAGAGATCCACGAGGAACAATCTCGAGGTTGAACCGACCCAATTGTATGATTTTCTTTGAGATTTCATCATCAATATATTATGAGTTAATTCATCAGTTCAGTTGACATTTCCATGTATCCTTATAAACAATGGTAATGTTAAGTACCTACATATTTGAAGGTGTACTTTGACTATGTTCTAACACCATCCGTAACAGGCGTGGCAATAACGACATTGCTCCTGTACACTCGATTGTATGTCTTGGGAGTTGATGATTCAAGTTGGGATTGGCTCCTCCTATTCAAGAGATATATTGTTTGGGCCCTCTCAATATTACGTATCCACCAAAATCCGGCCGGATATTTTGTGAATAGATAACATGGGATACGGAATACGTGAACGAGAAAAGGAACAAAACTGATATGACGATAATTGGTATAATGATGAAAGAGTTGATCATGCGGATACCTACATAATCTCACCTCGCGTTTGGAAAAGTATAACGATGAAAACGTATTGGCATGCCAACCATAGGTTCACTCGAATTCATATTCGTGTAGGCGCGGGAACCATTATGGGTTTCCATGGCTCCGATATTTGTTATTTATCTGAGGAAAGCCAGTTTCCGGTTCATGTCTGTATTCTACCGAACCTATGGGTTCACACTCTTAAGGGTGTTAGAGTTTTTGAGAACTCGAGTGATAGGATCACGAGTATAACACGCCGGAAAAGTTCCAGAGTGATTGAGATTTAATCAGAGAGGGCACCGGTAAAGTACTGGGAAGAGTTTTGTGAAAACCAGGTAAAATCGGAGGGCCAGAAAAGTTACAGGATGGTCTAAATATGTTTAATATTTATTTCTTGTGAATTCTAGAATTTTTATAGAATTAATAAAATATATTTAATATCAATGGGCTCCCTCTCACTTGGAAGGCCCAAGTGGGGAGGGAGCACTTGGAGCAAAGAGACCCAAAGGAGGAAGCTTCCTCCCCCTTGTGGCTGACCCTAGAGGGGGGGGAAACCCTAGGGCGTCCCCCTAGGGGCTGCCCCCTCCTCCAAGATGTCCCCCTCCCTCCCCCTCTATAAATAGAAGAGGAGATGCACCCCCAAGATGTGAATTCTTCAAGATAGTCTTTCCCCTGGGCTGCCTCTCTCTCTCTTCTCCATTAGATATAATCTCCACAATACATGAAGGGTGGCTCCTCCCTCCTCTCTAATACGGTGGTGCCGAGCTCTGGACGGTGGAGACCTGCCGGATCTACTACACCGTACGTGTGGATCAATCGTAGAGAGATCGTATGTTCGATCTTTTGTTCGCGGGACTTTTGCATCTTCGTCGCGGAGTAGATCTATTCGTGGGGGTGTGCTACTTCAAGCTTCCCCAACTCTCCATTAATATCTTCCACTGCGAGAGAACTACCGTTGAATGGTTGTTATGGTAACAAGATCGCTATCCTTGCTTTCATCTATCTAGATCCAATCTTGGGACTTGGTTTCGTAGTGCATATTTTTTTATTTTCTACTCCGAATCGCAATAGCTTGGTTTTCTCGGCATCTTCGTGTTGGACGTAGCGGTGGTTCTCAGGACACTGCTTAAGGCTGCCAATGCATTTTCCTCACGGTGACGGACTAACGGGCTACACGAGTGCTCGCTGCTATGTCTTCAGGTTGCTAGCATGGAGGCGACATCTGGAGCTTTGGCCAATGTGAGGTTCATCATCGTCCACCGTGCAGGACGCCCTACACAACAAATGCTCTGTCGCCTCGCCCCAAATTCGCAGCGGCCTCGGCCACCCTCCGCCATGCCGCTCTTCCATGCCCGTCGTCGCCACTGTAGTGAATCGGGGAGAGAATGGAGAATAATTCGGTTGGACATAGCGCTTTTTTCACCCATCTAAGGAACGGGTAAATTGGTCTTTTCATGTTAGATTTAACACCGTTTTGTGCCAAAGTTAATAAAAGTGTCATGAAAGGAACAAAATGAATTTATGGTGTCAAAAATAGAAGAATTTTTTATTATGGCCAAAAAAGGAAACAAAATTTAAGAAAGGGTCAAATAATGAATTCTCTCTTAAATAATAAAGTTGACTTGATCATGTCTTTACTTACTAAGCAAGCTCCTATTAATCCTCGTGATGTTCCTTTAAATTCTTTGGTTACTCAAGAGAAAGAGAAAATAGATGTTAATTTTATCTCAAGGAAACTCTTCAATAATAATGCTTATAGTCATAACATTGGTAACAACAATCCTAGACCGTTCCCCTCAAACAACTCCTATAGCTACACTACTAATGATAGAGGAATGCCTAGTTATGGAAAACTTATAGAAATAGAGAAGGCTACAAAGAATTATATGCACACCCAATACGTGCAAAATAAGACCTTCTTTGGACAATTAAATGAGAATTCCTCTATTTTGCAAGACATTAGTAAAAAACATGAGAACCTAAATAGCGAGATTTCCAATCTGCAAACTAAACTCACTGCCACTGAAACCCATGTTTCCAATATGTCTCGTAGTTAGTCACTTTGATAAATCAAATGACAGCCAAACCTGAAGTTGTTTCCTCCTTGGAAGAGAGAGTTAAGAACCTTCCTACACACACTACACTTGCTACTTTACATGTTGTTTAGGACCTCAAAACTTTTAGTACCAATCTAATCCCTAGTACACCTAATCTACCTATCAATGGTGATGTTAAAACCTAACCCTTAGGACAAGAAAGTTCCTTGAATTTGGAGAGTGTCAAAGAGAAAATGAGCCTAGAGGAATCACTACCACTTTAATTAATGATAGTGAACTTTACTTTGATAATTGTAGCCTCGACTAAGTTATTAAGTTCTTACAAAGGATGGACAAACACCCCCACACTAGTTCACTTCACATTGCCTACACCCAGCATATCACAGATGCTCTTATCAAAGCTAGGGAGGAAAAACTTAAACTATAAGTTTATATTCCTAGAAAACTAGCAGATGGTTGAGATCCTATGGTCAAGATCAAATTGAATAAATTTTATTTCTTTGCTTTATCTGATGTTGGAGCTAGTGCCTCCGTTTTACCAAAATGAATGTATGATATGCTTGAATTTAAACCTTTTGATCCTTGTTCCTTTGGTGTTCTTCTTGTTGATTCTTTTGTTAAAAACCTTTAGGAAGAATATATGATGTGTTATTGTTGTCAATGATAATTATGTTCCCGTTGATTTTCTTATCATGAACATTGAGTGTGACCCCTCATGTCCTATTATTTTGGGACGACCTTTTCTTCGCACTGTTGGTGCTATCATTAACATGAAAGAAGGGACTATAAAATTCCAATTTCCCCTCAAGAAGGTCTTGGAACATTTCCGTAGAAATAAGATGAAGTTACCTTTTGAGTCCGTTATGAGCAAGTTATGCTTTCGATATTAACAAAACTTGATCTTTTTGCTTCATGCCTAGCTAAAGGCATAAAGGCATAAAAGAAAGCGCTTATTGGGACGAAACCCAAAATGTTTTTAATTTCAGTTTTAGTGGTCTTGATGCTTTGTTGCTACTTTAGCAACATCATTGTATCTTTATTTTCTTGTTTTGTGCCACGTTGTAGCCTCTGGTGACAAGTGAATCAAAAGTTGTGACGTGTTGTCCAGAAAACAGATTCTGTCTGCCCCACGAAAAAAACCATGTACAATCACCTGATCATATTTGATCTGAATTGTTTTGACAATATGCTCTATAAAATTTTGAAACTTCAACTTGTTCTGATTTTTTATTTGAGTTACAGAAGTGCCCCGAAAAAATTAGTTACTACATGATGTTCTGTTTTTCCCAGATTCTGCCCTGTTTGTGCTTCTTCAGTTTTGCAAATCATGCACATGCTTTTTCTTTGCAACAACCTTTTGGCGATCATGAGAAATAGTAGCCATTGTTGAAAATATTCGTTTCCAACATAGGCTAAGTGGAATTAATTAATTTAAGGTACTAACCGCTCTAATCCATTTATGATGAGTTACGTATGAAGGGAGTTTTCAAGTGTTCGAACGGACATGATGAAAGAAGATTCAGGACTACCAAGAGCTTAAGCTTGGGGAGGCCCCACAACTCCCCAAATAAATATTCAATGAGAATCAAGCATTTAAGCTTGGGGATCCACCCATGCATCCCCTTCTTCATCAACAATCATCAGTTCGTCCTTCTCCACATTATATTTTTATCACTTCATGTGTTATGTGCTTTTCTTGGAGCGGCTTGCATTTAGTTTTTAGTTTTGCTTAGTTTAGTTTAGTTTTTCTTTTTATGGTCATAAAAAGTTGGGCCCTAGAATGCGTTGTTTGTGAGAGAAACACGCTAGACTTCGGGCTAGAATGCTCATAGTTTTCACTTCAATCTTTGTTGAGTGTTTGTTGTTATTTCTAGCTGCTATCATGTTTAGCTCTTGTTCTTCATGTTTATCTTTAAGAGTTATGATTTAAGATATTGTTTTGAGTACTCTCTTGAGTTGCCTGATTATCTTGTTTAGAGAGTTCGCCTGTTGCACTGAATGTGTGTCTTACATTGAGTAGGTAATCAAGGTTTCTACTCTAAGTTTATTAGTAACTTGCAATAGTTTTGAGGTGTTGTTTCAAGTAATGTTTGGACTTCTGTGTGTCAAAATCTCAAGACTATTAGTGATAGGTGTCGTATTTTGGTTCAACGTGCTTATTTTCAAAAACTACAAAATTAGTTGAGAACTCTAGCTATTAGAAGAATCACTAACCTCTCGAGGGGTTGTAATATATAGGGTACCCTCACGTTATCATGGATCGAGGATGCACAACGATAACCAAGCCCCCAAACACTCCGTTTAGGGTGCTTGTTTCTTTGAGAATGTCCTGATTAGATTCTTGGCATTTCCATAATAAGTGGATGAGTTCCTTTAACTAATGTGAGTATTTGATTCTTGGCATTTCCACCAGCCATATTTTGCTAGCCTATTCGGTATCGTGCATTTCTCTTTCTTACATTCAGAGTCGGTGCAAACTTCGCCGGTGCATCCAAATCCTTGGCATGATATGCTCTGTCATCATAAGCCTCATTATATCTTCCTCAAAACAGCGACCATACCTACCTATCAAGGCATTTCCATAGCCTTTACGAGATACATTGCCATGCAACATCCATCTTCTCGTGAATTGATCTTTCATTGTCATGCATGCTTTTACTTAGCCGTAGAGCGGCATGCTAGTTGTGTGTTGCCCTTATAATTGCTGCATGACGCACAAATTTCATTGCCTATCTTGATACACTGGCAGAGGCATACATTTGCGTACATCATGATTTATTTTAAGTTTTTCTTTATGTTGAGTACTTTTGTAAAAGTGTGTCGATCTTCATCATCCTTGCAATATATAGAGTGTTGCCCTTAATTGATAAAAAGATCCCAAAAAGGACACAAATAAATGATCCCAAAAGAGGACACATTAAAATATCCCAAAGAGGACAAATGAGAGATAAATAGAAATAGTCAAATAGGCCACACAAAAAAACAAAAAAAAGAGAAGGTGGCAACACTACTATTCCTTTTAAAAGATCCACACTTGTGCTTCAAAGTACCACTTGTACTTCATAGAGAGTTTTTTCTATCATTCATGCGTAACTATGTGCAGACCTTTACAATATAGAACTTGGCTTGTATATTCCAATGATGAGCCTCCTGAAAAGAGCTCTAGGTCTCCGTGAGCAAGCGAGTTGGATGCACCCCCACTAGTTCCATTGGAGACCTTTCATATAATCAAAGATCATTTGTGCATCCGTTGCATGACAATCCTTATTCCTCACACCATATCTACCATTAGGCCTACCCTAGCCTAAGTTGTCCTCATTGGTGTGAGACTTTCATAATTTTTTGACTTCCTTCCCCATCATTTATTATCTTCATCATCTTAACTGCCAACTAATCTTTCTCGCGCTCATTCATTGCATGAGTGCTCGAAATCGAAAGGGAGTGGATTGAATTGACTTGTACCTGGCCGACAGTCTAGGGACGAGTAATAATAAGATTTCAAAGGAGACTAAGTGTGAAAGTTAGTAGAAAAAGTTCTCAACAACTATTAAGTATTTTTATGCTCTAAACCCATCTCCCACTTTCTGCATGGGAACACCGATTGAAGACATTCGAGTCACGGACAGCGAGAGCTTCTTGCACCTTTATTTCCTTACTTTGGTAGTTTCAATGCTAGATATAGACTCTTGCTTGTTATTATCTTGACTTGAATTACATCTCTTGCTTGTTGTATTTTAAAGTTTAAATCTTTGTTGGTAGCATGTAACCATCAAAATTTACTTGGTTGTCATTTACCTACTCGAGGACGACCATGAATTAAGCTTGGGATGTTGATACCTCGGATACGTCCCCAACGTATCTATAATTTCTGCTTGTTCCATGCTTATATTGGTGACTTTGCTATATGTTTTGCTACACTTTCATACCTTTTTCAACATATTTGGACTAACCTACTAACTCAGTGCCCCAGTGCCAGTTTATATCTGTTGTTGTCCATGCATTGCAGGAAAATGCCAATTATAAAAGTGCTCGGAAAAATCCGAAAAAATCATAATAAAAATATGCAGATCGGAAGACTCCAGAAGGCCGGAGAAGGGGGCATAGGGGAGTCCCCCTGGCCAGGAGGCCTTCTGGCACGGTCTAGGGTGGGGTCGCGCCACCTGGCCACCTGGTCAGGTGGGCCCCCTTGGTTCCCTCCTTCCTCCTATATTTAGACTCCGATGCTAAAACCCTCGAGAGGCCCTCCGTTACGCGATTCTCACCATCGTTCCGTTTCCGCTGGGATCCTGAGATGGGGATCGCCAGAAGAACCTAACCCGGCACCCTGCCGGAGGGAGGATTGATCTCCGGGAGCTTCTCCACCACCATGAGAGCTTCCCGGATGTGTCGTGAGTAGTCCCCCTAGGACCATGGGTCCATCATCTGTAGCTTGATGATGTTTTCTCTCCACCTTTGTGCCTCCATTCTTAGCCCTACATGATCAAGGCACTTATGTATTAGTTTATGTGTTGCTAAGATGTGTTTGCTGGGATCTGATGGATTATGAGATTATGTTCAGATTGTGATGAGTAATATATTTGGTTTACCTTTTTATTATTAGTTCTTGAGTATTCTTGCATGTTCTCCGTTGCTTTGTATTGCTTTGGCCAAGTAGTAGATAGTAACTCCAAGAGGGAGTGTTATGCATTATTGTGGGTTCATGCCCCCCAATGTCTAGCATAAGTGACAGAAACATGAGACTAGGGGATGTGTTGTTGCCACCAGGGAGGATACAACGGTGCTTGTAACCGCGATTGCGAGGATTGCTAACTTTACGCATAGTGTGTTAATGTAGTTGTCTGTTGCTTTGATCCTACAGTTTGGCTGGGGTTCACAACTTAAAACCATCAAGATGTTCTGGATAGATATCTCAAGGTGGATGATTAGTGAGTAAGGCTGATGAATAAATGGTCTTCTCGTCTTGGTGTACTTCCCATACGATTGAGCCTCTCGCTTTCTTGTAGCATAATTAGTATTGCGGTGCGTTTATAATTCTGTCAATTGCCCATCCGTAATTTGTTCACCCAGCATAGTTGTTTATCGTATTTTGGGAGAGAGACATCACTAGTGAAAGTCATGGGACCCGGGTCGATATTTCCACCATAGTTTACATCGTTCATCTTTACTGGTTTTATTTCCTTTCCATTGCAGTCACCACTACTATTCCCCTTGTGTTTTGACCCTTTCTAAACAACAAGACCGGAGATATTGACAACCTCTCTATACTCGTTGGGAGCAAAGTTATTTGTTGCTGTGTGCAGGTCCAGGTCAAGTAAGCAACCTCTAGGTTGTAAACGGCGCCATTTTTTTCTTGCCACCTACTTGTATGTCTTGGAGTCCTGCTTGATCGATAAACCTAGGTTTCTTCACCAAGGGAATTTTTTCCACTATCTACATCTCAACCTTCTACTTGGGGTAATCAACGAGGGGCGAGAAGCCATCGATGTCCCAAACGTATCTATAATTTTTTCCTGCTCCATGTTTCTTTTGGTGATATTACTATATGTTTTGATGCACTTTCATATCATTTACAACATAATTAGGACTAACCTACTAATTCAATGCCCAGTGCCAGTTTCTATCTATTTTTGCTGTGCATCCCAGAAAAAAGGTGAAAAACAAAAGTGCTCGAAAAAATCCAAAAAAATTCTAGAAAAATATCCTAAATAGAAGACTCCAGAAGCACGAAGGGAGCCACCCCCTAGCCAAGTGCCTCTCTGGCGTGGCCAGGGGGGTGGCGTGCCACCAGGACGCCTTGACTAGGGGGACTATCCCTTTTGCTTATATTTACACGCTGCTCCAAAAACTCTCAAAGAGCCCCCCGTCACGCGATTTCATCTACTGTTCCTCCGCCACGGCGATTCCGATCTTGGGATCGCCAGAAGAACCTGTGCCAGCACGCTGCCAGAGGGAGGATTGACCTTCGGAGGCTTTTCATGGGAGCAAGGTTATTAGTTGTTGTGTGCAGGTCTAGGTTAAGCAACCTCTAGGTTGTAAACAGTGGCATTGTTTTCTTGCCACCTACTTGTATCTCTTGGAGTCCTGCTGGATCGATAAACCTTGGTTTCTTCACCAAGGGAAATTTGCCACTATCTACATCTCAACTTTCCACTTGGGGTAACCAACGAAGGTCGATAATCCATCAAGCAAATTGTTGGCGTCGTTGCCGTGGAAGCAAACAAAACTATACCCGGCAACACTGCATCAAATAAATTTCAGGCGCCGTTGTCGAGGGCTCCAATCTACAAGATAGGGGAGTTGCACACTACCATTTACCTTGGCTTTTTATTCTTGTTAGTTTACTTACCAGGTATTTATCTTTGCTTGTGTGTCTTTATGAAAAACCAAAAAAAATAGTTGGTATCTTTTGTCCTTGTTTTTCTTTGCCTACTGATGCTATCCTCACCATGGGTGCGGAACTGTAACAGCCCGGGATTTTCACTCAAATTAAAAAAAAATTGTTTGTTGTTTTAATTTTGCTGATTGCTATAATTGTTTGTAGTATTTTCTTCGTTGATTTATTAATCGGTGAATATTCTCCCCCTCTCTTTCTCGTATCGGATGCGGGACCAAACCTTTTTCCCAAACGGCAGATGACCTTTGCGACACCAGGTTCACCCGAGCATCATCGGAACTCCTGGCACAAGACCAGCCATCGCAATCGGAATGAAAAACCCCATTAAATAATTAAATGGATTATGTTATTGGGCGCCGGAAAATGTTCTCGGAACGGTAAAGAAGTGAGGTAGAATCGACAGGCTCGACGTGCTGAGCGCGTGGTTCGAGATTTCGTCCGAATCGGAAGTCGTATGCACTCCCGGCGGTCAAAAACGTGGAGTATCGGATGCGAGGAGAAAACTCAAGGGGCTTTTGCGTAAACCTGCCATCCAGGCCAGCCTATATAAAGACCCCCACTCTCTCCTGGCCTTTTAGGGTTTCCCTCTGGTAAAATTGCAGCCACCCCCCTCTGAATTCTCAGATCTGCCAAATTCCCGCCAAAAATTCCAAAACCCTAGCCCCCAATTAACCCTGGCCGTCAGATATGGGGATCAATGGCCCAGATGGAGGCCACATCAACCCAGATCCCCACACCAGCTACCCCGCGCCGCCTGGCCCCGCAGGGTCCCGATCTGGGCCGGGAGGCCCGCTCCTCCGCCTCTTGACCTCGTACCCGCCGCCGAGCGCCGCCGCGCTCCAGCAGCCGCCGGCCGCCGCGCTCCACTGCCCCGGTGAGGCCGCGCCACGCCGTGCCCCCTTCCCTCTCACCTCCACCTCACCCCTCTACCTCTCCTGTCCTGCAATCCGCCGCCGGCGAGCGCGCCACGGCCGAGCTGAGCCGCCCGCAAAGCTCGCGTCGCCATGGACGCCCACAGAAGCACGCCGCCGCCCTAGCGAGGTCAGCCCCAAGGTGGCCTCCGCCACCTCACCTGCGACCGCCGGCTTCCCCGCGTCCCCTGCCCCTGCCGCCTCCCGCCTCGGCTGCCCTCCGGCGAGCCGCCGGCACCTAGCGTCGCCGCCGACGTCGATCGGATCGGGAGAATCCGATCCAGCTGGCACTTCTCGCCCCCTTGGGCCTCCTCCCGCGGCCCAGATCTAGTGCCCCGTGGGCCACCTCCTCCCCTCGGCCCGGGGCCCCCTCTCGCCCATAGGCGAAGCCGCGCCTATCCGCCGCCCTCTGCCATTTGGGCCGGCCCAATGTGAGCCCCCTTTTTTATTTTATTTTCCTTCTGCTAATTTTGGCTAAGTCCTTATTTTTATTGTTAATGTTATTGTTTTGCGACGTAGTTTGCGACTAAAACGTAGCCCGGATGACTTGGCGGCCAAAAGGAAAATTGTTGGTGTTGATGTGCTCTAACTTTCATCTTTTGTGAGTTGTTTGATTTGATGTTGTTTAGATGTGGTTATTGTGTGCTTAATAGGGGTTCCCATTGTTAACTGCTTCTAAGCTGCTGGAACTGTTATTTTGAGCCAACTTCGGTCGACGAGTGCGTCGCGACCAATTATCGCAATTGAATGATTCTTGTTGCATAATGTTAAGCATCATGTCTACTTCAGTTATATGCTTTCACTTGTCATGTTGGCCTGCTGAATGTTGATTGAATATTCACCCAAAATAGCTACCCTGTTGTTAGTGTGCTGTTGTTAACGTAAGATGCAAACTTTGTTGCCATATATCTTTTTAACCTTGCATCCTATTGAGCATTGCAATATGTCATTTTTATCTATGCCATGTCTACTTTCATTATATGTATTACATGGTTATGTTTACATTCCTGGTCATAGTTATATTTCATGCCCATATATTGCTATGTCATGTTGCTGCACTTTTGCATATAGTTTTACCCCTGTTTATATACAGTTGGCTAGTAACAGTTTTGCCATGTTTACTTGTTTTTCACTAAGTCCTTGACCAGTAATGTTTTATAGCTTCTTGTGTTGCTTATAACTAGTGTACCATGATGCCTATTTGCATGATTCCTTTTGCCATGCCTTTCCTGCCATGTCTACTTTAGTTTCATATCATTTTTGTGCATGTTTGCAAACTTTTGCTTGTTTATTTGTTGCTCTAAAGTGTTTTACCTGATGTTGGAAGATTGTGCCCGTAACTTGTATTGCTTGTATCTTTTTAACCGTAACTCCGTTTGCGGTGTCCTTTACATGTAACTTGACTAGAATTTCTTGTACTGTGTGTTTATGCTATTTTTTCTGTTGTTAACCAACCTAAAATATAGTTTAGGGCAGAACAATATAAAATTCTTAAATTGTCGTGGGGTACTTAGTGGAATGCCATGTTTAGGATTGTGCCTCATTTAAATTGACTAGCATAGATAGTTTACCTTATGTTTCACCTCTTGTCATGTTTGCGTTCTATGCTATGCTTGAGTGAGATTCCATGTTAACAACTTTTGCTCATGTTGTGTAGCTAACCAACTTGAACCATTCTAAATGTGCGGTATCGTCGTGTGTGACGAATACTCCACCTAACTTGTCAGTAACCACTCTCGACGATAGATGCGATCTTGTGCGTTGTCTCATGTTGCCTTCTTGATGTTGTTTGCTGGTGATTTCGTCGTAGTAATAGATGCTTACTCGTCTATTGACTTTTCCAATGTTTCCTTCTTGTGTCTCCCACGTGTATTCCCAGAGACGTTGCGAGCTTGCGATCGGCTACACCTTCGAATTCATCTTCTCATTAGTTAAGGGGGAGCATATATCATGCTTATAACTTTCAGCTCACTCGCGCCTAGCTGTAGGATAGAACGATTGCTTGATCCTACCACTTCATATTTATGCCTCTCAAATAAACCCAAACAGCCATGTCCTCCACATCCCAGCAAAACTTGTTCGGCTATGTTACTATTTCTCGCTGCTAAGCCACTGCTTAGTATGCATGCTAGGATGTTATCAACTATTACCTCCTGTTACTCCTTGGATTGGGCTATCATTATTATATTGTTGTGGATGATATGATTATTATAATGTTGACTATATTCGACGAAGGATGGAAAGTCTAGGCTATCCTGCCCCGACGCTTTGTTCCATTCGAGTCACCTAGGACCCGAGTTCCGGGTATTGTGTCTCTTGATGAGCGTGCCTAACCGCGTGTGGGATTTTATGGGGTCCCATCTTCTTACCTACCTAGCTTCAAACATTTCTAGAGGTGGCCCAACCTGATTTACCATTTGAAACCGTGTGTGTGCTTGGTTGGGCCCCCAGCAGATTTTAAAAGAACTCGGGCCAGCGGAGACAGAGTTCCTCTGTTGGTCCACACTTGTGAGCTAGGGAAGCCCCTGAGTTCAGGTGAGGCTAACCCCGACCTTGGCCATACAGAAGATTCCAATCCGAGGGCGCGGCCAGCTCTGGGATTGGGTGTCGACTCCCCGGTAGAAAATGAGAGATATGGGCGTGCGTGCAGATCCTTGTAATGGGCAGTTGGTACACCCCTGCAGGGTTAAATCTTTTCGAGAAGTCGTGTCCACGGTTATGGACGAGTTGAGATCTACTCCTTGTTCATAGAGTACAACAACTGAGATAATCTTAATAACTTTATCAACGTGTGTGTGCCTTGACTGCTTCTTCTTCATCGGGATGCGAAGAGAGGACAAGGATAGGATAGGTGTTATGTTTGCGTAAGTAGCTAATAGCAAGACTTGTTGGAGGCGATTCCTCATCGAATGATTGATTCTGATCTTACTCTAAAATAGACCGTTAGCCACTCATATATTGATAGTGCGTCTGCAACCTCACCACTACCCCCATCTTACCGTGAGAAGTTAGTTACAAGACTTGTTGATATAGCTCACCTCTTTCTTCTCTCTTTTACGCACGTTATACAAACGGTCTTGGACTTCAGAGGAGCTCGACGACCCTTCTTCTGGACGCCTTTGCGGAGACTCGACGACGACTAGTTATGTGGATCCTGGCGGAGAGCCTAGACCCGTGTGGTTACGGAAATGGTGTGTTTTACCTTTGCCAGTAGGCATTTGATTGTATTATGTACTCAGACATGTATCTTCCATTGATGTAATGTATTTAAGGTAGTTGTATGTCGATTGTATGAGATGTTGTATTTTTGTAGTTGTAATGTTGCGATATCATGTTGGAAATCCGGGGCATATGGCATGGTCATATGTCGCGGTGGGACTGATATGTGCTTCGTCGCCGGATCTGGATGGAAACATCAAGATCTTGAAGAGTACCCCATGCCGGGCCTTACAGGAACCACCCAAATATGGTAGGATGGACAGTTTTTACTTGTATCGTCTTCAATCTATTTGTGCTCGCGCTAAAAACCCAACCGACTTAGTTGAGGGAAAATCTTTGAAGGAGAATGCTCATTATACGAGACACCGCTTATCTCATAAAGGGAAACACTTATGGGGCCAAATACAAACTTCTTATTGCTATGTTGAGTCCTTGTTCCACATATATGATTTTACTTGCTGCTCTGAAATAGACAGAAAACACCTTCCTTTCCAATGTCAGTTTAATGACAATGAGATCCTATCTTCTTATTCTAAAGGTGTTTATGATTACTTTGATTTTGAAAATATGAAGAGTTTGTTGCTTTTAAAGGGGCTTATGAGATTGCTTCTTGTAAAAGCCCAGTATTCGCAAAAATTTTAAAAAAAATTCGGTGTGAATTGTATGATTGTCTGATTTGTTTGCGGTGTTTGCATCCCCGATTTATCGATCGATGATTATTTTTCCCCCTTTTATCTCGTATCGGACGGAGACCGACCCTTGCCACCCTGACACTCGACTTTTGCGACACCGGGTTTCACCCGATCACCGTCGCGAAAACCTGCACGAGATCAGCCGCAGCCAACGGAATGAAAACCCCGATTAATAATTAAACGGGATATTTTTATAGCGCGCCGTAAAGTGTTCTCAGAACGGTTCCAGTGCGAGGTGAACGCCTCCGGCTCAACGCGCTGATCGCGCAGTTCAAAGTTTTACCCGAATCGGAGGTACTGCGGACCCCCGGCGGTCAGAAACGTGAGCACCGCGCGTGCGAGAGAAAAACCGATGATGTTTTTGCAAACTGCCAGCCACCGGGGCTATATAAAGACCACCACACTCCCACCCCTTCCTAGGGTTTCCCTAGCCTAAAAATTGCAGCCACCCCCCTCCACTTTGCCCAATTTTGCCTCCCACAGCCCCATTTTCGCATGTTTCCCCAATTTCACAGCAAACCCTAGCCCCCTGCGATCTGGACCGTTGGATCGGGCAATCCAACGGCCCAAATGCCCCCCACCATCTCTCCTCTCTCCCCAACCTCTCCTCTCTCTCTCTCCAGCCGACCCCGCCGCCGAGGAGACCGCCGCCGGCCGGCAAGCCGCCACACCTGCCGTCCAACCTCCTCTCCCTCTCCTCCTTCCCGCGCCTCTCCTCCTCCCCTTAGCTCTCACCCTCACCGCCTCCTCCTTCTCTGCACAGGGGCGCCGCCGCGCCATGAAGAAGCTCAGGCCGGAGCCCTCCTTCGCCGCCCGTGGATCTCGTGGAGCCGCCCGGAGTCCTCACCGTCGCGGATCCGCCGCCTGCGGCCCCCTAGCGCCATCCGCCGCCTCCTGTTGCCCGGTGCCCCGCCGCCCCTCGCCGGCCAGCCGGCAGCTAGCCCGGCGTCACCGCTGCGAGCTCCTGCTCGGGACCGAAACGGTCGGGAGCGAGCGGCCGCCACGAGCCAACGCAGGTGGGCCGGCCCAGCCAGGCCTCCAGCCCGGGCCAGCGGCCCGCGCGCCACTTCGGCCAGGTGGGCCTCGGCCCATGCTGAGCCTAGGCCGCCCAGCACCCCCTTTTTTTTATTTATTCCGTCTGTTTTTTTTTCTTTTACCTCTGAAAATTTCTGCTAAGTCTGGAAATAACTGTTGTTGATCTGTTTTTGCGTTGTAGTTTCCCGTCAAACCGTAGCTCCGATGAACGTGCCCCCAAAACGAAAGTTGCTCAATTTTGCGTGCTCTAGCATTCGTATGTAGAAAGTTTTTGCATTTGAGCTCATCTTGATTGTGTAATTGGGTGTTGAAGTGGTCATCAGGCCATTAAACTGCTACATTTTCCTGTTAAGTGCTGCTGTTAATTTTTTTTGTTGCAACTTTGCATGATGATTGTGACTAATCCATGAGGCCTATTGCATTGATTCTTTTTCCTATGTGATAAGCATCATGTGTACTTCATTTCCATGATTTAACTTGCCATGTTTGGGAGATATAGATATATTAAATCTGGCTCTAAAGTAGCTATCCTGATGTTATTGTGCTGCTGTGCTGAAAACTGTTATTTTGTTGCAACTTCGGTCGACGAGTGTGTCGTGACCGTTTATCGGAATTGAGTGATTCCAATTGCATATTGTTAAGAATAATGTCTACTTTCATTACATGTATTGCATCTTCATGTTAGCATTCCTGGTCATATAGATTTTCGGCTCTAAAGTTGCAATGCTGCTGTCTTTGACAGCCACCACTGATTTTCACCAAGTCTGTTACTTTGCGATGCCATGTTGTTTTCTTAATATCTTTTGATCTATGATGCCTATTTGCATGATTCTTTTTGCCATTCCTTCCATGTCATGTCTACTTTAATTCCATATCATTTGTGAGAATGTTTGCATTCATTATGTTGTTTATGCATTGCTCTAAAGTGTGCTTCGTGATGTTGGCAGTTTGTGCCCGTAACTTGTTTTGCTTGTATCTTTTTAACCGTAACTCTGTTTGGGGTGTTCTTTATATGTAACTTGATTAGTTTTTCGTGTACTTTGTGTTGATGCTATTGTTGGCTGTTGTTAACCAACCTAAAATATGGTTTAGGACAGAACAGTACCAAATGTTTTAATCATCGTGCGGCACTTAGTGTATGTCATGTTTAGGATTGTGCCGCACTTAAATTGACTAGTATAGATAGTTTACTTTGTGCTTCACCTCTTTCCATGTTTGTGTGATATGCCATGCTTGCTTGAGTTGCCATGTTAATAACCGTTGGTTGATCACCTGTAGCTAAGCAACTTGAACCACCGTAAACGTGTGGTATTCGTCGTGTGTGACCGATACCCCACTTAAATTGTTAGTAACCGTTCTCGACGATAGATCTGTATCGCGTTGCCGTGTCGTGTGATGTCTTCTTGGTCTTGTGTTGCCTCGTAGTAATAGATGCTTGCTCGTTGATTGCTTTCCAGTGTTTACCGTCTTGTGTGCTTTCGCGGGTACCTCTCGGAGACGGTGCGAGCGTGCGATCGTCTACACCTTCGGAACCCGACCTATCAACAGGCAAGGACTATGCATTACTTATGATCCATTCTATTTCAACCAGCAGTTTGCATGCTAGTATAGGTTAGGTTCGATGTTTGATCCTACCACATTACAGCCTCTTGCAAACCGATACAGCCATGTCCCCTCCCAGCAAACCTTGTACTGCTATGTTACTATTGCTCGTTGCTCAGCCCCTGCTTAGTATGCATGCTTAGGATGCTACGATGTTACCCTGTTACTCCTGGGTTTGGGATATCACATTATTATATTGTTGTTGATGATATGATTATTATAATGTTGACTATATTCGACGAAGGATGGAAGGTCTAGGCTATCCCGCCCCGATGCTTTGTTCCATTCGAGTCACCTAGGATCCGAGTTCCGGGTATTGATTTTAAGACTGAGCGTGCCTAACCGCGTGTGGGATTTTATGGGGTCCCCTTTTCTTACCTATCTAGATTCAAGCATTTCTAGTGGTGGCCCAAGCTGATTTTACCATTTGAAACCGTGTGTGTGCTGGTCGTACGCCAGTAGTTTTCAAACAACTCGGGCCAGCGGAGACATAGTTCCTTTGTTGGTCCACACCTGGGAGCTAGGGGGTTGTCCACATCTGTTTGGGAAACTAACCCGACCTCATCCAGACGGTAGAGGCCGATTCGAGAGCGCGGCCGGCTTTTGAGTTGGGTGTCGACTCACCGGGGGCCACCCGGATTTGTTCGTTGTTAGCTAGAGGGACTTGTCGTTTCGGATCTCTTGGAACTAAATCATAAAATGGTTGCCTGTGATGGGTTTCAACTGAGAGAGATGGGCGTGCGTGCGGAGCCTTGTAATGGGAAGTTGGTACAGCCCTGCAGGGTTAAATCTTTTCGAGAAGCCGTGTCCACGGTTATGGACGACTTGAGAACTACTCCTTGTTCATAGACAACAACAACTGAGTTAATTTTAATTATAAATTGATCAACGTGTGTGTGCCTTGACTGCTTCTTCTTCGTCGGGATGCGAAGAGGAGGACAAGGATAGGATAGGTGTTATGCTTGCGTAAGTAGGTGATAGAAGACTTGTTGGAGGCGATTCCTCATCGAATGCTTGGCTCCTTATCTTACTCTCTAGATCGTTAGCCACTTCATAAATACTAGTGCGGCAACAACCTCACCACTTACCCCTTCCTTACCGTAAACTACTAGTTGTCCTAGAATGACGAGTGATGAAGTCCTTGCTGGGTCAGATGACTACTACAGTTGGATGCTGAGTACTTCTGTACTCATGATACTACCCCCAAACTCTTTTTAGGGTTCTCGATCGACAACAGGTATGGTGATCGACGTTTCACGTGGAGACTCGACGACGACTAGTTAGGCGGATCCCGGCGGAGGGCCTGGACCCGTGTGGTTATGGGAATCGATGTTTTTCTCTTTGCCAGTAGGCATTTGATTGTAGTCTGTACCTAGACATGTATCTTCCGCTGTTGTATTGTATTAAGGCAGTTGTATGCCGATTGTATGAGATTTTGTATCCTTGTATCTGTAATGTTGTGATATCATGTTGGAAATCCGGGGCATATGACTTCGTCATATGTCGCGGTGGGACCGATATGTGCTTCGTCCCCGGATCTGGATGGAAACATCTAGATCTGGAACAGTACCGCATATCCGGCCTTACACTTCTTTAATTGAAAAGTACTACGATACTATTCACAAGTCTGAAAACTTTGCAGTTCTTACTTATTCCCTTGAGAATTATGTTTGCAATGATTATATTGAGGATTTAAATGCTTGCTGCCAAAGAAGAGGCTAATGATTTCTATGATGACGAATCCTATGATTTCGAGGACTCACTTGAAATATCCCTTTCCGAAGAATTTGATACTTGTTGTGTTTATGGCCAAGATGCCACTATGGATGATGCTTACGGAGATGAACTTGCTATAGTTCCTTATATTAAGCATGAAATTGTTGCTATTGCACCCACACTTGATTGTCCTATTATCCTTTTGAAATCTCCAAATCATATTGTGGAGAATTTTGCTCTTATTAAGGCTAATAATTATGGGTTGCATTTATCTTATGATCCTAAAGTATGTATTGAAAACAATACACATGTGCTTGGGGGTCATGAACAACATGCTTTATGTGATAGTTCTATTGTTGAGTTTGTTCATGGTGCTACTGAAAATTACTTTGAGAGAGGAAAGTTTGGTTGTAGAAACTTTCATGTTACAAAAACACCTCTCTTGATGATGAAAGTTTTGAAGTTCTTCTTCTTTTACCCTCTTATGCTTGTTACTTTGTGATTTCATGATTTCTTCCTTTAAAAAGATCCTAGGCATATGAAGTGGGTTAGGCTTAATAGTGTTTAACATTTGCTTCTTGATGCTCTCTTTTTCTTCTATTCTTATCCTCTTATGAGTATCTTTTCTAATCTTCATGCCTAGCTCAAAGGCATAACAGAAAGCGCTTATTGGGAGGCGACCCAAAATGTTTTTACTTTAAGTTTTTAGTGGTTTTGACGTTTGTTACTACTGTAGAAACACCATTGTATCTTTACTTTTCAGCTTTGTGCCAAGTTTTAGCCTCCGGTTGAAAGAAAAATCAAAAGTTGTGACATGTTGTAAAAAAAAGAATTTGTTTGCTCCATTGCAAAAATTCTTAAAAATCACCAGATCATCTTTTTGATCTGAATGTTTTTGAAAATTTGCTCTATACAATTAACTTTCTGCGGCATGTTCTGAGTTTTTTTATTTGAGTTGCAGAAGTACCCCTAAAAAATTATTTACTACCCGCTGGTATGTTTTCCCAGATTCTGCCCTGTTTTGCGTTTTCACCGTTTTGCAAATCTTAGGCATGCTCTTTATTTGCAAAAACTTTTTGTAAATCTTGATAAATAATAGCTCTTCCTTAAAATCTTTATTTCCAGTAGAGGAAAATTATTTTATTATGGGCACTAACCCATCTAATAAGTTTGTGATGAGTTTCGTATGAAGGGAGTTTTCAAGTGTGCGAAGGAAGATGATGAAAGAAGATCCGGGAGTGTCAAAAGCTCAAGCTTAGGGATTCCACATGCACCCCCAAGAAATATTCAAGGAGACGCAAGCGTCTAAGCTTGGGGATGCCCCTATGCATCCCCTTCTCCATCAACAATCATCAGTTCGTCCTTCTCCACACTATATTTTTATCAATTCATATGTTATGTGCTATGCTTGGAGCATCTTGCATTTAATTTTTTAGTTTATTTATTTTTGATTGTTGTTCATAACAAGTTGGTCCCTAGCCTACATTGTTTGGGAGAGAAACACGCTCTTCTTTCACCTAGAACACAACATAGTTTTCATGCTTATCTTTGTTGTCATGCTTAGCTCTTGTTTTCATGCTTATCTTTTTAAGGTTTTTTATTTAGGTTGTTACTTTTGGAACGCTCTTGAGTTTTCATGCTTATCTTGTTTAGAGAGTTGGCATGTTGCACTGAGTTTGTGTGTCTTGCCTTGAGTAGGTAAATTAGGTTGCTATTATAAGTTTAGTAGTAACTTGCAATAGTTTTGAGGTATTGATTTAAGTAATGTTTGGACTTCTGTGTGTCAAGATATCAAGCCTAGTAGTGATAGGTGTCGTATTTTGGGCAATCCATGCTTATTTTTTAAAACTACAAAAATTAGTTGAGAACTCTAGCTACTAGATGGACCGCTAACCCCTGGAGGGGTTGTAATATATAGAGTATCCTCACGTACCATGGGTCGAGGATGCGCAAGGATAAAGAAAACCCCATACACTCCTCCTAGGGGTGCTTGTCTCTTTGTGAATTCTTGATTAGATAGAGAGTTACCGATAATAAGTGGATGAGTTCCTTTTACTAGTGTGTGATCTTATATACCATTGTAAAATATAGAGTGGTGCCCTTAAAGTGAGGAAAGGATCCCAAAGAGGAAACAAATAAAAGATCCCAAAAGAGGACAAATTAAAAGATCCCAAAGAGGAAAAATGAGAGATAAATAGAAAGAGCCAATGAGGCCACAAAAAATAAAAAAAATAGAAAAAAGAGAAATAAAAAAATAAATAAATAAAGAGAATGGGGCAACACTACTATTCCTTTTGAAAGATCCACACTCATTCTCCAAAGTAATTTTTGTACTACATAGAGTGTTTCATATCATTCATGCATAACTATGTGGGGATCCTTACATTATAGAACTTGGCTTGTATATTCCAATGACGAGCCTCCTCAAATGAGCTCTAGGTCATCTTGAGAAAGCAAGTTGCATGCACCCCCACTAGTTCCATTGGAGAGATTCCGATAGCTCATATGTGCATCCATTGCATGGCAATCCCTACTCCTCACATCTTATCTATCATTTGGCTTTCTCTCGCATAGGATTGGCCTCATTGATGTGAGCCTTTCATACCTTTTTGTCTTCCTTCCCCATCATTATTCTATTTTTCCATCCTAAGTGACAATATATCTTGCTTGCGCTCATTCATGGCATGAGTGCTCAAAGTCAAAAGGGAGATGATCAGTTTGACTTGTATCTGACTAGTGGTCTGAGGACGAGTCATAATAAGATTCCAAAGGCGACCAAGTGTGAAGTTTTAGTAGATTGAGTTCTCAATTACTATATAGTATTTTTATGTTCTAAACCCATCTCCCACTTATTGCACGCAAACACCAATTGGAGACATTCGAGTCACGGAAAGAGAGAGCTCTTGCAGCTTTATGTTCTTACTTTGGTAGTTTCTAATTTCAATACTAGATATAGACTCTGTCTTGTTATTGTCTCGACTTGAATTGCATATCTTGCTTGTTGTACTTTAAAGTTCTAATCTTTGTTGGCAGCCTCTCACCACAGAAATTATCTTTGTTATCATAAGATTGAGGATGTTGATACGTCCCAAACGTATCTATAATTACTGCTTGTTCCATTCTTATATTGGTGACTTTGCTATATGTTTCGCTACACTTTCATACATTTTCAACATATTTAGACTAACCTACTAACTCAATGCTCTAGTACCAGTTTTTGCCTGCTGTTGTACGTGCATTGAAGGAAAATGCCAATTATAAAATTGCTCAGAAAAATTAGAATAACAATAAGCAGATCAGAAGACTCTAGAAGGCCAGAGGGGGATAGAGAAGAGTCCCCCCTGTCCAAGTGGCCTCCTGGCACGGCCTAGGGTGGGGTCAACCCACCTGGCCGCCTGGTCAGGTGGCCCCCCATGGTGCCCCCTTTCGCCTATATTTAGCCTCCGATGCCAAAACCCTCGAGATGCCCTCTATTACAGGATTTTCTCAACTTTTCCACCGCCGCCACGATCCCGCCAGAAGACCCTATCTCGGCACCCTGCGGGAGGGAGGATTGATCTCCGAGAGCTTCTCCACCACCATGAGCGCTTTCCGGATGTGCCGTGAGTCCCTTGGACCATGAGTCCATGATCAGTAGCTAGATGATGTTTTCTCTCCACTTTTGTGCCTAAATTCTTAGCCCTTGTGAGCTGCCCTACATGATCAAGGCACTTATGTATTAGTTTTTGTGTTGCTATGTTGTGTTTGCTGGGATTCGATGGATTATGAGATATGTTTAGATTGTGATGAGTAATATATTTGATTTACCTTTTTATTATTAGTTCTTGAGTATTCTTGCATGTTCTCTATTGCTTTGTAGTTCTTTGGCCAAGTAGTAGATAGTAACTCCAAGAGGGAGCGTTATGCATGATTCTGGGTTCATGCCAACCGATGTCTAGCTTAAGTGACAGAAACATAAGACTAGGGGATGTGTTGTTGCCACCAGGGAGGATACAAATTTGCTTGTAACCGCGATTGCGAGGATTGCTTACTTAACACATAGTGTGTTAATGCAGTTTTCTGTTGCTTTGATCCTACAGTTTGGCTAGGGTTCGCAACTTAATACTATCGAAATGTTTTGGATAGAAATCTCAAGGTGGATGCACTACAACAGGACCCCCCATATAGCAACGCCTTTTTCCGTATCTAAATGTCGATATATACGTTGCTAGTGCCTTTACCAACGATTAGGGATGCGTAGCCTTATCCAATGTTGCTAGGGCATGATGCAACGCTTATACTATCGTTGTAAATTGAACCGTTGCAAGACTACAACAGATAAAACCGACTTTTACAACACATTAATATGTTGGTGCCTAATGTGCGAGAATCAAAAATCCCATAGTTTAGCAACAGAAAATATCCAACGCTTCAAATGTTGGTACATATGTATAGTGTCCATATTATTATTATTATTATTATTATTATTATTATTATATGGCTAGCAATTAAATTAATGCTCCTTGTAAGAGTTAAAGTTATGTATTTCAATTCAAGGAAAAAACAAAAAAATATACTCACAACATGAAAAAGTTATATATTAAATAAAACTATCGGGTTACAATAATGGATATTACAAAAGTAGCATCCTCCAAATGTGATGCATAATCTAAATATTTTCTTGACAACATAACTTAAACTGAAACATCCATCAATATCCCTACAACTTAACTAAAACTTAACTAAAACTTAACCGATGATCAACATTCAATAGGAACGTCATCCCTCATCATCATCATCATCATCGTGAAAGAAGATCAACATCATCATTTCAGTATACTTTCCACACACCCATCTACTCCTCACTTTATCTTCTGAATCTACAAACAAGAAAATGAAATGAAGTGTTAACACACAATGCATCCACATGATGCAAGTAGTGACAAAAGGTAGAATATTATTCGCGTACAAAGGTTGAAGGCCATGCAATCTTTGTGATTCCTAAATTACTAAGAGTATTATAGTTTTTGCGACTTCAAACCAAATTTCCAGTTTTAATAAGTGTCATATCTACATGCACTTCCCAAAATTCTTATCTAATTTTAGCACCATCAAGTTTAAATTTAGGATAGCAACTTACAATTGTAGCAAGAGCTACGTCCTTGTTATGATTTTTCAGGCTCTTCAAGAATACCTTAGTTCCCTCCTGTTAGAGAAAATGAAAGTTACCATATGACAAAACATAACAACACAAGGGAACATATGAAATGAATTTCAGCACTCTTATAGGGAGTTCAATGTCACCCAACCAACTCATGAACCACTTTGAGCACTCTTACTTCCTGCATTATCATATTTTGTTGTTTTCTTGGTCTAGACAACAGTGTGATAGCAAAGAATAAGTAATAAACAAATAACCAAGTCAGCACTATAGTTTGAACATAAATTTGTATGTGATTACAAAAAGATAAAAACTTGTTTGTTGTAGATTTTATCTCCATGACGTGCACTGACATTCAAAAAACAAAGTTTATTTGTTCTGAACTACATTCTGATAGCAAGACGATCAGCACATACATAAACAACAGATCAATATATTTTGAAAATATTGTATATGGTAATGGAAATATACCTTATATGCAATAGAATTTATTCCCCCTTGCTGCACATTGAAATTATTATAAGAAGTTTGTTGGTACTAGACAACAGTCTGATAGAAACAAGTAAAGACATACAACAGATCCACCGAAGGGTTGGATAGGATGGCTCTCTCCCACCCCCACGCCGCCTCCCCTAAACCGTAGCCTTTCCACCTAAGATCCACGTTGATCGAGCCTCTACTCCAGCTTTTGGCTTCGATCATCTTCACCGGCGTCGCCTCCTCCTTGCATTGATAGCCATATCTTGGCGGTATATGCATCCCTCCAGATGGGCTTGGATCTGGCTCCCGGTGTGGAGTTCTCCGAGGAGGTTCGACGCACCTGCTTTTCAACGGTGCACCCCACGTATGATTCGGGGCATTTCACCATGGTTGTGGCTTTTGGACGTACATCGTTCAAGTTGACCGACGATTCGGCTGTTGTTTCACTCGATTCCATCACTGGAGGTCGCTGTGATGCACTCAAGGTGTCCATCTTGCGTGATCGTGTTTTCAGTTTCAACATTGCTAATAAAAAGGTTTGTTTTCTCCTCATCGATCGCCGCAAGTTTGTCTCTCCAAAGTTTATCTGCTATTTTTATCTTTGGAACTATGGTGGACATCAATGGATGTATGAGTTCAAGCTATGGGAGAAGCAATCCAGGGAGGAATGGACATTGGTTTGTCCTTTCAACAGAGAGTTCAGTTAGGGCTCAACGCTTTGTGTTCGGCTCCTAAGAAAACCTCTTTTAAATTTGCTACATCTAACTCTAAGTCTGTACGTTTTGTTGGAATAATTGATTATTATGCATGCAAAAGTTATGGCCTCCGGGTGTCACCAGAAACTAGAGTGGATCTTCTTGAGGCAGGTTATGAGTTGCTGCCGGAGGAATGCCCTCCGCCGGCGCCGGTGCCGGAGGTACATCGGAATGCAACTTTGTCGTCCATTCAGTTTGGTACAGTCCCGATTCATCGGGATCTGTTTCCAAATACCAGCGATTCAGTTGATACTCTATCACATAGCAATGTCCTTTTGGTGGCAAAGGATCCATACGTCCATGCCTCCCACGTGGCTCATCCTGTGGTTGCCAATGGTGAAGCAGCTTCTACGTCCACTGGGATGCATGCATGTGGCCCAGTGGGGCCGCCTAGTCAGGTGGCTCCATGCAACCTACAACCGACGGGAGATATGTTATATGTTCCAAACTCGGATACTTCGGGAAGTTCTAGTTATTCTACACCAGAAGGAAGCAATATTCAATCCCAAAAATCCCCGACGTTGTCGATTCCAGAGCATATCTTGCCGTCCACATATGAGGCTGCAGATGCTTTTGAAGCCATGGTCGATGACGTGGTGTCCCGCATCATGACTTGCTCTATATGTAACCGCCAGGGCCACCTGTCATCCAGCTGCACTGATAATATGGTTTGTTTAATTTGCTCCAAGCCGGGTCACCATCGACGCGACTGTGAAAAGATTGCGCGGCAGGAGGGACGCGTGTGGAAGGAAACCCAAAGGGCAGGTGCTACCCTTAATAATGATGATCTAGAGCCCGTTCCAAATCACACACCTGCCTCTTCTACACCTAGCAATACAGAGAAAACCCCAACCCCCATCGCCGAAGCTTCACCAAATCTTGCTCCGCCAACACCAGGAGTTGATCTCGCCGAGCAACAGCGCATGGAGGTGTACGAGCTAGACCCTCATAGGTTCCTGCCGGCTGGCCACCAGATCATTGATGGTGGCCCCACGCGCCTCCCGCGCACGTTCGTCACCCCTGTAGTACGCCTGGTCGGCGCCGGAAGAGATGGGTGCAATGCGGGAGCAAGTCGTCGACTTCCTTCATGAGCGAGGTATTCAGGTTCGGTCCACGCAGCCTTCCTTTACTGGCATTGGGTTGTTTGAAGTTAGAAGTGCAGCTGTGCGTTTCTCGCTGACGCAACATCCTCCTTTCAACCTTGGAGCAAATCACTTTGTGTCAGAACCCTCTGTTAGGTAATGTGCTAGGGTTAGTAAGTCTCTTGCATCATGTTAATATTTCAAAAGAAATCTTTGAAATCAAAATCAAAAGCAAAATGGGAGAAGGAACCCCCCCCCAGATGAATTAATTCAAAAGGACAGATAAAAATCTTCTCCAAAAATTCATGTTAGATTTTTGAAAAGTCTTATAAATGAGTGTGATCACATATCAAGTGATGTGGGACCCACCCCATGCTCATGGATTTTTCAAATATTCAAACAGTGCCTTGGAATTAATTAAAAACCCCTATTTGAGTTAAGATTCAAATTATTTGAATTTTAAAAATGTTGAAACTTTATAAGTGGCTAGTCTATATTATTATGAGGCCATATAAAAAATTTCAGCATTTAATAAAATGCCTAGCTATTTATTTTAGCATAGAAAAACAAATGTCGGAAAAGAAAACAGAAAAAGAAACAGAAAAACTTACCAGACGCCCAGGCGAAGCCGGCCCATCCAGCCCACCCGGCCCAGAGGGGCAGCAGGGTCTTCTTCCCCGCCCCGCGCCTCCAAGCTGCTCGGTGGAATGCCACCGAGCCAGCCGTGGACGCCACGTCGCCGCCGAGCGCCTTCCAGGCCTCCCCGTGCCTCCTTCTTGCGCCTGGAGACGTCTCTCGCTCGTCCCAATCCATTCCCCCCCTCCAGAGCTTCCTCCTCCTCCTCCCGTGCTCATTTTCGTCGCCGCCCGAGGACCGCCGTGGAGCACGCCGCCGAGTCCAGGCAGCCAACGTCGTCCCCGAGCCGTGCCACCGTGTCCAGAAGAACCGCAGCAGGCGTCTTCGTCGTTCCCCTCAATCAATCGAGCCCGAGCGCCTCAGCAGACCACGCCAGCTTCATCGAGGAGTCGCCGGAACCGCAAGTCGCCGTCGTCGAATTCGCCGCCACCACGACATGCTCGACCTCCCTGACTCCTCTGCTAGCTTCAGGGTGAGCTTCTTCATCCTCCCCGACCAACCCCGGAGTTTTTCTCCTTCTCCTTTGCGATTTGCCATGAGAGCCGAGCACGGCCTCCGCCATGGATGAGCGCGAGGTCGCCCCTGTGCTCCTCCGTCTCAGCCAGAGCGCGCGTAGTGTTCCCCTCCACCCCAGTGTTTCAACGCACTGCTTCCCGTCTGCTTTGATGCACGGAGTCGACTACTGCTTCTAAACCGAGCCACGGCCGCCGCCAAAGGTCGTCGCCGGCGTAGCTCCGGTGCCCCCCAGGGTCCCCCGTGTTCGCCACGAGACGCAGACGAGCTCGAGGAGCCATCCCGTGTTCTCCCCGTGCCAATTGGTGGCCGGGAGCACCCTCCCCGTGCAGCGCCGCCGCGTCTATGACACCGACGTTTAGCCGCCGGCAGCCCGCCGACGTGGCCATGCTTAAGGGCTTAACCCCACCTGGGTTAAGTGACCCTAGGTAACTGACAATGGGCCCTAGTGGCTTAATTAAGCCACTGGTTAAACTAAACAGCCGGATTAATTAACCCTGTGACTGACAGGCCGACCCCACATGTCAGCCCCCCCTGACGCCAGCATGAGGTCATGCTGACGCAGTAAACCTTTTTTCCAGATTAAATGAATTAAAGAAATTCCAGAAAATCCAGAAAATAGCCCAAACTTTGGAAATTCATAGAAAATTCATATTAACTCCAAATTGGACAAATAATATATGAAAAATGATCAGGAGAAAATAAGCTATCCAAATATCCAACTTTCAACTTTGTTTGAGTTGAATTTAAATTGGGATCAGTACCATTTGCTATTTGATTTAAATGGAATTAAATCAAATTCAATTCAAAAGTTTTTGCAACTTGAACCATGGCAACATGCTACATTTCACTTACACATCAGAGGCATATAACACATTTCCAAATGATTCAAATTGATCAATCAATGTCACATGTAACTTGGCTAAGTTTGAATTCAAATTGGAGTTTGAATTTGCAATTCAATTTGCAATATACTCCATTTAAATGGAATTGCCTCACACATCAAATCATATACATCAAGTTTCAACCTTCCATCATGTGATTGTGCATTGTATTTACTTTGCTACCTTGTTTGTTGTTTGTCGAGTAGAGGTGGAACCGGAGCAGGAGGCTGCCCCCTTCGTTGAAGACCCCGAACCCGAACCTCGTCAGCAAGGAAAGCAAACCCCCATTGATCATGTCGATAAAATCGCACTTCCCTCTCATGTCTCGCTTATGAATTGTTAGGATGATTACCATGATGAGTTTCTACCGCATAGATGAACCTATTCCTTTGCATGACCTATAATTTTGTCACAGTAGTAAGCAAACCACAATCCTAGAAAATGTAGGAGTTGATTGATATCATGTGGCCCCTGCAATTGTTACTGCTTATTGCATGCTTAGAGTGATACCATGATGATACTGTTATGTGAGTCGGGATGGTAGTGATCATGATGATGATGGTAGAAAAGTGTTGGTGAATCTACCCTAATACAAGGTGAACGATGAGAGGTTGTGTAGGAGTACACGGTGGGTTGTCTCGTTGAACACCGCCCTAAGTCCGAGTTCTTGTGTGGTGATCCAAGTGAAGAGTACAACCACACATCGGCTCACTGACCTCTCTCAGCTTACTAACTCATCCCTTTCGATGTCCAGATGTCGCAATAGTTCGGAGTTCTGGTAGGCTTGTGGCCTCGATGCTAAGTGAGAGAACGGCTCACCCGAGACCGGCTTATGCACCACGCACACATCACTTGGGTCCACTTCGGTAAACCGGCCGGGTTCACGATAGTGGTAGCCAACCCAAGTAGGCGGCTTTCTCAGACTAGATCGGCTATGAGGTAACATTTGTGGTGAGCATCCTTGCTGGCACCCCTTGAATGGTGTCGAGATCAAAGGCGGTAAATGATGATCATGTGTGTGTAGCGGTACACCCCTGCAGGGTTAACAAAACTATTCGAATAGCCGTGTCTGCGGTTAAGGACTGCTTGGAAAGCATAGCTTGATTATTAGACAACTTGAACTGGATACTTCTAAAATACACCAAGATAAGTGTGAGTGCTATGGCGTGCTTTCTCGTGGGGAAGCCGAGGAAGGCACCATAGTGGTGTAATTGGTTGGAGAAAGTAGTGGACTCGTGTACGCTTCTTACCTCAAAGTCTGGTACTCGTAGTTCAGGATTAGCCAAGTCAAAGCTGGCACTTCTGCAAGTGAAACCCCACCTCCCTTTACCTTGATACATGTGCATAAGTAGTATAGCTCCTATGTAAGTCTTGCTGAGTACGACTTTGTACTCACGTTTGCTTAATCTATGTTTTAGATGAAACCACTGACCCCGAAGGTGGCTTCTTCATCGAGCTGGACGACTGAAGATCAAGCTAGTCTAGTCCCAGTCAGACGACTGGTTCCCTCGTGGAGGGCATGTGTTTAAATAAGACTTCTTAAGAAATTTGTTAAACTTGTCTGTACTCAGACATACTTTGCTTCCGCTTGTTGTTGTAATGTTGGATCACATGTTTGTGATCTCTGTGTGCACTCTATAAGAGTTATCAATAAAAATATATATTTTGTAGAGAATTGCAATGATACCTATTGTTCATACAAGGCATGTGTGCTGCATGTATGTTTATAACATGCATGTCTTTGTATGGGTTTTCGAGACCTTAGTTGTGATCTGGCTGGCGGTCTTTCATACACCAAGTGGCCCTTAGATGTGCGCAGCTTGGGGCATCGCGATGCGATTGTTCGAGACTCTGTCTCGTTCACACTTTGTGGTATGATCGAGCCCGCCCTAGACCCCGACTAAGTGATCGGGCTGGAGTAAGTCTATGTAAGAGTTATGAGATAGTCGATAATATGGTTGAGGCGACTTGTCTTTGAATATGGGAGTTCACCACCCATATCATTAGACTTGTGTGCGGACGATGAGGACCCATCTCAGTTGATCATCCGGCCTGGATGGGATGCCCCTCACGTACGATGCTCTCTGAGAACGTTCTGTGCTTGGCCTTGTCTGCTTAGACAAGTGGGTACGGTTCTCGGCTCTCCATATGACTATGTCTTAATTGTACTTGCATACGCTAACCCCGGGTCCCGACACTTTGTGAGGTTTTTTAACCATGAGGAGGGGATTGGATACAGAGCAGCTAATGACCACCGCTCTGGTTGGTTCATGTTTATTGGCGTACCTTTGGATATGCGCAATGGCAACAATCTCAGGGAGATGGTCAACACTTTTGGTAAATTCCACTATTGGGATGCTGAGGATCCATATCTTGTTAGGGCCATGGTCTATGCTTCGTTCCCTGATGTACCTCGGGTGCCTCGAGACGTTGTGTTTCAAGATTTGCTGAATTCGGGGGTGCCCATGTTAACTCGACTGCAGCATGTTATGTGTTGGGGGCGAATTGGGCAAACCAGCTACCTGACGATGAGGACCCAATGCCTCTAGATGGGAATCCACACCCCATGCCTGGTCAGCTGCAACACAATAATTTCAATTTTGTGCTACCCCCATATCCAGCTCTGGGTTGGAATGAAGCCCTGCACCCTCCAGCAGAGGACCACCCTGTAGCTCCTCAGGACCAGAATTTGGGACATGCTATGTGGGGATATGATCCAGTCCTTGAGGAGGTGCAGGAAAATGCAGTGGATGCTGAAGAGCAGATGTCCATGGTGCTTGATCACCCGCAGGAATCGGACTCAGTGGACCAAGTCATGGAGGTCCTTGTGATTGATGTTGATCTCATAGCTGAAGCCAACATGGAAGCTGTGTTTCCAGACCCCATGTTGGCCATTGTTCCTTTTATTCCATCCCCTTCAAAACTACAAAACTTAATTGTGGCAATGATCAGGATTCCTGCTGGACCTGCACTGCCACCTGAAATGATTTGGAGGAGAACTTTTACTTCTCTGTATGAGGAGATTTGTACCAGGCCAGTTCCAAGACCTTTGATGCTGCCTCCCCTGAAAACCATTGTTTGCTCCAAGAGGTCTTGGAGCCTTGCTTTTGATACTGAAACCCTGGCACCGTCCTTGATTTTCATTGAGGACCAAGCACACAATGATGGTGATCATGCTCCTGCTGAGCCTTTCTATGTGCCACAGGTGAATCTCAGTTTGGAGCAAACAATTGCTAAGCAGAATATGGTTTTCTCTGCCCCACAGTTTAAGTGCGGCAACAAACATGCTAGGAAGCGATCTACTCCAGTTAGGGAAGCATCAGTTCGTCGATGTACTCGAAGCCTGGCAAAGAGGGGTGGTTTTAAGGCTGGAACTCTCCTGGAGCTTACTACTCCTCCTAAAAAGAAAAAGCCCAGAACCAAACCACTCCCAGTGGTCCAGCAGCCCATCTTTGAAGAAGAGGCCCACCAAGGTGATTCTGAAGCCAAACATGAGGTCCCTGACATCCCACCAACTCCCATCAGGGTGTTACAACACATTGGTGCAGACCTGGAGATAGAAGAATCCCTTCTCACCAAGGAGAAGCTTGAAGCTACCCCTTCCACTGCTCCTGCATCCCAGTCTTCTAATGGTCAGTGATTTTTATGGTATTTGGGTTTGGCAAGCCTCTAAATTAGCCAGTTGTAAGAACAGTGTCTTTTGGGCATGGGTTTATTTTGCTGGATATGAACTCCTTATGCTATCTGTAATATTTACAGTAGTTATCTCCCTCTGCTACTTTTTGCTTTATGGATTATTCAACTACTAGAAATTGGAATGTTCTATGTTGGAATGTCAGAGGCTTAAATTCTGCAATTGGGCAAAGGGTTGTGAGGGAAAAATTGAGGAAAGTCAATGTGATATCATTTGCTTACAAAAGACAAAGTGTTCCTCAATTGATGCAAGATTCCTTAAGACATGGTGTCCCAGGAGGTTTGACCAGTTTGCATATGTTCATCTTTGGGGGCTTCTGGGGGTTTAATTACTATTTGGAACTCATCTTTATTTGATGGTTTGCTGGTGGACACACAACAATTTGGACTGGTAACCCAATTCACTTCTAATCTTAATGCTAAGTCCTGGACACTAGTGAATGTTTATGGGCCATGTGAGAAGCAAAGAAGAGATCTTTTTGTACAATGGCTCTACAACTTGCAGATACCTTTTGATGCCAATTGGCTTCTTCTGGGAGACTTCAACTTTATGAGATCAGTGGATAACAGAAATAGGGAGGGGGTGACATAAATGATATGTTTAGTTTTAATGAGATCATTGGACATTTAGGTCTCCTGGAGTTGCCTATCAAGGGAAGGAGCTACACATGGTCCAATATGCAGGAAAATCCATTACTTGAGCAACTGGACTGGTTTTTCACCTCATCTAATTGGATTGCATGCTATCCTCTATCCCAGGTTTTGCCTCTAGCCAAAATAACTTCTAATCATCTGCCATGTGTGGTCTCCATCTCCACTTCCATCCCCAAAGTTAAAATCTTTAGATTTGAAAACTTTTGGGTTGAACAGCCTGGCTTTATGGATTGTGTCAGGCAGGTTTGGGAGCTGCCCTCACATAAAGGTCACATAACTGTTGTTATAGTGGATAAGCTGAAAAGGCTAAGGGGAGCTCTTAAAACATGGCAGAGAAATACTTCAAGCCTCAAAGATCTCATTTCTAAATGTAACAGGGTCATCTTTATTCTGGACTGCTTGGAGGAGTTCAGGCAGTTGACAATCCCTGAATCCAATTTTAGGAAGATTGTTAAACTTCACCATGAGAAACTGTTACATTGGCAGCACCTTTACTGGAAGAAAAGATGTACCAAAAGATATATCAAGGTTGGAGAGGAAAATTCTAAATTCTTCCAAGCCATGGCATCTGAGAGATTGCGAAGGAACTCAATTGCCTCTCTGGATCTTTCTGATGGGACCCCTTGCTCTGATCATGGTCTGCTGCCGCTTCTTTTTTGTCATCCTTTAAAAATAGGATGGGGATATCAAGGGGAATTCAGATGGTTTTCAATTTGCAGAATCTGTTGAATGAAGTGGAGGATTTAGACAGTATGACTGAACCTTTTGAGAGGAAAGAGATTGATAATACCATCAAGCACATGCCCACTGATAAAGCTCCTGGACCTGATGGTTTCAATGGGTTGTTTCTTAAGAAATGTTGGAGTATTATTTGTGAGGATTTCTACAGATTGGCTGATGAGTTCCATGCTGGTTCTGCCAGGTTGGAGGGGCTAAATCGATCTTTCATCACTTTGGTGCCAAAGAAATCTACCCCTGAATCTGTCAATGATTTCAGGCCTATTTCTCTCACAAGTGTGGGAATTAAACTTCTCAAAAAAATGGCAGCCAACATATTTTAGAAGGTTGTCACCAGGTGTATTCATTAGAACCAATATGCCTTTATTAATGATAGGTCCATTCAGGATTGCATTGCTTGGACCCTGGAATATCTACACCAATGTCACCATTCTACAAAACCCATGATCATCCTTAAAATTGACTTTGAAAAGGCTTTTGACTCCATTGAGCATGAGGCTATTCTGCAGATTCTAAAATTCAAGGGCTTCAATGTTAGATGGAGAAACTGGGTATCTGATTTCCTGGCATCTGGTTCTTCTTCTGTGCTCTTGAATGGGACTCCTGGCAAGCAATTAAAATGTAGAAGAGGTGTCAGACAAGGGGACCCTTTGTACCCCCCTACTATTTGTCCTTGCTGCTGATCTTCTACAATCAGTGGTTAATGATCTTCTCACCAGGGGAAGATTGCAGTTACCAATTCCCTCACATGATCCAGATTTTCCAATAGTTCAATGTGCTGATGACACTCTCTTAATAATGCAAGCTGATGAGGATCAGGTGCTTGTTCTAAAGGAGGCCATGCAAGAGTTCTCCCAATCCACTGGGCTTGATATCAACTTTCATAAATTTGTCATGTACCCTATAAACACCAATGATGAGCAAATGTCTAAACTGACCTCAGCTTTTGGCTGTCAATCTGGCACTTTCCTTTCACATACCTAGGTTTGCCTGTTGGTACCACCAGACCAAGAATGATTGATTTTATTCCACTAGTGAATAGTATGGAGAGGAGACTCACTGCAAGCTCTTGTTTGCTCAATCAGGGGGGCAAACTTCAGCTTCTGAATTCAGTCATTTCATCCATACCAATTTATTTTCTCTGCTCACTGCATATTCCTGCTGGTATCATCAAACAACTTGAAATAATTCAGAGGCAATGTCTTTGGAGAAGGTATGGCAAGGACTCTAGGAAGTCTCTAGCTTCCTGGGATCTTGTTTGTAGGCCCAAAAATAAAGGTGGATGGGGTATACTTAATCTTTCACTGCATAATCTTTGGAGAAGCTTTTCTGCTTAAACACCTGAACAAATTCTACAGCAGAATGAATGTTACTTGGGTTCAGCTTGTCTGGAACACATATTACCATATCAGAGTTCCTCATGCTACTGACCTATGTAGATCTTTATGGTGGAAGGACATCTGCAAACTGATGGAGAAATTCCTGGCAGTCTCCAAATGTACATTTGGAGATGGGATGACTGCTTTTTTTCTGGCTGGATCATTGGCTGCCCCAATCTGAGATTTTAGCCAGTAGATTTGAAAGGCTGGGCTCTTTTGCTATTGATATCCAAATATCAGTCCAAGAAGTGCTCTTGACAGGTGAAGTGTTGTCCCTTTTCAATCTTCCACTCTCCAATCAAGAATTTGAGGAACTACAGCTACTCAGAGTGCTGCTTCAACCATAGCAGGAGAGGGGGAAGAATTTAGATGAATGGTCCTTGAAATTTGGGAAAGGTGGCCCATATACTTCAAAGATTATGACTTAGGAATTTCTTACACCCCAGGCAAAGCCAATGTCATGGCTGATGCACTAAGTCGTAAGTCGTATTGTAACAACCTCATGTTACAACAGTGTCAACCACCTCTTCATGAGGAATTTCGCAAGCTCAATCTTGAGATTGTTCCTCATGGCTATCTCTCTACCTTGGTGGCGAAACCAACCCTTGAGGATAAAATCATAGCCGCCCAGAAACGTGATAGTGGTATTCGAGAGATCAAGAAGAACATTGCTAGCGGAGTTGCTAAATTTTTCTCCATGAATGATCAAGGTGTCGTTTTATTTGGCACTCGATTAGTTGTACCACGAAAACAAAATCTTAGGAGGCTAATTCTTAAAGAGGCTCATGACACACCCCTTTCGATTCATCCTGGTAGCACAAAGATGTACCGAGACCTACGCCAGAGATTTTGGTGGACTAGGATGAAGCGAAAAATTGCTCAGTATGTTGCCGAATGTGATGTTTGTCATTGCATTAAGGCCGAACACCAAAGACCTGCTGGAACTCTTCAACCATTGCCTATCCATGAGTGGAAATGGGACAAAGTCGGTATGGAATTCATCACTGGCTTTCCAAAAACCCAGAAAGGAAATGATGCCATCTTCGTTGTCATTGATAGACTTTCCAAAGTTGCTCACTTCCTTCCAGTTCGCGAGTCTATATCTGCTAGCCAGTTAGCGGACTTGTATGTCTCTAGAATTGTGTTTCTTCACGGTGTTCCTTTGGAAATCAATTCTGATAGTGGTAGCCTTTTCACCTCTAGATTTTGGGGAATATTTCAGAATGCTATGGGAACTCATCTCTCCTTTAGTACAGCTTTCCATCCTCAGTCTAGTGGTCAAGTCGAAAGGGTTAACCAAATTCTTGAAGACATGCTCAGAGCTTGTGTAATCTCATTCGGAAAGAATTGGGATAAGTCTCTTCCATTCGCCGAATTTGCTTATAACAATAGTTTTCAATCTAGTCTGAACATGGCTCCTTTTGAACTCCTTTATGGATGACGATGTCGAACACCCATTAACTGGTCAGAAACCGGTGAAAGACAATTCTTTGGACCGGATATGATCATGGAAGCAGAAGAGCAAGTTCGCATTGTTCGTGATCAATTGAAAGCAGCCCAGTCTCGTCAGAAAAGCTACTATGATCGTCATCATAAGCAAGAAATCTACAATCTGGACGAGAAGGCTTACCTTCGGGTTACTCCTCTGAAGGGAACCCATCGATTCGGTATCAAAGGCAAGTTGGCCCCACGTTACATCGGACCTTTCCGCAGTCTTGCTAAACGTGGAGAAGTTGCCTACCAACTTGAACTACCCCCGCACCTTTCCTGAGTACATGATGTATTCCATGTGTCACAACTCAGGCGTTGCTTCAAGGACCCCATCCGCGAAGTCGACCATGAAACGCTTGATCTCCAAGATGACCTTTGTTATCGAGAGTACCCTGTTCGTATTCTTCATTCAGCAGAGCGTGTCACTCGCCGTCAGAAGATCAAGTTTCTGAAAGTGCAATGGTCACACCACAGTGAGAGAGAAGCCACGTGGGAAAGAGAAGACCGTCTCAGTGCCGAGTACCCCTCCTTCCTCCCACAGACTTCTGAATCTCGGGACGAAATTCTTTTGAGTGGGGGCGATTTTTCACAGCCCCAAGTTAGGTATGTGCTAGAATAGCAAGTCACTTTGCATCATGATAAAAATTTCAAAAGAAAATGAAATGGGAGAAGAAACCCCCCCAGATGAATTTAATTCAAATGGCCAGAAGAAAATGAAATGGGAGAAGAAACCCCCAACTCAAACTCGCCGTGTTCGTCCTCTATCTCATGCCGCCATGGGAGACGAGCTCCGTCGCCGCCATGGCTGACTCCGAGCTCGCTCCCGTGCTCTTGTGCCCGCACCGAGGTGTCCGTCGTGTTCCTGGGCTCTCCAGGAGTGCAACGAGCCAACGGGCGCGTCTTCTTGCGCTCGGTTTCGTCACGCTGCCCACGCCCGTGGCGCCGTCGCCGCCAGACTTGACGCCGACGACGTTCCGGTGAGCCCAAGCACTCCTTCCTTGCCCCTTTCGACGCGCGCGAGCAGGAGCTTCAAAATGGTGGTCGTCGCGTGCCATTTGCTCGCCGGAGTCGCCGTACAGTGCATCGCCGCCGCGTCGGGTGTCGCTGACGTGGCCGGCGTCATTAGCACTAACCCCACCCCGCTAATGATCCCCCAACCCACTGACACTGGGCCCCAATGGCTTAATTAGCCACTGGTTAAATTAAACCAGCCAGGTTATTTAACCCAGACATTAACAAGGTGGCCCCACCTGTCAGCACCCCCCCACGTCATGCTGATGCCAGCATGACGCAATAATCCCTTTTTACAAATTAAAATAAATCCAGAAAATCTAGAAAATGAATTAAACTTTGGAAATTCATAACTAATTCATTTTAATTCCAAATTGGACATAGAATATGCACTTTGTTTTCATGTTTGACCAAGTTTGCTTGGGTGAACAGTGGCAACAAGGCATATGCATTCATTTTAAATTCAGAATGGAGTTTGAATTTGCAAAACCTTTGCAATACACTTCATTTAAATTTAATCACTCACACATCAGTGGAATATACATCAAGTTTCAACCTTCAACCATGTGATTGTGCATAGTATTTATATTGCTTCCTTGTTTGTTGTTTGTCGAGTAGAAGTGGAACTGGAATAGGAGGCTGCCCCCTTCGTTGAAGACCCCGATACTGAACCTCGTCAGCAAGGCAAGCAACCCCCCATTGATCATGTCGATAAAAACCCATTTCCCTCTCAGTCTCGCTTATGCATGAAATAGGATGATCACCATGATAACGTTTCTACCGCATAGTTGAACCCAATCCTTTGCATGACCTATCATTTTGTCACAGTAGTAATGTAACCACAATCCTAGCAAATGTAGGAGTTGGTTGATATCATGTGGCCCCTGCAACTGCTACTGCTTATTTCATGCTTAGAGTTACAATGAGGTTACTCTTTTGTGAGTGGGGATGGTAGCAATCATGTTGATGATGGTGGAAATGTGTTGGTGAATCTACCCTAATACAAGGTGAACGATGAGAGGCTGTGTAGGAGTACACCGTGGGTTGTCTCGTTGAACACCGCCATAAGCCCGAGTTCTTGTGTGGTGATCCAAGACGAAGAGTACTACCACATGTTGGGCACATGGAACGCCGCTCAACCTACTAACTCACCCCTTCTCAGTTCAATGAGTCGCAGTAGTTATCAATAATTTGCTTCCACATGCTTCATGTAATGTTGGATCACAGTCTTGTGATCTCTGTGTGCACTCTGTAAGAGTTATCAATAAAGTTGTACACTTTGTAGAGAATTGCAATGATACCTGCTGTTCATACTAGACATGTGTGATGCGTGTATGATTATAATATGCATGTCTTAGTATGGGTTTTCGAGACCTTAGTTGTGATCTGGATGGCGGTCTTTTATACACCAAGTGGCCCTTAGATGTGCACAGCTTGGGGCATCGCGATGCGATTTCTCGTGACTCTGTCACGTGCACACTTTGATGTATGATCGAGATCACCCTAGACCCCGACTAAGTGATCGGGCTGGAGTAAGTCTATGTAAGGGTTATAATACAATCGATAGTATGGTTGAGGTGACTTGTCTATGAGTATGAGAGTTGACCACCCATATCATTTATACTTGTGTGCGGACGATGAGGACCCATCTCAGTTGATCATCCGGCCTGGATGGGATGCCCCTCATGTTCGATGCTTTTCGAGAACGTTCTGTGCTTGGCCTTGTCTGCTTAGAGAAGTGGGTACGGTTCTCGGCTCCCCATATAATTGTGTTGTAGCGAGTCTTGCATGCGTTAACCCCAGGTCCCGACACATCGCGATGCGCTTTCTCGTGACTCTGTCACGTGGCACACTTTGTTGTATGATCGAGCCCGCCCGAGACCCCGACTAAGTGATCGGGTTGGAGTCTTTTTTTGTAAGTATTATCATTCAATCGATAATGTTGTTGAGGCGAATTGTCTATGAGTATGAGATTCACCACCCATAATCATTTAGACTTGTGAGTGGACGATGAGGACCCATATCAGTTGATCATCCGTCCTGGATGCGAAGCCCCTCACGTTCGATGCTTTCCGAGGGTGTTCTTTGCTTGGCCTTGTCTGCTTAGACAAGTGGGTACGGCTCTCGACTCTCCATATGATTGTGTTGTAACAGGAATTACATACGCATATTCCGGGTCCCGACAGACTTGGTATCAGAGCAGGACTGCCTATAGGATTATCAGCCTTGGTCGAAGTCGAGTCTAGCCTTCTATAGTTATATAGTTACTCTGGGTATATAAGGGAACAACGTAAGGCTTCTTTTTTCTCCTTACCCTGATCGTTCTGAGTTCTGATTCACCCTCATCTTTTCTAGGGGAAGATAGGACTGGGCTCATCTATGTCTTACTAGAACATCTCATTGATTGCTTCCTTGTAGCCGTAGGAAAGTTGTGTTTGGTTGTCTAGAGTCGTTGTGCTTCCTAGTTTGAGACTTCCTAGGTAAGTGTTGTTGCTTATTGTAAGAAATTATCACTTCTCTTACAATTACAGCCGTTATGTTGTCTGAGTCATTCCAAGTTTCTTCATAATCTGATGCATTTTCAAAATCATTCAACATCTTTTCACATTGATCTTATCCTTCAGGATGTCTCAAGGAACCCGTGGCCAACTTAGTCGTGCCCATGGTCGTGGGAATGAACCGGAGGAAGGCAATCTTCCACCGCCACCCACGATGGCTTAGGTTCTAATGGAGGTTGAAAGGAATCGAAGGGACTCTCATCATTTGCCGGAGGTCATAGCTCGGAACACCACTCAGCAGCGCAATGAGTTGGTGTCGTTGAATGACTTCATCCGGCTTCATCCCCCAGTTTTCAGCTACTCCACCGAGCCCCTTGATGCCGATGACTGGCTTCGCAACATCGAGAGGAAGCTCCAAGCAGGACATGTTGCAGATGGTGACAAAGTAAACTATGCCACCTACCACCTCGAGGGTGAATCTAGCTCGTGGTGGGAAAATTTTCTGAACATGCGTCCCGCTGGACAACCCACTTCTTGGAATGAATTCTGCACTGCTTTTCGTGAGCACCATATTCCAAAAGGACTCATGGACCGCAAGCGTGAGGAGTTCTGCAACCTCACCCAAGGCATAAGGTCTGTTGACGAGTTTAGTCATGAGTTCAACCGACTTGCTCGTTATGCCCCTGAAGAGGTCTCCTCCGACTCCAAGAAACAAGAGAGGTTCCATAGGGGACTTAACTCTGGACTCCGTCGTGAGCTCAATTTGCACGACTTCGCCACCTTCCAGGTCCTTGTCAACAAGGCCATCAAGGCGGCGGACATGAACACCCCCGGAGATTTCCGCAAGCACCCTAGAGATGATGGTTCATCCAATTCAGGCCCTTAGAAGCGCAGAATCTGGATCCCCAATAGTAGGTTCCGCCAGAACAACCCACCGAGGCCATCCGTTGTGGCAACTCGTCCACCAGCTCCGTTCCACCCAGCTCCCCGCACTGTCCTTTCAGCATGATAGAAGTGTGGCCAGGCAGAACACTACTCTCTCGAGTGTCCCACGAACCAGCACCAGAACCAGAATGCTCCACCCCGTGCCGGAGGAAACCCCAATGGTCGTGGCAAGCCACCCCCGAAGGTCTTCATCACCAAGCCCGCTCCTCCCGCCACTCGTGCACATGTGAACCAGATTTCAACTGAAGAGACTGACGACACTTATGATGTCATTCTTGGTACGCTCCCAGTCAATTATGTTCCTACTTCCGTTCTTTTTGATCCAAGAGCATCTCATTCATTCATGTCGGAACGTTATGCACTTCGTCATGATTTATCCTTTGTTGAATTGTCTACCCCAATGATAATTCAAACTCTAGGGTCAAGATGGCAAACTAATAGAGTAAGCCATGGTAATCAAATTGCAATTGAGGGTTTAGTATTCCTTTCTTCACGTATAGCCCTCAAGTCTTCAGACATTGATGTCATCCTTGGTATGGATTGGTTATCGAGAAAGAATGTTGTCCTTGATTGTAAAGCCAAGTTAGTTAAACTTACCCATCCTTCATGCCAGACAATAGATTACACCTCACTAAGCTCAAGAACCCAGCTGCATTCTTTGAATGTGCTTCCCCTTCCCGACCTTGAAGATATTACGGTGGTTCGTGACTTCCCGGATGTCTTTCCTAAAGAGCTGTCGGGAATGCCACCCGACAGATGCGTAGAATTCATAGTGGATCTTATGCAAGGCACTGCCCCAATTTCCAGACGCCCATATAGAATGGCCCCACATGTGTTAGTTGAGCTTAAAATCCAACTTGAAGCTTTGTTGGCAAAAGGCTTCATCCTCCCTAGCTCATCGCCATGGGGATGCCCCGTTCCGTTCGTAACGAAGAAAGATGGAACAGAAAGGATGTGCGTAGACTATTGCTCGCTAAATCTAGCGACGATAAAGAACAAGTACCCACTTCTCCAAGATGGATTTGAGATTAGGCTATCATCAAATCAAAATCCAAAACGAGGACGTTCCCAAGACGGCTTTCACTACTCGTTATGGTTTTATATGTTCACCGTCATGTCCTTCGGTTTAACCAATGCCCACGTCACATTATCGCGCACGATGAATTTTATCTTCATGGAGTAATTAGATAAATTTGTTGTAGTTTATCTTGATGACATTCTCATCTACTCGAATAACGAAGAAGAGCACGCAGAACATCTTAGCTTGGTGTTGATGAAATTTCGAGAGCATCGCCTTTATGACAAGTTCTCTAAGTGCGAATTTTGGCTACTAGAAGTGACCTACTTAGGCCACGTGATTTCTGCAAAAGGCATTGTTGTGAATCCCGAGAGAGTTCAGGCCGTCCTTGACTGGACTCAGCTTGAATGGGTTAAGAAAGTTAGGAGTTTTCTTGGTTTAGCAAGCTATTGTCGCCGCTTCGTTGAGAACTTCTACAAAGTTGCAAAGCCTCTAACTAAACACCTCAAGAAAGATAAGAAATTCGCATGGACCCCCAAGTGCGAGGAAAGCTTTCAAGAGCTAAAAAGAAGATTGACTTCTGCCCCTGTACTTGCGCCTCCAGACACCAAAAAGGATTTCGAGATCAATTGTGACACCTCACGGCAAGGGTTAGGATGCATACTGATGCACGATCGACATGTGGTAGCTTACGCTTCACGCCAGTTGCGTCCACATGAAGACAATTACCCTACCCATGATCTCAAACTCGCTGCCGTAGTTCATGCCTTGAAAACTTAGCGACATTACCTCCTTGGTAACCATTGCCAGATCTATTATGATCACCAAAGCCTCAAATACATATTCACCCAGCCAGACCTTAATCTCAGGCAAAGACGCTGGATAGAGTTGATAAAAGATTACGACGTAGGAATCTCATACACCCTAGGCAAGGCCAATGTCATGGCTGATGTACTAAGTCATAAGTCGTATTGTAACAACCTCATGTTACAACAGTGTCAACCACTTCTTCATGAGAAATTTCAAAAACTCAATCTCGAGATTGTTCCTCATGGATTTCTTTCTACCTTACATGTTGTTTGTGGCTAGGTCTTATTCCTTTGCGCACGGGGAGTCGCCGGCGTGTCGCTGAATCTCTTACAGTTATGTCTTGTTGCTCCAAGTTTAGATCACCCATGAGTAATCTAAAGTCTTCTTTGGTCTCCGCGGAATTCTACTTTGGTCTCTGCAGAAAGCCTACTCAGGCGAAAGCCTACTCTGGCGGAAGCCTACTCTGGCGAAAGCCTACTCTGGCGGAAGCCTGCTTTGGCGGACTTGGCCTCTATTGGCGCCTTACCCCTCCTTATATAGGTGGAAGGGGGAGGCTTACATGTAGAGTCCTATCCTAATACAAACTAGTCTCATCTTGTATTACAAGACGGATATCAATCCGAGTCCTACTCTAAGTCCTGTAATCTTCCAAGTTAATTGGACTCCTGTAGAGGAGTCTCCGTCAGGCCGACTCATGTAAAGGAGTCTCCATCAGGCCGACTCATGGAGAGGTGTCTCCCTCAGGCCGACTCATGGAGAGGAGTCTCCGTCAGGCCGACTAATGTAGAGGAGTCTCCGTCAGGCGGACTCATGCAGAGGATTCTCCGTCAGGCCGACTCATGGAGAGGAGTCTCCGTCAGGCCGACTCATGGAGAGGAGTCTCCGTTAGGACGACTCATGGAGAGGAGTCTCCGATCGTTCGACTCATGGAGAGTTGTCTCCGTCAGGCCGACTCATGTAGAGTACTTCATGTGTGCACTGTAACAATCCGGTTCTTCTCTTCAGGACATGTCTTCTAGCCGAGTCTTCCTTTTGTGTTCTGCCTTCTGGCCGGGTCTTAGCTGTGAATCCCCCCGACAGTTTCCCCCAAGTTTAGCTTGGACGCAATATTGGCGTGGGCTTTATTTTTTCTCTACTTGTCCTTTGCAATGAGATTGTCGTAGAAGAGAACGCTAGGAGTGTGTCCATGGTAAACTTCCAATATAATGAATAGTTAAGATAAAGACCGGGTCTTGAGGCCAACCATTAGGCCGGCTTACTCCACTGATTCATGTCAATGAACCCGATATGATTCAATTTTGAGATCTTCCACGTTTGAGTTCAATGTTTCTTTTTGCGCTTCCGTGTCTTGTCAAAAAGACTCAGAATTTTTTTTACGGGAAATTTTATGTCCATATCACGTGTATCCCCCAAGCTACGAGTTTATCATCTCATGATGACTTGGAGTTTCGTATATAAAATAGCCATGCTGGTGTAGCCCCCAAGTGCCGGGTTGTCTTGCCTGGAGCAACCTGGGATTTGTACTTGTGAAATTTACTTTGAAGTAGTGTAACCCCCAAGTGCCGGGTTGTATTGCCTGCAGCAACCTGGGACTTCAAATTTCTTGCTTGTTTTCTGAAGTCGGCACGTGTTATATGCCAAATCCGGCAAAAAAAATTGCAGCCGGAAAATGTTTGCTTGCCGATAAAAATTGATGAATGTGAATTTGCTGAATCCGGTAGATATGATATGATGGGTTGTGTTCCCGGCTTCCAAATAGAGTGGCCCTTCGAGTGCTGGAGTATGTTTCCTTCAGCAACCCGGAATAATTTGTGCCAACTCCAAGTCGGTATGAGCATCTTTGTGTCATGCCGAGTCTTAGAAAAGTTCGAGATATAGTCACCATGAATCGGTATGAGCATCTTTGTGTTATGTCGAGTCACAGAGAAATTTGAGCTATAGTCGCCATGAGTCGGTATGATCATCTTTGTGTCATACCGAGTCACATAGGTTAATGCTCATATTGTATGAAAAAAATTATGCATGGTTTTATGACATATGAAATGATAGAAAAGAAAGTATGCTATGATGTTGATGTATGTATTGGAAAAAACATAAAGGATCATATAGAAGCCGACTCATGCCTCACTTCTCGCATTGAGAGAGATTATTGGTTCAAGAGTCAAAACTTCTCTGTAAGCCGGCACATATGACTAGCATTCCCGGTGCTTAGGACCAAACTTGATGGGCATTTTTGTAAGCCCCCAAGGTTTAGACTAAGTTGGGTTCGCATTGGTCGTATGAGCTTGAGCTATAGAGGCCAAGATTTAAGGCGTGGTTGGCCAATTCATGTATATGCCGAGTTCTCAGATAAGAGTTTACGGTCAACACCGAGCTCCCTGATTCCCCTGAATAAGCAAATACATGCTGAGTACCAATAGAGGGTTGATCAAGCCCCTAGGTCTCTGAGATATAAAATGCAAAAATATGCAATGTATGATGCGAGATGAAAATATGAAAATAATAAAGTGAAAAGGAGTCGGTATGACAGCTGAATGTGGCGAGAGCCGGTGCGACGAAACTCGACTTATATATTTTATATGGCGAGAGCCAGTGCGACGAGTGTCGACTTACATATTTTATATGGCGAGAGCCAGTGCGGCGAGTGTCGACTTATATATATGGCAAGAGCCAGTGCGACGGAAGTCGACTTATATATGTGGCTAGAGCCGGTGCGACGGAAGTCGACTTAAGAATGCAGAAGATGCAATGCATCATGATATGAAAATAAAGGTGCAATGCATAAAATGACAAATTCTGGGTTCCAAAAGTGCTGAGTCTTACCGAGATTTCTTGTGAAGCCGATATTTTGTAATAATCATGGATTCATAAAGGAGCCAGAATTCTCGATGAACCGAAACTCATCGAGGAGCCGGAATTTTTGATGAGCTGGGAATCACTAAGGATCCTAAATTTTAATTGATTCGTAACTCGTCAAGGAGCCGGAATTTTGGATGAACCAGAATCTCCTTGTGGAGCTGAGATTTTCCAATAAACCGGAACTCGAGAAGGAAGCCAGGATTTTTCCGATAATCCGGAACTCAATGAACGAGCCGGAATTTTTCCAATGAACCGACTCTGAGCCGGGATTTAACCGATGATCTGAAACTCAATGAAAGAGCCAGAATATTTTCATTGAACCAGAATCTGAGCCGGGATTTTACCGATGACGCAATGAAAGAGCCGGGATTTTCCCAATGACGGGAATCTGAGCCGGGATTTTACCGATGATCCGGAACTTAATGAAGGAGACGGAATTTTCCGTATGCGGTCGGTTTTTTTTCTTTGCCATGGACACATCTAATTTGGTGAGTCATAATTTTTCCGTAGACTCATCTCTTTGGTGCGTCGTAATCTTTCTGTGGACTCATCTCTTTTGGTGAGTCGGAATTTTTTCCGTAGACTCATCTCTTTTGGTGAGTCGGAATTTTTTCCGTCGACTCTTCAACAAAGACGTTCTTCCTATCCTGCAGGCTGCGCATGAGGGTCAATGTTGAAGTCAAGTTTCGAGGCGCGCTATCGAATATTTTCTTGTTTTCTCCATGAGCTTGATGTGTATCTTGATGTAGATGTTGAAGAAGCCGAGGTTGCAATGAACCGAGTCCGATCGAGTCCTGCCAGAGTCGGCGGATCGTCGACTTCTTGATGTAGATTTGTTCGTGTTGATTCTTCTTCGTCTAGTCGATCACGAGTTTCTCGATACCTCTGAGGACTTCCTCAAAGATGACAACACCCATGTGCATAGGCCCCACGGTGAGCCCCAACTATCGTAGGAAAGTCACGACAGATGTTCGAAGAGTCGAACTTGATTACGGGGCGTTTGCCACGAGTGTACGCTTGAGGCCCCCGGAAACATCGTCCGGTAAAGACCGTACATGTTGTTTGTGGCTAGCATTTATTCCTTTGCTCACGGGGAGTCGTCGGCGTGTCGCCGTCTCTCATACAGTTATGTCTTGTTGCTCCGAGTTTAGATCACCCGGGAGTAATCTAGAGTCTTCTTTGGTCTCCACAGGAAGCCTACTTTGGTCTCTACAGAAAGCCTACTCTGGCGAAAGCCTACTCAGGACAAAGCCTACTTTGGCGAAAGCCTACTTTGGCGGAAGCATACTCTCGCGAAAGCCTACTCCGGTGAAATCCTACTCTGGCGGAAGCCTACTTTGGCGGACTTGGCCTCTATGGGCTCCTTACCCCTCCTTATATAGGTGGAAGGGGAGACATACATGTAGAGTCCTATCCTGACAGAGACTAGTCTTATCTTGTACTACAAGTCGGATATCAATCTGAGTCCTACTCTAAGTCTTGTAATATTCCAAGTTAAGTGGACTCCTGTAGAGGAGTCTCTGTCAGGCTGACTCATGTAAAGGAGTCTCTGTCAGGCCGACTCATGGAGAGGAGTCTCCCTCAGGCCGAGTCATGTAGAGGAGTCTCCGTCAGGCCGACTCATGGAGAGGAGTCTGCGTCAGGCTGACTCATGTAGAGGAGTCTCCGTTAGGCTGACTCATACAGAGGAGTCTCCGTCAGGCCGCCTCATGGCGAGGAGTCTCCCTCAGGACGACTGATACGTCTCAAACGTATCTCTTTTCCAAACACTTTTGCTATTGTTTTGCCCTAATTCTTTCATGATTTGAACTAAACTAACCCGGACTGACGCTGTTTTCAGCAGAGCTTCTTGTATGGTTTTATGGTGTGCATGAAAATGGATTTTTAGGTATCTCTAAAATTCCAGGAAAATTCATAGAAAATCCACGCACCCGAAGCTTCCATGGACCAGAACTGGGGCCATAGGGGGGCCAAAGGGGCTCCAGGTGCCCTGCTGGAACGACCCCACCCCACCCCTGGCCGCGCCGGCTGGCCGCCTGGGGGCCTCCCCCTCCTCTGGTGCCCTACCTAGGCCCCTATTTATTCCCGTGACGGGAAAACCCCAAAACAGAAGTCACTTTTCCAGAACCCGTCGCGGAGCCTCCACCACCGTCTGTTCTTCTTCGGGAGGGCTAATCTGGAGGCTGATTTTGCCTCCGGAGAGGGGAGATTGTCGCCATCGTCATCTCCATCACCAATCCATCCTCCCTCCATGACTTATCTTCACATGTGCGAGTAATTCCCTGCTATAGGCAAAGGGGATGGTCGGGATTGGATGAGTTTGATCATTTAATAGTTCGTTAGATTGTTGGGGGCATGTTGCCTATCATCTACTATGGTGTTTATCATCTTTGCTACAACTTGTTTCTCTTAATGCTTGTCACTTTGGGCCCGAGTGCCATGTTTTCAGATCTGAACCACTTGTGTTTTCATGAGTATATTTATGTTCTTGATCCTATCTATTAGTTGTATGCACCTATTATGGCCCGGAACCGACGATCCCAAAGGTGACAGCTTAGGACACCAAAGGGGATGGTCGATAATTTGAGGATTTCATGTATCCATTGAGTTTATTGCTTTGTTTTGGTGCTCTTTGAAAGGAGCACCTTAATCTCCACAAGTTCCCTTTGGCCCTGTTCGTAGCGGGATGGTAGGACAAAAGATGTTGTGCAAGTTCTTATTGCAAGCACGCACAACTACCTACAGGATACATGCCTAATGTTTGATATTTGCTTAGATGATCATTGCTTTTCTGTGTGCCTTGCCCCGTGTTAGAATCTATTACATGTTCACTCTTATTTAAGCAGCGCCCAACCATCCAGCCTATAGTATTTCAATCCTATTGGTTACTAGTAATTTGATTTTGCTGTTATCACTATCACTATCACTATCATATCACAGTTGCTATTAATATTTTGTTGCAAGCAAGTATATTTCAGGTGCGGTTGAATCGACAACTCAACTGTCAAAGCATATAAATACTCTTTGTCTCCCCTTGTGTCGAATCAATAAATTGGGTTAACTTACCTGCGAAAATGCTACACACGATCCCCAACAGTTGAGGGTCATCACCAACTCATGGAGAGGAGTCTCCGTCAGGCCGACTCATGGAGAGGAGCCTCCGTCAGGCCGACTCATGGAGAGGATTTTCCGTCAGGCCGACTCATGGATAGGAGTCTCCGTCGGGCCGACTCATGTAGAGGACTTCATGTGTGCACTGTAATAATCCGGGTCTTCTCTTCAGGACATGTCTTCTAGGTGAGTCTTCCTTTTGTGTGCTGCCTTCTGGCCGGGTCTCAGCTTTGAGTAATCCCCCTGACAGATACCCCTCAGGCTCCCCTTTGGCCTATATTTACACGCCGCTCTGAAAACCCTCAGAGACCCCCCCCCCCCCCGCCACGTGATTCCATCTACTGTTCCACCTCCACGGAAATTTCGATCTCGAGATCGCCAGAAGAACCTGTGCCGGCACGCTGTCGGAGGGAGGATTGACCCCCGAAGGCTTCTCCATCACCATGACCGCCTCTGGGATGCGACGTGAGTAGTGCCCCTTGGACCAATCTCGTGCTTAATTGTTTAGCACTTGTGAGATGCCTATCATGATCAAGGCACCTATGTATTAATTCCTGTTTTTCTATGTTGTTTTTGCTGGGATCCGACGGAATATGAGATTATTTTCAGTTTGTGATGATTAATATATTTGGTTTACCTTTATATTTTTGTTCTTGAGTATTCTTGCATGGTCTACGTTGCGTTTGTTGCTTTGTCCAAGTAGTAGATTGCTACTCCAAGAGGTAGTGTTATGCTTGAATGTGCGTTCATGCCCCTTGATTTCTAGCTTGAGTTATAGAAACATGAGACTAGGGGATGTGCTGTTGCCACCTGGGGTAAAACAGTGGTGCTTGTGACTGCGTATTGCAAGGATTACTTACATTACACATAGAGTTTAAGGTTTTTGTTCGTTGCTTTGAGCCTACAATTTGGTTGGGGTTCTTAACTTGATACCAGCGAGATGTTTTGGATAGATATCTCAAGTTGGATGACTAGTGAGTAGATGCTGATGAATAATGGTCTACTTGTTTCGGTGTAATTCCCATACAATTGAGCCTCTTTACTTTCCAATAGCATAATTAGCATTGCGGTGCGTTTACAATTCCTTCAATTGCCCAGCTGTAATTTGTTCACCCAGCATAGTGGTTTACTGTCTTTTGGGAGAGAGACATCACTAGTGAATGTCGTGGCGCCCCGGTCCATATTTCCATCATAGTTTAAACCGATTTTACTTTACTTATTTTATTTTCTTTCAGCTGCACTACTATTATTTCCCCGTTGTGTTTGATCCTTTGTAAAAAGCAAGGCTGGAGAGATTGGCAACCTCTCTGAACTCGTTGGTAGCAAAGTTATTTGTGTCTTGTATGAAGGTCTAGGTTAAGCGAGTAATATATCTTAGATGGAGCATTACTCGTTTCACCACCTTCTTGTCGAGCTTGGAATCCTATAGGAGACATAAACCTTAGTATCTTTACAGAGGGAAATTTTCCGCTACTACATCATAACCTTCCACTCGGGGTAACAACCGAGGAGGTGTTATCTAAACCCATTAATCACTATGAACTCTAGATCGAACCTACATGTATTACTAGAACTAGCTCACGATACTACTATTGGGATTCGGAGTAGAAAGCGAAAAAGGGATTTTTCATCTCCGTAAGCACCATCCATAGTGGCATCATGGCCACAAGTATAGAAGGCATCAACTTCATTAAAAAGGGATATTTCAAAAGAATCCTTAGGATCATATTACTCATCAATATAGCATTCATCATCCTTTGGTAAGCATGGAGGGCAATCATATAAAGTAAGACTCAAAGAGTTACTCTCATTAGAAGGTAGACGTAGATGGCTCCATTCTTACTCCTTTTGTTCGTCTCTGTCCTCCTCTTATTCATCCAAGGAGCTTTCAGTTTTAGCAATTTCTTCTTCCATAGAGTCCTGGAAAGCATTAGTCTCCTCCTCTAGGGGAGTAATTCTGTATATCATTAGTCTTCAATAATATAATAATTTGTATTGTAATTTTCAAAGCATTACTTAAGTATAGCAAGGTTCTCAGATTTGTAAGGGGCTTCACCAATATTTTCAAGAAAAGAAGTAACTTTATAGGCACCCTTAAAAGCAACAAATTATTATATTTGTTCTGCATCACAGAAATCATAATTTCCCTTAGCATAAGAAGCTAAGGTTTCAACATCATTGTACTCACATTGGAAAGCAAGGTGTTTATGCCTCATAAAGCAACAAGATTCATCCATGCAGAAATATATGTCATATATTGAGCACAAGTTTCTAGCATACTCATACCATTGATGTATTAGTCTCGATAAGTGTATCCGTTTTTGAGACAAGCGGTATTCCTTGTAATATTCTTGTTGATCCTCAGTGAGTAAGATCTGGTTTCAAAGAAGTTAGACATTGATGGAAAGTAAGGAATCAGATATACTATTTTTCGGGGTTTTGATAAAGGACAAGCAAAGATAAAAATTGGAAAGTAAACTAACAAGACTAAAAATAAAAGGTAGTGTGCAATTCTCCTATCTTGAGAATTGTAATCCCCGGCAACGGCGCAAATTTTTTACTTTGATGGGTGTAGATAACACCTCCTCGTTGGTTACCCAAAGTGGAAGGTTAACATGTAGTAGTAGTAAATTTCCCTCGGTGAAGATACCAAGGTTTTTCTGTAGTAGGATTCCTAGCTCAGCAATAATGTGGCAACGACGTAAGAGATTTAGCTGTTGGTGAGTTAACGTGGACCTGCACACAAGAACTCAAATAACTGTGCTCCCAACGAGTTCACAGAGGTTGTCAAACTCTCCGACCTTGTTGTTTACAAAGGATCAAAAGACGGGGGAAATATTAATCAATGCAACTGAAAGGGAACAAAAGCAGTAAATGAGACGGTGTAAACTATGATGGAAATATGGACCGGGGTGTCATGACTTTCACTAGTGACGTCTCTCTCCCAAAAGAGAGTAAACAACTATGCTGGGTGAACAAATTATAGCTGGGCAATTGACAAAATTTTAAACGCACTGCAATGTTACTTATGTTACTCGAAAGTAAAGAGGCTCAATCCTATGGGCATTACACCAATACAAGAAGACCGTGTATTCATTAGCATCTACTCACTAGTAATCCAACTTGATATATATATATCCAAAACATCTCGCTGGTATCAAGTTGCGAACCCCAACCAAATTGTAGGCTCAAAGCAACAAACAACTTCCTTAACACTCTATGCATAATGTAAGCAATCCTTGCAACACGCAGTCACAAGGACCACTATATTATGCCTGGTGTCAATAGGACATCCCCTAGTCTCATATTTCTGTCACTCAAGCTAGACATCAGGGGCATGAACCCACAATCGAGCATAACGCTCCCTCTTGGAGTTGCAAGCTATTACTTGGCTAAAGCAACAAACGGGGAACATGCAAGAATACTTAATAACTAAAATATAAAGGTAAACCAAATATATTACTCAACACAACCTGAACATAATATCATAATCCATCGGATCCCAGCAAACACATCATAGCAAATTAGAAATTAATACATAGGTGCCTTGATCATGATAGGCAGCTCAAAAGGGATAACCATTGAAGCATAATATTGGAGAGAATACATCATCTAGCTACTGATCATGGACCCATGGTCCAAGGGGGACTAATCACACCGCATCTCGGAGGCGGTCATAGTGATGGAGAAGCCTCTGAAGGTTAACCCTCCCTCCGGCAGCGTGTCGGGATAGGTTCTTCTGGCGATCCCGAGATCTGAATCGCCGCGGTGGAGGAACAGTAGATGAAATCGCGTGACGGGGGCTCTCTGTAGTATTTTTGGACGAGGGCTAAATATATGCCAAAGGGGAGCCTAAGGGGTGCCCCCCTGGCCCAAGCGTTCAGGTGGGGCGACCACCCCCTGGCCACGCCAGGGAGGTGCATGGCCAGGGGATGACCCCCTCGGGGCCCTCTTCGGGCTTCTAGAGTCATCCATTGAGGATATTTTTTAGATAATGCCGATCACTTTTATTTTTCACCTTTTTCTGCAATGCACGGACAAAAACAGACAGAAAATGGCATTGGGCACTGAATTAGTAGGTTAGTCCAAAATATGTTGTAAATGATATGAAAGTGCATCAAAACATATAGCAATATCACCAAAATAATCAAGGAGCAAGCTAAAATTATAGATACGTTTGGGATGTGTCACTCCCTCGTCAGTGAGGCGTCGCTCCGTTCGAAAGTTGTTGTGGTTCAGCGGTGATGTCTACACACGCTTCTATTCTTGTAGACTATTTTGGGACTCCAAGCGCAGAGGTTTGTAGGACAACAACAGTTTCCCTCAAGTAGATGACCTAAGGCTTATCGACTAAGGGAAGTAGAGGTTGAAGATGGTCTCTTTCAAGCAACCCTGCAATTAAGATACAAGAAGTCTCTTGTGTCCCCAACACACCTAATACATAGGTAAATTGTATATGTGCAGTAGTTCGGCGAAGAGATGGTAAAATACAAGTGATATGGGTGGCAAAGCGGAGTAATATAATCTGAATAAATAAAAACACCAATGTAGCAAATAACAAAAGTTAGAACAAACGGTATTGCAAAGCTTGGGAAAATGGCCTAGGATTCATACTTTCACTAGTGGTAATTCCCAACAACATTAACATAGTTGAAACACATGATATTTCCACCAAAAACATGCAAGGAAGACGTAACTTGAAGATAATTATTTTGTGGTCAAGAGAGGACGAGAATTGTGTAGGGATGCAAAATCACACCTTAGAGTTTGTAGTCAACATCTATGGATGTCCCAATGTCACCATGGTCAACCAAAGAGAGTACTATAATAACCACAACATATCTCAAGGATAGTCAAGACAAGCACCAAGAGACTCTAAAATACTCAATCAATCCACAATAGAAGAAAGAGCTCATGAAAATATTCTTCTAATCTATGTCCAATAGACCCAATGTCACTGTGGCCTCGAAGATTATCTCTACTACTAAAGGGGGAGTTGGTAGGCCGATACGGTCTTTTTTCGCCTCACCTCCTATCACCACTTCCCACTCGATTTTTTCTTTATCCCTTTAAAAAACCAAACCCCACTGAAAACAGTACGCCCATAAAAGAAAGTATCATTGATGTTTCTTTCAAAAAAATTGATGCCTTGATTCATTTCTCAGAAAAGGAAAGAACATTGACTTGCCTTCCAAAAATAAAGACGCACCTTGATTTCTTTTAAAAACAATAAATACACTTTATTTATCTCCTAAAATAGAGAACCACCTTAATTTGGTTTTTAAAAGACCATACTGTTTTTTCGCCTCACCTCTTAGCACTTTCCACTCGATTTTCTTCTAACTTTAAAAAAAATCAAACTCACTAAAAACCGCACGCCAATAAGAGGAAGTCACCTTGATTTTTTTTCAAAAACATTGTGTAACAGCCCGGGATTTTCATCCAAATTAAAAAATTTGTTTGTTGCATTATTTTGTTGATTGCTAGAATTGTTTGCAGTATTTCCTTCACCGATTTATTAATTGGTGAATATATTTTCCCCCTCTTTATCGTATCGGATGTGTGAACAAACCATTCCACCATGGCACATGACCTTTTGCGACACCGGGTTTCAGCCGAGCAGCGTCGCAACTTCCGGCACGAGACGAGCCATCGCCATCGGAACGAAAACCCCGTTTATTTAATAAATGAATTATTTTTTTGGGCATCGGAAAATGTTCTCGGAACAGTATTGAAGTGAGGTAGGACTGACGGGCTCGCCGCACTGAGCGCGTGGTTCGAGATTTCGTCCGAATTGGAGGTCGTATGGACTCCCGGCGGTCAGAAACGTGCAGTACCGGACGCGAGAGAGAAAATCCGAGGGCGTTTGCGTAAACCTTCCATCCAAGCCAGCCTATAAATAGACCACCACTCTCCCTACCCCTTCTAGGGTTTCCCCCTTGTAGAAATTGCAGCCACCCCCTCCAGTTTTCCCATATCTGCCCCCAAAGTCCTTCCATCCCGAAACCCTAGACCTAGCCACCTCTGGAGCCGTCAAATCTGAGATCCGAGGGCTCCAGTGCAGTCACGTCATCCCCAACCTTTCTCCCAGCCAATATTGGACCCGCAGGGCCCTGGGAGCCCGCACCACCACCACCGGGCCCGCTCAGGCCCATCTGGCCGTTCGAGCGCCACCGACTCCCGTGGAGCACGCCACGGCCGCGCCGCCCGCGCTCCGGCAGGCAGGCCGGCGAGCTGCCGCCGCCTGGTGAGACCTCTCCTCATCGCGCCCCCGTGTCCTCCTTCCTCCTTCTCTCCTCACCTCCTCCTCCCCTTGCCGCAGGCAGCCGCGCCACCGATCGCCATGGCCAAGCTCAGGCTGGAGCTCGCTGCCGGCCACCTTGCCTGCGTCTGAGGCCGCCGCCGCGCCGGATCCGCCACCCCGCCGCCGGATCTGCCTTCCACACGTCGGCCACGCCTCCTTGCACCGCCCTAAGGCTCGTCGGAGCCGCGCCCCTTGCCAGAGAGGCCGCCGGCCGCCGCCGCGGTCGAGCCGCCACGGCCACGTATGTCGGCCTCGCCACCGCGGCCCACTCCAGCCCAGAGCCCCGCCTAGCCCATGGCCTATCCCTTGCCCGCGGGCGAGGCTCTGCTAACCGCCGCCACCTGCCGAGATGGGCTGGCTCATGGTTAGGCCCGGATCCTTTGTAATTGTGTTGCCGTACCATTTTGTGACGTAGTTTGCCACTAAACCGTAGCCCGGATGACTTGGCGCCCAAAATGAAATTTATTGCTGATGATGTGATCTAACTTTTTTGCTTTAGTGAGTTAATCCATTTGAGTTCATTTGAGGCGTGCAAATCCCTGTTAATGTGTGCACCAGAATGTTTACTGCTGCTGTTGTTATTTTTATCAAAGTTTGGTGGATGCTTGTGTCATATCCATGATGCCTATGCGAGTGATTCTTTCTTGTATGTGTTAAGCATCAGGTGTACTTCAATTAGATGCATCCCTTTGCAATGTTTACCTGATGTAGCTATTTTATTTCTTTCTCCAAAGTGGTGACCCCGATAAAATGTGTTTATATTTGTATAAAGTTGCTACTTTCATGCCTTATAGTTAATGATCCATGCTTCATATGCATTAGCTCCAATGTAATTATTTGCTCCTTGTTATGTGTACTTTGATTCCATGCTTTTTTATACCATGATATCCTTATTGTGGACATAGTTATTGATCTCCCAAAGTGCGTACCTGCTGTTATCTGTCAACTACCCCGATTTCTACTATGTCTGGAATCTGGTTTAGCAGTCTTGCATGCTTTATATCTTTTCATCCATGGGTCCTTTTACCACAAGTGCTGTGTATGAACTCATGAGCATCATGTAGGTTTACTGTAGATGTATTTCACGTTCATTTTGGAGCTTGGTTGATATTGCTTTTTCTAATGTTTATATAGCATGTTTATAACAGTTTGCCTTGCCTCTGTTTTTCACTAAGTCCCTAGACCAGTAGTATTATTTAGCTTTTTGCATGGGTTACAATTACTTGTTCCTGATGCTCATATACATGAAACCTTGATGCCATGTAATGCTTGTCATGTCTAATGTTGATCCACATCATTTTGGTGCATGTTTGCATTCATTAGCTTGTTGTTGCATTGCTCCCAAGTGTCCTACCTGATGTAGGCAGATTGTGACCATAACTTGTGATGCTTGTATCTTTTTAACTGTAACTCCGTTTGGGGTGATCTTTATAAGTAACTTGACTAGAATTTCATGTAGATTATGTTTGTACTATTGTTTGTTGTTGTTAACCAACCTAAAACATGGTTTAGGGTAGAACAGTACCAAATACTAAAATTATCGTGGGGTATTTAGAGGTATGCCATGCCTAGGATTTCACCCCACTTAAATTGACTAGCATAGTTAGTTTTCTTATGTTTCACCTCCTCTTGCCATGCTTGTGTGATATGACATGCTTTAGTCAGATTCCATGTTAACAACCTTTGCTCATGTTGTGTAGCTAAACAACTTGAACTATTCTAAATTATGCGGTATCGTCTTGTGTGACGAACAGTCCACTTAACCTGTTAGTAATCGCTCTCGACGGTAGATCCGTATCGAAGTGAATTGCATCGTGCTGCCTTTTAATGTTGCTTGCTCGTGATTGCTTCGTAGTAATAGATGCTTTGACGAGGGGGTGACCCCACGACTCCTACGGATGAGCCTACCCGGTATACCCGAAGATAGAAGGCCCACAAAGATGCCGCCTGGGCCCAGTCTTGGCCCACTAGTGGCACCAACATAGGAGTCCGCGACTCATAAGGAAGGTGCAAACTTGACGTACGGAACAAGATCATGGTTAGGAAACCTCATCTGTAATCCAGGACGGACTCCCCGAGACCTATCCTAGTATATAAGGGCTTGGAGGGGGGACATCAAGGGACAAGAAATACACAACCTGTAACCCTAGCCTTGTGCGCACTAGCCTTGGCTCCCCTGTAATCGCCATCTCCAATCAATAACAACAAGCAGGAATGTATCCTCCTGTTAGCCGACGAGCTATCGTCCAACCTGTGCCTCTCATGACTAACCCAGAGTCCCTGACCATGGGATTTTCCGGGGTACATCCCCGACAATTGGCGCCGTCTGTGGGAACCGCACAGGTTGGGAACACGATCTCGGCGGCCTCACCAGCATCTTCAACACCCGCCGACGTGATGACTTCACCAACACTTTTTGATCCGACGACCCAGGAGGAATCCGATCTGTTTGGGTCCCTCGGTTTCACGGCCCACCTTTTGACTCTCCGACCAGTCTTCGCCGACCTCCGCTCCAGCATCAACCTGATCTTCGGAGCATATCAGAAATACATTAACCACTGGGGCGCTCTCCGCCTCACGGACGACGCCCGAGCACCCGTGACGACATCTATAGCAACAATCGACGCAATAAACACCCGCGCGGCCACCCTTCGAGCCTGCCGCGAATGCCCACCCAACCCAAGGCTTCACGTCACCCGCGACCGCTCGGGTGAACCTCCAGCCTGTAAAAGCAGCATCACACGCGCGAGCAGCAAGGCACTCAGGGAACCATCTCAGGTGTTCATGGCAGAAACCGACGCACCACCAGCAAACGGCGAGGGCCAAGAAGACGAACCAAACACTCGCCAGGTCAACGGCAACGAAAAAGAGTCCAGAACCACCAGCAAGACCGTCGTGAAGCTGGGAGAAGTGGGAAGCATACCAATGAAAGTACCACAGGGACAAGAACAGAGCAACGACAAGGGCAACGAGCCATCAAGCAGCAAGCAACAAACCCCGAGTACGGCGGTGGACGACCCTCCCAAAGAGCGAATATACCTGTCCAAAGAATCAATGGCCAGAGTAAAAGACGCAGTCGAAAATGGCAAGTTACTACCGGCAAGCGCAACAAGGGACGAGCTCAGGGCATACAACAAGTTGGCAAGCGAGCTAACACAGCAAGCGAGACAACGGCACATAGAGCTGGAGAAGCAAGAAAGGGTAGTCACCGAGCGGAAAAGCAATCGCAAGCCACCTCCAAGAGACGACTCTTCGGATCACGGTTCCCCTCTCCGCAATAAATCAAAATTCAGCATCCTGCGACGAATAGAAAAGAAGAGAGTGGTTCGGAAGCTCGACGACGACTTCAAGCTAGAAGAGGACGACGACGATGATGAACCCCTCACACCAGCAGAAGCCCTTATCAGCGCTCGAGACTACCTGTCTCGCGCCCAGAAAAATAGGCAGACCAGACCAGAACGCAACACATCAATGGCCTTGCAGATAATGAAAGACGCCATCGCCGCCTCAGCACCCAAAAAATCAAGTGCAAAGCGACCGACCCGCGAGAGGACACCAGACAGGGACCCCAGCTCACCCGATGACGACGACAGCAGCGATGACTGGCGCAAACGATCCGGCAGAAACAGGAAGCACAACAGCGACGACAACGACAACAGGCGCCGCAGCAGTCAACGAGACGCGCGCGACGACATCACACAGAACAAAGTCAACCACAGCAGACGAAGACGCGCAACACATGAAGAGTACTCGGACGAAGAAGCCTTCGACGAAGAAATTGAGCCATGCGGAGCATTATGCTTCACGCGTTCCATACGTGAGACGCGAATGCCGAGTGGGTTCAAATTGAACTCCACAACGCTAAAATACAATGGACTCGAGGAGCCAGAGGCATGGCTCGACGACTAATTAACAACAGTCAAGTTCCAGCGAGGGACCAACGTCACGGCAATGCAATACGTGCAACTCATGCTCAAGAGCTCGGCACGACACTGGTTGAAGAATCTCCCGCGAGGATCCATCAGCTAATGGAGGCAGTTCCGCGAAGCCTTCATAGAAAACTTCAAATCCACATACAAGCGACCGACATCGCTCGAGGAGCTACGGGCATGCAAGCAAGGAACCAGGGAAACCCTGCGAGCCTAGATCCAGCGGTGGACCATACTCAAGAATTCAGCAGAAGACATATCAGACGAAAGCGCAATCGACGTCTTCAGGCGAGGCCTGCAGCGCATCGAATTCAAGGAACAGCTCGGACAGAGGAAAGTCCGAACACTCGCATGGCTGCTGGAGCAAGCCAACAACTGCGCGGACCGCGAGGATTCTGTTCGCAACGAAACAGAAATCCACACCGCACGCTCAGAGCACGACTACGGCTATCACAATGGAGAAAGAGGACTCGACCGACGAAGGAAGCGATCCAGACACAGTTTCTACGATGACAGAGGACCCGACATGGTTGCCGCTGGCTTCCCAGACGACAGAGACGGCAGACATCGCGACGACAGCAGAACGCAGAGAAGGGACAACCTCGAAAATACGCTCCAAGCCCAGAAACGAGACTGGAGGACGAGGCAGCCGCGCGACAGCACTAGAACATACCGCTCGGCCAAAGAACAACTCAACGGACCTTGCTCGATACACGGATTCAGAAACGAACGATGGGAGCTCAGATCAGGACACACCCTCAGGAACTGCAGAAGCTTCAACAAGTTGGCTGAGGGGAAAAGTCGATCTGCGACAACAGCGGCCCAGCCACTCGCGAGCATAGCAGCCGGGCCCATCGTTCACGACGCACCACCAGCCCCTCCCCTGCCAACAAGGCAAGTGGCCGCAATCCAATAACGGCGGAGGACACCAGATGTAGAGGAGCAGTATCCAGAAGCCCACGGCAGTATCTACATGATAGAATAAGGAAGGCCTTCAAATAGGTAGCAGAAGCAGGTCACAAGACAAGTTTTTCTCGCAGCCTCCTCGCACCGCGCGGTCCCGGAGTACTTGCACGGGTCTGAGACAGAAATTACCTTCTCTCGGGAGGACCACCCACCTGCCATCCCTCGACCAGGACACGCCGCACTAGTGCTCGAGGCCAGAATTGGGAACTACGACATGTCGCGAGTTTTCATGGACGGTGGAAGAGGGATCAACAGCATCTTCACAAGGACACTCGAAGAAATGCTAATCCAGAGCTCCACGCTGAAATCCTCAAGCACAACCTTCCACGGGATTGTGCCAGGAAAAGCAGTCTACCCTCTGGGAAAAATAAGCCTGGAAGAGGTCTTTGGCGATGCGACCAACTTCCGCAAGGAGATCCTAGACTTCGAAGTGGTCGACTGGAAATCGCAGTACCACGCAATCCTCGGACGACCGGCCTTCGCCCGCTTCATGGCAGTGCCTCATTACGCCTACCTTAAGCTAAAGATGCTAGGCCCTCATGGGGTCATCACAATCAGCAGCAGTTTCGTCAGGTCCGACCGCTGCGACAAGGAATTCCACAACATATCAGAGGCCTTTGGAGCCCACCAAGCCAGCGAGACCACGGGACCCGCAGAAGAAGCGCTCCCGTAGAAGAAGCTACCACCCGGAGGACCCGAGCACTCGGAGAAGAAGCCATCTAGCCCTTAAGGCTACCACAACGCCGTTTTTAATAAAGGGGACTGTCCTCATCAGACCCCCCCATTCTTACTAAATGTAAGAAACACCAGGAAAAATATTGAAAAATGTTTCTCCAAAAATTGATTCACTGGCACTCGGGGGCTCGCCACAGCAGCCACCCCCCGAGGCGTTCTTCGCAATCGCGACCTAACAAAATTGGCACTCGAGGGCTTGCCGCAGCAGCCACCCCCCGAGGCGTTCTTCGCAATCGCGACCTAAAAAAATTGGCACTCGAGGGCTCGCCGCAGCAGCCACCCCCCGAGGCATTCTTCGCAATCGCGACCTAACAAAATTGGCACTCGGGGGCTCGCCGCAGCAGCCACCCCCCGAGGCGTTCTTCGCAATCGCGACCTAACAAAATTGGCACTCGGGGGCTCGCCGCAGCAGCCACCCCCCGAGGCGTTCTTCGCAATCGCGACCTAACAAAATTGGCACTCGGGGGCTCGCCGCAGCAGCCACCCCCCGAGGCGTTCTTCGCATTCGCAACACACAAGGGCTCGCCACAGCAGCAAAACCCTTTAATGCAAAGGAATACAGTACACAAAGAAGAAGCATATACAAAGAAAGGAAGCATCTAACCCTCAGGCTCCATATTCTCCTTAATAAGGGCACCCAGATAACGATCGTTCTCTTCACAAACTCGCTCCACTACTCGGCGCGCAGGTTCATCAACCGCCGAGTAATGTTCATCGATCGGGTAATCCCTACCACCCGGAGGACTCCCCACCACTTGAGCAATACCAGCTCCCGGCCAATGACTATGGACCAAGCCCAAGGCAGCGCGGGCTCCAGCATGAGTCTGGTGATTCATCACACGACGCAGCTCTGCAGGCTGAGAAAATACGCGGCAAAGCGTCTCAAAGGATGATGGCACCACCTGCAGCGGATAAAACTCAGCATGGATCCCGCCAGCACCGGTCGATAGTACCGCAGAGCAGCCGAAGCCCGCTCAACTCGAAGACGAAACACAGAAAATGCTCGAGCACGAGCCCCATGTGCCCAGAAAGGATTGGTCGCCTGCACATCAGGATCATCCCGCCGAGACAGCTCCGACTGGGTGGCCTTCTCTTCATCCCGGGACCGCCCCGCCAGCACTTCGACAAACAGAATCAAAATCAAAGACAACGACAGGAAATCTACTAAATATAGTTGAGCAATCAAGCAGCAGCAAGACTCACCTCGCAGGAGGTCAGATAACTTCACAACCCACGAAGTAAGACTATCCAGCACGGCCTCAGCATGCTCGCGTTTGGAACGATGGACTGCTGCAGCCCCCTTCAAGCGAACAACCTCCCGCTTAGCGTCTCTCAGCCTCAAGCACACGTACTCATACGCGCCCTCGCGAGCGTCCTCCTTCAAAGAACTCCAAGACCGAAGCACGCCCGGGGCGGCCTATCGCAAAACGAACAAAAATAAAGGGCAATCAAGCACAAACAGCAGGAACGGCCAAGCAGTTATTCCAATCAAGGTAGCACATATTCACCACCACAAAGGAGGCATATTACAACCAGAAAGTTTCAGAAGACACGACATGGCTACGATCCCCCCTTGCCTACAGAAGAGGGATACTGAGAATCCACAACTTCCTGCAGGCGACGAGCCAGAACAGTGGCTCGCGCGCTTTTCTCGGTAGTATAAGCAGGGACAGTTTCAACTAGATAGTCGTCAATGGCAACTCCGTGACCCATAAGAACAACAAGGGACGTGGAAAGACCACTCACCACGCTCTCCCCAACTAGCTCCTCCAAGAGATCCCCGCCATTACCAAATGCAGCAACACGGGCGTCCAGACCAGCAGGCACCTTCGTGCCCTCCGGCATGAGGTGCTCATGAACCAGGCCCACAAGAGTGGAAGCCCGAGCACAGACCCCCTTGGCAACATCAACAGCGGCCGACATGGCATCCACGACCCCTCGGAGAACTCCAGACCGCGGTGCAACCACTTCCTCCGCACTCGCACCCGTAGAGGCTGCACCAGGCAACAAAAATCACTAAGGGAAGATAAAAAGACAGAAGCACCCAACAACGGAATGACGACTTACAGACAAGCGAGTCCGCCAAGACCCGAAGACGCTCGCACTCGACTGCCTCCGCCTGCACAAGCGCGTCCTTAGCCCGACGCAGGCGCACCAGCTCCTCGTGCTGATCGTGCAACTCCTTCTCCTTGGAAGCCAAAGCGGCCTTAAGGTTGGAAACCATTCTCTCTGCCTTCTCGGCTTGCTTCTCGGCAGTTTGACGACGGTCTGAAAAACAAGAAAGTACTCAGAACGGAAGACCCAGCAGTTCAAGCACGGCAGCACAGGAAGAAAAACTCACTACTCATGGAAGACAAAGCATCCTGGGAAGAATTATGGGCCTTTCGCCAACGCTCAGCCTCGACCACCAGACGCTCACAGTGCTGGAACACCGGTTACTCAAAGAAATCAAATATTAAAATCAGAACGAAAGCAAGACTACAACCAATCGCAAGCGCTTGCTTGCAGCCTCGGGGGCTACTCCCATCGGGAGCACTAGCTGTGCTCCCAATAATGACACAAAGAAAAACAGAGCCAAGGCAAGACTACAAGCAACCACAAGCACTTGCTTGCAGCCTCGGGGCTACTCCCATCGGGAGCACTGCCGTGCCCCCGATGACAAAAACTACACAAGCAAACAGGAAACAAACTCACCAGCCCAGCTATGCGGTCGAAAAAGCGGACTTTGTCTTCCGCACCAAGATCAAGACGTCCCAAGAAAGGAAGATCTGGAGCAGCAGGCTCGGCATCAGGAGCAACAACACCAGAAGACACAGGTGGAGCAGCAGCAGGAATCACACCCGCAGCCGAGAGATCAGGAGTCATCGACGGTACGGGCTGCCCAACGACAGCCGAAGAATCCCCAGTATGCTTGACGGCTGCTCCAGAGTCAGAAGACTGCAGGTCGACAGTAGCCGCACTGGTGGAAGAAGCAGCCGGAGCAGTCGCAGAGCTACAAGATAAACGCCATCAAACAAAAGAACAGAGGAACAAACAGCACCAGCAAAGCCAAGCATATGCTTACCCGCCACACGAAGAGCGAGCACGCAACAACCTCCCAAACCTAGGCCTTTTGCACGCAGCAACGGGAGGAGACGACTCAGCAGACGGTCGAGACAGCGGGACAACACCACTCGTCGCGTCAAGATCCTCGGCGCCTGAAGGCCGCGATCGCTTGAAACGAAAGGGATCTGACTCCTCACTATCTCCAGTCCCCGGCAGCTCAACCCCTGTGGACTCGTCAGCACCAGCGGCACCCGCGAGCACGCTGGTACCAGCACTCGGAGCGGCATCGTCAGCGATAGCATCTGGATCTTCGCGAATATCAGCATCCCCTGGCTGCGGAGGATTGCACAACACAGGAACATGCTACTGCAAAGCAAACAACATCATCAGCAAGCAGTCAAGCAAACATCTCAACCAGACGAGAAACTCAAAAACGCAAACCTGCGGCAGCGCGTGATCAGCAGAGTAAGGAAGGACGAAACTCATCTCGCCAACGCTCGAGCACTTGGTCACATAATGGATCCGGGCCAAAAGACCATCGGCATTAAGTTCCTCGCGGGAGCATCTCGTTGAGTCCTCGAGTCCCTTATATTGCCACATGGGACGAACTCGATGCTGCAATGGTTGAACAGGACTCCTAATAAACACAGCGATGAGCTGCCCACCGGTCAAGTTGTCCTTCACTAGAGCAACCCTCTCCAAGAATGGAGCCACTTCAGATGACTCTTTCGCCGACAAAGAATGGGACCATGAAGCCTGCTTGACTACTCACGCTTCAGAATTAAAGGAAGCAAGACCAAATCGCTGCCCAACAACGTGATGATCCTTCAGATAGAACCAACTTTTCCGCCAAGCACTGACGGAGTCAAGCATCTCCAAATAAAAGTACGATTTGGAGTCCCTAATGGATATACCCACCTTCCCCACATCATACTCAGAGTTCGTACTCTTTATACAAAAGAGGTGCTTCCAGAGCCCCCAATGGGGATAGATCCCCAATAAGGGCTCACAAAGGGTAATAAAGAAGCAATGTGCAAAATTCCATTGGGAGTCAAATTATGCAGCTGAAGCCGATAGGTATACAGCAAACCACGAACAAAAGGGTGAATCGGAAGGGCAAACCCGTGAGGGAAGAAAGCCTGAAAGCACACCCACTCATCTGCCGTCGGAGCGGGAATAGGTTCATCCCCCGGAATCCGCACGGCGTCTCCAGCCACCAAGCCATCAGCAATCAGCGAGCCGAGATCTGCAACCCCAAAAATCGAGCGCTCTCACTTGCCAGACATCTTGGTCGATTTCTGAGAGGCACGAGAGCGCGTTGTCATCAATCCCGCAGCAAGCAGCAAAAGGAGGAAGGAGAAGGCTTCAGAACAGGGGAAATCTAGAAGCCAGAGGAGAAGGCAATGGCTGGGTAAAACCTAAAATTTACCCAGCCGCTCGGTATTTAACCACCAGCCAAGCGAGTAGGGGCACCGTTCAATCCCAGCATCCAGTAAACGTGGCACAATCCCACGGCAGGCGAAAAACATGGAAAACCCAATCGGCGCAGTAACAACACCGCCCACTACGCGCGCAAACAGAGGACCATCATCACACGAAGCGAAAATTTCGGCGGGCCAGCGCCAAGTCATTTCCTTTGACAGACTACAATGGTCAAAGATACCAGAAAAACCAAGCCAGCGTCACATCCCCACAAGGCGTATCGAGTACGTTTCCCAGCCTCAGAATTTCAACCTTTTAAATCTTTTTCTGATGGGCAAAACATTTTACTCCCATCGGGAGCATCTCCACGAGAGTCTCGGGTGCTCCCTCACCTAGAAGTAAAAACGTGCTTGAGTGATTACTCAGACCCATGAGAGTTTCAGGTGCTCCCTCACCTAGAAGTAAAATCGTGCTCGAGTGATTACTCGCACCCATGAGAGTTTCAGGTGCTCCCTCACCATGACACAAGATGGGCAGACCTGCACTCGCCAGATCGAGCGGTCCCGGAGTATCGGGTGCTCCCTCACCCCGAGAGCAAAAGCGATACTCGAGTGATTACTCGCAAACTCTACGTACTCGAACACTCGACGACCTCCCGAGAAAACACTCCTCTACATTACTCCTCGCCCAAGCACTCGGCAAAGCTCCGCGAGTGACCGCTAAAACCGCTCACTTGATTGTTTATTCCAAGTGGGTGCATTATCTATTAGGCTCCGCGCCTCAATAAAAATACATATTCCTGGAACACGATACACTGTGCCCAGATGCCACGCAAGCTTAGCGCGTAGGTAAGACCCCGCTGTGCAGATCGGCCGGGCTGGGACTTGCCGCAGAGCGATTTCACTCCCAACCTTTTCCATGCGCTTGCATGATAGAAAAAGCCGGGCGGACACGCCTAGGCTACGAACTTTACTGGCGGCAACTGATCACTGTAAGACCTGCAGCGGCTTGACTTTTGCTCGACACCAGTGTTCCAAGAGCATGTCGAGGGACATGGGTTTGACTGGGCTACTGTGGTTTTTGCCACTAGTGCAATTCACCAAGGCTCAACCAGTCAACTCCTTGGGCCCTTTCAGCTTAGCATCTCTCGAAACAGGTTTTGTCATGGCCCCAGACTGCCAGCGACCCACGGTTGAACCGCACATACATCAAAAATGAAGCAAGAATGGACTCGAGTCCCTGCGCGCCTCTTCGAGTCCCCCAGGCACTCGGGGGCTACTGACGAGGGGGTGACCCCACGACTCCTACGGATGAGCCTACCCGGTATACCCGACGACAGAAGGCCCACAAAGATGCCGCCTAGGCCCAGCCTTGGCCCACTAGTGGCACCGACATAGGAGTCCGCGACTCATAAGGAAGGTGCAAACTTGCCGTACGGAACAAGATCATGGTTAGGAAACCTCATCTGTAATCCAGGACGGACTCCCGGAGACCTAGCCTAGTATATAAGGGCTTGGAGGGGGGACGTCAAGGGACAAGTAATACACAACCTGTAACCCTAGCCTTGTGCGCACTAGCCTTGGCTCCCATGTAATCGCCATCTCCAATCAATAACATCGAGCAGGAACGTATCTTCCTGTTAGCCGACGAGCTATCGTCCAACCTATGCCTCTCATGACTAACCCAGGGTCCCTGACCATGGGATTTTCCGGGGTACATCCCCGACATGCTTGCTCGTCGATTACCTTTCCAGTGTTTTCCTTTTTGTGTGCTCCCGCGGTTACATTCGGAGACGTTGCGAGCTTGCGATCGACTACACCTTCAGCTTCATCTTCTCATCAGGTAAGGGGGAGAATATAGAATTCTTATAACTTTTATCTCACTTGTGCCTAGGTATAGGATAGAACTATTTCTTGATCCTACCACTTCATATTTATGCCTCTCAAATAAACCCAAACAACCATGTCCCCCACATCCTAGCAATCCATTGTTTGGTCATGTACCTTGCTTGCTTAACTACTTCTTAGTATGCATGCTTAGGATGCTATCAACTGTTCCCCTATTACTCCTTGGATTGGGCTATCACACTATTATATTATTGTGGATGATGTGATTATTATAATGTTGACTATACTCGACGAAGGATGGAAGGTCTAGGCTATCCCGCCCCGACGCTTTGTTCCATTCGAGTCACCTAGGATCCGAGTTTCGGGTATTGGTTCTAAGACTGAGTGTGCCTAACTGCATGTGGGATGCTATGGGGTCCCCTTTTCTTACCTACCTAGCTTCAAACATTTCTAGTGGTGGCCCAAACTGATTTACCATTCGAAAATAGTGTGTGTGTGTGTGTCGGGTCGCTCCTAGCAGATGTTCTTTAAAACAACCTGGGCCAGCGGGGACATGGTTTCCTTGTTGGTCCACCCTTGGCCGGCGAGGGCCCTCCCATGTGAGGTGTCCCGGTGACCCAAACTCTGTTGAGACGGAAGAGGCCAATCCGAGAGTGCGGTCGTCTATTGGATTGGGTGTCGACTCCCCGGGGGCCACCCGGATTTTTTTGTGGTTACTTATAGGGACCTGTCGTACCAGATCTCTTGGAACTAAATCATAAAATGGTTGCCTATGATGGGTAGCAACTGAGAGAGATGGGCGTGCGTGCGGAGCCTTGTAATAGGCAGTTGGTACACCCCTGAAGGGTTAAATATTTTCGAGAAGCCGTGTCCACGGTTATGGACGACATGGAACCTAAGTCTTGTTCATAGATAATATCAACTGAATCATAACTAAAACTTGATCAATGTGTGTGTGTTCCTTGACTGCTTCTTCTTCGTCGGGAGGCGAAGGGGATGACAAGTATAGGATAGGTGTTATGTTTGCGTAAGTAGCTGATAGCAGACTTGTTGGAGGCGATTCTTCATCGACTACTTGGTTCTCATCTAACTCTAAATAGATCGTTAGCCACCTCTTATATTGCTAGTGCGGATGCAACCTCACCACTACCTCCATCTGACCATGAGAAGTTAGTTACAAGACTTTTTGATATAGCTCACCCCTTTCTTTTCTCTTTTACACACGTTATGCAAACGATCCGGGACTATAGGGGAGCTCGATGACCCTTCTTCTGGACGCCTTCACGGAGACCTGACGACGACTAGTTAGGCGGATCCCGGCGGAGAGCCTGGACCCGTGTGGTTACGGGAAAGGTGTGGTTTATCTTTGCCAGTAGGCATTTGATTGTAGTCTGTACTCAGAAATGTATCTTCCGCTGATGTATTGTATTAATGCAGTTGTATGCCGATTGTATGAGATGTGGTATTCTTGTAGTTGTAATGTTGTGATATCATGTTGGAAATTCGGGGCATATGGTAGTGTCATATGTCGCGGTGGGACAAATATGTGCTTCGTCCCCGGATTTGAATGGAAACATCTAGATCTAGAACAGTATCGCATATCGGGTCTTACACATTGACGCATTGACTTGTTTCTCAGAAAAGGAAAGTGTGTTGATTTCCATTCCAAAAATAAAGGCGCACCTTGATTCGACTTCAAAAATAATAAATACATCTTTATTTATCTCCTAAAATAGAGAACCACCTTTATTTAATTTCTAGAAAAACCGTACCATTGTTTCACCTCACCTGTCACCGGTCTTTTTTATCCTCACCGTCCACCACCACTCCCGCTCGATTTTTCTTCCTCCATTTTAAAAACTCAAACCCCAGTAATAATCATACGCCCATAAAAGAAAGTCGCCTTCAATTTTTATTCAAAAACATTGAAGTCTTGATTTGTTTCTCAGAAAAGGAAAATGTGTGTATTTTCCTTCCAAAAAACAAAGATGCACCTTGATTTGGCTTAAAGAAGAATAAATACACCTTTATTTATCTCCTAAAATAGAAAAGCGCCTGAATTTCATTTCTAAAAAGGTCGTACAATTATTTCACCTCACCTTCCACCGGTCTTTTTTCGGCTCACCTCCCACCACTACTTCCCACTCGATTTTTTCTCCCTTCTTTTAAGAATCCACACCCCACTAAAAACCGTACGCCCATAAAAGAAAGTCGCCTTGATTTTTCTTCCAAAAACATTGATGCCATTATTGGTTTCTCAGATAAAGAAAGTGTGTTGACTTGCCTTCCAATAATAAAGATGCACCTTGTCTTGTCTTCAAAAACAATAAATACACATTTATTTATCTCCTAAAATAGAAAAACACCTTAAATCGGTTTTAAAAATATTGTACCGTTTTTTTGTCTCACCTTTCATCGGTCTTTTTTCCCCTCACCTCCCACCACTTCACACTCGATTTTTCTATCTCACTTCAAATAATAAAAACTCATACTAAAAATCGCACACCAATAAAAGGAAGTCACCTTGATTTTTGTTTCAAAAACATGGACAACTTGATTTGTTTCTCAGAAAAGGAAACCGTGCTGATTTTCCTTCAAAAAATAAAGATGCCCCTTGATTTGGCTTCAAAAAAAATAATTGCATATTTATTTCTCTCGTAAAATAGAGAACCGCCTTAATTTAATTTCTAAAAAGATCGTACGATTTTTTTCACCTCACCTCTCACCGGTCTTATTTCGCCTCACCATCCACCACCACTCCCCAATCGATTCTTTCTTCCTTCCTTTAAAAAATAAAACCCCACTAATAATTGTAAGCCCATACAAGGAAGCCGACTTGAATTTCCTTCAAAAACATTGAATTCTTAATTCGTTTCTCAGGAAAGGAAAGCGACTCGATTTGCCTTCCAAAAACAAAGATACACCTTCATTTGGCTTCAACAATAATGAATGCACATTTATTTATATCCAAAAATATAGAACCATCTTAATTTCATTTCTAAAAAGGTCGTATGATTTGTTTCGCCTCACCTCCCATTTTTGCGTCACTTCCCACCGGTATTTTTTTGCCTCACCTCCCACCACCACTTCCCACTAATTTTTTTATTCCCCCCTTTAAAAATCAAAGACCATAAATGGAAGTTGTCTTGATTTTTATTTCAAAAACAATGATGCCTTTCTTTGTTTCTAAGAAAATGAAAGCACGTGGACTTGCCTTCCAAAAACAAAGATGCACCTTGATTTGTCTTCAAAAGCAATACATACAACTTTATTTATCTCCTAAAATAGAGAACCACTTTAATTTTGTTTTAAAAGGACCGTACAATTTATTTCCCCTCACCTCCCACCACTTTCCACTCAATTTTTTCTTTCTCACTTAAAAAAAACAAACCCATAAAAAACCGCGTGCGAATAAAAGCAAGTCACCATGATTTTTCTTTCAAAAACATTGTTGCCTTGATTTGTTTCTCAAAAAAGGAAAACGTGTTGATTTACCTTCCAAAACTATAGATTCACCTTAATTTGGCTTCAAAATAATAAATAAACCTTTATTTATATCCTAAAATAGAGAACCGCCTTAATTTAATTTCTAAAAAGACTGTATGGATTTTTCACCTCACCTCTCCCGATGTTTTTCCCCTCACTTTCCACCACCACTCCCCTCTCTATTTTTTGTTCCCCCCTAATAAAATGTTAATCCCCACTAATAATCGTACGTCTATTAAAGGAAGTCACCTTGAATTTTCTTTCAAAAACATTGAAGTCTTGATATGTTTCTCAGAAAAGAAAAGCGCATTGCCTTTCCTTCCAAAAAAAGATACACCTTCGTTTGGCTTCAAAAAACAATAAATACACCTTTATTTTTCTCCTAAAATAGAGAACTACCTTAATTTCATTTCTAAAAGGGTCGTACGATTTATTTCGCCTCTTCTTCCACCGGTGTTTTTTTGCCCCACCTCCCACCACAACTGCCCACTCGATTTTTTCTTCCTCCTTTAAAAAAATTAAACTCACTAAAACCGTATACCCATAAAAGAATGTCAACTTGATTTTTCTTTCAAAAACATTGACGCTTGGATTTGTTTCTCAGAAAAGGAAAGGGCGTTGATTTTCTTTCCAAAAACGAAGATGCACCTTGATTTGACTTAAAAAACAACAAATACTACTTTATTTATCTCCTAAAATAAAGAACCGCCTTAATTTAGTTTCTAAAAAGAAGGAGGCGCATATGACCATGCCACCCCCCGGAATACATAGCCGTTTGTTTTCCCCCTCACCCATCGTACGATGTACCTGTCCTCGCACCATCAAACCCCTCCTACCCCGCAAACAAACGATCCAGAAGTGCCGCCTACGCCAGTGGCGTCCCCCTCCACACACTCCCCTCCCCTGTCACAACCATCTTCTTAGGTTTGTGCCAAGTTTAAATTACTTTGCATTATGAGAAGAAAATTTCAAAAGAAAATGGAATTAGGGTAAAAGAAAAACCCTAAAAGAATTAAATAAAAAGGCCAGATAAAAAGTTTTTCCAAAAATCCTCCAAACATTTTTGAAAAGTCTTATAAATGGGTGTGATCATTTTAAAAATGTTTTGGAGTCAAAACCCATGCCCTAGGATTTTTCAAAAATTGAAACAGGAGCTTGGAAAATCAATTTAAATCATATTTGAATTGGATTCAAATAATTTGAATTACAAAAATCTCCAAAACTTGGAAGTGGCTATATAAATTTCACCTAAGTTTTTTTAAACTAGTTGGAGATTTTTATAAAAATGTTTTGTTATATAAACAAAACAGTACAAAGAAAAGAACAGAAAGAAACAAAAAGAAAAACAGAAAGGACCTACCTCTTACCTCTCGGCCCACCTTGCCCATCTTCCTCAGAAGCAGGCCCAGCCCACCAGGGGCAAGCCTGTCTTCCTCCTAGCGCAAGGAGGCAGAGGCGTGGCAAGCATGCCCACGGCAGCCTCCACCTCCTGCTTGCCACGGAGCAGCCAGGCTGCTCCCCCTGTCCTCATCCACGCCGTGGAGGCCCCCGTGCACCTCCCCTGTCCTTTCCCCCCTTTCCTGGCTATCTCCTTCCCTCTATGCCTCGCTTCTCGCCGCCACCGAGAGACGCCATCGCCGCTGTGCGTGCACGAGCGTGGCCACCGAGCCCCCCTCACCGAGCCGTGATGTCCAGGAGATGCGTAGCGCCGAGCCGCACTTCCCAGTAGAAGTAATCGACCCCCCCCCCCCCCGCCTTGAAGATGACACCCACATCTATCTTCTTCGCCACGGCCGCCGTGCGCCATTGACAGAATTCGTTGCCGACGCCGCCCGTTTGCCCTCCCCGACCACCCAGTTGTGATCACGGTGAGCGCAAGATCCGTTTCCCCCTTCTCGCGCTCCTCCCCGCGCTTCCAGTCGCCAGCTCCGTCGAGCCCAAGCACGGACGCCGTGTCCCCTCATCGCCGGCGTGGATCGAGGCCGCCTCGAGCTCGCTGGCCTGCACCAGTGGGTGCGCGAGGCCACGAGGAGCACTTTGGTGCCTCCCCCGTTCCTTCCCGTGGCTTGAATCGCCACTCCGGCGTGCCTCCGCCGCGTCCCATGGCTGCAGCTGGTTAGCCACCGGCCGGTTTGGCCATTAGGGACTAATCCCCCTCCTTTTGACCCCCTGAGTCACAGACATGTGGGCCCTGGACCTCCTAATGACCCTAATTAGTTTAATTAAAAAGAGATTAACCCCAGAGACAATGACAGATGGGCCCCACATGTCAGGTTGACTGGTCAGCCCCCCTCCATCATGATGACGTCAGCCTGGCGCAATAAATCATTTTATTATTTAATAGAAATTCCAGAAATTGTTTAAATCTTCAGAAATTCATAGAAAATTATCTGTAACTCCAAATCAAAAGTGTTATATATGAAAAATCATCAGAAAAATGCAAGGATTCCAAATATCATATTTTCATAGATGAAAAACACATCTATGATGATGGACCAGTAGCATTTAGCTATCTAGGTTATTTGGAATAATTCAAAATAAATGTTTAAATCATTTCAAATTAAATCTTTGCAATGCCAACCTTATCACATGAACATCAGAGGCATATCATACACATGACAACATGTTTTACCATATCCAAACATTAGCAAATGCAACTTGGGATAATTTGAACAACATTTGGAGTTTGAATTTGAATTCCTTTTCAAATCAACTTCAATTAACATGTGACAAATTGAACCTAGGTCACATCAGTACCATGGCATGATTCGTTTCTTGAATGTGCAATGCAATGTAATGTTTACATTGTTGTTGTCTCGGTGTTTGTTTCTTCTCGATAGATTCATCGCCGGACATAGTTTCCGTCTGCCGTGAAGAGTGACACCTCGTGATCGTCAATAAGGCAAGCAAACCCCCTTTGATAATGTCTATATAAACCCATTTTCCCTCTTGTTCTCTTATGCTTGATTAGGTGATTCACATGTTATCGTTCTATCGCTAGTTGAAGCCATCCTTTGCATGACCTATCATTGCTTCCACAGTATTAAGCAAACCTCAACCTAGCAGATGCAAGATTGTTTGTGTTCATCATGTGGCCCTTCATCCATGTTATGCTATGCTATGCTAGAGTGTTTGCAATGAAGATGGTCCATCTGTGTGATGTATCAGGATGGTAGTGAACACATGCAACAAGGTGGTAACGTGTTGATTAAGTCACCCTAATATAAGTGAACAATGAGAGGTTGTGTAGGAGTACACAGTGGGTTGTCTCATTTACACTGCCCTAGGCCCCGAGTTCTTGTGTTGTGATCCAAGACACAGATTACTACCACATGTTGGGCTCATTGACCCCTCTCGACCTATTAACTCACCCCGACTATGGTCCAGGATTTGCATGGGTTATTGTTTCTCGATTTGTTTTCATAACGTAGCACGGTTTTAGGCAAGCGCAACACCATCCGTCGAGGTGGGCTTGTCGGACCGTCCAAACATCGTCTGGGTCCTGAACGGAAACCCCGGCCGGATTCCCGATTGGGGTACATACTCAGATAGGCGATCCCCTGGACTAGAGTTGGAGCCGTGAGGTAAGTGCCGTGGTACTATCCTCGCCGACACCGCTTGAAGGTGACGAGTTCTAGGCGGTAAGTGGTAGCTACGTATGTGAAGAAGTACACCCCTGCAGGGTTCATGAACTATTCGAATAGCCGTGTCCGTGGTTATGGACTACTTGGAGGTCTTTACTTGATTATTAGACAACTCAAATGGATACTCTAAAAATCTTGTCAATCTCTTCGGTCTTGTTATTTACAAAGGGTCAAACACACAAGGGATAATGATAATGATAATAGCAACTAAAAGTAAATACTGAAAAAGGAAATAGGCTTGTAAACAATGATGAAGATATGGACCGGGGTCCCGTGATGTTCACTAGTGATGTCTCTCTCCCAAAAGACGATAAAACTGCTATGCGAGGTAAACAAATTACAGATGGGCAATTGACAGGATTATAAACGCACCGCAATGCTAAATATGTTACAAAAGAAAGGAAGAGGCTCATAAGCATGGGCAGTACGCCAAAATAAGTAGACCGAAATCCATCAACATCTACTACTAATCATCCACCTTGAGATATCTATCCAGAACATCTCACTGGTTTTAAGTTGCAAGTCCCACCCAAAGTGTAAACCCAAAGCAACAGACAACTGCATTAAAAGAACTTTGCGTAAAGTAAACCATCCTTGCAACCGTGGTTACAAGCACCGTTGTTTTCCCCCTTGTGGCCACAGCACATCCCCTAGACTCATGTGTCTGTCACTCAAGCGTGTCATCAGGGGGCATGTACCCACAATCGAGCATAACGTTCCCTCATGGAGTTACTATCCACCACTTGGCCAAAGCAGTAAACAGCAACAGAGAACATGCAAGAATTACTTAGGAAAAAAAATATAAGAGATCAAAACCAAATATATTACTCTATCACAATCTGAACATAATCTCATAATCCATCGGATCCCATCAAACTCAACATAGCAACAACAAAAGAATTATATATGTGCCTCTATCATGTAGGGCAGCTCACGAGGTCTAAACCATGAAGAACAATGAGGGGAGGAGAACATAAAATAGCTACTGATCACAGACCCATGTTCCAAGGTAGACTACTCACGAGACATCCGAGAAGTGTCCATGGTGGAGGAGAAGCTCCCGGAGGTCGATCCTCCCTCCGCCAGGGTGCCGGGAAGGGTCCTGACGGTGCTCCCGATCTCGAAAGCGCGGCGGAGGCGGAACAGAGGTGAGATTGCGAAATAGGGTTATGTCTTCGGAGTTTCCCCGTCACGGAGAATAAATAGGCGAAGGGGGCAGCCAGGGGGGCCACCAGGGGTCCAGGCGCCCCCTGGAGCGGCCAGGCCCCTGGCCTCCTGGGCCCCTGGTGGTGGCCATCTGGCCCCATTTGGGTGCTTCTAGAAGACTCTGTTACGCTGATTTTTATCCGAGTTTCCCGAATTTTTTGGAGCACTTTTAATATGGGGGAAACCTGGAATAGAAAAACAGCACAAAACAGGAACTGGCACTGGGGTGCACTGAGTTAGTAGGTTAATCCAAATATGATCAAAACAATATGAAAGTGTATCTAGATCATAGAAATATCACACAAAACATGCAAGGAGCGAGAAGAAATTATCCATACGTTTGAGACGTATCAACATCCCCAAGCTTAATTCCTGCTCGTCCTCGAGTAGGTAAATGATAACAGGCATAATTTCTGTGGTGACATGCTAGAAACCATATAAGAACTTTGAAAAGTAAAACAATCAAGGTATGTAATTCAATTCAAGTCATAACATGCACGAGTCTATATTAGCATTGAAACAAGCAACGAAAGAACATTGGGTGCAAGAGCTCTCGCTGTCCGTGACTCGAATGTCTCCAGATGGTGGTTGCGTGCAAGAAAGGGGGATAGGGAATACGAGAAAAAAGTATTATTGTTGAGAACTCAATCTACTAAAGTTTCACACTTGGTCTTCTTTGGAATATTATCTTGAATCGTCCCTAGACCACTTGCCAGGTACAAGTCCATTTGATCCACTCCTTTTCGATATTTTGAGCACTCATGCAATGGATGAGCGTAAGCACGAGAGTTGACACTTAGGATGGAAAAGAGAGAATATGGTGGAGGAGGAAGACAAAAAGGTGAGAAATGCTCGCATCAATGAGGACAATCATAGGTGAGAAGGCCAAATGATAGATATGATGTGAGGAGTAGGGATGGCCATGCAACGGATGCACATATGAGCTGAAAAGCTCTCCAAAAGAACTAGTGGGGGTGCATCTAACTTGATCGCTCATGAAGACCTAGAGCTCTTTTGAGGAGGCTCATCCTTGGAATATGTAAGCCATGTTCTATAGTGTGAAGGTCCCCACATAGCTATATGCACGATCATTTCTATGGAGTACAAGGATATAAATGGATTACTAGTGTGGATCTTTCAAAAGGATAGTAGTGTTTCCCCTTTCTCTCTTTTTATTTATTTTTCTCTTTTTACTATTTTTTTGTATTTTTTGGTGGCCTCAATGGCTCTTTCTATTCAACTCTCATTTGTCCTCTTTGGGATCTTTTATTTTGTCCACTTTGGGACCTTTTCCTGACTTAAGGGCAACACTCTAATTTACAAGAAGGTATAGAAGATCTTTCACACTTTACAAGGTACTCAAATAATAAGATGTAGCTATCATGATGTATGCAATGTATGCCGCTTCGAATGTAGCAGGAACATGTATGACATGAAGATCAAGTCATGAAGAGGTGGAAGTTTCATGGCAATATATCTCGGAAAGACTATGGAAATGCCTTGATAGGTAGGTATGGTGGCTGTTTTAAGGAAAGATATAAGGAGGTTTATGATGAGAGAGCGTATCATGCCAAGGGTTTGGATGTACCGGCGAAGGTGGACGCCAACTCTCGGAGTGAGAAGGAGGCAATGCACGGCACATGAGAGGCTAGAAAATATGAGGAGGTGGAAGTGTCAACTTTCAATACTTACATTAGTCCAAAGAACTCATGCACTTATTATCGCTAACTCTCAATCTAATGAGGAGGTTCACAAAGAGACAAGTACCCCGAGGAGGAGTGTATGGGGGTTTGGTTATCCTTGCGCATCCTCGACTCATGGTGCGTGAGTGTACTCTAATATTCGACCCCTGAGAAGAGTAGTGATCCATCTACTAGCTAGAGTTCTCAACTAGTTTTTGTAGGTTTTTGAAAATAAACACGGATTGCCCAAAATACGACACCTATCAATAATAGGCTAGAGCTCTTGACACCAAAAGTTCAAACATTACTCACATCAATACCTCAAAACTATTGCAGGTTACTACTGAAATTTAATAGCAACCACAATTACCTACTCCTCAAAAACAAGACATAACTCAGTGCAACAACCAACTCTCTTAACAAGATAAACATGAAAACTAAAGTGAGTTCCAGCGACAAACTAAACAGAAGCCAAGGATCTTGCTAAGACAAACTAAGACTAAAACTAAACAGGGCAGTAGCTACGAAAAGATAAAGAACACACAACAGTAAAAAGATAGGCATGAAGAATCCTATGATGTGTTCTAGATTTAGAAAGTGGAGCGTGTTTCTCTCCCACACAAAGTAAGATGGGATCTAACTTGTTATGTACAGCAAGCAAAGCTAAAGAAAAATAAAATTAAAACCTAAGAGCGAGACGCTCCAAGCATAGAACATAACTCATGAAGTGATAAAAATATAGTGAGACGAAGGACGAACTGATGATTGTTGATGGAGGAGGGGATGCACGGGGGCATCTCCAAGCTTAGGCGCTTGAGTCTCCTCGAATATTTATTGGGGATGCATGGGGTCATCCCCAAGCTTGAGCGCTTGACACTCCCGAATCTTCTTTCATCATCTTCCATCGCACACTTGAAAACTCCCTTCATACACAACTCATCATAAGCTGATTAGAGAGGTTAGTACCCTTAATAAATAATTTTTTCCCACTGGATATAAAGATATTGTTGAATATCTACCGTTTCTCAAGATTGCCAAAAGGTTTTGTCAAACAAAAAGCAAGCTTGAGTTTGCAAAAGTTAGGAGAGACAAAACGTGGCAGAATCTATGAAAAACAGAATAGCAGGTAGTAAAGAATTTTTTAGGGGTATTTCTGCAACTCGAATAAAAAAACTCAGAACATACGAAAGTTCCGTGATTGTATAGAGCACGCTGTGTAAACATTTCAGCTCAAAAAGATGAACTGGTGATTTGTTTCAAAATTTTCCGTCACGAGGACATAATCTGTTTTCTGGGCAGCACGTCACAACTTTCACTTCCCTTGTCATATGAGGCTATACTTGCCACAAAGCTTGAAAAATAAATATACAATTATGTTGCTACATTAGTGACAATCATCAAGACCACTAAAAACAGAATTAAAAACATCTTGGGTTGCCTCTCAACAGGCGCTTTCTTTTACGCCTTTAAGCTAGGCATAAGGCAAAAGAAGAATCAAGTTTTATCAAGAGAAAGAGAATGGCTAGACCGTGTAACGAAATAAAAAGGTAACTTGACGTTCTTTCTAGGGAAGTGTTCCATCCCCTTTTTGAGAGGGAATTTAAATTTTATATTCCCCTCTTTCATGTCAATGATAGCACCAACGCTGCGAAGAAAAGGGCGTCCCAAAGTAATCGGACATAAAGGTTCACACTCTATATCCATAATAATAAAATCCACGGGAACATAATTTTCATTGAAAATGATAAGAAGATCGTCGATCTTCCCCCAAAGGTTTCTTTACGGAAGAGTCGACAAGTCAAACACCAACAGAACATGAATCAAAAGGTTTCAATTCAAACATATCATAAATTCTTTTTGGCATGACGGAGGTACTAGCTCCAACGTCACATAAAGCATAGCAAGAGAAGTTATTTAATTTGATTTTTATCATAGGGTTCCAACCATCATCTAGCTTCCTAGGTATGGAGGCTTATATCCTAAGCTTCTCCTCCCTAGCTTTGATAAGAGCATCTGTGATATGCTCCATGAAGGAAAGATTAAGTGTGCTAGTGTGGGGGTCTCTGTTGGAAATATGCCCTAGAGGCAATAATAAAATGTTATTATATATATATTTCCACGTTCGTAATTAATGTTTATATTTCTGTGCTATAATTGCAATGACCCTGACTGTGAGATTCAGAAGAAAACTCATTTGCATGTGTGGAAATGTAAACACCAAGAGTTCCTGGTTTAGCCTCTAAGACCAGCTCATGTGCTAACTGATGATTACGTTTTCTTAATCATGGACATTGTTCTTGTAACAAGGATGTCAGTAGCAATGGGAACATATTGTTAGCAGAACAATGATGTTGAACCGACCCCAGTATTGAATGATATACTTAGAGATCACATCGTAACTACGTTATAAGTCATATCATGAAATGTTATCATATACGTAATTCCTTAGACCATGAGAGTATCGAGTTGCTTCACACAGGAAGACATGCTTTGGTTCTTAGATGAATCCTCCCGTAAATGGGAAGTAGTAAAATAAGTTCTGGGTATGTCAGATGGTGTGGCTAGTGACTGTGATAGTTCAAGAATGGGATTTGCTCCTTCACGATGAAGAAGATATTCACTTCGGGCCCACTCGGTATGACGGTATCCATTATAGTCTGGCCAGACGCATTGTGATTCAGTCACGGGGATACCGGAATACGATAACGAGAAAATGGACAAACGAGCAAAGAGGATAACGAGTGGCTTGTGTTCAAGAAGTTGTTACACATGGGTGCCAAACATCTCTCCTCTAACTTTGTCATATATCACGAAGCAAACGGAATGGTACATGACTAAACATAATGGTTCACTCGAAGTTTCTTCGTGTATGTGCGGGAGTCAACATGGGTGTCCATGGCTCCGCTGTTGATTATTGGCTATTGACAAAAGGCTGTTGACCTATGTCCGGAAGATGTTCTGAGTCATGTCCGCATTATACCGAACCTATTGGGTCACACACTTAACGAGCAGTAGTCTGTTAGAATACTAGTATGGTAGAAGGTTTAGTGGAAGCAAAGCAGAATAGTTCATACGGGTACCGGAAGTAGTTCCGGAGATTTATGGAATTGTTCATAAGGGCACCAGAAGTAGTTCTGGGTATTTAAGGTTATGTCCGGATCACTCTGGAGTAGTCCCAGGTGGTTCCGGAACATATGAGAATGGTACTGGGGAAGTCCTGGATCAACCGGAATAGTTTCCGGATAATCGCTGGGCGTCCCGACAACCTTCGCGGTCATCCGGTGGCTTAAACTGTAACTCGTATGGTCTTGGAAACTATCCGAATGGCTCCGGAACGTCCGAGAACGGTCTCGGAAGGTCCTGGAAGTGCTCCAGAAGTGTCCGGAATGTCCCGAAACGGTCCCGGTATGTCCCGGAAGGTCCTGGAAGCTTCTAGAAGGTCATGGAAGGTTCCGGAAGGTTTCGGGCAGTACCACCCACTCCCCTGCGCCCCTGGCCTTGGGGGGCAAGCCACCTAGGCTGCCCTGGCCGGCCAAGGGGGTGGGGGCGCACCAAGGGGAAGGAAACCTCCTCCAGGTGGAAATACCAAAACCCAGTATGGCAGGTTTCCGGTGGGAAGGTGTGGGAAGGTTTGGAAGGCTTGGGAGTCCAAGTTGGACTCCCAATCCTGCTTGAGCTGAGCCCCAAGGGCCTCTTGGCCACCTATATAATGTGGGGGAGGGGTGGGGGGCGCAAGACAACTTGTCCCCAAGGCCTATGCGCCACCCTCCCTCCTCTAAACCCCGTTGCTCCACAATTAGACCCCGGTTTAGACGCTGTTCTAGATCGGAATCCGTTAGGGTTTTCTCCCTCTAGTTTTCTCGGTGGCGTTCATCTCTGGACGGCGGAGCGCTGCTGGATTGCTGCTATGGGATGTGTGGATACTAATGGAGGGGTCGTACCTTCGACCCTTCTTCGAGGAGCTTGTTCATGGGACTTGTCCGTGGGACTAGATCGCGGGACTTGTTCGTGGGATTGATCGAGGGACTGTTCGTGGGAGAACTTGCGAGATCTACTTCCACTACGTCCACGAGCTTCACCAACTCTACTTCCGCTACATCGGTTGGTGAGCCATGACCTAAAACCTTGTATGCAATCTTCTTGGATGATCTTGGGTTCTTGATTCGTAGGCCGAAATTTTTTGTTTTCTACTACGTTTCCCAACAGTGGTATCAGAGCGATCCTTGATTAGATGCATGTTTAGGTAGATCATATGTTGATATGAGGCATTGATTTTCTTGTTTGCTTCCCTATCATGTGATTTTTTCTTTGCTCGACGGCATGATGTGATTTTGCTACAAGGTTTGAGTTTTGCCATGATCCCTCTATGCTGCTCTTAGTATGCTGGTTACCTTGATCATGGACTACATCAAATTCCTTGGATCTCATCCTAGTCTTGCTATAGAAAATTTTACATGAACGGGCTTGTGGATTTTATGAACTCAAATCCACACGGGGGTCACGCGTTTAACGAAGTTTGGCTTGTGGCATTAGTTGCTACACGCACCCCGTATGTTAAACTAGCAACAAAAGAAGTATCGTGTTTTTGTTTTGTCTAGGTTTTCTCGTTTGCCTTGTAAACCTGCTTAACAACCACGATAAAAGTTGCAACAACCCGTGTAGATGGCGATCTAACTCGTTTTTGCAGAGTATGCATGTGATGTGGTATAGCCTTCAAGATTTGCAATGTGTTTGTATGAGATGCTATATGTTATGTAATATTTATTCGCGACCTGCGTGTCGTGGTACGGCATGATGACTGGAGTCATATGATTGTCACTTAATTATGGCCTGCGTGCCAGAACTGTTTATTAGCTCGAGGCAAAGCAATAGATAGATGCAAGGTGATGATCTACGATGCGGAGGTGGACCCCGACGCACATGCCGGAAGCCGTGGTGATGTTCCCGGCGCCAAGGACAAAGTTGGTGGACACGGTGAATTCAACCACGACGACGTGAAGACAATGAAGACTTCACGAAGCAAAGGGCTATACTATATCACATAATTTTATGAACTGCCTGTGATGTTTATCCCTTTGATGCACCCTTGTTTGATGCGCGGTAGTCGTGTTTTATTAGGGTGATCTCTCGCAAAACAATATCAAGTTAATAGTGTTCTTCCAACTGTAGCACCGTCTATACTATGTTTCACATCGGAGCAGGTCATGTCACATGGGTGCACACGGTGTGACGCATAAAAGACGGGTGTGTTAAAAGAACACACAACACATTACACTTGGTTGTCTTGACGGTTTGGATAAAAGTTTGCTACCGGAACACGCCCATCGAAAGATGAACAAGAATCACATGTGTTGTGATTGGCAAGTTGGCCTACCGGTCCAGTCTAAGTCATCAGTGATGTCACATCAATGGCGGACGATTGGGTCGGATCTTGAATCACTCCAGCATCAATTACGAGAGATATTGATCTGAGTGGGAGCGCACTTAGTAATTAAATTGATTAATCACAAGTGCCACTTAATTATGAACAAAGTCTTAGTATTTGCATTATCGTTGTAGAATAATGGCTCGCGTTACCACCTTCCCAATTGATTTTGATTAACTGTATTATCTGGTAAAAACTTTACGATTGGTTCCGTATTGTGAGGACTATCCTCAATAGTGCCGAGAAGGACCATGTCCTAGCGCAAATTTTTGATGCTCTCCCGCTGATGCTATGGATGATGTGACTTACGTCCATAATCCATAATGCTAGAATTCCACCACAGCTAAGTGCATTGTCTTCACCACCATGAAACCCGAACTTCGAAAAGTTTGGGATAGTTATGTTATATTCATGGAACTGAAAAAAAAATTCAGTGGTAAGACAATTAATGTTGGATATAAGATATCTAGTACAATGTATGATTGTAAGCATTAGTGAAAATATTCACTGTGCTCTTAACGAAACTGATAAGTGTGGGATCCAGAAGAACACTGATCATATGATGATGAGGATTAAGGGAAAGGAAGTTCCATAGGGTGTTAGTAAGACTTACACGCTGGAAAATCCATGGCATGCGCCACCCTTGATCATGTATGATCTTCTGTGAGTAGGAGTGACATTGGAAATAGAACTATGATACGTATAAAGGCAAAACGAAAGAAGACTGGAATATCCAGCTCAGAAATGAAAGTCATACGGAGTTATAGATGAATTCATTGCTGGTCAAAAGATGTAATTCTTGGGAATCATGATTAAGCGGTTAATCTTAATTCTTATATATTGTGATTAAACTGATGATCACTAGAATATCACTTCAATTGCATATTGTTGCAAGTCGATGCAAGAAATACTATGGCCTTTATGACTAGCTAATGATGAGTTTTGACACACTCAGGAACACGGTAAAAGGTTTACTATACCGTGTGTTGACTCTATGATTATCTTCATAATTCATTTTAGAGTTGAGTAAATTCTTACTACACATTAGCCTTGTTGCAAAACATCATTTTGAATCATGTTTGTTGCTAGAGAGTTGTTCAAAGCTATGAATAACGTAAAGGCCATACTTCCATTATGAATAGGTTGTATGTTATGAATCTTGATAATAATGCTAAACATCCATAACACTGACGCTAAACGTCGCAAGACTGACAGAAATACCACATAGATGTGGCACTACCGTTTATCACAAGTGACATAACATGCATGAAGAATTTACATAAGTGATGGACTTTCGAGTCATATGATTATGAATCACTTGACGCTTGCGATCTTTGTCTCAAAGTAATGTGACTAAAACACCGTTGATAGGTCATACATGAACGGGCAACTAAACCATTGGTAATCATACATGATGATGTGTGTAGTCCAATAAGTGTGGTTGTGTGCAGTGGATTCCCTATCTTCACTCATGGGTTGAAGTAGATATGTGGATATCTGTTCAATAGAGACATACGTCTGAAATCTTTGAAATGTTCAAGGAATTTTAGAGTGAAATAGAAATTCATTGTAACAAGAAGATAACGCTTCTGCAAATTAGATTGTAGAAAGTAATATTTGAGTTACAAGTTTAGCGAACGTCTGATGAGTTGTGAAGAAGTGTCATAACTTGCGTCTCCCGGAACACCACTATGAGTAAAGTGTTCGAGAGATGTAATGAAGCCATGTATGACACGGTAAGATCAAATATGATGTTTATCAATTTGCCATTATACTTATTATAGTTATGCGTTAGTGACTACGGCTCTTACACTGAAAAGAGCACCATCAAATCTGTTGAAATGACACCATATTAGATGTGGTATGAACTGTTAAAAACATGTTGTCTTTTCTTAAAATTTGGGTATATGAGGCATATGTTTGACATACTCAAAACCCCAAATCAGATAAGTGCTACTTTGTTAAGGTTATGCCAAAAGTTTTGGTATTCCTCTATCACTACACAAAAGCAAAACTGTTTGCTGTTAAGAACTATGTGTTTTGAAGAAAATGGTTCCTTGCAAAAGAGTGAGTGGGAGGACAGTGCAACTTATCAAGATTGTTGAATCTTCAAATAAGTGTGCAGCTGAACCACACAGGTTAGACAAAACTCGTACAAACATTCATGATATGTAAAACGAGATATTGTTGTTCGACAATGATAAACCTGTGATATACAAAGAAGCGTTGATGGGCCCTGACTCCGGGATTTGGCTAAATGCCAAATAATGTGAGATAGTATCCATGGAAGTAAGTCAAGTTTTGAACTTGGTAGACCCTCCGAAAGACTAAGAGTCTGAAGAATATATAAATGGATCTATAACTTATTCGAATGAAATTGTTTTATCCATAAAGCTCAACTCGTTGGAAATATGTTTTCTAGCAAGTTCAAAGGTTGACTACGGCGAAATAGTGTCGACCGTAGAAATGCTTTAGTCAGTTCGGGTTATACTAGCAATTACTACATATCTCATTTATAGGATATGGTAGAATGAACGTCAAAACAAAGTTCCTACATGGAAATATAACAAAGGACGTATACGTGATACGACCGGAATGTTTTGTCGATTCAAAGGATGCTAAAATAGATGCAAGCCTTGGATATCCAGTGATGGACTGGAGCTAGCATAATGGAGTTGGAATTTTTGTTGTGATGAAATTGCCAAAAGAGTTTGTTTTCATCAGGAATAACGAAGATGCTTGAATATTCAAGAAAGTAAGTGGGAGCTGAATAATATTTCTAAAACCTTATGTAGATGACATATTGTTGATTAGAAATGATATAAATTTCTTGACACGAATAAGGACTTCATTGGAAATAGTTTTCAGTTGAAGAACTTGGGCTGATATAACATTAGTATTGAGCATAGTGATCTATGAAGATAGTAAGTGCCTGATCATGCTAAAGCCAACCCTACATATTGACATGATACTAAAGTAGTTTAGTATGAAATGCCAAGAAACATGTTCTTGCCAAAGTCGTGGTGAAAAGTTGTTTGCAGAAATCGGTGTTGATGAACACAGATAAGCAAAAACACGTGAATTGAATTCCACTCACCCGTGTGTTTGGATTAATCATGTACACCATAATATGTAAAACGACCAGATATGTCCAGTGCTTCAAAAGGTCATGAGCAAGATACCAAAGTGATCAATATGTTGATCATTGGACAAACAGTGAAAAGTTAAACTTATGATAGATAAGATATGTTTCTCGGAAAATGGAGATAATGAAGAGCTCGTTGTAACAAGTTACACCAGCTGAATTTTGATGTAAACAGTTACACCAATTCAGTCTTCATACTTACTCCGATCGATTTTCGATTTTAATTGGGATTATGTGTTTCACACATAAGGGTGGCACAGTATGAAGGAACTGTGTTAAAGTTAGATACTGTGGCGAATTCTATAACAGAGGCTAAGTATATTGTTTCTTAAAGAAGTAACAAGGGAGGGTATTTTGAATCATCAGTTCATTTATGAACATGGTATGGTTTCCTAGATGCTTGAAGCTCATGGAACATTCATGAATGATTTCATGACTTATTCTAAGGAACCAAGGTCCTACCAAATGATTCAAACATATACATAGCTAAACTGATAAAATTAGTGAATTTTATGATAGCGTGAAAACGCGAAGATATGCAAGATACAAACGGGCCTGAAACGTCAGATCCGAAGATGAGGTCTATACCACAAATGAGGCATTTATTACACCGATATGCCATAGGTGTAAAGTGCTCAAGCACTGACAATATTATTGACTCTAGTGCAAGTGGGAGACTGTTGGAAATATGCCCTAGAGGCAATAATAAAATGTTATTATATATATATTTCCACGTTCGTAATTAATGTTTATATTTCTGTGCTATAATTGCAATGACCCTGACTGTGAGATTCAGAAGAAAACTCATTTGCATGTGTGGAAATGTAAACACCAAGAGTTCCTGGTTTAGCCTCTAAGACCAGCTCATGTGCTAACTGATGATTACGTTTTCTTAATCATGGACATTGTTCTTGTAACAAGGATGTCAGTAGCAATGGGAACATATTGTTAGCAGAACAATGATGTTGAACCGACCCCAGTATTGAATGATATACTTAGAGATCACATCGTAACTACGTTATAAGTCATATCATGAAATGTTATCATATACGTAATTCCTTAGACCATGAGAGTATCGAGTTGCTTCACACAGGAAGACATGCTTTGGTTCTTAGATGAATCCTCCCGTAAATGGGTAGTAAAATAAGTTCTGGGTATGTCAGATGGTGTGGCTAGTGACTGTGATAGTTCAAGAATGGGATTTGCTCCTTCACGATGAAGAAGATATTCACTTCGGGCCCACTCGGTATGACGGTATCCATTATAGTCTGGCCAGACGCATTGTGATTCAGTCACGGGGATACCGGAATACGATAACGAGAAAATGGACAAACGAGCAAAGAGGATAACGAGTGGCTTGTGTTCAAGAAGTTGTTACACATGGGTGCCAAACATCTCTCCTCTAACTTTGTCATATATCACGAAGCAAACGGAATGGTACATGACTAAACATAATGGTTCACTCGAAGTTTCTTCGTGTATGTGCGGGAGTCAACATGGGTGTCCATGGCTCCGCTGTTGATTATTGGCTATTGACAAAAGGCTGTTGACCTATGTCCGGAAGATGTTCTGAGTCATGTCCGCATTATACCGAACCTATTGGGTCACACACTTAACGAGCAGTAGTCTGTTAGAATACTAGTATGGTAGAAGGTTTAGTGGAAGCAAAGCAGAATAGTTCATACGGGTACCGGAAGTAGTTCCGGAGATTTATGGAATTGTTCATAAGGGCACCAGAAGTAGTTCTGGGTATTTAAGGTTATGTCCGGATCACTCTGGAGTAGTCCCAGGTGGTTCCGGAACATATGAGAATGGTACTGGGGAAGTCCTGGATCAACCGGAATAGTTTCCGGATAATCGTTGGGCGTCCCGACAACCTTCGCGGTCATCCGGTGGCTTAAACTGTAACTCGTATGGTCTTGGAAACTATCCGAATGGCTCCGGAACGTCCGAGAACGGTCTCGGAAGGTCCTGGAAGTGCTCCAGAAGTGTCCGGAATGTCCCGAAACGGTCCCGGTATGTCCCGGAAGGTCCTGGAAGCTTCTAGAAGGTCATGGAAGGTTCCGGAAGGTTTCGGGTAGTACCACCCACTCCCCTGCGCCCCTGGCCTTGTGGGGCAAGCCACCTAGGCTTCCCTGGCCGGCCAAGGGGGTGGGGGCGCACCAAGGGGAAGGAAACCTCCTCCAGGTGGAAATACCAAAACCCAGTATGGCAGGTTTCCGGTGGGAAGGTGTGGGAAGGTTTGGAAGGCTTGGGAGTCCAAGTTGGACTCCCAATCCTGCTTGAGCTGAGCCCCAAGGGCCTCTTGGCCACCTATATAATGTGGGGGAGGGGTGGGGGGCGCAAGACAACTTGTCCCCAAGGCCTATGCGCCACCCTCCCTCCTCTAAACCCCGTTGCTCCACAATTAGACCCCGGTTTAGACGCTGTTCTAGATCGGAATCCGTTAGGGTTTTCTCCCTCTAGTTTTCTCGGTGGCGTTCATCTCTGGACGGCGGAGCGCTGCTGGATTGCTGCTATGGGATGTGTGGATACTAATGGAGGGGTCGTACCTTCGACCCTTCTTCGAGGAGCTTGTTCATGGGACTTGTCCGTGGGACTAGATCGCGGGACTTGTTCGTGGGATTGATCGAGGGACTGTTCGTGGGAGAACTTGCGAGATCTACTTCCACTACGTCCACGAGCTTCACCAACTCTACTTCCGCTACATCGGTTGGTGAGCCATGACCTAAAACCTTGTATGCAATCTTCTTGGATGATCTTGGGTTCTTGATTCGTAGGCCGAAATTTTTTGTTTTCTACTACGTTTCCCAACAGTGGTATCAGAGCGATCCTTGATTAGATGCATGTTTAGGTAGATCATATGTTGATATGAGGCATTGATTTTCTTGTTTGCTTCCCTATCATGTGATTTTTTCTTTGCTCGACGGCATGATGTGATTTTGCTACAAGGTTTGAGTTTTGCCATGATCCCTCTATGCTGCTCTTAGTATGCTGGTTACCTTGATCATGGACTACATCAAATTCCTTGGATCTCATCCTAGTCTTGCTATAGAAAATTTTACATGAACGGGCTTGTGGATTTTATGAACTCAAATCCACACGGGGGTCACGCGTTTAACGAAGTTTGGCTTGTGGCATTAGTTGCTACACGCACCCCGTATGTTAAACTAGCAACAAAAGAAGTATCGTGTTTTTGTTTTGTCTAGGTTTTCTCGTTTGCCTTGTAAACCTGCTTAACAACCACGATAAAAGTTGCAACAACCCGTGTAGATGGCGATCTAACTCGTTTTTGCAGAGTATGCATGTGATGTGGTATAGCCTTCAAGATTTGCAATGTGTTTGTATGAGATGCTATATGTTATGTAATATTTATTCGCGACCTGCGTGTCGTGGTACGGCATGATGACTGGAGTCATATGATTGTCACTTAATTATGGCCTGCGTGCCAGAACTGTTTATTAGCTCGAGGCAAAGCAATAGATAGATGCAAGGTGATGATCTACGATGCGGAGGTGGACCCCGACGCACATGCCGGAAGCCGTGGTGATGTTCCCGGCGCCAAGGACAAAGTTGGTGGACACGGTGAATTCAACCACGACGACGTGAAGACAATGAAGACTTCACGAAGCAAAGGGCTATACTATATCACATAATTTTATGAACTGCCTGTGATGTTTATCCCTTTGATGCACCCTTGTTTGATGCGCGGTAGTCGTGTTTTATTAGGGTGATCTCTCGCAAAACAATATCAAGTTAATAGTGTTCTTCCAACTGTAGCACCGTCTATACTATGTTTCACATCGGAGCAGGTCATGTCACATGGGTGCACACGGTGTGACGCATAAAAGACGGGTGTGTTAAAAGAACACACAACACATTACACTTGGTTGTCTTGACGGTTTGGATAAAAGTTTGCTACCGGAACACGCCCATCGAAAGATGAACAAGAATCACATGTGTTGTGATTGGCAAGTTGGCCTACCGGTCCAGTCTAAGTCATCAGTGATGTCACATCAATGGCGGACGATTGGGTCGGATCTTGAATCACTCCAGCATCAATTACGAGAGATATTGATCTGAGTGGGAGCGCACTTAGTAATTAAATTGATTAATCACAAGTGCAACTTAATTATGAACAAAGTCTTAGTATTTGCATTATCGTTGTAGAATAATGGCTCGCGTTACCACCTTCCCAATTGATTTTGATTAACTGTATTATCTGGTAAAAACTTTACGATTGGTACCGTATTGTGAGGACTATCCTCAATAGTGCCGAGAAGGACCATGTCCTAGCGCAAATTTTTGATGCTCTCCCGCTGATGCTATGGATGATGTGACTTACGTCCATAATCCAAAATGCTAGAATTCCACCACAGCTAAGTGCATTGTCTTCACCACCATGAAACCCGAACTTCGAAAAGTTTGGGATAGTTATGTTATATTCATGGAACTGAAAAAAAAATTCAGTGGTAAGACAATTAATGTTGGATATAAGATATCTAGTACAATGTATGATTGTAAGCATTAGTGAAAATATTCACTGTGCTCTTAACGAAACTGATAAGTGTGGGATCCAGAAGAACACTGATCATATGATGATGAGGATTAAGGGAAAGGAAGTTCCATAGGGTGTTAGTAAGACTTACACGCTGGAAAATCCATGGCATGCGCCACCCTTGATCATGTATGATCTTCTGTGAGTAGGAGTGACATTGGAAATAGAACTATGATACGTATAAAGGCAAAACGAAAGAAGACTGGAATATCCAGCTCAGAAATGAAAGTCATACGGAGTTATAGATGAATTCATTGCTGGTCAAAAGATGTAATTCTTGGGAATCATGATTAAGCGGTTAATCTTAATTCTTATATATTGTGATTAAACTGATGATCACTAGAATATCACTTCAATTGCATATTGTTGCAAGTCGATGCAAGAAATACTATGGCCTTTATGACTAGCTAATGATGAGTTTTGACACACTCAGGAACACGGTAAAAGGTTTACTATACCGTGTGTTGACTCTATGATTATCTTCATAATTCATTTTAGAGTTGAGTAAATTGTTACTACACTTTAGCCTTGTTGCAAAACATCATTTTGAATCATGTTTGTTGCAAGAGAGTTGTTCAAAGCTATGAATAACGTAAAGGCCATACTTCCATTATGAATAGGTTGTATGTTATGAATCTTGATAATAATGCTAAACATCCATAACACTGACGCTAAACGTCGCAAGACTGACAGAAATACCACATAGATGTGGCACTGCCGTTTATCACAAGTGACATAACATGCATGAAGAATTTCCATAAGTGATGGACTTTCGAGTCATATGATTATGAATCACTTGATGCTTGCGATCTTTGTCTCAAAGTAATGTGACTAAAACACCGTTGATAGGCCATACATGAACGGGCAACTAAACCATTGGTAATCATACATGATGATGTGTGTAGTCCAATAAGTGTGGTTGTGTGCAGTGGATTCCCTATCTTCACTCATGGGTTGAAGTAGATATGTGGATATCTGTTCAATAGAGACATACGTCTGAAATCTTTGAAATGTTCAAGGAATTTTAGAGTGAAATAGAAATTCATTGTAACAAGAAGATAACGCTTCTGCAAATTAGATTGTAGAAAGTAATATTTGAGTTACAAGTTTAGCGAACGTCTGATGAGTTGTGAAGAAGTGTCATAACTTGCGTCTCCCGGAACACCACTATGAGTAAAGTGTTCGAGAGATGTAATGAAGCCATGTATGACACGGTAAGATCAAATATGATGTTTATCAATTTGGCATTATACTTATTATAGTTATGCGTTAGTGACTACGGCTCTTACACTGAAAAGATCACCATCAAATCTGTTGAAATGACACCATATTAGATGTGGTATGAACTGTTAAAAACATGTTGTCTTTTCTTAAAATTTGGGTATATGAGGCATATGTTTGACATACTCAAAACCCCAAATCAGATAAGTGCTACTTTGTTAAGGTTATGCCAAAAGTTTTGGTATTCCTCTATCACTACACAAAAGCAAAACTGTTTGCTGTTAAGAACTATGTGTTTTGAAGAAAATGGTTCCTTGCAAAAGAGTGAGTGGGAGGACAGTGCAACTTATCAAGATTTTTGAATCTTCAAATAAGTGTGCAGCTGAACCACACAGGTTAGACAAAACTCGTACAAACATTCATGATATGTAAAACGAGATATTGTTGTTCGACAATGATAAACCTGTGATATACAAAGAAGCATTGATGGGCCCTGACTCCGGGATTTGGCTAAATGCCAAATAATCCGAGATAGTATCCATGGAAGTAAGTCAAGTTTTGAACTTGGTAGACCCTCCGAAAGACTAAGAGTCTGAAGAATATATAAATGGATCTATAACTGATTCGAATGAAATTGTTTTATCCATAAAGCTCAACTCGTTGGAAATATGTTTTCTAGCAAGTTCAAAGGTTGACTACGGCGAAATAGTGTCGACCGTAGAAATGCTTTAGTCAGTTCGGGTTATACTAGCAATTACTACATATCTCATTTATAGGATATGGTAGAATGAACGTCAAAACAAAGTTCCTACATGGAAATATAACAAAGGACGTATACGTGATACGACCGGAATGTTTTGTCGATTCAAAGGATGCTAAAATAGATGCAAGCCTTGGATATCCAGTGATGGACTGGAGCTAGCATAATGGAGTTGGAATTTTCGTTGTGATGAAATTGCCAAAAGAGTTTGTTTTCATCAGGAATAACGAAGATGCTTGAATATTCAAGAAAGTAAGTGGGAGCTGAATAATATTTCTAAAACCTTATGTAGATGACATATTGTTGATTAGAAATGATATAAATTTCTTGACACGAATAAGGACTTCATTGGAAATAGTTTTCAGTTGAAGAACTTGGGCTGATATAACATTAGTATTGAGCATAGTGATCTATGAAGATAGTAAGTGCCTGATCATGCTAAATCCAACCCTACATATTGACATGATACTAAAGTAGTTTAGTATGAAATGCCAAGAAACATGTTCTTGCCAAAGTCGTGGTGAAAAGTTGTTTCTAGAAATCGGTGTTGATGAACACAGATAAGCAAAAACACGTGAATTGAATTCCACTCACCCGTGTGTTTGGATTAATCATGTACACCATAATATGTAAAACGACCAGATATGTCCAGTGCTTCAAAAGGTCATGAGCAAGATACCAAAGTGATCAATATGTTGATCATTGGACAAACAGTGAAAAGTTAAACTTATGATAGATAAGATATGTTTCTCGGAAAATGGAGATAATGAAGAGCTCGTTGTAACAAGTTACACCAGCTGAATTTTGATGTAAACAGTTACACCAATTCAGTCTTCATACTTACTCCGATCGATTTTCGATTTTAATTGGGATTATGTGTTTCACACATAAGGGTGGCACAGTATGAAGGAACTGTGTTAAAGTTAGATACTGTGGCGAATTCTATAACAGAGGCTAAGTATATTGTTTCTTAAAGAAGTAACAAGGGAGGGTATTTTGAATCATCAGTTCATTTATGAACATGGTATGGTTTCCTAGATGCTTGAAGCTCATGGAACATTGATGAATGATTTCATGACTTATTCTAAGGAACCAAGGTCCTACCAAATGATTCAAACATATACATAGCTAAACTGATAAAATTAGTGAATTTTATGATAGCGTGAAAACGCGAAGATATGCAAGATACAAACGGGCCTGAAACGTCAGATCCGAAGATGAGGTCTATACCACAAATGAGGCATTTATTACACCGATATGCCATAGGTGTAAAGTGCTCAAGCACTGACAATATTATTGACTCTAGTGCAAGTGGGAGACTGTTGGAAATATGCCCTAGAGGCAATAATAAAATGTTATTATATATATATTTCCACGTTCGTAATTAATGTTTATATTTCTTTGCTATAATTGCAATGACCCTGACTGTGAGATGCAGAAGAAAACTCAGTTGCATGTGTGGAAATGTAAACACCAAGAGTTCCTGGTTTAGCCTCTAAGACCAGCTCATGTGCTAACTGATGATTACGTTTTCTTAATCATGGACATTGTTCTTGTAACAAGGATGTCAGTAGCAATGGGAACATATTGTTAGCAGAACAATGATGTTGAACCGACCCCAGTATTGAATGATATACTTAGAGATCACATCGTAACTACGTTATAAGTCATATCATGAAATGTTATCATATACGTAATTCCTTAGACCATGAGAGTATCGAGTTGCTTCACACAGGAAAACATGCTTTGGTTCTTAGATGAATCCTCCCTTAAATGGGAAGTAGTAAAATAAGTTCTGGGTATGTCAGATGGTGTGGCTAGTGACTGTGATAGTTCAAGAATGGGATTTGCTCCTTCACGATGAAGAAGATATTCACTTCGGGCCCACTCGGTATGACGGTATCCATTATAGTCTGGCCAGACGCATTGTGATTCAGTCACGGGGATACCGGAATACGATAACGAGAAAATGGACAAACGAGCAAAGAGGATAACGAGTGGCTTGTGTTCAAGAAGTTGTTACACATGGGTGCCAAACATCTCTCCTCTAACTTTGTCATATATCACGAAGCAAAGGGAATGGTACATGACTAAACATAATGGTTCACTCGAAGTTTCTTCGTGTATGTGCGGGAGTCAACATGGGTGTCCATGGCTCCGCTGTTGATTATTGGCTATTGAAAAAAGGCTGTTGACCTATGTCCGGAAGATGTTCTGAGTCATGTCCGCATTATACCGAACCTATTGGGTCACACACTTAACGAGCAGTAGTCTGTTAGAATACTAGTATGGTAGAAGGTTTAGTGGAAGCAAAGCAGAATAGTTCATACGGGTACCGGAAGTAGTTCCGGAGATTTATGGAATTGTTCATAAGGGCACCAGAAGTAGTTCTGGGTATTTAAGGTTATGTCCGGATCACTCTGGAGTAGTCCCAGGTGGTTCCGGAACATATGAGAATGGTACTGGGGAAGTCCTGGATCAACCGGAATAGTTTCCGGATAATCGCTGGGCGTGCCGACAACCTTCGCGGTCATCCGGTGGCTTAAACTGTAACTCGTATGGTCTTGGAAACTATCCGAATGGCTCCGGAACGTCCGAGAACGGTCTCGGAAGGTCCTGGAAGTGCTCCAGAAGTGTCCGGAATGTCCCGAAACGGTCCCGGTATGTCCCGGAAGGTCCTGGAAGCTTCTAGAAGGTCATGGAAGGTTCCGGAAGGTTTCGGGCAGTACCACCCACTCCCCTGCGCCCCTGGCCTTGGGGGGCAAGCCACCTAGGCTGCCCTGGCCGGCCAAGGGGGTGGGGGCGCACCAAGGGGAAGGAAACCTCCTCCAGGTGGAAATACCAAAACCCAGTATGGCAGGTTTCCGGTGGGAAGGTGTGGGAAGGTTTGGAAGGCTTGGGAGTCCAAGTTGGACTCCCAATCCTCCTTGAGCTGCGCCCGAAGGGCCTCTTCGCCACCTATATAATGTGGGGGAGGGGTGGGGGGCACAAGACAACTTGTCCCCAAGGCCTATGCGCCACCCTCCCTCCTCTAAACCCCGTTGCTCCACAATTAGACCCCGGTTTAGACGCTGTTCTAGATCGGAATCCGTTAGGGTTTCTCCCTCTAGTTTTCTCGGTGGCTTCATCTCTGGACGGCGGAGCGCTGTTGGATTGCTGCTACGTGATGTGTGGATACTAATGGAGGGGTCGTACCTTCGACCCTTCTTCGAGGAGCTTGTTCATGGGACTTGTCCGTGGGACTAGATCGCGGGACTTGTTCGTGGGATTGATCGAGGGACTGTTCGTGGGAGAACTTGCGAGATCTACTTCCACTACGTCCACGAGCTTCACCAACTCTACTTCCGCTACATCGGTTGGTGAGCCATGACCTAAAACCTTGTATGCAATCTTCTTGGATGATCTTGGGTTCTTGATTCGTAGGCCAAAATTTTTTGTTTTCTACTACGTTTCCCAACAGTCTCTAGACATTTTGTGTAATAAGATGATAACTTCCGAGAGTGTGCAATTATCAAAATCAATATCACTACTATCAAAGGTGGTAGTAGTGTCATCTAAGCTCACTTGTTTGAAAACCTCTATGTTCATAGGAGTTTCTTCTTCTATAGTTGAGGTATTAGCATCACCATTAATAGGTCCTATGGGACCAGGAGTGCATTGGGTGCTAATAGTTTCAGTGTCCTCAACAATTTGGATAGTGGCAACTGTGTGGTGTGTAGGAAGGCTGTTAATTCAACCATCTTCCTCTTTTTCTATAGCCCATATTTCTTTGAGTTTAGCCATCATCCTAATATTTTCATTGATTTGTAACTGGATAGCATTAATACGAGTGGCCTTGCTCTCCTCAAGGGGAGAGGTTCTAATTTTTAACATCTCAACATCAAGGGGATAAGTTGTCTACCTTCAAATAAATATTATCTAATTTAGCTAGTTTTTCTTCCAAATTTTTGTTGAAGGCCTTTTGGGTAGTGATGAAGTCTCTAAGCATACTCTCTAGTTCAGAGGTGGGGTTCTTGTTGCTAGGGTAAGTGTTGTTGTTCTCATAAGTGGATGGGAACGGTCTAGGATTACCAACAAAGTTGCCCCTATAAGCATTATTGTTAAAGTTGTTTCTAGCAATGAAGTTCACATCTACTTGTTCCTGAGCAACCAAAGAATTTAAAGGAACATCATGAGGATCAATAGAGGGTTGCTTGGTAAGTACAGACATAATTAAATCAACTTTATCATTGAGAGAGGTAATTTCCTCGACAGCATTTACCTTCCTACCTGCTGGAGCGTGTTCGGTGTGCCATTGGGAATAGTTGGTCATCATCTCATCAAGGAGTTTGGTGGTAGCATCGAGTGTAGTTGACATAAAGGTTCATCCCACGGCCGAATCTAACAGGTTCCGCGAGGTAAAGTTTAAGCCTGCATAAAAAGTCTGGATAACCATCCAGGTAGTCAAACCATGTGTAGGGCATTTCTTAACAAGAGATTTCATACATTTCCAAGCTTGGGCAACGTGTTCATTCTCCAATTGCCTAAAATTCATAATGTTACTCCTCAATTGGATAATTTTAGAAGGTGGGGAATACTTCCCAATAAAAGCATATTTGCACTTATCCCAGGAATATATGCTATTCCTAGGCAAAGATTGAAACCAGATTTTAGCTTTGTCTCTCAAAGAGAAAGGAAAAAACTTGAGCTTAACAACATCACCTTCTATTTCTTTATACTTTTGCATATCACATAATAAAACAAAATTATTCAAGTGTAAAGCAGCATCATCTCCATCTCCAGATAATTGATCTCTCATAACAAGATTCAGTAAAGCAGGTTTAAGTTCATAAGAGGTAGCTAAGTGGAAGGTGTGGCAATAGGAGTGCAGATAAAGTCTTTGTTGTTGTGACTGGTGAAGTCACACAACTTTGGGTTTTCAGAGGAACCCATAGTAGCAGCAGGTGTGGCAGATTTTTTTTTGTAATTTTTGATATAAGACACAAAGATAAAAACAGAAAGGTAAACTAACAAGACTAAAAAGTAAAGGTAAAGGATAGTGGGCAACTCCCCTATCTTATCACTCGGAGTCCCCGGCAACGGCGCCAGAAATTTTCTTGATGGCGTGGAAGTGGTAATGGCTTCTCGCCCTTGTATGGTTACACCAAGTAGAAGGTGAGATGTAGGATAGTAGCAAATTTCCCTCAGTGAAGATACCGAGGTTGAGTATCGTCCAGAAAGACTCTGGCAATGTTAAGTAGGTGGTGAAGTGAACAATGGCGCCGTTCACAACTCAGGGTTGCTTAGTTCACCTGTACCTGCACACGATACAATTAACTTTGCTCCCAACGAAGTTCAGAGATGTTGTCAATCTCTCCGGTCTTGTTGTTTACAAAGGATCAAACACACAAGGGATAATGATAATGATAATAGCAACTAAAAGTAAATACTGAAAAAGGAAATAGGCTTGTAAACAATGATGAAGATATGGACCGGGGTCCCGTGATGTTTACTAGTGATGTCTCTCTCCCAAAAGACGATAAAACTGCTATGCGAGGTAAACAAATTACAGATGGGAAATTGACAGGATTACAAACGCACTGCAATGCTAACTATGTTACAAAAGAAAGGAAGAGGCTCATAAGCATGGGCAGTATGCCAAAATAAGTACACCGAAATCCATCAACATCTACTACTAATCATCCACCTTGAGATATCTATCCAGAACATCTCGCTGAAGGCAAATTTCACCCTACTGGAAGAGGAGCATCCGGAAAAGCCAGTTATAGATAAAAAGTTCAAGGCTCATTCTCTTAAGAAGATGGCGGATCTATTCAGGAGGTGGAAGAATGAGTTGAAAACAACGATTGTCGACAAAAAGAAGACTCCAATATTCGAGGGCCGATTTGAGAAGATAAGAAAACAGTGGCCTGCATTTGTGGCCCACAAGACATCAGAGAAGAGTAAGAAGATGTCAGCGATAAACAAGCTAAATGCTGCAAAGAAGAAGCATTACCATCACACAGGGTCAGGTGGCTAGCTCAAAGCCCGACCGTTGTGGGACAAGGCTGAAAAGGACCTTGTTGATAAAGGGATCGTACCAGAGACATTGAACTGATCAGAGCGTGCAAGGAATTGGTTCTTCGGGGTTGGGGGAACCTTGCACCCTGAAATAGGGAAGTACGTTTGGACGAACGAACAACTGACAATACCAATCAACAAGCTTCGGGAGTTAATCGCCGAAAAGGAGGCAGGGGCGTTCGTTCCCGACAGAGAGAACGACAAGCTCACAAAGGCCCTCGGGAATCCTGATCACCCAGGACGAACACGAGGCACGCAAGGCTCCGTTCCGTGGAAGCATGGGTTTCCCGACGCATGCAATTAAAAAAGCAGGGAGAGGAAGAGGAAACAGGAGCTCAGCGATATGCAGAAGATGCATGCAAGAGTACAAGCGCTAGAGGAGAGGCATCAAGTTGACGAAGCCACCCTAGAAGCTACCCCGCCATCTCAGCGTAGAAGAAGCGTCGCTTCCACCGAGCTCATTGCGCAGCCTGATTTGACGACCCCCAGGTAATCCACGGAGGCTCAAGTTTGCCACCTTAAGAAACAATTGATGCACTTCAAACCCATGGTGGCTATCGGCCATGTTGCACCTCCTCGACCCAACAGAACTTTTCACTGCCATCCGATTCCACAAGGCTATGATGTTGTGATGGTCGATGAAATACTGGACGGATATGAGGAGCTCGATCTTGACTACCCTATCGGAGAAGATGGAACTCTCCTGGAGAATGCTCTGAGGACTTCATGTCTATGGCAGAAAGAATTCATCAAGCTTCTGAAGTGGACGGCGCCTTCGCCTCATCCTCCTCCTCCGGCGACTAAGGGCCCGCCTCCTCCTCCGCCACCGTCGAGTAGGGGCCCGCCTCCTCCTCCGCCTCCGTCGAGTAAGGGCCCGCCTCCTCCTCCGGCGAGTGCTCAGGGCCCGCCTCCTCCTCCGGCGAGTGATCAGGGCACGCCTCCTCCTCCGGCGAGTAAGGGCCCTCCTCCTCCTCCGGCGAGTAATCAAGGCACACCTACTTCTCTGCGTCCTCCTCCGGCGAGTGATCAATGCACGCCTCCTCCTCCGTCTCCTTCTCCGCCTGTGTCGGCGAATCCGAGCAAGAGCAGAATAGAGCCGGCGCCGCCGCTCCGGCTGCTCCGGCGCCTGATCTTAAGCAACAAAGGCAAAGAGCCGTTGTCGCTCCGGCATCTAGCAGTACAACCAGTGGCGGGAAGCGATAAAAATTCGGTCCATCATCTCTCAAGCCTCTTAAGAAGTTACCATATGAGAAGAGCTCGGAGGAAACCGCGGATATCGTTCAGGCCGAAGTGGATGCCTGTATGAAAAAGAAAAAACCACCTCCGCCTCCGAAGATAGATGAGGTGAAAGCAAAGCGCACTTTGGATGCCCTGAAGCGACCAGTACCGGCTCTGCTGGATGACAACCATGTCCGCATTATTAAAAAGAAAACGCAAGAAGCACGCTAGCTTGGAAACACTGCAACTGACAAAAGGAGAGAAGAACAAATTGCAATAGGGAAAAAATTCCCCAGCTCGGCGAACAGGTGAACAAATCGTGCCCCCCGCTGCAGGTGCCCGGTACCAATCCTCGTGATTACCTGCCGGACGGGATGGTGCCCGGTACCAATCCTGGTGATTACCTGCCCAACGATACACATTTTGATCCACTAGAGGTGGACGAACACACATTCCGGTATGGGTATCCTCTCGTCAGATCACCTATTCAACAGCTACCAACGATGATGTGAAGATTACATCAGTGGTACATGAATGCCTGCAAGAACTCTGAGTTCGATAATGTGTTGATTATGGTTAAAGACAAGCAGGACCTCCTTGGAATTGAAGTGTTGCCGGTTCCATTTGAGGAGTTATTCCAGCTTTACAATCAAAAGGCCATCGATAAAGTAATCGTCACTTGCTACTGTCTGTAAGTACTACTTCTTTCATTAAGTCTTTATATATATCTCATTTCTTTCCTTGCATGTACATATAATTCACTATATCATGCAGATTGAAGATCGTCGAATGCAAGCAAAGACAAATCTATAATATTGTGTTCATTAACCTAAATCTCTTTAATTATTGGGAGATTGGACAATTTGCCAAACAAGCCGAGGCCAGCTTGCTACAATCTTTGCTTCAACATCAAAACAAACAAAAATTAATCTTTCCTTACAACTTCGAGTGAGTTTTACTGTGCATACTTGGTTTTCCTTATTTACTCGAGGTTATAGTAATGTAATTGATGAGTTATGCATGCGTGCGCAGCTTCCAATTTATTATCCTAGAGATAATGCTTCAGGAGGGACTAGTAACCGTCTTAGACTCAAGACGAAAAGATCCCGAGACGTATGCGGTCATCACTGAAATGGTTAAGAAGTAAGTTCAATCGATCATTATCGCACCATTTCGACAACTTTGTTCATTTTATGATATCAGGTAATAATTATTTTCTATCTCTGGCAGGGTTTGGATACAGTTCACAAAAAAAGCTCTGGGACTGCCGAAGGAGCTGAAATTTTCACGCCCGAAAGTAAGTACTACTAACTAGTTCCGCAATCTCCCATTATATTGATTCTATAGTTTCATCAATACCATTTATATAATGCTTGATTATCAGTTTGATTGACCTCCATTTCTCGTAAAGTGGTTGTGGCAGAATGAATAGATTAATCTTTGTGGATACTACATTTGAGAGTACATATACAACGCGACGATCTCTAAGAATGTCGGCTACTCTAAAGAACAATTTAAAGTGCGTAACCAATAATATTCATAACTTTATTTTATTACCATCATTTGTGTTGAGTTTTATTCATATATCTGTATTGACCCCCTTCTTCGAATTAGATTTGGGAGATGCAGCAAGAAATCCTACCACAAGATCACATAATAGCGATTCAAGAGGAATTGGCGGGATTCTTTCTTGACCACGTCATCAAGAAAGACGGAGAATACCATATGGAACTTGATTTCACATGTTAATTAGTGTATTTGAAGAGAACTTATATTGTATATATGTAGCCAGTATCGTCGGATAGATATACGAAAACTTTTTGTTCGAACTATATCTCGGAGAAGGAGATGTCGATCACTTCTCTTTGTATATGTTCATGACGATCTTCTGTACTTAATGGTATAATTCCTTCATTTGCTTACTAGCTAGCATGTCGACCAAGTTCTCTCTATACGTATAGTATGTAGCGTCGACCAAGCACGGAGATAAGAGAGAACACCTCTCTCTATTAATTAGCTAGCTAACACAAACCCCTAAATTAACCCTACAAAACACTCAATTCCCCCCCCTCAAAACAAAACCCCAGCCCTTGAAAATCTGACGCGTGGAAGCTTTTTGGTCCTAGTTGGTGTTACCAACCGGGACAAAAGGCCCTTCTACCTGATCAAGCCTAAGAGGCCACGTGGATCCCAATCTATCCCGGTTCGTGGGCAAACCGGAACTAAAGGGTTTGGGCATTAGTTACGACCCTTTAGTCCCGGTTTCGGAACCGGGACAAATGGGCCTTTTCCTATTAGTGGCATGATATTTATGCATTTATTTTTTTGTGTGTACATGGTGATGGTGATCGATTAGGTCATCATCAGATTGGAGAATCATCCACTGAGGCTCTAAAACGGACGCAAATGAACACAATCAGGCATTTTTTGAGGAAAAAAGCATGATGGTTGACCATATTGGTGTCAATTTTCAGAAATGTGCATACATGTGGTCATCTTGTCCCTGCTTCTTTAAGTTGTAGTGGTTTTGTGCATGATAGCACCTTGGAAGGACGGCATCGAGCATGATAGCACCTTGGAAGGACGGCGTCGAGCAGGATGGTGTCACACACTGGTTGTTTCTTTGAAAGAGGACATAGACGGTTTGCATCAAATTCTTGTGCAAATTGACCCCAAAGAAAACGAACTTGTTTTAGGATTCTAAAAAAGATTTTTTTGGATTTTGTAGCTATTTGTATACACATAAGATGGCAGTCATAAAAGGCCGAACACCACCCATGAATAACAGATATTTTGTGAAAGAACCACTAGTTGAGTTGGTTAGAGGGACAGTGGTATCCCCAGCCCACCAATGTTCAGATCCTAGATTTTACATTGGTGCTCATATTTTCTTGGATTTATTCCAATAATTCCGGCGATGTCCTTTCAATGGGATGCGTTCCCAACGACTACGAAGCACCTTCGTCAATTTTAAAATGATCTGTCGGCTCAGTATTACGAAGATACTCATAAGGGTAGGGAGTGCGTGTTTGCGTTCATAGGGGAGACTATATGATCGTGTATGTAAGCGTCTGCGTTGTACTTTGTTCTTAAAAAAATGATATTTCCCCTGCAAAAAAAGTAACGAATTTGTGACGCCTTGCCTGTAACAAATTCGTAATAGCAACTATTAGTCCAACCCAATATTAGCTTGATTTACCCCGCAAAAATATATATTAGCTGGATTTACCCTGCAAAAAATATATTAGTTGGCTTTAAAATTATATGTGTATTCAAAAACCATGAAGAAAAGAGATTGGCATCACAACGTTTGATCAAATTCATTTTTTCAGGTTTTGAAAATGATAATGTTTTATGAGCAAAATAGGGAGCCATAAGAATAATAATAGTTATTATTATGAATGAGATCCTCTAAGGAAGGACAGTTGCTCTGTATTTGACTTTTGGCTTAGCTATGAAATACCCTTTCTTTCGAAATTAATTCTTCAACTATTCCTCCTTGTAGAATTGATTCAACACAAATATTGAAGATGGTGTGTGATATCGAAAGAGAATATATTTGGTAGAAAAACAAATTTAGCAATAGTATATATCCAACTCACTTCTCATACAATCTACCATAAAAAAAATTAGACCGTAGAATTCAGATTTATCGATGCTCGAGTGTTCTCACATTTTTCCGATCGATGCAAAAGATAAAGGTGAGACCGTATCCACCCTTCACACAATCTTTAAATAGCACACCTTCCATAAAAAATTTATGGGTTTACAATGACAACAATTTTTAAATGATGATGGTTTAGAAGAAAGCAAATTCAAACGGTAGTTGTAATTTCAACGAACATAAAATATATATGTATGTAGCATTGAAATACATCTGAATATAGCCGTTTGAACGACAGGTAATATGGATCGGATGTGATAGTATTTTTGTCTCCACGCTTTCTAGTTGATATATTTTGCATTAAAATATAGTCAAATACATCCATTTAAACGATAAATGATATGAATTAAAGTTAATAGTATCTTAATATCACGGTTGTAGAGACAGTAGCATTGCCATTGGTTCAAGTTTTTGAGATGCGCACGGTGGACACGACCAGCCGAAAATACCAAGCAAACTTTTTATTTTTTTTATTTGTTACTACTTGTTTACTCAGCGGTTAGACATGCAATATATAGATGGTGAATGCTGCATGTAACGTTAGTTTCTGTTTGGTTGGTAAGAACACGTGTCATCTTGAGGGGAATCAGTTGCTAGCACTTCAAATCAATAGGATCGGCTCTAGGTTAGCCAACTTGTATTATTAGTTGTAGTGATTTTGTGCATGATAGCACCTTGGAAGGACGGCGTCGAGCATGATGGCACCTTGGAAGGACGGCGTCGAGCAGGATGGTTGCACACACTAGTTGTTTCTTTGAAAGAGGACATAGACGGTTTGCATCAAATTCTTGTGTAAATTGACGCCAAAGAAAACAAACTTATTTTAGGATTCAAAAAAAGATTTTTTTTTTGGATTTTGTAGCTATTTGTATACACATAAGATGGCAGTCATAAAAGGCCGAAAAACACCCATGAATAACGGATATTTTGTGAAAGAACCAGTGGTTGAGTTGGTTAGAGGGATAGTGGTATCCCCAGTCCACCAATGTTCAGATCCCAGATTTTACATTAGTGCTCATATTTTGTTGGATTTATTCCAATCCTTCCGGCGATATCCTTTCAATGGGGATGCGTTCCCAACGACTACGAAGCACCTTCGTCAATCTTAAAATGATCTGTCGGCTGAGTATTACGAAGATACTCATAAGGGTAGGGAGTGCGTGTTTGCGTTCATAGGGGAGACTATATGGTCGTGTATGTAAGCGTCTGCGTTGTACTTTGTTCTTAAAAAATGATATTTCTCCTCCAAAAAAAACGTAACGAATTTTTGACGCCTTGTCTGCAACAAATTCGTAATAGCAACTATTAGTCCAACCAAATATTAGCTGGATTTATCCCGCAAAAAATATATTAGCCGGATTTACCCTGCAAAAAATATATTAGCTGGTTTAAAATTATATGTGTATTCAAAATCCATGAAGAAAAGAGATTGGCATCACAACGTTTGATTAAATTCATTTTTTCAGGTTTTGAAAATGATAATGTTTTATGAGCAAATTAGGGAGCCATAAGAAAAATAATAGTTATTATTATGAAAGAGATCCTCTAAGGAAGGACAGTTGCTCTGTATTTGACTTTTGGCTTAGCTATGAAATACCCTTTCTTTCGAAATTAATTCTTCAACTATTCCTCCTTGTAGAATTGATTCAACACAAATATTGAAGATGGTGTGTGATATCGAAAGAGAATATATTTGGTAGAAAAAAAATTAGCAATAGTATATATCCAACTCACTTCTCATACAATCTACCATAACAAAGTTTAGACCGTAGAATTCAGATTTATCGATGCTCGAGTGTTCTCACATTTTGCCGATCGATGCAAAAGATAAAGGTGAGACTTGTGACGCCCTCAAAATCAATCCGTGTCCAGTAATCATACACGCAGGGTACACGGCTAAGATTAGGATGCCACGGTGAGAATATCACAGCACAACACTAAACACAAAAGGATAAACAAATATGTTACAATACCAGGGATCACGAGGATCTGAATACATAAGTCATACAATCCATAATATCTGAGTATATACATAGTTAGTCAAGTTTTGCCTTAAGATGGCTAGCACAAATGTCATCAGAGATACAGATCGAAAAGGTGAGGCCTCCTACCTGGGATCCACCGAACTACTCCTGGTCGACGGGGAACTCGACGTCGTAGTAGTCGCCTCCGGGGTACTCCTGCTCCTGGGCTCCAACGTCGACTACAGTGGCCGATCAGGCAAAACGAAAAAGGGGAAATAAAGGAAACGTGAGTATCTAGCATACCCGCGAGTCTTACGTCCGCTACTAAGCATTTATGCATTGTATCAAAAGGAAGGGGAGGCTATATATAGTGGACTGCAACATAGAAATCAGAATAAGGGTAAGAAGCTAGGTCTATCGAAGACTAGCATCTTCCAACGAGTCTTGCAGCATGAGGAGAGAATAGCCAACAGTTTATATAAAGCATAAAGTAACAATACAGCAGAAGTTGCTGCATCATTGTATAATAGTAAGTTGTAATAATTAACAATGCCTCCGAGTTCACCTCCTCGACATCCCAGCGAGGAAGAAAACCCGGAACCATACAGTTTAATAATAATAGTTTGTAGTGGTAAGATCCAGCTTCAGCATAAAGCGTCCTGTTACCGTGGACACGGCTATTCGAATAGATTAATCTTCCCTGCAGGGGTGCACTTGTGTTACACTACACGCACGGATCTCCAGGGTGGCGGGCACCTTGTCAGGGAACGCTCCACCGAGGCTATCCGACACTTCATAGCCCATCTTTAAAATCAACAGAGAGGCCATCCGCCGGTCTAAATCCTAAGTACGCCGGGCCTTGGACCCCAACCCGAACGTACTCCTGCACGGTGCGTGGCTGGCCGGTGAAGTTGAAGCAAATCCAAATAAGACACCACCGCGCGAACAAATAAGACAACACCACTTCCCGGCGCAGGCCGCAGTACTGCTGACGTCTGAAGAGTCCTCGGACGACACTACGAAGTAGAGGAGCCAATAACTCGTAATTCCCACGTGTACGCAGCGCGTATAAACCAATAGGTTACTCAAGACATCCGCCGAACCATTTAGCATTTTAATTAACCTGTGTGACAACCGTTATCGTTGCCTCGACTTAACTGACCCGCGGACAACGGCAGCAGCCAGGACCACCAGTACATCGGTGCCTGCCCTGTCGTCCCACCAAGTCTCTGCGGTTACCAACAAGGTGAACCGACTCCTTACCTTGTCTCGCGTGTGCTCCTGGAGGAGCTCGACTTTCGTGGTTTGGTAACTCTCGCGGCCAACGATCAGGGGCCAAGCACACCGGTACACTGGTCGTACCCTCCCTATCGTCCCGTCGCAATACCACTCGCGGGCACCGTTGGGTCGCCCGACTTCCTACCTATAAGGACACCAGTTGGTTCGAGTTCCTACCATTAGGTGAAACTAGGAGGTATCACCCTCGATGGCACACTTAAAGAGGTTTGACAGAGACATCAGCGGAATGAACTAAAGAGGTAAACCTCGTATCATCCCGGTGATGCTACGCTACTGAGCCGACGAGAGTGAAATACGAGTTCGTCCACTCGTAAGTCAAACTCGAAGCGACTCGGCAGAGTCTCGCCGTTGTAGGTTCCCTAGGGCGTCTGCATTGATCCGTACCTGTTGCAGTTGTAATATATCAATCCCGCGATCAATCCCAGAGTGATCACGGCCCGCTATTCTAAACCTAACTAACAATGCGCAGGGTTAACTGTTGAATAATGCATAAGTAATAATAGGCATCATAGGATTAAAGGAAGGTACATCAAGCGGCTACAATGACAGGCTGTGCGATTGAATAGGTAAGCAACATAGCAGCATCAGTAAAAATGCCTAGTGCAAGAAATGTACGGAAAGATAGGCGATATCTGGGGAAGAGAATGTCTCTGCTTGCGTGGAAGCTCGACGGTAGGGGTACGGTCGTGGACGAAGTAGTCGTACCCGGCAGCAGTGTAGTCGGCGGTAGCAGCGGGGTCTACTGGAGAACAAAGGGGGGGAAGAAACCGTAAATACAAAGCAAGCATATACAAACAGGTGCAGGACATGACAGATGAAATGTTAACGGTGTTCTAACGCAGTGCAATGTATTATGCTCGGGGCAGGAATTCATCCGGGGATGAACTGCCAGCTCCGGGTAATATCGGACAGGGTGTCGGGGGGGGGGAGGTACCATGCCGGAGGTGTCGTGGAAATCCGACAAACATGTGAAAGGTGTATCCGTGTTAGTTGATCCATTCTAAACAACTTTCTTGTTCGGAATAAATTCATCCGGATAGTTTAACGGTATCAGGCAATAATCGGTCAGTCGGTCCGGAGGGGGACGATTCGACATTTGGTATGTTAGTGGGGGGTGGTAGACGAACGGATAGCGTATTCGTATTCGTTGTATTTTTTTGATATAAAGTTTTTTTATCCGAGTTACAGTTTAAAAGATATTGAATTTCAAAGTTTAATCATTTTATTTTATTATTTAAAATCCAACATTATCCACAAGTCTATCCAGAACAGTGCCACTGGCATGGGGGTCCCACATGTCTGTGGTAGAAACAAATTAATTGTTTTAATTATACTAATTATACAGGGAGGGCCCACATGTCAGTGACTAATTCTATTTCCATTTTAACTTAATTTAATTACAGACAGGTGGGACCTAGTTGTAATAGACACATGGATAATTAAACCATTTAATTAGTCTGAAAGGGCACGGGCCCACATTTAAGTCTTGGCAGGGGTTATTTTTAGTTAAACATAACCTTGTTTAGTTAACAGGGGATGGGCCCGCTGTCAGTGGGTGATTAACACCTAACCAACCCATCTGACACGCCGGACCCACGCGCAGTGGCACAGGGCATCGCCGACGACGAACAGTGCAGCAGGCGGCGAGCTTGCGTTCGATTCAGGGGGACCATTTCGCGCGCCACCGGTCCCATTCGATCGAGCACTGCGCCGCGAGTCGATCTGAGGTGGTTGTGCAAGCTGGGAGGCACGGAGGTGAGCGCATGCCTAACAATGGCGGAGGGTATCTCGGGCTCCAATGGCGGATCACGACACGGGACGAAATCGAGCGCGCTATAGGGTGGGATCGAACCTACGGTTGCCAGGAGCATGATGGGGCCAAGGGCGTGCGCTAGAACGGCTTGGGAGCACGGCAACGTCAATAATGGCGACGGCCGGAGCAAAGCGAAAGGGGTTTCGTCTAGAGAGTATTCGGGCGGCCGTGGCTGGTTGGCGACGACTTTGGTGCTCACCGAGATCACGTAGGGGGTGGCAATCGGCTCGGGGAAGGCTTGGGGCTGTTGGAGTTTCCCAGGTGTAACACCCCGATGATCATGCTACAGTAACTCCAGTCTAATGATGCTATGTCACCAATTTTGCCAAGCTTAATTGCCCCCTTGGTTAAAATCAAATCTAAATTAAAAAAAAAATTCAAATGCAAGTCAAGATGAAATTTTGGCAAACAATGAAATAAAAAAATGTTCTTACTATTGTAAATGATCCCAAAGAAATTTAAAACCAATAACTTCTAAATACTGATTTGCCCTGGAAATTTAATAAAATAAAGTGGAAATTAAAGTTGATCCAAAAATTATGCAACCAATTTTATTAAATGCTTAGAAGTCAGTAGGTTGTGATATTATAGTAATGGGTATTTATTAAATTACTTAAATGAGTTAAATAAATCAAAGGAGTAGCAAAACCACCATATTTAATCCTTTTCAAATAGAACAAAATCCAGATAATTTTTATTAGCAACCAAACTTTGTGTGGCATTGTTATTTTGTGCAATAATAATATTGGAACTAGTTACAACCTTTTATAAAATCAAAGACTACCTAATCAAAATAAAACCAAAAAAGTCTTACAGAAAAGAATAACATAAAAGACATGAAAAAAGGCTATTCCTCGCTCGGGGCAACAGGCCCACCCCCTCCCCTCCACTGGGCCCGTCCCAACCCCACCATCTCCTCTCATCTTCCTGTTCACCCCCGGCCTCAGGGGCGCCATGGCGCTGGATGTGCGGACGCACGGAGTCCACGCCGCCGATGGCCACGCGTCGGCCATACCGCAGTCTGAAGCACGTATAAGATCCTCCCCGTGCCTGGACGAACCCTAGCGCTAGCCCTTCTTCCCCCTCGAGCTCCTCCCTCTCCAATTTCCTCTGGTCAGCGCCGCCCGTGGCCACGCCCAGTGGTTCCCGTGGCCACCAGCCTCGCCGTGGACCGAGAACTCGCCCTGGTTCCTCCCCGCCGTCGACCTCGTCTCCCCCGCGCACCAATTAGGGTGGGGGCTTACCAGACGACATGAATCGGGCCGCCACCTGGTGCCAACGTCCGCCGCGCCATTGACGACATGGAGCTCCACCCCGACCTCCTCAGCCCTTCCTGGCCGCAGCATCGAGCTCCCCGGTGAGCTCCACCCTCATTCCCCCATTTTCCCCCATCGAAATCCCCACCGTAGCCCCCATCCGCCCCACACCAGTCGCCGCCGGGCTGACATGGCTGCGCGCGCTCACCATGCCTCGACCCCGCGCCCAGCGCGCCCTGGCCACTCCCACCGTCACTCATGGACAACCTGGACCCCCCCAGTGCGCAGCCGCTGCTGCGCGGCTCCCCTGCTCGCCCTTCCCGTTGATGGCCGTGGCCGGCCATGGTCGTGGCTCCGCTGCCGCTTGACCTGGCCGTGGCGTGCTGCCCCTTCTCACATCGTCGAGGACGGTTGCGCCCCCTCCTCGCCGTGGTTCCTTTCGCCAGGACGGCTCGCCCCCGAGCCCCTCGCCGCTGGCGAGCCCTTGTGGCTCGGCCGTGGGCAAACAACCCCCTAACTCACTGGCAGTATCCCCTAATCCTATTTAACTAAAGTTAATTACGTGGTTAACTGGGCATGTCTATGACAAGTGGGCCCCGCCCTTTTTAATTAAGGTGTGGTTATAGTACAAATAAAAATAACCCCAGTGAGACTTACATGTGGACCAAGTGCATTATTTAAACATAAAATGATTTAATTAAATAGCTAGAGGCTGATCAGTGGGTCCCACTGGTCAGGTTTGACCAGTCAAACTGCACTGTTCTGGATAATGTTAGTTTATTAATAAAAGAAATCCAGTAATTCATTTATAATGATTAAAATTTCAAAACTAAATATCTTTTAAAACTGTAAGTCAGATTCAAAAACTTTATACATCAAAATTGATCAGAAAAATATAACGAATATGGATACGGTATCCGTATACCCACCACACCCCTCTAACACAACGAACATCGACACACCCCCTTCCGGGCCGTTTGTCCGATGATTTGTCCGGTACTAATAAAGTATCCGGATGAATTTATTTCGAACACGAATGTTGTTCAGAATAGTTCAACTAGCACGGATACACCCCTCTTATGTTTGTCGGATATCCACGACACCTCCGGCATGGTACCTTCCCCCTCCGGACACCCTGTTCGGTAATCACCCGGAGCTGGTAATTCCTCCCCGGATGATTTTCCGCTCCGAGCTTCACACATTGCACTGCGTTAGAACCCCGTAAACTTTTCATCCGTCATGTCATGCATATGTTTGTATATTATTGATGTGTATTTATTGTTTCCTCCCCCCTTAATCTTCGGTAGACACCGAGACTGCCGTTGACTACACCACTGCCGAGTACGACTACGTCGTCGACGACCGTACCCCTACCGTCGAGCTACCAGGCAAGCAGAGCCATTCTCTTCCCCAGATATCGCCTATCTTTCCGTACTTTTCTTGGACTAGGCATTACTGCTGCTTCTACGATTACAATCCTATTCAATTGCATAGCTTGTTTTTGTCGCCCCTTGATGTACCTTCCTTTATCCTATGCTGCCTATTATATTCAGCAGTGAGCCCTGCGCATTGTTAGCTAGGATTAGATATAGGGCCGTGATCACTCAGGGGAGTGAACGCGGATACAAATATTATAACTGCACAGGTACGGTACAATGCAGACACCACCTCAGTCCCCCTAGCTCGACTCTACCGAGCCACCATCAAGTGTGAGCTATCAAGGAGTAATCCTTGTACTCCACTCGTTGCTGACTCTGTATAGCCGTTCTAGGTACCTGAGTAACGGTTGTCCTTAAGGTAAGAAGTCGGGCGACCCAACGGTGCCTGCGAGAGGTATTGCGACGGGACGACAGGGAGGGTACGACCAGTGTACCGGTGTGCTTGGCCCCTGATCGTTGGCCGCGAGAGTTACCAAACCACGAAAGTCGAGCTCTACCAAGAGCACACGCGAGACAAGGTAAGGAGACGGTTCACCTTGTTGGTAACCGCAGAGACTTGGTGGGACGACAGGGCAGGCACCGATGTACTGGTGGTCCTGACTGCTGTCGTTGTCCGCGGGTCAGTTAAGTCGAGGCAACTATAACGGTTGTCCCGCAAATTAATAAAATACTAAATGGTTCGGCGGATGACTTGAGTAGCCTTTTGGCTTGTACACGCTGCCTACACGTGGGATAATGAGTTATGGGCTCCTCTGCTTCATGGTGTCGTCCGAGGACTCTTCAGACGTCAGCAGTACCGCGGGCTGATTGCCGGGAAGTGTGGTGTCTTCTTTTCTCGAGCTGTGTTGTTTTGTTACGGCTTCCCGGCCACCCACGCACCATGCAGGAGTACGTCAGGGTTGGGGTCCAAGACCCTGCGTACTTAGGATTTAGACCGGCGGATGGCCTCTCTGTTGAGTTTGAAAGATGGGCTGTGGAGTGTCGGATAGCCTCGGTGGGGCATTCCCTAACAAGGTGCACGCCACCCTAGAGATCCGTGCGTTGTAGTTTAACAGAAATGCACCCCTGCAAGGAAGTTTAATCTATTCGAATAACCGTGTCCCCGGTAATAGGACGCTTTATGCTGAAGCTGGATCTTACCACTACAAACTATTATTATTAAACTGTATGGTTCCGGGTTTTCTTCCTCGCGGGGATGTCGAGGAGGGGATCTCGGAGGCATTGTTAATTATTATAACTTACTATTATACAATGCTGTAGCAACTTCTGTTGCATTGTTACTTTATGCTTTATATGAACTGTTGTCTATTCTCTCCTCATGCTGCAAGACTCGTCGGAAGATGCTAGTCTTCGATATGCCTTGCTTCTTACCCTTATTCTGATTTCTATCTTGCAGTCCACTATATATAGCCTCCCCTTCCATTTGATACAATGCATAATTCTTAGTAGCGGACGTAAGACTCGCGGGTATGCTAGATACTCACCTTTGCTTTATTTTCCCTTTTTTCGCTTTGCCTGATCGGCCGCTGCAGTCGACGTTGGAGCCTAGGAAGGAGTGCCCCGGAGGCGACTACTACGACGTCGAGTTCCCCGTCGACCAGGAGTAGTTCGGTGGATCCCAGGAAGGAGGCCTCGCCTTTTCGATCTGTAACTCTGATGTGATTTGTGCTAGCCTTCTTAAGGCAAAACTTGACTAACTATGTCTGTACTCAGATATTATGGCTTGTATGACTTATGTATTCGGATCCTCGTGATCCCTGGTTTTGTAACATATTTGTTTATCCTTTTGTGTTTAGTGTTGTGCTATGATATTCTCACTGTGGCACCCTAATCTCAGCCGTGTACCCTGCGTGTATGATTACTATACACGGATTGATTTTGGGGGTGTCACAAGTTGGTATCAGAGCCGACTGCCTGTAGGTCACCCCTTCCAACTCCTTGGTCGAAGTCGAGTCTAGTTCTTGCAAAACTACTTTACTAACAGTGGCGTGTGGCTTATCAGCCCACGTCGCAAACTGGGTGGTATTAGGATCCTTTTCTCCGTACCTTTACTCTGGGAATCTTCTCTCTCTTCTTTTCGTGATAAAGATTTTGCTAACTCTGACATTAGGATCTCGTGACTACTTCCTCCCGGAGACCCCTCATTCCTGATGATTGCTTGGTTCACGAGAAGATCCCGAAGATACTTGCTGATAAACTCTCGAGACCCTATGTGCCCATCGCCTTAACAATTCCCTGGCACCGATAAGTCCGTATGTATAACAACATACACCTTTCGTTCATCCATTCAATCCCAGTTGCTCTTGTGTTCACAAGATGCATCGAAATACTTTCCGTTGTTTCGGAAATCCTTTGAGCCTACTGCCTTGCAGTTTCTTTTCACCCTGCGGATAATTCCTCACATTTATCGAGGATCCGTTCATCCTAAGTTGTTTTTGATTCCCAAAATACTTTGAAATACTATTCGATCTCGCGACAATCCTCGGCAGCCTACTGCCTTGGGTATTCTTCTTACCTGCTTGCACTATGATTAGCCCCGTTTGTCTTGTAGTCTTTGATGACCTCCCTTGGCATTGCCATTCTGATCCGTTGAATCATCGTGTGGGCTAGTGCACGCAATCATCAGTTGATCCCTATGAATCCATTCTTCTAGCTCAGACGTCATTCCAGACATGAGTTGGTTCTCGGTAAATCAAACCTTAATTGATTAACCATCAAGCTTCTATTCAACTTATTCATCTTTTATTGATGTATCGGGGTCTGATACAACGATACGGAAGTCATAATTCCTTTGTCCCTAAGCATCGAAATATTCAGATGCTTCTATCATTCGATGCCTTTGTATTCTTTCTTCTTATGGGTGAGTACCGATACTCACACCAGACTCTCTGTACCACCACCTGACCTTTTTGGGTGGATTACTACCTACCGTCCCCTTTTGCCCTAAGTCATTCATGAATTTTCCCTGATATCATATGCCTCTAGCGAACGGTATCATCTGGTCCGTGTCATCAACCTTCTGCTTTCAAACTTGTATCTCTTGTTCCTGTTGTTTGACGTATAGATTCGTAAAATGTCCCTATGGGTTGTATCTATGCTTCATCCATTTGTGTGAACCCAAACTTTATGCGGGTCATACTCTACTGGTGTTATGCCAGATAAACTTTTGAACGCTACAAATTCATCGACAACAACAAGTGAATGAAAGGTTATGCATTGAAGAAATGGGAGTCGACCCTGAACCTTTGTGTTCATGCCCATGGATACGATGTAGAACTTATCATGAAAGCTTCTAGTAAAAGTAATTGTCCCCTTGGTATAAATTCTTCTACACCTATGATCCACCATTCTACCTTCGAGTATTACTCCTGGTATCTCGAGGATATCATGCCTTTGCACTACATCTTACGAACTTTGATGAAACAATGCCTATCACTGCCATAGCCATTTCATGGTTCTGGGTTGTCGCCAACCGGAAACACCGAATACTTTTGCTTCACCATTCCTTTTTGCTAGATGTCGCCGTTGTTCGATTGTATTTTCTTGAAACCTTTTTGACATGATTTGTCGTGGTGATCATCGACATTTTGACTTCTCCCAAGTATTACTTGGTGCATCGTGAGAAATACCATCCTTGCCCCTCGATGATTTGTGTTATCATCGACAACCTCCTTTGACTCCCTGCCAATACAACTTGGTCATGTATGTCGTGCTCTGCTTTCCCTTGGGAAGGATATACACCTAATGCTTGTGTATAATCACATTTTCCTTTCCATTGGTTTGTTTAACCTTTCTTTTAATATAAATTATCTGAGTAGTGATAATTCCCTGCTGATGTAAACACTTTGGTGTACTACTTGGTTCGTACAACCTGTTACTATTGTTCATGACTTTTTGGTGACCACCGATGGACGAGAACTTTGCCTACTGGTCCGCCTCGTCTTAACGAGCAGGAAAATGGTTCTCTTCGTCCCTTTCCCTTGGCATTGATGTTGTTGCCAACATAGCTAACAAGCTGTTCTCTGACTTACCTTGCAACTTGATCGCATTGTTTGTCACCACCCTTCTTATTCAATGTGGGCCCATAACCACAGTTCCACAGGATCGAAACCTGACTCTCTTGTACCTTTCCGTTCTTGAGGTTATTCCTCTTGCTTGACCTCATATGCAACTCACGAGTCCTCTACCTTGTGATATTTAGTTTGATATCAGACTCAGTGCTTATGCTTGATGCTCTGGAAACCCCATTTTCATCATCTGTCATCGACATCGAATGCATGCCTATCCGCTTGAAACTTCTCATACCTTCTTTTGCTTCTCTCGATGTGTTTCCCTGTGTTTTGACTCGAGAGATACCCTGTGCCTCATTCCCTCCGGCAACCCCGGTGGATTAACCTTGTATCGATCCGACCCCCCTAAAGTTTTCCCCTAACCTATACGTAGGTACGATACGGCCCCGAAAGAAGGATGAAAACCCGTCGATATGCACTCATGCAGAGGAATGAAGACGTCAACGTGAAGCATTAACTTCTTTGAGAAGGACAACAAGCAACAGAAGAATCGTTAGACTACAAAACCAAAGCTTTACCCCTTTCACTACTTTTAATTCTCGGGAAGAGAATTCTTGTAGTGGGGGAGATTTGTAACACCCCGATGATCATGCTACAGTAACTCCAGTCTAATGATGCTATGTCACCATTTTTGTCAAGCTTAATTGCCCCCTTGGTTAAAATCAAATCTAAATTCAAAAAAAAATTCAAATGCAAGTCAAGATGAAATTTTGGCAAACAATGAAATAAAAAAATGTTCTTACTGTTGTAAATGATCCCAAAGCAATTTAAAACCAATAACTTCTAAATACTGATTTGCCCTGGAAATTTAATAAAATAAAGTGGAAATTAAAGTTGATCCAAAAATTATGCAACAAATTTTATTAAATTCTTAGAAGTCAGTAGGTTGTGATATTATAGTAATGGGTATTTATTAAATTATTTAAATGAGTTAAATAAATCAAAGGAGTAGCAAAACCACCATATTTAATCCTTTTCTAATAGAACAAAATCCAGATGATTTTTATTAGCAACCAAACTTTGTGTGGCATTGTTATTTTGTGCAATAATAATATTGGAACTAGTTACAACCTTTTATAAAATCAAAGACTACCTAATTAAAATAAAACCAGAAAAGTCTTACAGAAAAGAATAACATAAAAGAAAAGAAAAAAGGTTATTCTCGCTCGGGGCAACAGGCCCACCCCCTCCCCTCCACTGGGCCCGGCCCAACCCCACCATCTCCTCTCCTTCTTCCTGTTCACCCCCGGCCTCAGGGGCGCCATGGCGCTGGATGTGCGGACGCACGGAGTCCACGCCGCTGATGGCCACGCGCCGGCCATCCCACGGTCTGAAGCGCGTATAAGATCCTCCCCGTGCCTAGAAGAACCCTAGCGCTAGCCCTTCTTCCCCCTCGAGCTCCTCCCTCTCCAATTTCCTCTGGTCAGCGTCGCCCGTGGCCACGCCCAGTGGTTCCCGTGGCCACCAGCCTCGCCGTGGACCGAGAACTCGCCCTGGTTCCTCCCCGCCGTCGACCTCGTCTCCCCCGCGCACCAATTAGGGTGGGGGCTTACCAGACGACATGAATCGGGCCGCCACCTGGTGCCAACGTCCGCCGCGCCATTGACGACATGGAGCTCCACCCCGACCTCCCCAGCCCTTCCTGGCCGCAGCATCGAGCTCCCCGGTGAGCTCCACCCTCATTCCCCCATTTCCCCCATCGAAATCCCCACCGTAGCCCCCCTCCGCCCCTCACCAGTCGTCGTCGGGCCGCCATGGCTGGAGCGCTCACCGCGCCTCGACCCCGCGCCCAGCGCGCCCTGGCCACGCCCACCGTCACTCATGGACAACCTGGACCCCCCAGTGCGCAGCCGCTGCTGCGCGGCTCCCCTACTCGCCCTTGCCGTTGATGGCCGTGGCTGGCCATGGTCGTGGCTCCGCTGCCGCTTGACCTGGCCGTGGCGCGCTGCCCCTTCTCACCTCGTCGAGGACGGTTGCGCCCCCTCCTCGCCGTGGTTCCTTTCGCTAGGACGGCTCTCCCTCGAGCCCCTCGCCGCCGGCGAGCCCTTGTGGCTCGGCCGTAGGCAAAAAAACCCCAACCCCCTAACCCACTGGCAGTGCCCCCTAATCCTATTTAACTAAAGTTAATTAAGTGGTTAACTAGGCATGTCTATGACAAGTGGGCCCCGCCCCTTTAAATTAAGGTGTGGTTATAGTACAAATAAAAATAACCCCAGTGAGACTTACATGTGGGCCCAGTGCATTATTTAAACAGAAAATGATTTAATTAATAGCTAGAGGCTGACCAGTGGGTCCCACTGGTCAGGTTTGACCAGTCAAACTGCACTGCTCTGGATAATGTTAGTTTATTAATAAAATAAATCCAGTAATTCATTTATAATGATTAAAATTTTAAAACTAAATATCCTTTATACCGTAAGTCAGATTCAAAAACTTTATAAATCAAAATTGATCAGAAAAATATAACGAATACGGATACGGTATCCGTATACCCACCACACCCCTCTAACACAACGAACATCGACACCCCCCCCTCCGGGCCGTTTGTCCAATGATTTGTCCGGAACTGATAAAGTATCCGGATGAATTTATTCCGAACACGAATGTTGTTCAGAATAGTTCAATTAGCACAGATACACCCCTCTTATGTTTGTCGGATATCCACGACACCTCCGGCATGGTACCTTCCCCCTCCGGACACCCTGTCCGGTAATCACCCGGAGCTGGTAATTCATCCCCGGATGATTTTCCGCTCCGAGCTTCACACATTGCACTGCGTTAGAACCCCGTAAACTTTTCATCTATCATGTCATGCATATGTCTGTATATTATTATTGTGTACTTACTATTTCCTCCCCCCTTAATCTCTGGTAGACCCCGAGACTGCCGTTGACTACACCGCTGCCGAGTACGCCTACGTCGTCGACGACCGTACCCCTACCGTCGAGCTACCAGGAAAGCAGAGCCATTCTCTTCCCCAGATATCGCCTATCTTTCCATACTTTTCTTGCACTAGGCATTACTGCTGCTGCTACGATTACAATCCTATTCAATTGCATAACCTATTTTTGTCGCCCCTTGATGTACCTTCCTTTGTCCTATGTTGCCTATTATATATATTATATTCAGCATTGAGCCCTGCGCATTGTTAGCTAGGATTAGATAGAGGGTCGTGATCACTCAGGGGAGTGAACGCGGATACAAATATTATAACTGCACAGGTACGGTACAATGCAGACACCACCTCAGGCCCCCTAGCTCGACTCTACAGAGCCACCATCAAGTGTGAGCTATCAAGGAGTAATCCTTGTACTCCACTCGTTGCTGACTCTGTATAGCCGTTCTAGGTACCTGAGTAACGGTTGTCCTTAAGGTAAGAAGTCGGGCGACCCAACGGTGTCTGCGAGAGGTATTGCGACGGGACGACAGGGAGGGTACGACCAGTGTACCGGTGTGCTTGGCCCCTGATCGTTGGCCGCGAGAGTGACCAAACCACGAAAGTCGAGCTCTACCAAGAGCACACGCGAGACAAGGTAAGGAGACGGTTCACCTTGTTGGTAACCGCAGAGACTTGGTGGGACGACAGGGCAGGCACCGATGACCTGGTGGTCCTAACTGATGTCGTTGTCCGCGGGTCAGTTAAGTCGAGGCAACGATAACGGTTGTCCCGCAAATTAATAAAATACTAAATGGTTCGGCGGATGACTTGAGTAGCCTTTTGGCTTGTACACGCTGCCTACACGTGGGATAATGAGTTATGGGCTCCTCTGCTTCATGGTGTCGTCCGAGGACTCTTCAGACGTCAGCAGTACCGCGGGCTGATTGCCGGGAAGTGCGGTGTCTTCTTTGCTCGAGCTGTGTTGTTTTGTTACGGCTTCCCGGCCACCCACGCACCTTGCAGGAGTACGTCAGGGTTGGGGTCCAAGGCCCTGCGTACTGAGGATTTAGACCGGCGGATGGCCTCTCTGTTGAGTTTGAAAGATGGGCTGTGGAGTGTCGGATAGCCTCGGTGGGGCATTCCCTAACAAGGTGTACGCCACCCTGGAGATCCGTGCGTTGTAGTGTAACAGAAGTGCACCCCTGCAGGGAAGTTTAATCTATTCGAATAGCCGTGTCCACGGTAACAGGACGCTTTATGCTGAAGTTGGATCTTACCACTACAAACTATTATTATTAAACTGTATGGTTCCGAGTTTTCTTCCTCGCGGGGATGTCGAGGAGGGGATCTCGGAGGCATTGCTAATTATTATAACTTACTATTATACAATGCTGCAGCAACTTCTGCTGCATTTTTACTTTATGCTTTATATGAACTGTTGGCTATTCTCTCCTCATGCTGCAAGACTCGTCGGAACATGCTAGTCTTCGATATGCCTAGCTTCTTACCCTTATTCTGATTTCTATCTTGCAGTCCACTATATATAGCCTCCCCTTCCATTTGATACAATGCATAATGCTTAGTAGCGGACGTAAGACTCGCGGGTATGCTAGATACTCACCTTTGCTTTATTTTCCATTTTTCGCTTTGCCTGATCGGCCGCTGCAGTCGACGTTGGAGCCCAGGCAGGAGTACCTCGGAGGCGACTAATACGACGTCGAGTTCGCCGTCGACCAGGAGTAGTTCGGTGGATCCCAGGCAGGAGGCCTCGCCTTTTCGATCTGTAAATCTGATGTGATTTGTGCTAGCCTTCTTAAGGCAAAACTTGACTAACTATGTCTGTACTCAGATATTATGGCTTGTATGACTTATGTATTCGGATCCTCGTGATCCCTGGTTTTGTAACATATTTGTTTATCCTTTTGTGTTTAGTGTTGTGCTGTGATATTCTCACCGTGGCACCCTAATCTCAGCCGTGTACCCTGCGCGTATGATTACTGTACACGGATTGATTTTGGGGGCGTCACATCAGGGATCTCGCGGCCCCGAGGTTGAAGAAGACGACGATGGCGTCCCCCGTGATGCGCCTCGGTCCGATTCCGCGCGCATGGTGAAGTAGTCGACGTCGTTGAACGGCTTGGACAAGGCGACCGGGCCCGAGGAGGTCTCCGGCCACGGGAGTTTACGACAGCGGCGAAGAGTGCTACGGGTGGGTTTCCCCCCGGTGAGTGTGAGGCGAGGAGGGAGGGGAATGAACCTGGGGGTGTCTACGGGGTAGGGGGTTCAGCCTTATCCCCAGCGTCGACGGGAGGGGCAGGTGAGGGCGGGGCCGGCGTAGCAGCGGCGTCCACCACGGCGCGCACGCCACGGCGACAGGGCAGGTGGAAGTGGGTGGGGGAGTAAGATGACAAGGGGAGGGGGGTGGGCTGGGCCGAGGTGGGCCTCGCCCTGGGCAACGTTTAGTTGCTTTCTGTTTTATTGTTTCTTTTGTTTTCTGTCTTTTCTCTTTGCACTTGTTTTATACACTTTAGCATTTTTGTAAAATATGTACTAGGCTCCATAATTATTGTTATACCCCACATTAGTGCTACAAAAAGTTTGGGGCACATATACATTCTCTAGTATTGTTGTTTTATTTAAAAGGTATCAAATGCCACTGTTTTTTCTACTGTTTGATTTGTTTGGATTTTTCAGTGGCTTAATAAAATACCATAACCACATGTGCATGGTCCACTGATTTTTGGTGATTTAACAAAAGTGGTTCCAAAATATTTGGACAAGGATTTATAATGCACTTTGTTTTTATTAGCCACCACAGGGGTTTTTGGGGTTTGGGTTTGGTTCCAAGGTGCATGGGGACTTTGGTTAGATCACCTCACATCATGGTTTGAATAAGATCACTTCAAAGTTTGAACAAGGTCAAGGGGAGCAACAGTGATTAACCAACAGTGATAGTCAACAGTTATGATGTTTACTGTTACAGGCAACTGAGGGTGTTACAAGACCGTATCCACCCTTCACACAATCTTTAAATAGCACACCTTCCATAAAAAATTTATGGTCTTACAATGACAACAATTTTTAAATGATGATGGTTTAGAAGAAAGCAAATTCAAATGGTAGTTGTAATTTCAGTGAACATAAAATATATATGTATGTAGCATTGAAATACATCTGAATATAGCCGTTTGAACGACAGGTAATATGGATCGGATGTGATAGTATTTTTGTCTCCATGCTTTCTAGTTGATATATTTTGCATTAAAATATAGCCAAATACATCCATTTAAACGATAAATGATATGAATTAAAGTTAATAGTATCTTAATATCACGGTTGTAGAGACAGTAGCATTGCAATTGGTTCCAATTTTTGAGATGCGCACGGTGGACACGACCAGCCGAAAATACCAAGCAAACTTTTTATTTTATTTTTATTTTTTACTACTTGTTTACTCAGCGGTTAGACATGCAATGTATAGATGGTGCATGTTGCATGCAGCGTTAGTTTTTGTTCGGTTGGTAAGAACACGTGTCATCTTGAGGGGAATCAGTTGTTATCACTTCAAATCAATAGGATCGGCTCTAGGTTAGCCAACTTGTATTATTAGTTGTAGTGATTTTGTGCATGATAGCACCTTGGCAGGACGGCGTCGAGCATGATGGCACCTTGGAAGGACGGCGTCGAGCAGGATGGTGTCACACACTGGTTGTTTCTTTGAAAGAGGACATAGACGGTTTGCATCAAATTCTTGTGCAAATTGACCCCAAAGCAAACAAACTTGTTTTAGGATTCTAAAAAAGATTTTTTTTGGATTTTGTAGCTATTTGTATACACACAAGATGGCAGTCATAAAAGGCCGAACACCACCCATGAATAACAGATATTTTGTGAAAGAACCAGTGGTTGAGTTTGTTAGATGAACAGTGGTATCCCCACCAATATTCATATCCAAGATTTCACATTTGTGCTCATATTTTCTTGGATTTATTCCAATCCTTCCGGCGATGTCCTTTCATTGGGGATGCGTTCCCAACGACTACGAAGCACCTTCGTCAATCTTAAAATGATCTTTCGGCTCAGTATTACGAAGATACCATAAGGGTAGGGAGTGCGTGTTTGCATTCATAGGGGAGACTATATAATCGTGTATGTAAGCGTCTGCGTTGTACTTTGTTCTTAAAAAAATGATATTTCCCCTGCAAAAAAAAGGAACGAATTGTTGACGCCTTGGCTGCAACAAATTCGTAATAGCAACTATTAGTCCAACACAATATTATATGGATTTACCCCGCAAAAAATATATTAGCTGGATTTACCCTGCAAAAAATATATTAGATGGCTTTACAATTATATGTGTATTCAGAAACCATGAAGAAAAGAGATTGGCATCACAACGTTTGATTAAATTCATTTTTTCAGGTTTTGCAAATGATAATGTTTTATGAGCAAATTAGGGAGCCATAAGAATAATAATAGTTATTCTTATGAAAGAGAGCCTCTAAGGAAGGACAGTTGCTCTGTATTTGACTTTTGGCTTAGCTATGAAATACCCTTTCTTTCGAAATTAATTCTTCAACTATTCCTCCTTGTAGAATTGATTCAACACAAATATTGAAGATGGTGTGTGATATCGAAAGAGAATATATTTGGTAGAAAAACAGATTTGGAAATAGTATATATCCAACTCACTTCTCATACAATCTAACATAACAAAGTTTAGACCGTAGAATTCAGATTTATCGATGCTCGAGTGTTCTCACATTTTGCCAATCGATGCAAAAGATAAAGGTGAGGCCGTATCTACCCTTCACACAATCTTTAAATATCACACCTTCCATAACAATTTTATGGTCTTACAATGACAACAATTTTTAAATGATGATGGTTCAGAAGAAAGCAAATTCAAACGGTAGTTGTAATTTCAATGAACATAAAATATATATGTATGTAGCATTGAAATACATCTTTTTTGTCTCCACGCTTTCTAGTTGATATATTTTTCCGTAAAATATAGTCAAATACAACCATTGAAACGATAAATCACATGAATTAAAGTTAATAGTATCTTAATATCACGGTTGTAGATACATTAGCATTGCCATTGGTTCCAGTTTTTGAGATGCGCACGGTGGACACGACCAGCCGAAAATACCAAGCAAACTATTATTTTATTTTATTTTTTACTACTTGTTTACTCAGCGGTTAGACATGCAATGTATAGATGGTGCATGCTGCATGCAGCGTTAATTTTTTTGTTCGGTTGGTAAGAACACGTGTCATCTTGAGGGCAATTAGTTGCTAGCACTTCAAATCAATAGGATCGGCTCTAGGTTAGCTAACTTGTATTATTAGTTGTAGTGATTTTGTGCATGATAGCACCTTGGAAGGAAGGCGTCGAGCATGATGGCACCTTGGAAGGACGGCGTCGAGCATGATGGCACCTTGGAAGGACGGCGTCGAGCAGGATGGTGTCACACACTGGTTGTTTCTTTGAAAGAGGACATAGACGGCTTGCATCAAATTCTTGTGCAAATTGACCCCAAAGCAAACAAACTTGTTTTAGGATTCTAAAAAAGTTTTTTTTGGATTTTGTAGCTATTTGTATACACATAAGATGGCAGTCATAAAAGGCCGAACACCACCCATGAATAACAGATATTTTGTGAAAGAACCAGTGATTGAGTTGGTTAGAGGAACAGTGGTATCCCCAGCCCACCAATGTTCATATCCAAGATTTTACATTCGTGATCATATTTTCTTGGATTTATTCCAATCCTTCCGGCGATGTCCTTTCATTGGGGATGCGTTCCCAACGACTACGGAGCACCTTCGTCAATCTTAAAATGACCTTTCGGCTCAGTATTACGAAGATACTCATAAGGGTAGGGAGTGCGTGTTCGCGTTCATAGGGGAGACTATATGATCGTGTATGTAAGCGTCTGCATTGTACTTTGTTCTTAAAAAATGATATTTTCCCTGCAAAAAAAGTAACGAATTTTGACGCCTTGGCTGCAACAAATTCGTAATAGCAACTATTAGTCCAACACAATATTAGCTGGATTTACCCCGCAAAAAATATATTAGCTGGATTTACCCTCCAAAAAATATATTAGCTAGCTTTACAATTATATGTGTATTCAAAAACCATGAAGAAAAGAGATTGGCATCACAACGTTTGATTAAATTCATTTTTTCAGGTTTTGAAAATGATAATGTTTTATGAGCAAATTAGGGAGCCATAAGAATAATAATAGTTATTATTATGAAAGAGAGCCTCTAAGGAAGGACAGTTGCTCTGTATTTGACTTTTGTCTTAGCTATGAAATACCCTTTCTTTCGAAATTAATTCTTCAACTATTCCTCCTTGTAGAATTGATTCAACACAAATATTGAAGATGGTGTGTGATATCGAAAGAGAATATATTTGGTAGAAAAACAGATTTAGAAATAGTATATATCCAACTCACTTCTCATACAATCTAACATAACAAAGTTTAGACTGTAGAATTCAGATTTATCGATGCTCGAGTGTTCTCACATTTTGCCGATCGATGCAAAAGATAAAGGTGAGACCGTATCTACCCTTCACACAATCTTTAAATATCACACCTTGCACAACAATTTTATGGTCTTACAATGACAACAATTTTTAAATGATGATGGTTCAGAAGAAAGAAAATTCAAACGGTAGTTGTAATTTCAATGAACATAAAATATATATGTATGTAGCATTGAAATACGTCTGTTTTGTCGCCACGCTTTCATTAAAATATAGTCAAATACAACCATTTAAACGATAAATCACAAGAATTAAAGTTAATAGTATCTTAATATCACGGTTGTAGAGACATTAGCATTGCCATTGGTTCCAGTTTTTGAGATGCGCACGATGGACACGACCAGCCGAAAATACCAAGCAAACTTTTATTTTATTTTATTTTTTACTACTTGTTTACTCAGCGGTTAAACATGCAATGTATAGATGGTTCATGCTGCATGCAGCGTTAGTTTTTGTTCGGTTGGTAAGAACAGGTGTCATCTTGAGGGGAATCAGTTGCTAGCACTTCAAATCAATAGGATCGGCTCTAGGTTAGCCAACTTGTATTATTAGTTGTAGTGGTTTTGTGCATGATAGCACCTTGGAAGGAAGGCGTCGAGCATGATAGCACCTTGGAAGGACGGCGTCGAGCAGGATGGTGTCACACACTGGTTGTTTCTTTGAAAGAGGACATAGACAGTTTGCATCAGATTCTTGTGAAAATTGACCCCGAAGCAAACAAACTTGTTTTAGGATTCTAATAAAGATTTTTTTTGGATTTTGTAGCTATTTGTATACACATAAGATGGCAGTCATAAAAGGTCGAACACCACCCATGAATAACACATATTTTGTGACAGAACCAGTGCTTGAGTTGGTTAGAGGAACAGTGGTATCCCCAGCCCACCAATGTTCATATCCAAGATTTTACATTGGTGCTCATATTTTCTTGGATTTATTCCAATCCTTCCGGCGATGTCCTTTCAATGGGGATGCGTTCCCAACGACTACGAGGCACCTTCGTCAATCTTAAAATGATCTGTCGGTTCAGTATTACGAAGATAGTCATAAGGGTAGGGAGTGTGTGTTTCCATTCATAGAGAAGACTATATGATCGTGTATGTAAGCGTCTGCGTTGTACTTTGTTCTTCAAATATGATATTTCCCCTGCAAAAGAAAGTATCGAATTGTTGACGCCTTGGCTGCAACAAATTCGTAATAGCAACTATTAGTCCAACACAATATCAGCTGGATTTACCCCACAAAAAATATATTAGCTGGATTTACCCTGCAAAAAATATATTAGCTGGCTTTAAAATTATATGTGTATTCAAAAACCATGAAGAAAAGAGATTGGCATCACAACGTTTGATGAAATTCATTTTTCCAGGTTTTGAAAATGATAATGTTTTATGAGCAAATTAGGGAGCCATAAGAATAATAATAGTTATTATTATGAAAGAGAGCTTGTAAGGAAGGACAGTTGCCCTGTATTTGACTTTTGGCTTAGCTATGAAATACCCTTTCTTCCGAAATTAATTCTTCAACTATTCCTCTTATAGAATTGATTCAACACAAATATTGAAGATGGTGTGTGATATCGAAAGAGAATATATTTGGTAGAAAAACAAATTTAGCAATAGTATATATCCACCTCACTTCTCATACAATCTACCATATCAAAGTTTAGACCGCAGAATTCAGATTTATCGATGCTCGAGTGTTCTCACATTTTGCCGATTGATGCAAACGATAAAGGTGAGACCGTATCCACCCTTCACACAATCTTTAAATAGCACACCTTCCATAACAATTTTTATGGTCTTACAATGACAACAATTTTTAAATGATGATGGTTTAGAAGAAAGCAAATTCAAACGGTAGTTGTAATTTCAATGAACATAAAAAATATATATATATATGTAGCATTGTAATACATCTGAATATAGCCGTTTGAGCGACAGGTAATATGGATCAGATGTGATATTATTTTTCTCTCCACGCTTTCTAGTTGATATATCTTGCATTAAAATATAGTCAAATACATCCATTTAAACGATAAATGATATGAATTAAAGTTAATAATATCTTAATATCACGGTTGTAGAGACAGTAGCATTGCCATTGGTTCCAGTTTTTGAGATGCGCACGGGTGGACACGACCAGCCGAAAATACCAAGCAAACTTTTTATTTTTTTTATTTTTTACACGACCAGCCGAAAATACCAAGCAAACTTTTTATTTTTTTTATTTTTTACTACTTGTTTACTCAGCGGTTAGACATGCAATGTATAGAAGGTGTATGCTGCATGCAGCGTTAGTTTTTGTTCGGTTGGTAAGAACACGTGTCATCTTGAGGGGAATCAGTTGCTAGCACTTCAAATCAATAGGATCGGCTCTAGGTTAGCCAACTTGTATTATTAGTTGTAGTGGTTTTGTGCATGATAGCACCTTGGAAGGACGGCGTCGAGCATGATAGCACCTTGGAAGGACGGCGTCGAGCAGGATGGTGTCACACACTGGTTGTTTCTTTGAAAGAGGACATAGACGGTTTGCATCAAATTCTTGTGCAAATTGACCCCAAAGCAAACAAACTTGTTTTAGGATTCTAAAAAAGATTTTTTTTGGATTTTGTAGCTATTTGTATACACACAAGATGGCAGTCATAAAAGGCCGAACACCACCCATGAATAACAGATATTTTGTGAAAGAACCAGTGGTTGAGTTTGTTAGATGAACAGTGGTATCCCCACCAATATTCATATCCAAGATTTCACATTTGTGCTCATATTTTCTTGGATTTATTCCAATCCTTCCGGCGATGTCCTTTCATTGGGGATGCGTTCCCAACGACTACGAAGCACCTTCGTCAATCTTAAAATGATCTTTCGGCTCAGTATTACGAAGATACCATAAGGGTAGGGAGTGCGTGTTTGCATTCATAGGGGAGACTATATAATCGTGTATGTAAGCGTCTGCGTTGTACTTTGTTCTTAAAAAAATGATATTTCCCCTGCAAAAAAAAGGAACGAATTGTTGACGCCTTGGCTGCAACAAATTCGTAATAGCAACTATTAGTCCAACACAATATTATATGGATTTACCCCGCAAAAATTAAATTAGCTGGATTTACCCTGCAAAAAATATATTAGCTGACTTTAAAATTATATGTGTATTCAAAAACCATGAAGAAAAGAGATTGGCATCACAACGTTTGATGAAATTCATTTTTTCAGGTTTTGAAAATGATAATGTTTTATGTGCAAATTAGGGAGCCATAAGAATAATAATAGTTATTATTATGAAAGAGAGCCTCTAAGGAAGGACAGTTGCTCTATATTTGACTTTTGGCTTAGCTATGAAATACCCATTCTTTCGAAATTAATTCTTAAACTATTCCTCCTTGTAGAATTATTCAACACAAATATTGAAGATGGTGTGTGATATCGAAAGAGAATATATTTGGTAGAAAAACAAATTTAGCAATAGTATATATCCAACTCGCTTCTCATACAATCTACCATAACAAAGTTTAGACCGTAGAATTCAGATTTATCGATGCTTGAGTGTTCTCACATTTTGCCGATCGATGCAAAAGATAAAGGTGAGACCGTATCCACCCTTCACACAATCTTTAAATAGCACACATTCCATAACAATTTTCTGTTCTTACAATGACAACAATTTTTAAATGATGATGGTTTAAAAGAAAGCAAATTTAAACGGTAGTTGTAATTTCAATGAACATAATATATATATATATATATATATATATATATATATATATATATGTATATATATATATGTAGCATTGAAATACATTTGAATATAGCCGTTTGAGCGACATGTAATATGGATCGGATGTGATAGTATTTTTGTCTCGCTTTCTAGTTGATATATTTTGCATTAAAATATAGTCAAATACATCCATTTAAACGATAAATGATATGAATTAAAGTTAATAGTATCTTAATATCACGATTGTAGAGACAGTAGCATTGCCATAGGTTCCAGTTTTTGAGATGCGCACGGTGGACACGACCAGCCGAAAATACCAAGCAATTTTTTTATTTTTTTATTTTAATACTTGTTTACTCAGCGGTTAGACATGCAATGTATGAATGATGCATGCTGCATGCAGGGTTAGTTTTTATTCGGTTGGTAAAAACACGTGTCATCTTTAAGGGAATCAGTTGCTAGTACTTCAAATCAATAGGATCTGCTCTAGGTTAGCCAACTTGTATTATTAGTATATTCGCAGCGGCGTCAAATAGCCCGGGGATGCCGAAGTTGAGGTTGCCAACGAGGATCCTTAAAGGGCCGGCGCCCAGCTCCCACAGCCAGCCGTTGAACTCGTGGTACGTCAGCTTCACTGCCGCTGATGAGGAGATCTGACGGTGGTGTTGATTTGTAATTTTGGTGGTGGTGTGGTGCATTTGGTGTTGGCCGGCGATGAGCAGGGGTGACCACCGTGGTGTAGAGGCACACTGTCCCTGGCGTCGGCCCGCCTCCGTCCCTCTGCTCCAGATGCGTCGCATCGGCAAGCTCCTCCACCAGCGCCTGGGCTAGCTCGAGCGCCTCTCCTTGGCGCCTTGCAAAGCTCCTCGTTCGGCAGAACCTGAAGAGCAAGAACCTCATGTACGAGAGAATCTGAAAGTGCATTATCCATCCATCACGGCCATGAAGCTATCCATCCATCAAGGCCATGAAGCAACGCTGCTCAGCTATCTATCCTAGCTGCTACCCGGCGACCTGCTAGTACGAACCGCTACTAGATACCCTATTGCTAAAAGATAGACTTGACATACATTCAAACTATTAATCCTCAGCACCGGGAGAGCTCCGCCCTCCCCCCCTCTCGTGTTGTGCCGGCGGCTACTCCGGCCCCGGTGGCCACCCTCCCTCGCCGTGCTCCACTCCGGTGCCGGCGTCCACCCCGTCCCCGCGCGGCCCCGCTCGTGGGCTCTCATGGCGTCGTGTGTTTCCCTGTCTGCATCCTCCTCCAGCTCCGTCCCGTCGCCGCCCAGGCAGGCGCTCCGGTCCATCGTCGTCACTCCGGTGGTGGGCACGGCGGCGGGCCCCATCGTCCAAGGGCAAGAGAGGCGCCCTGCTCCGTCTCCGCCGCGGGCTGCGCCATGGCAGACGGTTGGGGCTCGTGCGGGGGATAGTCGTGCCTCCCTCCCGCTCCCCGACGAGGCAGAGGCCGGCTGTACTGCCCAGGGCTCGGGCGCCGACCAAGAACATCCCTGCTTCGCTTCACGGATGCTGAATGCTGCTACAACTGCGGCGATCCAGGCCACATCTCGGCGGATTGTGATGGTGAGACTCTCTGTGTGCGTTGTGGTGGCCACGGGCACATCTCGAGGGGTTGCTGCCGGTCGCGAAGCTCCTCACCGGTGGGACCTTCCCAGCTCCCTCCGGCACTACGGACCAGGCTTGGGCCGATTCCGGCAACGGAGCCTGTGTGTCAGCCGCCGGCGAGCCGCCCTGGGCCGTCGCTGGTGTTGTCGCCCCCACCGCCAGGACCTCTGCCCGCGGGAGCAGTGCGCATGGCGGGTTCTTGGGCGCATGTGGCGCGTTCTCAGTCGGTGGACAGTGACCTGGGTTCGGCTGGGCCGGAGTTCTCGGTGCCTTTCGTTGAGGACGTTGCCGAGGCCGTGGGAGCATGGGCCCTGGAGGCAGGCGACTTGGCCTGGTTCAGGCTGTCCATGCGGCCATTAACGCGGCAAGCCCAGGCAGAGGGAGTTGCACTGCGATTCCTGGTGCCCATCTCCCTGGTGGGGGTGCCCGGGAATGCTTGGAACCGGCGCACGGCGGAGGTTGTCCTGCGTGGCTGTGGAGTGATTGTGGAGGTGGAAGATAGGACGACATCGATGAGTTACATGTCAGGATTCCTGGTGTGGCTCCGCACGGACAACCCGGGGCGGATCCCGAAAATACTGTGGTTGTTCATCGTGGAGCCTGACCGGCGACGGGTAGGGCGCACTGGCTCCGCCGTGGGTGCACGGGACAGGACGGTCAAGACACTCAGGTACCCCATCAGTATCATCTAGCTCGCCCAGCCTACCTTTGACGCCTTCTCCGATGAGGGGTCCCTCTAGCCGCCGCCATCCCCCCGGCTCCTCCTCCTCCACCGCCGACGAACTCCGGCGAGGGGCGGGGCGCGCCGGGAATGGAGGCGCCGATACGGAGGATGGCCCGAGCCAGGGTCAGTGCAACTCGGGCGGACGGGGGCAAGGCCCCTCGGGGTTTGGAAGGACGGCGACGGCGGAGGATCCTCCGGGGGCGGCGGGGCCAGAGCGCGGGGATTCTCAGCCCCATGCGCAGGCCGGGATTCAAATTCAAATTCAAACCCCGCTCCCATGCATGGAGTTGGTCGCCGATGACGCAGTGGTGACAGAAGCAGCTGCTGCGCTTCTGCTCTGGGCCTGGTGGTCGGTGGTGGCATTGTTGACCGGCAGGTGGAAGGGCGCCGCATGGCGATTTTGGACGAGGAGAGCCAACGGGCGCCTGCTGAAAGTTCGATGGGGCCAAGTGTGTTGGGCTCGCAGGTGGGGTCTTGCCAGACGCCTCTGCCGTGGGACAGGATGGTTCTGGTGGGTCCCTGCGCTTCTATGGCCTCCGTGCAGCTGTCGCGCTGGAAGTTTCTGGGCGGGCCCGCTGGCACGGGCATGGGGATCGGCTCCCATAGGCAGGAGTGGTCGAGCGCGAGTGGCCCAGGGAACACGCCCGAGGTAATGATTGGGGCACATCTGGTGGCACTGGTGGATTTGCCAGATGGCGGGACCCATGGGGTCCGGATGGGATCCCTTTCCTTCCCAATGGAGGAGTTGGAGATAGCTGAGTTGCATGGCGCGCATCAGGTCCATGCTTGGGAAACGTGTCGGGTGGATCTCTCGGCTGAGCCTCAGGTGGATGGGGCATGCCCATGCACGTCAGCCCGGGGGATCTCCCTAGTGGGACCGATGCGCCTGTAGTGCATTGGCATGGGGATGGGACGGAACCATGCACACCCATGGTGACGGACCCGCTTCGGGCTGCTTGTGGCATAGTGGGGGCTCTATGTGAAGGCTTGCGTCGATCCCTGTCGCCCATGCCAAGCCGTCCTCTCGAGCACCGGTTGCGCGCGTCCGCGCACCAAGGAAGAAAAGGATGTTGGACACCACGCCCAGGCGTAGCACCCGTATCGCCAAGCAAGGGGCCTCAAAGCAGCAGATGATGCTCATTAGGCGGTTATGTCTGGCACACGAAGGCGAGGTGATTACTGAGGAAGCGTTGATCTTATACATGAAGCTCTTCTCGAGGCCATTATCAGATGCGCACATAGTTGCGGTGTTGGCGCTTTTCGGGTGGGAGCCCTCGGTGCTGCCTTTGCAGGGGGACTCGGTGGAGGTGCTTGGCATGGCCTAGCAAGCCGTGTCAGAGCACTGGTGGTATGGTAGGCGTGCCTCAATGAGTGCACAACCACTAATGATGATAGTGTGGAATGTCTGTGGGTTGAATGCCCGGGCGCGTAGAAATGTTGTGTATCAGGTGCTTTCGGGGCTTGCCCGGGTTTCTCTGCCTACAAGAGACCAAACTCGAGGTTGTATCATTGGCCATTGTGAAACAATGTCTTGGGAATATATTTGACGACTTCTTTTACTTGCCGGCGTACGACACTCAGGCGACATCCTCATTGCATGGGATCGGGCGGTAGTGGATTTGTCCAATCCGCATATCACCAAATACACTCTCACTGCGCTAGTTCGGGCCGAGGGATCACCGGCGTGGTGGCTGACCTGTGTGTAAGGCCCACATGATATGAACGACAAGGTGGAATTCTTACAGGAACTGGTGGACATCCGTGACTTGCATGCGGGCCCTTGGCTGCTGGCCGGAGATTTTAATCTCATCACTCGGGAGGAGGATAAGAGCAATGTGAGGGTGAATAGGAGATTGATTGCTCGTTTCCGAGCCAAACTGAACCTCTTGGAGTTGAAGGAGGTTAAAAGGATCGAGATAGACCTAGAGGGGGGTGAATAGGTCTTATTACAAATTTTATCACTACTTAGCAATTTCAGGCTATAATGCGGAAGATAAAGGTGTGCCTAACAATTGCAAGGTTTACCTAGCTATGACAAGATAAATAATAAGCACAATATACTAAAGCAAGTGAGGGGAAAATAATGCGGTAGCACAATTAATAAGGGGAAAGAGTAGGGATAACCGAATGACACGAAGACAACAATGTATCCCGATGTTCACTTCCTTAGAGGGAAGCTACTCACCGTTCGGAGAGAGTGGGCGAATCCACGAAGGCACATCAACGCCACGAAGGCTCACTCTATTCCCCTTGAGATATCACCACGAAGGAGATTCCCAACCAGTACCGGTTGACCTTAAAGGTGGTCACCAATCCCTCACAAACTCAACGGGAGTAATCACAATGGTCGATTCCTAAGATCAATGGGGAAAAGCTAAATACTTTCTCAAATCACGATTTGCTTTGGTCAGAAGATGGGAAAGGGAAGGATCTATCACGTGGTGAAAGATCCGACAAGAAGTCTCACAAATCTCTCTGGGATCTTTGATTTAGTGTAGGAGAAAGGGGAGAGGGAGCACTTGGTGTTCTTGAGTGAAATGAATGAAGTGTTCAACCCTAACAATAAGTGGGTAGGGGGTATATATAGGTGCTCAAGAAAACTAGCCGTTTTGAGATGTCTGGTATGCTCCGGACATCCGGGACTTAATTCGGACGTTCCGGGCTGTGCCTGGACGGTCCGACCTGAGATCCGGATGGTCCAGGAAGACAGGACAACTTCTACATGTGTGCATATGTTAGTGATGTCGGACGGTCCGGGAAGAACAGCCGGACGGTCCGGCACATGATCCTGACGGTCCGAAAGATTGTGCACCCTCTGGTCCTGGGAGCATAATTATTCGGGCTGTCCGGGGTCCAGCTCGGACGGTCCGGGCTGTGCTCGGACGGTCCGACCTAACACCCGGACGGTCCGGATGATTGTGCACCCTCTGGTTTCTGGAGCGTAATTATCTGGACGGTCCGGGGTCCATCTCGGACGGTCCGGTGAATTTTGCACCCTCAGGTGTCTCAGGATCGTAATTATTCGGACGTCCGGGGCCGTGGCCGGACGGTCCGGGCTGAGCCCGGACGGACCGTGAGGTGGCCCGGACGATCCGACAGGTGTAGTGAGTGCTCAAATTGTCTTGTATTGAAAACCCTACACAACTATATTGATTTTTCTTAGATGTATGAAAGTATATTTTACATGTTGGAGTTTTAATAATTTGAGCAAGACTGAACTCAACCTTATGATCCCCTCTTAATAGTGCGGGAATCCCTATGACTCAAGATGTAATAGTAAAGAAGAATTAGCGTCATCTTCAGCCGTTATGTCGAATCTTGAGTGCGGTCGAGGTTCAGCATATGATCTCTACACGATGATGTCAAGAGAACTAACCAACTTCCTGTGTGTCACTTAACAAACATAGTTAGTCCCTATATGTATATTGTCATCAATCATCAAAATATGCTTAAGGGCATGATTGCACTTTCAATCTCCCCCTTTTTGGTAGTTGATGACAATACACATATAGCTCTCAAAAGGAATGACAATAAAAATTTGGAGGGCATTTTCATTTCAAAGTGGGAGACTCCCCCTCGACATGTGCATGGTGGTTTTTAGGCATTTAAGCAAGGCACATGTTAGGGAGGCTCCCCCATGATCATATATCCAATTAGATATATATGAGAAAGCATATTAGTTATAAGACACAATACCACATAAGAAGGAACACTCGAATGATAACACATCGTTCGATACATAATGCATAAGTAAGTCACAATAATTATCGGTCACACAACATAAGACATAACTAATACGAGCAAACAAGTACGCAAATGAACTAGCAACTCGCACACCTAGATAGGGTTCTCCCCCTTTGTCAGCAAGTAAAAAAAAGGGGCACACGGAGCTACTGCTCATCATCCTGATCGGGCACCACGTCCGGGAAGAAGTCAACAAAGTTCTCCGCGGATGGGAATCGATAGTCCAGCGGCTGAGGGGATGATGGAGGCATCTTATCATCACTGACTGGACTGCCAGGGCGAGTACGAAGACGGGCCTTGAGAGCATTGGCCTGCGTGATGCGCCGGGTCTCAAGCTGATGGATGGCCTTTGTGTTAGACTTGCACATATTAAAAATGCCCTTCTGAGATTTCCCCAAGAAGTGCGCAATTGTGTTGAATGGCTCGGCCATCGGTGGACGTGGAGGAGGGGCCGTAGAGCTAGAGGCACCCGCACCAGAGGGAGGCACAGGACCACAAGTGTCTAGATTTGATCCCTTCTTAGGGATCTACTCTTGGTGAATGATGGGTGAATGGGAGTGTAAAAATGTGCATCAATCACCCTCTGGATATAAGGAGCAAGAGGGAAGTGGCCCTGCTTCTGAACGGAGAAAAGCCACACCTCATGCCACAGAAAGTTGGACACATCAGCAGCAGGGATCGCTTGCTGAAACTCGAAGCGGTCATATGTATGAGAGGCGCGGGCCATGAGATTGATAGCATAAGAGCGAACCATGGCCTTGTCGTCATGCTTGGGCACGATCATCTGAAGGAGGCACAAGTACAGCTGACGGTACCTCGGCAAAAAGATGGAGGAGTTGTTGGACTCTTGATTGACCCCCGGAGTTATGTCCCGAGGAGACATAAGGAAACCCATGCAATCCGCGATCGGCGCAGAGAGAAACTCGGTATGCTCACTTTGAATCATAAAGAGGTTCGCGGACCGAGTAGGCATCCCAAGCGCTGCACACCACTGTTCATACGTAATGGTTATCGTCTGGTGGTGAGTCTTCTAGGTAAGAGTGGCATCATCCCTAGTGATGGCATCGCCAGCGAAGAAGCAGGTAGCATAGAACTGGGGAATAGCCGCATGGCTCCAGTCGCATCGGAGAGTCAATGCATGACGAAGTCCCATGGCATCCACAAGACGAATGAGGTCAGAAAATGTGTCAGAACGGCGCTCGAAATATTCCATGTTTATGAACTTCTGGGGTGTTGTGCGATTGATGTGCAAACAGACAGTGGCATATATATTCTGTTGCACCAAAGTGTGGAACCGAGGATCCATGTCATTGTTGGCCAGATCAAACTGATTCGTCCCACTGCGAAGCTGATGGTAGAGCCTGGACTTCATGGAAAAATAGTCATAGGGAGCACTGTTGAGCCGGTTAGGGGTCGCCACAGAGATGGCCAAACCCTGAAGCGGTTCCCGCCGCGCTTGAGGAAGGCGGTGAGGAGCAGGGGAGGTCTCTTTCTGACGGTTTGGGAGTGCCTTCTTGCGAGTGTCGGGCTTGGGGCGCTGAGGGACAAGTTTTTTATCTTCAATGTCATCCACATAGTCATCATCAAGACCTAGGAACTCCACATTGATGTTGCCCGCCCGATCACCTCCGCTGCGAAGGCGACGACAAGGACGGAGGTCATCCTGAGAGTCGTCAGAGCCCTGACGGCGAGAGTCTGTGCACAAAGAAGTATAGTGAGTCCATAGGTGGTTTCTTGGCTAGAAGGGCCATCAAGATGTAACGACACAGTGGTCTGCCCCCGGACGACCGGAATCAACACCGGAAGTCCGACAAAAATGGATATGACACATCCATTGGCACACCACGGTGAGATACACAAACTTGAGGGCACACAAGAGAAACAACAAGCAACAAGGATCTACGGGGAGGGGAAGCTCACCACTACGGTACCCCTTCAGAGGCATGGAGGAAAGATCCGAGAGTGAGTCTCTCCTCCAACAAGAAACCTGCCCCAATTCGAGAATTGGGTTGGGTAAAAGTGTAGATCGGGAGGAGAAGAAGCACGAGATCCAAAAGGAGAACTCACCGGAGGGGGAAATCGGTCGGGGAGGCCCAAAGGCAGGGCGGCGGCACAAGGCGAGGCGGACGAACCCTATGCGAGGGGAAACTGCCAGTGGGAGTTGGAGGCGCGGCCCGTGAGAATTTTATAGCGCAGTCATGCCGGACGTCCGGTACATAAGTTAGACAGTCCGGGACGAGCCTGAACAGTCCGGATGGGAGGTCGGACAACCGGCATGGTGTGGTAGAGGGGCATGGGCAGGATGCGGCCGGACAACCGGGCCAGCGGCCGGATCGTCCGGGGTTGACCCGGACCATCCGAGGCAAGGCTCGGACGTCCAATAGGTAGAAAGAGGCCAGCCAACGTGATGGTGTGAGATGGGCGTCGTGAGTGTACGGGTGATTTAGCTGTATGGCATATATATGGAATATGTATGCATGACAATCATAAGCATGGACACACAAATAGCAAGATCATTAAAGAGCCATTGGACAAAAGAAATCTATGATGGGGTATGTGGCGGCGGTGGCCACCATGTTTGAGTATAGGTGATGTTGACACCGCGAAGATGTACCTTGGGTCCAACAATCACAACTCCATCTTTAACCGCTACACATGATCTCACCGGAGTGAGCATGCGGATTTTTGATGTGTGGGTCACTTTATGCATCGTGTAGAGAGTTGAGAACTCATGAATTGAGTTTCTCCCCCTACATACATGCCTACATCTAGGCATGTTATTTGCTATGTGCATGAATGAGAGCAAGATACCCCTAGGCCAAGAAGCTATAACGTTCCAAGATACCAAGTTCACCCCTTAGTTGGAAAAACCTTGCTTCATCCAAGGGCTTGGTGAAGATATCCGCAAGTTCCTTGTCGGTGCCCACATGTGCAAGAACAATATCACCCTTTTGAATATGATCCCGTATGAAGTGATGACGAATGTCAATATTCTTGGCGCGAGGATGCTGAAAAGGGTTGTTGGCAATCTTGATAGCACTTTCATTGTCACATAAGATGGGTACTTCTGATGGGTGAGGCCATAATCCTTCAAAGTATGCCTCAACCACAAGATTTGAGTGGCACAACTTGTGGCGGCCACATACTCGGCTTCGGCGGTGGATAGAGAGAAACAATTTTTCATCTTGGAGTGCCAACTTACCAATGAGCGCCCAAGAAATTGGCATGAACCGGATGTTGACTTCCGATCCACCTTGTCTCCAGCCCAATCCGCATCGGTTTACCCCAAGAGATCAAACTTGGCTTCCTTGGGGTACCAAAGGCCCAACAAAGGAGTATGAACAAGGTATCTAAGAATGCGCTTAATCTCCAAATGATGACTCTCCATAGGAGAGGCTTGATATCTTGCACACATTCCTACTCTAAGCATAATATCCGGTCTAGATGCACAAAGGTAAAGCAACGACCCTATCATAGAACGATAAATAGTAGCATCAAATGGAATACCGGAAAGGTCTTGATCTAGATATCCCTTGGTTGGCATGGGTGTCTTGCATGGCTTGGAATCCTTCATACCAAATTTCACGATCATGTCTTGAATGTACTTTGTTTGGGAGATGAAGTTTCCTTCGGCAAATTGCTCGATTTGAAATCCAAGGAAATACTTCAAGCTCCCCATCATGGACATCTCAAAGTTCTTGGTCATAGTTTCCGAGAACCACTTGCACAAAGATGGATTTGGAGAACCAAATATTATGTCATCAGATTTGGCATATGAGCAACTCACCATTGGTTCTCTTGGTAAAAAGAGTGGCATCAATGACACCCCTCACAAATCCTTCCTCGAGTAAAAACTTCCTAAGATGGTCATACCAACCCCGAGGGGCTTGCTTAAGACCATATAATGCCTTATGAAGTTTGTACACGTGGTCCTTGTGATGAGGGTCACAGAAGCCAGGTGGTTGTGCTACATATACATCATCTTGTAGTGGACCATTAAGAAAAGCACTGTTTACATCCATTTTAAATAATGGAAATCCATTGAATGCGGCATACGCAAGGAACATGCGTATAGATTCAAGACGGGAAACGGGAGAAAAGGTCTCATCAAAGTCCAAGCCTTCAACTTGGGAGTACCCTTGAGCCACTAGCCTTGTCTTGTTTTGAATGATATTACCATATTCATCTTGCTTGTTCTTGAAGATCCACTTGGTTCCAATGATGTTATGAACTTGACCGGAAGGCCTCTCCACGAGAGACCATAATTCATTTCGGGTGAAACTAGTGAGCTCATCTTGCATTGCAATGATCCAATCCACATCCTCAAGTGCTTGTTCAACCCTAAGTGGTTCAATGCTAGACACAAACGAGAAGTGAGTGCAAAAGTTCATAAGTTGACGACGAGTAACTATTCCTTGCCCCAATCCCATGAGGATTTTATCAACATCAACCCGCCTAGCCACTAATGGCATGGTAGAAGTTGGAGTTTCAATAGGCTCCACCCATTCAGATTCATGATATACATTTGGTTCATCATCAAGAGTGGAGCCATCTTCAATAGCCTCATTTTCTCCAAATCAAATGCGGTCAAGCCAATCTGGTGGATCAACCGCATCATCAACTTGTGGTTGAGCAACCACATCGGATTGTGGAGGGTCTTGTTCTTGTTCTTGGATAATGGGCTCATCATGATCCATTGGATCTTGAGTGGTAGGAGGAGGTGCTTGTGGTGGTGGAACACTTGGCCCATCACCCACCTCGTCATCTCTAGGAACTTGAGCAATGGGCACAAGATCTTCAATGCCCATAGCCAAGATGTCTTGAGAGGAATCTTCATTATTTCCTACATCACTTAGATCAACTTGCTCCCCATGGGAGCAATTAAATTCATCAAACTCCATGTCACAAGTTTCCACAACACATCCGGTGGATTTGTTGTAGACCCTATAGGCGTGAGAGTTTGAAGCATACCACAAAATATACCCTCAATTGTTTTGGATTGAAACTTAGCTAACCGGTATTTCTTGTTGAGAAAGAAACACTTACAACCGAATACTCGGAAGTATTTGACGTTGGGCTTGTGACCAGTTAGAAGCTCACAGGGGGTCTTCATCAAGATCTTGCGAAGAAAGAGCCGGTTTGATGCATGACATGCGGTGTTGATGGCATTGGCCCAAAAGCTATATGGTGACTTGTACTCATCCAACATGGACCGGGTCATCTCCACAAGAGTGCGGTTCTTCCTCTCGGCTACACCATTTTGTTGAGGGGTGTAAGGTGCGGAATATTGATGCTCAATCCCCTCATCACTCAAAAATTGTTCCAAGGTGTAGTTCTTGAATTCGGTGCCATTGTCACTTCATATTGCCAAGATAGCCATGTTGTATTTACTTTGGGCTTGCTTGGAAAAATCAATGAAAGTGGCCTTCGTCTCGTCCTTGGACTTGAGAAAGAACACCCACGTGTATCTTGAATAATCATCAACAATGAAAATACCATATTTCTTCCCACCAAGACTATCCCATGATGGAGGCTCGAAGAGATCCACATGAAGGAGCTCCAAAGGCCTTGAAGTTGACACGATATTCTTGGGGGTATCCTTTGCTTGATGTTGCTTCCCGGCTATGCATGCACTACACACACGATCTTTCTCCAAAGACATGTTTGTTAGTCCGAGGATGTGTTCACCCTTTAGGAGATATTTTAGAATTCTCATGCCAACATGGGCTAGCCGGCGATTCCATAGCCACCCCTTGTTGTCCTTCGCCATTAGACAAGTTGCATGGTAAGTACTCTCTTTCGAGAAATCAACCGTGTAAATGTTGACATCCAACTCTCCAACAAAGGCCACTTCGAGAGTATCTCTCCTAAAGACTTCCACACTTGTTAGGCCAAATAGTGTATCATAACCAACGGAAGCTAATTGACGAACGGAAAGAAAATTGTATTGAAGGGATTGGACAAGCATGACATTTGCAAGAGACATGTCATTAGTAATAGCCACCTTGCCCAACCCAAGTATCTTTCCCTTGGAACCACCACCAAAGACAATGCTCATATATGGTTGAATTGCATCCATGAAGTCCTTGAGAAAACGGCTTTCTCCGGTCATATGATTGGTGCATCCACTATCAATCACCCATTTGACTCCACCGGAGAGAGCATCCTACACATAGGTTTAGGCTTTGGTTAGAGGTGCCCATTTTGCAATTGGACCTCTAAAGTTAGTAACAAGGGTCTTTGGAACCCAAATGGTGTAGAAACGGAAAGCATTACGGGGCCCAATGAATTTGCAAATACCTCTCCATCCTTTGCCTTACGGAGCACATAGGATGGAGGTATCTTCTCCTTCTTCTTGTTAGGAGTGGGCTTTCCCCTAGTGGCCTTCCCATTCCCAACACCAACCTCATCAACCTTTTTCTTGCCTTTTTCCTTGTGCCCTTCACGAACAAAGATCACCTTTTGAGGAGTTGATTCATTGCTAAGGGTGACATCCTTTGTCACACTCGTACTTGGGTCATACCCAAGTCCCTCCTTAGCAAAGGACTCCTTGTGATGACTTAGTACATCATTTAGATTTTTCTCGCCTTGGTCACAAGTCAAGAGACCCTTCTTTAGTTGAGCATGAAGAGCTAAGTTCTCCTCAATGAGAGATGCTTGATCAAGAGTAGAGTTAGTAGAACAAGCATCAACATGTACAATAGTGGGAGGAGACATCTTAGTAAGTGTTTTTATATGAGCAAGTTTGTGAGCCTCAAGATTCTTCTTAAGGGTGGGGAGTTCATCATCTTTTGTCTTGAGAGACAAGGTGAGTACCTCAACATCCTTAGAAAGGGAGTTGTTTAGCTTCACGATTTTCCTCATATCATTTGCAAGTTCCTTACAAATTTCATTAGCCTTTTTCAAGGAGGCAGCATGCTTGTCATTTAAGTCATTTGATGTGTAGAAAACTTTGCACAAGTTATCATTTCGAGCTTCCTGAAAGTCAACCTTTCGCTCAAGGAGAGTATAGTTCTCCTTTTCCTCGACGGGGAGGATTTCAAGATCCTTAATGGTTGTGGAGTGCTTACCCGCCACATCCATAAGTAATTGAAACATTTTTAGCTTGTTGCCTTTGAGAGAGCTCATCATTTTGTTCACTTTAGCAAACAACTTATCTTCACAAGTAGCATGTGCATCGTCACTTTCCACATCATGAAATTCATCATGAGGTTCGGAAGAGAACATGAAGGACTCATGATATAGGGCAAGCCTAGGGTTTGGCCCAATCTTCACAATTTGGAGGTGGGGATCCACAATAACAACAAGAACAAAAGGGATCACAAACACAATTAACACAAGAGGGAAAGGGGAACAAGATCCAAACACATAAACACTCAAATCCACTCCCAAATACCACACATCACAAGATCCATACACCACAAGAGGTAAGCTTGATAGTCTCCCTCTCCTTCTATGAATAGGATTGGGTTCCTCTCCTTCTATGAGTGGGGAGAGGAGGTAGGAGGAAGGCTTGAGAGGATCTCAAGGAGATCTAATTCCCTAGGGGGAAGAAGGAGCTAAGCTCTCAAGTCATTGGTAAATTCTTAGCTAACCCTAGAACTGAGATAGGAGACAACTATATATAGGCTAGGGGGGAGAAGGGGATACATGGGTCGTGGCCCAGCTGATTCTGCGCGCAGGCAGGTTTCGGACGTCCGAACTTTCGGGACGTTGGACATCCGTGGAGTTTCAGATTTCCGGAAGTGGCTGCATCGATGGAGTCCTGTAGACGACCTGGCGACCTGGAGTAGGAGATGTTGGAAATCGGACGAGTTTCGGACGTCCGAGCTGTCGGACGTCCGAACTCTGTCACACGTCCGCTCCGATGGAGGGGCTCCTGACCTTGGCATGCCGGACGTCCGAGCTGTCGGCAGTCCGAAGTCTGTCGCACGTCCGCTCCGATTGGGCGGTCTCCTGACCTTGGCATGTCGGGCGTCCGAAAGCTGTCGGACATCCGATGTCTGGAGTCGAATCTTCTTCTCATTTGGTTGCCTCCTCTCCGTTGGACCTAATGGAACAAAGCACACTGTTTTGAGGTAGCATCCAATACTCGTGTGTATGGTATTGAATCTCAACAAGGAGTGAATGCACCTTTGCTTCTATGGCACGTGCTTGTGCTCTAGTCATGGGTCCTTGTGTAGGAGATGTTTCCATGGTGATGTCGGTAGGATGCTCCGCATCATCTCCCCCCCCCCCTTGGGGAAGATCCGTCCACGGATCAAGGTCACCATCACCATGGTAAGGCGCGAGGTCGGAGATGTTGAAGGTGTTGCTCACCGAGTACTTGTCGGTTGGGATGTCCACCGTGTAGGAGTTGTTGTTGACCTTGGTGAGAATGTTGAATGGCCCGTCGGCACGAGGAAGAAGCTTGGACTTGCGGGTGTCCGGGAACCGGTCTTTGCGGAGATGTATCCACACTAAGTCACCCGGTTGGAATGTGCTTGGTTTCTTGTGGATATTCATCTTGCATGCATGGGCTTAAACGTGTTTCTCAATAGTTGCCCCCGTATCTTCATGGAGTCTCTTGAGGAAATTTTCCTGTGCGCTAGCATCCATGTTGGCGCGTTCTTGGAGTGGTAGAGGTATAATGTCCAATGGGCACAAAGTATTGAACCCATAGACAACTTCGAAGGGAGACCACTTCGTGGTGGAGTGCGTGGCACGGTTGTAGGCGAACTCCGCCACCGGGAGGTGATCTTCCCACTCCTTGATGTTCTTCTTGATGAGTGTGCGGAGTAGAGTTGATAGGGAGCGGTTCACAACTTCTATTTTCCCGTCCGTTTGTGGGTGATACGCCATGGAGAAGAGGAGCTTGATGCCGATCTTGGCGCATAGTGTCTTCCAAAAGTAGCTTAGGAACTTGACGTCACGGTCGGAGACGATGGACTTGTGCATGCCATGGAGTCGAAGAATCTCCCTACAAAAGATGTTAGCAATATGCGAGGCATCATCCGTTTTATTACAAGGTAGGAAATGTGCCATTTTGGAGAATCTATCAACTACCACAAATATAGAATCCTTGCCATTCCTTGTACACGGTAGACCAAGAACGAAATCCATACTAATATGTTCCCATGGTACATGAGGAATAGGCAAAGTCATATATAGACCATGTGATAGAGATTTTGACTTAGCCTTTTGACAAGTGTGGCACCGTTGTACAAGCCGACCCACGTCACGGAACATCTTTGGCCAAAATAAGTTGCCAAAGAGTGTAGCGTATGTTTTGTCGCGGCCAAAGTGTCCCATGAGGCCACCGCCATGAGATTCCTACAAAATGAGGAGACGCAAAGAACACTCAGGAATGCAAAGCTTGTTAGCGTGCATAAGGTATCCATCATTGATATAATAATTGTCCCAAGTTGTGTGCCGCTTGCAATTGGCGAAAGGTGTAGTAAAGGAAGGATCATGTGCATATAGATCTTTGATGTGTTCAAATTCCACAATGTCAAATTCAAGCTTGGTTGTAAGAATGCATCTTCCAAGACGACATTGTCATTGCCCTTTTTATACATGATGATATAAGGGAAAGACTCAATGAATTCACTCCATCTAGCATGTCTACGATTCAATTTGGTTTGAGACTTCAAGTACTTAAGAGATTCATGGTCCGAGTGAATGACGAATTCCCTAGGGCGAAGATAGTGTTCCCAAACTTGTAAGATGCGGATCATCGCATAGAGTTCCTTATCGTATATAGGGTAGTTCAATTGGGCGCCGGAGAGTTTTTCGCTAAAGTAGGCTACCGGTCGTCTATCTTTCATAAGCACACCTCCTATACCTGTGCCACTAGCGTCATAATGAACTTCAAAATGTTTATCAAAATTGGGCAACACAACTAAGGGAGCATGGGTGAGGCGATGTTTGAGTTCATTGAAAGCCTTTTTTGGGAGGGTCCTCAAACAAAAGGCGCATTCTTTTTGCTCAAAGCGTGTAAAGGTGATGCAATGGTGCTAAAGTCTTTAACGAAGCGGCGGTAAAATCCAGCTAGCCCAAGGAAACTCCGGACTAGATATATGGTGGTCGGGTTAGGCCAAGTTTGAATTGCGTTTACTTTAGTTTCATCAACTTCAATGCCATTGGAGGAAACAACAAAGCCGAGGAATATGAGTTTGGGAGTGCAAAAGGTACATTTTTCAAGATTAGCATATAATTGTTCTTTACGCAACACCTGAAGCACTTCACGAATATGGCTAGCATGTTCCTCTATGGATTTTCTATAAATGAGGATATCATCAAAGTAAACGACAACGAACTTGCCAATGAGATAGCGAAGAACATAGTTCATAACGCGCATGAAAGTACTAGGTGCTTCAGATAGGCCGAATGGAATAACCAACCATTCATAGAGACCACTCTTGGTCTTGAAGACGGTTTTCCACTCGTCGACAACTTGCATACGTATTTGGTGATAGGCACTCTTAAGATCAATTTTTGTGAAAATTATGGCACCGGATAATTATTCAAGCATGTCATCTAAGCGAGGGATGGGGTGTCTATAGCGCACGGTAATGTTATTGAAGGGACGACAATCACAACACATACGCCACATGCCATCTTTCTTTGGCACAATTAGGACCAGCACCGCACAAGGGCTAAGGCTTTCGCGAACATACCCTTTCTCAAGTAGTTGTTCGACTTGGCGTTGAATCTCTTGTGTCTCCTCGGGATTTGTGCGGTAAGGTGCCCGGTTAGGGAGGGGGCACCAGGTATGAGGTCGATGTGGTGCTCAATGCCACGAAGTGGTGGAAGGACCGGTGGTAGCTCGGCGGGGAAAACGTCCTCAAATTCCTTCAAAATAGTAGCTATGGCACAAGGAAGAGGGGGTGAGTCGTTAGGGAAAATCACCTCATCCTTGTAAAAAAGTACAAAATTAGGAATATGGGATGGGTTATTCCGCACTTCTTGGACCTCTCGTTTGGTTGCTATTAAGATGGTTTCATTACTGGTGTGCCTCATGGGGTCACTCATATTTTGCTTGTGGCTCTCACTCGCTTTGTGGTGGTTCTCTCCCTCACTTTTTTCCCCATGAGGGTTGGAAGTGTGTATTTTTTCGGCGATCACTTGACTTGGGGTCATGGGGCGAAGGACCAATTCTTTGCCCCTCCACTTGAAGATATAGTGATTGGTGCGACCATTGTGTAGAACACTCCTATCAAATTTCCAAGGTCGTCCCAAGAGCAAATGGAACACGCTCATTGGTACCACGTCACATTCCAATGTGTCTTCGTAGGCGCCGATTTTGAATGAGACTTCCACCGTGTGGTCCACTTTTATGGATCCGGAGTCACTAAGCCATTGCACCTTGTATGGGTGAGGGTGCTTCTTCTTGATGAGGTTGAGTTTGGTACAAATCTCTTCGCTTGCTAAGTTGTGGCAACTTCCGCCATCAATAATGACCTTCACGGATCGGCCTTTGATTCCCGCCTTGGTGTGGAAGATGTGGCACCTTTGATTCTCATCGAGCTCTTGTTGGAGAGTCAACACCTTGGACACCACGAGGGAGGGACTTGCATCATTGTCACAATATATGTGGCCATCATCATCATCATCATTTTCTTGGATATGTTGAGAGACTTGGGCCAAAGCATCCATTTCACCCTCACTTATAGAATCATACTCGCCGTCTTCGATGATGATCATGGTCCTCTTGGTGGGGCACTCAAAAGACTTGTGGTCGCGGCCCTTGCAAGTGAAGCATGCAATGGAGCTAGGCTTTTCATCCTTGGGTGGAAAGGCCTTGGGAGGTTCTCGTGGCTTGAAACTTGTTGTGGTTGATGGAGAACGTGTTGAAGAATTTGCTGGTGGCCGTGTGTTTGAAGGACCACCGCTTGATGTTGGAGCGCGGGTATAGGGCGTTGTGCTTGGCGGCGCTTGAGAAGTAGAGGGTGTACCCCGAGTGTTGGATGACACAAATTTGGAGTACTTCGCATATTCTTGAACTTTCCTCTCCGCTTTTGAGGCTTGATGGACCAATTCTTCAATGGTGTTGTAAGGTTGGAAGTTGGTGATCTTCTTTACTTGGTAATTGAGACCGTTGAGGAAGCGGACCATGGTTTGTTCGGCGGATTCCTTCACATTGTCTCGGATCATGGCTAACTCCATTTCCTTGTAATACTCTTCCACCGTCTTGTATCCTTTCTTGAGGGCTTGTAACTTTTGGTAGAGGTCACGTGTGTAATGTTGTGGAACAAACCGGGCTCTCATCACTTGTTTCATTTCTTCCCATGTGCAAACTTGTGGAGTGCCTTGCTCGAGGCGGAGATCTTGTACTTTCTCCCACCAATTGAGAGCATAGTCTTCAAATTCAAGTGACGCCATGGAAAGTTTCTTGGACTCATAATTATGCACACGGTATATCTTGTCCACCTTTAGGGCCCATGAGAGGTAGTCCTCGGGGTTTGTTCCTCCTGAGAACTTGGGCATCGTGAACTTGAGTCTCCCAAAATTCTCATCATTGTGTTGGGGTTGGCGAATCCGGAGGTGCTCGGGCGGCGGAGGTGCTCTAGCTCGCCGGTCATTGCGGTGGATGTTGTCGTTGTAGTACTCTTGATGATCAAAGTTTGGCACGTGAGGTGCATTTGGGCAGCCCTCCAATGTGCGAAGAGCCGTTGGAGGTATGTTGTCTTGACGTGGGTGAAGTGGTGGTCTTGGATGACGGTCATCTCGAGGCACATGACAGTAAGATGGCTCTCCATTTTCTTGGCCTTCATGTCTCGTTGACCGGGTATTATAAGTTGTTGCCCCTTGGTGTTGAAGCTGGAAGTTGAGAGTGTCATGCACTCGTCTCTCAACGAGGAGACGTTTGTCGCGTTACGTGGCTTGGGCTTGAGGCTCCTTGCCGGCGAGAGGTTGGGTGTGCTCGACGTGTTCATGGTTGGCCTTGAAACGGTGAGAAGACCGGTGTGTAGAGGCGGATGATGAAGAATGATGATGTCAAGAAGAGAGCATGGCCTTGAGCTCGGCCATATTGGCTTTGTCACGAGCGATCATTTGTTGTTGGAATTCCTCCATTTTTGCTTCATTGCGCTCGGATAGCTCTTCCATTTTTTGTGACATAAGATCTTGGCCTTGATGGAGGTCTACCTCAATCGTGGTGATGCGGTTGCTCAATTTCTCATGCGCGTCGCGCATCTCATGTTGGAATTGTAGGTGGTCTTCTTGATTAACCATATGGCTTGTATCGCGAAGTGTACCATTCACCGGTGAGGTAGAGGAGTCTTGCCTAGCCATGACAACAAGAGGGTAGATGTGAGAGTAAGAGAGAGAGAGCAATAACAAGGATACCTTCTCGAATATGTAATGAGGCAAGTGATGTATAGCTTCTTGAAATGAAAAGAATGTCCTTGTTTGAGTCTCGTTCCCCACACGCACACCTACAAATGTCTTATCGTGGAGCTTGGTAGGAATTAGTGGCCAAAGAAATGCAACAAGTGGAACAAGGTGTTTATAAAATTGGTAGTGGTCCAAAAGAAGCAATGCTATACAAGTAGATCAAAAGAGAAAATTAGCAAAAGGGAACGCACGCGCAAAGATATTGGGACTCATGCAACCAAGAAAATGAGGAAGATAAGTGAGCCTAACGAAGACTAATGCTCGCGTTGCACAAGTACAAAGAGAGTCACTAGCTCGATTGCTCAACGACTTGATTCGCACAAGTGCACCAACCTATATGAATAGATGAACACTAAATGTGCTTTTGGTGGATGCTTCCCTATTTGCGCACTCTTTTTCTTAAAAGCTTTTGATATATTTTGCTCTTTCCCTCTTTTTTTTTGAAAGACACTCACTTTTGACCACGAAACTTGAAGCGCTATGAATTTTTCTATGACTTGATGAGTAATGCACGGAGTATCAATTGTATGACTACTAAGGTGCACAAGTTGTGAGAGTCGTCAATACTCGGAGAGCTAGTCTCAATAGGACAAGGAAGGTGTTCACAAAACGTAGACGGGCTATCAATGGTAAGTTGAAAGGGGAGGGTGGTTATGAATGAAATTATACCTCACGTCACCTTACCCTCGTGAAGAACGGTGGTACCGGCCTTGCTTCCGGTGTGGAGGTCGATTGGATCTTCGTTGTTGATGGAGGTGGAGTCCTTGGGGTTCCCAAACACAAATTGGTGGAAAGAAAGAAAAATTTTGGGGAAATTTTTTGGTGGGGAGGCTAAAGCAACACAAACGGGTGAGATCCACTAGTAAAACACCACATCCATGGATCAAAACCAACAAAATTTCACAAGAACCAACAAGTTGCAAGATATTGGGTATGGCTATTTTTGGTGGGGAAATTTCGAAATTGGACAAGAACAAACAAAATTTGGCTGGAAAAGTGAGGGGGAGGGACTCCAAATTGTGTCAACCTTGTTCATGATACCAAATGATATAGGGCAAGCCTAGGGTTTGGCCCAATCTTCACAATTTGGAGGTGGGGATCCACAATAACAACAAGAACAAAGGGGATCACAAACACAATTAACACAAGAGGGAAAGGGGAACAATATCCAAACACATAAACACTCAAATCCACTCCCAAATACCACACATCACAAGATCTATACACCACAAGAGGTAAGCTTGATAGTCTCCCTCTCCTTCTATGAATAGGATTGGGTTCATCTCCTTCTATGAGTGGGGAGAGGAGGTAGGAGGAAGGCTTGAGAGGATCTCAAGGAGATCTAATTCCCTAGGGGGAAGAAGGAGTTAAGCTCTCAAGTCTTTGGTAAGTTCTTAGCTAACCCTAGAACTGAGATAGGAGACAACTATATATAGGGTAGGGGGGAGAAAGGGATACATGTTTCGTGGCCCAGCTGAATCTGCGCGCAGGCAGGTTTCGGACGTCCGAACTTTCAGGACGTCAGACGTCCGTGGAGTTTCGGATTTCTGGAAGTGGCTGCATCGATGGAGTCATGTAGACGACCTGGCGACCTGGAGTAGGAGATGTCAGAAATCTGACGAGTTTCGGACGTTCGAGCTGTCGGACATCCAAAGTCTGTCGCACGTCCGCTCCGATGGAGGGGCTCCTGACCTTGGCATGTCGGACGTCCGACGAGTTTCGGACGTCCGAGTTGTCGGCCGTCCGAAGTCTGTCGCACGTACGCTCCGATTGGGGGGTCTCCTGACCTTGCCATGTCGGACGTCCGAAAGCTGTCGGACATCCGAAAGCTGTCAGGCGTCCGATGTCTGGAGTCGAATCTTCTTCTCCTTTGGTTGCCTCCTCGCCGTTGGACCTAATGGAACAAAGCACACCGTTTTGAGGTAGCATCCAATTCTCATGCGTATGGTATTGAATCTCAACAAGGAGTGAATGCACCTTTGCTTCTATGGCACGTGCTTGTGCTCTAGTCATGGGTCCACGTGTAGGAGATGTATCCATGGTGATGTCGGTAGGATGCTCCGCATCAACTCATCAATAGGAGTTACCTTGATCTTAGCCGAGGAGGAGGGAGTGTCATCATCAACCAACTTTGCCATGAGACACTTGTGTCCATTGCCGGTGTAGTCACTCATGTAGTTGTTGTTTACAACTTCACCTTCCTTGTTGAGGATCTTCAAGTTCTTTTGTGTGTCTTGAGCAACTCCGGCCACACCACCAACATCCTCGGGTTCGGACCCTTCTAGTGCCAATAATGCTTTTTTCTTGAACTTGTTGTTGAGAGGGTTTGGGAGCTTCTTGGGAACTTCCTTCCGAGGAAATCGAGGTTTGTCCTCTCTCTTCTCATACGGACAATCCTCCGCAAAGTGTCCCGGTCTCTCACAATTGTAACAGTTTCTTCTCTTCTTCTTTTGGAATCTTCCCTTGAAGTCCCCTTTGGTGAACCTCTTCACAAAGAGAGCCATATCATCATATGAGGGAGTTTCATTGGAGTTATCATCATCTTCATACTCATCTTCTTCCTCATCATCATCAAACTCCTCGAGCCTAGCCTTGAGTGCAAGGTTTGAGGATGGACCACTATAGGTGGCGAGAAGTCTCTTGGACTCCTTTAGGTGCTCTTCATATTGCAAGAAGGTGGCAATCACATCATCCGGTGTCATCTTGAAGAAGTCGGGCATACGCCTCAATTCCCACACCATTTTATGAAAATATACCATGAGAGCATTCAACATCTTGTCCACAAGGTAACGGTTGGTGATTTGATATCCATCAAAAGATTTCTCACATGTGAAGGATTGGACATGAGCGGAGAAAATTTTGAGACGCATATGGAGTTGTTGGGGCGTCTCATCTTTCTTCGTGTGAAGATTGTGCAATGCATTCTTTGTGGTCTCATATCTTGTCATTTGGAGAGAGCCGGTGCCGGAATTGGCAATGAGAAGAGTATCCCACATCTCCTTGTCATTGGTGATATGAAGAAATGGTGCACGCGTCAACTCATCCATTCCTCTTTTCAAGAACCCAATAGCAGCAAGGTTGAGATGTCTGTCAAACACTTCACTTGGTGTAAGGTTGTTTGGATCAACAGGATAATAGCCTTTCCCGGAGTCGATGAGGTTCCAGATGGGTTCACACACAAACCTAAGATAATCTTCCATAAGACTTTTCTAATCCAAAAGGTTAGTGTTCTCGGTTAGTACCGACGGATTTCCATTGAAGTTATACTTAGGTTCCACAAGCTTAGGAGCAGATAATCCCATTGGTAGGGACCACCTCTTTGCAAGGGGACTTCGGAACCGGGGTACACAAAGGCCGCTTGTGGGGACCTTGGGGCCGCACCACTTGACGTTTGTGACTCCGATGCCGGAGCCTTCATCCTTGCAAAGGAGGCTTCCATTTCCTTTCTTTGATTTTCTAAAGCCTTTTGCAAAGCTTTTGCCATATCACCGGAGGTGAACAATTTAGGATCCTCAATCTCATAGTTAACATTCCCCGTGGAGGGAGGCACCGCAACTTGTGCGGATGCTCTTCGATCGACAGCCAATCTCTCGGCTTCCAAACGAGCGACATCCGCAGCAATTTCGAACTTTCAAGAATGTTGTCCTTGGTCATATCTCTCTAGGGAGGTTAAGCCACAAGATTAGAGCACGAGGCTCTGATAGCAATTGAAAGGATCGAGATAGACCTAGATGGGGGGGGGTGAATAGGTCTTATTACAAATTTTATCATTACTTAGCAATTTTAGGCAATAATGCGGAAGATCAATGTGTGCCTAACAATTGCAAGGTTTACCTAGCTATGACAAGATAAACAATAAGCACAATAAACTAAAGGAAGTGAGGGGAAAATAATATGGTAGCACAAGTAATAAGGGGAAAGACTTGGGATAACCGAATGACGCGAAGACAACAATGTATCCCGATGTTCACTTCCTTGGAGGGAAGCTACTAGCCGTTCGGAGAGAGTGGGTGAAACCACGAAGGCACACCAACGCCATGAAGGCTCACTCTATTACCCTTGAGATATCACCCCGAAGGCGATTCCCAACCACTACGGGTTGACCTTAAAGGTGGTCACCAAACCCTCACAAACTCAACGGGGGTAATCACAATGGTCAATTCCTCTCCGAAGAACTCCTACCCTCCTAGGAGCCTCCAACCTCCAATAGTAACAAGATCAATGGGAAAAAGCTCAATACTTTCTCAAATCACGATTTTCTTTGGTCGGAAGATGGGGAAGGGACGAATCTATCACGTGGTGAAAGATCCGACAAGAACTCTCACAAATCTCTCCGGGATCTTGGATTTAGTGTAGGAGAAAGGGGAGAGGGAGCACTTGGTGTTCTTGAGGGAAATGAATGAAGTGTTCAACCCTAACCCTAACTTGGTAGGGGGTATATATAGGTGCTCAAGAAAACTAGCCGTTTTGAGTTGTCTCGTATGCTCCGGACGTCCGGGACTTAAGTCGAACGGTCTGGGCTGTGCCCGGACGGTCCGACCTGATATCCGGATGGTCCGGGAAGACAGGGCAACTTCTACATGTGTGCATATGTTATTGGTGTCAGACGGTCCGGGAAGAACAGCCGGACGGTCCGGGCCGGGCCCGGACGGTCCGGCACATGATCCGGACGGTCCGAAAGATTGTGCACCCTCTGGTCCTGGGAGCATAATTATTCAGACGGTCTGGGTCCAGCACGGACGGTCCAAGCTGTGCCCGGACGGTCCGACCTGACACCCGGACGGTCCTGATGATTGTGCACCCTCTGGTTTCGTGAGCGTAATTATTCGAACGGTCCGGGGTCCAGCTCGGACGGTCCGGCGAATTATGCACCCTCGGGTGTCTCGGGATCATAATTATTCGGACATCCAGGGTCGTGTCCGGACGGTCCGGGCTGTGCCCGGACGGTTTGCGAGGTGGCCCAGACGATCCGGCAGGTGTAGTGAGTGCTCAAATTGTCGTCTATTGAAAACCCTACACAACTATATTGATTTTTCTTGGATGTATGAAAGTGTATTTTACATGTTGGAGTTTTAATGATTTGAGCAAGACAGAACTCAACCTTATGATCCCCTCTTAATAGTGCGGGGATCCCTATGACTCAAGATGTAATAGTAAAGAAGACTTAGCGTCATTATCAGTCGTTATGTCAAATTCTTGAGTGCGGTCGAGGTTCAGCATATGATCCCTGCACGATGATGTCAAGAGAACTAACCAACTTCCTGTGTGTCACTTAACAAACGTAGTTAGTCCCCTTTATGTATATTGTCATCAATCAACAAACTATGCTTAAGGGCATGATTGCACTTTTAGAGGTGTACCTTAATTGTAGGCACTACACTTGGTCTAACGAGAGGCGGACTGCAACATTGGAGAAGTTGGACCATGTCTTCTCGTCTAATGAGTGGGACGAGGCCTTCCCGAATTGCTTCCTTTCGTCGATGGTACCGCGGTCTCTGACCATTGTCCTCTATTGATGGACATGAATGTGGAGGTGCAAATGGGCAAGCGCTTAAATTTTGAAGCTTTTTGGGTGAAGGACGAGGGTTCTATGGAGGTGGGACGGCTTGGGATTCGACGCCGGTGGAGGCAAACGGCTACCTTACCCTCCATAATAAAATGAGGGCCACTACAAAGGCTCTGCAGAGTTGGAGCGACCGGTGGATCAGGAACGTGAAGATGCAAATCGCGATCGCACTGGAAGTCATTTTGCGGCTGGATGTCGCCATGGAGTCAAGGGACCTATCCCCTGCCGAGCAGGATCTGCGCAAGTGCCTGAAGAGGAAACTGCTGGGATTATGTTCACTGGAAAGGTCGATTGCACGATAACGGTCGCGCCTGCTGCACCTAAGGGATGGGGATGGAAATTCCCGGATGTTTCACCAGTAGGCCTGCCATAGGCAAAGGAAGAGTGTCATTGGCTCGGTCCGATATAATGGACAGACCTACACGGTCCAGGAGGAGGTCGCATCCGCGGTGGACGCGCACTTTGGAGGGGTCTCTGGAAGTTGCGAGGTGAGGGAATGCAACATGAACTTGGATGCCCTGCACTTGCCTAGATTGGATCTCTCGCAACTGGAGGAGCCGTTCTGCTGCGAGGAAGTGCAGTCAGTGATCAAGGATATGCCCATGGATAAGGCGCCGGGGCCGGAAGGTTTCACCGGCCGGTTCTTTGCGACGTGTTGGGAGATCATTAAGGAGGACTTCAGGCGTGGGCTCAATTTTTTCTACAATGAGGACGTCTGTATCATTGAAGTCATCAACAAGTCGCTAGTCTCTTTGCTGCCGAAGAAGGAGGGCGTTGTGGATGTGGGAGATTTTCTCCCCATAAATCTTGTGCATGGGGCGATCAAGATCTTCGAGAAAATTCTTGCTGTGCGCCTTGCCCGGGAACTTTCGCGCCTGATGGGCATACACCACAACGCTTTCGTTAAAGGGCGGTCGCTCCGCAATAACTTCATGCTTGTGCAATGCATGGCGAGATGTTTAAATGCTCGGAAGAATCGCACGGTGTCTCTGAAGCTGGATATTGCGAAGGCCTTCGATTCGGTACAGTGGCCCTTCTTGGTGGAGGTTTTGCGGCAAGTAGGTTTTGGGACGCGATGGAGGAAATGGGTGTGTGGACCTTGGCCACGTCCACCACGAAAATCATGGTTAATGGGATCCCCGGTGACACGATATACAACTGCAGAGGGTTACGGCAAGTGGATCCCCTATCCCCAATATTGTTTATCCTGGTGATGGAGCCATTACAAAAGATTTTCATGATTGTTGAGGACCGGGACCTGATGGCGCACTTGTCACGAGTGGGCATGCATCACCGCCTCTCAATTTTTGCGGATGATGTTGCCTTGTTTGTTAAGCCGTATCTGTAGGACCTCGTCGCTTGCAAGCATGTGTTGGACCTGTTCGGTGAGGCGTCTGGGCTGCGTATCAACATGGCCAAGTCCCAGGCCGTGCCCATTAGGTGTACCGGCCAGGACATTGACATGGCGTGCAGCCTCCTTGGGTGTAGCCTAGGGGCCTTGCCGTTGCGGAATCTAGGGCTCCCACTCATACTACGCAAGTGATGGTGGTGAAGTTAATAGGTTTAGTGGGATTGCCTCCCCTGTTAACCGCGCCAATAAACGATTCTTGATAACCCACAAGTCTAGGGGATCAATTGTAGCTTTTCAATAAATAAGAATGTCGAACCCAACGAGGAGCAGAAGGTTCTGATAAGTGACACTGGATAAGGAAAGGTTGCACACAATCAAAGGTAAATATTTAGGGGTTTTTAATTTAAGAAAAATAAAAGTAAAAGACAAGAAAAGTAAATAGGGTCACTGAGGAGTAGCAAGTGGCCCAATCCTTTCACAAGGATAAGCCTAGGAACTAAACTTATAAAAGCTAAAGCGTTCTCGAGAACACATGGGAGAGATAGCCAAGTTACTTTCACCATACTCCACCAAGTAATATGTATTGTGTTGATAAGTGTTGGTGGGTGGATCAATGCTAGTACACCTTATATTCTAAGATAAGTGTACTCTTATGATTACACACCTTGCAAGCATCCGCAAATACAAGGTAGTAATTAAGGCATAAGCCTAACCACAACATTACGATCAAGGATCCACAACTCCCTTTTGCAAAAGTGTGCGAACTGGGGTTCAGGTTTCTGTCACTCCGATAACCCACCATAAGCATCATTTGTGCAAAATGTATTCCTCTAGGCCCATGAAAGGTGAAGTGTTAAGTGTTCGACTCACAAAACACCACTAGAGAGATAACAACACAACTTAAGTATCAAACAACACATAACACTTCAACATCGTATGACTACTAACAACTAGACTACTCCCGTGTTCTCAAGAACTAAAGTAACTACTCACAAGACATAAAAGAGATCATGATCAGAGGTGATAGATGGGTGGCAAACAATCTGGACACAATGATATTTCTCCAACAAAACTCAATAGCATTCACCACAAAGTAGTAATCAACTCCAACAGAGTAGAGAGGATAGATAGTACGGATTACAACACAAGTTGCAATTGTGAGATGAGATGGGATGGAGATGGTGCTGATGTTGGGGATGATGTTGATGATGATCTCGATGATGCCCGTGACGATGATGATGATGATGATGGCGACGATATCCCCTTCCGGGAGGTGATCTCCCCGGCGGAATCTGCCCGCCGGAGATGGCTTTTCTCCTCTGTAGGTTTCCGCCCCGTGGCAGCGGCGAAACACGGAAACTCTTCTCTATTCAGGGTTTCTACCCCAGGGGGTCTTATAGGCGAGAGGGGGCACCGAGGGGGGCCACCAGGCATCCAGGAGGGTGCCTGGCGCGACCAGGAGGGGGCCGTGCCAGGCACCCTTCTGGCTGCCTGGTGGGTCCCCTCACCTCCATCCTCGGTGATCCCCAGTCAATCTTCATAAAAACACTCCCCGTAAATTTTCATCGCATTTGGACTTGATCTGATTAAGCAACTTGGTGTCCACTTTTCACCGTTGAATTCTGGTTCTGCTGCTTCAGCACCGGAAAGTTGTAAACTGTGTAAAACAACATAAGAACAATACTTTAAAGTGAAATATATCAATGAATAGGATGAAATTACAATATAAAATAGTGGTTCATTTTGGAAGTATCAACTCCCCCAATCTTAGACCTCGCTTGTCCCCACTCGATTGCTGAGCTCGGTAAACCTTTCCACCAGTTTAGAGAGTGAAGCGTCGATAAAAGAATAAGGACAAGAAGCATCAATATTTCTCACCAAACTGAAGCATCCTCAACAGCAACCTCAACTCATAAGGTCCTTATGAGAAAGTAGTAACAATTATAACAAAGAAGGACCTGGAAAACTCATCAAATCATGGCAAACATAGCCTTGGTCAAGGAACAACTAATAACTTTTACTTTTTCTCTTTCACTTACAATGGAACCAGTTGAAGCTCTGGAAAGAACATGTTATCAGTCAAGAAGTGCACATGTTAACACAAAGGAAGATGTTTACTAAGCATAAGCTTTTGCAAACAACTCACTTATCAAAAGATAACGTCAACAAAGACGTAACATGCTAACTTTCAATGCAGCTTTGTATGCAAGAATCTTTATTAACATCAAGTGTCTGTTCTCTCTCAAGAAGGAAGGAAGTAGGAAGGACTGACTCAGCACAAAATAAAGGATAAACCCCGTGCAAAAGGGTAAGCAGGGAAAACTCATGTGCCATCTCTAGATCAAACAAAATAAAAACATGTCTTTGGGAGGTGCATGATCCGTCAACGACTGCTAATAGATAACTCACTCACTTCATGATTTGGACAAGTTTCGAGGAACGGCTCCCATGTGGGAACGATCACATCCCCTTAAATTCCTTTGTTTATCACTCATAAATGAGCGAAGGAACTTGTGCGTTAGTATTTATCTTTTACGAGCTGGGCACTCATGCTAGTCCCTTCTCGTATTAGGGGTTTCCAGATTAGGCATGCAATCCCAAGATAAAACTTGTCCAAATTAAGAAGATCATGGGTTACCCACCACTTCCTCATGAGCTGAATCAGTGGCACAAAACAAAAGATTTTGAACATCTAGAGATAGCACATAAATTATATACTTTAGGAGTGGTAGTGGAATACCACAAATAGGAAGGTATGGTGGACTCAAGTGGAAGATGTTGGTTTCAGGGTATGGAAGTACAAGCAAATTCTGCTTAGTACAGAGTTTTGGCTAGCAAGGCTTTGGGAGACCATACAATTGATGACAACTTAGATGCAAGCAATCCAAAGCATAAACATTAAAACTAGCATGAAACATCAAGTTGTCTTTCTTGTCAACATAACACTTCAAGCATAATAACACAAAGGTTTTGGCTATGTCGCTACTTTGAGAAAAACATGCTTGTTGTTATGACCAAAGCTATACTTTCCAATATTTAAATAAAGTTTTCGAAGCCACACCTGAAATAAGGTCAATACTCCCATAAGAATCAGCTCATAATGTCGATGGCGTGAAGATAATACCGAGTGCAGCGAAGAAACCAATATAGTTCTCATTAATATTCCTTCATAGACGACCCCACACTCACGGATACAAAGCTCTCCACAAAAGGAGTGATAGACCTCAAAGCAACACCTATTTCATAAAGTAACTTCCCTAGACATGATACGACTCTACTTGACTCCTAAAGACAAAGATAAAGATAAAGATACCCGGCACTCCCCCAAGCTTGGAACAAGCTAAGGGGATGCCACTACCCGAGGAGTTTTACTCCTCAATCTTCCTGCTTCTGGTTCTTCAAGTCTCTGATTATGCGCCGCAGACATTGATTTTCAGCTTCCAAGATCTCCACTTGCGCTTTTAGCGCACGGAAATCTTCACAGAATTGGTTGGCCATGCGATAAGCTTCAGAGGCGGTGGACGGCCTTTTTGGATCCTCAAGAGAAGGAGTTGTTCCTGAAAGCTTAAGAGAAAAGTCATACTGAGGTTGGACAAACCCCGCCATGATGGGGTTGCTTGGTCCTCCTTCTTGCTGGGCGGTGACGATCTTGACTTCTTTTCTCACGGAGCGCTCCATCTCCGCTTGCCTTGCAGCAATTTCTTCTTCAGTGGCCCATCCGACATACTTCCTTTGATTGTAGTCTTGCTGGAGTTGGCGCAGACGACAGCCCATGTAATATTCTTCGCTCGAGTCACAAGAAGACATCTCTAGCAACAGATTTTCACCCTGGCAAAAACAGACCGAGAAAGAAAACACACGAAATCGCAAGATATGGTGCCGAGACTATCCGGTCAAATATATAGCAAAAATTTCTGCAATAGAAGGAAGGTTTCAAGCCTAGGTGGAGTCAGAGTCGGAGTCCAGGGCACCCAGGAGGGGGGCCGCGCCAGGAGGCCTCCTGGGCCCCCTGGAGCTCCTCTCCAGCTCCACTCGGGCTTGGAATTTTCCTAATTTTTCAAAAACTTTGAAAAGTAAACTTTTATTGACGTTCGCGGTGTTTTCTTACCATAATTCATACCTTTTCTTATTCTTCTCCTGCCAGAGTCTGAAACTGGCTGCAACATGTTCTTCGTGAGTCTTTGTATATATCATGTTTGCATCCACATTGATTGGATCACCTGCCATATAATGTTTGAGTCTTTGTCCATTCACAACTTGAGGTTTGGTGCCTTCGAAATTATTGATCTTGATTTCACCAGACCGATATACTTCTTCGATATGAAAAGGTCCTTCCCATATGGAAAGTAGTTTCCTGGAGAAAACCTGAAACGAGATCTAAACAACAAAAATTTATCACCAACATTAAATTCACGTTTCAGAATTCTTTTATCGTGCCACTTCTTTACCTTTTCCTTGAACATTTTAGCGCTCTCGTAAGCTTCACTCCTCCACTCATCTAGAGAAGTCAAGTTCATGAGACGCTTTTCACCAGCTAACTTTGGGTCAGCATTTAGCTCTCTGACAGCCCAGAAAGCCTTGTGCTCTAACTCTAATGGTAAATGGAAAGCCTTGCCATAGACCATTTTATACGGAGACATGCCCATGGGGTTTTTGTAAGCAGTTCTATACGCCCACAAAGCATCTCCTAACTTCTTTGACCAGTCCTTTCTAGAACTGTTTACTGTCTTCTGTAAGATCAACTTGATCTCCCTATTGGTGATCTCAACTTGCCCACTAGTTTGAGGGTGGTACAGTGATGCAATCCTATGATTGACATCGTACTTGGCTAGAGCTTTCCTAAAAGCTCCATGCGTGAAGTGTGACCCTCCATCTGTCATGAGGTACCTTGGTACTCCAAAGCTAGGAAAAATTACATCCTGGAGCATTTTCAAAGATGTCTTGTGATCAGCACTCTCAGTGGGGATTGCTTCAACCCACTTGGTTACATAATCAACAACAACTAAGATGTGTGTGTACTTGTGTGAAGGAGGAAAAGTACCCATAGAATCAAAACCCCAGCAATCGAAAGGTTCGATCACTAGTGAGTAATTCATAGGCATCTCATTTCTTCTGCTAATGTTACCAACTCTCTGACACTTATCACAAGATAGAACGTACCTTCGGGCGTCCTTAAAAAGAGTAGGCCAATAAAAACCTGATTGTAAAACTTTATGTGCGGTCCTTTCACCGGCACGATGTCCTCCATAGGGACTATCGTGACATTGTCGAAGAATGTCCTGCTGCTCGTGCTCCGGTATACACCTTCTTACGATCCCGTCCGCACCTTCTTTGTAAAGATGTGGATCATCCCAAAATTAGTGCCTCAAATCCGTGAAGAATTTCTTCCTCTGCTGAAATGTAAAACCTGGAGGCAAAAACTTTGCAAGATAAAATTAGCATAATCTGTAAACCAAGGGTCGGAATGAGATTGTACTTTTACAACAGCAAGCTGTTCATCTAGGAAACCGTCATTGACTGGAATAGGATCGTGCGGGATATCTTCCATCCTTGAAAGATTATCCGCCACTGGATTGTCTTCTCCTTTTCTATCGAAAATCTGCAAATCAAATTCTTGAAGAAGGAGTACCCATCTAATGAGTCTTGGTTTGGCGTCCTTTTTTTGCATAAGATACTTAATGGCAGCATGGTCAGTATGAATAATAACTTTAGAATCAAAAATATACTGCCTAAACTTATCACAAGCAAACACCACTGCCAAGAATTCCTTCTCGGTAGTAGCATAATTGTTTTGATCACTATCAAGTGTCTTGCTGGCATAGTGGATGACATTCAGCTTCTTGTCAACCCTTTGTCCTAAAACAGCTCCAACAGCAAAATCACTAGCATCACACATAATTTCAAAGGGCAAATTCCAGTTAGGTGGTTGTATTATAGGAGCGGTTATCAAGGCTTTCTTAAGAACTTCGAAAGCTTCCTTACAATCTTCATCAAATATAAAAGGAGCATCCTTCTGGAGAAGATTGGTAAGGGGTCTCGAGGTCTTAGAAAAGTCCTTGATAAATCTTCTATAGAAACCAGCATGACCTAGAAAACTACGAATAACTTTGATGTCCCTTGGATAGGGCAACCTTTCAATAGCTTCAATCTTTGCCTTGTCCACTTCAATTCCCCTTTCGGAAATCTTGTGTCCAAGAACTATGCCTTCGTTAACCATGAAATGGCACTTCTCCCAATTGAGCACCAAATTCGTTTCTTCACATCTCTGCAAAACTTTATTAAGATTGTGGAGACAGTGGTCAAAGGAGTTTCCATAGACGGAAAAGTCGTCCATGAAAACTTCTACAATCTCCTCACAGAAACCATGAAATATTGCAGACATACACCTCTGAAAAGTAGCAGGTGCATTACACAAACCAAAAGGCATACGCCTATAAGCATAAGTACCGTAAGGACACGTAAAGGTGGTCTTCTCTTGATCCGCGGTGTTAACGTGAATCTGGGAGAAGCCAGAATACCCATCAAGATAGCAGAAGTGGGTGTTTTTAGACAGCCGCTCGAGCATCTGATCAATAAAGGGCAGAGGATAGTGGTCCTTCCTGGTGGCCTTGTTCAACTTCTTGAAATCAATACACATTCTATATCCAATAATAGTCCTCTGAGGTATTAGTTCATTTTTATCATTAGGAACAACAGTCATACCTCCTTTCTTAGGAACACAATGAACGGGACTTACCCACTTACTATCAGCTATAAGATAGATGATACCTGCGGCTAGAAGTTTGAGAACCTCCGTCCTAACCACGTCCGCCATCCTTGGGTTCAACTGTCGTTGATGATCAACAACTTGTTTAGCATCGGGCTCAAGATTGATAGTATGTTGGCAAATGGATGGACTAATACCCTTGAGATCATCAAGAGTATAGCCAATAGCACCTCGGTGTTGCGGAGTGTCTCCAATAATCGCTCTTCTTCATACCCTGAAAGGTTAGAATTGATAATAACAGGATATACTTTCTTCTCATCTAAATAAGCATACTTGAGCGTATCGGGTAGTGGTTTTAGATCAAACACCGGGTCTTCTTTTGGTTGCGAGAGGATTCCTAAAGGTTCAACCGGGAGGTTGTGCTTCCGAATAGGAGTTTGTCAAAAAATATGTCTTCTAGTTCATCCCTCTCCTGCATATGTATGTCATTCTCGTGGTCTTCCATAAATTGTTGCAAAGTATCATCAGGAGGAATAGCAATAGAATCAATTTCTTCAATAATTTTGTCATTACTTGACAAGTCAGTACCACGAGGTTGCTTAGAAAACTTAGAAAAATTAAATTCATACGGCTCACCGTTGAATTCAATAGAAACTTTACCTTTCTTGCAATCTATTATAGCTCCACAAGTGATGAGGAAGGGCCTACCAAAGATAATAGGGCAAAAACTATCTTGGACTGAACCAAGTACAAGAAAGTCAGTAGGATATTTTACCTTCCCGCAAAGTACTTCAACATCTCTCACAATCCCAACTGGAGAGATTGTTTGTTTATTTGCAAGATGAATCGTGACATCAATGTCCTCGATCTCACACGGCTGAATCTCGTGCATGATCTCTTGATAAAGTGTGAAGGGAATAGCGCTGACGCTAGATCCCAAATCACATAGCCTATAGTAATTATGATCTCCTATTTTGACAGATACAACTGGTGTACCTGAAATTGGGCCTTTTTTCTTGGCTGTGACAATGTTAGTGGAAACAGCACAAAAACTAATAGTGGATTCTTCAATATCACTGGTTACCAGATCCTTGACCATTGCAACTTGAGGCTTGACCTTGATCATGTCCTCAGGTTCGTCAGTGGTCCTTCCGTTTTTGTTTAGAATACCTTTAACAAAAGGGTGCTCATTTATCCTTGAGGGATAAGGAGGCTGTTCATACACAACTGCAGGTAAAACAGGATCAGTAACATTAATCTCAATAGGTGACTCCTTGAAAGGCTTATGATGTTGACTCTCCTTCTTCTTAGAAGAATTAATATGAGAAGCAAAGTCCTTGCAAAAGTCAACCATTAGCTAGGAATGAAGACCAATTTTAGAGCAAAAGGTATTAAAGTAATCAGTCTTCACATAACTCTCAATATAGTCGTGCTCATAGTTTATAGCGGGTTCAATACCTTTATCAATTTCCTAGTATTCAGTGTTCTTCTGGATCCTTTCTATAAGATCCCATTTTTCTTCCATACTTCTGGTCTGGAATACCCCGCTAGAGGAGGCATCCAACATCTCCCTGTCCTGACGAGAAAGCCTGGCATAAAAATTTGTAAGTATAATTTCCTTGGGGAGCTCATGGTTTGGGCATTTGAGCATCAGGGACTTCAGTCTCCCCCAAGCTTGAGCGATGCTCTCTCCGTCGCGAGACCAAAAGTTGTAGATGTAGTTCATGTCTTGGTAAATTTCACGAAGAGGATAAAACTTTGCATAAAAGAGAGACATAAGCTTTGGCCATTCAAGCAGATCAGAGTTATCGAGTAGTTTTATCTTTGAGTGATACGGAGAATAGTTTCTTCATGACGAACTCCATCGTTACACCTGCAAGCTTAAATAAAGAACATAATTGTGATAAATCTAGCAGGTGTTCTCCCGGATGTCCTTCTCCTGTATAAAGATTAGCCAAGACATAATCAATAATACCATATGGTATTTTATAGGGCAAAATTTCAGTAGGGGTAGGAGTGACCACCACAGTCGTGGGGCGGCTCCTTACCAGCAACGAACCAACAGTAGAATAGTCCATAAGGACTGAAGGTAACAACAGAAAATAAAGGTTTCCTTAACGGCTTCACTTACCAATAGCGCTACACTCCCCGGCAACGGCGCCAGAAAAGCTCGTTGATGGCAGTGAAGTTAATAAGTTTAGTGGGATTGCCTCCCCTGTTAACCGCGCCAATAAACGATTCTTGATAACACACAAGTCTAGGGGATCAATTGTAGCTTTTCGATAAATAAGAATGTCGAACCCAACGAGGAGCAGAAGGTGCTGATAACTGACACTGGATAAGGAAAGGCTGCACACACTCAAAGGTAAATATTTAGGGGGTTTTAGTTTAAGCAACAGAAAAGTAAAAGACAAGAAAAGTAAACAGGGTAACTGAGGAGTAACAAGTGGCTCAATCCTTTCACAAGGATAAGCCTAGGAACTAAACTTATAAAAGCTAAAGCGTTATCGAGAACACATGGGAGAGATAGCCAAGTTACTTTCACCATACTCCGCCAAGTAATATGTATTGTGTTGATAAGTGTTGGTGGGTGGATCAATGCTAGTACACTTTCTAGACTAAGATAAGTGTACTCTTATGATTACACACCTTGCAAGCATCCGCAAATACAAGGTAGTAATTAAAGCATAATCCTAACCACAACATTACGATCAAGGATCCATAACTCCCTTGTGCAAAAGTGTGCGAAATGGGGTTCAATTTTCTGTCACTCCGGCAACCCACCATAAGCATCCTTTGTGCACAATGTATTCCTCTGTAGGTTTTCGCCCCGTGGCGAAACACGTAAACTCTTCTCTATTCAGGGTTTCTACCCCAGGGGGGTCTTATAGGAGAGAGGGGGCACCGAGGGGGCCACCAGGCATCCAGGAGGGTGCTTGGCGCGGCCAGGAGGGGGGCGCGCCAGGCACCCTTCTGGCTTCCTGGTGGGTCCCCTCACCTCCATCCTCGGTGATCCCCAGTCAATCTTCATAAAAACACTCCCCGTAAATTTTCATCGCATTTGGACTTGATCTGATTAAGCAACTTGGTGTCCACTTTTCACCGCTGAATTCTGGTTCTGCTGCTTAGGCATCGGAAAGTTCTAAACTGTGTAAAACAAACCAAAACAACATAAGAACAATACTTTAAAGTGGAATATATCAATGAATAGGATGAAAATACAATATAAAATAGTGATGCATTTTGGACGTATCAGCAAGCAGTCGACCGCTCAGCTACAGTACCTGGTCGACGCGCTAGCAAACCAGTTGCCCAAATGGAAGGGCGACGCTCATGACCAAGAGTGGAAGTCTCACTCTAATAAAATTGGTCCTTTCCTCCATGCCCATCCATGCGATGATGACCTTGCACCTGCCTCGGAAGACTATTGCGGCTTTGGACAAAGTTTGTAGGGGTTTTCTCTGGGGTGGTCGAGCGGAGGCGCGTGGGGGAAACTGTGCCGTGTCTTGGGATGTGGTGTGTGCGCCCAAGTGGGCTGGTGGTCTGGGCATCCCCAACTTGGGATGGCTCAACGTTGCGCTGCGCAGCCGTTGGTTCACTCGCGCACTGGCTAGGGCGGCTGGAGGATCTGGGTCGCAAGAGGCGGAAGGAATGGTATACTGTCGTGCACTTGGTGGTCTGGGAGCTTTGGAGGCATCGTAATGCGGTTGTTTCAGATGGAGCTGTACCATCGCTTAAATAGGTAGTAGAGCGTGTGCGAGACGAGGGCCGGCTGGTCTTCTGCGGGAAGGAGTGGATGAGTTCTTAGGTGGTTTATCTAAGTGGGTCTTGCGTGAGATGCACGCTTTGTAGTAGGGTGGAGTATGGTGGAGTGAGTTGTAACTTGGTGCAGGCCCTCGTGCCTTTCTCTTCTTTAATATATGATATGCACGCTCGTGCATATTCGAGAAAAAAAAAACCTCAGCACTTGAAAGATAGTTTTGGCATATTTTGTCGTGTTTGTTGTTCTTGACACTAGATTTGCATTAACAATAGCAGCAGCATCAGATTGATTCACTACTATGGGCCGACTGACAAGTAAATGGAAGCAAATCATTCATTAGATATGTATTTACAAAAGTATTAATTAAATTTAAATGGAAAAGGTGAATATCAGGATCAAACTTGTCACACATATAGTCCTGAATAATGTCAATTGAGTTGGAAAAGGTGAATATCAGGATCAAACTTGTCACACATATGGTCCTGAATAGTGTCAATTGATTTGAATGCTCAATGCGGTCATAAGCATAAAGGAACCTGAAGAAACTGAATTATAGTACTGAACTCTTGGTCTTAGGTTCTCATGGTTTAATATTTTTTTCCATGATACTACCATGGCAGATTTTGTTTCATATTTGCCATGAAAAATCTACTGTCAATAGGCATGGCAACTTTAATTTATTCGCCTTGGCAATTTCAATTCATTATTTATATGACAAAACAACCTTTAAATTTGCCATGGCAAATTTCTCTTTATTCACATGGAAAATTTACCTATATCACCATGAAAATTAAGTTTGGACAAATTGTTTTTAACACCACCCATGGAAAATTCTTACTTTTATTGGACATGGCAATTCTTACGTATAGGACATGGTAAATTTTATTCATAGGACATGTTAATTCTTATTCATCGAACATAGCAATTCTTTGTACGTAGGACATGTCAATTCTTATTTGTAGGACATAATAATTCTTACTCTTAGAACATGGAAATTTCAGGACATGGAAATTTTTATTGGCAGTACATGGCAATTCTTGCATGTGGGTCATTATACTTTGCGAAACGTGTCAATTTTTGTTAAAATTATTAAACACAAATATTTTTTAGTAGAACATGGCAAGTTTTCATGGTTATAATAGTGCAATAGGATTTTGGATTGTTTAATTAAGATTGCGATGTCAACAGAATTACAATCTTGTTCCGTCCAAAAAACAAACAGAATTACCATGTTATGTTGTGTGAATTTTTGTCGTGTTCCTCAAACTACAATTGCACACATCATAAAATAAAAACTAAGAATTTTTTTCACCATGGTAGATGCATTTTTTTGAAAATTGCGCGTGCGTACATAAATGAAATTTTCCATGTACAACTCAAATTTGCCATGGCAATTATTATTTTTGTGTCACGACAATTCTTATTTGTGTGTATTTCTAATTTATGTGACTTGGCAAAAAAAAATTCATTATTCAGCAATTCTAATTTATGTGATATGACAAGTCTTACTTTGGCATGCCAAATGTTTTATGAATGTTGCCATGGCAAAATTTGTTTTTCATAGAGAAATGATCTGTGGCGAACGGACAGAGACACTTCCTGATGGAGAACTTCCGCTCTGAAGTTTTTAGATGGCAAGTTTAGGCGTTCATAGATGGCAATTATCAGCAAAAGTTGCTATTTACTAGCTAAATTTGTCATGTATTAGCAAAAGTTGCCATCTATTGACAAAAATTGTCTTCTTCCATGTGCTAATGTTGCCATCAAAACGTTCGGATTTGCTATCAGGGTCTTTTTAATAGCATGACATTTTTTGTTGGAGAGACATACCAAAAAAATGAAAATATGGTTGCCACGACAAGTTTTTTTTATATTTGGTGATTTTTTTTGCATGTGCCATGTTATGTAGTACATATAAGAACCAACATTTTTTAGCATGGTAGATGCATATTTTTAAAAAAATTTATGCGTACATATAAGAAATTTGCCGTGTAACACTCAAATTTGCCATGGCAATTCTTAATTTTGTGTCATGGCAATTCTTATTTGTTTGACATGGTAGTTCTTATTTCTGTGATATGGAAATTCTTATTTTTGTGTCATGGCAATTTAATCAACACACCATGGCAAATTTCAATATAAATTTGCTATGGCAAACTTGTATTTACTTCCATGAATTTTTTTTATGTTTTTTCGTACTTAATGATGAAAATTTTGGTTTATTGATCATGGCAAAATTATTGCAATGGAAAATTTGTATTTACTTCCACGACAATTTTATGTTTTTTTCATACTTAATGATGTGAAATTTGGTTAATTGATCATGACAACAATTTTTGATCATTTGTTTATGTATAATTTCATAGGCATGGTAGTCTTATTTTTGTATAAAGCATGACAATTTTTGAGAAAAAATAGCATGGCAATTTTGAATATGAATAGTCCATGACATTTTTTTCGACCATATAGCAATTTATTTATGTTATAATTACTGTGCTTTTGCATAAAAGCCAACGAAGCATGATAATTTTAATTAAAATATCATGGCAATTTTTGATATACTGTTTTTTTTGAGGATTTTTGACTGTAGAACAATCGTTCAACAATATTTATTAATATGAAATATTTACAAATGTACAAAAAAAAAACCACAAAAAAGTTTAGCCAATGCCTGTTCTATCTAAAATCATGGCTTAAGATAAATTAGCTAGAATCCATGCTTGAAGCAAATCATGGTGATTGCTCTTTATTCTGTATAAAAAAATGATCTACTTGGATTACAAGGCAAGATAGAATAGAATCTTACGCTATCTCTTATTTCCTAATACAATCATTATACTCAACATCCCCCGCAGTCATAACGTAGCGACGCAGACGGTGAGACTGAATAAGAATCCGAAGGCAGAGCCGACGGACATCCCCACCACAGTCGCAACGGTAGACGCATGGCGGAGTTTTTGGCTGGAGTGGAAGGCAACAAGGTTCCCAAGAAGGCGATAGGGTGGTGAGGCCATAGTCGAGGTAGTTGTACGAGAAATGTCGTGGTCGATGTCGAGTCGGCGTAGCCGGTGTCGAGGTAGTCGCCGAGGAGCCGCGTGTGCAAGGGGTACCGGGAAGTCAGGAGCGCAGTGCGACTCGAGAAGACCGGCACTGGCCGCCGGTCGTCAGTCGTAGCGCGGGACGTCCGGAAGAAGACGGTGTTGACAAAGCGTCGCGCCGGGTTTTCCAAGCCCGGGACACGTCGTGGACAAAGGCACTCATCGGTGTTGCCAGCACCGGGCATGCGTAGACGGACGAAGACGATGTCGACGAAACGCCACAGCAGGCTTGCCAGGCACGGGGACGCGTCGTGGATGAAGGCACACATTGGTGTTCCCAACACTGGGCATGCGTAGACGGGGACCAGTAGGAGCTGTACGCCATGTCGATGGGGCTAGCAAAGAAGGACTCAACAACAGTTGCGGCACAGATCGACGTAGTGTCGATGTCGCACGCGATCATCAGAGTAGATGAAGTGGCCGGGAAGAGGACGGCAACACTGGCAATGAGCTGGTGTTGGACGAAGACGAATATGTGGAGGACGATGTTATCGGCGAAACCAGAGGCCGCCCGTGGGGGGCACGTCGGTCGCCGGTAGAGGTGGCGCGGCTCGGGTGAGCGGCAACGACGCGGGTGGCGCAGCGACAGCGGTGCTCGAAGTAGGCGATGAGGAACCCAATAGCGTGACGAAGAACATGCATGGACGATGTAGTTCCCACGCCGAGAGAGGCGGCGCGGCGCATGCCATGGGGGCGTCAACGCGCGGGGATGGCTGAGAGACCGTGTGCCGCGGCGCTACGGCCCGAAGGCTCGACGCAGCGGCGGCGCACGTGTCGGGGGCGACGGCGGGGAAGACCTCGGGGCAACGCTGTTGACCGTGTGTCACGGCGCTACGGCCGAAGGGGCGATGCAACAACGACGTGCGAGTCGGGCGGCCGCAGTGACGTCCTCGGGGCGACGGCGTGGACTTCATGTCGCGGCGCTGCGTCGTCTGTGGGGGAGACGCAGCGGCGGCGCAGAAGTTGGGGCATCCACCTGGAGAATCACGGGGGCGGCGCTGCGGCCCTAAGGGGCTACGCAGCGGGCGCCCGATGCTCGATCGGTGGATATGCGCTCGTACACCAAGATGTTCTTCACGGCATCCTGCGGGGCACACGCGGACGACTGCGCGGGTCATCTGCGCGGCGTGGATGAGGCGATTGCGGGAGGGCAGGTGATCAATCCGATCGCCCGCGAGGTGGAGGGCGCTGCTCGGCGTGATGATGGCGATGAGGGCCCGAGCAGAACCGGACGGCGTGGGCTCGACGCGGGCGAGCAGACGCTAGTCCCGCCGACGCGAGTCCAGCAGGCGCGACTCCAGCCGGCGTAGTACAGGGGCGATGATGGCGGCGGATGACTCCCGATCTGAAGCGAAGGCGACGAAGTTCGGCGAGGGCGACGGGGGAGCAGAAGCGCAGAAGGAAACCATTATGGGTCGCCGCGTCGCGCGAAGCTGCCGTGTCGTTGAAGAAGCCGGTAGTCGCCGTTGTCGAAGAAGGGGCGCGGAGGATCGACGGCGACGGTGGGCAACGCAAACCGATCTTAGATCGGAAAACCAAAAAAGAGCGCCGATCAAAGCGAGTGGCGCGGGAGAAAAAGCCCAGATCAAGGGATCGGGAGAAAATACTCTAGGGCAGCCGATCCACGGGATCGATGGACGAACCTTAATTACGGGCAGCGCAACTCCCGACGGTGATCATGGAGATCGGCCCATGGGGCGCCGCGGACGGAAGCGACGGCGGCGGCTAGGATTTAGATTGTGTTTATGCTGATACCATGTAAAAGGATAAAGGGGGTTTGGTAGAATCGATGTTTATTGCTTTAGCCTTGGAAACATATATATATATATATATATAGTGAAGCTATTCATCACCCAGGGTACAGAATAATTTATTCTTCACCCGAGGTAATTTTATGAACCTTTCATAAAAAAATTATATTTGTAATACAAATAGTTACATTAATATGGATTCACTATATAAATTTTGACATAAAAAACAAAAATATAGTTTATAAGATCAAAAAAATTACATTTTATGTATATTTTACCCCATTATTTTTACGTTTGTAATTTTACGTAACATAAAATATATTTTATGGTGATTATATTTGTTTACGTTCTCTTTTTACATATGAAATAAGATCAAATTTACGAAATGTAAAATTATGGTGTATTAATGTCAAATCAGAGGGGGGTGAAGAATACCTATTCCTCACCCATGGTGACGAATAGTCTATATATATATATATATATATAGGAGTACAATGTCTATTTGGAATACGAGGCAAAATAGAATAAAATCCTACGCTATCTCTTATTTGGGAAAAGCTATGAAACTGCGCCGCATATAATCAGTCCTGTGCAGCGGCTTCATGCAAGTTGATTTGCATGCTACAGTATTTTGCTGTAGCGGAACTCTCTCCTGTACTAGCAAAATGTGCTAGCTTTGCTAGTTTTAAAATTTCAAAAAGTTTTACATTCTAAACCGTTAACTCAATTGGCGATCCGTTTTCACCATTAGCTTTCTCGCGATGAGATCTTTAAAACTAGATATCATTTCAATATGTTTTGATGACTTTTTTCACCCATACTTGCCATATTTTTGTATTTACTTGTCAATAAAAAATTACTTACTTCACTAATAAAAGTTAACTTAATTGCCATTTTTTATAATTGCCTATAAATATGACAACGCGATATAAATTAGATTTGTAAGTATTAAAAATCATTTTTGAAAATTGCGTGTTAAAAATGATAACTCTGCATATTTAAAACTGCAAAGCAGAAAAACAATCTTATTTGGCAATTCATGTGCAAAATATGACTACTCGGTGGTATAATCTGGCAACTATATAAATAACTATCAGAGAAGTAGAATATTAATGTGGCAAGTACTGATGAAAAAAAGTTTTAGCAACCTAGTTGGTATAATCTGGCAACTATATAAATAATTATCAGGTAAGTAGAACAGTAATGTGTCAAGTACTGATGAAAAAAAAAATTCAAAACATTATAACATGGGATCTAGTTTTTAAGATTTCCTCGCGAGGAAGCTAACGGTGAAAACAGAATGTCAATTAAATAAACGGTTTGAGAGATAAATCTTTTTAAATTTTTGCATCTAACAAAGCTAGCAGTATAAGAAAGATAGAGGAGAAAGCCGCCGCACGGGAAAATCATATATGCGGCGCCGTTGTGTAGTACAGTCCCTCTTATTTTCTAAGGGTCTGTCTAAAACACATGTACATGTGACTATAATTTTATCACAAATTAGCCCAACAAAACGAAATTTAATTATTTGTTTGTCCTGTTTTTTTTGTTTGTCCACAGAAAAAAATCAGCCCGATAAGCAGTCTGGAAAACTATCATTCGCCCCATTGTTCAGGCTTGTAATGGGCCGGCCCAAGTTTGCCGGAGGCCACATCTACATTTTTTGTGTAGTTTACGTTATTTACTTTTTTTTTGTTTGTACTTAAATATAATATAAAATAATTATATTAAAAAATATGTATATACAAATTACGTTATGTATGAAACAACTCAATATGTTATTAAATCAATGTTAATCAGGCATTTGAAAAATATTAAACGTGTATGAAATTTTTTTATCGTATATACGCCAAAATTATAAAATATATGCAAATATATTTTTTAAAATGTTGATCCTGTTTTAGAAAAATTAATTATATATGGATTTTTTTGATAATGTATTTAAAATTGCTAATCTGGCGCTAAGAATTGTTTAAACCATAAATAAAAAAATGTTGGTCATGTATTTAAAAAGTATATAGAAAAAATACACAATCTGTATTTAATTTTTTTTATCATCTATTAAAAAAATGTTGATCAAGTATGAAAAAACATTAATGTCGTATTTTAAAAAAATGTGTATGAAGAAATATTAAATATGGGAACGACTAGGGCGCATGTACAGGTGACATAATTATGTCCCGCGAGACCCTTGTCACACCTCCCCTCGTTTGTTAGTTTTAAAAGTCGGTCCCAGTTGCGACTCATTGGTGAACTTCCAACTAAGAAAAAAAAAGTTGAACCGAGTTGCGACTCGTTGGTGGACTTGCAACTGAGAAAAAAAGTCGGACCTAGTTGCGACCCGTTCGTGGACTTGCAGCTTAAAAAAAGCCGGACCCAGTTGCTACTCGTTGGTGGACTTGTAACTGAGAAAAAAAGTCGAATCCATTTGCGACTCGTTGCTAGACATGCAATTGAGAAAAAAAATTGAACCCAATTACGACTCGTTGCTGGACTTACAACTGAGAAAAAAAATCGGACCCAACTTCGACTCGTTGGTACACTTGCAACTGAGAAAAAAGTCACACTCAGTTGCCTCTCGTTGTTAGATTTGCAACTGAGAAAAAAATCGGACCCAGTTGCGACTCGATGGTGGACTTGCAACTGAGAAAAAAAGTGGAGCCCAGTTGCGACTCGTTGTGGACTTGCAATTGAGAAACAAAAATTCGGACCCAATTGCCACTCGTTGGTAGACATGAAACTGAGAAAAAAATTGGACCCAGTTGCGACTCGTTGGTGGATTTTCTACTAAGAAAAATTTCGAACCCAGTTGTGACTCCTTGGTGGACTTGCAACTGAGAAAATTTCCGACCCAGTTGCGACTCATTGGTAAACTTGCAACTGAGAAAAAAAATTCAACTCCTTGGTGGACATGCAACTGAAAAAAATGACGGACCCAGTTGCGACTCGTTAGTGGACATGCAACTGACAAAAAAAAGTCAGACCTAGCAACTGAGAGAGAAAAGTCGAACCTAGTTGCGACTCGTTGATGGACTAGCAACTGAGAAAAAAACCAGTTGAGACTCATTGGTGAACTTGCAACTGAGAAAAGAAAGTGAAACTCAGTTGCGACTCGTTGGTGGACATGCAACTGAAAAAAAAGACGAACCCAGTTGCGACTCATTGGTGGACTTGCAGCTGAGAAAAAAAAAGTCAAACTCAGTTGCAACTCGTTGGTGGACATGCAACTGAAAAAATAATCAAACCCAGTTGTGACTCATTGATGGACTTGAAAAAAAGTCGAACCCAGTTGCGACTTATTGGTGAACTTGCAACTAGGGCGGCAAAGGAAGGTCAGGCCCAGTTGCAAGTAGATGGTGAACTTGCAACTAGTACAAGAAAGAAAAGTCAAACCAGTTGCGAGTCAATGGTGTGTTGAAACTGGATGGAAAACAAATCGAGCCCAGTTGCAAGTTGATGATTGACATGCAACTGGGCCCGAAAAATTCAGACCGGTCGCGAGTCCATGGTGTGCTTGAAAATGAATGAAAAACAAATCGAGCCCGATTGCAAGTTGATGGTTGACTTGCAACTGGACCAAGAAAATGTCAACGGTGCAACAAAAAAAAGGCAAACCAAGTTTTAGTCGGTTTTGGATTTCCAATTGGGATGGGAAAAGTCAAGTCTAGTTGTGAGTCGGTGGGTGACTTGCAACTAGGGTTTACAAAAAATAAATCTAGTTGCGAGTCGTTGTGTGCCATGCAACTGGGTTGACAAAAAAGACGAGTTACGACTCGATAGGCAACTTGAAATTGGGTTTTTGAAGTGTATGGTGAACTTGTAACTAGTACAAAAAAAAATCAGAACAGTTGCAAGTCAGTGGTGTGCTTGCAACTGAATGAAAAAAAGACCCAAACCCAGTTGCAAGTTGATGGTTAACTTGCAACTGGACCAAAAAAAGTCTGGTGCAACAGAGAGAAAAAAATTCGATCAAGTTGGGAGTCGGTTGTGCATTTGCAACTGAAATAATAAAAAATTCAAGCCTAATTGCGAGCCGTTGGTGACTTGCAACTAGGTTTTGCAAAAACTAAATCTATTTGCTAATCGATGAGCGACTTGTACTGGGTTTTGAAAAACAAAGTAGTTGCGAGCCGGTGTGCGACATGCAACTGGATTGACAAAAAAAGCCGAAATGCAAGTCAATAGGCGAGTTACAACTGGATTGGAAAAAAAGTCCAGTTGCAAGTCGGCAACCAACTTGCAACTGGTTGTGCGAAATAAAATTCAGTTGTGAGTTGATGAGCGACATGCAATTGGGTTGACGAAAAATAGTTGCAGTTGAATTCAGACAAAAAATAGATTTACGAGTCGATGTACGATTTGCAACTAGGTTTCTCAAAATAGAAAAAATAAATAATAAAAAATAAAAATTGTAAAAGGAGAAAATAAAACATATTTTTTAGAAAACAATGAAATAAAAAATAATAATTTAAAATCAATCAAATAGGAAAAATGATAAGGAAAATGGGAAAACAAAGATATGAAAATAACACAACCCAACTCGCGATAACAAACATGCATCGACGCCATGTATTGACAAAAAATATTGTTTACAAATTTATAAAAACATTTACCAAAACCATATTTGTCATTTTTTAAAAGAAAATGAAAAATAAAGCATACACCAATACCTTTCTCAATGTAAGTAAACACCAATTTCATTTTCTGCATCCCTTACACATAGACCAATTTAACTTGGCTTGAAAAAGCATTTCCCATTTCCCATATTGTGTAAGGGATAGATATTCTCGCGGCCATATAAAAACAACGGCGCAGACACGGCACAGATAAAAAACAAGCCAACAAACAAGCCCAACACCCAACACAAAAAAAAGAAAAAAAGTGGTATATGTGAGATAAGTAAAACGCATGTACATGCGTTTTAGCACTTCCGATTTTCTAATACAATCATTATACTCAACATCATCATCGGCGCCGACCTGGGACTTCTTAAAAGAAGCATGCGCGGAGAATGATCTGGCCAACTTGAACGACGTCTACGAAGGACGCGGTTGCCATCAAGTCCAGCGGCTCTGTAAAACCCTTGGTGTCAGAGAACAGTAATCACTTTTGCTAATAAAGTTTACTGTTGCAAATCAGTCCTTGATCATCTTTGGATCAATTCAAATTCAAATTCCCCTGTGATTGAAATTAAAAACAATGTGGCAAATAAAAGTTCAACCAAGGACCTTGCAACCAATTTTGTAAAATGCCCAAGTTCAACCAAGGACCTTGCAACCAATTTTGTAAAATGCCCAATATTCAGTGGACCATGTCCATGTGGATATGGGAATTTATTAAGTTATAACATAAATCAAAAAATTCTTAATAGTAGCAAAACAGTGGCATTTAATTCCTTTTGAATAAAACAAAAATGCAAAAGATTTTATAAAAGTCTCAATCTTTTTGTGGCACTCTAGTATTGTGCAATGCTAATTTTGGAACAAGTTTTATGATTTACAAAATTGCTAAAGTAGCTAACACAAATTAAAACAAAAGGAAAGAAAACAGAAAGAAAAATAAATAAAACAAAATAGAAAATGCCTATCTATTGCTCTAGGCGAGGCCACCCCCAAGCCCACCCCCGGCCGATCTCCCCTTCCCCCACCAGCCCAGCCCACCCGGGGCTCTCCCTCCCTCCTCCCCTGTTCATGGCGTGCGTGGCGCGCATCCCGCGGCCGGCGCCGCCACGGCCACGCCATGGAGGCTATCCACCGGCTAGTCGTTGGGCGTAAGAGCCCCGAGCCTCCACCGTGCCCCCTGGACAAACCCTAAACCCCGCCCCCTTCCTCCTCGCGCCGCCATCACTCCCGAGCCGCCATGGTCGCGAGCTCGCGCGGGCACTGCTCCCCCTGTCCACCGCCGTCGTGTCCTTCTACCTCATCTTCGTCGTTTTCGTCGCCCTGGAGAAGATGGCGACCCGGGAGCCACCACAGCCCATGAATCAGACCGATCCCCTCGCCACGGCCGCCGTCTCGCATGCGAAGAATTCGTCTACACCGGTGTACCTCCGGCCTCCTCGAGCATCTCCCCGAACTCCCCGTGAGCCTCTCCCTCGAAGCCCCATGTCCCTCTTTCGAATTGGGCACGTAGACCGCCCTCATCGTCGTTTTCGTGCCGACGTGGTCACCATTCGCGCCGCCCGAGCTTACCGCACACACCCTGCACCAGCGCGCCCCCTGGTCGTGGACGGGCACCCCTAGCCGCGCCCGAGTCGTGCCCTGGATCCTTTAGACCCGCCCTGTGTTCGCGCCCCGTGCGCGCCTTGCCGCTCCCTGTCGCGGCCGCCTCCGCCCACTCAGGCGGCCCGCGCCCTCCTTGGACGGCCACATCACGCCACCGCATGCCGCGGTGTCCACGCACCAGCCCCCCAAACCTACTGCCCCGCCCTCGCGGGGGCTGGCCGCTACGGCCTCGCCGCCGTGGCTGGGGTCACCGGCGGGTATCCACTGGTCCAAACCAGTGGGTTGTGCCACTTCCAGGTGGGGGCCACCCCCTGTAAAAAATTAGGGAAAAGAAAAGAACCTCTAAGACTATGACATGTGGGCACTGCCCTTTTAAATAATTTTTAGATAATTAAACAGTTATTTAAAATGTGTGTCTATGACATCTCGGGCCCACCTGTAAGTTATTAGTTTAGTTTAAATGGATTATTAAGATGAGTGACTGACATGTGGGACCCCCAATGTTAATTAAATTAATAAAATGGTTTTATTAGCTGTGAGGCTGACCAATCAACCCCTCTGTGGATAATGTTGCATTTTATTAATAAAGAAAATCCAGAAATTGATTTAAAATGATTTAAACTTTGAATTTGAATATATTTTAAACCGTAAGTCAGATTCAAAAACTTTATACATGAAAATTGATCAGAAAAATATAACGAATACGGATAAGCTATCAGTATACCAACCACACCCCTCTAACGCACCAAACATCGAACCGTCCCCCTCCGGACCGTCTGTCCGATGATTTGTCCGGTACTGCAAAGTATCCGGATGAATTTATTCTAAACACAAAAGTTGTTCAGATTGTTTCAAATAGCACGGTTACACCATCCACACGTTTGTAGGGTGTCCACGCCACTAAAGACATGAAAACCTTCCCCCTTCGGGCCGTTTGTCGATAATCACCCGGAGCCGGCAGTTCATCCCCGGATGAATTCCCGCTCCGAGCAATACCCCTTGCACTGCGTTAGAACACCTTTAACTCTGCGTTTGCCATGTATTGTATTTGTATTGCTATTATTGTTGTGTATTTATTGTTTCTCCCCCCCTTTCTTATTGTCCGGTAGTCCCGACGACCGCTGCCGATGCCCCTGTGATCGACTACGTCGTCGACGACCCTGCCCCTACCCGCGAGCTTCCAGGCAAGCAGAGCCATTCTCTTCCCCAGATATCGCCTACCTTTCCGTACTTTCTTGCACTAGGCATTGTTACTGTTGCTGCTACGTTACAATCCTATTCAATTGCATAGCCTGATTTTGTCGCCCCTTGTTGTACCTTCCTTATCCTATGCTTCCTGCTATATCTATATATTATATTCAGTAGTGAGCCCTGCGCATTGTTAGCTAGGATTAGATAGCGGGCCGTGGCACTCAGGGGAGTGACGCGGATACAAAATATATACAACTGCAACAGGTACAGATCAATGCAGACGCCCTAGGGAACCTACAACGGCGAGACTCTGCCGAGTCGCTTCGAGTTTGACTTACGAGTGGACGAACTCGTATTTTACTCTCGTCGGCTCAGTAGCGTAGCATCACTGGGATGATACGAGGGTATTCCTCTTTAGTTCATTCCGCTGGTGTCTCGGCACCACCGGGGTGATACGAGAATATTCCTCTTTAGTTCATCCCGCTGATGCCTCTGTCGAACCCCTTTAAGTGTGCCATCGAGGGTGATTCCTCCTGGTTTCACTTAATGGTAGGCACTCGAATCAACTGGTGTCCTTAAAGGTACGAGTCGGGTGACCCAACGGTGCCCGCGAGCAGTATATTGTCGGGAGCGACAGGGAGGGTACGACCGACGTTACTGGCGTGCTTGGCCCCTGCTCGTATCTCGCGAGAGTTACCAAACCACGAAAAAGTCGAGCTCTACAAAGAGCACACGCGAGACAAGGTAAGGAGACGGTTCACCTTGTCCGTAACCGCGCGCTTTGAAGGGAAGACAGGGCATGCCCCGACGTTACTGGTGGGCCTTGTTGTTGTTCGTTGTCCGTTGTGTTGTTAGTCAGACAGCGATAACGGTTGTCTGCGAGATAATATTAAAATGCTAAATGGTTCGGCGGATGACTTTAGAGGCCGCAAAGGCCTGTACGCACTACCTTCACATGGGATAAGGAGTTATGGGCTCCCCTGCGTCGTAGTTTGTCCGAAAGCTCTTCAGACGTCAGCAGTACCACGGGCTGATAGCCGGGAAGCGTTCTTGTCTTCTTTGCTGCAGCAGGTGTCTTTGGATTTGCTTTTGCTTCACCGGCCAGTATCGTACCGTGCAGGAGCGTGCAAGGGTGAGGGACCTAGACCCCTTGGCGCATAGGATATAGTCCGGCGGATGGCCTCTCTGCTGAGCCTAGGATGGGCTGCACCGTGTCGGATAGCTTTGGTGGAGCGTTCTCTAACAAGGTTCCCGCCACCCTGGAGATCCGAGCGTGCAGGCTGAACAGTAGTGCACCCCTGCAGGGAGTTTAATCTATTCAAATAGCCGTGTCCACGGTAACAGGACGTTTTATGCTGAAGCTGGATCTTACCACTACAAACTACTACTATTAAACTGTATGGTTCCGGGTTTTCTTCCTCGTAGGGAAGTCGAGGAGGGGAACTCGGAGGCATTATTATTATTAATTATTACAACTTATATTATACAATGTTGCAGCAACTTCTGTTTCATTGTTACTTTATGCTTTATATAACTGTTGGATGTTTCTCTTCTCATGCTGCAAGACACGTCAGAAGATGCTAGTCTTCGATAAGCCTAGCTTCTTACCCTTATTCTGATTTTTACCTTGCAGTCCACTATATACAGCCTCCCCTTTCCATTTGGTACAAATGCATAAATGCTTAGTAGCGGGCGTAAGACTCACAGGTATGCTAGATACTCACCCTTGCTTTATTTCCCCTTTTATGTTTTTCCTGATCATCCGCTGCAGTCGATGTTGGAGCCCAGGAGCAGGAGTACTCCGGAGGCGCCTACTACTACGTCGAGCCCCCCTTTGACCAGGACCAGGAGTAGTTTCGGAGGCTCCCAGGCAGGAGGCCTTGCCTTTTCGATCTGTATCTCTGATGTTATTTGTGCTAGCCTTCTTAAGGAAAAACTTGACTAACTATGTCTGTACTCAGATATTATGGCTTGTATAACTTATGTATTCGGGTCCGTGTGACCCCCTTATATTGTAAAATATTGGGTTATCCTTTTGTGTTTAGTGTTGTGCTGTGATATTCTCACCGTGGCACCCTAATCTCAGCCGTGTACCCTGCGTGTATGATTACTGTACATGGATTGATTTTCTGGGCGTCACAGGCTCCTCCGCCTAGCAAGCGGCTCCGGGAGGGAGATGAGCCGCAGCGTCGCAACCACCGCAGGCCACGCTGCACCCTGATGGTCAGGCAGACGTCCAACATCTGCTTGCTTACGATCCTCACCCCCTCACCGCCGCCGTCCTTCTTGTGATGGCCCCGCGTCGCCGTGTCGTTGAAGCCGTGGTCCAGGTCGGGGACCATGGCTGGACCGTCGTCGGCGCCGACCAGGGACTTTGTGAACGACCAGTGTGCGGAGAATGATCTCGGCGCCTTGAACGACGACGACAAGGACGTGATGGCCATCAGGTCCAGCGGATGTCCATCCAGGCGAGTTGCTCGGGGAGAGAGATGAGGGGGGGCGGCTCAACTTCATCAAGCGTCCTTGTCGTCCGCAGGGATGCCCAAGAATTAAAGACGCTGCTAAGTGTCTCACGTTCGATAGGAATAGCATCAACACAATGTTTGGTTCGGAAGGAGGATCGATTGAAGCAAAAAAAAATATTTTTTTAGTAAATTATCCTAATAATATACGTTTTTAAATTTTTTTAAAAATAATACAGCATCGACCTAGCTGTGACCGACTAGACCAGTCGACCTAACCGTGGCCGACAGGGCCCAGTCGGCCTATTAGGCCCAGCCTAGGCCGACATGGCCACTTGGCCAGGCCGGCAAGCAGCACGAGCGCTAGGCCATGCACGCGATATGATATGATATGATATGATATGATATGATATGATATGATATGATAGACAGACGAACTAGCTAAGCTAGCCAGCAGTATACATCAGCATATGCAGTGAGTAACTAACTAGCCGCCATCTATCTACAAATATTATACTGTAATTTAAGCTTACTTGGGTGCTAAGATGTGATCGAAGACCTACTCCTATGTGCTATGGCTAGCCAATATTTTTTCTAGCTTAGCAATACAAGAAGAATTCATGGCATGTTCGGTGGATTACTTAATTAGTACGGTGAGAGGAACAGGTTCCCTAGTACTTAAGCGTGTTTGAAATTAATAATTTTTTTAATGTTGATAGAACATCTTAACCTAATATTTGAAAATGTATTATTTGAAAATTTATTATTTTTTAAGAATGTTAACCTAATATTTTAAAATGTCAATCAAGCATTTTTTTAAACTCTATAAAAATGTTGACCAACTATTAATAAAATGTTAATCTAAAATAAAAAAATGTTAATCAAGCATTCAAGAAATGTTAAATGTGTATAAAAATGTTAATCAAGTATTTTAAAAAATGTGTATAGAAAAAATATTGACCATGCATTCAAAAATGTTAATCTGATATTTGATATTTTTTTTGGCTAGCCATAGCACATAGGAGTAGGGCCTTGATCATATCTTAGCACCCAAGTAAGCTTAGATTAATTACAGTATAATATTTGTAGATAGATGGCGGCTAGCTAGTCACTCACGGAATATGCTGATGGATACTGCTCGCTAGCTTAGCTGCTAGTTCGTCTGTCTAGCATATCATATCATATCATATCATATCATATCGCGTGCATGGCCTGGCGCTCGTGCTGCTCGCCAGCCTATTGGCCTCGGCCTGGCCGAGTGGCCTGTCGGCCTAGACTGGGCCGAGTGCATGGCAGAATGCACCGGCTCACGCCTGCCCATCCCCCTATCGGCTTCCACTAGGCCGATTGGGCCCGTCGGCCACGGCTAGGCTGACTGGGCCTTATCGGCCAAGGCTAGGCCGATGCTGTATTATTTTTATAAATTTTTAAAAATATGTATTATTTTTTGTAATTTACTAAAAAATGTATTATTTAAAAAAATCCTCGATTGAACGAGTAACTTTCGGTACAAAAGGTTCTCCAGCCCGAACACCACCTCAAGTACGTACATCTCTCACTCTGTGTGTAAAAGCTTTACAAAGAAAAACAAAGCCCAAAATGACCCAAATTAACTAAAATAATTCATATTTGGTTGTGATTAATAAAATAAAGTCCATTTTTTACCATGAAGATAAAAAGGTATTTTTTTGCTTTTCATCATGTTAATTAAATTCTTTACTGTGTCACCAAGTCTCAAGCAATAAATATTGATTCCACCAACCCTTTTTATTCTTCTACAGTCCTGTTATGGTCCCCGACCTGTACCTCGGCCTCGACAGCGTGGCGACACGGGGTCATGGTAAGAAGAAGGCCGGCGGCAGGTTACCGTTCGTGTGGATCGTGAGACCATCTTGGTGCAGCGCAGCCTGCGGAGGTGCGTCCAGAACATCAAGGTGTCCACCGTCGGCATGGGTACCATATGTCGACGAGCATGTCCATCTACCAGATCATGTTCTGCTTCGTGTGCAGCCACCTTTCAGCCGGCGAGCGGCCCGACAACCTCCTCAAGCGCAATGCTGACATGCAGGAGATCCATCGGCTCACGCGCTTCACCGGGCCCGGCGGCCTCGAGCTGGCCAGCGACATCCGCGACCACGAGTGAGTGATCATGCACGCACACATTGATCAATGCATCGCTCGGTGATCTCACAAAAATGTTGTTCTGTAGGAGGATTTTCTGGCTGGGTGATCTGAACTATCGGATCGATGTGCCGTACGACAGAGTGCACAGCCTGGTCGCGGCCATGGATTGGACCCAGCTAGCCGAGAAAGTACTAAGCAGTTTCATTCTTCATCGTCTCCGCCATGGACTCTGAAGTCTGAACCACGTCACTAATTTTGCTGTGATAAATAATGGTGTGTGTGGCTTCGGCTGCGTAGAAGGATATATATGGGTTTTGGTGGAATTGATGTTTATTGCTTGAGCTTTAGAGGCATATATATAGGAATACAATGATCTACTTGTAGTACAAGTCAAGGTAGAATAGAGTCCTACTATATCACTTATTTCCTAATAGAATCGTATACTCAACATCTCCGCAGTCACAACGTAGCGACGCAGACGGTGAGACTGAAAAAGAATCGAAAGACGGAGCCGACGAACATCCCCGCCACAGTCGTAACGGTCGACGCATCGCAGAGTTTGTGGCTGGAGTGGAAGCCAACGAGGTTCCCAAGCAGGCGGTAACCCTTTGTGTCGATGTCGAGATAGCCGAGAGCGTAGGGTGGTGAAGCCGTTGTCGAGGCAGCCGTGCGAGAATTGCCGTGGTCGATGTCGAGTCGGGGTACCCGGTGTCGAGGTAGTCGCCGAGGAGCCGCGAATGCAAGGGGTTCCGGGAAGTCAGACGCGCAGTGTGGCTCAGGAAGAGCGGCATTGGAAGACGGTCGTCAGAGATAGCGCAGGACGTCGCGAAGAAGATGGTGGTGACGTCCGGAAGAAGACGGTGTTGACGAAGCATCCCGCCGGGTTTGCCAAGCCCGAGGACATGTCGTAGACGAAGGCACGCGGCGGTGTTACCAGCAACAGACATGCGTAGACAAACGAAGACGATGTCCACGAAGCACCGCACCAGGCTTGCCAGGCCTAGGAACACGTCGTAGATGAAGGCACACATCGGTGTTGCCAGTACCGGGCATGCGTAGACGGTGACCAGTAGGAGTTGTACGCCATGTCGGAAGGACCAGCAGAGAAGGGCTCAACGACGGTTGCGGCGCAACTCGACGGGGGGGGGGGGGGGGGGTAGAAGGTGCCGAGGGTGGAAATGCCACGGTTGCCGGAGCTAGATGAAGTTGTCGGGGAAGATGACGGCAACGCTGTCGATGAGCTGGTGCTGGACGAAGACGAAGAGGTGGACGGCGATGAAGTCGGCGGAATCAAAGGAATCCATTGGGGGCGCGCGTCGGTCGCCGGTAGAGGCGGTGCGGCTCAAGTGAGCGGTAGCGGCGAACAGGGTGTTGGCGCGGCTCGGGCAAGCGGCAGCGGCGCAGGTGGCGCGGCGACGTCGGTGCTCAAAGTAGGCGATGAAGAACCCAACAGCATGACGAAGACCATGCGCGGACAATGGCGTTTCCGCGCCAAGAGAGGCGGCGCGTGCCACAGGGGCGTCAACGCGCGAGGACGGCGGAGCAGACCGCGTGCTGCGACGCTACGGCCCGAAGGGGCGAAGCAGCAGCGGCTGGCGTGTCGAGAGCTACGAAGGCGAAGACCTCCGGATGGTTGCAAGGACCGTGTGCCACGCTCGCTACAGCCCGACGAGGCGACGAAGCGGCAACGCGAGGGTCGGTGCAGCCTCGGGGACGACCTGGAGCGGACGGCCTAAGGGCGGCGGTGACCGCGGGATGCGGCACTACGGCCCGAAGGGGCGACATAGCGGCAACGCCCGGGTGGGTGCAACCGCGGGGACGGCCTCGGGGCGGCGACATGGACTGCGCGCCGTGGCGCTGCAGCCCATGGGGGCGACGCAGCGGCGGTGAAGAAGTCGGGGCAGCCACCGGAAGAACCACGAGGGCGGCGACACCGCGGCCCGTAGGGGCGACGCGGTGACAGCCGATGCTCGATCGGTGGATAGACTCTCGTACTCGTATGCATTCTTCACGGAATCCTGCGGGGCGCACGCGGACGACTGCGCGGGTCATCGACGCGGCGCGGATGGGGCAATCGCACGGGTGGACGAGTGATCAATCCGATCGCCCGCGAGGTGGAGGAGCGCCACTCAGCATGTTGATGGCGACGGGGGGGCCAAGCGGATCGACGCGGGGTCAGCCGACGCGAGTCGGGGAGGATGGCGATGATGTCATTGTAGAATTCCAGATCTGAAGCAGAGGCGGCGACGACGGGCTGTGCCGACGCTCGGAAGGCAGCCCTGACGGGACGCCGCATCCCGCGAAAGCGTCGAGGCGGTGCCGACGCACAAAAGGCGGCCCTGACGGGACGCCGCATTGCGCGAAAGCGCCGATGCGACATAGAGACCGCGGACGACGGCCGTTGCGGGCCGGCACGCGGCGCATGGGTCACCGGTCGATGAAGAATATTGATCAAAGACGAACGACGCAAGAGAAAAGGCCCCGATCAAGGGTCCGGGGGAAAAGACACTAGGGCATCTGATCAACGGGATGGGCGGACGAACCCTAGGTACGGGTGGCGGCGTCGGCGATCATGGATAAGCCCCGGGGGCGACGCGGGCGGAAGCGGCCAGGGTTTAGATCGTGGTTAGGCAGATACCATGTAGAAGGATAGAGATGGGTTTTGGTGGAATCAATGTTTATTGCTTGAGCCTTGGAGGCATATATATAGGATTACAATGATCTACTTGGAGTACAAGTCAAGGTAGAATAGAGTCCTAGTTTATGCCTTATTTCCTAGTAGAATCGTATACTTAACAGGTTGAAGCGGGAGCTGAGGAAGGGGATCTTTTCTATGGAAATTATTTTCGTGTACACCATCCTATTGGCATGTCTATTAGCATGTCTATTATGCAGGTGTGCTTACATTAATCCTTTACGTGGATCTTTCCATATAAATTTTTTCGGTGACCTAGCATTTGGTATTTGAGAAACTTGAAGGAAAGGACAAGGCAAAGATATAATTACCTCTTAGTTATATTTTCAAGTTGTTGGAATCAATCTAGACAACATCTTTCTATTGTAGATATACAACTCCCTCCATTCCTAAATATAAGGTGTATTTAAAAAAAAGATCAAATTGTTTAACTTTGACCAGATTTATAGATAAATATATCGATATCAATGATATCTCAAATCGATATCATTAGATTCATCTTAAAATTTATTTTCACTTTGTATTTAGTTTATGTTCTAGATGTTGATTTTTTTTTTGCTATAAATTTGATTATAAAGTTAAAGGAATTTAACTTTCAATTTTTTTACACACCTTATATTTAGGAACAAAGGGAGTATTACTTTTTTTCTGTAAAGAGTGTATAAAGACTTACACTCTGTTTGACATTACAGAAATAGTGAGATTATGACACCATGCTGAGAGAGTTTTGCTATTTGTAGGATGGTGAGGGGAGGACCGAAAAAGATGGTGATATGAGGACTACGAGGAAGAGAAAGAGGAGGAAAGTTCAAATGTTAATTATAATCACGTGAGTGCCTTAGAGCTTTATGCACCGAGATTTTCTTTAAAATTTGCGCCATGTTGTTAGAGCAAGCATAATATTTTATTAACATTAGACACCATATTATGTTGTTGAAGAATATAGTGCATGTGTAAACAGTAGATAGTTTGATAGTGCAGTTATTTATCCTAACTTGATTTTTCCATGTTTCATCCTGTCTAATTTTTTGTTGCCAAGTTAGCATATGATCAGGAGATGCTATGGCTGCTGTTAGAAATTGATTATCTACTAGAAGCATATGGTGTATGCTATGCTATGTTTTATGCTATGCTTTGCTGCGCCGATAATCAACAATGAGGAATCAACATGGCAAATTGTCGCAAATTATAATCTTGTATTGATTAGGTAAGTAGCAAACTACTTAACCTTTTTAAGGTGTATAAAAGGCATCTATACCGCCAGTTCATTTCAGAAGAACAATATGGTACATATCCGGGTAACCAGAGAAATTCTGATGGCTTGAGAAAAAAGGTAAAAGAAGGCAAGTTTGAAAAAAGAGAAACTGGGAAACAAAACCTAAAGCTCGTTGCAATTTTGAAGTACATAATTAATCATTCCGTTCAAATCATGAATACATCAAAATATAAAGCAAAAAATATGTACATTGCTAACTTCTGAAGCCACCAAACATTTACAACGTTCAGTAGCATGGAGACCACTCATTATTTCTTGTATCTTCGCTTGTGCCACCTTTTTCGAAAAAGTGTACTAAAAACAATGAAGTTAACCAATACTCGATAGAAGGCAGTACCTTCGCAATCTTGATAACCAATGATGATAAAATATAGTTACAAATTCTTTGGTTTCTGAGAGTGTACTATATACTCTCCAGCATAAAGTCTCCTTGTTATACATGGCTATAGAAGGAAGAATGAATCAGAACAAATATAGGGCGCACATCATAAGAAAGATAAGAAAAAATGAATAATTAATGTGCGAATAACTTGTTGAGAAACAATGAAGCCCGTGTGCCCAAAAGTGTATGTTGCCCATCAAGTAGCAAATGACAACTGACATAGGCATGGTATTTAGTTCTAACATTGTATTTCAACAATACTTTTATTTAGCAGCATAAACCTTATAAGTATATTCGAATCAAAGTTGCTTAGTGATCATTTAACACATGTAGAAAATTTTCTTAGTGATCATTTAATACATGTAGAAAATACGATTGGCCAAACTGAGCTCTGCTACGGCATGGGATTAAAAGAGGAACTTTCTTTTTGGAATAAATGGTTACTGTCCTATTGGTCTTTGCAACTCACAAGTGCAATTTCTTGAGTTGGCAAAAAAATAGAAGGACAAAACCACAATAAGAGTTGAATAGTTGTTCTTGCTTTTTTTGTCCAAATAATAAACTGGGAGTCTACGGACAACATGAAAGGATTGATATGTCAAATAAATTTAGAAAACTATGTGATCATTAATTTCAAAATCTATGGTAATATAACTAATCAGTAAGATGTAATAATAATATGGTTTAAATATAATTCGAAGAATTAATCCTTGGACTTATTTACTACTCCATTCGGTCCAAATTAGATGACTTTCATTTGTGTACATGTACGATACACATGGGGACAAATGGAAGTCATCTAATTTGAAATGAAGGGAGTATAAATTATGTGTTCCTTATCAGGTGAACATCATCAAGATAACAAACTAAGTCCATCGTGTACCACACACTTCCTGTTTAGGAGAACATTATGATGGTAGTAAATTAAAACACCACACTATGTAAAACATTCATCCAACGAAGATAAAAATATTAGTTCTATGTACAACATGACATGCATTGTTTTCTACATAAAGTAAAAATGTGTGGGATATCTCAAGATCAGACAAAGAAAATGCATAAGGTTCGGTAGGATGTTGATAGGCAAATGGCAGAAAACTGAAAGATAGCATCAGAACATCTTGGTAATATGTCTTCTTGCAGAATAGTGAGCTATTTTTATTGCAAACATGTGAAATCTTATTTTTTTCTCATACAGAAAAGGAACAAGCATTTTTAAGGTTGACAGTTCTATTTGTTCAGTCGATAATCCTTTTACCAGCAAAAAATAAAAAAAATGCAAATTTCTTGAAGCCGCAAAGGTAGTAAAACTTTAAATCTGAAATGCCAACTAAATTAGGATGCATCTTGTGGCAGTTGCTCAGAAAGTTAGAATCGTCAAAGAAAAGGTTGAGTTGAATATAGCTACTAAGTGGAATGGCAATGCTACTACGACATCAAATCTAGTCAAAGTAAAAAAAGTTGCATTGATTGTTAAAAACTACATTTAGGTTCCCCGCTAGCCTGGTCTATAATGAGCAAAACATGTTTGCCGTGGAGAAACAATAGTCTAGAAGCTAAATTTATACATAAATAGATGTGATTCAATAATCATGGCTTGCAACTCAAAGGACCAAAATTATCTCTCGAAACCAAATCCAAAATCCTACTGCACAAAGGTGTAAAAATCAGACAATAAAAGAAAAGTAAAGGATAGGTAACTACCACATACCTCAGTAAGACATTACACATGAGCTGAGAAGTTATCTTTACTAAATGGTAGGATATGAACTTCCGTTATAGTACCATTTTAATTTTCTCGCCTCTATACGTACTGAGTTATCTTCCTGCTCTCAAGTTCCTTTGATTTCAATTTAATTTCCTCAATTAGTGCATCTTTGTTGTTGTAGTGCACATTATACATCAAAACAATTTGAAGTTTAAATGCAGCTTTCACTACTAGAGAAATGGCTTATGGTAGCGCCCTTTTTTATCCTTTAGTGGCGCATTATGGATGCGTCACTAAGGACAAGCCACTAATAAGGGCTTAGGGATGGCGCATTCTGGATGCGTCACCCCTAAGACCCTTATGGGTGGCGCATTCCAGAATGCGTCACCCATAAGGTTCCTTAGGGGTGGCGCATTTCAGATGCGCCACTAACTGTACAAGAGATGCGCTACCAAATATTTATTATAGAAAACAAAAAAAATTAATTTACAGAAAAAGAAAACAAAATACAGAAACAATTACATAAATGAAATCACAGAAATTATTACATAAATAGAAGCATTGCAGAACTAGAGAAATCATTACATGTTTTCGAGTATTGTTTACAAGTATCGAATACAAGTTATTACAAATGAAATAAAAGAAAACCCTAAAACTAATCTTCGAGTATTGTTTTCTTCACTCCATCTTGATAATGTTGATCATTTTGATCGATCTGTTGCAGCAAACAAGTGAGTGTGAATAACAATGGCATCAATGACCACATTTATCGTTTAAGCATATAGGAAGATACATACACACAACACAACTTTAATAAGAACTGTTCAGCTAAACTAGTAGCATAGCCAAAATAATGCATGATACATTTATACAAAGATGGGAAAGTGTTTGTGCAATAGAGATAAAGTTATTTAGAACACAAATCATCAATATTGTTCGGAACTAACAACGCTAAGCATTAAACAATGTAGCATGAAATTCACATCAATCATCATCACTTGAGACCCGGCTCAAGGAATGGGCGGCATCCTTCTTTCGTCATGAAAGGCCTTGTGTCACGCAAGGCCTTTAGGCGGGCTTCTATCTCCACATTGGATGGTGCAATGTTGCTGTGGAAGATCGACCCCTTCATCTGTACTTCATGACGGATGATAGTCGCCATCTCCCCTTGGATGTGAAAGAACTCCTGCCTAAGATTTGCATCGGCGATTGCCGCCTTCCTTTCGGCCCACGCTTTCAGATGACTTGGCAGCGTAAGGTTTCACTCTTCTTGTACAATCGCCCACATGTGATGGAGGGCGTAGTACGCATCCCTCACACTGCCAGCCGACTGCCTGACGCACGGGAACTGCGTCACGTGGTTGAACAAGCTCACGCCGGGCTGATTCTTCCTGTACTTGTGCTTTACAATTTTGCCTCCGGCTTCTTTGTAGCCGGCGAGAGCATCATCCAGAACTCTCATGATATACTTGTAATCTTTGTTCTTCACACTCCCCGAGTCTAAATACACGGCATGCGAGTGTTGCGGTGAAAAGCAGATGAGCACGCAGTCTTGATCCTCACCGCATAATTAAAACAATCCAAAAGGAATATTGGAAGAGGACAATGGAAGAAAGCTAAGAAAGCATATATGCTACGGCGGCGAGCGAATGACTTACTTGGGAGAGTAGGTCATGAGAAATGAATCCTTGTCGGCGTTCTGTAGCATGAATTCTCTGATGTACCCCGCCGCAAGATTCGCGTCCCCATCGTCCCTCAAGATGCTTTCACGCATGTAGAAGGGGTCCAATATCGCAACGCCCGGGGTCTTATCTCTCCTGATACTCATAGAAAGACTGAGAGAGAACAGACGGATAAGGCTATGGCCAGCAGCTTGAGATGAAACAAATTGAAGATTTCTGAGAACCGCAGGATTATCATATCCGCGGGGACATTGTTGATGAAACCCATGTTGAGTGGCACCTTGGCCATGAAAACGGGGTATGAGGGATTCTTCTCTCGAAGAAGCATCTTCTCTAATGCCATAACACTATGACGCACACTCTGCATATCCGAAGTTGCAAGGTCGAGCATGTCATTAGGTAGCATCACTCTACCCGCCACATGGATTTCAAAAGAGAGATCCTTGGGTCTCGGTGGCCCGTTGACGAGGGGTGACCCCACGACTCCTACGGATGAGCCCACCTGGTGTCCATGAAGGCAGAAGGCCCATGAAGATACGGCCTCGGCCCACTAGATGGCACCGACGTAGAAGTCCTCGACTCACAAGGAAGGTGCGAAGACCTGCCGTAAGGAGCAAGCTAGGGTTAGGAAAGTTTACCTGTACACGTAGATGAATTCCCCGAGACCTAGCCCGGTATATAAGGGCTAGGAGGGGCGACGCCAAAGATATCCAATCTCACCTGTAACCCTAGCCCTGAGTGCTCCAGCCTTGGCTTCCTCTGTAATCGCATCTCCCTAATCAATAATATCGAGCATGAGTGAGCCTCCCTGTTTGCCGACGAGCTATCGTCCAACCTGCGCCTCTCATGACTAACCCAGGGTCCCTGACCATGGGATTTGCCGGGGTTGATCCCCGTCAATTGGCGCCGTCTGTGGGAACCGCGCAGGTTGGAAACGCGATCTCGGCGGCCTCATCATCACTAGCACTTATTGACTCGGCGATTCCGGCAAGATCCAACCTGTTCGAGTCCCTCGGATTCACGGCCCACCTCCCGGCCCTCAAACCAGTCTTCACCGACCTACACTCCGGCGTCAATCTGATCTTCGGAGAGTACCGGATCTACATCAACCATTGGGGTACCCTTCGCCTGACCGACGGCACCCGTGCGCTCACGGCAACATGTGCAGCAACGACGGTAGAAGTCGCCGCCCGCACGGACGATCTATCTGGCGGATGTAGCCACGCACCTAACTCGCGACTCCACGCTACTCGCGACCGCTCGAGTGAAGCCCCAGCATGGAGAAGCACGATCGCACACATCAACAAGGAAACGGCAAGGGCACCATCACAGGTGTTCATGGCAGAAGTCGGCACATCAACATCAGGTAACAACGGACGAGCCGACGACCCGGGCACTCGACAAGACACCCTAACCACCAACAGGGCGGCTGGTCAGATGGCCGTACAGCTAGGAGAACCGGGGACCATACCAAAGAAAGTCCCGGTGGAGCAAGGACCTAGCGACCAAAAAAGTTGTCAGCAGCCAAGCAACAAACAGCAAGCACCTGGCCAGGGCAGCCAGCCATCACGGAGCAGGCAGCAAACCCCGGTTGCAGCGGCGGGCGAACCACCCAAAGAAAAAATATACTTGTCCAAGGAATCGATGGCAATGGTAAAGGAAGCAGTCGCTCGCGGCGGGTTACTATCATCAGATGCCTCAAGAGACGAGCTAAGGGCATACAACAAGCTAGCGGGAGAGCTAACCAAGCAGACGAGACGGTGGCGCCTAGCCATGGAGAAGCAAGCAAAAGCGGAACCCGAAAGGAGAAGCAGTCGCAGACAATCCCCCAGAAGTGACTCACCAGACCACGACTACCCCATCTGCAATAGATCGAAGCTCAACAACCTGCGGAAGGCAGAAAAGGCGGGGGTAGTGCGGAAACTGGAAGACGACTTCAGGTCAGAGGAGGACGACGACGAAGAGGAGCCTCTCACTCCGGCAGAAGCACTCATAAGCGCCCAAGACTACCTGTCCCGTGCCCAGAAAAGCAGAAAGGGCAAAACGGATCGCTACACTTCCATAGCTCTGCAGATAATGAAGGACGCTATCGACGCCTCGGTACCTAAAAAATCCAGCGCAAAGCGACAGACTCGCGAGCGGACACCGAACAGGGACCCCAGTTCGCCAGACGACGACGACGACAACGACAGTAACGACGACAGACGCAGGCGCTCCGGCAAGCAAAAGAAACGCGACAGCGACGACAACGGCAGACGCCGCAGCACTCGGCGAGACGACATAACGCAGAACAGAGTCAACCGCAGCAGGCAAAGATGCGCAACACGCGAGGAGTACTCGGAGGAAGAGACTTCCGATGAGGAAATCGAGCCATGTGGAGCACTCTGCTTCACACGTGCCATACGTGAGACGCGCATGCCCAACGGGTTCACACTGAACTCCACGACTTTAAAGTACAACGGACTCGAGGAGCCGGAGGCATGGCTCGACGACTACCTAACAGCAGTCAAGTTTCAAAGAGGGACCAATGTCACAGCGATGCAGTACGTACAGCTCATGCTCGAGAGCTCCGCTCGACACTGGCTGAAAAATCTTCGGCGCGGATCCATCAGCTCCTGGAGCTAGTTCCGAGGGGCCTTCATAGAAAACTTCAAATCAACATACAGGCGACCAGCCTCGCTCGAGGAGCTGTGGGCATGCAAACAAGGAACGAGGGAGGCCCTGCGAGCATACATCCACCGATGGACGATACTCAAGAATTCAGCGGAAGACATCTCAGACGAGAGTGCGATCGACGCATTCAGGCGAGGTCTTCAGCGCGTCGAATTCAAAGAGAAGCTCGGACAGATGAAAGTCCGAACACTCGCACGGCTGCTAGAACTAGCCAACAGCTGGGCGGACGGAGAAGACTCCGTTCGTAATGAAACAGAAACTCACACCGCACGATCAGAGTACGACTACGACTACAACGGAGATAGAGGAGACGACAGAAGAAGGAAGCGACCCAGACGGAACTTCTACAACGACAGAGGACCTGACATGGTCGCCGCCGGTTTCTCAGACAACCGGAACGGCAGGCACCGTGATGACAACAGACCACAGCGCCGAGACAACCCAGAAGACGAGCCCCAGGCTCAAAGACGAGAATGGAGGACAAGACAGCCACGCGACGGCACTCGCGCATTCCGCTCCGCCAAAGAACAACTCGATGGACCGTGCTCTTTACACGGATTCAGAAACGAGCGAGGAGAGCTCAAATCATCCCACACCCTCAGGAATTGTCGAAGCTTCAACGAGTTGGCCGAGGAGAAAAACCGCTCCGCGGTCGTAGCAGCACGACCGCTCGCAAGCATGGCAGTTGGGCCAGTCGCCCACGATACGCCACCAGCCCCCCCTCTACCAACAAGGTAGGTGGCCGCCATCCAGGAACGACAAAAGATGACAGAAGAAGAAAACCAATACCCAGAAGCCCACGGGAGGATCTACATGATACAAGAAGAAAGACCTTCCAACAGGCAGCAGAAACAAGTCACCAGACAAGTCTTCCTGGCAACCTCCGCACACCCGGCCGTCCCAGAGTACCTGCGCGGGTCGGAGACAGAAATTTCCTTCTCCCGGGACGACCACCCGCCAGTCGTCCCCCAACCAGGGCACGCCGCGCTAGTGATCGAGGTCAGAATCGGAAACTACGACATGTCGCGAGTGTTCATGGATGGCGGCAGCGGAATCAACATCATCTTCACCCGAACACTCGACGACATTCTCATCCAAAACAACGCGCTCAAGTCCTCAGGCACAACTTTCCATGGAATCGTACCAGGAAAAGCAGTGTACCCCCTCGGAAGGATAAGCTTGGAGGTAGTCTTTGGGAACGCGACGAACTTCCGCAAGGAAACACTTGACTTTGAAGTAGTTGATTGGAAGTCGCAATACCACGCAATTCTTGGGCGGCCAGCTTTCGCTCGCTTCATGGCTGTACCCCACTACGCCTACCTCAAGCTCAAGATGCCAGGCCCAAACGGGGTCATCACAATCAGCGGCAGTTTCGTCAGATCCGACCGCTGCGACAAAGAATTCCACAAGATAGCAGAAGCATTCGTAGCCCACCAAGCCAGCAGGACCACGGGACTCACAGAAGAAGCGCTTCCGTAGAAGAAAAGAAACATCGCCCGAAGAAATCCAGCACTAGGAGACAAAGCTGCCAGGACCTTAAAGCCACTACATCATCGCTCTAAAAGGAACCCACCCTCAACAGAGCCTGCCTACTCTTTGTAAGAAACAGCAGGAAGATATTACATAAAATATTTTTGCACAAAATTAACTCGGCACTCGGGGGCTCGCCGAAGCAGCCACCCCCCGACGCGCCCTCCGCAATCGCGGCGAAATTAACTCGGCACTCGGGGGCTCGCCGAAGCATCCACCCCCCGACGCGCCCTCCGCAATCGCGGCAAAATTAACTCGACACTCGGGGGCTCGCCGAAGCAGCCACCCCCCGAGGCGTCCTCCGCAATCGCGACAAATTAAAACTTAGCCCTCGAGGGCTCGCCAAAGCAGCCACCCCCCGAGGCGCCCCACGCAACTACAAATGCAGACGATATATACAACCAAGAAGAAGCATACACAACGAAGGGGAAAACCTAATCTTTAGGCTCCAACTTTGCCTTAATAAGTACACCCAGATGGCGGTCGTTCTCTTCACAAAATCGCCTCACAACTTGGTGTGCGTGCCTATCTACAGCCACGTAGTGCTCATTCATCGGATGATTCCTACCACCCGGAGGACCCGACACCACCTGAGCAAAGTCCACCCCAGGCCAATGACTATGGACCAAGCCCAAAGCAGCTTGGGCTCCAGCACGAATCTGGTGATCCATCACTCCACGCAACTCGGCAGGCTGAGAAAATACGCGACAAAGCCTCTCAAGGGACGAACGAACCACCTCCAACGGATAGAACTCAGCGTGAATACCACCCAACACCCGTTGGCAGTAGCCAAGAGCTTCCGGTACCCGCTCAACTCGGTGACGAAGCAACGCAAAACGCTCGAGCACGAGCCCCATCTGCCCAAAAGGGATTGCTCGCCTGCACACTAGGATCATCAAGCCGCGACATCTCCGACTGAACGGCCCTCTCCTCATCCCGAGTTCGCCCTGCCAGCACTTCGAAAGTCAAGAACTACGATCAAGACAGAGATGGCGAAAACCCACCAAACAGAATTAAGCAACCAAGAAGAGGCAAGACTCACCCCGCAGGAGGTCAGACAACTTCACCACCCACGAAGCAAGGCCCTCAACCACGGACTCGGCACGCTCACGCCGAGTACGCTGAACGGCCACGGACCCCTTCAGTCGGACAATATCCCGCTCAGCGTCCTTCAGCCGCAAGCAAACGGACTCGTACGCACCCTCGCGAGCGCCATCCTTCAGCGAACTCCACGGACGAAGGAAGCCAGGAGCGGCCTACCACAGGATGAACAAAACAAATCAAAAACAGCAAGAGGAACAGCCAAGCAGACATTCAGATAGAAGTTGCAAAAGATCAACCGTCACAACAGTCAGGAATTACAGACAAAGTTTCCAAACGGCGAAATCACTACTATGCCTCCCCCTCACCTACGGCAGGGGGACCCTGAGCATCTACAACTTGTTGCAGGCGACGAGCCAGCCTATCGGCTCTGTCGTCCTGCTCACCAGAATAGCACGGGATGGTCTCAACCAAGGAATCGTCAAAGGAAACCCCATGCCCTATAAGGACGACCAGGGCCTTGGAAGAACCACTCACCACGCTCTTCGCCACCAACTCCACCATATCTTTTCCATCAGGGCCGAACGCAGCGACCCGAGCAACCAGGCCATCAGGCACCTTCGTACCTTCCGGCATAAGGTGCTCGTGCGCAAGACCCACAACATTGGAAGCCCGGGCGCAGACGTCCTCGACCACTGCAACAGCACCCGCTACAGCATCAACAGCACCTTGGAGAACTCCAGACCCCGACGCAGCAGCCTCCAACGGCTTCGCACCCACAGCAGCTGCACCAAGCAAAGAAACGTCATCAAGGGCAAACAGAGGAAACTGCAATAGTCGAACACCAAACTTACACACTAGAGAGCCCGCCAAGGCGCGAAGAAGTTTGCCCTCGACTGCCTCCACCTACGCATGCGCATCCTCAACCTGGCGAAGGCGAACCAGCTCCTCATGCTGACCAGGCAACTCCGCCTCCTTGGAAGCCAAGGCAGCCTCGAGAACGGAAATAGTCCTCTCCGCCTTTTCGGCTTGTTTCTCGGCAGCCTGGCGACGACCTGCGAGGCAAAGACAGTACTCAGAACAAAAGACGAAGTACCCAAAAGCTCAGCAGCAAAAAGAATAAATCTCACCATCCATAACAGATAAGGCATCTTGGGCAGACTCATGAGCCCGTTGCCAACGCTCAGCTTGAAGAACCAAACGCTCACAGTGTTGGAAAACAGGCTGCAAGAACCAGACAATCAGGTGTTAATTAAAGATAAGACTACAAGCAACTGCAAACAGTTACTTCTAGCCTCGGGGGCTACTCCCATCGGGAGCACTGCCGTGCCCCCGATGATGAAGCAACACAGACAGGAATCATCTTACCAGTTTGAAGACATGATCGAAAGCACGAGCTTTGTCTTCAATCGCCAGACCAACACGGCCAAAGTACGAAGGACAAATCCCAGTCGACCTAGGCTCAGGAGCAGTAGCACCAGGCACACCAGAAGGAGACACGCCGGTAACGACACCCGCAGTCGAAACGGAGGAGTCGCCATCGGCCCAGATTGACCAGCGGCAGTCGAGTGGTCTTCAGGACGCTTGGCCGCCGCCCCAGAGCTCGTCGATTTCAGATCAGTAGCAGCCGCACTGGTGCATGAAGCAGCCGGAGCAGGCGCAGCACTACAAAACAAAGCATTATCAGTCGCAAGAGCAAGGAAAAAGAAACGGGCACTAATTCAGCAGAATCTTACCCGACACGCGCGCCACGAGGGCGCCCCAACCTCCCAAACCTGGCCCTCTTGGGATGAAGGGCCGGAGCAACAGCCGAAGGGGAAGGCCCAGCAAAAGGAGAAGCAGAAGGGACAACATCACCTAATGCGGCATGATCTTCAGCATCCAACGGGCGCGACCGCTCCACACGGAAGGGACTCGAGTCCTCACTATCTCCGGTCTCCACTAGCACAATCTCAGCATTAACAGCCGGCACAGCGCCACCAGCTGCGGAAGCTTCAAGCTCTTCACGAATATCGGCGTCTTCCAGCTGCGGAGGATTACACGGCACTGGAGCATGGCCCTGCAAATCAAGCAATGTCAACAACAACAAAAAACGAAGTACTCTCCCAAACAAATAAAGGAACATGGGCACCAACCGGTGGCGGAGGATGATCAGAAGCATATGGAAGGACAAGGCGCATCTCGGAAATACTAGAGCACTTGGTCACATGCTGGATACGAGCCAGCAAGGCATCAGGTTCTAGCTCTTCAGGCGAGCATCTCGTCGAGTCATCGAGCCCCTCGTACTGCCACATAGGGCGATCCCGATGCTGCAACGGTTGAACTCGCCTCCCCACAAACACAGAGATAAGCTGACCACCAGTCAAGTTATCCTTCAAGACAGAAATCCTCTCCAGAAATGGAGTCAGTACAGACGACTCCGCCTTGGTCAGAGAATGAGACCACGAAGGTTGTCTGACCGCTCGTGCGCCTGGATTGAAAGAAGCAAGACCAAATCGCTGACCAACAACGCAGCGATCCTTCAGATAAAACCAGCCTTTCCGCCATCCACTAACGGAATCGATCTTCTCAAAGTCAAAGTATGAATGTTTATCCCCAATGGAGATACCCACTCGACCCACGGCGTATTCACAGTTCGTCCTTTTTACATTAAAAAGGCGTCTCCAAAGTTCCCAGTCTGGACCCGGGGTTAGCGTATGCAAGTCCAGCTAAGACATAGTCATATGGAGAGCCGAGAAACGTACCCACTTGTCTAAGCAGACAAGGCCAAGCACAGAACGTTCTCGGAAAGCATCGTATGTGAGGGGCATCCCATCCAGGCCGGATGATCAACTGAGATTGGTCCTCATCGTCCGCACACAAGTCTAATGATATGGGTGGTGAACTCCCATATTCAAAGACAAGTCGCCTCAACCATACTATCGACTATCTCATAACTCTTACATAGACTTACTCCAGCCCGATCACTTAGTCGGGGTCTAGGGCGGGCTCGATCATACCACAAAGTGTGCACGAGACAGAGTCTCGAGCAATCGCATCGCGATGCCCCAAGCTGCGCACATCTAAGGGCCACTTGGTGTATGAAAGACCGCCAGCCAGATCACAACTAAGGTCTCGAAAACCCATACAAAGACATGCATGTTATAAACATACACGCAGCACACATGCCTTGTATGAACAGTAGGTATCATTGCAATTCTCTACAAAGTATACATTTTTATTGATAACTCTTATAGAGTGCACACAGAGATGACAAACATGTGATCCAACATTACAACACAAGCGGAAGCAAATTATGTCTGAGTACAGACAAGTTTAACAAATGGCTTAAGAAGCCTTATTTAAACACAAAGCCCTCCACGAGGGAACCAGTCGTCTGACTGGGACTAGACTAGCTTGATCTTCAGTCGTCCAGCTCGATGAAGAAGCCACCTTCGGGGTCAGTGGGTTCATCTAAATCATAGATTAAGCAAACGTGAGTACAAAGTCGTACTCAGCAAGACTTACATAGGAGCTATACTACTCATGCACATGTATCAAGGTAAAGGGAGGTGGGGTTTCACTTGCAGAAGTGCCAGCTTTGACTTGGCTAATCCTGAACTACGAGTACCAGACTTTAAGGTAAGAAGCGTACACGAGTCCACTACTTTCTCCAACCAATTACACCACTATGGTGCCTTCCTCGACTTCCCCACGAGAAAGCACGCCATAGCACTCACACTTATCTTGGTGTGTTTTAGAAGTATCCAGTTTAAGTTGTCTAATAATCAAGCTAAGCTTTCCAAGCAATCCATAACCGCGGACACGGCTATTCGAATAGTTTTGTTAACCCTGCAGGGGTGTACCGCTACACACACATGATCATCATTTACCGCCTTTGTACTCGACACCGTTCAAGAAGTGTCGGCGAGGATGCTCACCACAACTGTTACCTCATAGCCGATCTAGTCCTAGAAAGCCACCTACTTGGGTTGGTTACCACTATCGTGAACCCGGCCGGTTTACCGAAGTGGACCCAAGTGATGTGTGCGTGGTGCATAAGCCGGTCTCGAATGAGCCGTTCTCTCACTTAGCATCCAGGCCACAGACCTACCAGAACTCCGAACTATTGTGACATCTAGACATCGAAAGGGATGAGTTAGTAAGCTGAGAGGGGTCAGTGAGCCCAATGTGTGGTTGTACTCTTCATCTTGGATCACCACACAAGAACTCGGACTTAGGGCGGTGTTCAACGAGACAACCCACCGTGTACTCCTACACAGCCTCTCATCGTTCACCTTGTATTAGGGTAGATTCACCAACACTTTTCTACCATCAACATCATGATCACTACCATCCCGACTCACATAACAGTATCAACATGGTATCATTCTAAGCATGCAATAAGCAGTAACAATTGCAGGGGCCACATGATATCAATCAACTCCTACATTTGCTAGGATTGTGGTTTGCTTACTACTGTGACAAAATGATAGGTCATGCAAAGGAATGGGTTCATCTATGCGGTAGAAACGCATCATGGTAATCATCCTAAACAATGCATAAGCGAGACATGAGAGGAAAGTGGGATTTTATCGACATGATCAATGGGGGTTTGCTTGCCTTGCTGACGAGGTTCGGGTTCGGGGTCTTCAACGAAGGGGGCAGCCTCCTGCTCCAGTTCCACCTCTACTCGACAAACAACAAACAAGGTAGCAAAGTAAATACAATGCACAATCACATGATGAAAGGTTGAAACTTGATGTGTATGCTTTGATGTGTGAGGAAATTCCATTTAAATGGAGTATATTGCAAATTGAATTGCAAATTCACAACTCCAATTTGAATTCAAACTTAGCCAAGTTACATGTGACATTGTTTGATCAATTTAAAACATTTTTAATTGTGTATGATATGCCTCTGAAGTGTGGTTGAAAAGTAGCATAATTCCATGGTCCAAGTTGCAAAATCATTTGAATTGAATTTGAATAAATTCCAAATAAATCCAATGACATATGCTACTGGTCCCATTTTAAAATCAACTCAAACATAGTTGAAAGATGGATTTTTGGATAGATTATTTTCTCCTGATCATTTTTCATATATTATTTGTCCAATTTGGAGTTGATATTAATTTTCTATGAATTTCCAAAGTTTGGGCTATTTTCTGGATTTTCTGGAATTTCTTTAATTCTTTTTAATTTCTAGAAATTCATTTATGGCGTCATGCTTGCGCAAGGGTGACGTCAGGGGGGTTTGACGTGTGGGGTCGGCCTGTCAGTGGCTGGGTTAATTTAATCCGGCTGTTTAAATTAACCAGTGGCTTAATTAAGCCACTGGGGCCCATTGTCAGTGACCTAGGGTCACTTAACCCGGGTGTGGTTAAGCCCTAATCATGGCCACGTCGGCGGGCCTGCCGGCGGCTAAACGCCGGCGTCACAGACGCGGCGGCGCTGCACGGGGAGGGTGCTCCCGGCCACCAAATCGCTCGCCGAGACCACCAGAGGGTAGCCCTCGAACTCGCGCTTCACCTAGGCGAGCCAGGCGACCACGGGGGGGGGGGGGGGGGGCTAACGTGACGACGGCGACATGAACTGTGGCGGTCCGAAGCACGGCCGCGAGCGGGAACTTGCTAGGAGGAGCGTATGGGAGCGAGGCTGGGATGGTTCGACGCAGTGGAACACCACGAGTGCAACCGACACGGTCTCGGCTTCGATTGCGTAACGTTTGCTCGCCGGGGACGACCGTGGCGGCGAGGCACTTCTGCTCCTATGGCGGATCAACAAGGAGACAACGATAAGGGTTGGGGAGAGAGGGGTTTGAACCGCCTGCTCACCAGGAACTCGATGGAGGTGGCGGCGAAGGCTGGGGTGGCTCGACGGCGACGAAATCGACAAAGGCGTCCTTCGGGTCCGGTGACGGCTCGAGCTCGATTCCGGCGGCTAGGAGGGCTCCGTGTTCGATTCGCTGCACTGGGAGACGTAGTCGACAAGGAGGAGGAGGATGGACACGGCGGTGGCGCTCGACAGGCTCGCTGGCCACGCAGGAGCGGCGGCGCGCTCCGGCGTTCTTCACGGGTGTCGACGAATCGGGCGAGGGAGACGGGGAGAGAGCTCGTGGAGAGGGGGAATGGATCGGGGGAGCTTCTGGGCGTCTCCAGGCGTGAAGAGGTGGCGAGGGGGAAGTAGGAGGTGGCCAGGGGCTCGGCGGCGGCCACGGCATGGTCGCCACGCAGCTCCCTGCTTGAGGAAGACGACAGGCGCGGGAGTGGGCTGGGCCGGCTGGGGGATGAGTTGGGGTTCTTTGAAGGTAAGCCTTTCTTTCTTTTTCTCTTTGTTTAATCTTTCCTTTCTTTTTCTGTAGTTTTGTTTTGGCTCTGATAAAAATATCAAACCATTTTATAAAATGCTGAAACTTTTTATGTGGCATCACAATATACTAGGCTAGCCACTTGTAAAGTTTGAACATTTTTAAAATTCAAATAATTTGAACTTTAAATCAAATAGGGGTTTTTAATTAATTCCAAGGCACTGTTTGAATATTTGAAAAATCTATGAGCATGGGGTGGGTCCCACATCACTTGATATGTGATCACACTCATTTATATGACTTTTCAAAAATCTAACATGAATTTTTGGAGAAGATTTTTATCTGGCCTTTTGAATTAATTCATCTGGGGGGGTTCCTTCTCCCATTTTGCTTTTGAATTTGATTTCAAAGATTTCTTTTGAAATTTTAACATGATGCAATTGACTTACTAACCCTAGCACATTACCTAACAGAGGGTTCTGACACCAATGGGGATAAATCCCTAGGAAAGCCTCACAAAGGGTGATAAAAAACGCAATGTGCAAAATCCCATTGGGAGTAAGGTCATGCAATTGGAGCCAATAGGAATACAACAAGCTCCGAACGAAAGGATGCAGCGGAAGAGCAAACCCACGGTGGAAGAAAGCTTGGAAGCATACCCGCTCATCCGCCGCCGGCGCTGGAGTCGACTCATCACTAGGAAGACGAGCATCGCCCGCCACCACCACGCCATCAGCAACCAGCGCATCCAGATCTTCAGCCCCGAACGTGGACCGCTCCCACTTGCCAAACATCTTGGCCGACTCAATGGCAGCACGGGAGCGCTTGGACATAGATCTCACAGCAGCACGTAGAGAAGAAAAGACGACAGCTCAGGCACACGAAGGAAAACAGAGAAAAAGGAGGAAGGCAATGGCTGGGTAAAACCTACAATTCACTCGGTCGCATGGTATTTAACTCAAGAGCCCGGCAAACAGGGCCACCGGCCAACCTTTTCGCCCAGTAAAAACGTGCCACGATCCCGCACAGAGGCGAAAATCATGGAAAATCCAACCGGCGCAGTAACAACACCGCCCACTACGCGCACAAAAAGAGGACCATGATCGTGCGACGCGAAAATCTCGGCAAGACAGCGTCAAGTCATTTCACATGATAGACCGCAGCGGTCAACAAATGGCAGAAGACCACGCCAACGTCATATCATAGCAAGGCATATGCAGTACGCCATCAAGGCCAACAAATTCCATCTTTCAGATCTTTTCCCCCAAGGAAGAAGAACATCTTACTCCCACCGGGAGCGTACATCATAAGAGTCCCAGGTGCTCCCTCACCTAAAGGTTAGCCACGTGCTCGAGTGAACACTCGCACTTATAAGAGTCTCGGGTGCTCCCTCAACCCGACGAAAGACAAACAAACGTTCGCCAAGACCATACGGCACTAAGAGTTCCGGGCGCTCCCTCACTCGAAGAGGCACTAAGTGTTCCAAGCTCACGTCGAGGGACGTGGGTTTGATTGGGCTACTGTGGTATTTGCCCTAATGCAATTCACCAAGGCTCGATCCGTCGACTCCTTGGGCCCTTTCATCTTAGCATCCCTCGAAACAAATTTTTTCATGGCCACCAGACTGCCAGCGACCCACGGATGAACCGTGCATATCAATGAACGACATATAAATGTACTCGAGTCCCTGCGCGACTCTTCGAGTCCCCCAGGCACTCGGGGGCTACTGACGAGGGGGTGACCCCACGACTCCTACGGATGAGCCCACCTGGTGTCCATGAAGGCAGAAGGCCCATGAAGATACGGCCCCGACCCACTAGATGGCACCGACGTAGAAGTCCTCGACTCACAAGGAAGGTGCGAAGACCTGCCGTAAGGAGCAAGCTAGGGTTAGGAAAGTTTACCTGTACACATAGATGAATTACCCAAGACCTAGCCCGGTATATAAGGGCTAGGAGGGGCGACACCAAAGATATCCAATCTCACCTGTAACCCTAGCCCTGAGCGCTCCAGCCTTGGCTTCCTTTGTAATCGCATCTCCCTAATCAATAATATCGAGCAGGAGCGAGCCTCCCTGTTTGCCGACGAGCTATCGTCCAACCTGCGCCTCTCATGACTAACCCAGGGTCCCTGACCATGGGATTTGCCGGGGTTGATCCCCGTCACCCGTCCTGAGCCCTGATCGGCATCGGAGGTTGGCTGCTCGAAGCGCCCTTCTTTCTTTTCCGTCCCTTCTTCTTTTCTGATTTCGAGCAGTCTGCACCGGCCTTTATCTGCTCAGTGGCCACCTTATGAAGTGTGGACGGGCTGAGAATAAATCTCATTGTGGCATCTGCCTGAGGCTCGGTGAAGGCGCAAGCTGCTGGAGACATCTCCTGAGAAGCAGCGAAGAGACGCGTAGAGCAAGAAGGCTTTGCCGCAGGATCAGCTGGACCGCGAGCTTCCTGGTCATGCTGATAGAAAGTATTGATGAACTGGTCGGCACTGATATCATCATCAATATCGTCTTCTTGTTGTGCTCCGATGGGATCATGTGGCATCGGCACGATGACTACCGGCGTTGTCCTTGGTGTGGTGCCCCCTTCCCCCATCATCAAACGCATTTGGGTCTTCGGCCAAAGGCATATTTGGCCGAAACAATCATTAAGGACTGCCGGCTCGTCCTCATCGTATCCGGGGGGTTGAATGGGAGGTTCCACTCTCTCGTAGCCCGAAATCACGAGAGAGATTTGAACCCTATGCATCTCTGGTGCCATCGACCTATTGTGCATCACTCGATTTTGGGGTTGAAGGATTTTACCTTTGGCAACACCCTTCAACTCGCCGTCCACGACTTGTAGTAGAATGCATGGAGTGTCCTCCTATGAAAGAGACATATGCATTTAGGGATCAGAGAGATGCCAATAATATAAGGCAAGGAGATGAAGTCCTCGTTTGAGTTGCGGACTCTTATAGTTACCTTGAGGGCGTCGAGGTCGGCCAATGAAGAGACCCCGCCGACGACGGCGGGCATGCAAGAGACGGAGGGTGCGCTGCCTCCTGTGGCGTCGGTCGCCCTTTTTTCACTACCGGCAGGTGCATTATTATTATGCCCCGGTTGCTCGATCGTGGCTGGAGGAGTCACCATCACGTCCGGCGCCGTCGTCGCGGTGTTGGCGGCCGGAGTCGGTACGCGAGCCGGGACTGCGGCCGCCGCGGTGCCCGAGTTGCTGCCGACCATGCTCGGGACCGGTATGGGCCCTTCTCCACCACACTCTTGCCAATTCGCGAGTGATTGCATCATATCAGGAAGGAGGGCGCTCATTGTCTTCGCCACTTCGTCCTGGACAAGCTGCGGAAGCATGTTCACTTTCTCCTCCAGTCCACGAACATAAGCGGCGTCTTCTTCGGACCTTCTCGCCTTGCGCCCCCTCGAACCCGACTGCTCCTCCGATTTCCCATAATAATCGGACCAATTTAGGTCCGCACGAAAGCCGACCACACGGCCGGCTGACGATGGCTTCGCCGCCACGTTCTCAACCTTCTTAACCTTGTTCATCGCCCTGTTAAAAGTGGTGTCCCACGGGCCGGCCGGCTTAATAGACGAGCCCTGCGATGAGACCGCGGCGAATTCATCTTCTTGCACAAAGAATGTGAAACACTAAGAAGCTGAACTTCAGGAACTAGAATTCAATCGACAAGGAAGTCACGTGGTGAACTACTTACCACGGCAGCCGTAAACTCCCGAACCTTAGGATCGAGAACTATGTTCGAGGTTTCTTTATCCTTATGGCTCCGGGCCCTCACAAAGAATTCAGTCTGTGGATCAACTTTGTATTTGTCAAAGGGGTTAGGTAGGCCCGCAGCGGCATACTCGGCATCCTCCTTGTCCCATTTAGGCTTGGAATGTCTATAACCACCGGCTCCGAGACGGTGGTTACCTATGACTTGCGCCCGCATCGCCTTGCCCTTTGCACTCGCGGCCTTGGCATCCTCGGACTCACACCTAGCCTTGAAAAGGTCGTAGGTAGCTTGGTCGATCATCGGCTCTTTCTCCTTGAGCTCCTCCCAGGATTTGTTGTGCTCCATAATTGCCTCCTTCTCCCGGGTTTTCCAACTGGACAAGGCTTTGCTCATCTTCCTGAGGGGCCATTTGTTTACCTTGTTCCCTTTGAAGTTTTTGTTGTCGTACGGGTCCGGGAACTTGTATCGTCTGTGCAACTTGTCGAGAAGGAGCTAACAATAATGAGTGTTGTCACGACTCCTTAGGTTTATTGTGGTGATCGGGACGGTGTTTCGGAGGATCGCCTCGACTTGACGGCCGTACCCTTCCGAGAAACGTTGGGGCTCGGTAGGAATCCCAACGGAGGTCACAACGGTAAACTCTTGCCTGATGGTGCCAACCTTGGTTGGTTTCCGATTCCGCTTCCTCGACTGGCTACCATCTGTGTTTGAGCCACCGGCATGATCATCCTCGTCGGCGGTGTTCCTCTCCCCTTCCTCCATGTCATCATCCTCCGATGAGTCGGACTCCGACTCTATATCCTCCTCATACTCTCCTCGCCCGGAGGTACTTCCTCCTCTTTCTGCTCCTCAACCTCTTCCTGTGAGTATTCCCAAAATTACTTCCTTTTTTTTCCCGGCTGAGAAGAAGGACCGGCGTCGGCTCCGGTCGACATGTTTGCACTAGTACAATATTAAGAAATGCAACTACTTAATTAATTATCACAATAAATAAATGCAACTACTCTCTTGTTAAAAAAAATAGCAAAGGTCATGCACGAATTCATGGAAAAAGTCAGCATGACCTTTGCTATTATTTCTTAACAGGAGAGTGCCCCATTCTCAACCGAAACGGAAGTTAATCAACATTTCGGGAGAAAGGGGATAATGATTTGTACCTGCACAAAAAAATGCCTACATATAGGCACAAGCAACATATATATTGTAGAAAAGTACATATTCTAGCAATGTACTAAACAGTGCATAAAAATATTGATAAGAAAAGCATCTTCTCAATGCACTAAAAACATCATTTAAAAACAACAACAACAGCAGTAGCAACTACTTGTCACTTTGCTTGATCATTTACAACAACAGCAGTAGCAACTACTTGTCTATAAAAATCCAAGATGTAGATTTTCTGCTCAGCAATAGAGAGGCATATAGCTAGCTAGAAGCCTAAAATTCTATTCCATTGTAAACACCTTGCCACACCCATTACCTACTAGTTTTCCTCCTCTCTCTTTTAGTTCTGTTAAGAACAAATTCTACACTTGCTTGGGTTTTTTCATATGGTAAATTTGCACTACAATATATAAAAAGATCAGTAGATCTTCCCAAAATTTCATATACATCCATTTATCTACAAAAGTTTTCATTAAGCTATAAACTTCATTTGATGGAAGTAACTTTACATTTTCTTCTAAAGCATATAAGAGTCAAACCATATTAGAAAATTTACCTTTTTTTAAAATATCTATTTGGACCTAGGAGTTCTATTTGTTCTCCTGTGCTAAAAATCCAAAACAGGGGCACACACACAAGCGAAGAACATGGGCACTAGCTCTGAATTTAGTACAAAAATTATTGCATGAAATTTCATTATCACGGGCACACACACAAGTGAAGAACAGGGGCACACACAAGTGAAGAACAGGGGCACACACACAAGTGAAGAACAACACCATGGCATTTGATTATCATCACCAATATCATTAAACAAAAATTAGCAACAACAAAAACAAGGACCTGCCATTATCATCACCAATTATGTGCAGGGCATCATCAACAGCAAGAACAAGAACAAGGCTAGGGTTGGGCAGGGGATCACCTGAGAGGATGCAGGGGTAGAGTGCGCTGCGTCTAGGGTTGGGGCGGCGGCTTAGGCGTCGAGAGGGCGTCGCCGGTGTCGAGGGCGGCGGCTCCAGCGTCGAGGGAGGTGGTTCCGTCGTCGAGGGCGGCGGCTCCGGCGTTGAGGTGGCGGCTCCGGCGTCGCCTAGGTCGGGTGGCGCCCGGGGACGTAGGCGGCCGTGGATGGGGGCGCGAGGGCGGCTCCGATGGCGGTGAGGGCAGCGGCCGGAGAGCGGGGGCACGGCTAGGACTCCGGTGAGGGCGGCGGCCGGAGAGCGAGGTGAGGTGGCGGATGAGAGGCGTCGAGGGGAGTGGGGGAATGGGTACTATTCGGGCATGGAGGGGGTAGTTTTCGGTAGGACAAGTCTTAGGGGTGGCGCATTTCTGCGAAATGCGCCACCAAGTGGATTCTTATGCGTGACGCATATCTGCAGAATGCGCCACGCATAAGGATCTACTTGGTGGCGCATTTCTGCAAAATGCGCCACCCCTAAAACTTGCCTATTTTTTTGTTGAATTGATTTAACTCTATTAAATATCATGCGACTTGCTCTATCGCTACTAAATATCATGTGACTTGATGTACTAGCTGGTGTAAATTTTATTATGTGCTCTAATATTTGGTCAAAATGCGCCACCCATAAGGGATTTCTATTTTGCCTACTTATTATTGCAATTTCAATTCTGCCATTTTTTTTTCAATTTCCATTTTGCCATATGCAATTGTACTAGTATTTTGTACTCATTTTTTAGATAAACAATGATTATTTGTTAGTTCCTCATACTTTTGTTTTTTAGAGTGATATATTTGATCTTGTGGGGAACCAAATACTTTGATAAATTATGAAGTGCATATTAATTTCATGCATACACAAAGTGGTCATAAATTACAAAAGATTTTCTTAAATTTGGAGCTACATATCTAGCTAGCGTCTCCTCACGATCTTCTTCTTGCCCTTCTTTGTCGTGGTTGAATAATTTAGGCCCGGGACGCCTTCACTTTTCCTCTTGAACGGGAGACCTTTTTTCGGTAGGGTTGTGGTGTATGTATCCTAAGCGGCGTAGTCATCTTCCATCTTCGGGGCGCCGTACTTGTCAAAGTCTTGCTCGTTGGCGACTCCATCCATTCCGATGAGGTTTCTTTTGCCTCTCCTCACTACAACGTGGCTCGGCTTTGATGGGTCGGTAATGAAGAAGCATTGGTCCACTTGGCTAGCCAGTACCCATGGCTCATTTTTCGCGGTGACGATTGCGCCCACAGACTTGGATTTGGCTTCGGGTATAACCATGGTGGTGAAGTACCGGTCTTCTTTTACGACGCTCATGGCCCATCTCACACGAAACATCGACACCTTCTCTCCACAACAGTCGAGCTCCCATATTTCCTCGATCCTTCCGTAGAATTTTTCCTTGACGTCATCGGTGTAGAATATCCCCGTTACCCCTGAGTTCTGGTAATCGCAGTTATTGTCCTTTTTCTCCATGTAGAATGTGTAGCCGTTGATATCATACGCTTGATAGGTCATCAGGTTGCGTGCGACACCCTGTGACAAGGTGAATATCATCTTTTCTTCCTTGGAAGTGTTCCTTTGCGGGGGATTAGCACGAAGCTCGTCCCTGAACCAAGTCATGAAACCGGAGTTGTGCTCTTTGATTAGCCGTGGATCTCGGTCCGTTATCTGCAGGCCCTGGTCACTATACTTCTTCCTGATTACATCCTTGTGCTTTATTATTCAAGGATCGACCAGCTGGATGTGTACTTTTTCATCATGCACTTCCAGGGGGAAGGTTGTATATGCATACAAACACGGGCCAGGTACTGTGTGTGCTGCTTTGGCCGCCAAACGGATTGACTCCATCGGCGCTCACACCAATCCTGAGGTTCCTTGGTTCTTTTCCAAAATCTGGGTATTCGAGGTCCAACGCAGTCCATTGGCTACCATCTGAAGGGTGCCTCAGCATGTCCTCCTTTTTCGGATCCGGGTTCGGGTCATCCTCTTTTAGCTTCTTTCTATCCGCGTGCCAGGTCATGAGCTTTGCTTCCTCGGGATCTACGAAATACCTCTGCAGACGAGGATTGATCGAAAAGTACCATACTACTTTTCTAGGAACTTTCTTCCCTCTCTTGTATCGACTAACAACGCACACCGAACATGTGGTTTTATCTTCGTCCTCACTCCGATAGATCATGCAATCATTTATGCAGACGTGGTATTTAACGTGCGGAAGATCGAGAGGACAAAGGACTTTCTTGGCCCCAGCGATACTAGTTGGGCACGTGTTGCCCTTCGGAAGACGATCGTGCCAGAATGCCATGTTATCATCGAAGCTTTCGTCGGTCCATTTGTGTTTTGCCTTCATCTCCATAGCCCCAAGTGTTATATTCAAGCGGGTATCCCCGTCGTTGCATCCTTCGTACAACTTCGTAATCGCATCTTTCTCGAGTTGCGCCATCTTGGTCTTCTCTCTAGCCGCACCTCTTGCGTTCACCGCCTCTTTGACAAGCAGCTCTTGAACATGAGGGTCCCGCACCCAGCTTGAATCCTCATATCCGGTATCTCGATCTTCATGATCTGCTTCGGCATTTTCTTCATGATCTGCGGGTTGTTGTCTGGTTGCCCTTCCTCATTTACTAGCGCATTGATGTCCTCCTCCTCACCAGCTTCATCACTTATCCACCGTGTGTAGCCATCCATCAAACCATTACGCTTCAGGTGTCTTTCCAATATTCCGGAACCAGGCTCTGTCACGCACTGCAGTTTGCATCTCCGACACAGACATCTTATATCTGTCCTATTATTTCGTAGCATGTCGTTTGTCGCACATTGCATCCACCTAGTCACGGTGATATCGCTCAGCATCTCGCGGACCATGATTGCCTGCGTGCACAGAGAGCAACACAATTATATATCACGGTCGTCGCCGGAAAAATTTGGCATGACCTTCCCTAATAATGCATGGAAGCATGCGGAGAGTACGCCAGAAATTTGCCGAAACGGAAATGAATCAACATTTCGGCAAAACATTGGCAACTCAAGATTCACATATATATCAAACCACCATAAGCTTCACATATACACTTCACATATACATCAAACCACCATAAGCTTCAGATATACATCAAACCACCTCAAGCTTTCACATATACATCAAACCACCTCAAGCTTTCACATATACATCAAACCACCTCAAGCTTTCACATATACCTCAAACCACCACAAGCTTCACATATATACTTCACATATACATCAAACTCAAGATTCACATATACATGAAACCCCAAGATAATAAAGGGAATTATAGGTGATAAATGGAAGAAAAGAGTTGGGGAGGAGGCCCACTTACTTTAATATGAAACAAAGTAGATTTCAAGCAAAGTATGAGATGGATAAATGGAAGAAATGAGGTGGGGAGGAGCACAAAACCGAATAGAGCTAGATGAGAAGAGTAGATCTAGTTTGAGAAGTGTGTGGAGTGAATGAGAGGTGGTAGGTGGGGTAGAGTAGATAAGGGTAGCTCCACAATTAGGGGTGGCGCATACTGGAAATGCGCCACCCATAAGCTCTTAGGGGTGGCGCATTTCCAATATGCACCACCCATAAGCTCTTAGGGGTGGCGCATCAGCAATATGCGCCACCTATAAGGTTCTTAGGGGTGATGCATTTTGCCAAATGTGCCACAAATAAGAGGATCCAGGACTATCCCACCCTTATGGGTGGCGCATTTTTAACCAGTGCGCCACCCATTACACCCTAGTGGCGCATTACACTGAAGATGCGCCACCAATAAGATTTCCATGTATAGGCTTTTCTCTAGTAGTGTTTTGTTCACTGCTGCTAATTAAAGGCCAGTTAAGCATAAATACATACCTATATTATGAAAATTTGAGCATTATATAGTAACTTTTAGACATTAAGTACTGATGGGTGTTGCGTAAATAAAGATTTATTATTTATACATTAGCATATTACACCTACATCATATTCATGCTCACTAAACTGACTGAGAATCTCAAAAAGATGCATAGCGTACAAGGATTTTGAGTGTTTCTCCAAAAAATTGCAGATTTCTTTGAAGCGCACTAGGTAGACTACAAATAGTTAATCCTCCCATTACGGAGAAAATATCTAATACTGATATTGCTTCTTGTTTGTCTGCTTTAACAAAGACACTTGATGCAAATATTTCATTAAGGTGTTCATTAGGCCCCATGATCAAAGATTTGTATCTATATAAATATGAGAGAAACTTCATTAGGTCTATAAATCTGAGAGAGAAACTTAAGTAGCACTATAAATTTGATGCAAAGCAATTTACTAATACGTACAGCGTGAGATTCTTACTTCCAAACAAGAAGTGACCGAATGGCAATCTTCACAGTCGTTTCCCACAGACACACAAAACCCACCAAATCCAATCTCTAAAGTACCGCTCGGCACGACATGCTAATCGACTAAGAAGCCAAAACATAGGTCCACAAGAAAGGGAAAGTCCGAATGAACACTAACCATGTCAGTCAACTGCAGGGACGAAGCAAGATGCATGCACACCGAAAATGAGGACGTACATAATTACCATGGCACCACTAGAGTAACCTTGATTGGCCTGCATTTAACACCCAGCATTCTCCTGTAAAATCACAAAACCACACGATTGTTTATGAAGGATGCATCCCTGAATCAGTAATTACTTTGAGCCCTTGGCTGGATCAGTCCAAATTAATAGGCGAAGAACAACAAATAAAACACTTTAGAAACAAAAAAATCTCTTACCAACGCCGTCAGGAGCAGATGTCGCATGGCCAAATCCTAGGTTGGGCAGTGGCTGCACCCATCGGTGGCTACCTCCCTTCCAGCCGCCGCCAAATCTCTCCCAAGCATCGATTGCCGCATCTCTCCTCGTCGCCGACCTCCGCGGCATCCCGTCGGGGACCTCAATCCCTAACACACTAGCTGGGCCGTTTTCCATCGCAGGGTGTCTTCCTCGTTGAGTGAGCCTCCGCCTCCAGCCCCTCCCCAAATCGCTGCTTCCATCTCTTACATTACAAACCAGCGAGGCGGAGAGGAGCAGCGGAAAAAAACACCATCGCCGTCCCTACATCTCCAACGCCGAGCACGGCAGTGAGGTGATAGCCCTCACGATCTATGGACAAATTGATAAACAGAACACACATCAACAACAACCCAACAAAAATCAATCGCCAGAAAACAAAGAAATCCACCTTCGATGCAGAAGGACCACTCGGCTGGGCAGCATGTCACGGCGCCGCGAATTCCGCAGAAACGCACCCTCATCGGCGATCAGGACATGCAACAGATCAGAGGAAGAACTGAAACGGCGGCGCGTCGGAGCAGCCAACCCACCCCCTCCTCTCCCTGGCAGGCAACGACACAAAGGAAACGACGGGTAGGCGCGTGGCAATGGCGAAGCATCCAGCAGCCAAAGGAAACGACGTGTGGCAATGGCGAAGCCTCCAGCAGCCACGCCACCCGTCCCGGAGAAAACGGTCCACAACCAGGACGATTGGCCGAGTCAAAATCGAGATTGCTGAATCGTAAATTGAGTGTGTAATCGATTCTGGTGCCTTCTAAATTAGGGAGCATAGTAAATTTAAGGATATAATAAGAACAATCTTACAATTTTCCTTACATTTATCTTATGTAAAAATACAATCTTCCATCAAATCATTACTTAGCGAATAAGTGTTTCCAAATAAGCAGAAAACACGGTAGCTATGAAGGGGTAGTGCTAGAAAAGACTCAGATAGGAGGGTACGAGGGAGAGGGCAAAAGATGACGCACCATAATGTAGGACAATTGGTCACAAGCCATTTATTTGATAGGACAATTGCAACGCATATGTATTTAGCTAGTAGTAGATATTGTCAAGTGAGTACATCAAATCCAATACATAAAAGATAGGGAAACATCATGAGAGACAACTAGATTAACATAGCCAATGATCACAATCAAGATCACATCATGTGAGAGAGAGATAACAACATAGGTCAAGGTAAAAGCCTCAACCTCGAGGATGAACTAGTCACACATGGACATGGTGAGCAAGAGAGAGTTGTTGATGAAGAGGTGCAGCCCGGAGGAGATGATGGAGACAACGGCGGCAGCCATGGCCCTTGGAGGTAGCGGCCCTTGGCCCCCTTCTTCCTTGTAGATGGTGTTGGTTTGTAGATGGATCTACCCCTCAAGACGACTGCCAAAGGAGAGAAATTTCCGTGTTGCTCTTTGACCTATGTTTCCTCTCTTTATACAGACTCTTGGATTCCCGTTATCCTTATTAAGTCTTCAGTAGAACAGTCTTCGCAGGGGCATACGAACTCAGATTGGGCCGAATTTTACATCCAGAACCATCGGAAAAAAAATTCTCTACAACTTCGTAGTTTTAAATTTTTCCGTTTGAGGTCGTCTTCTAACGTTTTCAAGGCAATCTCTAAAATATGTCTGGTGGGGACAAATTTCGGGAGAGTTAGAGTCCAAATCCAACAAGCTCCTTCTGTGATTTTTTCCTTTTATCCAAGTAATTCCTACACATAAAGTATAAAAACAAGGAATTATACACTCTTGTAACCATTAATAAGTTAGTTCCCAAATATGTTATAAAAGATATGAAAGTGCATTAAAACATATAGCAAAGTCACAAAAACAAGCAAGGAACAAGCAAAAAAATATAGATATGTTTGGTACGTATCAGGTGGTGCGAGGTATCTTGTCGGGGCTGGTCGTGCTCTTTGAGGCGTGGAGATGTGCACCGCTAGAGATAAAAATCCTGTTTTGTTTTGGCCGAACTGACGTGATGGCACCCGTGGGTGTCATTACCCTTCCGGGAGGCGTCGTCGAGTGTGTTGACATTTACCGCATTGCCTCGAGTCTGTCATTGTCTTCGGGGCGAAAGCCTTGATTCGTAGGACCGACACAATGGCGAAATCTTCGACGTGGTTCCTCTGTTTGGAGCATTGTGTTGGGACACCTGATGCCCTTTGTTGTTTTTCTCTAGATTTTGTCGTTGCCCAGATCGTTTTACTTTGGCGCTATGTACAGTCAGCACAGGCTCATCCAAGGAAGCTGGAGTTGTTGTTCTTTAGAGATCCCTAGTGTTGGTCGAGACGCGACCATATTCTCGGTTTTGGGTAGGCTATTTGGTAGCGTAGCTGTGGTGTTTTGTGTAGTTTTCGTTGTTCAAGCCTGTTGTGGAGTTATGCTACGCTCGTTGTTAGCAGCGAGTCATAGTTGTCTTTGTATGTTTGTAACTCTCTCCTTCTATAAAGGTATGGTACGCAAATTGCGCACTCTCGAAAAAAATTCATGAACCACATGCAAAGAGTGCTGAACAATAATTCATTTTGACGACTTCTTAAGCTAGTAACCTAACTCCTTGTATTTTATAGTTTTTAGCAACGTGCGAGCATTGTACTAGACCTTTCTACTATTTAAGTATGTATAAATGGCTTCCAAGATATTTTCTTTGAGCACATCGTAGAGATCTTTGTATGAGTATACTAAAGAGGGGAGAGAGAGATGAGAGAGGATATATAGAGAAGACACATAAAAAGAGAGGATATAAGAGATAAGAGCGAAGAGAGAGAGAGGATATAGAAAACGTTACTGCCTTTGTGGCGCATTGATAGAGTCTACAGAATTGTTTATCGACTTTCTACCAATTTCACTATTCATATCCCATTTTGGGTCAAATACTTAGTGATTCCTCTCTTTGTCCTTTGAAATCAAGTTCCTACCTCCGCAACACGTCGATGGAGTCTACTGTTGAATGTGCAACCACAATCAGCCGATCATTTGGTTTTTGGTAAGGTCCTAGTTGGCCGATGCTAACCCACACCACACATGCATAGGACCATCCGATCATAAGGTGATCAATGAATTTGTTCTGACATCCTAAGTTTAATAGTAATGATATAATACTCAGATCAACATGGTGGGCCTTTTTTTCCGTGATCCCATTAGAAAGGAGCTTCTAGGTTAAGCATGCTTGACTTGAAGTAGTCTTAGGATGGATGATCGACTAGGTAGTTGATCTTAGGTGCGCATGATTAAGGACAAAATGTGAAAAAATGACTAGTGTTGCTATGTGAGGACAGTTCAGATCCCAGTCTCACTGCCCAAGAATTGATAGGGAAATTGTATGCCTGATAGGGGCGTCACAGCTGATATGAGAGCTAACCCTGACGGTTACATGACGCGTGTGCGATTTAGTGAGTCTTACATGGTGTACATGTTGATGCAAGCACTAGCGCGCACAAATGTGTGGAAAAGGGAACGTTCCTGCTGGGCCAACAAGGACATCTGTTTCTTTGAGTGGGGGTGTATGTGACATCTCAAGTTCAATAGGAATGATATAATACTCATATCAATAAGTTGAACCTTCTTTCTCGGAAGCCTATCTGAGTGGGAAGTTGATCCAAGATGCGTACAAGTGAGGAGAAAATATGCATAAAAGTTTAGTGGTTGTATGGGAGGACTATCTGGATCCTAGACGCACAAGCCCGAAACCAGTAGATTTAGTCGGGGCGTTACATTTGTCCCTTTTTTGAGAAAATGAATTTGTACTCTTGGTTGCATGGTGGGCACTTGTCTTGATATTCATGTTGGGTGATTCAGTCTAAATTCCAACAACGCATGCGATCCGTAGCCGGTCAAAGTTTTTGAACTCCATAACACCCATGGATACAAAACAAGCTTTGTTCCATCCATAATTAATTTATCCCACAAAAGCCATGCTATATGTCGATTTGGTTGAGTGAATCTTATTATGAGGCCACTTCCAATCCCATATATCCTCGCCGTCTTCCTTGCGGGCACAATGGAACGGATGACTAAAGTTATAAAAACTGGAGGATGACACAAGGGGTGATCCTACCACGAATTTCATGGAACCATATGTTTCTTGTAATCTCCCGCTCTATGTTTTTTGTCTCACCGCCGTCATCTTGAAAAAATTCACCACATCCAAAGAAATATATCTGAGGGTCAAGCCACGAGCTCGTGAAATCTTCCAGAATAAAGAAAAGTTCCTTTAGGATCCACTTAGTGTGCACTGCAACATCAAGAGCACTGTGGTTATGAATCCCAAGCCCCCAAATTCCACCAGCGCATATGCCATGTCCTAGGACACTAGGCATTGATCCCCTCTAGCGCAATAGGAGCAAGACCATATGAATCCATGCAAGAGTTTATCGATGAACCATGTTGTAAGATCCATGGCCATAATATGATATCATTACAAAAAAGACACATTCGTGATGATTCACATTTGTCATAGCAGGTCACGTTTTCTATCATGCTTGTACATCCATAACATTTTAATGACATAATCAAGATAATCATAGTTGCGTTTTTGTAGCTATGTTCCCTGACAATATTTATCGTTTCATCATAGAAATGTGCTCTTCCATGGAAGACAATGGTGTGTCATGGAAGTGTTTCACTAACGCTAATCGATGCGTGACATACATCGTAATGGATCACCGTTAAACCATCACGTGTGGGTTTTTGTATCCGATACCCACCAACGTCGTTGAAAACTCATGATCCTCCACATGTCATTGTTGTAATGGCCTGAGGCATCACGTGTTAATTCTATATTGCAACATGTGTTGCTCGTCTAATAGATGAGGATGGCGTGTCGAATTGTGACACATGTCAAGATGTGTGGATCTTACCCGCTGAAAGCCCTTTAACGACCTCTTTGAACATAGCCCATTTATGACCCATATCCACATGACACATTAGGACATGTCTTTATCCATTACCTGAGAGGTCGAAGAAGATTTCCTAGCCATCACAACAAGCTATGGGTAGATGTGAGAGTAAAAGGGAGAGAACAAAATCAAGGATACCTTTCACGAAGATGAAATGAATCAAGTGATGTATAGCTTCACGTAGTGAAAAGAATATCCTTGCTTGAATATCGTTCCCACATGCATGCCTACACACAAAGGCTTATGTGGAGCTTGGTAGGGGTTAGTGGCCATGGAAATGCAATAGGTGCATCAAGATGGTAATAAAATTGGTAAAGATCCAAATGAAGCAATGCAATACAAGTCGATCAATAGGTAGAGATAGCAAGTAGAATCACACACACAAAGATATAGGGACTTGTGCAACCAAGAAAATTAGCAAGTTAATATTTCCTAACGAAGACTAATGCTCGTATTGCACAAGTACAAAGAGAGTCACTATCTCGATTTCTCAACCTATGAGCGAGTATAGTGAACTCTCCGTTTCTTTGGTGTAACTATTTACATTCCGCACTCTTTACTTATAAGCTTTGTATTTATTTTTCTGTTTTTTCGTGATATCTCGCTCTCTCTCTCTCTTGACCACATGACTTGAGGCGCTACCAATTTGTGATACAACTATATGAGTAATGCACATAGTATCAATTGGACGAAAGTATATTACTACTATGGTGCACGAGATGCGAGACCCGACAATTCTCAAGGAGCTAGGGTCGATAGGACAATGATGGTAATCGCAAAAGAAAGATAGGCTCTCTAAACGAGTGGCAAGGAGAGGGTGGGTAGGACGAAATGTATACCACACTTCACCTTACCCCCGCGAAAAACGATGGTACCGACCTTTCTTCTAGAGTAGGTGTCAATAGGATGGATGGTAGACTTCGGTTGCGAGGATGTTGGCCTCCTTTGTTGATGGAGATGGCATTTGTTGTGCACTCTCGACGATGCTTGGGAAAAATTCCTGAAGAAATTCCCAAAATACAAAAAAATGCGGAAAAATGGTGGAAGCAAAGAAAAAATTCGGGGGATTTTAGTGACAGGAGGATGAATCAACGCAAAGGGGAGTTGATCCACGAGTAGAACACAACATCCATGGAACAAAACCAACCAAATCTCATTATAACCAACAAATTGAAAAATGTTGGATGAGGCTATTTTTGGTGGGGATTTTCGAATTGAGAGAAGAACAAACAAAAACTGGCTAGAAAAACAAGGGGGGACTCCAAATTGTGGCAACCTTGCTCTTGATACCAAATGATATGGGCCAAATTCATAATACTCACAATTTTGAGGTGGGTCCACAAGAACACGAAGAACACAAAGGGGGTCCACAAGAACATAAGAGGATTCACTGGGAAATCAACACAAGAGAGGAAGAGACACGAGATCCATACAAGAAACACTCAAATCCACACACAAATACCATACACCTCAAAATCTATCCAATATCCACGAATCGGTAACCTTGGTAGTTCCCTCTCCTTCTATTACTAGAAGAGGGGCCTCTTCTTCTACTACTAGGAAAAGGAAGTATTGAGAGAGGATATCAAGCAGATCTAATCCCCATGGGGAAAGTAGGAGCTAAGCTATCTCAAATCTGGATATATTCTTAGCTAACCCTGAAATGGAGGTAGAAGACGATTATTTATAGTCTAGGGGAGAAAGAAGGGGTACATGGGCCACTGCCCAGATCTGCGTGCATGCAGCGGTAGTACCGGTTAGTCTATATTACTGGAACAAACGGGGTGGTATTTGCCCGGTTCCAGCCCTTATCAGAAGGTTTTCACATTGTCAAGCGGTAGTACCGCTCGGCATGGGCGGTAGTACCGTCCAACCGGTAGTACCTCTATCCCGGACGGTAATTGTAGTCGACCGGTAGTACCTCTCTCTCGTGCGGTAGTTCTTGTCGCGCTATGGACAACTTCTTGTTTCCGCGAGCTCCAGGTGCCGGTAGTCGTCTCCCGGGGCCGGTAGTACCGGTTCCTGTAGTCTGGATCTTCCTTGCTTTGTCTTCTCGTGGCTCCTCTTATGGTGTGGCTTTCCCCTGTTCCATGGCTTCTCCTTGAATGTCTCATTGGTACCTAATGATGAGTAGCATATCCTCATGGGGTAGGACCCAAATCTCACATGTATCAAAGTGTAGTTCGGAGAGGAGCGAGTTCACCTTTGTTCCAATGGAGCATGGTTGTGTTCTCGTCAACGTTACACGTGGGGGAGTGGTATCCATGGTGATGTTCATGGGATGCCCCGCATCACTTTCCTGGTGCAGGGTGTTCGTGTCCTGCATAATGGGTCCGCTATGACAATGGGTCTGACCCTTGGAGCCAGTCCTCCGGACATAAACCACATATGGAAGGTCTACCATTGCCTTGGAGTTCAAGATGATAGTATTGTAGGTGGTAATGTATCCTTGAGCATACCAATGTAGGACTCATGTATACCTCCATACCCCCTGACATAGTATATAAGTCAAGGGTACAAGGTCCCTAGAGGATAGCTATAATCCATTAGTCATTATACTCGGTGTTACACCCCATCATAATAAAGAACAATCAGAAGTACGTTTGTATTTTTAGTAGTGTCTGAACCTAGGTAAATCCTCTCCTCCTATTACCATCATCATCGATCCGCTAACTTAGATCACCCTGTAGAGGGATTCTTCGGAATCATCTCCGCCATTGGTGGCCCCTGCAGGTCCTGCTAAGCGATCAACAAATCTTAATGGGAGCCAAGATAAACTTTAAGATTGGTTCTGATGCTCTGCTAGGAAAGTCGGTCTCCTTTGATGACAAAAAATTGATCACCCACTCAACTAGTTCGGAAACCTCATTCTAAGCAAAATTTTCACAATCGATGATGAGGCATACGCCACAGATCACAACAACATGGGTATAACATCAAGCGAGGCCCCAAAGGTGCATAAGACTCCCGTTTGCGAACCCAGAAATAAAACTGGCTCGAGATCCATAAATTGAAATACTAACATATCTGAAGTCAGATAAGATCATCAAAACACAACTCCCCCACCAGACCAGCTTTGGAACCAGGGAGAGACACAATCTAAGCATCTTGAAAGCAACCATCAATCATGATAGATCAGATCAATCATCGGATCTGATGTTAAATCATTCAGTCCTACGAGAGCTCGCCCTAAGGCCAATACCCAATCCCTAACTTTGACTCAAATTATTGGCCCACTCACGGAGCAAGAATGTGAAGAATGAGACAAGCGCCTTCTATATCTGATGTTAGACCAGATCCAAGAACACGTGATATCATAAACACCCGAACCAACGTCATGTTGGAAGGGAAGAATTCTAAATGGTAGAAATATCTTCGTCCCACCCATGAACAACCTAGTCAAAAACATCAAGGACCTGACCGAGGTACTCGAAGGAATGACGTTTACTACAAAGAAGATAAACTGATAAAGTTGATGGATCCAAAAGTTCACCGCCACAGTCAACATTTAAAGGTGACTGGAATGCAATAGCAACTCATGAAATCTACAACATCATAACTGCTAGTGCAGCCAACGGAGGTGACAACACTAAGGAGCAAGAAGTCGCGGAGAATGTCGAAAAATCAAATGTCGATGGACACGAGAAGTCTAACAAGCTTAGAGCATCAGATCTTGTCGTGAGTGGCCAACCCTTTGAGGATGCCAAGCGTGACGAAGGATGGAAGAAGCTCACACGGACGACAAAGAAAGTGATGAAAGACAAGACCAAATTAATCGAGCAGATAATCGATCTTAAAAACTACAAAGTGATCATCTAGGAAATATAAAATCAATTGGGGGAAAAGCTATGAAACGTTAGGCTAGCCGAGAAGTGAAGTCATAATTGGTTGTGTTATATCTAGTTAATTAATAAATATGAAAAGCATTTTTGGTTTTTCTTTAATTTTAATTATTTATATTTTTATATGTGAAGCTCCCTTTCTGATTTTATATAAAGAAACCAAATTGATTTGAATTATGTTATTAAGTAGTAGAATTGGTATTCATATTTGAATTGAACCAAGATTCTCACCTTTGAATAGAATATGATTGCGTTTAGAATCAATACCATAATGAACTTATTTTATAAATACAATAAATAACTAAAGCCATTATATTACACTTGTTTTCTCCTATTTATATATCAGATGTATAAATACAAAATTTAGGACGATGGCAAAATATATCATTTCTATCCATATCTCCTACGATTGAGACTCAAGCAATGTAAATTTACTCTTATACCATTCGTCTATAAGGAACAATGGGACAAAGGGTGGGTGTGTGGATACTCTCATAACCTAGCACACCCTCCCCTCTCCTCCAATCCACCCAGTCGATAGAAATATAATCCTCATTTTTTGTTCATATCGCCAAATATACTTCTCCATGGCACTTCTACACCAAACAACAAGTCGGCTACATCTGCTACATTAGCACCCTCATCCACCAAGCGCATTTTCTTCATCGACACCTTCGTTCACTGCAGCGTAACTACCTCATCAAAGATGGCATATACCGGTGATCGAAGCTGCTTCCTCGACATTGTCGCATATGGTTCTCGGATCTGATTCCCGACCGCCAACGGAAAGCGCATCTACAACACCGTCGGCAACCATGAACTGACTCCCTCCGTCGACGATGATACCCAAACACTGCCCGATTTTCACACTCTTCTGCTATCGATAGTATGTACATTGATTATCTTAGCATTACCCTTCAATTTGTTGAATATTTTAGAAACTTCCCAATAATTTTTTGATCCTACTAAGGTGGTCATCATCTTATATCTGTGAGCACACAAGAAGTGTTTACTTATTGTGTGCTCCCGCGGATGCCTTCGGAGACGATGCGAGCTTGCGATCGACTACTGATGCGCGAGAGATGATAATGGCTTCTCGCCCTTCGTTCGTTACCCCAAGTGGAAGGTGAGATGTAGGATAGCAGAAAATTTCCCTTGGAAAAGATGCCAAGGTTTAGTGTCTCCCGTAGGACTTCAAGGTCAACAAGTAGGTGGAAAGGAAACAATGGTACCGTTTTTAGGACAAAAGTTGCTCCCTTGACCTGGACCTGCACACACAACAAATAACTTTTCTCCCAACGAAGTTCAGAGAGGTTGTCAATCTCTCTGGCCTTTTTGTTTTAAAAGGATCAAACGCAAGGGATAAAGATAATGGTGATTGCAACTGGAAAGTAAAAGCAGAAAATAAATTGAGCGTGTAAAAAGTGATGAGAATATGGACCGGGGTCCCATGATGTTCACTAGTGCAGTCTCTCTCCCAAAAGACGATAAAACTGCTATGCGAGGTAAACAAATCACAGCTGGGAAATTGACAGGATTAAAAAGCATCACAATGCTAACTATGCTACAAAGAAAGGAAGAGGCTCAAAAGCATGAGCGGTACGCCAAAATAAGTAGACCGGAATCCAACTACATCTACTACTAATCATCCCCGTTGAGAAATCTATCCAAAACATCTCGATGGTATTAAGTTGCGAGCCCCACCCAAAGTGTAAACCCAAAGCAACAGACAACTGCATTAAAAGAACTTTGAGTAAAGTAAACAATCCTTTCAACCGCGGTTACAAGCACTGTTGTTTTCCCCCTTGTGGAAACATCACATCCCCTAGACTCATGTTTCTGTCACTCAAGCTAGTCATCAGGGGGCATGAACCCACAATCGAGCATAACGTTCCCTCTTGGGGTCACTACCTACTACTTGGCCAAAGCAATAAACAGGAACGGAGAACATGCAAGAATTACTCAAGAACATAAATATAAAAGATAAGAACCAAATATATTACTCAATCAAAAACTGAACATAGTCTCATAATCCATCAGATCCCAGCAAACTCAACATAGCAACAACAGAAAGAATTACATATGTGCCTTGATCATGTAGGGTAGCTCACAAGGTCTAATCCATGAAGAACAAAGAGGGGAGGAGAACATCACATAGCTACTGATCACGGACCCATGTTCGAAGGTAGACTACTCACGGATCATCCGGGAAGCGTCCGTGGTGGAGGAGAGGCTCCCGGAGGTCAATCCCCCCTCCGGCAGGGTGCCGGGAAGAGGTCTGCTTGCGCTCCCGATCTTGGAAGCACGACGGCGGTGAAACAGAGGCGAGTTAGCGAAAAGGGTTTCTGTCTTCGGAAGAATCCCGTCACGGAGAATAAATAGGCGAAGGTGGGGCAGCCAGGGGGCCCACCAGGGCTTCTGGCACCCCCTGGATCGGCCAGCCCTTAGGGCGCGCCACCAGGGCGCCTGGGACCCTAGTGGTGTCCCTCTGGCCACACCCAGGTGTTTCCAGAAGGTTCTTCTACGCTGATTTTTCCCGAATTTTTGGAGCACTTTTAATATGGGGATACCTGAAATAGAAAAACAGCAGAAAACAAGAACTAGCACTAGGGTGCACTGAGTTAATAAGTTAGTCCAAATATGATCAAAAGTATATGAAAGTGTATCTAGATCATAGCAATATCACACAAAACATGCATGGAGCAGGCAGAAATTATAGATACGTTTGGGACGTATCAACATCCCCAAGCTTAATTCCTGCTCGTCCTCGAGTAGGTAAATGATAACAAGCATAGTTTCTGTAGTGACATGCTAACAACCATATAAGAACGTTTAAAGTAAAGCAATCAAGGTATGTAATTAAATTCAAGTCATAACAGGTAAGAGTCTATATTAGCATTGAAACAAGCAACATAAGAACATTAAGGTGCAAGAGCTCTCGCTGTCCGTGACTCAAATGTCTTCAGATGGTGTTTGCGTGCAAGAAGGGGGAGATGGGAATACGAGAAAAAATATATTTGTTGAGAACTCAATATACTAAAGTTTCACACTTAGTCTTCTTTGGAATCTTATCTTGACTCATCCCCAGACCACTAGCCAGGTACAAGTCAATTTGATCCACTCCCTTTTGATATTTTGAGCACTCATGCAATGGACGTAAGCACGAGAGTTGACACTTAGGATGGCAAAGAGAGAAATATGGTGGAGGAGGAAGACAAAAAGGGTGAGAAAGGCTCTCACATCAACGAGGAAAATCATAGGCGAGAATGCCAAATGATAGATATGATGTGAGGAGTAGGGATTGCCATGCAACTGATGCACATACGAGCTAAGAAATGCTCTCCAATGGAACTAGTGGGGGTGCATCCAACTTTCTCGCTCAAGAAGACCTAGAGCTCGTTTGTGGAGGCTCATCCTTGGAATATGCAAGCCAAGTTCTATAGTGTGAAGGTCCCCACATAGCTATATGCATATATGATCATCTCTATGGAGTACAAGACATAGAGGGAGTACTAGTGTGGATCTTTCAAAAGGAATAGTAGTGTTGCCTCTTTCTCTCTTTTTATTTTCTTTTTCTCTTTTTTCTCTTTTTTGTATTTTTTTGGTGCCCTTAATGACTCTTTCTATTTAACACTCATTTGTCCTCTTTGGGATCTTTTAAATTTGTCGACTTTGGGATCTTTTCCTCACTTAAGGGCAACACTCTATTTTACAAGAAGTATATAAGATGTTCACACTTTACAAGGTACTCATCATAAAGAAGATTTAGATATCATGATGTATGAAAATGTGTGCCTCTGCCAGTGTAGCAGGAACATGTATGACATGAAGATCAAGTCATGAAGATGTGGATGTTGTATGTCAATATATCTCGGAAAGGCTATGGAAATTCCTTGATAGGTAGGTATGGTGACTATTTTGAGGAAAGATATAAGGAGGTTTATGATGACAAAGCGTATCATGCCAAGGGTTTGGATGCACCGGCGAGGTGGACGCCAACTCTCGGAGTGAGAAGAGAGCAATGCATGGTACCGAAGAGGCTAGCAAATATGAGGAGGTGGAAGTGTCAACTTTCAATACTTACATTAGTCCGAAGAACTCATGCACTTATTATCGGTATCTCTCAATCTAATAAGGAGGTTCACAAAGAGACTAGTACCCCGAGGAGGAGTGTATGGGGGTTTGGTTATCCTTGCGCATCCTCGACTCATGGTACGTGAGTGTACTCTAATATCCGATCCCTCCAAAGATTAGTGATCCATCTAGTAGCTAGAGTTCTCAACTAGTTTTGTAGTTTTTGAAAATAAACACGGATTGCCTAAAATACGACACCTATCACTAATAGTTAGAGCTCTTGACACCAAAAGTTCAAACATTACTCACAACAATACCTCAAAACTATTGCAAGTTACTGATGTCTACGCACGCTTCTATTCTTGTAGACTATGTTGGGCCTCCAAGCGCAGAGGTTTGTAGGACAGCAACAATTTCCTTGAAGTGGATGACCTAAGGTTTATCGAACTCAGGGAAGTAGAGGTTGAAGATGGTCTCTCTCAAGAAACCCTGCAATTAAGATACAAGAAGTCTCTTGTGTCCCCAACACACCTAATACAGCTAGGAGTTGTATAGGTGCACTAGTTCGGTGAAGAGATTGTAAAATACGAGTGATAGATGTGGCAAAGCAAGGTAATATAAATCTGTAATAAAAAGTGCAGCAAGCAACCATGTGACAAAAGTGAGCACAAACGGTGTAACAATGGTGGAAACAAGGCCTAGGATTCATAATTTCACTAGTGGCAACTCTCAACAACATTAACATAGTCTAATCACATGATATTTCCCATAAAGCATGCAATGGAGACGCATTCGGAGGTCATTCCTTTGTGGTCAAGAGAGGATGAGAATTATGTAGGGCTACAAAAGCACACCTCAAAGTTCGTAGTTCTCAATCTATGGATTTCCCAATATCACCGCGGCCATCCAAAGAGAGTACCACAATCACCACAACATATCTCAAGGATAGTCAAAGACAAGCACCAAGAGACTCTCAATCTTAAATCAACACACAAAAGAGGAAATCACTCATGAAAATACTCTTCTAACCCATGTCCAATAGACCGCTGTCACCTTGGTCTCGGGGATTATACTAGATAAGATCAATTGAGTACATCAATCCAATACATAGAGGAAGGGGAAATATCATGGGATCACCCTAGATTAACATAGCCTATGATCACAATGAAGATCACATCATGGGAGAGAGAGAAGAACACATAGCTACTGGTAGAAACCTCAGCCCCGAGGGAGAACTACTCCCGCTCCATGGAGGGAGGAAGCAACGTCGATGGAGATGAATCCGGGGGCACTTCCCCGTCCCGGCAGGGTGCCGACACAGGAATTCTGTCCCCCCGAAACTTGATGGCGATGGCGGCGGAGATTGGAATTGCTTCTGGAGAAAAGGGGTCTGGAATCAGGGTTTCCTCGTCACGGAGAATATATAGGCGAAGGGGGCAGCCAGAGGTGGACCAGGGGCCCCAGGCGCCCCCCTGGCGCGACCCAGGGGGTGGCCGCGCCGGGTGGCCGCCTGGGCCACCCCTGGCTTCCCTCTGGCCCCACTCGGGCTCTTCGCGAAGCTTCCTGTACGCTGATTTTTCCTATATTTTTCCCCGAATTTTTCTGGCACTTTTTATTTGGGGGAAAACTGAAATAGAAAAACAACAGAAAACAGGAACTGGCACTGTGGTGCACTGAGTTAATAGGTTAGTCCAAATATGATCAAAAGTGTATGAAAGTGTATCTAGATCATAGCAATATCACACAAAACATGCATGGAGCAAGCAGAAATTATAGATACGTTTTGGACGTATCAGTTACTACTACAATTGAATAGCAACCTCAATTACCTACTTTCAAGACAAGACACAACTCAGTGCAACAACCAACTCTCTTAACAAGATAAACATGAAGACTAAAGAGAGTTCCAGCAAAAAACTAAACTAGTATAAAGCTCTTGAAAAAGATAAGCATGAAAACTAAGAGCTAGACAGGGCAGTAGCTACGAAAAGGTAAAGAACACACAACAACAGAAATATAAGCATGAAAAATCCTATGATGTGTTCTAGTTTAAAGTGGAGCGTGTTTCTCTCCCACACAAAGTAAGCTGGGGTATAACTTGTAATGAAGAGCAAGAAAAGCTAAATAAAACTAAAAAGTAAACCTAAGAGCGAGACGCTCCAAGCATAGCACATAACGCATGAAGTGATAAAAATATAGTGAGACGAAGGACAAACTGATGATTGTTGATGGATAAGGGGATGCACGGGGGCATCCCCAAGCTTATACGCTTGAGTCTCCTTGATTATTTATTGGGGATGCATGGGGGCATGCCCAAGCTTGAGCGTTTGACACTGTCGGATCTTCTTTCATCATCTCCCCTCGCACTCTTGAAAACTCCCTTCATACATAACTCATCATAAGCTGATTAGAGAGGTTAGTACCCTTAATAAAATAATTTTCCTCTACTGTAAATAAAGATATTATTGAAGAGCTACATTTTCTCAAGATTGTCAACAACAAAATTCAAAGAAAAAGAAAGCTTAAGATTTGCAAAAGTGAGGAAAGGCAAAACGTGGCAGAATCTATGAAAAACAGAACACACGTAGTAAATAATTTTTTCTGGGTACTTCTGTAACTCAAATAAAAAAACTCAGAACATATGAAAGTTTCACAATTATATAGAGCATGCTTTTTAAGTAATTCAGCTAAAAAATATGAGCTGGTGATTTTAGGCTAATTTTCCGTCCAAGGACAAAATCTGTTTTCTGGACAGCATGTCACAACTTTTGCTTCCCTTATCAAAAGAGGCTAGAACTTGGCAGAAAGCTTGAAAATAAAGATACAATGATGTTGCTACAGTAGTAACAATCATCAAGACCACTAAAAACAGAAGTAAAAACATCTTGAGTTGCCTACCAACAAGGCTTTCTTTTACGCCTTTAAGCTAGGCATAAAGAAAAAAGATCAAGTTTTATCAAGAGAGAGAGAATAGTTAGCCCATGTAACAGTCAAAAGGTAACTTAATCTTATTTCTAGGGAATTGTTCCATCCCATTTTTAAGAGGGAATTGAAATTTTATATTTCCCACTTTCATGTCAATAAAAGCACCTACGGTGCGAAGAAAAGGACGTCCCAAAATAATTTGACATAAAGGTTCACACTCTATATCCATAATAGTGAAATCAATGGGAACATAATTGTCATTGAGAATGATAAGAACACCATCCATCTTCCCCAGAGGTTTCTTTACGGAAGAATCAACGAGAAGAACACGAAAAGAACAAGGATCAAAAGGTTTCAATTCAAACATATCATACATTCTTTTGGTCACAACGGAGGTACTAGCTCCAACTTCACATAAAGCATAGCAAGAGAAGTTATTCCATCTTCCTAGGTATGGAGGCTTCTAGTCTAAGCTTCTCCTCCCTAGCTTTGATGAGAGCATTAGTGATATGCTCTGTGAAGGAAAGATTTAGTGTGCTAGTGTGGGGGTCTCTAGACATTTTGTGTAGCAAGCTAATAACTTCTGAAAGGGTGCAACTATAAAAATCAATGCCACTACTATCAAAGGTGGTAGTGGTGTCATCTAGGCTTACTTGTTTGAAAGCCTTTTTAATCACTTTTTTTGTAGTTGAACTTATGAAATAAATAATAGTTGAAGCTTATAGCTTAACCATTTTTTATTGTGTGTTTATAGCCTGTTAGCGTGAGGAGCCCGGTGAAAGTTACAAGAGAAAGGAAGAAGAAAGCATGCGCTATCCTTGATGCTGATACTCAACGTCTGAATATTACATTGTGTTGTTCTCTGAAAGAAGTTGACGTCTGTGCCAAATTGTTGAAGCCACGCCATGTAGCGAGAGTTCGTTCGGCTAGTTTTGTTTCTATCTTCGATTGGAAAGTGAAAACTAATACTTCTCGGCCTCTGATGGGTGTTTTGTATCTGAAGATTGATCCTGAGACGATGACTCTGGACATGGGCCAGCCAAATAAGAGGCTATGAATCACTAGTTATGGCATGCAACTTCTTTTTGGTTTCCCTAAAAGAAATCGTACTTCGCCAAGGCCATCCGAGTATGGTTATGATGATGCTGTTATGAGGTTAAAATCGGAGCTAGGCATTAGTAGGAGCAGTGATATCAAGACAAGGGATTTGAGGATTGCGCTTACGCAACTCATTGATGACGAGAGGATGTGCTCTGGGTATCTCTTTTCTGGAACACTTATTATCATGAGAGAGTGCCCCATGCTACTGAGCTCTGTGGCTCCTTTTGGTAGAAAGATGTGACCAAATTTATGGATAGCTTTGTGGCTGTTTCTCAGATCAAGTTGGGTGTGGGGGACTCTGTGTTATTGTGGAATGATTTCTGGATCAACCACACCAATGCTACTTTAGCCCAAAAGTTTCCAAGACTGTTCTCCTTTTCCAAGGATCCTCTTATATCTGTAAAGGAGGCCAGGGATGTTGCTGAACTCACTGGCCTTTTCAACTTAACTCTCTCTGCTCAGGCTTTCCAGGAGCTCAGTGAACTTCAACAGATCCTGCAGAATCACAGTGCTGAGGAAGCAAGGGATTGCTGGACATGGAGGTTGAATGGGAAAGGATAGTATACTTCTAAGAAGTTCTACATTTTGGTGCATGATCCTATACAATCTAATCCTCTTTTAAATTGGATTTGGAAATCTTGCTGTATACTGAAAACCAAAGTTTTTGCCTGGCTGGTGATCATGGATCGTCTCAATACCAAAGACATGATTATCAAAAGGCACTGGCATATCCAGGATGGACCTGAGTGTGTTCTTTGCCCCACACATCAGCTGGAAAACAGAGATCATCTCTTCTTTCAGTGCAATTTTAGTGCTAGAATCTGGGCATATCTACAAATTGATTGGAACAATGGATCTGACATGTTTCACATTGCCAAGATGGCCAGGGAGTCTTTCAATAAACCTTTCTTTACTAAAGTGGTGTTCACTGCCTGGTGGAATATTTGGTTGGTGAGGAATGCTAAATGTTTCAAGCATGTCAGACCATCTTTTTCCAAATGGAGAGCTGGCTTCATTCATGATATAACTCTTCTTAGTTATAGAATTAAGCCTAGATTTAAAGATAAGTTACTTAGATGGATTGATTTCCTTCCACCCTGAGAGGGTGTTTTTTTGAAGCTTTTGTTGCACATTTGTAAATATTGTGGTCCTGGTAATAAAATACTGGGGGGTACCTTACCCTTCAGTTTGAAAGCTTCAAAAAAAACTCATTGATGACGAAGAAAAAGATGATCTCGCTATCCGCGTGTTCTTTATCATTGTGTTTATGAAAGTTGTTTTTCCTGGAACTGCCACTCGGGTTTCAAGGGAGGCTGCAATGTTTGAGAATCTTGTCATTGAGGACATGGATGACATGGACTACTGCCAACTTATGGTTGACGAGCTTAGGAGAGCTGTTGTGAGGTACCAAGACGGAATAACTTTAGGAAAGGCAATTACAGGTTGCTCTATCGCGCCTGTACTGATGTACCTGGACTGCCTCATCCGGGGAAAAGCTGCGGAGGTTGATCTGCGGACGCCTCGTATATGTTTCATGAACCAGGAGAAGCTTTCAGAGCTCATGGAAGTAGACCTGATAACAAGAGGCAATGCGGACCCGTGGACCTGGGTTTTCAGGAAGCTTCCGGTGAGATTTCTGTTATACTTGCGTATTTTGTTGTTATGTTATTTGTATCATAATTTCTTACTTATTTTTCTCTTTTCTTAATGTCAATGGAAAACTCAGGCTGAAGTGGTTTTTTCCGTGTTTATAAACGCCCTATCCTGGAGATGCCGGAGAATTCTTCCAGGACTGATAATTTCCATGATATTGGTATAGATGGTTGCCGCACTGAGCGTGTATCTGTTCCCGAATGCGCATCCCTGAAAGGTACCCCTGTGAAGGTGATGGCTTCTCGCCCCTCGTTGGTTACCCCAAATGGAAGGTTTGAGATGTAGCGTAGCAGCAAGTTTCCCTCGGTGAAGATACCAAGGTTTGTCTCCAGTAGGACTCCAGAGATGATAAGTAGGTGTCAGCGGCGCAACTGACGTGGACCTGCACACAGACACAGAAAACTTTGTTCCCAACGAAGTTCAGAGAGGTTGTCAATCTCTCCGGTCTTGTTGTTCACAAAGGGTAAAACACAAGGGATAATGATAACAATTGAAAGTAAAAAGCAGGAAAGTAAATAAGCGTGGAAACAATAATAAGGATATGGACCGGGATACGTGATGTTCACTAGTGATGTATCTCTCCCAAAAGACGATAAAAGTGCTATGCGAGGTAAACAAATTACAGAAGGGCAATTGACAGGATTATGAACGCACCGCAATGCTAACTATGCTACAAAAGAAAGGAAGAGGCTCAAAAGCACGGGTAGTACGCCAAAATAAGTAGACCATAATCCAACTGCATCTACTACTAATCATCCACCTTGAGATATCTATCCAGAACATCTCGCTGGTATTAAGTTGCGAGCCCCACCCAAAGTGTAAACCCAAAGCAACAGACGACTGCATTAAAAAGAACTTTGCGTAAAGTAAACAATCCTTGCAACCGCGGTTACAAGCACCGTTGTTTTCCCCCTTGTGGCAACATCACATCCCCTAGACTCATGTTTCTGTCACTCAAGCGTGTCATCGGGGGGCATGAACCCACAATCGAGCACAACGTTCCCTCTTGGAGTCACTACCTACTACTTGGCCAAAGCAATAAATAGCAACGGAGAACATGCAAGAATTACTTAGGAACAAAAATATAAGAGATAAAAACCAAATATATTACTCTATCATAATATGAACATAATCTCATAATCCATCAGATCCCATCAAACTCAGCATAGCAAAAGCAGAAATATTACAAAAGTGCCTCGATCATGTAGGGTAGCTCATGAGGTCTAAACCATGAAGATCAAAGAGGGGAGGAGAACATCACATAGCTACTGATCACGGACCCATGGTCCAAGGAAAACTACTCACGAGACATCCTTGGAGCATCCATGGTGGAGGGGAGACTCCCGGAGGTCGGCCCTCCCTCCGGCAGGGTGCCGGGAAGAGGTCTTCTGGTGCTCCCGATCTCGGAAGCGCGGCGGCGGCGGAACAGAGGCGAGATTGCAAAATAGGGTTCTGTCTTCGGAGTTTCCCCGTGACGGAGAATAAATAGGCGAAGTGGGGCAGCCAGAGGTGGACCAAGGGCCCCAGGCGCTCCCCTAGCGCGGCTAAGGGTGGGGCCGCGCCGGGTGGCCTCCTGGGCCCCCCTGTCTCCCCTCTGGCCCCACTCAGGCTCTTCGCGAAGCTTCCTGTATGCTGATTTTCCTGTATTTTTCCCGAAATTTTTCTGGCACTTTTTATATGGGGGAAAACTGAAATAGAAAAACAGCAGAAAACAGGAACTGGCACTGGGATGCACTGAGTTAATAGGTTAGTCCAAATATGATCAAAAGTGTATGAAAGTGTATCTAAATCATAACAATATCACACAAAACATGCATGGAGCAAGCAGAAATTATAGATACGTTTTGGACGTATTAACATCCCCAAGCTTAATTCCTGCTCGTCCTCGAGTAGGTAAATGATAACGGCATAATTTCTGCGGTGACATGCTAGCAACCATAAAAGAACTTTGAAAAGTAAAGCAATCAAGGTTAGAGATTCAATTCAAGTCATAACATGAAAGAGTCTATATTAGCATTGAAACAAGTAACAAAAGAACATTATGTGCAAGAGCTCTCGCTGTCCGTGACTCGAATGTCTCAAAATGGTGTTTGCGTGCAAGAAGGGGGATAGGGAATACGAGAACTCAATCTACTAAAGTTTCACACTTGTTCCTCCTTGGAATCTTATCTTGACTTGTCCCCAGACCACTAGCCAGGTACAAGTCAATTTGATCCACTCCTGTTCGATATTTTGATCACTCATGCAATGGATAAGCGTAAGCACGATAGTTGACACTTAGGATGGCAAAGAGAGAAGTACGGAGGAGGAAGACAAAAAGGATGAGAAAGGCTCACATCAATGAGGACAATCATAGGCAAGAGATGCCAAATGATAGATATGATGTGAGGAGTAGGGATTGCCATGCAACGGATGCACATACGAGCTAGGAAGCTCTCCAATGGAACTAGTGGGGGTGCATCTAACTTGCTCGCTCATGAAGACCTAGAGCTCGTTTGAGGAGGCTCATCCTTGGAATATGCAAGCCAAGTTCTATAGTGTGAAGGTCCCCACATAGCTATATGCATAATGATCATCTCTATGGAGTACAAGGATATAGAGGGAGTACTAGTGTGGATCTCTCAAAAGGATAGTAGTGTTGCCCCTTTCTCTCTTTTTATTTCTTTTTCTCTTTTTTTTCTATTTTTTTGTATTTTTTTGTGGCCTCAATGGCTCTTTCTATTTAACTCTCATTTGTCCTCTTTGGGATCTTTTAATGTGTCCACTTTGGGATCTTTTCCTCACTTAAGGGAAACACTCTATTTTAAAAGACGGTAAAGGAGATCTTTCACACTTTACAAGGTACTAAAAATCATAAAGAAGATGTAACTATCATGATGTATGCAATGTATGTCGCTGCCAGTGTAGCAGGAACATGTATGACATGAAGATCAAGTCATGAAGAGGTGGAAGTTGCATGGCAATGTAACTCGGAAAGGCTATGGAAATGCCTTGATAGGTAGGTATGGTGGCTGTTTTGAGGAAAGATATAAGGAGGTTTATGATGACAGAGCGTATCATGCCAAGGGTTTGGATGTACCGGCGAAGGTGGACACCAACTCTCGGAGTGAGAAGAAGGCAATGCACGACACAGGAGAGGCTAGCAAAATATGGGAAGGTGGAAGTGTCAACTTTCAATACTTACATTAGTTCGAAGAACTCAGGCACTTATTATCGGTAACTCTCAATCTAATAAGGAGGTTCACAAAGAGACAAGTACCCCGAGGAGGAGTGTATGGGGGTTTGGTTATCCTTGCGCATCCTCGACTCATGGTACATGAGTGTTCTCTGATATTCGACCTCTCAGAAGAGTAGTGATCCATCTAGTAGCTAGAGTTCTCAACTAGTTTTTGTAGGTTTTGAAAATACACACGGATTGCCCAAAATACGACACCTATCACTAATAGGCTAGAGCTCTTGACACCAAAAGTTCAAACATTACTCACACCAATACCTCAAAACTATTGCAAGTTACTACTAAAATTAAATAGCAACCTCAATTACCTACTTTCAAGACAAGACACAACTCAGTGCAACAACCAACTCTCTTTAACAAGATAAACATGAAAACTAAAAAGAGTTCCAGAAACAAACTAAACAAAAGCCAAGGCTCTTGCTAAAGACAAACTAAGACTAAGACTAAACATGGCAGCAGCTATGAAAAGATAAAGAACACACAACAGCAAAGAGATAAGAAGGAAAAATCCTATGATGTGTTCTAGATTTTGAAAGTGGAGCGTGTGTCTCTCCCAAACAAAGTAAGGCGGGATCTAACTTGTTATGAACAGAAAGCAAAGCTAAATAAAACTAAAAATGAAACCTAAGAGCGAGACGCTCCAAGCATAGCACATAACGCATGAAGTGATAAAAATATAGTGAGACGAAGGACGAACTGATGATTGTTGATGGAGAAGGGGATGCACGGGGGCATCCCCAAGCTTAGACGCTTGAGTCTCTTTGAATATTTATTGGGGATGCATGGGGGCATTCCCAAGCTTGAGCGCTTGACACTCCTGAATCTTCTTTCATCATCTTCCATCGCACACTTGAAAACTCCCTTCATACATAACTCATCATAAGCTGATTAGAGAGGATAGTACCATTAAAAAATAATTTTTTCCTACTGTATATAAAGATATTCTTGAAGAGCTACTGTCTCTCAAGAGTGCCAAAAAGTTTTTTCAAAGAAAAAGCAAACTTAAGGTTTGCAAAAGTTAGGAGAGACAAAACGTGGCAGAATCTGCGAAAAACAGAACAGAAGGTAGTAAAGAATTTGTTAGGGATACTTCTGCAACTCAAATCGAAAAACTCATAACATACGGAAGTTTCGTAATTGTATAGAGCATGCTGTGTAAAAAGTTCAGCTCAAAAAGATGAACTGAGATTTTTCTGGAATTTTTCTGGTCGCGAGGACAGAATCTGTTTTCTGGACAGCACGTCACAACTTTTACTTCCCTTGCCGTAAGAGGCTATCACTTGGCACAAAGTTGAAAAATAAAGATACAATGATGTTTCTACAGTAGTAACAATCATCAAGACACAACAAAAGAAAAAATAAAAACCTAAATTCGTTGCGGGCTGCCTCCCGAAAGCGCTTTCTTTTATGCCTTTAAGCTAGGCATGAAGATTGTAGAAGGTGCTCTCATAAGAATAAGAATTTGAAGCAAAAGTGAGCATCAAGAAACAAATATGAAACACATTTAAGCCTAACCCACTTCCTATGCATAGGCATCTTGTAAGAAAATAAGTCAAAGAAGCACAAAGTGACATGCATAGAAAGGTGGAACAGGAACATCTTCAAAACTTTCAACATAAAGAGAGGAGTTTTAGTAATATGGAAGTTTATACAACCAAACTTCCCTCTCTCAAAATAATTTTCAGTAGTATCATGAACAACATCAAGAATAAAACTATCACATAAATCATGTTGTTCATGAACTTCAAGCACACGTGTATAGTTTTCAACACGGTCTTTAGGATTATAAGATAAATGCAACCCATCACATTGAGCCTTGATACGAGCAAAGTTCTCTGGAGTTGGAGATTTCAAAAGGATAATAGGACAATCAAGTGTGGGTGCAATAGCAACAATTTCATGCTTAACATAAGGAACTATAGAGAGTTCATTTTTGTCATCATCATCCATAGTGGCATCTTGGCCATCAACAAAGCAAGTATCAAAATTTTCAGAAAGGGATATTTCAAGCGAGTCCTCGGAATCATGGGATTCCTCAATGCAATAATTGGCCTCTTCTTGGGCAGCAAACATATTATTTTTAAAACCCTCAATATAAGAATTGGAAGTATAATTCTCAAAGCAATAAGCAAGAACTGCAAAGTTTTCAGAATCGAAAATAGTATCGTGGTATTTTTCAATCAAAGAAGCAATCTCATAGGCACCTTTAAAAGTAACAAACTCTTCAATATTTTCAACATAAAAATAATCATAAACACCTTTAGCATAAGAAGATAAGATCGCATTTTCATTAAACTCACATTGGAAAGGGAGGTGTTTATGATCTATATTAGAACATCAAGTAAAATCATAAATGTGGCACAAAAGTTTAGCATGGCAATAAGAAACATGTATTTGATCCCATAAGTGTTTCCCTTTCTGAGATAGGCGGTGCCGCGTATAATGAGCATGCTCATCCAATGATTTTCCCTCAACCAAGTCGGTTGGGTTTTTAGCGCGAGCACAAAGATCGAAGACGATCCAAGTGAAACATGTCCATCCTACCATATTTGGGTGGTTCCACACCCATGGTGAAGATAGCATAAATAGGCAAAGCAAGACAAAGGCAAAAGGTAGAAACTATTTTTGTGGTTTTTCATAAAGGACACTGAGATAAAAACTGAAAGGTAAACTAACAAGACTAAAAAGAAAAGGTAAAGGGTAGTGTGCAACTCCCCTATCTTAGCACTCGGAGTCCCCGGCAACGGCGCCAGAAATTCGCTTGATGGCTTCTTGCCCCTCGTTGGTTACCCCAAGTGGAAGGTTTGAGATGTAGCGCAGCAGCAAGTTTCCCTCGGTGAAGATACCAAGGTTTGTCTCCAGTAGGACTCCAGAGATGATAAGTAGGTGTCAGCGGCGCAACTGACGTGGACCTGCACACAGACACAGATAACTTTTTTCCCAACGAAGTTCAGAGAGGTTGTCAATCTCTCCGGCCTTGTTGTTCACAAAGGGTAAAACACAAGGTATAATGATAGCAATTAAAAGTAAAAAGCGGAAAAGTAAATAAGCGTGGAAATAGTTATAAGGATATGGACCGGGATACGTGATGTTCACTAGTGATGTCTCTCTCCCAAAAGATGATAAAAGTGCTATGCGAGGTAAACAAATTACAGAAGGGAAATTGACAGGATTATGAACGCACCGCAATGCTAACTATGCTACAAAAGAAAGAAAGAGGCTCAAAAGCATGGGCAGTACGCCAAAATAAGTAGACCGTAATCCAACTGCATCTACTACTAATCATCCACCTTGAGATATCTATCCAGAACATCTCGCTGGTATTAAGTTGCGAGCCCCACCCAAAGTGTAAACCCAAAGCAACAGACAACTGCATTAAAAAGAACTTTGCGTAAAGTAAACAATCCTTGCAACCGCGGTTACAAGCACCATTGTTTTCCCCCTTGTGGCAACAACACATCCCCTAGACTCATGTTTCTGTCACTCAAGCGTGTCATCGGGGGGCATGAACCCACAATCGAGCACAACGTTCCCTCTTGGAGTCACTACCAACTACTTGGCCAAAGCAATAAACAACAACGGAGAACATGCAAGAATTACTTAGGAACAAAAATATAAGAGATAAAAACCAAATATATTACTCTATCACAATCTGAACATAATCTCAGAATCCATCAGATCCCATCAAACTCAGCATAGCAAAAGCAGAAATATTACAAAAGTGCCTCGATCATGTAGGGCAGCTCACGAGTTCTAAACCATGAAGATCAAAGAGGGGAGGAGAACATCACATAGATACTGATCACGGACCCATGGTCCAAGGAAAACTACTCACGAGACATCCGGGGAGCATCCATGGTGGAGAGGAGACTCCCGGAGGTCGGCCCTCCCTCCGGCAGGGTGCCGGGAAGAGGTCTTCTGGTGCTCCCGATCTCGGAAGCGCGGCGGCGGCGGAACAGAGGCGAGATTGCGAAATAGGGTTCTGTCTTCGGAGTTTCCCCGTGACGGAGAATAAATAGGCGAAGGGGGGCAGCCAGAGGTGGACCAGGGGCCCTAGGCGCCCCTTGGCGCAGCCAGGGGTGGGGCCCCGCCTGGTGGCCGCCTGGGCCCCCCTGGCTCCCCTCTGGCCCCACTCGGGCTCTTCGCGAAGCTTCCTGTACGCTGATTTTTCCTTTATTTTTCCCGGAATTTTTCTGGCAATTTTATATGGGGGAAAACTGAAATAGAAAAACAGCAGAAAACAGGAATTGGCACTGGGGTGCACTGAGTTAATAGGTTAGTCCAAATATGATCAAAAGTGTATGAAAGTGTATCTAGATCATAATAATATCACAGAAAACATGCATGGAGCAAGCAGTAATTATAGATACGTTTTGGACGTATCAGCAGCGTTCTGGTCTTGGTCTTGATGTTGCAATTTCTGATTTGAATGCATTGGGGATATGTTAAGTAATGTGCGTTCAGAGTTGGATGTTGCTCCAACTATAGTAGAGCGTCTGAGCCGTATTGCTGGTATTCTCCCAGAGGGTGATTGTTTTAATGGTGAAGCTTCGAACAATTATGTTGAACTTGAGAGTAATTCTATCAGTGATATCCATGAGAATGCTGGACCCCTTCTAAAGAGCTTGGTTCGTGTGACGAAAAGTGTCAAGTTGTTCTAGTCTACGCAAGATTCTCGCTGCAAGGAGTATGAGGAAAATGCTGAGTTTATTTAGAAGCAGATGGAGGACAATGATGTTGGTGCTAGCCTTAATGATGCTGATGTTGAGGCTTCCACTGCTGGGGTTGATACAAATGATGATAAAAATGATGCTGGTGTGAACGGTTCTGTTGTTAAGGTTACAAATTTTCTAACTTCCCCCTATTTTACCAACTTGACCTGATAGCATTTGTGTATCTGAACTTGAATCTATAGTGTCTAGATTAACTATTTGGTTATGTACTTGTTGAACTTACAAGTTTTTTTGCATGTATAGTATAAGGGGGGGGGGGTCGGGGGGGACCCCCCCCTTAGTTTCTTTTATTGAAAATATTTTTAACAACACTCTTATTATATCCGAACTAATAGGTTTCGTTGTTAAGATGATACTTTTTTTTATCATTTTTCTTCCTAAGTTGATCTGATAGCAGATGTGTATCTGAACTTTTCATATATATGCATGGGCCAACCACTCGTTTAATTTTTAATGTTTTGCAGAATGGATTTGATGGAGTTGATGTAGTTGTTTGCGAAAACAGGAATGATGCTCGGGTGGATTGCCCTGTTTCTAATGATATATTTAATGTCGGGGTGGACGGTCCTGTTTTTGAGGTGATACACTTTTATCCTTTTTATTTTTCGTGCTCGCTGCTGAACTTAGGCGAATATTGTGATTGAACTTTTGTAGTGTCTTTTATGTTAACATTTTCTCGCTTGTTTCCGCTCTAGGCTCCTACTGTTGATACCGGTGCTAAGCCTGCCTCAACCGCCGATGTTGCTGTAAATGCAAGTCACGGAGTTAATGAGCAGGATTTTAAGGTTATTGCATAGTAATCAATAGTTGAATTTGCTGCACTTCGTGTTTGTACTGTCATTGCGAGAGTAATCGAACTTATGTAAGTTTGTTGTTTTTTATATAGGTTGCTGCTAAACTCGATGCGACGCCAGCTGTTGTAAATGCAAGTTGCATAGTTGATGATCAGGCTTCTAAGGTTCGCGTATACTAATCACTAGTTGAACTTGCTGCATATAGCGTTTGCACTTTTGTAAGTGTGTCGTTTTTTGGAAACAGATTGTTGCTGATTGTGAGGAGGTTCCAGGTTGCGCAGTAGATTCCAGTGTCATGGTCGATCGCTAGAATGCAGCTAATCCAGATGATTTAGATGGAAACATAGCTGGTGGCAAATCGCCCAGCGGTGCTAGCGACAAGATTGTAAATGATTTTGTTGACGTTGATGTGGCTCGAGTTCTCAATTATAGCTGTTCACCGGTAGTCGAGGTTATTCCTAGTGTCGACCCAGTGTTATCCATTTCGTCAGGTCCGTGCACGCAGGATGTGCCATCACCGAAAGATGTGTCATCACCGCAGGTTGTTGTATCATCGCAGGAAGTGCCATCGTCACAGGATTTGGAGTTATCATCAACAGTTACCAAGACTATTGATAATTTTACTTTGCTGTTACAAGGCTGCGTGTGAATCGCAAGAAACGGTTAGTTCAGATTTTCATGTGTTTTTAATGATTTTTTCATGTACTTACATGTTTTTGTCTTACCATTTTATTTCTTTTTCATAGCGAGCAAACAATGTTTCAAAACGCGGAGTGCGACGCAACCGTTGGTGATGTAGCATCTTCATTTAGTGGACGTGGCATGCTCAACTCCAATGTTGCTGATGTTTGTCTTTACGCTCTGCATATGAAGTACAGAGGCACAGAGACCCTTATTGTTCCGAGATGGCTAAAGGTTAGTGGGACGCGCTATTCTCAATCAGTTTTGGTCCTTCCATTTTTGTTGTTCTTTCCATGTTTTATAAGTGTGTAACTTGTGACGTAGTGTTTTAACCACTTTTTGGCTTTTTTGTTGGTAGACCAAGATCCATTGTGGGATGTTTGACCCTATGCTGCGTTGGTTTGCTAGAACAGGGCCTGACAACATTGATGGTGTCGACTTCGTATGTTTCTAAGTCTTTTGTTTTTTTGGGCGCACAGAACTGATGTTTCTTAGCATACTTGAACTTACGTTTCGTAGCATTTTTAATAACTAGTTATTCTTTTTTTAGGATGTTTTTGAACATATGTATTCTTGTGTTGTGTTTATTTTTCAGATATACTTCCCAACATTCGACCCGCCTTTGCTTTCTCTTGGATGTAAACCTATACCCGGCGAAGATGTTGGCCATTGGGTCCTGATTATTCTCAATTTGAAGTTCGCCGCTCATGAGTGATAACATCAAAGAAGTGTGGAGGCAATCTTGTGTTCAAAGGGCAAGACCACTTAATCCTCTTTCTATTAAGATTTCTCTTGTGAGTTTGTTCGTGTGCCGAAGCAGCAAAACACGTGAGTTTTTGCTGTTTACTATTTACTTTTTGCTGTTTTTTAGTTGTTCTCTAATTTCTAGCGTTCTCCTTGTGTTTTTGTCTATATATTACTGTTTTAACATACCTATTTCTTCTTTGTTTTTGTTTTTCTGCATGATTGATTGTGGTTTCTTTATGCTATAGAACTGCAACTCGTGTCATTGCAGGGATGATGGAGTGATAGAAATCCTAGATTACTCGTATGAAGACATTCCTGTCATTAGAAAAACTCTTTTGTATTCATTAGCGACGAGCGGTCTTTTGAGGTTGACTTTCAGGGCCTGTTTGGTATGGAGCCATGCACGTATAGTGATTTATTTTTAAAAATAGCTTCTTTTATTTTTCTCCGAACCATCACACATTGTATTGTTGAAGTTACCTTATCACATTTTATTTATATTTTTTTCGCACGTCCTAAGCTTGAGCTAGGGGAGGGGGATTATAGAATTTTTGGCACACAGTTCAGGAGCTTGAACGCCAAGTTAACGATTCGAGTCAGGTATCATTCTCTGGGAAGACAAGGTCTGGTGTTAAGAAGGGTCATGTGTAAGCTATTAAGAATGAAGCTAAAGCTGTTATCAGGAGTCCAGTTACACTAAAGGAACCCGTCACTCAACTGATCGATAGCAGTTCAGATGAAGATCTCTCCAAGATTGCTCGACCCATGGGTAGAGTGACCAGGAGCGGTGCTGCTAAAGCTGTTTCTCCGCTTGCTCAAGGAGGGCGCCGCAAGGTTGGTGCTTGCAGGCAGGCTCCTACAGTTGATTCAGTGAACATTACAAGCACAAAGCGTCCATAAATTGCTCCGATTAAGTTCTGTCCCCTGTCCAGGAGCTGGTGCTATAAAAATTCCCTCATTTGGAGAAGGCCAGGAAGTTGTACAATCTCATTACAAGTGAAGAAGGGGTCGTGAAGTACCGTGAGTAAGTTCTCTGGTAGTTCTTCTTTTTTTCTAGTATGTATGGTGTTTTGTTATTCACCTAGAACTATTGCCGGTGTTACCGCTGAAATGATGTGATATATGTTTAATTTTTTAATTTGCTTCTTTTCTGGTGTCTAATATTTTGGTGCCTAACTGCAGCACAAATTTTGCATTGATATTGCAACCGTTCGAAGCTGATTCTCCATTTACTGGTGCTGATTTAATGGAATTCCTTATCAACGACTGGAAAGACGACCCTGAAAGAAACCACAATTTTATATCTGGAGAAAGGATTGTGCTGAGTCTGTACTTCATTTCGGTAAGGAATGAAAGAATTTTTTTGTTATTTTTTTTGGTCTTGCACTGAGGATGCATGTTGCTTTGAACTGACAGTTATGCAGATTTTTTTATCCAACAATGTGTATTTTTTTATAAACTGTGCTCCCTAACATGTACTTTTTATTGAATATTTATGTTTTCTCTCTCCCAGACCACACTTTATTGCACATTCTTTGATTTTAAGGCATTCGACGTGGATATGGCAGTGAGGGAAGCCAGGCGGGTACTCAGAGCTGGGGAAGATTTACTCACCGCTATGCTCGTTAGTTTGCGAGTTCCCTCGGGGTTTTCTTATGCGCTCGATGAGGTATTTTTCTTATATTTTTAACCAGTTGTTTTGTGTGTATTTTCTCTGCGGTTTTCTAGGTGATTATGCCAATGTTCAAAATGATTGGTACCTCAACTAGTGGCGCTACTATAGCGCACTACACATTGTTAATTGTCAATCGGTTGCGCAATCGCATTGAGATTATGGATTCGTTTACGTACCCTAGGAATTGTGAGCCATCACGTAGCAAGTACCATAATGACACTCCTAAGATAGGGAGTAGATTCTAGAGTTTTTGTAGATAAATCCTATCCGCTTTTACATTTTTTCGTTGGCTTTCTTAAAAGGCTTTTTCTCACATTCTTGTTTTTTCTGTTTTTTTGTAGATAAATAGATTTGTCCAAGTGTGTGAGGGTCTTTATGGTAAAGAGCAGTACAAAGCCATCAAGCAACCTAATTAGGCCACAATTTCTGGTAGGCCTAGGTACGTTCCAGTTCCTAAGAAAGGGTCGAATGAGTGTGGGCATTATGCTTTGAAATTCGCAGAAGTTTACAATGGTGAAGATCTTGTAGAGGATATCCACAATGAAGATATGAGGTTTCTGTTTTCAGCGAAGGAAATAACATTGTGCTTAAGGGTTCTCGGATTATCTTGGTTCCTTTTATTTTTTGTAGCCTCAGATTGTTGACTGGAAGGCATAGAATCTGTATAGTATTGTGTTCGACAAGAAGAACGAGATTGATTTGTCGGAGCTCCCTGAGGAGGTTCAAGAACTGGGTCCTAATGCATAGTCGCAAGGTCGGAGGAGAGTTTCCTGAGATGCGCAGTATTTGTTTTGAACTAAATGTTTTCTGTCCACCAAAACTATGTTTGTTAAAAATTTTGCCGAGGTGTGTAGTGTGTTTTCGTACTGAATTTTTTTGTAATAAGTTCGCGAGACACGCATTATGTTTTTGAAGTTGACTGGATAACAATATGTCTTTTGTACACCATGATTGGATTCTGGCCTTTTTCGGATGGGTAACTGGTATGGTTGTGCAGGTTGAACTGACAAGCTAAACATATTGTGATGCCAGTTACGACTTAGTTTTTGATTGCTAACTTCCCCCTTGTTTACCAACTTGACCTGATAGCATTAATTTGTGTATCTGAACTTGCATCTATAGTGGCTAGATTAACTATTTGGTTATGTACTTGTTGAACTGACAAGTTTTTTTTGCATGTATAGTATAAGGGGGTGGGGGTTGGGGGGACCCCCTCCCTAGTTTTATCCTATTGAAATTTGTTTGTAATAAGTTCACGAGATGCGCAATATGTTTTTGAAGTTGACTGGATAACACAATGTTTTTTGTACACCATGATTTGATTCTGGCCTTTTTCGGACGGGGAACTGGTATGGTTGTGCAGGTTGAACTGACAAGCTAAATATATTGTGATGCCAGTTACGACTTAGGTTTTGAGCTTTTTGAAATTTAGGTGACGAAGAATTGGAGAAACATTAGAAGTTGCTTTGTTTTTTTGGTGATCGTGTTGTATTACATTTTTGCAACCATACGATTTTTTATATGAAGTGGCTTTTTTATTACTATTTCTTCCATTTATATTTTAATTTTGTCAGAGTAGTACTGAGGTTCTTGTGCATCGTGAACTGACCATCAAAGTCTGATATACTTGACAGAGAAAGTCTAAGATTTTTTGCAGCATCAAACTAAGTTGCATTACACAAGGTCAGCACAGCTTTTTCGTTCGCACTGATGTAGTTGTGCATTGTGAACATGCCCAGGAGAGTATGACATATAGTGCAAACACAACAGTAATTTCGAAGGCACGAAGCATGAAAGATTCAAATAGCTAATCGAAGCACCATAGCATGGGCACATCAACTAGATAGATCATAGTTCTGACGATACAAACTGACTTTAGGTAGAAGTTCAAGCAAACTTACTAACGGAGACCTGCTAATGAACTATATATAGAAGTTCAACCAAACCTAATAACGAAGATAACCTGCCAATGCGAAAGAAAAATGATACCGATGAGCACACATATACTTCAGTTGTACTGCATAGCATCACCGGGGCCGTATATTTCGTCCAGAGAGTACCCCTCTGCCCGCAGGGCCCAGTCGTCCTGGCTCCTCTTCAGCCCCCGCTGGATAATGGAGATGCGCCTCCATGATTCATATATCGTGTACGCATCTATGGTTGCATAGTGTACGAGGTGTGCGAGGAGTGGTGGAGTAGCCACCTTATGTGGTCCTCTTCTCTGTTGATCTTGCTCTTCATGGTCTTGTAGTATGAATCAATCACCATGTAGGCAACATCAGCCAAAGAGTCGTATGGCTTGTAATGATTGTTGGGGTTCCTCCGCTCTCTCTGTATGTCAATGTACCTGTCTGGCCTGATCGTTATGCCGACCAGTTCCAGCATGCGCTTGCTTGTTGCAATGGAAAACACCACGTACGTGAAATGACCTGTGTCGAGGAAGTTCGGCAGGCTCTGTGGCCTGCGGAAAAAGACATGAAGTAAAATGAAAGCTCTGAATCAATTTTTTGGAGTTGAAATAAGCAGATCTATCCTTATAAAATAAGTAGAAGCACGCTCTGAAATCTAAACACGTGAATGCACGGATAATCCCTTACAAAATAAAGTAAATATTGCATTCTCTTATTTTAAACACAGATGTAAGAATAGCTCTGAGCGATGAGCAGTGATACAACTGAAAGCAGAGCACACATTGAACTGACAAACGGAGCACACATAGAACTGGCTGCACTACACAATAGTAGGATGGTTTTAATTTTCTGTAGATTTTTTATAGGATGCAATTTTCCTTCAGATTGAACAGTGATACAAGATGTTAATTGTTTCTTAGGGTTTGGGGGGAATCATAGAACTGACAGAAAATATATAGACTCAACAGGATGCTAGTTATACTTAGGGTTGGGGAATCATAGAACTGACTGAAAAATACATAGACGCTCTGATTCAGAAACACAATTTTTATATTTTATGAATGTAAACTACTAGGATACAAGATACTAGTTGTACTTAGTGTTGGGGAATCATTGAACTGACTGAAAATAAGCAGATGCTCTGATTCAAAAACACAAATCTAATCTAGCAAATCCAAATAACTATTGTTCTTGAATCCAATCTTGAAAACCACAATCAAATATAGAAAAGCACAATCAAATATTTACGTGAGGGTTATTTCATACCAGAAAAAATAGGAAACGCCAAGCTCACTAACATGTTTTCTATCTAAATAAAATTTACAGGTGAGGGTTTTTTCATACCTAGAAGCAGCGGCACTGATGTGGTACACCAGTACCTCATTGTCCACACAGAGTTGGAAGACAGCCGCCCTCTCATAGAGGTTGGGATGCTTGGTGATGTCCACGTCTGGGGTGAACTCAACGTCGACTCCGACGAATCGCTCTTCACTTCTCTTGCCGCAAAGCATCATAAATAGCTTGCCCAACATCTTGTCCGCCTCTTCCGCCTCACTCGTGCACACGACGTGGAGCTTGTGCCTGCCGTGGGTCTCGACTCCGAAGTACTCACTGGTGTACTTGTGCTGGTGCTCCTTGGCGCTCTCTACAACCGGCTAGAGAGGAAATGGAGGAGAATATGGTGACCACGATGGTTCTGTGCAGGTTTGGGGTGGGGATGGGGGCGCTATTTGAAGGGCGTGGTGGCGTTGGGGAGATTGTTGCTTATCCTTGCGGTGGCGGAGAGGATTGTGGAACTGATCCGACGAAAGTGGGAGAGGTGGTGGAGGTGGTTTTGATGGATAACTACTGAGTTGCGAGGAGTTGGTCCTGTTTCTACGGGGAAGTGGAACTGAGTAGTCACGTCAAGGAGCACTGACTAGCGTGCCCCACATATCAGACTATTTTTTTTAATGTAATCAGTAAATACCGATCAATATTTATTGTACCTTTTTTTATTCTTTTGCGTTTCCTCACTTTGCGGCGAAATTTTTTTATTGGTAATGTACTTGTTGAACTTACACGTATTTTTGCATGTATAGTATAAATTTTTTGGGTTCATTTTTAACAGCTCATTTTTTAATAGCAGATATATTACATTTTTTAACACTTGTACTGAAGCCGTTATTCTAGCAGAACTGATCTTGTTCTTATCACCTGAACTTACTATGTTCAGATATATTACATTTTTAACACTTGTACTGAAGCCGTTATTCTAGCAGAACCGATCTTATTCTCAGCACCTAAACTTACTATGTAAAATAACGCACTAGTACTGACAAAAGTGTCATGTTGAACAAAGATTTTTTTTTCATGTTTGAACAAGATTCGTGTACGATTATGATGTTCAATCCATAAATCCATCATACATACGCGGCTGTTTTTCAGCGACTTGAATGATATCCTAATGATACAGTCACAATCAAAAGAGCATGACAACAGTTTTTGATAAATCTTGATGAACTAGCCAGTTCGTAGCCATTTGCTTCGTCTTGTTGGTTGTTGTTGCGGTTGCTTTGTTTTCACCTTGCCTTTCACTTGTTTGCTGCTTTCCCTTTGAGCTTCACATTCAGTTTCATCCTCGGAAACGTCATCTTCAATGTCATCTTCCATGTCCTCCTGCTCTGATTGTGTATTATCGTCCTCAAACTCTTCTTCGTCATCTCCATCTTCCCGCCGTTGTTTTCTTGCTGACTTTGTTTTTGTCTTCTGCTTTTGCGCCTTCTTCTTGTTGCTTCTAGTAAGATCAGTGCATGTCGGGCATGTGCGTGCATTGTGGTCTGTAACAAGGCCGCAGATGCCACATGCCCTTACGCCTTTAGGTTTGCCGTTCTCGTCGAATTCAACTCGCCGCACAGGAGGAGGCGCCTTGTTTGATGCTTCTTGTGCTACTTTTGTTTTCTTCTTATGCCTTTTATTTGCTGAGTATATCGGTGGTTTTACCACCCTGCGCTTCTCATCGTTGTCGAATGAGGCATCTCCACGCTAATTTGCAGAGTTATGATGATTTGCTTGCGCTTCAGTGTCGCTTGCCTCTTGCTCGCACTCGTCATTTTTGGGTAAAGTTTCAATGTGGTTCATCTCAGCCAATGTTGTGGCGATATCAAGCTCTATATTATTTGTTTCATCTCCCCCGTCATCTCCTACTGTAACAGAGTGCATGGCATCCAGCTCATGCTCCAGGTTTTGCATGACATGCTTAGCACTTGTTGTTTGTTCTGCACTTCTCAAGCTTTTTCTGTGGACCCGCATATTTAGCTGGAGCATTGCGCTTTCCACGCAGTATTGGGAGGCATCATCTCTCATCAGCGACCGCAGGTCTTTTCTGTTGAAATTGGGATCTATAACGGCACGCTTTGTGTACCTACTGAGTATGTATCTTTCCGGGATGACATCAGCTTTCTGGGTGTATAGCATACACATGATATGAAAGCAGAAGAGACCTGCATTTTTGTGGTAACTAAGAGATTTTTAATAGATGTCGTTTTCTCTAGTTTGAAACAAATATACAAGATGCTAGTTGTAATTTTGATGGAGGAATTACAGAACATTGGAGGCTGAGCAAATACAAGACTAACACACATCACTGAGCAAGCGACCAAGTTGAACTTATGATTTAGTAATTACAGAACTGACAGAAAAGGGATTATTTTTGAACAAGAATGACAAAAAGAACTGACAGCAAAAAGGTGTTAACTTGTGTGTTCCCAAAGCTTGCAGTCCCATTCATATGTTTCACCATCAGGGTCTGCAACCACCTGGAATTCGTGCCGTGACCATGGAAATTCTTTCTTTGGATTGTTGTAGTAAACCAGGTGCTTTGTTCAATCTTCTGTCTCTGTTACCCTGAAGAGGGTGCTGATTTGAATCCTCTTCCAGAGTTCGCTGTAAACACAGCGAGTGTACACCTCGGCCATTTGTGTCTCAAAACCATACAATGTAAGCATGTTGGCCTTTTTCTGCGCAAGTGAAGATTGGTTAACACTAGTTAACATTGGTTAGTATGAAACCATTTGGTTTACGAGGTTTGGGGAAAAATTTCCTACTCGACAAAGCATTGTTGCCTCTTTTTCTGTTTGTGCTCTCGCCTGCACTAATCTGTTTATTCCTTTACAAATGCATGGAGGTTTTGCTTCTTATTCACATAATTTCTCTTGAGCGAGTGGTTAATGCTTTTGCTGCGTTGTGTTGATCTCATTCTTGCACAAAATACCTCCTTGAAGTAAGCAGATATCAATTTTTCCCTGTCATTCCACATTAGCCATTTCCAGGCATCTTCAAACTCAGCCGACATGAGTGGGCAGTTCAGGATCCCTCTGAACTGATCTTTGAAGCCTTCATGGTTCTTGTACAGGTACGCAAGGTGATCCTTGAACTTCTTCGTAATGTGCCAGTAGCACAGCCTATGAAGGGTATTTGGGAAGACAACTAGTATCGCTCTTGCCATGGCGGGGCACTGGTCTGGTGATTAAATATATGAGCAAGAGGTTAGGCATGCAAGTTTTTTGTTGCAAAAAAGCGGGAAACAAACATGAGGCAAAACATCATGCACCTTAGAAATGTCCTAAAAATCCACTTAAATGACTCAGCCTCCTCATCCCTTATCAACACAAAAGCAAACAAGGTTTTTTGCATGTTGTTGTTGATGCCGACAAACACCCCAAGTGGCATGCAGTACTTGTTGGTCTTATATGTTGTATCGAAGGTGACAACGTCACCAAAGTCTTGATATGATCCGCGGTAGCTCGCGTGTGCCCAGAATATGTTCTTCACCCTATCAGATTCATCCAGCTGGATGTCGCAGAAGAATTTATTGTTTATCGCTTTCATTTCCCTGAAGAAGCTTATTGTCTTTAGTATATCATCAACATCACCCATCCTTGTGTTCCTCGCTTTCCTGCACAGTAGAATGTTTTTAAATTTTCTGGTCAGACTTTTTCAGTAGGTGCAATGCACAGTTTGAACATAGATACAAGAGGATAGTTGTACTTAGCATCTGAAGAAATGTAGAACTGACTAGTAGGGAAAACATTGAACTGACAGCATGTTTTTGCATTGTATAGAGTTGATACAGATATAAAGAAGATAGTTGTACTTGGAAATAGGTACACATAGAACTTACAGGCATAACACACATATAATTTACTCCGAATTACCGACTCCGAATTACCGAGCAGTAGAACGGTTTGAATTTATTTTTTGGCCAGATTTTAGTTGTAGATGATGTTCTAAAAAGAAGATACAAGAAGGTCGTTGTACTTAGTATTGAGGAATTACAGAACTGACCGCAATAGATAATTTTTTTCACAATTGAAAGGAAGTGAATACGAAAGGAAACCCATGAAAACGAAATTAAAACGCTTTGATTGTTGTTCCGGACTTACGTGTTGATTATGTCCCGTGCTGTCATGCACATCAACACACTGCATGGACTATCGCCATTTAGAATATTCATTATCTGCGACTGGCTCGTGCCTTTGAATTGCAGGAACTTGACATATTCGAGAATCATGCTATCAAAAGTCTTGTGTGAGTGCAAAAACCGAAGCATGTCCGGTCCGAGTATCAGTCAGTGGTTGTGCTCCCACAATATGTCTTTGATTACAAAATATCCATCTCATTCCTTTTTTACCCTGATCATGGCTTTGCAACCAGTTCTACTAGATGTCTTGTTCCTTTTTCTATTAGCTTCTGAAACAGTTGGTTTATGTTTCCCCTGGCACGTGCAATGGAAATATGCTTTATTTTCAACAGCAGCTCCAACCCTGATGCCAAAGACAACATGCATGGCGTACACGTTGTAAAAATCCTGAGCCATTTTTAGTGTTTCAAAGCGCATCTCTAGTTTTGGCAGCACATATGATTGTGTGTCTGGAGGCTGCATAGGACATGGAAGAAAATTATTTTAGTAGGGACGTGAAATTGATAGAACCGACTGGCAGTAGTAACACAGAACTGACTGGCAACAGGAAATTAGAACTGACATGCAATACAAAGCAGTAGATGGTTTTGAAAGACAAAAAAACTTACGTGCATGTATGATCTCGCCGCTTCTGGTGTTTGCTGCTCACCAGGATAAATAGGTCCTGGCAGCGTCACCATCGGAATGTGCAGTAGTGGATCTCGCGGTGGAAGCAAAGACGATGAAGCCCTACTTTTGTTCTGATTGCTTGCTAGAGAATTGCTTTCTTGAGGGTTGTGCGGAGCAGACCTGCCCGCAGGAGGCTTTTGTGTGCTTGCGCGTTTGCCCGTTAATACTTCTTTCGCAGTATGGAATATGTTTGCTGACGGAACAAATGGTGGTATTGTTCCTTATCTTTCTGTGATGTTATCATCCAGAAAGCAAACCCTCAAAGGCTGAGGACATTGCAGCTCTCTATGTAGACCAGAAGGATCAAATCTTGCGCCTCCGGCGGCTTGCGGTGTATCATATGCTGATCCTGGAGCTGATTCAAATCTGCAAGTGGTGCTGAAATATCCACTTGGTATCACCGGGGTTTTCCAACCAGGAGGAGCTTGGTAACCGGCTGGACTGTCAAAACCAGCACTGCTGCGCTGCTGCCTCTGTTGCGTCTGCATGATATGAACAAATCGAGGAAACCCTGAGGCCATGTAAAATTAGGACGGATGTGACATTTTACTATAAAACTGATAATTTGAACTGACTGGTCATGTAAAAGTAGAACTGATGCATACTCACGGAGTTTTTAACTGAAGCAAGTACAATATGTGAACTGATCAATAAACAGGTGATGTACTGACATGAACTCTTGTTGTTGTTTTATTCAGTCGAACTGAAGGATGCAGCAGCTATGGACTTACACACTAACCTCTAATGCGATGTACGTACATGACCCAATTAAATAATTTTTTGACAGTCGAACTAACACAGGAAAATGCAATGTACTGAGGTGAATTAATTTACTATTGTTCAAATTTTCACTCAAAGTAGGATCAGTTCAAATTATTCCCCAACTCAGAGATCATCAGTTCAAAGACAATCACCTGAACGCGGCTGGATTGTTCTTTATCTTCCATGTCCTGTTGTCTTCTCTGTCTAATCGGGATCATTTTCTGAGTTGGAGGAGCCATCAGCCTTAAATCATCAGCGGCGCACAGATGCAGGCAGGAAGAGAAGGGCGACGACGTGGTTTCGGTGGTGGCAAAGGCACCCGGCTGCGGCACCCGGAGGCACGGGATCCGGTAATTAGAGCCAGAAGCACGGGATCTAGCGGCGGGAGCCAGAAGCACGGGATCCGACGGCGGCGCTCCTGCTCGTGCGCGGAGGCGACTGGTGATGCGAGGTGTCGGACCGTCACGGCGTCGCGGGCTCCCTCGCTCCGGCTATCGCCATCGCTCGCTCGCCCGCAGCGGCGCCTCCGGTGGAAGAAACCAAGTAGAGGGGGATCCCGCCGACGGGTGTTCGAGGTGGAGGACGAGACGGTGGGGGCCAGGGGGGTTTGGTTTTTCTTCGTGGGCTGGTCGGGGGACGTACCGGTTCAGACCGATGGAGGTTGTAAGAATCGGTCCCTTATAGGGGGCCATGTAACTGAATATTATTCTTCTACAGGAAATAGAATATTCCGGTCCTATATATATATATCATTATAATGGATAATGAAGTAATGTCAAACTAGGTGACATTAATGATTTGCAAAAGACATATGGATCTGAATGGTACCCAGGCCATTGATACAACCTTTTCCACAAGCAAGCATGATCTATAACCATATACATGATATGGAGTTGTGATCCATAGAAAAATACAACTAGATTATTTGTACTCTAGTGCAAGTGGGAGACTGTTGGAAATATGCCCTAGAGGCAAATAAATTATGTTTATTGGCATATTCCATTAGTTCATAATAAGTTTTATACTATGCTATAATTGTATTAAGAAGAAACCTTAATACACGTGTGGTATAAAACAACCAGGTCCCTAGTTAACTCTACTATACTAGTCCATTGGAAAATCGGATGATCAAGGTTGCCTGATCATGAGGACATAATCGCCTATTGAGAATGGGGTCGTATCATTGGGAGAATGATATGATGGACATAAACTCACCACAAGTGTTGCAATGTGATCTAGTCACATAGTTCAACATTGCGATAAATATAACGTAGTGACTAGATCCTTAGACCACAATGATCATACATAATTACTATCTATTAGGATGCTTTGATTTGCATCCATCGCCTGACTGAAATATGTTGGCCATAAAGGTTTAATTTTGGTATTCCAAAATAGATATGTTGATGAGTGTGCAAATAGATCAATGTGGGATTTGTCCATCCGAGTGACGGATAGGTACTCTGGGCCCACTCGGTGATAATTCATCATAAAGTTTGCGCAAAGGTGTGACTAGGTCACGGGGTTGCAATATCACGGGAATGAGTAAACATGTTTGTCGGTAACGAGGATGAACTAGGTATATTCGATACCGACGATCGAACCTCGGACAAACAAAGTACCGTAGGACAAAGTGAATAGCACTCAACGTTAACGGATCCAACAACGATGAAGTTCATTCGATGGAAGCGCAGGGGCCATCTAGGATTGTAACCAGGTCCAACCGATGGTCATTGATCAAGAGAGCGTCTTGATCATGTCTGCTGTTTCCCGGACCGTAGGGTGTCACACTTAAGGGTATTCGACGCATTAAGGGTAGATTCGGGATCATTGGAGAAATAAGAGAGAACACCAAAATTGTTCCGCTGGAGGCTAGAAATGGTTCTGGAGATTTTGAATTGTTCAAAATATTATTTAAATATGTTTTAGTATTTAATTAAAGCATTAAATATTAAAAATCTGATTTAAATAATTAAATAAAGAATTAAAAGGCACATGGGCCTCATAGAGCCCATTAGAGGAAGGAGGAGCCTCCCCCCTTGGGCCATGCGCCAAGGGAGGGGCCCACTCCCCCTATGGCCGGCGCACCTCCCCCCTTGGTGGGATTAGTCCCACCTCGGGGAGGGAGGGAGGTTGCCACCCCTCCTTGTCCTATATAAGGAGGGGTAGGGTGCCCTTTTTCTTCATCAATTTTTTGAGAAAAGTTCTCATCTGTTCTCTCTCTTTCTCCTGCCTTTGAGCGGACTCTCCTTGTCTGGAGTCTACATTGGGTTGGGGATTTCTCCACCATACGCACGCCTTTGTGCTGCTGGAATCCATTTTCTTTCCGCTGCACTTCTAGTTCGGAGCCCGGAGGGACGTCGGTTACAACATATGCGTGTAATCCCGCGAGGCGCTACACTTGTGGTGCTACTTCATCGTCGAGGCCGTATCACGACATCTTCACCGACAACGTTTCGACGGGGAGCCAATCCCGTCATCGATCTACAAGGGCCGGGTGGCTTCTGGAGTCGTCGAGGATCTCCGCCGCATCAAGGATCGGCGGGTACGACTACATCAACCACGTTCATGCGGGAACGTTTCCCGCTTAATGGACTACATACTAGTATGTGATCGCATTCAATCTGTTACTTGCATCGCCATAACATAGGTCTTGGGTTCGGGATGTGTAGGTTATGAAAAATTATTGTTTTCTGCCCCGTTCCCCAACAGTGGTATCATGAGCAAGGCTATGCGTAGATGTGTTGTACGGATAGAACACATCTAGCATGTGGGAATTAATTCTCCAATTTTTTACCTCTCACATGTAGTCGTTTAGCATTGCAGCAATGTCCTGATGAAGCGGCCCCTACCGACCGTACACGTTTACGTCAGACTGGTTCCACGCTTGACATATGGCTTGTACCATATAAGTGGCTCTGCGGGTGTCTGTCTTTGTAAGAGCAAAGTTTTTCCCTCATTTTTTTGGATATTTTTGCACAAGACAGTAGAGGAACTAACAATGTTTGTAAGTATAAACAGGTGTTTAGGTTCTGAAGCATAGGCCAAACAGTTGATATTCAAGGTAGATGGACATGAAGTCGAAGCTTATTCGTTGGAGTGAATGTTAATCACGCTGGGTGACCCCTAAAATTGTATGGCTTCCTGAAGCATAACTCTCTGAAGGAAATGAAGAAGACAACGCAAGACATAGTAGTTTTTGTGTAGTTCTTTTCATACTTCTTTGAGTCATAGAAAAAACCGTACTATCAAGAGGGGTTAGTAAGTAGAAGACAAATTTATTGTGAAAAAGCTCAGCTCGAATCAAAACCCAGTGAGAAGCCAGAGAGGCGAAATCAGATGTGCACTAAGTTATGTTTCGGTAGCAAAGACTTCGTTCTTTTGCTTCCGAAGCAGAACTTGGTCCGTGAGTCAGCTTTGCTTGTTCCGCAAGTAAAGTTGTGCATTGATGACAAATCCGACTGTAGTGGACATGTGTCAATTTGTCACTTTAGGTCAGATCAGTCATTTCACACCTTGGGATCGCCACCTAGAAATACGCCGCCCCCGCCCTCATTTGCGGTTGGCTGCTCAGTGATTATTCCTAGAGAGAGACTTAAGACAGCATCCGAAGAAAGATTCCGAAGCTAAACCAAAACCCAACCACCGAATCAAAAGTCCTATTGATCTGAGTTGATTCACTATGACTTAGGTGGAAGTTTGCTAGCCTTTTTATGTTGGAGGACTGCAAGCCTCCTAGACAGTTAGAGAGTCGTCTTCAGAGTGTGAAGAGTAATTGTCGCCTCGAAGCTCAAGTCTGTCGAAGGTTTCTAAGATTCCCTCAATAATCTACCTCTAGTCAGAATTGGCCAAGCTCAAGGAGATTGGTGCAGTGGACAATAGGTTCGAGAGAGGTTAGCTCCTTTGTTCAATCACAAGTCCTTCCAACCAGATGTAGCACTTTGCAAGGTGTGAACAGGTCGAACAAACATCGCTGCGTCCAGGCTCGTTTTACCTTCCTACACTTATATTCTGTACCTTTACACCATATGTTGTGCTTCGATATGTTTTGCTTCAGTGTCATTTGCTTCACCTAGTAATTGTGATTCCTAATTTCTATTTAGCTTCCATTTTGTTGTTCTTCCATTTGATTGCTTTCTGCTTCACTTCACAGATTTGATTGAAATTTTCGAAGTGATCACTCACCCTCTCCCCCTCTGTTCACATCCTTGGTCTTTCAATTGGTATCAGAGCTAGGCACTCCCTACACTCTGTGTGCTTTGGATTAACCTCCTAGAGTGTTGCCAAGTATGTATTTTGCAGCTGTTCGCTCTGGTGAACCCATTCTTGTTTACAATGGGAAGGACTATCCTTATTGGAAGGACAAGATGAAGAGGAACATTATTTCCATCAATTCTGATGCCTGGGAAGTTGTCAAGAATGGAGTTCCAATCAAGGACAAGAAAGCTCTCACTGCTGATGAGACGAAGAATATGGCTCTTGATTTTGGAGTCTGGGTATTCATCACGAATCATTTGACTCCTGAAAAGTATCTTGAAGTGAAGAATATCCCCTCTGCCAAAGTTGTCTGGGACTATCTAGAGAAAATTGGAGAAGGTGTTTCTACCCAGAAAGATGCTAGAGTGGACACACTCCGAAGAAAATTCTATCAATTCAAGCGACGCGAGGGAGAAATGGTTACCTCCATATACATCAGACTCACTGCTCTCTCAAATTATTTGATTTCCCCGGTGCTAAAGACATCACTAGTCACATGGTGGTTAGACCTTTGCTTCGGTCTCACTGCTCTCTCTAGTTGTAAGGCCTGATATGCGGTACTGTTCCAGATCTAGATGTTTCCATCTAGATCTGCGGACGAAGCACATATTGGTCCCACTGCGACATATGACACTGCCATATGCCTCGGATTTCCAACCTGATATCACAACATTACAGATACACGAATACAACATCTCATACAATCGGCATACAACTGCCTTAATAAAATACATCAGCGAAAGATATGTCTGTGTACAAACTACAATCGAATGCCTAATGGCAAAGGTAAAACACACCATTCCCGTAACCACACGGGCCCAGGCTCTCCGCCGGGATCCGCCTAACTAGTCGGCGTTGAGTCCCCGCGAAGGCGTCCAGAAGAAGGGTCGTCGAGCTCCTCTGTAGTCCAAGATCGTTTGCATAACGTGCATAAAAGAGAAAAGGAAAGGGGTGAGCTATATCAACAAGTCTTGTAACTAACTTCTCACGGTAAAATGGGGGTAGTGGTTGAGGTAGCAGACGCACTAGCAATATATGAGGTGGCTAACGATCTATTTAGAGTAAGATGAGAACCAAGCATTCGATGAGGAATCGCCTCCAACAAGTCTTGCTATCAGCTACTTACGCAAACATAACACCTATCCTATCCTTGTCATCCCCTTCGCATCCCGACGAAGAATAAGCAGTCAAGGCACACACACATTGATCAAGTTATTAATATTATCTCAGTTGTTGTTGTCTATGAACAAGGAGTAGGTCTCAAGTCGTCCATAACCGTGGACACGTCTTCTCGAAAAGATTTAACCCTACGGGGGTGTACCAACTTCCCATTAAAAGCACTGCATGTACACGGGCTCTCTCAGTCGGGCCGGTTAAAGACACTCATTGAAGATTTTTTCCGAGAGATCCGGATGTCATAATACCTCTAACTAACAATGACCAAATCCAGATGGCCCCCGGGGAGTCGACATCCAGTTCAGGTGCCGGCCGCGCTCTCGTCCTAGTCTCTTCCGTCTCTACTAGGTTTGGGTTACCGTGGCATATACCATGCCCGGGCCCTAGCCGGCCAAGTGTGGACCAATAGAATATAGCACCCCACTGGTCCTGTTTGTTTAAAATCCACTGGCTGCAGACCAGTTATGCATGCGGGTTTCAAATGGTAAATCAACTTGGGCCACCACTAGAAATGTTTGAAGCTAGGTAGGTAAGAAGAGGGGACCCCATAGAATCCCACACGCGGTTAGGCACGCTCGTCAAGAGACATAATACCCGGAACTCGGGTCCTAGGTCACTCGAATGGAACAAAGCGTCGGGGCGGGATAGCCTAGACCTTCCATCCTTCGTCGAGTATAGTCAACATTATAATAATCACATCATCCACAACAATATAATAGTGTGATAGCCCAATCAAAGGAGTAACAGGATAACAGTTCTAGCATCCTAAACATGCATACTAAGCAGTGGTTAGGCAAGAAAGGTGTATGGCCAAAAAAAGGTTTGCTGGGATGTGGGGGACATAGTTGTTTGGGTTTATTTGAGAGGTATAAATATGAGGTGGTAGGATCAAGCAATCGTTCTATCCTATACCTAGGCACAAGTGATCTGAAAGTTATAAGCATGATATATGCTCCCCCTTACCTGATGAGAAGACAAAACCGAATGTATAGACGATCGCATGGTTCAACGTCTCTGAAGGTAATCGCGCGAGCACACAAGAAGGAAACACTGGAAAGGCAATCGATGAGCAAGCATCTATTACTACGAAGCAATCACGAGCAAGCAACAACAAGAAGGAAACACAAGACACGGAAAAACGATATCGCATCTACCGTCGAGAGCGGTTACTAATAGGTTAAGTGAAGTATCGATCTCACACGACGATACTTCACGCTTAGCATCGGTTCAAGTTTTTTAGCTACACAAGATGAGCAAAGGTTATTAACATGGCATCCCAACCAAGCATGTCATATCACACAATCATGGAAAGAGGTGAAGCATAAAGTAATCTATCTATGCTAGTCAATTTAAGTGAGGCACAAACCTAAACATGGCATATCACTAAGTACTAATACATCCCAAACGTATCGATAATTTCTCCTTGATCCATGCATGATTTGCGTGACTTTGCCATGTTTTGCTTCAACTTTCATACACTTTTTATCATATTTGGACTAACCTATTAACTCAGTGCACCCAGTTGCCAGTTCCTGTTTTCTGCTATTTTTGTATTTCAGATTTTCGGCCATTAAAATTGCCAAATAAATACCGGGAAATTTATATAAAAAATCAGCGACACGTAAGCTCCCCGAATCACCAAGGAAGGAAGGGGGTGGACCCACCAGGGCCCCAGGAGGGTCCCTGGCGCGGCCCCACCCTAGGCTGCGCCAGGAGGCCTCCTGGCTGCCCGTGTGGCCCCTCTCGGTGCCCCCTTTGGCCTATATTTACCCCCCGTGACGGAAACCCCTAATATCGATCTGCTATTCCCGTTCTCCTCTTTGTTCCGCCGCCGCCGTTTCAAGATCGGGGCTGCCAGGAGAAGCTGCCTCGGCACCCTGCCGGAAGGAGGAATCCCCTCTGGGAGACCATCCATCGCAATGGACGCCTCCCGGATGTGCCGTGAGTAGTCCCCCTTAGACCATGGGTCCGTGACCAGTAGCTATGTGATGTACTCCTCCCCTCTTTGTGCTTTCACTTTCGAGACCTCGTGAGCTGCCTCAGATGATCGAGGCACTATTGTAGTTATCTGTGTTGCTATGCTGAGTTTGCTGGGATCTGATGGATTATGAGATTATGTTCAGATTGTGATGAGTAATTTATTTGGTTCTCTTTTATATTTGTGTTCTTTAGTAAATTCTTGCATGTTCTCCGTTGTCGTATTTTACTTTTCCCAAGTGATTTCTTGCAACTCCAAGAGGGAGCGTTATGCTTGATTGTGGGTTCAGCCCCTTGATGTCTAGCTTGAGTGACAAAAACATGAGACTAGGGGATGTGATGTTGCCACCAGGGATAAAACAACGGTGCTTGTACTTGCGGGTGCAAGGATTGTTTACTTTACGCATAGTTCTTTTAATGAAGTTGTCTGTTGCTTTGAGTTTACACTTTGGGTGGGATTCACAACTTAATACCAGCGAGATGTTCTAGATAGATATCTCAAGGTGGATGATTCGTAGTAGATGCAGATGGATTTCGGTCTACTTACCTTGGCGTACTGCCCATTGATTTTTAGCCTCTTCCTTTCTTTTGTAGCATAGTTAGCATTGCGGTGCGTTTATAATCCTGTCAATTTCCCAGCTGTGATTTTTTTACATCGCTAGCACTTTTATCGTCTTTTGGGAGAGAGACATCACTAGTGAACATCATGGGACTCCGGTCCATATTCACACCATTGTTTACACCTTCAATTTACTTTGAGTTCTTATTTTCAGTTGCACTATTATTATCTCTTGCGTTAATCCTTTGTAAACAGCAAGGCCGGAGGAATTGACAACTCCTCTGTACTCGTTGGGAGCAAAGTAACTTGTTGCGTGTGCAGGTCCACGTCAGCCTCGTAACCATCCGACAATAATTTCTGCGCCGTTGACACCTTCTTGTATCTCTTGGAGTCCTACTGGTTCGGCAACCTTGGTATATTCACCGAGGGAAATTTGCTGCTACTTTACATCTCACCTTCCACTTGGGGTAACCAACGAGGAGTGAGAGAACTGTCCTCACCGTATGAAGCCAATTTCTAGCGCCGTTGTCGGGGACTCCAGTCTACAAGATAGGGGAGTTGCACACTATCTTTTATCTCTGCTTTTTAGTCTTTTTAGTTTACCTTTCAGTCTTTACTTTTGTGTCCCTTATAAAAAATACCAAAAATACCTGCTGCTACTATGGGTTCCAATGAAAACACCAAGTGGTGTGACTTCACTAGTCACAACAACAGTGACTTTATCTGCACTCCTATTGCTCCACCTGCCACTTCAGTACCTTCTTATGAAATTGAACCTGCTTTGCTAAATCTTGTTATGAAAGATCAATTCTCAGGTGCTGGAGAGCATGCTGCCTTGCACTTAAATAATTTTTTGAGCTTTGTGATATGCAAAAGTACAAGGAAGTAGATGGAGACATCATCAAGCTGAAGCTTTTTCCTTTCTCCTTGTGAGGAAGAGCCAAGGAGTGGCTGCAATCCTTACCTAAGAATAGTATCGATTCTTGGGACAAGTGTAAGGATGCTTTTATTGGGAAGTACTATCCCCCTGCTAAAATTATCCAGTTGAGAAGTAACATTATGAATTTTAGACAATTGGATAATGAACACGTTTCCCAAGCTTGGGAACGAATGAAATCTCTTGTTAAGAACTTCCCTACATATGATTTGACTACCTGGATGGTTATCCAGACTTTTTATGCAGGCTTAAACTTTACCTCGCGGAATCTTTTAGACTCGTCCATGGGAGTAACTTTCATGTCAACCACACTTGGTGCTGCCAGGAAGCTACTTGATGAGATGATGCTGAACTAATCTCAATGGCACACCGAACGATCTCCAACTTGTAAGAAGGTAAATTTTGACGAGCAGATCTCCTCTCTTAATGAAAAGGTTGACTTGATCATGTCTCTACTTACCAAGCAAGCTCCTATTGATCCTCAGGATGTTCCTTTAAATTCCTTGGTTGCTCAAGAACAAGTAGATGTGAAGTTTATCTCTAGAAACGACTTCAACAATAATGCTTATAGGAGTAATTTTGGTAGCAACAATCCTAGGCCTTTCCCATCCAACAACTATGGGAACAACAACATTACGCTAGCACCAAAAACTCCACCTCTGAACTAGAGAGTATGCTTAAAGACTTTATCACGACCCAAAAAGCCTTCAACAAGAGTGTAGAAGAGAAATTAGACAAATTAGATATCCTCTCTTCGAAGGTAGAAAACATATCCCAAGATGTTGAGATTCTTAAGATTAGAACTTCTCCCCCCGACGAGAGAAAAACCACTCCTATGAATGCTATCCAAGTGCAAATTAATGAAAACATTAGGATGTTGGGCAAACTTAAAGAGAGATGGGCTAGAGAAAAGGAGGAAGAAGAGAGAGTTAAGAGCCTTGCTACCTACCACACAGTAGCTACTATCCAATTTTTTGAGGATGACCAAGCTGTTAGCACCCATCACACCCCTAGTCCCACTGGACCTATCAATGGTGATGCTACCACCTCAATCCTAGATGAAGAAACCTCAATGAACATAGAGGTTTTAAAAAAAGTGAGCCTAAATGATATCACTACCTCCTTGATAGATAGTAGTGATCTAGATTTTGACAACTGCACCTTACCTGAAGTTATTGGTTTCCTACACAAAATGTCTAGAGACCCCCACACTAGCACACTTAATCTTGCGTTCACAGAGCATATCACCAATGCTCTAATCAAAGTTAGGGAGGAGAAGTTTAGACTAGAAGCCTCCATACCTAGGAATCTAGAAGATGGTTGGGATCCTATGCTAAAAATCAAATTGCATAACTTCTCTTGCTTTGCTCTTTGTGATGTTGCAGCTAGTACCTCCGTTATGACCAAAAGAATGTATGATATGCTTGAATTGAAACCTTTTGATCCATGTTCTTTTGGTGTTCGTCTTGTCGATTCTTCCATAAAGAAACCTTTGGGGAAGATCGACGATGTTCTTATCATTGTCAATGACAATTATGTTCCCGTTGATTTTACTATTATGGACATTGAGTGTGAGCCTTCTTGTCCAATTATTTTGGGACGTCCTTTTCTTCGCTCCGTTGGTGCTGTTATTGACATGAAAGAGGGGAATATCAAATTCCAATTCCCTCTCAAGAAAGGGATGGAACATTTCCCTAGGAAAAAGATTAAGTTGCCTTTTGAGTCCGTCACACGGGCTAGTTATTTTCTTGATAAGACTTGATCTTTTGCTTTAAGCCTAGCTAATGGCTTTAAAGAAGCGCTTTTGGGAGGCAGCCCGCAACGAATTTAGGTTTTCCTTTTTGTTTTTCTTCTTTTCTTAGTGGTCTTGATGATTGTTACTACTGTAGCAACATCATTGTATCTTTACTTTTCAAGCTTTGTGCCAATTATAGCCTCATATGACAAGGGAAGTGAAAGTTGTGACATGCTATCCAGAAAACAGATTCTGTCCTCGTGACGGGAAAAATCGTAGAAAATTACCAGTTCATCTTTTTTAGCTGAATTTTTTACACAGCGTGATCTATACAATCACGGAACTTTCCTATGTTATGAGTTTTTTGATTTGAGTTGCAGAAGTGCCCCTAAAAATTCTTTACTATCTGCTGTTCTGTTTTTCACAGATTCTGCCACGTTTTGTCTCTCTTAACTTTTGCAAACCTTAAGCTTGCTTTTTCTTTGAAAAAAACTTTTTGGCAAGCTTGAGAAACAGTAGATCTTCAATAATATCTTTATTTCCAGTAAGGGAAAAGTTATTTTAATAGGGTACTATCCTCTCTAATCAGTTTACAATGAGTTATGTATGAAGGGAGTTTTCAAGTGTGCGATGGAAGATGATGAAAGAAGATCCTGGAGTGTCAAACGCTCAAGCATGGGGATGCCCATGTGCACCCCCAATAAATATTCAAGGATACTCAAGCGTCTAAGCTTGGGTATGCCCCCATGCATCCCCTTCTTCATCGACAATTATTAGTTCGTCCCTCGTTGCACTATATTTTTATCACTTCATTATTATGTGCTATGCTTGGAGAGTCTCGCTCTTTACTTTTCTTAGGTTTGTTTTTGCTTTGTTTGCTCTTATATCAAGTTAGATCCCAGATTTCTTTTGTATGGGAGAGAAACACGCTCCGCTTGAACTAGAACTCCTCATAGGATTTGCATGCTTATTTCCTTAGCTGTGAGTTGTTCCTTTTCTTTTCTTAGCTCCTGCCCTGTTTAGTTGTTGTGCTTTAGTTTTCTTCTAGAGATTTTGTTTTGTCTTAGGTTGAAATTTCTATAGGTTGCATGTTTTATCTTGTTAGAGAGTTTGCCTGTTGCACTGAGTTTTGTGTCTTGACTAGAAAATAGGTAGTTGAAGTTGCTATTCTCTTTGTAGTAGTAACTTGCAATAGTTTTGAGGTATTGACTAGAGTAATGTTTGAACTTTTGGTGTCAAGAGCTCGAGCCTATTACTGATAGTTGTCGTATTTTGGGCAATCCATGTGATTTTCTAAAACCAAAACCCCTGTTGAGAACTCTAGCTACTAGATGGATCACTAACCTCTGGAGGGTTCGAATATTAGAGTACACTCACGTACCATGAGTCGGGGATGCGCAAGGTTAACCAAACCCCCATACACTCCTACTCGGGGTACTTGTGTCTTTGAGAACCTCCTGATTAGATTTGTAGTTACGGATAATAAGTGCATGAGTTCTTCGGACTAATGTGAGTATTCGAAAGTTTACACTTCCACCTTCCCATATTTTGCTAGCCTCTCCTGTGCCGTGCAGTGCCTCCTTCTCACTCCGAGAGTTGGCGTCCACCTTCGCTGATACACTCGGCATGATACGCTGTCACAACCAAAGTTTAGGTATGTGCTAGGGTTGGCAAGTAACTCAGCATCATGTGAAAAATTTCAAATGAAATCCAAATAGGGAAAGCAGAAGCCCTAATTGAATTTAATTCAAATGGCCAGATAAAAAATTGTTTCCAAAAATTCCTCTGATATTTTTGAAAAGTCTTATAAATATGCATGATCACATATAAAGTGAAGTGGGTCCCACTGCATGCTCCAAGATTTCTCAAAAATACCATAAGGGCTTTGGAAATTAAATAAACCCCTAATTGCTTTGAAATTCAAATTAATTGAATTTAAAAAATGCCCAAAAGATATAAGTGGCTAGCTATATGTCTAGTCAGGCCACATAAAATATTTGGGCATTTACAAAAATGCTTTGCTATTTATTTCAAAGAAAAACAAAGAACAGAAAAAGAAAAACAGAAGAAAGCAGAGAAGAAAAAGAAAAAGAAAACCCAGCCCAAACCTACAGGCCTCAGGCCCAACTAAACCTTTCCCCAGCCCAGGCCCAGCCGAGCTTGTCGTCTACCCCAAGCTGCTCGGTGGCGCACTGGGAGGGCACGGCCGACGCCGCGCACGCCACCGATGCATCTCGAGGCCAACCGGGGCCTCATCTGCACGCCACGGAGACGCCCAGAGAGGCCCCTGCCATCTCCCCTCTCGCCGCTCGCTCTACTCCCCTCTCTCTCACGAATCTCACGCACACCCAAGCGCACGCCGGAGCACCGCCGACGAGCCCGCGTGGCCAACGGCCTCCAATCGCCGCACCACCGTGTCCATCGAGTTCCCCGACACCGTCTTCCTCGAGCTGAAGCTCCAATCGAGCCCAACCGGCCCCGACGACGTCGCCCTCCCCACCAACTCGCCGCAGGCCGCAGCAAGATTCCGGCGACCAATTCGTCACCGCCGGGGCCCCTCCGGCCTCTCCGTGCTCGCCGTCGAGCTCTGGTGAGCTTCACGAGTTTTTCCCCCTAGCAACGCTTCTATCCGACCCTCGACGCTGCTCTTCACCGTGGTCAGTGGCCGGCCGCCGCGCCCGTTGACATTGGCGTGGCCTGAGACCTTCCCACGAATCCCTGCTGGCTCCACCCAACGCGGAAGACCACGGGGCACACGCCCATGCCATCCAAGCCCCTCCCCGCGCCCTGGAACGCGATTCCGGTGAAGTTCCGGTGACTACAGTGATGCCGGCGACGAACTCCCGGCCATTAGGGCCTTAAACCTTAATTAATCACCCCCTAGGGTCTATGACAGTGGGCCCGAGGCCCCTTAACTAACCACTGTTAGTTTAAACAAAGAGGGGTTAATCCCCCTCTCACTGACAGAAGGGCCCCACTGGCCACAGCCCCATGATGTCAGACCTGCTTCATACTGATGCAGTAATTGAATTTTGAATTAAGAGAATTCAGAAAATTCAGAAAATGGCAGAAAAATAAAATAAACTTCAAAAATTCATAGAAAATTCATTTTAACTCCAAATTAAACAAATAATATATGAAAAATTATCAGAAAAATGCAAGGATTATGAATACGCAATTTGTTTTCATGTTTGACCATTTTAAAATGGGGCAACAGTAGCAAATGTGCATATGAACCCTTTTTAATTCAAATGTGGAGTTTGAATTTGCAACTCAAATGCAATACACTTCATTTAAATGGAATTGTCCACACATCAGCAACATGTACATCATATTATACCACTTGATCATGTGTATGTGCCTTGTACCTTCTTTTGATAGCTTGTTTGCATTGTTTGCTATCGAATAGAGGTGGAGCCAGAACCCGAGATCACCCCCTTCGTTGAAGACCCCGATAGTGAACCTCGTCAGCAAGGCAAGAAAACCCCATTGATCATGTCTATAAAAACCCATTTCCCTCTCGCTCTCGCTTATGCATGATTAGGATGATTTAATGATACGTTCTACCGCTAGTTGAACCCATTCCTTTGCATGACCTATCATTTCTACCACAGTATTAAGCAAACATCAACCTAGCAGATCTAGGAATTGCTTGTGATCATCATGTGGCCATTCATCCATGTTATGCTTATGCTATGCTTAGAGTTGTGGAAGCAGTGGTTCATCTTGGGTGATGAATTGATGATGGTAGTAATCATGTTCATGTTATTTGTGATGAAAAGGGTGTGGTGAATTTTGACCTAAACAAGGTGAACGATGAGAGGCTGTGTAGGAGTACACAGTGGGTTGTCTCATTGAACACTGCCCTAGGCCCCGAGTTCTTGTGTTGTGATCCAAGACAAAGAGTACTACCACATGTTGGTCAAATGGACCCCCGCTCAACCTACTAACTCACCCCAATTCAGGTCCAGGAGTCACACTAGTTCGGGCTTTCCATTTGGCATATGCATAGAAAAAGAATGATTGAAAGGGTGCATCATTTAGATATGTGGGTGGACCTGTGAGGCAGTAAAACCATCTACCAGGGTGGCGTCTTGGTCTCCTACATTGTCTGGGTCCGTATCGTTAATCCGGCCGGACTCTCGAGCGGTAACCAACTCAGATAGTCGGCTCCTGGATTATAGTTGGCTGAGGTAAAAGTTGTGGGCATTATCCTCGCCGACACCCGCTTGAAGGGTGACGAGATCCTGGCGGTAACTGATAGTTTCATGTGTGTAGAGCAGTACATCCCTGCAGGGTTAATAAACTATTCGAATAGCCGCGTCCGCGGTAAGGGACTACTTGGAAAGCTGTGCTCGATTATTAGACAACTTCAATGTATACTTATAAAACTTGCCAAGATAAGTGTGAGTGCTATGGCGTGCTTTCTCGTGGGAAGTTGAGGAGGGCACCATAGTGGTGTAATTGGTTGGAGACTTGGTAATGGACTCGTGTACGCTTCTTACCTCAAGTCTGGTACTCGTAGTACAGGACTAGCCAAGTCAAAGCTGGCACTTCTGCATTAAAACCCCACCTCCCTTTACCTTGAAACTTGAGCATGAGTAGTTTAGTTCTGATGTAAGTCTTGCTGAGTACGACTTTGTACTCACGTTTTCTTATTCTATGTTTTAGATGAGAAACCAGACCCCGTTGGAGACACCTTCCTGAATCTCGACGTTGACTAAGCTAGTATAGTCCCAGACAGTAGTCTGGTCCCTCGTGGAAGGGCTTGTATGTTGAACAAGGCTTCTCTAAGCCATTTGTTAATCTTGTCTGTACTCAGACCTAATTTGCTTCCGTTGTTTGATGTAATGATGGATCATAGTTATATGATCTTTGTGTACTCTATGTGTAAGTCAATATAGATATACTTTGTAGAGTTCATGCAATGGGTACCTGCTGTTTACACTGGACATGTATGCTGCGTGTATGATTATAGCATGCATGTCTTAGTGTGGGGTTCGAAAGCTTAGTTGTGTTCTTGCTGGCGTTCTTTTATACACCAAGTGGCCCTTAGATGTGCGCAGCTTGGGGCATCACGATGCGATTGCTCGTGACTCTATCACGTGGCACACTTTGTTGTATGATTGAGCCTGCCCGAGATCCCGACTAAGTGATCGGGCTGGAGTCTGTTTATGTAAGTGTTATAATTCAATCGATAATATGGTTGAGGCGACTTGTCTAAGAGTATGGGATTTCACCACCCATAATCATTTAGAGTTGTGATCGGGCGATGAGGACCCATCTCAGTTGATCATCCGTCCTGGATGGGATGCCCCTCACGTACGATGCTTTCCGAGAGTGTTATGTGCTTGGCCTTGTCTTCTTAGACAAGTGGGTACGACTCTCGACTCTCCATATGATTGAGTTGTGACTGGAATTACATACGCATATTCCGGGTCCCGACATACGCTCTGTCATGATGAACCTCCTTATATCTTTCCTCAAAACAGCCACCATACATACCTATCAAGGCATTTCCATAGCCTTTCCGAGATACATTGCCATGTAACATCCACCTTCTCATGACTTGATCTTCATTTCATACATGCTACTTGATTGATCGATGTGCCGCATGCTAGTTGGGCCTTTCCCTAATCATTGCTACATGACGCGCTAGTATCATTGCATATCCTGCTACCCTGGCAGAGGCATACATTTGCATCATGATAGTTACATTTTCTTTATGTGAGTACCGTTGTAAAGTGTGAAAGATCTCCTATATTCTTGTAAAATATAGAGTGTTTCCCCTAAAGTGAGGAAAAGATCACAAAGAGGACAAAATCAAAAGATCCCAAAGAGGACAAATGAGAGAAATAGAAAGAGCCATTGAGGCCACCAAAAAAAACAAAAAAATAGAAAAAAGAGAAAAAGAAAAATAAAAAGAGAGAAGGGGGCACACTACTATTCCTTTTGAGAGATCCACACTAGTACTTCATCCTCTATCCCTTGTACTCCATAGAGGTCATCATACATGCATATAGCTATGTGGGGACCCTTCACACTATAGAACTTGGCCTGTATATTCCAATGATGAGGCTCCTCAAAAGAGCTCTAGGTCTTCTTGAGCAAGCAAGTTGGATGCACCCCCACTAGTTCCCTTGGAGAGATTTTAGCTCACATATGCATACGTTGCATGGCAATCCATACTCCTCACATCATATATATCATACGGCCTTCTCTCGCCTATGATTGTCCTCATTGATGTGAGCCTTTCACACCTTTTTGTCTTCCTCCTCCACCTTCTTTCTGTTTCGCCTTTTAGGTGTCAACTTTCTTGCTCACGCTCATCCATTGCATTAGTGCTCAAAATATCGAAAGGGAGTGGATCAGTTTGACTTGTACCTGACTAGTGGTCTGGGGACGAGTCAAGATAAGAATCCAAAGGAGACTAAGTGTAAAATTGTAGTAGATAGTACTTCTCTACAACTATTTTTTTCTCGTATTCCCTATCCCTTTCTTGCACGCAAACACCACCTGGAGACATTCGAGTCACGGACAACGAGAGCTCTTGCACCCTTTGTTCTTTTGTTACTTGTGTCAATGCTTATATAGACTCTTGCTTGTTAAGACTTGAATTGAATTGCATGCTTTGATTGCTTTACTTAAAAGTCCTTATATGCTTGTGTGGCATGTCGCCACAAAAATTATGCTTGTTATCATTTACCTACTCGAGGAGGAGCAGGAATTAAGCTTGGGGATGTTGATACGTCCCAAACGTATCTATAATTTCTGTTTGCTCCATGCATGATTTGCGTGACTTTGCCATGTTTTGCTTGAACTTTCATACACTGTTTATCATATTTGGACTAACCTATTAACTCAGTGCACCCAGTTGCCAGTTCCTGTTTTCTGCTGTTTTTGTATTTCAGGTTTTTCGGCCATTTTTCCAAATAAATCCCGGAAAATTTATAAAAAAAATCAGCGACCCGAAAGCTTCCCGAATCACCAAGGAAGGAAGGGGGTGGACCCACCAGGGCCCCAGGAGGGTCCCTGGCGCGGCCCCAGCCTAGGTTGCGCCAGGAGGCTTCCTGGCTGCCCTGTGGCCCCTCTCGGTGCCCCCTTTGGCCTATATTTATCCCCCATGACGGAAACCCCTAATATCGATCTTCTAATCCCGTTCTCCTCTCTGTTCCTCCGCCGTCGCCGTTTCAAGATCGGGGGTGCCAGAAGAAGCTGCCCCGTCACCCTGCCGTAAGGAAGAATCCCCTCCGGGAGACCATCCATCGCCATGGACGACTCCCGGATGTGCCGTGAGTAGTCCCCCTTGGACCATGGGTCCGTGACCAGTAGCTATGTGATGTATTCCTCCCCTCTTTGTGCTTTCACTTTCGAGACCTCGTGAGCTGCCTCACATGATCGAGGCACTATTGTAGTTATCTATGTTGCTATGCTGAGTTTGCTGGGATCTGATGGATTATGAGATTATGTTCAGATTGTGATGAGTAATATATTTGGTTGTCTTTTATATTTGTGTTCTTTAGTAAATTCTTGCATGTTCTCGGTTGCCTTATTTTAATTTGTCCAAGTGATTTGTTGCAACTCCAAGAGGGAGCGTTATGCTTGATTGTGGGTTCAGCCGCTTGATGTCTAGCTTGAGTGACAGAAACGTGAGACTAGGGGATGTTCTGTTTCCACCAGGGATAAAACAACGATGCTTGTACTTGCAAGTGGAAGGATTGTTTACTTTACGCATAGTTCTATTAATGCAATTGTCTGTTGCTTTGAGTTTACACTTTGGGTGGGATTTGCAACTTAATACCAGCGAGATGTTCTGGATAGATATCTCAAGGTGGATGATTCGTAGTAGATGCAGATGGATTTCGGCCTACTTACCTTGGCGTACTACCCATTTCTTTTGAGCCTCTTCCTTTCTTTTGTAGAATAGTTAGCATTGCGGTGCGTTTATAATCCTGTCAATTGCCCAACTGTGATTTGTTTACCTCGCTAGCACTTTTATCGTCTTTTGGGAGAGAGACATAACTAGTGAACATCATGGGACTCCGGTCCATATTCACACCATTGTTTACACCTTCAATTTACTTTCAGTTCTTACTTTCAATTGCACTAGTATTATCTCTTGCGTTGATCCTTTGTAAACAAAAAGGCCGGAGCAATTGACAACTCCTCTGTACCCGTTGGGAGCAAAGTTACTTGTTGTGTGTGCAGGTCCACATCAGCCTCGTAACCATCCAGCAACAATTTCTGCACCGTTGACACCTTTTTGTATCTCTTGTAGTCCTACTGGTTCAACAACCTTGGTATCTTCACCGAGGGAAATTTGCTGCTATGCTAGATCTCACCTTCCACTTGTGGTAACCAACGAGGAGTGAGAGAACTATCCTCACCGTATCAAGTACCCCACGAAAATTTAAGCATTTGGTATTGTTCTGCCCTAATCCATATTTTAGGGTGGTGAACAACAAAAAACAATAACATAAAAACAAAGTACATGAAATTCTAGTCAAGTTACATATAAATAACATTTTTATCGGAGCAATGGTTGAAAAAATACGGCCTATTTCATTTATGGTGGAAAGCTATGTAAATAGTAGTGAAACAACATCTAGACAAGTTCAAACATGGAAAAGGAGCACATTTTATTAATCTACGCGACAAATGGAGCAACTTTCATGTAGAAAGTGTCTCCATCCGAGCTACCGGTGAAAAGATATAGCCAACGCCAAAATATAACGTTATTCTGGCATTTATTAATAACCCAGAAAAGGAAAAAAAAAGTCTAACAGGCCGAAACTACAACTACCGGGCCTAACCAAGGAAGAGCGCAAGGTACTATAAGACGCCCACGGGTGGTACACTTTACATGGCCCGGCCTAACTCAAAAAGAAAAGAAAAGAACAAAAGGAACATGGGTCTCATCATCGGCCGAGGCCCAGCTTGCGGTGGTGAAGCATAGCAGCTCCTTGCCCACAGGCGAAGGGAGGCCGGCTGGGGTGCACTCGGCCGGGGGCGCGCTCCTGGGCTGCTAGGGCTCGCCAGCCCACAACGAGACATCCCAGTTGTCTCGCTCGCTTCATCCCGACCGGGATGGAGCGCAGCGGCGGCTGACGGCCTCCGGCGAGGGGAGCGGCACTGGTGGGGAAGGGATGGCGGTCAAAAACGTGCGACGTAATACCCGCTCTTACGTCGCACATTTCTGACCGCACTGTCTCTGTCCGACCTCCGATTCGGATGAAATCTCGACCCACACGCTCACCGCGTCGAGCCTATCAATTCTACCTCACTTCGATACCGTTCCGAGAACATTTTCTAGCTCCCAATAAAATAATCCATTTATTAAATAAACGGGGTTTTCGTTCCGATGGCGATGGCTGGTCCTATGCCAGAAGTTGCGAAAGTGATCGAGTGACTTTTCCGATGCCGCAACAAGGTCGTGTGCCATGGTGGAAAGGTTTGGTCACGCATGACGGTACGAGAAAGAGGGGGGAAATAATCACCGATTAATAAATCGGCGAAGAAAATACTACAAACAATTCTAGCAATCAACAAAATAAAGCAACAAACAAATTTTTTAATTTGGTTGAAAATCCCAGGCTGTTACACATGGCAATTGGAGAGATTCGACCTATCGAAGAAAATCCTCGTCAAGATAACAGGGATGATTATGATCCAATATTCTCACAAATAGCCCAGGGCGTTGGAGATCAACATCATGAAGCAAATAGTGGACAGGACGAAGAAGAACCCATGAACGAATAAAATGCTGATCCTGAAGGAAATGCCAATCTCGAAGGAAATGCTGATTGCGAAGAATAAACTAAGCCACAAGCTAATGAAAATGCATTATCTTGAGTGCAAAGAAGAGTTGATGTTGATTCGGTCCTTGAAGAAATTCGTCAACCAGGTCATCCCACTAATTTTTTCGTTTGTCTCCATGCTAGAACCATCAAAATTTGATGAAGCCATGAAGGACTCAAACTGGTTAACTGCAATGCTCGAAGAACTCAACCAACTCAAGAGAAACAAAGTCTAGTCATTAGCTGGGCGACCTGACCCACGAAGCATAATATTATTGGTACTAAGTGGTTTTTTCGCAAAAAGCAAGATGAAGACGGTATTGTGGTAAGAAACAAAGCCAGGCTGGTTGCACAAGGTTACACCAAAATCGAAGGTATCGATTGTGGCGAAACTTATGATCCAGTTGGTAGTCTCGAATCAATTCGTGTCATGCTTGCTTTTGAAAATTTCAATGGTATTCTGCTATATCAAATGGATGTCAAAAGTTCTTTTCTTAACGGTGAAATCGAAGAAAAAGTGTATGTTATGCAGCCACCAGGTTTTGAAGACTCGAAGAATCCTGATATGGTGTACATATTACACAAAGCTCTTTATGGGTTCAAGCAAGCACCTCGTGCTTGGTATGAAACCCTAAAGGATTTCCTTCTGAAGAAAGGCTTCAAACCAGGAACAACTGGCCCAACTCTTTTCACTCGTTCTTATAACGGTGATATGTTTGTGTCAAATATATGTAGATGATATTGTCTTTGGCTGTACTAACCCTGATATCATCGAAGAATTTGCCAAAATGATGTCGAAGAAATATGAGATGTCAATGATGGGTGAATTCAAGTTCTTCCTCAGACTTCAAATCCGTTAACAGAAAAATGGCACCTTCATTTCTCAAGAAAAATACCTCAAGGATTGCCTGAAGAAGTTTGGACTCATTGATTGCAAAACTATAAAGACTCAAATGCCTACCAATGGCTTCTTGGATGCATATGAGAAAGGGAAACCCTTCGATCAAAAGAAATATCGGTCTATGATTGGTTCTCTTTTATATCTTTGTGCATCTAGACCGGATATTATGCTTTCAGTATGTATATGTGCTCGTTTTCAGGAAAATCCAAAGGAATCACATCATATTGCTCTAAAGCAAATTCTTCGGTATCTTGCTCACACATCTACCTTAGGACTTTGCTATCCTAAGGGTGCTTAGTTTGATCTTATTGGCTATTCAGATTCGGACTAGGCTGGTGATTGTGTTGATAGAAAGTCTACCTCAAGGACTTGTCATTTTCTTGGTAGATCCCTTGTGTGTTGGGCTTCGAAGAAGCAAAACTATGTATCAATATCTACTAGTGAAGCTGAATACATTGCTGCTGGCTCATGTTGCACTCAGATTCTTTGGCTTAAGCAGACGCTGAAAGATTATGGAATTCATTTGAAGAAAATTCCTCTTCTATGTGATAATGAGAGTGCTATTAAAGTTGCTCACAATCCTGTGCAACACTCCCGCACGAAGCATATTGATATTCTTCATCATTTCCTTCATGATCATGTTCAGCCTGAAGATAATGTGATTAGCCATGTCCGAACTGAAGATCAATTGGTAGATATATTCACGAAACCATTGGATGAGAAAAGGTTCTGTGCGTTGCGCTGTGAGATAAACATTTTAGACTCACGCAACATTCTGTAAGTCTGATACCTCATCTCAATATACATATTTATTTACTTCGTTTTAGTGTTTCGCTTCGTTTTTTCTTTAAGCCTTATGTTCTGTCTTTTTGATTCGTTTGGAGTTTATCCCCTATGCTTATCACTTTTAGTTTCGTTGCTGATTTTCTTCGAGATGATAAGTTTTGTACCCTACCCCTTCTATTCTTCTTCTTTCTTACTCTATCTTTTCTAAGATGATCAAGCACATTTTAAACGATATGCATTATGCTTCGAACATCATTGAGTTCTCAATCAAAATGCTATCAACTTTGATGGAAGTTTTTACTCTCTATCGAGTGTTCTGATTCGGTCGTTGAGATCCGTCAATCACGGGCCGTTGAGATCTTCTCGCGATCCGCCCCGTACTCTTAGCCACAGAATCCAGAGAGACAATCACTGGGAACCGTCCGATACGATCTGACAGATCTGTCAGATCGGCCTATATAAGGCATCCTCCCCCAGTGAAACCAAACTCCCAACTCTTCGTCTCTCTCTTCACCCTCTTGCTCCCGTGCGCGCCACCGTCATCATCTCTCTCCTGCCATTGACCTCACCGCTTCGCTGCCGGAAGGCCGCCGGAAAGGAGACTTCCCTGCCGACGAGAGCACCATCCTCGCCGCTCCCGTCGCCGTAGACATCCGCCGCAACCGAGTTAGGGTACGCTGGACACGATCCGATCTCCCCCTCTTCATGAACTCATCTGTGAGATTGGACTCGATTTCTTAGGATATCTGTTGATTTTCTAGGGTTTCTCAGATCTTGTGACTTCCTTGTCCCATGAGAAACTTGTTTGTAGCATCAAAAGTTGTCACTCTAATTCAGGTTAGGTCTACGTATTGATTCTTCAAATATGTCTGTTCTTTGCCAGGTCATTTTGTTCCAAAGTTCTCTAGCTCAGTACAATCTAGATTAAAAATCCATACATCCTATCTTGAATCTCTTGTCAAAAACATTTTGTCAAAACCTTTGCTGGTGCTTGAATATATCTATCCCTTTTGCCCTCGTTCCTATTTCTTTTTCAGAGGATGTCTAAAGAAATGGACTTTGGGTGATGAGTCTCCAGTGCTCTAAGAGAATGAGAATTCTCAAGAGATTGCCGAGCCTAAGGCTCCGAAGAAGAAAAGGAAAGGTGGTTGGACCAAAGAGCTCAACAATGCTCGCGGTAATCCTCAGGTTGTCAGAGAAAGGTTTGGATTCGACACACCTGGTGAAGAAACCTCCCATGAGAGGAAAATAAGACTAAAAGGGATTCACTGCTATTGGGCGCTTCGCTGGTACAAGTACAAGAGAATTCCCGAAGGAAAATGGGCCATGCAATTTGCCTTCAGCCCTCCTTATCAGTACATCATGCACACTACCAGCAAGTACAATGCAGCAAACCACCACCTTTACTATCCAGTTCCACCGAAGGAACCATACTCCACCTCACTCAGAACCCTAGATGATTACCCAGATGAACATATTCGTTTAGCTGCTCTAGCAGAAAAGGTTTGCAAGAAGAAAGCGAAGGAAGCAGCAAAGCTGCGCAAACCTGAAGTTGCTAGAGAAGGAACAAGCGCTTCAAAGAAAAATTCACGGAAGCTCAAGAAGAAGGTTGCATCTCCTCCCCTTGCCTTGAATGATGAAGAGCAAGCATATCTAGTGGAAGCAGCTCTTCACGACTCCTCCTCAGAAGAAATCGAAGAGGATGACCCAGCTATCCATGCCGATGATGAGTCTGAAAAGGCTCCTGTTGCTCCCCCCAAGGAAAACATTTGCATTCCCTTGAAGAAGAAGCCAAGTTCAAAACTGGTTGCCAAAGGGATTCTGATTCATGACCCTACAGATATGGTCATTAACACCACTCACCTGGTTGTCAAGAAACCATTGGATTCCAAGACTCCAACTCAAGCTATGCAAACAAAAATGCGGTTGAAGCAGAAACATGACCCGTCGAAGCAGACGAAAACTGTTGACAAACCTGTCGCCACTCCCAAGCCGAAGGGCATGGTTGCCAAGACAAACCCCTCTTTGGCCCAAATTGTGAAGAGTCCTTCTGAAGCAGAACTCAAGAAGAAGGACAGGGAAGAGGCCTTGGAACGCTACAGGTTGGCTCAGGAATCTGCTGCCAAGGAAAGAGCAGCAAGAGATAGAAAGAACCTTGAAGCTTCCAACAAGGATGCAGCTGAAGCTGACGCGGAGCCCATGGTCACAGAACTCCCGGCCACCGTGCCCTAGAGCTTGAACCAACGTGTCCCCCGTGCTCCTCATCGACGACTACCCCAAGCTGGAGAAGATGGGCGCCTGATTGAACTCGTGGACGACGCAAGCTTCATCGCGACCTCGCCGGACCCGCAACCTCGCCGTCTTCGATTCGCCGTCGTTAAGCCTTCCCCGCCTCCATCGACTGTGCCGCTGCACTCCCTGCGTTTGGGTGAGTGTTTCCCCTAACCTAGCCGGCCCCTCTTGCCCTCTGTCACCGTTTGCCATGGTCGCCGGAGTACCAAGCAGCCACGGTCGTCATCGGCGAGCAACTGCTATGCAATCGACCTCGCCGTCTTGTCCTTCACCTCCGCCTTGATCTGCTACTTCAAACGCGCCCACCAGCGGCTCAAATGGTGCTCTGTAGCGAGATCCACCCCGACCCCGTGCCACGGCCGCAGCGGAAGGTCGTCGCCGGCGTCACTCCGATGCTCCCCTGTGGCGCTGCTCTGCACCACTTGACGCGGGCGTCCACGAGCTTTCGATTGGTGCCTCCCGCGCATCAAATGGCCCACGGCAGCCCCCTCCCCGTGCAGCGCCGCCGCACTGGTGGCCACCGGCGGCTAGCCGCCGGTGAGGCCACTGTCATTAGGGGTTAACCCCCCTGCTAATTGACCACAGGTCAATGACAGGTGGGGCCCCCAGGCACTTAACCCCCCTGGTTAAGTTTAAACCGTTTCAATTAAACCCATGTGACACTAACACCCCTGGCCCACCAGTCAGACCCCCCCCACGTCAGCATGACCACATGCTGACGCAATAAAAGGATTTAAATGAATTTCCAAATAAAAATAAATAAAAATAAATCCAGAAATTCCAGAAAATACCCCAAACTTTGGAAATTCATAGAAAATTCATATTAACTCCAAATTGGACAAATAATATATGAAAAATGATCAGGAGAAAATTATCTTTCCAAATATGCAACTTTAAACTATGTTTGAGTTGAATTTAAAATGGGACCAGTAGCATATGCCATTTGGTTTATTTGAATTTATTTCAAATTCAAATCAATTGAGTTTGCAACTTGGACCATGGATTTAAGCTATACTTAAACCCCACTTCAGAGGCATATCATACACATTTGAAGTTGATTCAAAATGATCAAACTATGTCACATTCAACTTGGCTAAGTTGAATTCAAATGTGGAGTTTGAATTTGCATTTCAAATGCAATATACTCCACTTAAATGGAATTGCCTCACACATCAAAACTTATACTTCAAGTTTCAACATTCATTCATGTGCTTGAGCATTGCATTCATTTGATTGCTACTTCGTGTTTTGTTTGTCGAGTAGAGGTGGAACCGGAGCAAGAGGTCACCCCCTTCGCTGAAGATCCAGAACCCGAACCTCGTCAGCAAGGCAAGCAAACCCCCATTGATCATGTCGATAAAATCCCATTTCCCTCTCATGTCTTGCTTATGCATTGTTTAGGATGATCACCATGTTACGATTCTACCGCATAGATGAACCCATTCCTTTGCATGACCTATATTTTGTCACAGTAGTAAGCAAACCATAATCCTAGCAAATGTAGGAGTTGAATGATATCATGTAACCCCTGTAATGCTACTGCTTATTGCATGCTTAGTATGATACCATGTTGTTACTGTGATGTGAGTCGGGATGGTAGTGATCATGTTGATCATGGTAGAAAAGTGTTGGTGAATCAACCCTAATACAAGGTGAACGATGAGAGGCTGAGTAGGAGTACACAGTGGGTTGTCTCGTTGAACCCCGCCCTAGTACGAGTTCTTGTGTGGTGATCCAAGATGAAGAGTACAACCACACATTGGGCTCACTGACCCCTCTCAACTTACTAACTCATCCCTTTCAATGTCCAGATGTCGCAATAGTTCGGAGTTCTGGTAGGTCTGTGGCCTGGCTGCTAAGTGAGAGAACGGCTCATCCGAGACCGGCTTATGCACCACGCACACATCACTTGGGTACACTTCGGTAAACCGGCCGGGTTCACGATTGTGGTAACCAACCCAAGTAGGCGGCTTTCTCGGACTAGATCGGCTGTGAGGTAACAGTTGTGGTGAGCATCCACGCTGGCACCCCTTGAATGGTGTCGAGATCAAAGGCGGTAAATGATGATCATGTGTGTGTAGCGGTACACCCTTGCAAGGTTAACAAAACTATTCGAATAGCCGCGTCCGCGGTTATGGACTGCTTGGAAAGCTTAGCTTGATTATTAGACAACTTGAACCGGATACTTCTAAAACACACCAAGATAAGTGTGAGTGCTATGGCGTGCTTCCTCGTGGGGAAGTCGAGGAAGACACCATAGTGGTGTATTGGTTGGTGAAAGTAGTGGACTCGTGTACGCTTCTTACCTCAAAGTCTGGTACTCGTAGTTCAGGATTAGCCAAGTCAAAGCTGGCATTTCTGCAAGTGAACCCCACCTCCCTTTACCTTGATACATATGCATGAGTAGTATAGCTCCTATGTAAGCCTTGCTGAGTACGACTTTGTACTCACGTTTGCTTAATCTATGTTTTAGATGATGCCACTGACCCCGAAGGTGGCTTCTTCATCGAGCTGGACGACTGAAGTTAAACTAGTCTAGTCCCAGTCAGCAGACTGGTTCCCTCGTGGAGGGCTTTGTGTTTAAATAAGGCTGCTTAAGCCATTTGTTAAACTTGTCTGTACTCAGACATAATTTGCTTCCGCCTGTGTTGTAATGTTGGATCACATGTATGTGATCTCTGTTTATACTCTATAAGAGTTATAAATAAAATGTACACTTTGTAGAGAATTGCAATGGTACCTACTTTTCATACAAGGCATGTATGCTGCGTGTATGTTTATAACATGCATGTCTTTGTATGGGTTTTCGAGACCTTAGTTGTGTTCTGGCTGGCGGTCTTTCATACACCAAGTGGCCCTTAGATGTGCGCAGCTTGGGGCATCGCGATGCGATTGCTCGAGACTCCGTCTCGTGCACACTTTGTGGTATGATCGAGCCCGCCCTAGACCTCGACTAAGTGATCGGGCTGGAGTAAGTCTATGTAAGAGTTTTGAGATAGTCGGTAGTATGGTTGAGGCGACTTGTCTTTGAATATGGGAGTTCACCACCCATATCATTTTACTTGTGTGCGGACGATGAGGACCCATCTCAGTTGATCATCCGGCCTGGATGGGATGCCCCTCACGTACGATGCTTTCCGAGAATGTTCAGTGCTTGGCCTTGTCTGCTTAGACAAGTGGGTGCGGTTCTCGGTTCTCCATATGACTATGTCTTAACTGTACTTGCATACGCTAACCCCGGGTCCCGACACTGACCCTCGAGCTCGAAGCTCATTGCGCCGCCTCGAAGCAGTCGTCGGTGACCTCCCAACGCCATATCCTGCCGGCGAGCCCCCTTCTCCGGCCCTCCTGCGTCGTCCCCACCTTTCCAGCGCCTCACCTCCGGTCGTCGGAACACCTCCGGTCGTCAGAACACCGCCGGTCGTCGGAACACCGCCGGTCGCCAGCCGGCCATCCCGTACCGATCGCGATCTGGATCGGGACGACGCAACCACCTTCGTTGCACACTGGGCTGACGTGCCCAGTAGCCCAGCGAACCCCCAGCCCGCGCGTCCTCCTTCTCCCTGGGTGAGCTGCGGCTATCTGTCGCCTATGCCTTCTTGGGTTGAGGCCCGCGCGGTGAACAGTTGTCCCCCCCCCTTTTTCCCTTCTGTTGGGCTTGGCCCATTGCTATGAGGCGCTCGTGTGCGATAGGTAGATAGACTGCTCGCCCTGTTTGTCCCAATAGTTTTAGTTTCGGACCGAGTAAGCTTAACTATTATTTCTGGGTATTTATATTGAAAGATTTAGTTGCAATTTAGCGAGGCTTGTATCTTTTAAACTGTAGCTCGGATCGCGACATGTTCTACATGAAACTTGCTTAGTTTTTCACATAATATAATAAAATATGCTCCTTTGCCATGTTTGCACTTGTCTACATGTTGTTTTACTGTTATTTACATGCCATGCCACTGTAAAATGTAAACGGCCATAACTTAATAACAGTAGCTCTGAATAAAATGTTCTTTATATGTAACTTGACTAGAATTGCATGTAGAATATGTGTATGCTATTATTGTTTGCTAATAAAAATAATAAAATATGGTTTAGAGCAGAAGATTAATTAAAATATAAATTGTCGTAGGGTACTTAGTGATATGCCATGTTGAGGATGTTACCCTTTTGAAATTGACTAGCATAGGTAGTTTACTTTATACTTCACCTCTTGCCATGATTGTATGACATGCCATGGTTGGGTGAGATGCCATGTTAACAACCTTTGCTCATATTTTGTAGCTAAAAAACTTGAACCATCATAAGTTTGCAGTATCGTCGTGTGTGACGGATACTTCATTGCACCTGTTAGTAACCACTCTCGACAGTAGATGCGATAGCGTAATGCGTTGTCCCGTGTTGCCTTCTTGATGTTGCTTGCTTGTTATTTCTCTGTAGTGATAGTGGTATCTCCGTTGATTGCCTTTATAGTGTTTACTTCTTGTGGGCTCCCATGGATACCTTCAAAGACGATGCAAGCTTGCGATCGACTTCGGAATCCGACTTATCAATAGGAAAGGACTATACATTACTTATGATCCATTCTATTATAACCAGCGGTTTGCATCCTAGTCTAGGTCAGGTTTGATGTTTGATCCTACCACATGTTTACAACCTCTCTTAAACCGATACAGCCATGTCCCATCCTAGCAAACCTTGTACTGCTATGTTACTATTGTTCGTTGCTCAGCCCCTGCTTAGTATGCATGCTTAGGATGCTACAAATGTTACCCTGTTACTCCTTGGTTTGGGCTACCACATTATTATATTGTTTTGGATGATATGATTATTATAATGTTGACTATATTCTAAGAAGTATGGAAGGTCTAGGCTATCTCACCTCGATGCTTTGTTCCATTCGAGTCGCCTAGGATCCGAGTTTCGTGTATTGGTTCTAAGACTAAGCGTGCCTAACCGCGTGTGGGATTTTATGGGGTCCCCTTTTCTTACCTACCTAGCTTCAAACATTTCTAGTGGTGGCCCAAGTTGATTTCCCATTTGAAAACCGTGTGTGTCTGTCTGTCGGGTCGCTCCTAGCAGATGTTCTTTAAAACAACTCGGGTCAACTGTCGGGACCAGGAATATGCATATGTAATTCTAGCCACGATTCAATCATATGGAGAGCCGATAGCCATACCCACTTGTCTAAGCAGACAAGGCCAAGTACAAGACACTCTTAGAAAGATCGAACGTGAGGGGCATCCCATTCAGTCCCGGATGATCAACTTAAATGGGTCCTCATCGTCCGTTCACAATTCTAAATGCTTATCCCATAATCATAGACAAGTCGCCTCAACCATATTGTCCATTGAACCATAGCATTTACATAAACAACTCCGGCCCGATCACTTAGTCGAGGTCTCGGGCGGGCTCGATCGTACAATGAAGTGTGCTAGGTAACGAGGTTACGTGCAATTGGATCGCGATGCTCCAAGCTACGCACAACTAAGAGCCACCTGGATGTAAGAAAGACCGCCGGCGAGAGCATAACTAAGCTATCGAACCCCACACTAAGACATGCATGTTATACTCATACACGCAACATACATGTCTAGTGTAAACAGCAAGTACTCATCACATGAACTCTACAAAGTATACATCTTTATTAACTTACATATAGAGCATACAAAGAGAACACATCACTGTGATCCAACATCACATCAAACAACGGAAGAAACTTAGGTCTGAGTACATACAAGTTTAACAAATGGCTTAGAGAAGCCTTATCCAATATACATGCTCTTCCACGAGGGACCAGACTGCTGTCTGGGACTATACTAGCTTAATCAACATCGATATCCACGAAGAAGCCTCCATCGGGGTCAGGGGGTTTCATCTAAAAAACATAAATAAGAAAACGTGAGTACAAAGTCGTACTCAACAAGACTTACATCAGAACTATACTACTCATGCTCAAGATTCAAGGCAAAGGGAGGTGGGGTTTTTATTGCAGAAGTGCCAACCTTGACTTGGCTAATCATGTACTACGAATACCAGAATGAGTTAAGGAGTGTACTCGAGTCCCACTATCCAATTCTCCCAATCAAATAAACCACTATGGATCCTTCCTCTACTTCCCACGAGAAAGCAAACCATAGCACTCACACTTATCTTGGCAAGTTTTAAAGTTTCCGTTGTAGTTGTCTAATAATCAAGCACAAATAACCAAGTAGTCCATTACCACCGATGTGGCTATTCGAATAGTTTATTAACCCTGCATGGGTGTACTACTACACACACATGATCATCAGTTACCACCAGGTCTCGTCACCATTCAAGGGGTGCCGGCGAGGATGCTCACCACAACTGTTACCTCATAGCCGATCTAGTCCAAGAATGCCGCCTATCTGCGTTGGTTACCACTATCGTGAACCCGTCCGGTTTACCAAAGTGGACCCAGATGATGTGTGCATGGTGCAAAAGCCGGTCTCGGTTGATCCGTTCTCTCTCTTAGCCGCGAGGCCACAAACCTACCAGAACTCCAAACTACTACGACATCTGGACATCGACACATGATGAGTTAATAGGTTGTGAGGGGTCAGTGATCCCAATGTGTGGTTGTACTCTTTGACTTGGATTGCAACACAAGAACTCAGACTTAAGGTAGTGTTCAACGAGACAACCCACTATGTACACCTACATAGCCTCTCATCGTTCACCTTGTTTAGGTCAAGTTCACAACCACAGTTCCACCATCATCACATGATCACTACCATCCTGACTCACATAAGAGTAACCTCATTGTAACAGTCTAAGCATGCAATAAGATGTAACAGTTGCAGGGGCTACATGATAAACAATCAACTCCTAAATCTTCTAGGATTGTGGTTTGCTTACTACTGTGACAAAATGATAGGTCATGCAAAGGAATGGGTTCAACTATGCGGTAGAAACGCATCATGGTGACAACCTAAACATGCATAAGAGAGAAAGAGAGGCAAATTGGTTTTTATCGACATGATCAATGGGATTCGCTTGCCTTGCTGACAAGGGTCATACTGACAGTCTTCTGCTTCAGGAATGACCTCCGGTTCCGGTTCCACCTCTATCCATAGCAAGCAAAGAGAAAAGGAACACTCAATATGAATGCAATGCTCAAGCACATGATCAAGTGGTGTAATATGATGTAAATATGTGCTGATATTTTGTTCATTCCATTTAAATGAAGTGCATTGCAAAGACTTTACAAATTCAACTCCAAATTTGAATTAAAAAAGGGATCATATGCACATTTTCTACTGTTGCCCATTTTAAAATGTGCAAACATGAAAACAAAGTGCGTGTTCAGAATCCTTGCATTTTTCTGATAATGTTTCACATATTATTTGTTTAATTTGGAGTTTTGGTTTAAAAGTTATTGATTTTGAAAGTTTAAGCCTTTTCTAGATTTATTTCTGAATTATAAAAGCTTTATTGCATCAGCATGATGTCACTCTGATGCAGGGGGGTTGACTGGAGTCAAACTGACAGTGGGCCAGGTCTGTCATAGACACAATGTTAAATTCCGGGTTAATTTAATTAAATAGTGGGTTAAATCGGGGCCATGGCCCACATGTCATTAGATTAGGAGGGGGATTAGGGGGTGACGAGGGGGTGACCCCACGACTCCTGTAGATAAGCCTACCCGGTGTCCCTGAAGATAGAAGGCCCATGAAGACCCGCCTTGGCCCGCTAGTTGGCACCGACATAGGAGTCTACGACTCACAAGGAAGGTGCGAAGACCTGTCGTACGGAGCAAGCTAGGGTCTGGAAACCTTACCTGTAAACGTAGATGAACTCCCCAAGACCTAGCCCAGTATATAAGGGTTAGGAGGGGCGACGCCAAAGGCATCCAATATCATCTGTAACCCTAGCCTTGAGCGCTCCAGCGTTGGCATCCACTGTAATCGCATCTCCCTCATCAATAATATCAAGCGGGAACATGTCATCCTGTTTGCCGACGAGCTATCGTCCAACCTGTGCCTCTCATGACTAACCCAAGGTCCCTGACCATGGGATTTGCCGGGGTTGATCCCCGTCAATTGGCGCCGTCTGTGGGAACTACACAGGTTGGGATCACGATCTCGGCGGTCCCGTCTCCAGCAAGCCCCAACTCAAGGGCAAGGACCAGATCTAGCCCACTCGAAAGATTCAAGATCACGGCGAACATCTCTGCCACCCCATCAAGATCGCTCGGGCTACAGCTGTGCCAGGACCGATACTACGGTAGCGGCCAAGGGCAGCGTCAGCAGTGAAGGAATCGACGACCCAGAAGAACGGCGAGAAGCCTCTACGAAGGAGTTCCACTCGACGAACCGCGACGCGCAACGGGGGAGTCGCAAATCTTTCGACAACCCACCGCCGCCCGGGCACCCGCCGGACATCAAGACGATGACTACAAGATCGAAACGAGCGATCAGCAGAACCATCGCCAAGCAAGAAGTAATCGACGACCCAAAATGCGCGCACGGGAGACCTACGGCGAGGCCCAACTGAATGAGCCACGTCACGCAGCCATGCAACCGATGGCCACTCGACGACACGCCGTTGCACGAGCACCTGCAGCAAGACAGGACAACGACTCCGAGACGCCGGTGGGCGAATACTATGACCCAGATCGAAGGCCAGATGAATTCGCCAACCTCATCAAGAACCAAGATATGAGTCGAGGAATCGAAACCGACTCTCGCTTCCACGAACACCCGGAGGATCACGAGCAAATCTTCAGAATCTCAAGAAGGAAGAGGCACGCCAGATCTAGCAAACTCACGGTTAGAGAGCAGCTAGCAGGACCCTGCATGATCCACAGCTTCGAGGATGACTGGGGACGCGTCAGGTCGGGTCACACTTTGGGAGACTGCCGCCTGTTCAGCGAGCTAGCCGACGACCTTAAGAAGGAGAAGCAGAAAGAAGACAAGCGCAACCGGCGACCCGAACAATCTCCGCCCTCAAGCCCGGAAGGACGTCACAACCCGCTGCAAGGACAGGTGCTCATGATCCAAGAGGGAAGGGTGCCGCAAGCACAACGCGACCCCTACACCCTGCAAGCTAGAGCAGCCGAGAGCATAAATATAGTCGAAGTCTACCAGCTACATGAGGCGCAGACCAGCATCACGTTCTCGCAGGACGACCATCCACCCGTAGTCCCAAGACCGGGGCACGCGCCCCTGGAGCTCGATGCACAAATCGGAGGGTACAACATGGATAGGGTCTTCATGGACGGAGGCAGCAGCATGAATATCATCTTCGCCAGCACCCTGCAAAAGATGCTGATCCCACGATCAGTGTGGAAGAAATCGAGCACCGTGTTACACGGGGTAGTCCCAGGAGAAGAAGCCACATCCCTCGGAGTCGCCGAACTCGAAGTTGTCTTCGGCAACCGACGCAACTTCGCAAAGCACGTCCTCGAGTTCGAAGTACTCAACTAGCAATCGCAGTATCACGCCATATTGGGACGGCCAACATTTGCGCAGTTTATGGCGGTTCCACATTACGCCTACCTCAAGCTCAAGATGCCAGGATCAACGGGAGTCCTCACGATCAACGGAAGCTTCATCAAATCAGATCAATGTGACCGTGATTTTCACAAAATCTCCGACGCATTCGGAGCCGAACAAGAACTCAGAGAAATAGCCATGGTGACGGACAAGAGTACCTTCCCACTGGTGAGCCGAAGCGAATCTAAGGAGTACGGACGCGACTTCAGCATCGACAGCGACACAGTCACTCACCAAGTGCACCTGACGGACCCGGACAAAACAGTCCGCGTGTACGTAAACCTACCAGAGGAGCAGGCGACGGCTCTCGTCGCTTTCCTTCGAGATGAGTGGGAAATATTCGCCTGGTGCCCAGCCGACATGCCTGGAATACCATGCGAATTCGCGGAGCACGCCCTATGCATCAAGAAAAACACGAAGCCGGTGAAGCAAGCTCTAAGACGATTCTCGGAGCCCAAGCGCAGAGCAATCGGAGAGGAAGTCAACCGGTTACTCGACGCCCAGTTCATCTGAGAAACGAAGAAAGCCACCTGGATAGCCAACCTAGTGCTGGTGCCCAAGAAAGACACGACCGTGCTGCGCATGTGTGTCGACTACTGACCAGTCAACAAGCATTGCCCAAAGGACCACTTCCCCCTTCCTAGAATCGATTAGATAATCGACTCGACAGCAGGGTGTGATCTACTTTCCTTTCTTGATGCCTACTCAGGATACAACCAGATCAGGATGAAGGAAGAAGACGAAGAGCACACATCGTTCATCACCCCCTATGGCGTATTCTACTACAGGACCATGCCCTTCGGGCTCAAGAACGCAGGTGCCACATACCAGCGAATGATGTAGGCCTGCCTGAAAGAGCAAATTGGCAGAAATGTGCAAGTCTATGTGGACGACATCGTCATCAGGACCTACAAAGCAGCCACACTACTCGACGACCGGTGCGAAACCTTCGCAGCGCTCAACAAATACAGAATCAAACTCAACCCAAAGAAGTGCGCATTCGACATACCGGCGGGGAAGCTACTCGGCTATATGGTCTCTGGCCGAGGAATCGAGGCAAACCCTGAGAAAGTCCAAGCCATCTCCCGAATGGAAGAACCAACCGACATCAAAGGAGTACAACAGCTCACTAGAAAACTCGCAGCCCTAAGCCGCTTCATCAGCAGGCTGGGAGAACGCACGCTGCCTTTCTATCAGCTGCTCAGGAAAGGAAAGAAATTCGAGTGGACGGAGGAAGCCCGCCAAGCATTCGCGGACCTGAAAAAGACACTCTCGACCCCACCAATCCTGGCGGTACCCAAGGAACGAGAGAAGCTATACCTCTACGTGGCAGCACGTAACAGTGTAGTAAGCACAGCGCTCGTTGTTGAACGCACAGAAGAAGGCAAGGTCCAGAGCATCCAGAGACCAATCTACTACCTCAGCATGCTCCTGATCAAATCCTAGCAGCGGTACCCGCATTATCAGAAGCTACTACTGGCCGTCATCATGATCTCAAGATAGGTGTCCCACTACTTCGACGAGCACCCTATCACAATCGTGAGCAGCGCACCACTCGCTGACATACTCAACAACCCTGGAGCGACTGGACGAGTCGCTGAGTGGAACATTGAGCTCAGCCCACGGGACCTGCAGTTCAAACACCCAACAACCATCAAATCCCAAGTACTCCCAGATTTCCTGGTCGAGTGGACGGAGGTTCAGACACCAGGCCCCCCAGACCTATCAAATTCATGGTCAATGTTCTTCGATGGGTCCAAGAGACAACAAGGAGCCGAGGAAGGAGTTGTGCTCATCTCCCCCGAAGGAACAAAGCTAAAATATGTCCTCCAGATCAACTTCCGTCACGCCTCCAACAACGAAGCAGAATACGAGGCACTCCTCCATGGCATGCGCATGGCCAAAACGTGCGGAACCACTCGCCTCATAATCTACGGGGACTCCAATCTCGTCGTCCAGCAGACGATGAGAAACTGCGACGCAATAGACGACAACATGACGGCCTACCAGAAGCTCTACAACACACTCGAAGGAAGTTTCGACGGTTGCGAGCTCAACTACGTCACCAGGGCCAATAACACAGAAGCTGACGAACTCGCGAACATTGGCTCGACCCGAGGACCAATACCACCCGGCGTTTTTCTCGAAAGCATCAGCCAGAGATCCATCAAGGTACAGGCAGTAGCACGTGAAGCAGTCGTGGATGGCGAGGACGCAACAGACCTGGCGCAGGTGGCAGCAGCAAGCCCATCAGAAGGCACAAGCACCAGCACACCCGACAGCAAAAATCAGACAGGGCTCGAAGGACCTGTCTGGGAAAAACCGTTCCTCTGAT